>JARWIR010000021.1:10314166-11650000 GCA_029959085.1 Nemophila menziesii
ATTGCATATGTTTTCATTACACATAATGTGTATAATGGAAAAAATACTTATTTAATCTGGGACAGATGGCTTGAAGGGCAGAATATGCAACAAATCTTAGGTATTGAACTCTCAAAAGATAATTTAAATAGCAACAAAACAGTTGATATGTTTTATGGTAAAGAGAGATGGAGATTACCTCCATGTGTGGGTAAAATACTTCCATACTTAGCTGATATAAAGCTTGTGAATAAAGAGGACAGGAAGGTTTGGAGTGAATCGAACAAGAAAGGTTTTTCTTTTAAGAAAACCCTTATTAAACTCACAAATAACACAGATGCACCAAGTGTAAAATGGTATGAGCTAATCTGGTCAAGTGCTAATATTCCTAGGTGTGTTTTTATATCTTGGCTTGCTATTCAAAATAGGCTTAGTACAAAGCTTAGAATGATTGAATGGGGAGCCCAAGTTGATCCCTTATGTAGCTTGTGTAAGGCTACAGGAGAAGATAATGTACACATCTTCTTCTCATGTTCCTTTTCTAAAAGGATATTGCAGAAACTATTAAAAATTTGTGAAATTAGATGGCTGCCGAGAGACTTTGATGATTTAACAGAAAAATTCCTAGGTTTAACCAGTAAAGAGAAGAGAATGTTGGTGAGTTTAGTGGTTACCTCATACATCTATGTAATATGGCGACAATGGAACGAAATTGAACATGAAGGGGAGATTTTGAATGAAGAACAAGTCATGGGGAGAATTTGCGAAATGGTGAAAATGAAGATTAGTGTAAGGAATTTAAAGAATATTGATGTTATAAAAGTAGCTGAGAATTTAGTTAGTTAGCTTTGTCTTGTAATAGGCTTTATTGGGCTAGCAATGTTATGTAAGAGTCTAAAGTTAGGCCGAGTAGTAGAGGCTTATAGGTTGTAATGTTTTAAATTTTCTTATGTTTAAAAGTTTCAATGGGCTCACAAGGTATTTATCTCATGCTTGAGCTAATGCTTGTGAGGTCCATAATGTAATGACTTTGAAGTTGATTATAATGAAAAAGTTTGATTTGTTGATAAAAAAAAAAAAAAAAAAAAAAATAAGCTAGAATTTTTTTGAGGGTTACTATTCCCTCCGTCCACAAATGTTTGTCACAATTTCTAAAAATGGATGTCCACAAAAGGTTATCATTTTAAAATATCAAGAAACTTTTTTACATGTTTTACCAAGTTTACCCTTATTTAATTTTTAAAAAGTAGAAGACATTAATTGCTTTTCTTAATCATTAAATAGTTGGTTGGGGGTAATTTAGTAAAAGTAGAAGACATTAATTGCTTTTCTTAATTTATGTGGAAAAAAAGGTATGACAAACATTTGTGGACGGAGAGAGTATTAGATTAAACGACATGAACATTGCCGTGTTATTATTATGTTTTTGTCAACAAATAACATTGCTGTGTTATTTGGAGCTTACTGCATCTTGGGAGGCGGCTTGTCGGTAATCTAGTTTTGCGGGAATGACTTCCTCCACTACACTACAGCTACAACGTTGTTTTATTTGACTTCTGTTCTTTTTTCGTTTTCTTTGTCTTTCTCTTCCTCCCATGCATTTTGCTTTTCCAAAGCGTGTAGATGCAGTTTTAGCTACTTCACTTATACAAAGTAAATTACTTTTAATAAATTTCACTCATTAACCCCCTTTTTTTCCCGTCAAATGTGAACCTTCTTTTAGCTAGAAAATAGATAATTTTTCTTGAAAATAAACATACGGATCTTTTAATTTTTAATTTGATTTAGATAATCTTTTAGTGATTATTCGTGTAAACTAATACGAGTAATGTATATATCATCTATTTTTGCTTTATTCTTATATTCCTTCCGTTCTAAAATTAATATCCACATTACTAAAAATAGTGTCCTAAAATTATTTTTCATTTAGAATATCAAGACACATTTTTTTTTTTCATTTTTTTCTATTATTATCTTTATTAAAAAGTAAAATTATACTTTCAATGTATATTTAAAATATCAAGATACTTTATTAGGAGTAATTTTGTAATTATTAGGTTTTTTAATTGGTGTAAAAATTGAGTAGACATTATTTTTGGGACGGAGGGAGCATCGCTTTCTATGTGTCACTTATGTGGAATTAAATAAAAAAGAGAAAAAATTAATAACTAAGGAAAAAAAAACAATAAGATTTATGTTTAAAACCTTCAAATAAAAAGTGATACAAGGGTGAAACAAAAAAATATATCTTTACTCAAATAGTACTACCCGAAATTTGTTAAAGAGACTAAGGGGGTGTTTGTTTGCACTTAATGAACACTTAATCTGGTTCATTAAGACACTGTTTTAATAAGACTGTTTGTTCTTTCTCACCAATTCAGATCTAAATACCTCTTAATTGGTCTGTTTAATTAAAGTTTGAAACTAAGTCTGATTCATTCAGACACTACCTCTTAACAAAACAAGTTCTATTCAGCTGTTATTCAGCATTAAGTACTTATCACTTAAAAAAATCAAACGACACCTAAAAGGTTGAATATGCAGTGAGGTTTGGGGTATATGTTTGATTTTTTTTGGTTACCTTTTAGTATTGAAAGGGCTAATATTCACCGCAACTTGGGAATAAGGAGGAGGGGGTTGGCGTGGCGTGGGGATGTCTATTTTTTCCGTGGAATAATAATTAGATGGGAAATGTATAATTTTACTAAGTTTTTGTTTTCCTAAATAAAATATTTGCTTGGAAATTTTTTCAATGTAACTACCAAATCTTTCTAGTTGATAAAAATGTATTATATATTATGAATTTATTATTATTGAAAATGTATTTTAATTTAGGAGATTTTAATGTCAATGATTAAGTAAAAATAAAATTCAACCAATTAGATAAGTGTCCTGTTTACCTCATATATGACTTACACGACCTATCCAAGAGCATTTCACAGTCTAGGAAGATTGTCAAAGGGGTCCTCAACGATGGTTTCATACAAAATTAATTGTTTGTATGAAGGGGTCCCTTGGGTGACAACTTTTTCCTTGGTTGCCCGAACGTTCCTCATTTTTTCACACTGAATTCTTTATCAACGACGTACAAACCTCGTTCCTTCGACAAGCTGGTCTTAATGTTGTAACACATGCTCTAACATGTAAGCGTTTCTCTGCTTTTTTCTATGTTTCTCTTGTGTTTCCCTGGGCGGACTTAATATTTTAGCCTTTGCTTCAGGGAGTGACTGCCGAGACTTTATTAATTCAGACAATCCCCATTTTGTCACAATCATAAGTCGATCATGCTTTAAAGTAACATGGAGAAATTCTAAGAGGCTAGGAAAAATGCTAAGGACCAATTCAAGCCCTTATCATACAAAATCAAGTTAGTAAACATCATTTTAATTGTCACAAGCATTTGATATTATTTAAGAGCAATATATCGAAAAAGATCTCGCTAGAAATTGATTGTTCGAAAAGGTCCACACTAACTTTAATAATTTTTTGGTAAAAAATATTATTGTGTTGTTTAGAAATTACAAATGGGTTGTTAGCACCATGTGAGTTATGGAGGGAATTGTTTCCTAAGTATGAATGAGTCACTACAATTGTATTGTTTGGTTGTTCAAAAATTACTAATAAATTGTATTTTACTTTATATATGGTTGGGTGAATAAATATTTTAAAATATATTGTACTGCATACATTGGCTATCCCCGAACCAAAATGTTACCCTAATTGAATGCCAAGATAGTTCCACTTTTCCTAAACGCTATACAAAGATTTAGAGAACGAAGATGAATATCTCAATGAACAGTAGATGAAAGTTTAATGTAAATAAAAAGTGAATATACAAGTTTAGATTTTTAAAAATATGAACAAATTTCTCGAAACCAACTTATAAATGATTTGTATTTTTTATAAGTAAAACCGTAAAGATAAATTTAGGAGATCAATCTATTACGGTTCAAAACATTTTCAAATTAAAAAAATTATTTAATTTAGTAAAGTCACAATTATTAGAATCTAGAACTTTCAAAATTATTTTCCCATCATTTAACTTCCATAAAGCGATAAAATCCAAAGCAGAAGGCAAACTTTGAGGTTACAAGTTATGTTTTTTTGTATAAGTGTACGAGTTTATGTGAGAAGAACGTGAAGGCATTCATTTTTGGAATATCCATCTAACTCCTTTTAGCCAAAGATACATCAGCAACATTAGCTGTAAGCAACACCAGTCACATCATCACATTATCATTCTACAGTACATCTATTGCGGTACTTGGTAAATATCTCAACTAAATCTTTTCCCACCCCTTATGTTTCTTACCACTAATCTCCCCTTTTCAAGACTACGACGTAAATTTTTATAATAACCATTCATTTTCTGTATAAACCTTAGAGCTATTATAAATTAAATTTTAATTTTTTAAGTACACTTAGCAAAATTTAGGATCTGATCCATTTTAATTTAATTTTCTACCAACTCTTATCTTGATTAATTTTTGCTCAGTAACAGCTCAGTAACTAAAAAAAGCATTATTGTAAAGTATACTGTCTAAACTAGACGTTGGGTTTAATCTATCTTTCTCTCTCTTTTCTTTTTCCAGGATATATGTACAAATCTTTTCCTGTCTTGTCACTATATCTCACTTTCTCACCACACCTGGCTCATCACAGCCACCACCACCACCACCAATAACAATGTCACCCTCCTCCTCCCTTATCCGCCACCACCTCCTCCTTATCTTCATTTTCTCATGTGCATCCCTCACCTCAACCTCCACCACCCACAACCGCCGTATTCTCCACCAACCCTTTTACCCACACGAGTCCCTCTCCCCTACCCATACACCTACACCTCCTCCTACACCCTCTCCACCCGCCACCCCTGACTACCCATTTACCTCCTCTACCGCCCCTATAAACACCCCCTTTTTCTCAACCTACCCTTCCCCACCTTCTCCACCCTCCCCTCCTTCCACCGTTTCCTTCCCAGCCAACATCTCCTCCGTTATTCTACCTCAAACCCACAACTCTAAACCCTTTCCCGTTAAGCTCATCGTCACCATAGCCACTGTCGTCGCCGCAGCTTCCATTCTTGTTTTCGTCGCCATTGTTTTACACCTTAGAAACCGAGCTTTCACCGATACTAAAACAAATATAACACACAACAATGGAGAAGACAATACAAGAAATGGAAACATTCCAAAACTTCAACGGCCATCTCAGACCAGCTCCGAGTTTCTGTACCTAGGAACTTTAGTAAACTCACATAGTGGCTTAGACGCACAGCACCCTCACCCTCCACAAAAGGCTCGTAACAATGTAACTAATAATGGAAGTGATATGAATCGTGGAACAATGGACTCCCCGGAGCTTCGTCCATTACCACCGCTAACTGGAGTTAGGAGTTACTTAAACGATGAGGAGAGTTCCGAGTCTGCGTCAAGAAGAGCTTTTACTGCGAATTTGAACGCTTCAAGGTTTTCTTCTTCATCATATTCTTCTTCAAGTTCGGGTTCAGGTTCTCCGGTCCGTTCTGTTTCTCTAAGCATTTCACCTCCGATTAGTTCAAGCCCGAAAAGCTGGACTCCAAAGTCGCCTGAATTAATAGCTGTTGAACTTTCGGTGCCTATCACACAGAGGCCAGGGGAGGTTTCTTTATCGTCAACAGAGTCTTCGCCTCGAATTTCAGACGTTGAGTCTTCGGGGAGAATTAGCAGTTCAGTGAGGCAAGGTACAGCTGTCTCTGGTCCACCAGTGCCACCACCTCTACCAAGGGAACCCATCGGAATTCCAAGAGCTCCAACTCCTCCTTTTCAGAAGCCACCAGTGCAATTGCCTTCGCATCTGGAAAATGTTGAGAAAAACGAGGAGATAACAAAACCAAAGTTGAAGCCATTGCATTGGGATAAAGTGAGAGCAAGTCCTGATCATGAAATGGTGTGGGATCAGCTTAGATCAAGCTCATTCAAGTAAATCTTAATCAATTTACCTTAATATGTTATGTTAATTGCAACATTGGTCACTGACTGCATTATGATTTAAGCAAAATAACTAAATATACTCCATTACCAAATATAAGTACATTAGCCACTCTCCACGGGTATTTTTGTTTCTTCTTGAAAAAACCCAAAGTATATTTTTTTATAACAAATATATTTAGGTATTTTGCATAATACAGGGATCAATGTTGCAATTTATCCCTACTTGATTTTAATATTGAAGGTGATCAATTGCAGAGTGAACGAGGAGAGGATTGAGACACTGTTCGTTGTAAATTCAACTAATTCCTACCCAAAGGGAACAACTGGATGGCAAGTTCTTCCTTCACCAAGCGAAGAAAATGGAATACTTAATCCTAAGAAGTCGCAAAATATCGCTATTTTCCTCAAAGCACTCCATGTCACAGTAGATGAAGTTTGTGAAGCCCTTTTACAAGGTATATATATATCTAACTCTCTCAAGGAGCTCTCAGTACTTTTTATAATTATATCTTAGGTTAATTCTTGATACAGGTAATGCGGACACAATAGGAACTGAGATTCTCGAGAGTTTGTTAAGAATGGCGCCAACTAAAGAAGAGGAACGTAAGCTTAAAGAACACAAAGATGATTCTCCAATCAAGCTTGGAGCCGCTGAAATATTTTTAAAGGCGGTAATTAATATACCTTTCGCATTCAATAGAATTGATGCAATGCTTTACACATCCAATTTCGATTCCGAAGTTTCGTATCTTAAAACATCGTTTGACACTCTCGAGGCAGCTTGTGAAGAATTGAGAAATAGTAGAATGTTCCTGAAGCTTTTAGAAGCTGCTTTAAAGACCGGGAACCGCATGAACGTGGGGACAAACCTGGGTGGAGCACACGCGATTAAGCTCGATACACTTCTGAAGCTCGTTGATGTGAAGGGAGGTGATGGAAAGACGACTCTTCTCCATTTTGTTGTGCAAGAGATCATAAAGAGTGAAGGTGCTCGTGTTTCTTCTTCAAACGATGATGTAAAATGCAGAAAGGTTGGTCTTGAGATGGTTTCAGGGGTTAGTTTAGAGCTCATTAATGTGAAGAAAGCTGCTGCTATGGATTCACAAGTGCTGAGTAGTGATGTCTTGAAGCTTTTGAATGGAATTGAAGAGATTAAGGAGATTGTAAAACTTAATGAAGAGGCAACTGGATGTGAAGAATTTTGTGAGGCGATGAATAGATTCATGAAAGTTGGGGAGGAGGAGATTGTGAAAATTAAATCAAGAGAAAGAGTTGCTCTTAGCTTGGTGAAGGAAGTTACGGAGTATTTCCATGGAAATTCAGGGAAGAAAGAAACAGAGACGCACCCTTTTAGGATATTCATGGTGGTAAGAGATTTCTTAATGATACTTGATCGTGTGTGCAAAGAAGTTGGAACTAAAAATGAACAACCAATTGTGATAACTGTAAACAACAGATTACCCATTCCAGTGAGTACTCCAATGCTGCAAACAGTTTCCATAGGACTTCTGGAACAGCAACAGCAGACTTTATCTGATAACTAGATCAAATCTTACATTCTGGTTATATTTGTTCTCGTTTTTGGTCTACATGTCCCAGTAGAAGGAGATTTTACAAACCATCCTGTATGTAACTTCTTTTTGGATTCTTGTATATATCATAGATTATTGTAGGAGGTCTGCAAAACATGTAAGCATTTTGGGATTAGGAAAGCTTGGCTTAAGTTTAGAAAAGATACTTTTCCTACCTTATGGATTATTATTATTATTATTATTATTATTATTATTATTATTATTATTATTATTATAATTATCGGTAATAACTATCTGCATGTCTTAAATTGTCAACTAAACCAAAGTCCGAACCGTTAAGAGAAGGTATTATATTAGTGAGATATTACACTCCAAAAGCATGAGTGGTTAGTTAATATTTGACACATTAAAACTAGTCACTCTTCTCCTAGAGCTAATTTTTGCTCGAATCTTACCCGTCAAGTTGTTGGCAACATTAATGAAACAGAGATAAGTACAGTTTGCTAGGTTGCTTGAAATTTCTCCTAAAAATTGGTTGGTTGAGAGATCTGAAAACTGATAAAAAGGGAAATGTTAACTTGAACATTTTCATGGAGCTTGTTTTGTGAAGATCGATCTAAGCATGTCATGGAAGAGCAATTCGCAAGACCCTGAAGGAATTCACCCTCAAGTCGCATGTCTGAGCATTGAATATTCAAAACCTATAGATTAACAAGAGTAGTGTGAGCTTTGCCCTTCGGGTACTTTCATCATCTTCGATAAACGAATTACAGTAAATAGGTGTTTGCACACAACAAGTGATGCAATTATTAAGTTGATTACCTTGAGAGATGAGAAATTAATGTAACATTATAGTATTTAAATGTGTATTTGTATTGACTATGTCTTGTGTTTTATGTATATGGCGTACTCTTTGATATCTATTTATCCAAACTTAGTGTGAAGATTTTTTTACCTTTTTAATACAAATGAGGTCCTAATACGTCACCACCCTATCACGAGGGTGAAATAGTCAGAATTGGTAGTGCTCGGGCGGTGTACCACAGATCACGTATTACTGCACCCATCATCGAACAAAAATGAACAAATTTCGAGAGGCCATAACTTTACGCTCGGGTGTCGGAATTTAATTTTTCTATCACATATTTTTTAGATATCTATCCATTAGAAGAGAAAACCTTGATAGGAGCTCTCATAAAAAAGGTAAGACAAGGAGAAGACAATGGTGACAGGTGAGATACGGTGTAAAAGGGTCAGAAGCCTTGAAGGGGTCGTGCGGTATGCCGTGCCCTACGGACGGTATACTGCTGCGCTACAAAGTGTCACGGTGGGTAGAGCACGGTCGAATTGGTTAGATTCTTGGAGGGATCGAGCGGTACACTGCGCCCAACGTGCGGTGCACCGTTGCGCAAAGATGGCAACACTACTCAAGGTCCATGACCAAAAAGTCAAAACACCAAGACATTGGGAGCGGTATACCGCGATGCGACGTGAAGGTTAGGAAGAGAAAAGGTATATGTTTGTCGTTAACATCAAAATCTAGCCTCCTTCTTCCCCAAGCACCCAAACTCCATTGAAACTTCAACCAAACTTTCCCTAAACATCAAAACAATACCAACTCATCAAACTTTCATATTTTATTTTATCCCTCCAATCTTCCAAACAACAACTACATACCAGAATAATTCCAAAACTCCTAGAAATCAAGATTCAATTCTAAAATTTTCCAAAACCTTTTTCCAAAATCCATAAATCCTTCTCACCCAAATACAATTCCATCTTACCCACATCTAAAAACAACTTCCTTACACCTTTTCCAACCCAAATTTCACCTTAATCCAAATCAAGTGGGTATTCCAAGAGTGGTGTAATTTTGAGTTGGAGGTCAAGGAATATGACGAGAAAAATGGAGACACTAGCTAATCTGAGGGAGATGAAGAAGAATCAAGGCAAAGAATTGGGAATAGACAAGAGGAAATTGGAAAGGTAAAGAGATCTATAGAGTTGATTGATTGGGATGGACTCCATTAAGGGAAGAGCAAGGGTGAATCATGGTGATACGAGAAGTTCACATACAAGATAAGCACCGAACCCTATCTTCGGTATTGAGCAAACGAGACAATAGCCTCGAGAGTACGCTTTCTTTCTTCTCTACCATTTCCCTAATTGTATATTATTTGTTTGTTTTTAATTTTTATCGAGTCTGCCTTGAGTCGTAAAGCCAGATATTACCTTTGTTTTATGGGTGGGTATTCTTTGTCCCTATCCCCATTTTATGGATTTACTGCTTTTTAGGTAGAACTAATTTTCTTTAGAGATGACACTTGATGTAGAATGTGTATAATGGCCTAAAAGCATAAGCTTTAGTGATTTAATGATAGTAAGTAATTCGTTTATAAACTAGTTGTATCATTATGAACATGAAAACGCACCTTAATAGTAAAGAAAGGATGAGTAAGCAATGCTGTATAAGTAAGTTTGATATTAGGGAGCCTTGAGTGGTGTGTAGAACGTGAGATCTGAGCTAGTTGATAAACCCATTTAATGAACATGCTAGAGGTGAGAAAGTAACAGAATTGCATAGCTAGGAAAGTGATTAAGGTGGTTCTTTGATACGCTCCTTTGTGCCTATTTTGCTTGCTATCCATATGTATTGAAATATTGCCAGTCTCAGCCCATTCTATCCTTTCTAAATCCTTATATTAACCATGTTACAAAGACATACTCCATAGATTATAGGACTTTTTACATATGACCCGCACTTGAACCGCGACTAAGACACTCGTCTTTAGAGCTTCAGTCTGGGATGGTGGGAATGATTATGGGAAACATCATTGTGTAGGTTTTTTAGCTATATATTTGTGCTATGTGATGATGAACTTGTTTTATATTGTAAAACTTTGCCGTGGTAAAATAAGAATAACTGAAAAGAAAATAAATATGAAATTTAAGTAGCATGACATCTCACATAAAAAAAAAGTCATAGCTAACTTACAAAAAAAATGCATGACAAAAAAATGAATATGAAAAAGGACCACAAAAGTGGAATTTATATCGTAATCATAATGGTTTTTAGTTTGGTTATTAAGGATGCGAATTAAGTGAATCAAAGTTGGGTTGAGTGAGAAAATTTTATGATAGTAAGTCAAGCTCTAGGGTGTCTCGTCGATGACTAGTGAGAAGAGAGCCAAAAGATCACTCTAAATTATCCAAATATACGATCATGCCTTTTCTAAGCCTACATTATAATCTTAAAGACCTTATGATTCTTGACTATGTGGTTTAGGAGCAATTGAACCAATAGAGAGTAGTTAGATGGAATACTAGACACTATGTTAGGATCGATGAATACTCTACAGCCTCCATATCGAACTAAGAAAATAACATCTTCATGCATTACAAAGCTAATCTAATCTTGAACTTAAACCGTGTTGATTGTTTGTAGGATAAGTGTATATATTAATTAGTTTGTAAATATTATTACATGAAACTCGCTAGGTAGTTGCTTGAGTACTATTCTTTACATTCTCCTTCTCTCATGCTTATTTGCCTCATCTGAAATTTTAGAGACTTACTTAATGTTCTTACTTTTTATTTGTCGGGACAACAAAGTTTTGAGTTGGGGGTCTTGATGTCTCCCTTTTTTTGATAAATTAATCCCATCACGAAACGTATTTTTAGGTTCCTTTTGTGCCCAACTGAGGTATTTTTCCCTATATTTGATATACTACCAATTCTTTCCTTGTTTTGGAGATTTATCACTTTTAGAGCTATTTATGCGTAATTTATGTGTTAAATGTGAAATTCTTAGGTACAAGGATGATATTAGATGTCAAAGCATAGATAAGAATTTTAGGAAAGGAGATAAAAGAAAGAGTAAATACTAAAGAAACCATATTTAGAAAGTGAAAGAGTTGCTGCCCAGAATTAGAAAGAAAATTGTTTTAGATGCCACGTGATATTTACAAAGAATTTGTATTGTCTCTCTTATATCCAGATAGGGCTCTGAATTAGTATGCGTGGCCACTAACGGATTGTTATTCAGAGATGTAACAAAAAAGTTATGAATTTTGCAGCTGATGTGACTCGAACCAGTCCCCTCTTGGAGGAAAGCATTTTTTATGGGCTATGGTCAATTAAATGAGGCCCATGGAAACCATACAACATTTTCTAACTTATAAATATTAGTTATGAACATTTAAAACATATCCATTGGCCGCCAGAGCTTAGTTTTCATCAAAAGTTTCATTAGAGAGCGATCAAGAGTATTTCAAAGAAGAAGCAACAAGAGTTGGAGTATTACAACATCAATTCTACGTCAGCCTATCTATATTCTTTGGGTAATTTAGTGTTATATTCGTAGATTAATCTTATTTCTACGCTATTTATTCTTAGTTCAATTACGAATAATTGATGTCTTCCTATTTGTGATGAATTAATCTACTCGCAATACATCATTTTAGGTGTATTATGTGCTTAGTTGAGGGGTTTTTCCCTATTATTTGATATTATCGTTTCTTACATTCATTTGGAGATTTTTTACTTTTAGAGCATTTTTGGTATAATTTATGTGTTAAATGTGAAGCTATTAGGTAAATTGATTAATTAGATGCCCAATCAATATTGAGGAATTAAGAAAAGAAGATCCAAGGTGAAATCCAGAGTTAAAAGGAAATAAAGTTGAAGTAGAAACAGAAAAGTTTCCAAAAGTATCTGTCCATCTGTAAAGATGTCCAGTGTTATGAAGATTGTAGAAAATCCATTACGAATTTGGAGAGACATTTTTAAATTTAGATAGATCTTTGAACCGCGGTCGTTTCGATGGGCTGATCATTAAAGTACGATAAGTAACGAATGATATATGGTCAAATCAATCTCCAGTGTTTATCATATCCTACAATTTAGGAAAACGAATTGAAGTAGGATTACGACTCAATTACTTGGAGGATTACGACTCAATTACTTTTTAAAATCTTGAAGTAGGGGCCATTATATTTTACAGGATTATATAGTTGGTGATAAGTTAAAGCTATTTTATTTTACTGATTCTTTGTCTAAGATCAAAGCATTAGAACATGAGTCAGAAATGTTTTTAGCAGGTTAATATGAAAATTAGGGCTCAAGCAAACAATATTCTTGTCAAAGTTGGGCATCATGCTCCAGTTCCTTAGCATGGTACAGACTTGTACATAGATTTAATAAAAGTGAACAAGTAAGGATCATTGTTGCGGCGGCTAGTTCTGCAGTTAATCGAGTTAAAGATGCTGCTCTGGATAGGATTCGTGATGGAAACATTAATGATATATTACTCAAGATTGATATATAATAGGAACTCAGAATGATTATGATATTTTAAAGTTTAGATGCAAGTCTCGTCAAGTCAAAATTTTGTATATATTTAAACATGTTTGTTCATTTCCTTGTATTTTAGAGACCATGGTAAAAGCTTTCATGTATAAATATTTATAACTGAATTCACACAAATAAATAGCAAAATAGGGTCTGCAATTTTGAGGTATTAGCTAATTGAATCTTAATCACCCCTGTGCTTAAGATTCATGTCATGTTTAAAATATGACAAAATTGTTACAATTCACAAATCAACAAAGTTCCAAATTCTATTAATAAATTGAACTAATCAGATTATCTTAGGCAAGTCTCTGCCACAAAAATACCAGAAGTGCTACAATTATACAAGGCCTATGTAAACCGGGGAGAGCTAATTTACCGCAACATCAAAAGAAAACTATATCATCCTTCCATTGGTACAACACTGAAATATAATTATGATCCCCATAAAACATCAAACTTGAAATCTATGCTGTAAAAGCAAAGTACAACAAGGTTTAAATGGGTCTTAACTCTTAATTGGACGTGATTCCCTTCATTTTCAAATTGTCTGTATGATTAATGATTACTACACATAAATAATGTTTGCAAATTGATCTATAAAATAAGTCGGATATACTTTTAAACTCACATTATATGATAAAAACCTTCCTTCAAACCTAAAATATTTTAGTAAACATAGAAGCAGATGATACAGAATAAAGAATATATCATTGTAAAAATGTTAAAATTTACTTAATTGATCTGTTCTGGATACAACTTGATGTCTCCTCATTTGTGATAGATATATATTAGGATGAGACATCATTTTTAGTGATTTAGGAAGTCTTTGAGTCGATTTTCTTGAGAAATATTGCACTTTCCTATTTTGAGTCTTGATTTAGTAAAATAATATTTTTAGAGCATATTGGGTTTAATTATTTATTTAGTGTGAAGCTTTAAAGATAATTATGGAGTTTAATTAGAGTCCAAGTCAAAGACTACAAGATATGGAAAGAGATAGACATGGTAATTGGAGATAAGGAAATAAAAGCTAAAAACATGGAAAAGGAAAACCTGCCTTAATCCTGAATTTCTGCACCTACGACCACAAATCAGCTTATATCTCAAAAACGGTGTGGAATTTGGAGAAACGGTCAAGAGCAAAGTTGAAGAGCTTTCCGAGACGATCAATTTGGTATATTCATACGTGTCAAACGGATGAATATTGAAGCTGTTAGAGCCAAAAGAAAAACGGGCCTGATTGCATGTTCTTAGGGTTACGAATTTGAGTTGGGCTTGGAGTCCACTACTTACTTCTCCTTCAAGAAAACGAATTAGATCTTCCTAAACACCTATAAATACACCCTTATACCATTGTAAACATGTCCTTGCTCAGTTCTAAACATTAGCTTAAATTATAAACAATAGCTTAGTCCTTTACATTAATATTCATCCTTAGAATCAAGCTATTCATTCAAGAAGCAAGCTGACCTGTAGAGGAAGACAAGAAGAAGAAGATTGGAGACTGACAAACTCCTCTTCTACATCTCACCTTCTCTATATTTAGAGTAATTAGTTATAGATCTATTCTCAACCATATTTCTAAGCTTTTATTCTGTAAGTTTACTTTTAATTGTTGGATTATTATTTTGTCTTTAAATACTATTTGTTATTTTAATTGATTGAGCTTGGCGTATATTGTTATTATGTGTTTTGACTTATTGTTACACCTTAGATTTGGCCAATCTTAGGATTATTCTTAGTTATTGACAACACCACATAATCGTCTAGTTTTGATCCCTTGCCTAACTAGATAGCCATAAAGGTTTGATTTAATCACCAATCATTACTTAGGAATCCCTAATAGTGGAGAGGTTTCTCCTAAGCCTAGAAAAGGCTAGGTAGAATTTAGAATCCTGGTTAATATATAATGCTTAATCTGTGACAGGTTAGAATAACAACTTAGTAATATAGACTCATATTAGTGACTCTGATCTAATAGACTTACATTCATATATATTTATCTGCATTCGTATTTGTTATTTCTCATCAGATAGTTATTCATATTATTTTATCTTTTTATATTTTATTTTAAAACATCTAAATTCATCTACGCTTGTTAAACATAATTAGATCTAACGGATACAATCCCTGCTAACGAACTTGACTTATCATTAAAACCTGCAAACGATCTGTGATACTTGCAGTGGTTCTCAAGGGTGTGTGACTCTTTATTATTATCTTTATTTATCTATTATTTTATCACACCTTTGTCCCCACCACAACTCAAAACCTTTCGGAAACTTCAAGTTTTGTACCCTCAACAAATTGTACATTTTCAGATCATTTTGCCCAAACTCCATCGCAAGGTCATCTAGCTTTACGTCTATTATGCACCCTTCAAGTATCAGATCACGCCTAGGTTTTGAACGAGCATCTACTTGTTGATGTGTTTTATCCTCAACGGTCTTCTTTATTTGAGGAGACACACAAAACACGGCAAAATCCAAACTGTATAAATCATCTACAAGAATTATAATCAACTAACCTGATCGAGAGTCCATATAAGATTTGGCTGAAACTTGGTCTGAAATGTAATCGGCCGAACCTGTAAATACAAGTATAATTATAATTATTAACTTCAAATACCATGATTTGGAAAAAATGTATAATTTACATGAAAAACACAAACCACTAATCCTTTGTAAACTTTCTTTATAGCCTCACTAGCCGCACTAGCTTTAAGAATACTATCACTAGAAGAAGTTGATTCAACATCATATTCAGAAGCACACCATTTTGGTAAACCTCCATCTAGAACCCAAAGTCTATCATGTCCAAATACAACATCCTGTTTATTCATATTCAAATTCAATTTAGTCCAAAATAAATCAAAAGCATATGTAATAGCGTTTAAGCTTTTCCCTTTCCTATTTTGCCTCATCATACTCACGCCTTTTACATAAAAACCCTATTTGACAGTTATAACTCACGACACTAGGCTCGATTTCTCTTTCAAGCATTTCATCAAACAGATTACGAGCCTTCCCAGCTAGACTTTACCTAGCCAAATCAAAACAGCAAAGCTTCTTTAGCTTTCCAGCCAAGAAAAGAAACAAGACAAATGAATCATCTAACAATAAGCTTAAAGAAACAAAACCTGGAAAGCAGGAAAAAATGATGATTTTATTTAAAGCAGGCTTGTTATAACCTATTCTTGGAGCAGAATCTCGTGTCATTCTAAAATAAGGATCCTGAAATATCAATTGATATCTTTAGCAAATATTAAGTTAAAGGTCCCGCTATAATAAGTGAACATAATAGAAATCACCTACTCAATTGCACATGGAATCAAGCATCGAAAATTCTTTTTGTCAGAAAATAGATGAGGGAATGAACTTGAAAAGGACGGAATAGCCCGTAATTAAGAGAAATCAACGAGTGTGAAGAATAGCCAAACCTCTTCATTCTTGGGTGTATGTGTTTGGAGAGAAAGGGATAAAAGAGTATCCATGAGAGTAAGAAGAAAGAACCGTGACTGTATCTGCAATTAACTTCCGATGAGAGATGTAATCGTCCGTGTATGTGTTTGGAGAGAGAAGGAGAGAAAAAGAAAAGAGAGGACGTTATGTTTTAATTTTGTGTTTATATACTAATGTCTGCTAGCCTACTTTTTAAAATAAGTTGGCAGCTCTCCTCCCGCATCCTCTCTCTCTCTCTCTCTATATATGTATGTATATATATATATATATATATATATATATATATATATATATATATATATATGTATGTATGTATATATATATGTATGTATGTATATATATATGTGTGTGTATATGTATGTATGTATATATATGTATGTATGTATATATATGTATGTATGTATATATATGTATGTATATGTATGTATGTATATATATGTATGTATGTATATGTATGTATGCATATATATGTATGTATGCATATATATATCAGTTCCTAAGCTTATAACCTTGGCTGTCTATGCTTAATATTTATCAATAAATCATTATAAAAGCAATCATGAGGATCTAGAGCAGGAAGAATCAAGAGCTGGAGTTTCACTGCATCAATTCTATACTTCTCCATCTCAATGATTTGGGTAAATTAGTATTAGATCTATTTTGTCTATGATTTATTTAATCTATTTATTCAAGAATTATAGTATGCATAATTTTTTGTTTAGGATTGTAATTATATGAACACTTGGTTATTGTTTTTCTATTTAATTTGAATCTAAAATTTTAGTATTTCATTGATTTGGTTTTTAATTAATTTACATTGACTATGTTCTTGTATTAATTACTATATCATCTCTGATCAATTAGGTATAGCCCTTAGTATTTAGGCTATTCGTTAGTGGCGATGATCATCCGGAAGGAGGGTCTAATATCAAAACTAGGATATAGACGTGTGGTTTCAGTTATTGAGTTTGGCGGCCTTCACTAACCACATAGCCAATTGGGTAAAATCTTAATCTTTCAAAAATAACTTATTTTCACCCTAAGGGGAAATAATACCGTAGAATAGCTCATACGTCTACCCTGGCGAGAGTTGGGAAGACATTAGAATCACGACTATTGGGAAAATTACCCATTTACCTTTATTTTTAGTAATCATATATTCAATAGGATAGGTTCATAATTGCATCTCTTTATCTTATTCACATAATTATTCACTGTTTATTTTATTCATATTTAAATAGAAAACAAAACACTTTACTCTATGATCTTTTTAATCAAAACATCTAAAATCATCTATTCTAAAATTGAACACGAATTTAGATAACTACTTAAATCCCTGAGAACAAATCTGATTTATCAACTATAATTTGTAAACGATCTGTGCACTTGAAGTGAGTTTCTCGTGGTAGTATTGGGTGCGTAATTTTTATTATATTAATTTATTCATTATTTTATCACACCTCTACCGCCACCAAGTTTTTGGCGCCGATGCCGGGAATTTATTGTAGTTATTTTATTTTGCGTTTACGTTACTTTAGTTGTTTTATTTGTTTATAGTTTTACGTTTGTTTTGTTTTAGTCTCTTTTCAGGTTCTTTATGAATGTCAAATTCTCTTTATCAAGTTCAAGCTCCACCACAACCCGCATATGTTCAATTACAAAACTCCCTTGATGAACGGCAAACTTTCATGAATTTGACATGAGGGAGCTTTAGAGATCATGAGGAGAGGCTTAGGAAGTGGAAGAATTCCTCAATCGTTTTATCAAGATCGATGCTACTATATCATTAGTGCAAAGTATGCAACAACAACATCAATTTATGGAGCAAAGATTGACGCAACTCACTGAAACGATTGAGCAACTACAATAAAGACCATCTATGCAAATTGGCCAAGGTACAATATTAATTATGAGGCCGATCAAGATAGTGATGTTCAGTTCGATGTGATTGAAGAGTTTATCCTTCAAGAAGAGAAGGAAGTGGAATATCCATAGTGAACTTGAGCTTCTAACGATAGAATAACCAACCACGCTAAGCATAGATGAGATAATTGTTGGTAATCGAGTTGAAGTTGAAAGTGAACCTTGTGAAGGGAAGATTCCATCCATAGAAAACCCAGTCAAGCCGAGTTTAGAGGAATCAAATATTGAGATCTTGGTTAGAAAAGAGAGAGAAGAAGAAGAGGCTAGGATGGATTCTCCACCTAGTACTCCATTGATCTCACCACCCAACCCTATGAAGAAAAAATAATTCAAAAGGTGACATCGAGAAAGCATTTTTAGTGGAGTTCAAAGAAGATGAAACGTACGCCCAAATGCTTGAAAGTGATACAGAAGAACTCACACCGCAACAAGTATTCACATAAGCTATCTCAGAAACGAGTAAGAATACAAGTGTAGAGATTAAGGAAGAACAAGTGGCCCTCATGATTGAAGAGAAGTCTGAAACATCTCTTGTTGTGCACAAAGAGCTTGAGGAGGAGTCACTTGAGTTCTCCATTATTCCGATAGTAACTTAGGAGGTCAAAGAGAAGGTACATCATTAACTCGTGGAGGAGAGAGTGAAATATGAGTTTGGGTTGGCAACGAGGTCGATTGGAAGGCCTCCAATTAAGAAAATATACCACGAGGTGTCAAAAATACATGGATGGGACCATTCATCATTACTTGACTGGTGACGAAAAAATTGCTAGAGATACAACCCATGAAAGGTCAAAAGCTTCGTATAGTATACATTCATAGCCTCACCCACTGCTGGGGAGGCCACATACTCAAGGGATAATGGTGGTAACACGTCAAACTTTAAATGACGTTAAATTAAATTTCTCTTGGGAGACACCCCAAGTTTTAAGTGCTTTATTAGTTTAGTTTTTTAGTGTTTATTTGTAATTTTTATGTGTTTTAGTATATATTGCTTTAACGAGAAAGGTATAGAGTGTTTTTGATGTGTTGGTAATGTAGACGGTCCCCGATACGGTCCAGGTCAGAAAGTCTCACAATCTGACTGACATGCCGGCCATACGAGCGCCGAGCCGGTCCAAGACCGTGTCTTCAATCGTGAAAGAATGGTCACGATGGTTTAATTCAGAATTTTTGCGAGGTAGGATCGGCATACCTGTCCCACAACCGGCATACCGATGCGGTAAACGTGTCGAGGTTTGCGAAGAAGGGTCGCGACAGTTTGAGGTCTGAAGCTTAAAGAAATTTGACCGACATACCGACCCCATATGCGGCATGTCGGTGCTGGTCGTGACAGGTCAACATAAGAGGAGCTTTGTCACATTATACCTCACAAAGCTTAAGCTTGCTTCTTCCCTAAAGCACCCAAACTCCATAGAACTCCATTGAAACTTTACCAAACCTTTACCTCATAAAAACACCACCAATCACCATAAATTCATATCTGAATCCGTCCTAACACACCTACATACAACATTAAACAAACCAAATCATTCCAGAACTCCAAAAAAATTAAGGTTTAATCTGAAAAATAAAACCTTTTCCTAAATTTCTTAAATTTTTCTCATCCAAGCAAGATTAAATCACACCCACATAGAGAAACATAATCCTTATACCTTTCCCACTCCAAATAATACCTTATCTACCCACATCAAGGGGTAATTTCAAAATGGTAGAATTTTGAGTTGGGGGTCAAGAGAGATGATGCGAAGAACAAAGACATTATCTAATGTGAGAAAGATGAATAAGAATCAAATAAAGAAATTAGGTGAGAACAAGAGGAAAACAAGTGAAGCTTCTAAGGTGCCTACTAGCTATCGCAACACGAATTCAAGAAAGAAGTTAGAAAAAGGTAAACACAAAAGATTTCTAGAGTTGATTGAATGATTGGGATGAGCACACTATGAGGTAAGTGAATGCGAATGTGGTGATACAAGAAGAGAAACACTTCACCCTAAGTTAGGTATTTATCATGCGAGACACTAGCCTTGAAGAATATGTTTTCTCTCTTCCCTACCATTTCTCTACTTGCAATATATGTGTTATTTTTATTTTTTATTGAGTCTGTTTCAAGTTGTGCAGACACAACTCATTTTTGAGTTGGGGGTGTGGGGATTCGTTGTCCCTCATCTCCATTTTATGTCATTTCCTGTTTTTTAGGAGAAATTTAAAACTTTTAAGAGATGGAATAAGATGTAGAATGTGTTAAATAGCCTAAAAGCATTAATTTAGTGAGTTAATGATATATAAGTAATATGTTTATGAGCTAGTTGTTTTGTATGCTTTGAAGTATGAACATGAGAACACACATTAAAAGTAAACAAAGGATTATCAAGAAATGCGGTAGAAGTAAGTTTGATCTTAGGACACCTTGAGGTGTGTGTAGGACGTGAGATCCGAGCTATTGGATAAACCCATTTAATGAACGTGCTAGTAGTGAGAAAGTAACAAAACTGCATAATTTTCAAAGTGATTAAGGCAGTTCTTAAATAAGCCCTTTGTGCTTTTTAGCTTGTTGTCCAAATTTAATTGCTTTATTATCCGTCTCAGCACCTTGTATCCATTCTAAAGCCTTTTATTAGCCACACGGTGGTGGTTAGGGTGTGATAAAATAATGATATAAATATTAAAAGAACTAAACACCTTAGCCCACTTCGTTACTCACTGCAAGTATCACAGATCGTAAATTCGTTGGCCGGGACTACGAAAGTTAGATGTAGATAACAAATTTATAGAGTGAAATAAAAGTAGTAAATAGAATAATACGCAAAAAGACTCTAAAATATTTGTTTGGTTTTTAGACTCTAGCAATTAACTACTAAAAATAAAGAAAGGAAAATAAATAGAAAGAAAGAAGTAGTGTGAGAGTTTAGCTCGAGATATAGCAAGTAATCCCCACTAACCTTGTTCTCCGATTATTTATCTAAGGGATAATTGTGTGATATGAAATAACCAAGATTCTATATTCCTCCTAACCCCCTTCCGGGTGGACTTAGGAGGCAACCTAACAATCACCGGGGGACTTGGGTAAGGGGACCCTGCGCAGTGATCGGTGGTTAATCTTAAACCGTAGTGACTATCTAGTTAGGCAAGCCTGTCAGGATCACTACCACACACTAGGAGTTTATGGGGTGTTTCGATAATTAGACACCCCCTCCAGGTGACCATCTAACTATTATGAGAATCATATACGTTTGCAACCGCAAGAAATACAGACAGTATATCAAAGCACATAAAAATAAAGATAACACTACTAATTTCAGTTAAATGTATAAGGACATACAAAATTAAAATAGATATTAAAAAAGTCTAGGGTACATACCCT
The DNA here is from genome assembly GCA_029959085.1 of Nemophila menziesii. NCBI lineage: Eukaryota > Viridiplantae > Streptophyta > Magnoliopsida > Boraginales > Hydrophyllaceae > Nemophila > Nemophila menziesii. The sequence continues at coordinate 10,335,747 of JARWIR010000021.1, forward strand.
TATGCTAATCTCAATATAAATATAATTAGTTTATACTAGAGAAAGAAGGAAAATAAATTACAAAAGTGAAGGGTTGGAATGGCATGAACAACTTTCAACTCCTTCTTGTCTTCTTGTCACTTGCTTCTATGTTGATCAATTGTTGATTAGGAACATCAAGGATGATTTCTCTAAGGTATGAATGGATATATATAGGCCTTTGGTAAAGACATGGAGTAATCTCCAAGTTAAGGAATCCTAATCTTACCAAAATTTGTATTCCTAAATTGTAGGACAGGATAAATCTCTGCAGATTGATTTGGTCACATTTCCTTCGCTACTTATTGGAATTTAATGTACGACTAGTAAAAACAATCGCGATCAAAAGATATATAAGCTGGACAAAGGGCTCCTCCAAATTCGTGACCGGATTTTTGCAGCTTTCCAATTAGTGAATGTTTATCCAGCATGGCAGATTCTTTACTCTCCAAATATATCCAAACTTTTACTTTTTGATTATGACTAAGGGATTTCCTTTACTTTTCTTCACTTTCTATCATAATCCCATGTTTAACAGCTTCCATTACCTAAGTGCTACATAAATAACACACAGATTACGCGCAAAAACTCATAAAATGTCAAAACACCTAAAACTAGACAAGAAAGCGCAAAGTATGAATAAACGGGGGAAATCCCAAAATTAAGTACTAAATACCCCTAAAATGATGTCTCAAGTATAGATTGATATATCACAAATATGGAGACATCAGGACCTCCAACTCAAAGTTGTATCGTCCTGATTAGGATAAAGATAAGAATAGTATGGTAGTCTGAAATAGAAGAATAAGAAGAAGAATAGAACGCAATGAATGATCCTAGAGCAATATACTAAAATATCTCATGTAGTAATGTTAAATAAATAATGCACACACATGCTTAATATACATAATAATTAACAATCCATAAATTCAAGTCTAGATTAACTACGCAATGCCAAAAGGTGAGGTCAGTTTGAGTTAACGGCTATAGGGTGATCACAAGTCCTAATATAGTATCTTATGGTCCACCTATCTATTCCCTATTGTTCCATTTTTCTTCCACCAATTAGTTAGAAATCCTAAGGTATTCAAGGTTATAACATTGGCTCAGGGACGATATGATATATTTTGATAATGAAAAGTGAGCTTTTGTCTCTCTCCTCACATTCCATCAATGAATCTCCCTAGATATTGAGTTTCACTTGAATATCTTCTCACTCAATCCAATTTTTGATGCTCTGATTTTCATCCCCAAGAAAATCTTTCCATGATTACATAACAAATTTCACTTTGCCGGTCCAAATTATATTCAATCTTTTTCATATATTTTTCTAAGTTGGTTATGATTCCCTTTTTGAGGTGAGATATCATACCACTTTTTCTCATATTTCAATTTTCATTTACTTTTACCCCGGAAAAGGGTCACAATAATAAATTCATTATCATCAATAATATCACAATTACAATTAAACTCCCAATCCCTATGTTTCCAATGATGAAACCCACCACCCTAAACTCAAACTCTGAAATGAATTGTCTCAGCTTTTGCGATTTGAGTGCGGGTCATATGGATAAGTTATTTAATATAAGGGGTATGACTTGCAATGTGGCAAGTAAAAGGCTTTAGAAAGGCCAAGACGGATAATAATAATAATCAAATAAAAGGGTGGGAAACTAAAAGTTTCAAGTGGCTTAAATATGAAAGAACTGCCTTATTCATTTTCCTAACTACCAGATTGCTTACTCTTTCACTATTAGTTCATCGACAAGCGAATTTTCAACTAATTCCAAACCTCACGTTCTACACACCGATGAACACTCCCTAAGATCCAACTTGACACTTCATACGCATTGCTTATTAATCTTCCCTATCTTTTAATTCTTGTTTTCATACATGTATTCTAAACATGTTTGTGACACTGTTCAAAAACATGCTACTTACTATCATTGACTTAACTGACATGCTCAATACGTACATTCACCATATTATATACCAATTCTAACCCTAATTTTTTTTAAATTTTATGCAAAAACAAAAAGGAAGATGAGGACAACGAATCTCCACCCCAACTCAAACTGAGCCATGTTCCACGACTAAAAAACAACTCAAAAAAGCATATAAAATTTAACCTAAACTAAACTAACACAAATATTGCACATAAAGAAATGGTAGGACAGAAAAAACATACTCTCGAGGCTTAATGCTTCGCATGATAAATATCCAAGGATGCAATGCTTTTCTTGTATGTAAACTTCTAGTATCACCAATTTCGCATTCCCTTACCTCCTCTTGTGATTTATCCCAATCAAGTACCACTTTAGAAGTCTTTTGTTCTAGCCTACTCCAGTTTCTTCTTTAATACTCTCTTATGTGAAGGTATTCGTCCAGGAATCTTTGTTTTAACAATAGCTAATATCGTCTTATAAGATTCGCTTCATTTTGGGTATAGGGATATTGATATGAAGAGGTTATGGCGTTTTCTCCTTGAAAGATGTAACTGCTTTGCTCTTTGATGTTACCACTGCTAGCTTCTCTCTAACTATTTTACCCGATTTACCTTTTTGTTTGTTCCCGAATTAGTACCAATCTCTATTGATTCCTTCTTGATCTTACCCAATACCGTGCTTTGATTCTTGATCTCCCTTAACACTGTATAATATCCTTGTTCTTTTCGTCATCTCAATTGACCCCCAACTCGAAGATTTAAATACTCTTGAAATTTTACCCCTTGATTTTGGGTTGAAAAATTGTTATTTGGGTTAGGAAAGGTGTAAGGATGATGATTATATATATGGGTATGATGGAACCAAGCTTTGATGATACGGGTGTAAGGAATTTTGGAAGAAGAAATTTAGAAATTTTGGTCTTTAATTCTTAGATTCTAGATGTTTTGGAATGATTTGGGTGTTTTATTCTTGTTTATAGGAAAGTAGGGAGGATTTGGATATGAATTTATGGTTATTTGGTGGTGTTTTGATACGAGGTAGAGGTTTAGTGAAGCTTTGATGCTGTTTTTATGGAGTTTGGGATTGAAATATTCGTTCGGTGAAGTTGGAGGAGGCTAAGGTTAGGTTTTGCATAGTTAGAGACCCTAAAATCTCATAAGTAGGATTTTTAACCGCCTCTGGGCTGGTATACCGCTCATATGACTGGTATGCTGCTCAAACTCACTGTATTAGACGGTATTATTGACCGTCGTGACCCTTCTGTCGCGTTTGTCGATACGGTCGAGCTGGTATACCGCTCATATGGTCGGTATACCGGTTGTAGATTTTTATTTCACCATTGGATATATCTCGTAAATTACGCGGTTTAGGCTAAAGAAAAAGTGATATATGACCTCTGAGCGCAAAGTTCTGGCTTTGTGAGGTTTCCCTGTATTTCTGACCTCGAACCTGTCATGGGCCGATAGGCCGACCGTGAGACCGGTATGCTGGTCTTAAGTTTCAATGTTTCTGAACTCGAATCGTCGCGACCCTTCTTTATGGGCCGGTATACCGGCCAGTCTTCTGTCTTATACCGTCGCGACCCTTGTGCGCGAATGACGATACAGTCTGGGACTGGTATACCGCTCATAGGGCCAGTATACCGGTCAGAACTTCTGACTTTCTGACTTGGACCGTTGCGACCCTTGGAGCAGGACTGGTATCGCTTTCTGACAAGCATCATCTTGAGGATTATAGTATCGCTTGGAAGTTGGCTTGTTGTCCTGGTTTGTAATGTATTTTCAATCTGTGATAGCATCATCTTGAGGATTATACTCTATTTGTTTTATGATCTTGTCTTGTTCCTTAAATCTCTTCTGACTCTCCTTCATATTTCCATCCATACTATCAATGAATGTGGCCAAGCTTTGTTCAAGGTTGTTAACCGAAGGTTGCTCTATAGGATTATTATAGGTTGCTTGTTGCTTTGTCCAGCTGTAAAGACGTCCAGTGTTTTGAAGAATGCAGAAAATCCATTACGAATTTGGAGGATCCCTTTGATATTTTGGTAGATCTTTGAATCACGGTCATTTTGATGGGTAGATCATTATATTACGATAAGTAAAGAAGGAGATATTGTCATTACTATATCTTCTCTAATCAAATAAGTATAGCCTTTAGTATTTAGGCTATTCGTTAGTGGCGACGATTATCCGGAAGGGGGGGGGGGTCTAATTACGGAACTAGGATATAGACGCATGGTTTCTGTTATTGAGCCTGACGACCTTAACTAGCCATGTAGCCAACTGAGTAAAATCTTAATCATTCAAAAGTAGCTTATTTTCACCCTGACGGGGTAAGTAATACCGCAGAATAACTCCTAAGTCAACCCTGACGGGAGTTAAGAAGACATTAGAATCTCGACTATTGTGAAATTACCTATTCACCCTTATTCTTGGTAATCATAAATTTAAAAGGATAGGCTCATACTTTCTTCTCCTAGTCTTATTTGCATAATTATTTACTGTTTATTTTATTTATATTTAATAGAAAAGAAAACACTTTCCTCTCTGATATTTTTAATCAAAACATATAAAACCATCTATTCAAATATTGAACATGAATTTAGAATAACTACTTAAATCCCTGAGAGCGAATACGATTTATCAACTATAATTTGTAAACAATCAGTGCACTTGAAGTGAGTTTCTTGTGGTAATATTGGGTGCGTAATTTTTATTATCTTTATTTATTCATTATTTTATCACACCTCTACCTCCACCAATAAATTCTATTTTGCTTAGGATTGTTATTGTATGAACCTTGTTTTATTTATTTAACGTGATCTTAAATTTGAGATTGTATTTAATTGAATTGGGTGTTTGATTCTCTTGGGTATATGTCGTGTAATAACACTATTCATATCTTGATCACATAGTGGATAGATTAAGTAATTAAGTTAGCGTCCGGAGGGGGGGGGGGGGGGGGGGTCATTGCAGAAATAACATTTAAACGCTTGGTGTGCGCTAGTGGGACGACGGTTCTTGAATAGCCAAGTAGTCATTTGGGTTTGAACTTCATTCATTAGAATTTGAGTACGAGAGCTTTGCAAGTCTACTCTGGAGAAAGTTAGAAAGAATATTGAATCTCACGAATATGAAATCACCATTTCGCCCTTATTTCCAGAACCATTAAGTCAATAGGACTAGAAACGCACTTGCAATTTCAAGCTACTATCCTCTCTGCATTCTTATTTAATTAATCAATAAACAAAACACTTCCATTTTATCTTCTTATCTTTCAAACAAATTTCTTTAATTCATCTACACAAATATTGAACACGAGTTGAAATAACTACCTAAACCCTTGAGGAACGAACTTTATTTACTTACTTATTACTTGTAACTATCCATGCAATTGGGGAGAGTTAATCATGGTTTTTGAGGTGTGTGCGAACATAATTATTTTATTATACCCACGGGCCCACAAGTAACCATTCGCTTCTTTACACCATTTTTCTTGCATCTTCAGAGAAGGAATTTTACATCCTCCATGGTAAAGACTGAGAGGGCTACTCCTTTTTATCTTTTTAAAACCGTTAACTCCTAACTTTTGATCTTTTTAATGATTATATGGATATTGATCGAGTGATAAAAAAGCTTCTTGCTGGTACCCAGAAATAAGGTGGGCAAGCACCCGTTGATGGAAGTTCCACTATTGCTCCTCGAGGTTATTCAATATGTATTCACAATCTAGTTGATGAAGCTTTGGGACTTAAGCACCTAACACTTAGTCCAACCCCTGATTACCGATAAAAGATTCAAATCGAGAGGCTGGTGAGGAGATTCTTTTGGGCTCTCAGAGGAAGGGAAAGAGACCTGTGGCTGATTCCGCATCCCCTCCACCAGTGAAAGTTTTGGTTTGATATCTAAGTATCTATAGGTACTTAATAAAATAGTGTCAACATTTTATCCTTTGAAAGATGACTCTATGGGTCGTCAGACCTTTTCCGGAAAACTTCACCGTATCCACACGTTCTAAAGACAATCCTTTCAAGTTTATATGATTATGTCAATAGAAAAAACATGAGGAAATTTTCTACATACATCATCTAATCAAACGGAACAAAACTACCTCGAATGAACAAGTCCATGATGTGTATATTGAATATTTTGAATCAGTTTTGGGTAAAAGTAATGACAATATTTTCGTTTATGAAGATATGTTTAGTTAGGGTGATATCCTAACTAAGGAACAATCTCATGATCTTGTGCGGAAATCACCGATCAAGAGATTAAAGACGCAATTTTTGGCATTGGAATTGACAAGGCATCGAGACCCAACGAGTACATCTCCAAATTTTTCATTAACTCTTGGGATATTATGGGTGAAGAGTTAATTGAAGAGATTCAAGAATTTTCCAATTTAGGACTTCTCCTTAAGCAACTAAATCACACCATCAACGCTCTTATACCCAAGTAATAAGATGTTGATACCATGATTGGTTATTGACCTATTTCTTATTGTAATGTCATCTATAAAACCATCACGCTCAATCTACCCAAGAGACTTATTCCAACTCTTGATAGACTTGTAGACAAAGCACAATGGAACTTTGTTCTGGGTAGACTCATGACATACAACATTCATCATAAACAAGAGCTTTTGAGAGGGTACGAAATTCAATCAAGATCACCAAGATTCACAATGCAAATTGATCTCCGTGAAGTGTTTGATTCAGTTTCATAGGATTTCATACACAAGGTACAATTTTCCTAAGAGGTTTATCAATTAGGATATCAAATGTATCACATCACCTTCGTACTCAATTATAATCAATGGGGAAACTCACGTGTTTTTCAAAGGGAATAAGGGATTAAGGCAAGGTGATCCACTTTATCCATTAATTTTTGTATTATGATTGGAATATCTCTTGTACCTCATTAAAAAGGTACCTTCGAAATCTTCATTTAAAATTCATTCTAACTACGATTAAACATCACTCACCTTGAATTTTTCGATGATCTCACGCTTCTTTATAAAGGCGACTCCGCCTCTATAAAAATGCTTTTTAGTTGTATGGATGATTTTGAGAAAAGATCGAGTCTTTGACTCAACTTATCAAAATCCAATATCTATTACGAGGGTATTAAATCGAGAGTTGAAAAATATTGAAGATTATACTCATCTTAGAAAGGGTGTTATGCCATTTTGATATATAGGGGTTCCAATGTTAGATAATGGATTGAAGGTTCGTGACTACACCCTGTTATACAAAAAGCTCACCGATTTTGTTACAAAATGGAGGTGTAAGTCACTATCTTATGCGAGTAGATTAGATCTTATTCGAGCGTTCTTGAAAGGAATTTCTTGCTTTTGGCTTTTGATATTTGCTACTCCAAAAGAGGTATGTACTAAGACTATTAAATTTTTCCGCACTTTCTTTTGAAACTCTAAGATGACAAAGGTTGTGTGGGATAATATTTGTATGCCTAAAAACGAGGGGGGCTAGCTCTTAAAGATCTTTCATCATGGAATGATGCCTTCTTCACTATGATTTTTTGAATTCTATACATAAGAAACCATTATGGATCCAATGAGTGCCAAGAGTTACATTAGGAATACGTAATTTTATAGATTAGGATATGGAAACTGGCGACTCATAATTTTTCAAGGCTCTATACCGTATAAAAAACCGTCTTCTCAATGCATATGGTAAAAAATAAAGAGTGTTTGGAAAAAATGCTTGAAAATTGGTAAGGACCAACTCCAAAAAATAGGGACCCATTTTCAACAACGGAAATTAGGGATGTTTTTTACTTTCAAAACAAGAACCCGTTTTCCTAAACCGGGAACCCAATTTCCCAAACCGTGAACCCAATTTTGGTAACCGAGATTGGAGATGTTTCTGTTTCACGAACCATGAACCCGATTTTCTAAACCGCGAACCCAATATCCCAAACTGGGAACCCAATTTTAGAGCTGCAAAAAATTAAAGAGTGTATGATCTTTTTAGACTAAAGGGGATTGAAAGGAATTGTGCCAAGGTGCTTTGGAACCCTTTCAGCAAACCCAAGCACACTATCATCTTATGGCTCGTAATAAAAATACGAATCAACACAAAAGATTAAATCACCTACATAATACTATATTTGATGTTATGCTTTGCAAGGAAGAGATACAAACAACAAAACATCTTTACTTCGAATACACCTTCACTGATGAGATATGAATGACTATACATATCTACTATACAAAGTGAACTCAAGTGGTTGGGTAGACATAGGGAGAGATATGTCTACTATACAAAGTGCAATCAAGTGGTTGAAAAATACAAGGCATGGAAGATTGTTTCTGCAACGATCGTGTATATGATTTGGCAAGCTCGCAACTAAACTTAGTAGAGAGTGTGGGTTCCCCAATCAGGATGGCATAGTGAAAAGTATTAAAATTCATGTTTATCAGTGTCTTTTTTCATTGTATCGTCATCTCGTCTCTTCGAGAGATAATAGACTTTTGTTTCTTCCCACATAGACCCCTTGTATTGATTAGGTGGAAGAAAATAGCTCAATCTTTTGGTTATCTTTTTGTTAGCCTTTAGGTCGAGTTATTTTTGTCGGTTAACTCCGAAAACGTTGTACATATTATAATTCCTGCATTTTAGTATATTCACCAACCAAAAAAGACAATTTATCCCACAATTATTTAAAATAAAGATATTTATTCTTTTGCATGAGATCTTTTTCAATGTACATAAATTTTGATTATTTTTTAGTTACTTTTTTCTATCTGGTAGTTTTCATTCTATCAGTAAGTACTCCAACTAGTGTATTAAACTTTTTGCCACACTTAAGTATCCATTTAACAATGCAGTTTTTATATTTCTCCAAATGTTTTTCATTAAAGTTTCATGTTTAGAGTCTTTTATTTTAATTTTTCACATATATGAATATATAATTGTATATATTTTTATTCATTCTCAAAGTAAATAACCATTGGTAAATGGTCAGATCCTATTGTAGGTAACATAAATACCCAAGTAACTGGATATCTGATGAACCAAGTATCATCGGCTAAACATCTATATATTTGTTCTTATATTAGGTCTTATTCATTTCTCTTGTTAGATCATATATAAGTACATTAATGAGTTTTAACTTCATATGTTTTTAAATAAATTATAAATTGTGTAATCTATAAAGTTTTGTTAATTAGTTTTTGGGTTTCTTCAAGTTTTTCATGACTTAACAAGGTCATATTGAATTCTCGTTCTACATTACAAGGCAGTTTACCAGGTTCATATTCAATTTTACACAATGTGCAATTTTAAGAAATCCTCGTCTATATATTTTCATCAATTGGAACATACACAGAATAGTACAATTTTTTACATAACAATATAGTAAATATAATAGTATGGATATTTTTTTTTGAGTTACTTTAGTAAATAATCTTTCCCCTGTATCATTCTTCTCCCTTCACCAAACAAACGGTCAATCTGCGACTGAACGAAATTGAGCAACTTCATTTATAATTGAGCTACTCGAACCTATCCGAGTATCAAAAGGTGGAGTCACGCTAAACCCCCACGCATGATTATAATTTATTTCTCGATCGTATATAAAACTGTTACTCCTAAACCCTTTCTTGAAACTCACTGCACTAGGAAATGCCACAATTCTGTCTGGTTGCATCAAATTCTTTTGGAGTTCCGCTGGTAAGCTAAGAGTAAACCTCTCACAATTTTGATCGAGTTGAATCATTGAGTGACCCGTTGAGTGTGACCGATAAAATTTTGATTTTTTGGGGATCAATCTATGTGGATGATTCAAAAACACATTTGTGACCTCAGGTGAACCGGTACTTATAACTACAACCAATTCACTTATATCACGCGCTTGATTTTCAGCTTCAGGCAGCCGAATTAGCTGAGTTGGATCAACTGTTGAATCAAACACAGTATTTGAATCTACATGATCTTCTCCTGTGACTGGAATGAGACTAACTCGACAGACTGGACATGTAGCATGAGACACCGACCAAGCATCAATACAATGAGGATGAAAAACATGACAACATTTGGGGAGGAGACGTAGGGTCTCACCATCTTCGAACTCATTTAAACACACAACACATTCTAATGCAACATTGTCTATCTTATGGAATTTAACATCAGAATACAGAAACGTAGGAAACGTGTCGATCAAAGCTGGGTCAATCCCAGGAGTAAATGTTCTTTGTGGGTAATGAGTAGTTTCATTAAAGGTATTATTCAATCTGCGCCTTTTCCTAAAGCAGTATATGAATTTCATCACTAAGAAAGCAAATATAAAACAAAAAAGAATCATACCCAATATAGGGCTGAATTTAAACGTGCTAGATTGCCATTTGTCGCTATTACTAGATGGTGAGGGTTGTGCAACGGAAAATGAGAATAAAGATAGAAAGCTAATGATATAGACCATATTCATAAAAAATATTGTGATTCGTTTCTTCATCGTGATACAACACTAAGTTTTTTTCGTAAACAACAATGTTGTTAATTTCTCAGAAGTGGGAGGATTATATATCTTAGAGTTTTGACTTAGGAATATTAAATGACCATACAGAAAAAAGACTTAGGAATATTTATTGACCAAAAATGACTTAATTTTTTTTTATGTTGTTAATTTTTCAGAAGTGGAAGGATTATATATCTTAGAGTTTTGACTTAGGAATATTAAATGACCATACATAGAAAAAAGACTTAGGAATATATATTGACAAAAAACGACTTAATTTTTTTTAATATCAACTTTTTGACATGTCCAAAACCAAAAGGTTGAGTGAGTCTAGGAAAGTTTATTTAAATGGGGAGTTGATGATCAATCCCATCACGTTCAATAAATATGTGAGTTTTTCGTCTCAAATAAAAAGAAGTAATATGAGAGATTGCCATGTTCTTTTTTCTTTTTTTGGACGGACGGAAGTGTTTGCCATGTTTGTATATAGGCTTTAATATTATTTAAGTACAATAGTGCAAGATTAATTTCTTAACACGAGAGTTACCTCTTAAACAGAGCATCGGTGCAAGAACCGTTGATTAAATTTTGAGTTGACATTTTTCCGTATGAATATTAGATATATTAAAAACACGACTTACAACAGGTTAATTAATCCACGAGAGGGAATTGTCATTGTTTAAGTTAAAAACCAAGACTGCGATACACACGTCCCAATTCCCAATTTTTAAACAAAGTAATTTTTGTTAAGCAATTCAATCCAGAAACAAGCAAAAATAGGGCTTCTATTTTGCAAAATCATAAAGACACTTAACAATGATACAAAGAGTAAGGTTACGGTGGTAAAAGAGGTGAGACAAGTCGAATACTAGATGTACAATCTTGTTTGTTTAACTTCTTGAGTTGAGCCGAACTGAGCTTCAATTGAAACGAGTTGGGTCGAATTGAGTTCAAATTTAAATGAACCGAGCTCAAACCTAAACGAGTCAAGTCAGAGATGTTAAAAATTGTTTGTTTAACTTATCAAATGGGTTTTTTCTCGAGTCGAACTTGAGTTGCTCACAAACAATTTTATTTTTATGATTAAAGCAAGACTTTCATGAACGATTGACATTGGATGGATTATGTCGCATGAAAGTATGAAGCGTAATATTAATGAAAAAACTAAAAGTCTAAGGAAAAAAAAATGTCTAAGTTGATACTGAAGGTTTAATAATATATTTACAAGTAATATATTAAACCGCTATTCACATATATAAATGAGACTTTCACGAACAAGTTCGAGCGGGTTTGTTTACTTAACGAGTTTGAATTGGAGTTGAAGTTTCTATTGTTTATACACGAGCTGAGCTCGAACGAGCTTTTTTCCCGAGCTGAGTTCAAGCTGCTCATAAGCGATTTAGTTCAATTACAACTCTAAGTAAGGTTATATATCACCCAATTTTGCTTAATTTTTATATCACCTTTAATATGTTATTCAACGTAGACATTAAATAAAAAGTAATTAAAATTAATTAGGAGAAAGAATGTAATGATTGGTGATGTGATATAAGCCAGCCCAACAATCAGACCGATTCTTACTGATTTTATCATCAAACTGGACCGCCGGTTCACCACTATACCAGAACTGACTGAACCAGACTGGTTCTATAAGGTTTGGTTCAGTTCCCACTAAATGCTACTCCCTCCGTCCCAAAAATAATGTCCAGGTTACTAAATATGGCGTCCCAAAAATAATGTCCACTTACCATTTCAAGACAACTTTTTCTATTTTTTTCCCTAATTACCCCTACTTTTCTTTTAATTTGTAATTATTTAACTTATTATTTTATAGGAGATTACATTTTCCTAGGCATAGGAATAGGTGTGCATTGTCATTAATGATGACATTTATTAGGGGTATTTTTGTACATATAGAATTTAATAATGACATTTCTTAATCTGTGTGAAAGTGCTAAGTGGACATTATTTTTGGGACGGAGGGAGTATTTGAAACCCGGCCGTTAGAACTGATCCTATAAGACTATTTTAGCTTGATCCCGTTAGTTCCATTAGCAACCTCTTACCAACTTGTATCTAATACATTAGCCATTTATTCTTTACTTGTATTGTCCATTATCCATAATGTTTCATTTATTGCATCAGAAAGCCAAAGTTAATGAAGAGAAGGGTTTGATTGACCCTACCAAATCACAAACCTTAGCAATATCTACCGTTTTTCCTTCTTCTTCATTTTCTTGGTCATATGTGGGGCCTCAATTTACGTGTTCTTCTATATTATCAGATGGCTACATGTTTTGATGTTACTTCTTCTCCATTTACGTTTCTTCTTCGTCTTCTACTAGATGATTGATGTCTCCATATTTTTTATATAATAATTTAGTTTAGAGACATCGTTTTAGGTATTATGTGCTTATCCGGGAGGTGTTTCCCTATTTATTGTTAGTTTCTCATTTTTTCTTTGTTTTGAAGGTTTATCACTTTTAGAGCATTTTAGTGTAATTTGTGTGTTGAATGTGAAGCTCTTAGGTACAATGATGATTTAGATGCCAAAAAAAAATGACAAGGAGTTGAGTAAAGAAGATCCAAGACGAAATCCAGGGTTAAAAGGCATAAGAAGATGTTTTGGAAAGTGCAAAAGCTGTCAAAAGTTATGGGCCCAACTTAGAACACGTATTGTTTTCAATGCTGCATAAAATCGACAGAGAATTGAAAGGATCAATTTTATATCTATAAATTTCTTTGAATTGTGGTCACGTGACTACTGGTTTCGAGTTATTTAGAGTTGTAACGAAAGGAGTTACGAATTTTACAAGCTTTATGGGCCAACCAGTCCACTTATTAAGGAAAACGAGTTTGAGTTGGATTTGGACTCTAAGACCTAGACCATGACCTAGATTTCGTCCCTACATATATATATGGTTATTTACCTTTAGAAACATATAATTTCTCAGTCCCTAATCATAATTACACTTATAAATCATCAAGTGGAAGCAGGTTGACTTATAGAGGAAGAGAAGAAGCTGGAGAGTCACAAACTCCTCTTCTTTTTCTCATTTTTTTATTCTACCATAATTATTAAATCTTAGATTCTTGGCTTGGCCATTTATGTGAGGTATTTACTCTTTAGTTTTATGTCTATTATTATGAACTAAATTTTCCAATGCTTGGATTTGCAATATGTATAATCTTTGAATTCTATTTTCCTATGCTATGTTATTTTGGATCATGATTAATTGACTGAGTTGTTACTTTATAATTATATTTTATGTTTGCCTGTATTCCAGACCTAATCTCGATCACGTAAGGACTGTTCCTAGTAGTTGGATTGTCACCCTGGTGGGGGATTCAATTATATAAAAAAAGACTTGATTGTCTAGTGTGTGGTAGTGATCCTGAAGGGCTTGCCTAACTAGATAGTCAATAGGGTTTTGATTTTATCACCGATCTTTGCGAAAGGCCCCCTTACCCAAGTCCCTTGCTAGTGTTTAGGTTGCCTTCTAAGCTACTCTGACAGGAGTTATAGGGATTATAGAATCCCGACTACTTATATATGCTTCATTCACCCTTATAATTAGAATAGTGATTTAGGAAGATAGGTGCATACTAGCAAACGTAAGCTATATTATCATCTCTATTCTTTTAGCTTTATTTAACGATATTAGTAGTTTGATTTATTATTTGCATTCTTAATTATAAAACCAAACACATATATCTTTTTAATTTAATTTTTTAGTTTAAGAAATAAACTCTTCTTCACTTTCTTTCTAAACACGAGGCTAAGCTAACCAATAAATACCTGAGAACAAATCTTATTTATTAACTATAACTTGCAAACGATTTATATAATTGCAATGAGTTTCTCGTAGTGGTATTAGGTGTGTGATGTCTCCATATTTGTGATGAAATAATCTATTCATGAGACATAATTTTAGGTGTATTATGTGCTTATCTGAGGGATGTTTCCCTATTAATTGTTAGTTTCTCAATTCTTGCATTGTTTTGGAGGCTTGTTATGTTTAGTGTAATTTGTGTGTTAAATGTGAAGATCTTAGATATAATGATGATACTAGATGCCAAATAAATGTTGAGATGTTGAGAAAAGAAGATCCAAGACGAAATCAAGAGTTAAAAGGAAAAAAATGGTTTTAAGAAAGTGCAAAAGCTACCAAAATCCGATGTCCAGTTGTGAAGAAGTGTAGTATTTCCAATGCTGCATAAAATAGACAAGGAAGTTGAAGGATCCAGTTTATATCAAGAAAGGTCTTTGAATTGCGATCGTGTGGCAACTAGAATTAAGTGATTTGGATTTGTATCGAAGGAGTTATGATTTTTACAAACTCTAGTGGTCAACTAGTCCAATTATTAAGGAAAACACGTTTGAGTTGGATTCCGACTCCAAGACTTGGTACATGACCAAGATTTCGTCCCTACACCTATATATATATGGTTACTTATCTTTTGATATATGTCCTTTCTCAGTCCCTAAACAATATTACACTTAGAGACCATTTAGAGAAGCAAGTTGACTTGTAGAGAAATAAATGAAGCTGGAGAGTCACAATCTCCTCTTTTCCATCCTTCCGCTCTACCATTTGGGTAATTTATCTTAAATTCTTGTTTTCACCATGTTATGTAAGGTATTTTATCTTTAATTTTATTTATTTAGCTATGAACTAATTTCTTATAGCTCGGGTTTACATTATGTATAATTCTTGAATTCTATTTCTATATTCTATGTTATTTGGGAAAGTGATAGTTAATTTATTAAGATTATAATTATATTTATGTATTTGTGTTTGACTTATTTCAGCCTTAGATCTGGTTAATCTTAGGACTGTCCTTAGTAGTTGGATTGTCACCCTGGCGGGGTATCAATTATAGAAAACAACACTTCATCGTCTATTCTGTGATATTGATCCTGGCGGGCATGCCTAACTAGATAGTCAATAAAGTTTTGATTACATCACCGATCTCTGCGCAAGGTCCCCTTACCCAAGTCCCTTGGTAGTGTTTAGGTTGCCTTCTAAGCTACCCTGACGGGAGTTAGAAGGGTTTTAGAATCCCGCCCAATCACTCTTATAATTAGAATAATGATTTAGAAGATAGGTGCACACTAGCGAACCTAAGCTATATTCTCACCTCCATTAGTTATTTATTTGCATTAGTTTAATTATTGTCTTTAATCTATTATATGAAAACCAAACAAATATTTATCTCTTTATTTGTCTTTTAGTTTTAGAAATTAATCTCTTCTACATTTCTTATCTAAACACAAGTCTGAGCTAACTAATAAACCATTGGGAACGAATCTTACTTATTAACTATATCTTGCAAACTATATGTGCACTTGTAGTGAGTTTCTCATGGTAGTATTAGCCGTCAATATATGATATATCTGACATAATGATTTCATCAAATATATTACGTCATCCTCAATGATGCCATTTGCCTACGCTAAACTCCTATGCAAATTCACAAGTTCTCAAAATTTTAAGTGTTTCGTCGTCCAAAGAAATCTATACTACAATTCAACTTTCTAGGTCCTGACTTCTTTTTTTTCACATATATTTCCATGAAAAATTCTAATAATACAAAAAACATATTTATTTTTTTCCGAACAATTTACTATAATATTGATTTAAAGGAAATACAACACACTATCTACACATATATGCAATATTCACATCGACCATGTGTTCATAACTCTTAAGTGTCTTCCATTACGATTTGAATCATCCAGCTTATCAGAACCTCCCCTTTAAGGAAAAACTACATCACCAACATAGAGACATGATCCCAATAAATAACAGTAAGTACCGATTCCACAACCGTGTCATGTTGCAGTGTAAAACACCGCATGTCTTCCCAAATACCCAATAAATAGGTTACCTTGGAGAAGCGGGGAGACGGTGGGTAATTCTTCATCTGAAATCTTTCCCACCCGAAGACGATCACAATTTCATAACTCATCCAAAATATTAAACCAAACCCGATCACAAATAGTTTGTTTTGAAATATATACCAACTTGTATGAACTTTCAATGACACCCCTCAAAGATAATAAAAATGACCAATGTGAAACTAATATTGGCCACCAACCAACTCATCTTCCTCATATGCCTTTTGTCCAAATTCCAAACTATTTATGGTACTTTAATGTATGGACCAACCCAAGATGAGTATCCACACAAATTTTCCAAATTAACCCATTCAAGAAAACCTTTGGACCCCGTCCACTTCACCATCATTAATCCCAAGCTGTCCAAAATCCAACTAACCTTACAATTCAATCCTTTACCATCCAATTCCATAGTCCAAAACCAAAAAAACCCCTTAGCCACCATCTCGCCTCACATCTTACAATTCTGATTCCTAGCTTATAACCCGTATTCCACCCGTTTTCTAAAATGGCCCACCAGGCTCAATTGCTATCACACATTGCCACAGAAGCTCATATACCCATTATCATATCCACTTTAGCCTACCGCCCACCATATGTCCTTCACCTCATCCTCTGCACCCAGGTCACCTGCAAATTTTTCCATTTTAACACATAGAACCTTCTTCTCCAGCCTTGTTCATCCCCTCTATTCATTGTCCAAAGTTGCATCAACACAGACAACTCCCACTAAGTTGTCGTCTTTCCCCACAGAAATTCCTTCGAGAACACCGTGGCCACAAACTGACACACATGCGACGAAACTGCCCTGCCAAATGAAAAAATGAAGCAGCCTTCACGGCCAATCTCCGCTGCGGCGCCGCCTTCCCCGTCAGGCCGTCACCCTACGAAAGGTCACTACAAAACCAAAAATTTGTTGTCCACAAGAGCCACCACTCCCCTCCAACACAGACGCACACAAGTTTACGACCCTTAACTCGCCCCACACAATAATCCAGTAGCCACCCATCCCCTATGTGATAAGTAATTACATCATTCGAATAAATAATGATAACTAATGTATATTAGTAAGTAGTAAATAAATTCTGTCAGAGGTTATTTGACCATTATGATCAGTCGGAGGGTCCCCACCAGGCATCACTTCTTGTATATTAGTAAATAGGATCTAATTTATTTATATGTAATAGAGCTAATCTGATAATTTAATACGAGAGTTACGTCTCAAATAGAGTATTAACATATATTAATACAAATATATTATTTGATGGCAGAAAGTTCTCGTAAATGAATATGTATATTACCATGAATTTTGGGACATTATCAAGTTTGATATACAAAGAATGGTCGTTTATTTCTTTAAAAATAATACTCCACTCGATAAGATCAATGATACAATTATTACTCTTATTCCGAAAGGTAATCGTAGGAATCGATAATGGATTTTAGACCCATTTCGTGCATCAATTTTGTATATAAAATCATCGCTAAAATCATGGCACTTAGACTACAAACGAATGATATTATTTCGCCGACTCAGTCGGCGTTTATCAAGGGTAGAAGCATTCAAGATAATATATTAGTAGCACAGAAAATTGCTTTCTTTATGAAAAACAAAAGGAAATCAAAAAAGCATTACGGAGCAGTCAACATCGATATGGCCAAAGCATACGATCAAGTCAACTGGGATTTCTTAATGACTATATTAAAAAAATTAGGTTTCTCATAAAAGTGGATTAAATTAATCTATAACTATATATCTACAGTGACATATCAAGTTAAAGTTAATGGAGAAAGAATGAAGAAGTTCAAATCAGATAAGGGACTTCGACAAGGTGATCCTTTCTCACCTTTCTTATTCTCCTTTTTAACAGAAGGGCTTATAGGACTTATCAACCATGAATGCCGAGAAGGGAATATTAAAGGTATTTCAATTTCAAGAGCGGCCCTGAAACTTACACACCTTTTATTTGCGGACGACGCTCTTTTCTTTTTGGAAAGTAGCAAAACAGAAGTTGAGGCGTTTTCAAGAGTGTTAATGGAATATTGCAATGCATTGGGACAAAAGATAAATTTCAACAAATCATCTATCATTTTTAGTAAAGGTTTTCATGAAGACGAGGCAAAGGAGATAGTAGATAAACTAAGGGCCCGTTTGGAAGTGCTTATTTTAGAGTAAAAAAGTGCTTTTGGAATAAAATTCAAAATTTAAAAAAATTATTAAAAATAATTTTGAAATCTAAAATTATTGAAAGTGCTTTTTTCAAGAAGCACATATTTGGTGCTTCTCAAAAAAGTGTTTTTCAAGGTAAAAAAAACTCTTAAAATGCTAAAAGCACTTTTAAGTGCTTCTCCAAAAAAGCACTTCCAAACGGGCACTAAATATAACTCATGCTAGCGAGTTTGGGAAATATTTGGGAATCCCACTTTTGCTTAGAAGGTCAAAAAATGAAAACCTATCATACGTGAGAGATAAAATTCAAAGTAAATCAGCATGTTGGATAAGCAATTTTCTACCGGATGGAGGGAAAGGGATACTAATTAAAGCGGTCTTACAATCGATACCAAACTATGCAATGTCGATATTCGAATTTCCAGCAAGTTTGTGCAAAGCAATGAGTAGTATGGTGTCTAATTTTTGGTGGAACTCTGGAAGCAAAAAAAGAATTCACTGGGTAGCATGGAAGAAAGTAGCTAAATCTAAAATGGCTGGAGGAATTAGATTTAGGGATTTTCAAAATATGAATTTAGCTCTGTTATCCAAACAGGCATGGAGGTTATTGCATAATCCAGACTCTTTAGTATATAAGGTTCTGAAAGGGGTTTACTTTCCTAATACGGATATGTTGAATGCAAAGTTAAAAAATAAAAGATCCTGGAGTTGGGCAAGCATTTTCAAAGGATTAAAATTTATCAAAGAGGAAAGTTTGTGGCAAATTGACAATAGTATGAAAGTTGATCTATGGGATGATGCGTGGATAAGGAAAAGGATATAAACTAACAAGACCGATGGGAACCAAAATATCCAGAGTGGCAGATTGTTTTAACAACCAGATGACGAATTGGAATTATGATAAACTTAATGAATTTTGTACTAGCAGAAATTGGCAGAAATTAGAAAAAATACCGGTGATGCAGATAGATAAGGATGATTATATAATATGGATGGAAAATAAAGATGGGAATTATTCAACTAAATCGGGTTATCACAAACTAGTACAAAAAGAGGAGGATAAAATGGAACAATCGTCAAGCGGGGAAGAGTCAAACAACAAGAGATCATATAAATTGATTTGGGGATCCAATGTACCACTCAAAGTCAGGAATTTTGCTTGGAAAATACACAATAACACTATCCCGACAATATCTAACTTGAGGAAGAGGAAATGTGTAGAAAACGATACTTGCGAATGGTGCGAGAATGGGATTGAATCGGTCGAACATCTCTTTTTGACATGCCCATTTAGTTAAGGAGTTTGGGCAAACTCTCAACTACAGATCAAAGTGGATGATAGCAACAAAGAAAAAATAGGTGAATGGATAATCAATATTAGTGAGAGTTATGCAAAGAATGGATGAGACCAAAGATTAGTGACATCTATTATACTCATAACAATTTGGAACATATGGAAGGCTAGGATGAAAAACTTTCATGAAAGGAAAAAATGGGGCAGCAATGAAATTATAGAGAAAGTTAAATTTAATATAAAATACCTTTTCGACGAAGTTGGAAAGAGGAAGGATGATAATCAAAATAAGGCTAAAGATAATATAGGAAGCGAGGAGGATAATAATCCTATTCTATGGGATGAAACAGATAATGTCTGGCTTTGTGACTCTTCACATGTTAACTGCTGGGAATTAACTAGTATGGCGTCTCTGGCGGTTAATAAGGAGGGCGGTATTAAAAAAGTTATCACTAAAAGAGCGAGAATTAATACCAATATGGAAAGAGAAATGTGGGTCGTTTTATTGGCCATGAGATCGGCTGCGTATCTCAATTGTAAGAGTAGCTCGTTCTACTCGGATAACCTTGAGGTAATTCAAGGTATTAATAGAAGGAGGGGGATTGACTGGAGGATTCACCCCATGATTTCGGAGGCATGGAGGTGGATAGGACAATTCCCGAACTGGAAAGTAACACACATCAAAAGGGAGCACAATGGGGTCGCAGATACACTCGCCAAATGTGCTAGGATAAACGTTGATATATCTTCTTGTCCATATCATTCTCTCGTTGATTTCTTTAATAGTATTAGTAATCTATATTATCGATGTAAGAAGTAACTATTATGTAATCTCTTTTGACAAAAAAAGTATATTACTTTTAAATATCGATCGAAAGTTACAATTATAATCTGGACTCTGTCCGATGGGCTCCTAGAGAAACAAAGAGCGAGTTTTTTTTTATTTCTAACATTTAAAAAGAAAATAATTACATGATAAACTTATTTGAAAAAATAATTACGATACTAAGGTATAGGTGCTCCATTAATTATAAGGTGCTTCTCTATGAAGCGCCTTTATTTAAAAAAAAAAAAATTACTGGCTATCGATCTTTGGCCAATACTTAATTCAAAACAATTTTTGGTTCAAAACAATTACACAGATACAGATACAGTATAACACCAGTTTGCTCATTCTAACCGTCACACCACGAAATGCAAATCATTTCCTACCTATATACCACAGAGCATTTCATATTTCCTTTTTTTTTTAAAATACGTCTCCTACTGTAAAAGGCTTCCAACAGTTATAACAATAGCCAGAATAAAAGATATAATAAATTATACTTAAATCAGAGAATTTTGAAAACTTGTAAAAATGATGAGATTAGATTAAAATTAGATCAATTCTTTAAAGTTTGTAAAGTTTATGAAATAACTTTTAAAATTAGGTGATGAGATTACCTTATACTGCTGCCGAGATTTCTTCTATACGATATTCGATCAGTAAAACCATCTTTAATGATATTGCTCCAAATAAATATTCTTCTATTGTTGATGTGAAGCGATGAGTTTTAGAGCGTTCAATGTGAATTTTCGACTGGGTATAGTTAATTTGTTTTTAATAGAGACGCTTCTTAGAGAAGCGCCTCATAATTAAGGGCTGGTTAGTTTCGATGGGCTGATTAAGTGAGTGAGGCGCTCCTCGAAGAGCGTCTATACGTTAGTATTACAATTATTTTTTGAAATAAATTTATCATGCAATTATGTTTTTTATTAAATGTTAAAAATAAAAAAAACTCGCTATACACCTATCAATGTTGTGATAAATGATGTCCTTTATTCGTATATTCATTGGGTAATGAGGATTGTCATCTTTTGGCATAACAGGTGACAATAGTAAAATAACAACTTTTTAAAGTATGGGAGTCTGAATTGTCAAAAAAGCCAAAGATAAGGGGGATTTATAAACAAAGGCCCGGACAACATGGGATTAATAAAATAAGGCCCAATTCTTTTCCCCTTTAACTAGTAGTTGGACCCTAACTAAAACCCCACTAAAAGACTAAATACCCCCTTCCCTCTCTTATTATACTGATAAAACAAAAACCCAAAACAAAACTCCACTAGGGTTTCGATGCCCTCCTTTCTCTCTCTGTTCTCTGTACCGCCCCCTCCCCGGCTACTGTAACACCACCACCTTCTCACCTCGCACCACCACTGCAACCCCTAACCCACCATTGTCACCTCCCTTCCCGTCACCCTGCTGCAGAAGAAAGACGCCACTGCTGCAGAAGAAACCCGTCACCACTGCTGCAGAAGAAAGATGCCGCCCCCACAGCACCACAAGCCGTCGTTGCAGAGTCCACCGCCACCAGATCTCGCTGCAAGACCTTAATCGCCGCGCTGCTGCACCACTATTGAAGAACCTCACGAAGCTGCTGCAGATCTGGATCAGCATCTCCACCGCAACGCTGCTGCTGAACCTCGGGAAAAGCATCTCCACCACCACTCCACTCTGCTGCAGATCCAGCACCTCACCGCCAAGTCTCGCCGACCCCGACCCAGATCTCACCGCCACAGAGCTCGCCGCCCCACCACACTCTCGTCCAGTTCAAGAAATCCCCACCATCACCTCCTCCATCTCCGCAGGAAAACCACCACCATCTCCATCTCCTACCGCCACAGAGCTCCACCATTGCCACCATCTCCATCTCCTACCACCACGATGACTCTACTGCCGAGATCTCACCCTCTAAGCCCTCAGTAACGAGCCTCCCACCATCTGCAACCTCCCACCACCACCAGATCTTCACCGTCTAAGACCGGGTCTCACATCTCCACCAGCGAGCGCATACATCAGGTCCAGCTTATCAAGGTCGAGCCCACCATGGTCCAGGTCCAGCCCCTTTGGACCATGGTCAAGCCCCTATGGGTCATGGGTCCAGCCATTGTAAAAAAAGTTAATCAGTCTTTGTTTATGCTAAGGGATTCCTTCTTGGGTACAGACCATGTGGTTTGGGTGCAGTTGGACTGGGCTTGGGTGTAGTTGGGCCTTGTGTTTAAAGTGAATGAATTAGGCTTTGGGTACAGACCTAGGGGTACAATTTTTGATTTAATTGGATATGAATTTGAATAACGGGCTTAGGTACAGCCTGTAGAGTACAGACTTGGACATGATAGACATGGATATATACATTTAGACAAAAACGGGGCTTGGGTATCGTCCTTGGTGTATTTGGACCTTATAAAAAATATTCACATACCTTAAAGAAAAACGAAAACCAATCTAGGTCCGTACTCATGGGTACGGACCTGTCGGCTAAAAATAGAAAGAATATAAATATTAAAAAATGAATTTCGAAAAACAATAAAAAAAAAAAAGAGGGTAAATTTGGAAAAAAATCAACCAGAAATTTGAAAGTAAGCTTTAGTTAGAACTATTTTCTAACTAGGCTTTAAATAGAACTTTTGGGTTAGTTGGGCCTCAATTTGTACATTTCTCCAAATGAAGATAAAGCATCATGAAAGTTATTTACCTTTGAATATGTTAAAGACAAACGAAGGTTACTTAAATGATGTACTTTTTTTTTTCAAACAAAAAAGAAAGTAGTAATAAGAGATTACACATCAGTAATATCAGGGGCGGAGCCAGGATTAATCACTAGGGGGGCCAAGGGGGTTCGGGGGCAACGCCCCAGAATTTTTTTTTTCCGAGTTATGTGCAATATAAGTCCTTATATTAAGTAAAACAGTAAAATAAGTCCTTATCTTTTACAAAATTACACTATAAATCCTATATTAGGTAAATATTGCACTATAAGTCTTATATTAAAGAAACATTGCACTATAAATCTTAATATTAATTTTTTTTTAAATGAATTATTCTATAAATAATATAATTATAAGGTTAATAAAATAAATTTTAAAAGTTAAAGGGGGCCAAAAGATGATTTTATAAAACTTTGGGGTAATAAATAACTATAATTAATTTCTTTTTTTTTAATTAAGTAGTAAATTTTTTTTTTTTAAAAGTCAGGGGGGGCCATGGACCCCCTTGGGTATGCATGGCTCCGCCCCTGAGTAATATACCAAAGAAAGAAAAATCCTACCATTGTACTTGCACATCTAAAGTGAGGAGAGTAAGATTATTCCTTAGGATTTGAATTATGAGAGGGTTGGTTGTCCTGATATGGATCTTAAACTAGAGTGTCTGCTATGACTTTCTAAAATGTTTAGATTTAAATAGTAATCCCTCCGTCCCTGAATGTTTATTATATCCCTTTTTACACAAATTAAGAAAAATAATAATTTTTTTTAATTTTACTAAATTACCCTTAATCAACTAAGTAAATGAATTTCATGAAGATAAATTTTTAAATATTAAATAGAGATAAAATTAGTAGAAAAGGTAAAAAAATTCATTAGTAACTTAAATGGACAATCTTTTCAGAACATCTACTTTCAGAAATTGTGACAAACATTGATGGACGGAGAGAGTATTAATCATAAAACATGGTTAAGACAAACAATATGTTTCAATTGGTTGCTGAATCGGAGCGGACCATGCAAGAACCATACCACAATTGAAATACCGTAAATAATGTTCAACCGGTCTAACTGCATCTGTAAAAATACGTTAGGTTAGGTTTTTGGTTTTGCAAACTAAGTCAATAACTCAAACCAAATCAACTGAAATGATAAAACCCTACTAATTAAAGCTATAAAAACTACCGCCAAACCGAACCCGAAGCAGTCTGATATATAACCTACTAAACCCACCCACCACTCATTAACCAAATGAATAACCTAATAACTAACCAACAAATTGTTTAGGAAGATACGAGTCACCTATTGCATGTAATTTAAAAAAAAATGTGGGAGCATAAAATTAAACATGCACATCTTAGGTATTAGTATTAGTTTTGGATATTTCTTGTTTAGTTTTGATGATTTCTTACTTTTAGAGTTATTGGTGCGTTAATTGTGTGTTGAATATGAATATCTTAGGTACTTGGATGATACGAAACCCCAAGACAAGGAAAAGAAATTGAGAAAGGAAGGTCAACACCAAGTCATGGTGTTAACTGACCAAAAAGCTATTTTTAGAAAGTTAGAGCATATACCGACAAAACGTGGAAATCAACTTAAAAGAGTCACCACGCGAAATTGGCTAAGATTCTGATAAATCCCTTTTGTTATATGGTAGAACCTGAATTCAGAAGCGCGTGAGAGCTACCGGTTTGTGATTTGGAGTTACAAAGAAAGAGTTATTAAAGTTCCAGCTACTGTGGCTCAAACCACTATGCTCTTCTTTGAAAACATTTTCGGATTGACTTGAGCCATTTTAATGAGCTCCACAACTCCAAATATGTTTTAGATCCTTATTATATCAGCAAATTCAAATGATAAAAGGTTACACGCCATATTATTCATTAGTTAGAAGAGAAGAGGACTGCGCCATGGAAGGAGAAGAAAGAAGTTAGAGCCCTACTGCACCACTTCTATACCATTCCATCATCATTCTTAGGGTAATAAGTATTAGTTTCTTATCCTCAACATGATTCTTATACTTTTATTCTTTGATATTGTTGTTTTTATTATGAACTAATTATATTTTAGCTTGATTTTGCATTATGTATGAACCTTAAAACTATTATGATAATTATTTATTTTATTTGGGATCAAGTGATGTTTAATTGAATTGGGTAATTGATTATTATTGTATACGAATTGAATTATTTATCTTTCTATATCCTGATAAAAAAAGACCGACCTTAGTGCCCTAGACTATCTCCTAATGGGGCGTTTGGGAGTAGAACAAATTCATATATGTTCATTGTGTGTTAGTGTCCCTGACAGGGTTGACTATCTGAATAATCGTGTCTGGTAATTACCAGTAGCGCCGAGCATTCGTTTAGAGTTCACCCGGAAAAGGTATCTTACGGTGTTAGGTAGGCTTCTAAGTTACCTAGAAGGTAACTAGAAGTAAGTTGGAATCCCGATAACATAACTACCCAATTTGCCCTTATAACTAGAATCATCGACTCATTACGATAGAGAATTACTAGTAAACTCGAGCTATACTTCTCATCTCGTATTCTCTCATTTATTTACATTCTTATTTTAATCATAATTTATTTAATTTATCGCACTCTAGTCTTTTAATTGAAAACCAAACAAATATTATATCTTTTACTTTCTGTTTTGTAGTAATCACAACCAAACCCTCAACGCTCTATAAGAACACGATACTAGTTAAACTCATAGTCCAAGTGAAGAATGGTCTTATATACTTACTTATTACTTGCGAACGACCCGTACACTTGCGTGAGTGATCTCTCGAGGTGTTGATCATTATCTTATTTTATCACACCTTGACAGATGACAAGTTTTTGGTGTCGTTTTTGGGGACTATTTTGTTAATTATTGTGCATTTGTTTAATGTAGTAGAGTTGGTTGTTTTCATTTTACACTTGCTTTTGTTTTTGTCTCTTTCACATATTCTCAGGTTTGGTGTATGCTCTCGAATCTCGAGAGGTTGATTTGAGCTCAAAGAAGGTGAGAAAGAAAGAGAAGAGAGCAAGAAGCAATGGAAAATGTGAATCTGCCACTTAATCTAAATGTTGATGGGAATCCAATACCACAAGCTATTGTACCACCAACTAGGATGAAACAAGTCAATCAAAACTAAGTTCCTCCAAAAGTTCAACCACGATTAGGAGTTAATGGAGGATTTCCACCTAGCGTAAAAAAATCCACGTAGAGAATGAGGTCAATTTTGAGTCCACCTGTTAGGGTATTACCCTCCAGTAATTCAAGTTGTGCAATTTAAGTTGATTCAAATATGTTGAACTAATTCACGAGTTATGGAAATTATAGCGGAGCATCATATCAAGTTCTGGTCCAATCTATTTAGAAATTCATGCAGATATGTGACGCCAACATTACTCAAGGTGTCATACGAGAGAAAATGTATTACTTCATGTTCAAATTTTTCTTGACTTGAGGTGCCAGTAAGTGGCTTGATCGTCAACCACTTGAATCAATAACTTCATGGGACGAACTTGAAGAAAGATTCCTTGAACGTTTCTAGGAACTTGCATATTTCCAACAAGACGATAGAGAAAGCGTAGGAGAGACATGGACGAGATTTCAACAAAGGTTAGCAAAGTGTCCACTTCATAGTTATACCTAGGAGCTACCATTAGATATGTTTTATGAACGAATCGACGAGAGTTCACGAGTGAGGGTCGATAACTTGGAGGTGGTGGTTTTGTTTCCATAGATCCTAATGAATAATTGGTTTGTATGGAGAAAATAGTAGATAATGAGAGGAGTTGGCCGCCTTCGGGAGCTCCAATCCTTGGTAACAGTTGGTATAAGTAATTTTGATCTTAGGGAGCATGAGTGGTGTAGAACGTGAGATATAAAATATCTGATAAATTATCTAATGGAAGTGCTAGAAGTGAGAAATTAACTAATTTGTATAGGATAGGACATGATTAAGTCAGTTCTTTGTTAGCCCCTTGTGCCTTTTAGCTTGTTGTCCATGTATTATTGATATATTATTCGTCTTAGCCCCCTCATTTCCTTTCTAAGCCTTTTTATTTATCCACATTACAAGCCTTATTTCTTATATTTTTAGGAGTTCTCCATATGACACAAACTCAAATTGCGATGCTTTGACACTCGTTTAGAGCTTGAGTTTGGGGAATTATAAATGGGTAGGTTTGTGCTATGTAACTGGGCGTTTTGATCACTTGTTATATATGTATTGTAGACCTTTGCCAGGGTAAAAAGAAAAATAAAAATATTTAAATATACATATACAGCACGGAGAATAAAAGATTTTCCAAAATATAGTTTTAGAAAAAAAATCATTTTCCAAGGACTCCGATTATGGTTGAATTTCCCATGTATGCACATTCACCATCAAACACCTCCTTAAACTCACCGAGCATGACTCTATTGGAGAAGAAGTGTCTTGATGCTCTCGTATCTAGAATCCATTCCATTTTGTTCTCCACCAAAAAATTTTGACCATCACCACCTCAATTACCTTTTCAACTTCAGTCAGGTTGGTGTGAGGTTGGGTGCTATTGTTTTCTTATCCTTCCACAAGATAAGAGTTGTGTCCTTCTTTCCCACAACACGGAACAAAACTTTGGGTTTTCAATCCTACCGAGTGGCTTGAAATTTCCTCTCGATTTTTAGGAGTTGCCCTTTAATTTTTCTTGTTGTCTCCTGATTTGTACTTATTCTGGACCTCCTAATTGGTTTTCTTGAATTTTACTTTGGACATGTCTTACTTACCATTCCCATAAGATTTAGCCAGATTACCATTAGAGAAATTAAAACGTAAAGAGCCAAGCGTATCCTTTTGCCTATTCACTTTCTCGGTAAGCACGTGACCTTTGAGTTCTTGAAAAAAACATGTCTTTCTTCTTATGCTCGAGATGTAATCTAACATCACTCTAGGAAGGTGGAGATTTTTGAGAAGAACGTTAGCCAACATAACCTCACACACATTCATACCTTCAACTCAAATTGCAGCACGTTGAACAGAGTTTCCTTGATGGACTTAGCTGGTTTTTCATTTACAAAAAAGACAAAAAGACAAAAAGACAAAAAGACAAAAGACAAAAGACAAAGGACAAGTATTTTATGTGATTCAAAGTCTACCCCTAAAAAACCCTGTTATATCTTTGAAATTCTATGAGCCTTGAAGCATAGAGTCAAACCGTTGTTAGTGAGAAGTAACTCAAAAGGATCCAGTTATTGGGACCACCTTTTGAAATTTGAACTATCGAGGAGTTCTAGGTTTGACAAATCACAGAGATTTTTCACATTAATTACTGAAGCAACCATTATTCAATAATTATTTTTAATTTGTAGAAAATGATGGAAGATATGTAGAAATTTAAACGGCACACGAGTTAAAAAACCAAACGTAAAAGAACATTATTGTAACAATGTGGCGAACCACTGACTTAAAGAAGAGTAGTGGTGCACCTTGGGTGCTAAATTGTATTGTCCTATCGTTTCCCAAGGTATGACTAGTATGTTTTTGCTTAGTGTGCACTCTTCAAACAACGAATGAAGTATTGCTCGAACTACCTTACAATCTTTTGAAGAAATACAAGAGTTTAAAGCGGGTTTGAGAGCTTTTGTATTTTTTGTGTTGTGTCAAATGATTATAAATGGTCTCATATATATAGTGTCATAGGAGACACCCACCATAAAAGATCATTAAGCATAAATCTATTGAAAAATCCAAATAAAACGCTGGGAGACACATTGGAGAAATCTGGTCATAAAGCCAAACACTATTTTATCTTTTTGAAAGGCCAGTAATGAACCTGGACTAAAAGACTACCAATTTTGTTCAAAACGTGTCAAGAAGAAGACCATAGCAGAATAAAACGTGGAGAAATAACACATTAAATCTGAAAACCATTTTAAACTGGAGCTGGGATCATGGGGAGGAGAATCAACAAGTCAAAACGTTTTCAATGTAACGGTTCAAAAGGGGTATATATCAAATACAGTTTTCTATAATATATACCTAACACTAAAAATATGCTAATCAATCCAAATAACTCATTGTTCAATATCTATCACAAAATCAGCTCATTCTCAATTCATTCATGACTATTCCAATATAATAGTTCTAGAGTTCTATCGAAGTTATGTGTTTCATTAAATATCACTATATTGTATTATATAATTGGATTATAACAACTAAATAAATATTTTAAACACATGTACACGGTGTATAGGCATGCTAGAATCATTAAACGTCTAAAACTATCGAAGACTTCGAGTAATAAAAATATCCACAATACCCTAAAATATTTGAATTAAAAAGTTCAAAATCGATACTATAAAACATATAATAATAGGGAAAAAATTTACCTTGATTTGAAGGGGAGGTTAATAGCTATTTAGGTATGCTCAATTTTTTGAATCTATTAGACACTGGCCAGTTAAGGTAACTCAACTAGTTTTAATGAGTGTTCTTGGTTTAGTGTGTATGTATGGATCTTTCCAGGAGGAAGTAGGTTTGGTGAATAATATTATACAAACAAAAATACTACTTAAAATATACTTAATTGACAAAAGATCGATTATCAAGATAAGTATACAACTATCTAAAAAGCGAAAACAGAAATTTTCATTTTATAAAAACCAGAATAGGAAAAAAAATTGAAATGCGCAACTAATGTTTTGAGAAAGGAAAAACAATCCAATGTGTTCAGAATATCTAACACACATGGAAAAGATATCTTATAACTCAATTCAGTCATCATTTGCGCTTTCTAGAAAAACTAGTTTTGCAAAATATGTAAACGATAGTTTGGAATGCAAATCTTTAAAATAATACAACCTAACAAAGTTCTAACGTCGTAAATATGATTTCAAAAAGTTATGCAATTCTACCTTATAAATCACTTAATTCAGACAACTATTGCGTAAAGTTATGATAGAAATAAAATTTCAAAAAGATACTGAGATAGTGATTTCTTTTTCGCAAACAGTTGATATTTGAAAAAAAGTCTCCCAAAAAAATTAAAAAATTCTGACGGCAAACCATGATGAGATTTTACTTTATGAAGGATTAAGAATTTTGTATTGCTCTAAGTATATTTACTTTTCATTCTCTTACAAATATATATACAAGCCTACAACTTTATTTCAAGAAAGATTGCATAATTTATTTCTAATAATATTATGCATGATTCTAGCTAATCTAATAAATTAAAATAATTACATATGATTCTTGCAAATAATGTAGAGTGATTTAAGGCCGTGATGGAGATCTTCTGATTCTC
Source organism: Nemophila menziesii (assembly GCA_029959085.1). Lineage (NCBI taxonomy): Eukaryota > Viridiplantae > Streptophyta > Magnoliopsida > Boraginales > Hydrophyllaceae > Nemophila > Nemophila menziesii. Next base: position 10,366,371 of record JARWIR010000021.1, read on the forward strand.
ATTTTTATTGCAAGAATCTTCCTTTATAATGAGGGAGATATTTGATTTTATTTTTGATTTGTAGAATCTTCCTTTATATTCCCCGCAAGATGGAGGTGCCATCCGCGACCCTATTCTTGGATTTGAGATACTCCATGCGCTGGTGTGATAGTGGTTTTGTCAATAAGTCTGCAAGTTGACCCTGTGTATTTACATGTGGACATTGAGAATTCCCTTTTGAACCATATCACGAAGAAAGTACAAATCGATTTGTATATGCTTCATTCGAGTATGTTGAGCCGGATTGAAGCTGAGATGTGTTGCTCCTAAATTATCACATAACAATTTTGGTGAAGCTTTTATTTGTACCACGAGTTCCTTGAACAATAATAGTAACCACACTGTTTCAGATGCAGCATTCGCAACAGAGCGATATTCATCCTCCGTTGATGATCTTGCTACATCTCTTTGCTTTTTGGAACTCCATGAAATTGGATTCGAACCAAGGAAGCATATATAGGTGGATGTAGATTTACAATCATCAAAATTTCCCGCACAATCCGCATCAGAGAATGTTGTAATGTCAAAGTTGGACCTTTTTTTTTAATGTAAATGCCATGAAAAAAAATATTTTTCATATATTGAAGGAGTCTCTTTGCAGCGGCCCAGTGAGTGACTGTAGGTTTGTGCATAAACTAAGATAATTTATTAACCGAGAAAGAGATGTCTGGACGTGTGAGAGACAAATACTGAAGACCTCTAATGACACTTCAAAACTTAGTGTTATCAAATGATGTTGTGCCATCAACGAGTTTCAAAGTCGAGCTTGTAGACAATGGAGTAGAAACTTTCTTTGCACCCATTATGTTTTTTTTCGATAAAAGATCATGAATGTATTTTTGTTGGTATAGGAAGGTACCTGATTTTGTAGGGATAACGTCTATGCCCAATAAGTAGTGAAGTTGACCCATGTCTTTTAAAGAAAATTTATATCCGAGATTTTCAATAATACGAGATAAGAATTCTGGATCATTTCCCGTGATAACCAAATCATCCACATATACCAAAATATAGCAGGCTATTGAATTATTTTGGTAGATGAATATTGAAGAGTCTGCCTTTGAATTATGAAAACCAAGGGTTGTGACTGCTTGTTTAAGTGCTGAGTACCATGCTCGAGGAGCCTGTTTTAGGCCATAAATTGCTTTGCTTAACCTGCAAATATGATTAGGTTTGGAGGCATCTTTAAACCCCAGGGGTTGCTCCATGTAAACTGTTTCAGTCAACTTTCCATGCAAAATGCATTGTTCACATCAAGTTCCGCAATTGTTAGAACTGTTCGAATAGTAGCAGGTTTTACAACAAGACTAAATGTTTCTGTGTAATCCAACCCAGGGCGTTGACTATAGCCTTTTGCTACCAACCGTGCTTTAAATCATCCTACAGGACCATCAGACTTACGCTTTACTCTGAATACCCATTTGCAAACTACTAGGTTATAATTATTTTAGGGAGGAACTAGTTCCCACGTGTCATGTCTCATTAGAGCTGTTAGTTCTCTAGACATGGATGTCCTCCAATGTGGTTCACGCAATGCTTGTCTTACACTAGTTAGTTCAATGGTGCTTGGGATAGGATGTTTGGTTGCTGAATTTACTTGTTTGGGTTTATAGATGTTATTCATAGCTCGGGTGGTCATGGATCGAATTTTAGGAATTTGTGGTATAGGTGGGTCACTATGATTAGATGGTATATCAGGGGATGAATATGTGTTATGGGTGACTGAAATGTTATGCAAAGTTGACGAAGATGATGTAAGATCATACGATGGAGGGGAGTTTTGAAAATTACAAGAATCAGAATAAGATTCAGTACCTAAAGGTGATGTGAAAATTTCCTCCCTTTCCAAAGCCACTGGTGGAGGTTGCAGAATGAATGAGGATTCTCTTTGAATGGCGAAGCACTTTCCGAAGATGAGGAGGACGAAGTAATTTCAGAAGATCCTCGATTTTCATCGAGCAAAACATGTCTTGAGTGATAGACTTAATTAGTTAATGGATCAATGCATTTGTAGGCATGTTTAATTAAAGACCATCCCATAAAAAAGACATGTGACAAATTTAGGTTGCAGCTTGTTTGTGTTGTATGGTCGAGTCAACAGAAAACATAAGCAGCCAATTTTTTTTTAATTGAGATAATTTGGGGGTTGGCCAAATAATACTTCAAAGGGGAATTTAAATTGAAAAAGGGGTGTAGGATGACGATTTATAAGATATGTTGCAGTAGAAAACGCATGTGGCCAATATTTTAAGGATAGTGAGGCATCTTGTAGTAAAGTTAAACCTGTTTCTACTAAACGACGATGACGACATTCGAAAACACCATTTTGTTGAGGTGTGTGAGGAGATGTGTGTAGTGACTTATTCCATTGAGTGAAATATAGTGTTTTAAAGCAATAAATTCACCACCATTATCGGAATAAAGACTTAATTTTTGATTGAAATCTGGTTTCAACTAGTTTTTTAAACTGAGGGAAAATTGTACTGACTCCGGATTTTGCTTTCATAGGATAAAACCATATATATTTTGTGAATTGATCAATAAAAATTAGATAATATTGTGAGCCATCAAGACCAACAAAACTAGAGGACCCCCAAACATTGGTATAAATTAGGTCAAGTGGTGCATGACTTTGAAGACTATTTTTTTGAAATGGTTGTTTGTGGGCTTTATTAATGGAACATGAAGTACATAGTTTATGATAAGTAGAATCTTTTAGTAGAGAAAAGGAGTTGTGGATACGATGAACAATTTTAGGAGATGGATGTCCGAGTCGTTTGTGCCACCCATCCACAAAGATCCTTTCATGCACATTAGAAACCATCTTTGTAGAAGAGTTCACCTTAGACTCTGGTAGGATGTAAACACCATTTTCACATGCACATTTGAGTAGCATTTGCCCCGTGTTCTGATCCTTTACAAGAAAAAGAGAAGGATGAAACTCAATAAAACATGATTTTGTGTAGTGAAATGATGCACATAGATAAGATTTTTTTTATATTAGGGACAAAAGGGTATCATTTAAATGAAATGTGCGTTGGGTGATTGAAGAGCCGATGAACCAATATGAGAGACGCGCAAACCTGAACCATCACGGATGACAATCTCGTCAGTACCATCATATTCAGAATGTACGGATAAATTAACCAAATTGCCAGTAATGTTGTGAGAAGCTGCTGAATCTATGAGCCACTTGCTTTCTTGGATGGGGAACTTTGAGACACAGTTTGTTGTTTCTTTAGAACATTGGAAACAGGAACATTGTTTTGCAGTATGACCCATCTGTTCACATAGTTGACATTTGGGTGTGTACCGTCGTTGTCCAGTTGCCTTGTTTTTCTTATTGTCTCGCATGGAATTATTGTTTCGATGATAGGATGAAAATTTATTACCTGTGGAAACTCCATTAGTGTAGTTAGATCCACTCGAGTTTGAATAGTCCTTAAATGAGGGACCTCGTGAGAAAGAACCAGATCTTGATAAGCGATTCGAGTAGTTTGCAGTGGCAACCAGTTGCTGAGATGTAGCTTCAAGCCGGCAAAGGTACGCATCATGACCTATAAGGAGATCATGTAACTCTGCAAATGCTAGTGGACGTTCACGTGCACGAATAGGTGCTGCGATCTCACGAAATTCAACACCTAGTCCATTTAGGATGTAAAGCGTTAGATCATCGTTAGAGATTGGATGATCGATGAGAGATATTTTATCAGCAATTGATTTAACAATTTGCAAGTATTCTTGAATTGTCCGATTTCCCTTCTGTATAAGAGTGAGTTCTTCTTTGAGTTGCATAACCCTAGTCCGGGATTTGCTTCATACATTGTGTGTAATGTTTGCCATGCCTATTGGGAGGTTTTGGCAAAAGAACTATATGGTGTGATGGTTGGAATTGTGGACGCAAGAATGGAACTAATGATAATTTTATCTTGTTTTATCCAATGAATTCTTGAGTTGTCTAAATTAGAGTTGGCATTAGGTTGTGGACAAGGCTTATCTCCGGTGACATATTCGAGGAGATTATACCCGATGAGTAAGGCTTCAAATTGGGCATGCCATTGAGGGAAGGTGGAGGGTGTGAGTTTTTCATTTATCTGCGATGTGATATTGAGAGCAATATGAGGAATTTCTGTTGAGGATATGGTGTTATAATCGGGTTATGAGGATTTCCAAAATGAAAAAATCGATTGCTCGTTGGAGGTTGGCTCTGTGAATACCATGATAAGATTCTAGTTTATGAAGGATTAAGAATTTTGTATTGTTCTCTGTATATTTATTTTTCATATATATATATATATATATATAAAAGCCTACAACTTTATTTCAGAAAAGATTGTATAATTAATTTCTAATAATAGCATAATTCTAGCTAATTTAATAAATTAAAATAATTACATATGATTCTTCTAAATAATGTAAAGTGACTTAAGGCCGTGATGGAGATGAGATATGAGATATTTGATTTTATTTCTGAAACTTCCTTTATAACCCAAACTAGCAAACCTTTACATCTGCCCCTAATTGAAACAGGAGCATGGAATTCTGATACTTTGAAAAGGACATGGTCTTCGTAAGAAAATTCTACACGGTTTATGCCATTTTTTTCCACATAAAAGGACATCACATCACTCTCATAAATGTAATATTCCCGTTCATAGCATTGCAGTCTTTACAGCAAGTCAATCTTGGTGAAAATATACAAAACACCACAACAAAAAGGGTTCGCTGCAGAATTTGTCCCTGCGTTATGCCAAGTAGCCAAATATACCCCTTCTTATACCTTGAAGTTGCAAATCTACCTCTCCACAGGGGTGTATTTGCTCAAACTTTTAATTAGACGGTATATCTGCTAGATTTTGAAAAACATGGGTATGTTAAGCTATTTAGCATAGCAAACTGATGATGCTATTTTCCTTTAAAAAAATCAAAACTCAGACTATTAAGTCAATAAAAACACTCTCTCTGATCCAAAGAACAACACAAACAATAAAACATTTTCTATAACTCCATGAATGTAATACTAGTTTTCTCATTTTCACATACTCAATACTTTCTCTCTCAGCTTCAGGTATTTATGGCCTGAAACATCTGTTTTCATTTGTTTTCATTTGTCTGCAATCGTTCATTCAAGAAGATGACAGTATTGAAGGGCAAAGTTCACGCTACTCTTGTCTGTGTATATGTTTGGGTTGTCTTAAATGGCATTTTCAGCTATGCAGTTCAGAGTGATATCGATTGCCTTAGATCAATAAGAAAATCCCTTGAAGACCCAAAGAATGTCGTCTTTTCATCATGGAACTTTGATAATAAAACTGAGGGTGCGATCTGCAAATACCTTGGAATCGAGTGTTGGCATCCTGATGAAAGCAGGGTTTTGAATATTATACTCACCGACTTTGGACTTGAGGGTGAATTCCCTCAAGGTCTTAAGAATTGCTCTTCCATGACTGGCTTAGATTTATCAAGAAACAAGCTCCATGGAAATATTCCATCTAACATTTCTCATTTTCTGCCTTTTGTGATAAATCTTGATCTTTCATTCAACCAATTTTCAGGAGAGATTCCGATCAACCTGTCAAATTGTACTTATCTTAATAACTTAAATCTTGAAAACAACAAGTTCACTGGTGAGATTCCACCACAGATAAGCCAGCTGAATCGTATTAAGACATTTAATGTCGCAAATAATCAACTACAGGGGCCAGTTCCAATTTTCAGCAATATTAGTATTCCTGTGGAGAACTACCGAAAGAATAAAAGACTCTGCGGGGGTCCTTTATCCCATTGTCCTGAGAAGAAGAAACGACTAAAAGTGTCCATAGGAGTCATAGTTGGGGCTGCTGTTAGTGGATTGACTCTTTCAGCTGTGTTGGTGTTGGCATGTTGTTTGATTTATGTTGAGGCCAGAGACACAAGAAAGTAACAACTCAAAATCACAAGGTGGTAAACTAATCTATGTAAGAGTAAATATGCAGTGTGCTCCAAATTAAACATTATCCTTTTCTATATTTTTGATATTTGTGACAATCGCTAATGATTGGCGTTGGTTACAACTTACACCTAACATTCACTACTGTAACTGTAATATTCCATAATTTTAAATTCATAATGCAACACTAAAATTTAATTGCTTCAATTAATTTAGACTTTAAATATATCTTTAGGAATATTTATAAGTTTTTGATGAGGCATTTTGTAATATCTGGTGGGGCCTAGGGTGTGATAAAATAAGATATAATTAACGTGCAAATAACACCCTAAACTACACAGTTCTGCAAGTATACAGATCGTATGCAAGTTTTAGTTAAAAGATTAAGATTCGTTCCGCAGAGACTACAGAGGTTAGGAGAATCTTATGCAAATACCAAGTGCAAATAAATTAAAGATAGAACAACTAAACGCAAGTAAAAGTAAAAACAAATAAAGATGGATTGAGATAATAATTAACTAAACTTAAACTCAGAATTAAAAGACATAAAATAAATACGAAAAAGAAGTGATATGAGAATATAGCTTAAGTTATTAGCATGTAATCCCCACTAGTTTTGCCGTTCTAAACATGTAAGGGTGAATTATGTAGTATTTCCCTAATCGGTCCCAATATGCTATCGGTAGTTTAAAATAGGATTTACCTGTGTCAATAAGGCTTCCTAAGCAAACTTTTCCTGTAATTGGTAAATAGTCACAAAGACTAAACCATAGTGATTATCTAGCTAGGTTGGGTTGTCAGATCAAACCTAAAACTAGACGTTATGTGCTAAACATGCAATTAAACACCGTTGTCAATGGTATCCTAATTACTAGATGGTAATTCTAATGGCTGCAGTCCACAAGAACACAGAATATAAATCCAAACACATAAACAGAGAATAAAAACTATAATACTATTTAAAACATTAAATTCCCAAATTAGATAGATGTCAATCAAAACTAGGGTTCATACATATATGCTAAAACTCAAGCTAAAGAAATTTAGTTCATGAAAGAAAAGAAAGAAATTACAAAATTAAAGGTAGAAGAAGACATTGTTGATGAACAGCTCCTTCCAGATTTCTCTCTTGCGTTGTTAGCTTCCTCTTGGTTTAAGGTTTCACCAAGGATGATTTAAGAGTGTTATGAGGCTGTATTTATAGTGTAGAGGTTGACCTAATTCGTTTCTTTAGAGATAACTTAGGTAATGGACTTCTAGCCCAACTCAAATTCGTAAGGAAATAAAGATAAACACTGCTGCGCTGTTTTGAGTGTATCTTCTTCGTTATTGGTCGGATTGAGCTCCATAAGATACCAAAAGAATCGCAACAGAATTATCTAGCCCTTTAAGAAGGAAATCACCAGATTCGGCCTATTTCTTAGGTAAAAACGCATATCTTTGGACGTGTATGCAGAATCCCAGATTTAGGCAGCTTTTCCTTTTCCATCTTTTTAGCCTTTGTTTCCTTATCTCCAATTTCCATGCAAATCTCTTTCCATAAGTTATTGTCTTTGACTTGGACTCTAATTAATCTCCATAATTATCTTTAAAGTTTCACACTAAATAAACAATTAAACCCAATATGCTCTAAAAATAATAATTCTACAAATCAAGACCCAAAATAAGAAAGTGCACTAAAATAAGCTAAAATCAACCTATAAACTAATAAATAAGCCTAAAATGATGTCTCATGAGTATATCTTACTATCACAAATGAGGAGACATCAATATCACGTACAAATATCTAAAGGTATCTTGTTATATATATAACAAAAAATATTTGGGCTGGACTCGGAGGATGACTGATCTTTAGAGAAGGACAGAAGGAAAAAAGAAAGGAAAACGAATCATAATCTTAAACTGGGTCAGCCTCTCAAATAAACTAATAATAATAGCCAATAGGGGTGTGCGCGGGTCGGTTTTGTATGAAAAATGTTCAACCCACAAACCGCCCGTTCTTGTGCGGATTTTGAAAAATAAGACCCGCACCCGCCCAATACATTACTTAAACCATTGGTTTTCGGGTTAGGCGGGTTGCGGGTGCATTGCTGGTGATTTAGTTTGATAAAGAAGACGAATTTGTATCCATATTCATTTGGGGAGTCAAATTTACATTACAAATGAAAATTATAACGAAAAATAATGTTTAGGATACGCATATGCATTTCAAATCATCTATGATTAAAAGATATAGAATGAGATTTTAGAAAACTAAATATATGAATTGAACAAAGAGTTCATATAATATCATAATTGAAATAAAAAACATATTCATTAGATAAAATATTATTGAAATATTGAGGGATTTCAAAATATTTTTAAAAAAAGGGGAGAAATAAAAAAAATGTAGAGTCAAAAGCACATGACCCCCACTATTTTATTTGAATAAAATGAGCAATACGAATTGTTCTAATTTTTATACTACAAGGTAATCGAGTATATGCGGGTTTGCCGGTTTCAAATTTAAAATCCACAACCCGCAAAAATGTGTATATTTTTTCAAAAATGTAAACCGCAACCCACCCAATTAAAAACTAACCCGTATAATTTCGGGTTAATGTGATCGTGTTGGTCAAGTTATGCGGGTTTTCTAACCCGATGCACACCCCTAAATAATAATATTCTCAAGGTCTTATAAAAACAGGCAAGTAATTTAATTTTCATAACAAGCCGAGATCATACATTTTAAAGATTTGAATGGAGTAAGTTTGAATTATCCTTCTTTATTGTTTGAATTGTAAAATTTTATGATAATTAAGTTTTTATTGCAGTAAATTAACCTTATATTTTAGTAATTTTATGATATATCCTACTAATTTTGTGTTTTATACATGTATTTTTTATTAAATTAATGGCAACATTGTTTTTGTCTAATTTTAGGATCATCTTGAGTATATATGATTAAGTTTTTTTATACTTTGATCATTACTTTATAATTGATATATAGACCCAATAATCCTTTCTAAACCTTTTTTATTTCGTTATAATTGTTTTTTCTATCTTCAATTTTCCTGTACAATCCATTTGTAGGAAAATAACTTTGTGAATCTCTGAGGTATATTTGGATATAGTAATTGTAAAATATACATTTGTACATGTCATGTGAGGCAATCACCTATCGTTGGGTGAGGGCTTGGTACTCAGTTTCTGACCGGAGCTACACAGGTTAAATGTAGTTTTTGACCAGAGCTACACAGGTTAAATGTAGTTTTTGACCGGAGCTGCACGGATTAAATGCAGTTTTTGACCGGAGCTACACGGGTTAAATATAGTTTTTTACCGGAGTTGCACGGGTTAAGTGCAGTTTTTGACCGGAGCTGTATGAGTTAAATACAGTTTCTGATTGGATTTGGACGGGTTAAATGGAGTTACAACTTTACGATTGATTGTAGAGATTGGTTTGTTTATGTTTTCAGGTACTCGAACTTAAATTTAGTCACATTTTTGTGTTTCAGATTTATCATTATTCCACATTCACATGAGTGTGGTAAGGAAGTATCTTCAGCATAGAAATGTCATGAAATAATGATGGTTCACAAGCTCCAGGGTTGGAGTTGATAGTTTTTTCAAGAGTAATTAATTTTGATAAGTTTAGTTGTATATTATTATGAAAATTTGGAAGATTATTAAAATTTAATAAGACAGATGAGTTATTTTAATTTTATTTGATGAATGGACTTATAATACTCGTAAGTAAAGGTGGCCTTGCAAGCTTAGTAATATTACTCTTATGCTTGCGGCAGTCTTGTCCCGAGATTTACTTGGAAATTCTTGGGGCGTGACAAGGTGGTATTAGAGCCTACATTGTGATCTTTTGGGATACGATGGATTAGATTGTGATCTTTTAGCTGTTGAGTGTTATAGTAATTTGGGGAATTGATAATTTGAGTTATTAATATTGTCTTCTGTTTTAGATCTTTAGTGAATTTTAAGGAGAATCTAGAACTTAATTATGATTAGATAGTATGATAAGATGATGAACGGTTTAGTAACATAACTAATTCGATAAATCAGAGTTTACAATGTGAGGTTAGGTTACGATGAAAACAATGTCTGTAAATGTGATTTGTTTTCTAGTGTTGGACTAGCGCTTGTTAAGTAATATTTATGTGTGTATTTGTTTCATTTATTTTTTTTAATTTTTTATTTTGCTTAAGGGTAACACTTCCTTGGTACACATTGATAAAGTTGTTTTGGTCACCAAGTAATGTTGTACTTTATCCAGTCATGTTAAAAGATTTGTTAGTAACTTCCATTTAATTACATATGTCTTTGTTAGGTATCAATCTTTAATCTTTGCTCATACTGTCACACCAGAACATGTGTACCCAAAATTTTATTTTATTTACTATAAAGAAAAAGATATTTTCATCTCATTTAAAAGTTGTTACGTTTCTTTGTAATATGTATAGAAGTAACTAATATTTTGATTCAAGGGGCCAGGAAGTATTTTGAAAATAAAATAAAATTTAGCAGTGAGGTTTATTATTTTTAAATCTCAGGGGACCGCCCCTAACTTCTACTACCTGAATGTATAATATATCACAAAGACAAATGTGCAATTAACCTGCAACTTGAAGTGTAACATTTTTGGGTAAAAAAATTGTGATTATCTGTTCCAAGATTGATAGTTTTTAACTAGCAATATTTAATTGTCTGAAAACTTTAGATCTTAAGTAGATGTGTTTAGTGGTCAGGAGCATACTTTAGCTATGATAAAATCGTATGGATTTTCAGGATATTATACAAATTTTGTAAAGAAAAACATTCTAAATTCATGCTTCAGCATTGTGAAAGTATTGGAAACTAACCTTGATGATCACATTGTTTGAAAAAAAATCATTATTTTTTTCTCCTTTGCTTACAAGTAGAATTTTTCCTCATTAAAATTGTGGAATGCTTTGGCTTTTCTAGAATATTTCTACACAAGTGTGATATTTATATATCTAATGGTCTCGTAGACTAAAAAACGGATTTGGATCCTCTCCTAACTAGCTTCTATACTAACTATCATAACAACCAATCATAATTAAGAAAATTATATTTTATTATATTTATCTATAATTAATTTTTTAATTCCTAAAATACTACACAATTTACATCTATTATAAAACTTCTATTATAATATTTTAATTGATTTACCAACCATTTATAATATATTTTCAAATCTTATTGTTTATAATCTTAACAGCAATGATATAATTGGTTGTTAGGATAGTTAGTATAGAAGCTAGTTAGTAGAGGATCCAAATCCAATTTACATCTATTATAAAACTTCTATTATAATCTTTTAATTGATTTACCAACCATTATGTAATTATATTGAACTTTCCTGTGGATTATTCTGAATTCTCCTTGTCATTTTGATAAATAGAGACCATAATAGTTAATTGTTCAGTTTAACTCTCAATTTCAGGAACTTTGTCATAACTTCGTCATGTATCTTTCATTGATCGTCTTTAGGATTTGGTTTAATGGTGCTTTGTTTCCATATTCAATATTTGTCTCTTATTTCCGAGAATTTTACTTTCACCAGAAGCCAACAAAAAGAACTTGTCGAATTCTCTTATCACATGACTCCTATAGAAGGGTCCTCACACTTCAGTGTATAGTTATCAGAGTTTAATGATAGCAGCAACATAAAAAGCAACATGGTATCTCGAAATCTAAGCAAGGAGCAACCTGAACAAGATCATTCGGGTCACTTGAAAATATTTTCATATATAATATATGGGGTTACTTTTCATTAGCTTGAAGTAAACAGACTTTTAGCCATTCCTTGAATATTTTACTCTGATTGTCATTCTTTTTGGCTACTTCATTTAGAACCATTTTATATCTAATCTTAGTCAATGCTACCTCAAGGGTCTTTTCTTTTCCACTTGTGTTTTGGTAGGTTCTACAAAACAGAGTACCGATTTTTCCATATTGAAGTACATTTTTTGAATTTTGTGTTTCCGAGTATGATACTTCAACGTAATCAGTTACTAACCACTTCTTGGTAAATTTCTTTATATGTTGAATGTATAATATCAAACTCATTTTTATTAAACTTGAAATATTGTTCCACTTTTATTTTAACATATTTTGCAAATATAATTTTTGTTGTATAAAAAAATAAAAAATAAAAAAAAACCTCTTCAGTTGTCAATTCTTTCTCATGTACTTCAATTTTTGACTCAATTTATTGATTTCTCTATTGTATCAGGAGTTTCATGGCCATTCTCTTTAGATATTTCATCAAGTCATCATTTCCACTATCGAACTCGGTCATCGTAAACGTAAACTTTTTTGTTTCATTTTATTTGAGTATAGACCAGTTGAACTTCAAATATACTATACCAAGGATTTATATTTTCTTCCCTTTTCCATAATATTTAAGTACTTTTGCAGAATACTGACTACAAATTTTTGTCTCCTTAGTGATGTACTAATGTAGTTAACTTCCATCTTTATGTCGAAAGTGTTTTATAACAGGGTTGATTAAGTTTCGTGACAAAACTTATTATTAGTGGGGAAGAGTGTAATATTCCATAATTTAAAATTCATAATGCAACGCTAAAATTTAAGTGCGTCAATTGATTTAGACTTTAAATATATTTCTAGGAATATTTATAAGTTTTTGATAAGGGCATTTTTGTAATATCACGTACAAATATCTAGAGGTTTCTAATTATATATACAACAAAAAATATATGGGCTGGACTTTGGGGGATGGCAGATCTTTGGAGGAGGACAGAAGGGAAAATGAAGGAAAACGAATCAGGAAAGAAGAAAGTACAAGAATCTTAATCATAAATTGGGTTAGCCTCTCAAATACACCAATGATAATATTCTCAAGGTCTCATGAAAACAGGCCAGTAATTTAGGGTTGTAAGATATCTGATTTTCATATAAAGATGAGATCATAAATTTTAAGGGTTTGAATGGGGTAAGTTTGAATTATTTTGTTTAAATTGTAAAATTTTATGATAATTAAGTTTCTATTGCAGTAAATTGACCTTATATTTTAGTAATTTTATGATATATCCTACTAATTTTGTGTATAATACATGTATATTTTATTAAATTAATGGCAACATTGATTTTGTCTAATTCTAGGATCATCAATATTGATTAAATATGATTATGTTATCCTATATATGATCAAGTTACTTTATACTTTAATCATTACTTACTAATTGATATATAGAACCAATAATCCTTTCTAAACCTTTTTTTATTTTGTTATAATTGTTCTTTCTATCTTCAATTTTGTTGTACAATCCATTTGTAGGAAAATAACTTTGTGAATCTTTGAGGTATATTTGGATATAGTTATTGTAAGATGTAAATTTGTACATGTCATGTGAGGCAATTACCTATTGTTGGGTGAGGGTGTGGTACTCAGTTTTTTACCAGAGTTACACGGGTTAAATGTAGTTTTTGACTGGAGTTACACGGGTTAAATGTAGTTCTCGACCAGAGCTGCACAAGTTAAATGCAGTTTTTGACCAGAGCTACACGGGTTAAATGTAGTTTTTACCGGAGATGCACGGGTTAAATGCAGTTTTGACCTGAGCTGCACGGGTTAAATGCAGTTTTTGATTGGATTTGGACGGGTTAAATGGAGTTACATCTTTACGACTGATTATTGGGATTGGTTTGTTTGTATTTTCAGGTACTCTACCTTAAATTTAGTTACATTTTTGTGTTTGAGATTGACCGTTATTCCACATTCACATGAGTGTGGTAAGGAAGTATCTTTAGCATTAATTCTGATAATTTTAGTTGTATATTATTATGAAAATTTTGGAAGATTATTGAAAGTTATAAAGACGGATGAGTAATTTTAATTTTATTTGTTGAATGGACTTACAATACCCGTAAGTAAGGTGGCCTTTCAAGCTTAGGAATATTACTCTTATGCTTCCGGCAGTCTTGTCCCGAGATTTACTTGGAAATTCTTGGGGCGTGACAGTAACACTAACACTGGTTACACATGACCCTCACTCTAAGTGCACATGTGATTGATGTTAAGGTTTTAACATTAATAGTTAGTTATTGGATAATGATCATCCCAAATTGAATAGTATCAGTGGAAATTGATGAAAAAGTGAAATATATGGAATGAATTTATATCAAAAAATATTTGAGTATTAATCCTTTTTGTATACCCGATTATTTATTTTACTATCTATCGAATGGAAGAGTAATCTCGATATGTTTTGGTCATTACGAAGTACCTTGTTTCATTTGCATTTGAAATATAGTTAAACAAAGCCATGACTCTCTATGAAATTCTCTCCCTCTCTCTCCTCCTCCTCATCCTACAATAAACTCTAAAACCTAACATAATCATCTAAGAATTACATTTCTTTGGTGATTTACTCCCTTTTCCAGTGTTTTTCCAGTACAAATCTCTATACAACATTGAATCCTCACACCCCTCACTCAATCCTTCCAAATTCTATTGTTTTTACTCTTGTTTTTTAGTTAAGTTTTATTCATCCTGTTTTTCTTTCTTTCATCACCCAACTAAGAAGTCTCCATGGATTTCTTTGTCTCTTCCCTTCCACTAGCAAAAGATAAATCTCTTGTCATAACACTTGATAAAGATTCAATTTATCGAGTTATCAATGAACCGAAACTACTAGCAAAACTGATGGTTAAAGAGAAGGTCAACCACACCTTCATCAAAAATCATATATATATATATATATATATATATATATATATATAAATACTGGCCATTAAAAAAGCAAGTCGAGGTTGAAAAGGTTGATAACAACACTGTGGTGATTCGTTTTGGAAATGAAGAAGATAAGAACAAAGAACAGAGACCTTGTACAATCCAAGGAAAACACTTGGCAATCAATTAATATAATGCAAAAGAGAAAAAGGAAGTTAACAATACAACACTATGGATACAACTCTCATGTATTCCAGTTAACCTTCGTACAGTCAAATGCTTAGAAAAATTGCTTAGCTACTTTAGTAAAGTCCATCAAGTAGAAATTACCTAAATCGAAAGAGATAGATGAGAAGTCAATTACACGAGCTCGCATAGATTGGGATGTAACAAGACCCCTTATACCTGACATCGATTTCTAGGTAACAGAAAGTGAGGTTGCATGGAAAACATCGGACAAGTGTGCTACGGCTGTGGTATCTTCGGCCATAAGGAAAAGGGATGTACAAACTAATAAAATCCGAGATTAGGGGGATGAATCAGGGTTTCAACAAGGGTGCCATCACAATATTACATACTAAGAGTAATTGAGGAACCCGGTGTGAATAACAGTACAATTACTAAAGAAAATAAGCAAATCGGAGTTAGGCAGAACAACCGAGTGGAAGTAGCGATTCACACTCAACTCAGTGGAGAAGATAACAATATAACAAATGGCGTTAAGGGTACTAACATCCTTTTTGAATTTGGCACAAATGAAGGTAGTGGTAGTGGTATGAACAAGGGACGGGGATGAAACAAACAAAAGTAGTACGAAAAAAGGACGAGGAATGTGGAGACGATGGTCTTTTGTCTGCTTCAGAAATGAAAGAAAAAGTACTAAGAGACCGACTATAAAATGAAAAAGAACAAAGGTTAGCCAAGCTGGCTAAAGAAATGTCCATTAAGTTCAACAGCCTACCGGCCCAAAATGAGGACATTTTATTTGGCTCGTTTAAAAACCCAAGTCATATTACGAAATGCCCAAATGTTATTATCCACCAGACTAGTAACAAAATCAGCCCAAACAATAATAAAAGTATTAATAAATATCCATCTGAGCACCTCACTAAACCCAAAACACTCCCAACTCTTCTACTCCCCTCTCTCCAAAATCCCCAAATTCGATCAACCCCAACCTCATCGTCCCTGACCATAACTCATCTGAATCATACAATTATAAAATCTACATCCAAACACATCTACATTCTTACTACAAGTGTCGTCGGACATTGTTCAAAAAGTGGAAGCTCGTGGATATATGGGTGATAATAACGTACATCCATAAATGGTGATTGTTAGATGATACCTTAGGTGCCTTGGATGACCCCACTCTAACTCGGTGATTTATTCTGATTTGTCGAACCTTGAATATTTTATTTATATCTTCTCGTTTATATATTTCTATGTCAAGTTACCTTAACAATAAATTTTGTGGCTAGTCCTTGACCAATCAATTAGTTAACATATTATTTTGAAATTATAGAGATTCCAACACTGTAGATTTCAGATAGCACTAAAAGAACCGCAGTATATTGAACACGACAGTGGATTTGGAAAAAACAAATATCATTAAGGCAATGAACAAGAAGAAATACATTCAAGTCAACGCAATAAATGTTTTTGGTGGATTCAGATCCTCTGTACTAGGAGGATATATTAATTCAAGTTTTATCATCATGTAAATAGGTTATTAATGTTTTAGTTAGCTGAGAATCATGTATCTCTTGGGTTTTATCTGCAGTGTATACCATTTATAAAGTGTGGATTTGATAGAAACTTTGGGATACTTTAGAAACATCCATTGGGGATATAGATATTTTGTGGATTGTTACTGGGGATTGTAATAAAACAGGGTTCAAACCCAAGAAAGGATATGACACGAGCATAATGAGAATCATGGGTAAGTTTGAAAGTTGGAAGAGTTTGTGTGGCTTAGAGAATCTAAGATTCAAGGGACCTAGATTCATTTGGTGTAAAATATAATATGTGAATGTGTATTTTGACATGTATTGATAGAGATTACGAGAAAAATCATTTGAAATAGACTTTTTGAAACCCAATAAATAACCTAGAGAGGGCGAATATGACAATGGCCTAATAAAATCATTATCTCCAAAATCCTGCTCAATCAAATAACTATTACAAGGATAATAATCATGTAACCTACTAGTTAAAAACTAATTGGGGCAATTTTTTCAAACTCGTAGGGTATATGTAGTTTTAACAAAGAGAATTTGACAAAACAATTAAGGTAAAAGAGAAAAAAGTTACCATGCAATACAAGATAACTATTCATGCGCAAGAATAATTGGTGGGGGTAAAGGTGTGATAAATAAATAGATAAATAAAGATAATAATAAAGAGCACACACCCTTGAGAACCACGACACTCACTACAAGTATCACAGATCGTTTGCAAGTTTTAATGATAAGTCAAGTTCGTTCGCAGGGATTTAATCCGTTAGATCTATTTATATTTAACAAGCGTAGATGAATTTAGATGCTTAGATAAAAATATAAAAAGATGAATAATTATCTAACGCGAATAAATAAATATGAATGTAAGTCTAGATAAATTAAGGTTACTAATATGAGTCTATTTTACTAAATTGTTATTCTAACCTGTCACTAATTAAGCATTATATATTAACCAGGATTCTAAATTCTACCTAGCCTCTATTAGGCTTAGGAGCAACCTCTCCACTACCAAGGATTCCTGAGTAATGATTGGTGATTAAATCAAACCTTTATGGCTATCTAGTTAGGCAAAGGATCAAAACTAGACGATTATGTGGTGTTATCAATAACTAAGAATAATCCTAAGATTGGCCAGATCTAGGGTTGTAACAATAAGTCAAAACACATAATAACAATATATGCCAAGCTCAATCAATTAAAATAACAAATAGTATTATGGAATTTAAGACAAAGTAATAACCCAACAATTAAAAGTAAAACTTACAGAATAAAAGCTTAGAAATATGGTGGAGCATAAATCTATAGCTAATTACCCTAAATATAGAGAAGGTGAGATGTAGAAGAGGAGTTTGCCATTCTCCAACTTCGTGCTTCTTGTCTTCCTCTATAGGCCAGCTTGCTTCTTGGATGAATAGCTTGATTCTAAGGATTAATAATTGTGTAAGGACTAAGCTAATGTTTAGAACTGAGCAAGGACATGTTTACGATGGTATAAGGGTGTATTTATAGGTGTTTAGGAACCCTAATTCGTTTTCTTGAAGGAGAAGGTAAGTAGTGGACTACAAACCCAACTCAAATTCGTAACCCTAAAACATGGAATCAGGCCCTTTTTTGTTTTGGTCCTAACAACTTCAATTCTTATCCGTTTGACTCGTATGAGTAGTCGAAATTCATCGTCTCGGAAATATCTTTAACTTTGCTCTTGACCGTTTCTCCAAATTCCCCACCGATTTTGAGATATAAGCTAATTTGTGATCGTGGGTGGTGAAATTCAGATTTAAGGCAACTTTTCCTTTTCCATAATTTTACCTTTTCTTTCCTTATCTCCAATTACCATGCTTATCTCTTTCCATATCTCTTAGTCTTTGACTTGGAATCTAATTAATCTCCATAATTATCTCTAAAGCTTCACACTAAATAAATAATTAAACCCAATTTGCTCTAAAAACAATAATTTACTAAATCAAGACTCAAAATAGGAAAGTGTAGCATTTCTCAAGAAAATCGACTAGAAAGACTTCTAAATCACTAAAAATGATGTCTCCAACTAATATTAGTTCATCACAAATAGGGAGACATCAATAATAATAAAAAAATGCATGCAAGAAAGAAAATAGTAAAGGGAGAATATACGATACATGTGATTTAGAGTGGTTCACCTTCGTTGGCTTAGTTCATCACCTAAGATCTATGTACACTTAGTATTTCAAACTCCTTTAGTAGAACTCCTTGTGTATCTTAAAGGTGAGAGCACAAATCTTTACAACCTCTTAGAATTACCTTCTGAAAAACCCATAATTTTATCTCATACACTACTAAGCAATTGGACAATCTCAACTCATGATATACCACTTCACAAGCCCGTACAACCTTCCACTTCTGTATCACCAAATAAACACAAGTAGAAAAACTCTACACACAATATACCACTTCAGACTCCATGAAACCTTCAAGATTTGTGTCTACACCCCATAATCTCTAATCCACTCTTATCTAGTCTATGGAAGATTACACTTCTTCATTAGATTAAGGGAAAAGCCTAAGTTTTACGATTAAGCCTAATCTTCTTAGCCTCTCTACTCCTTAATGAGTAGATAAATATAATGAATTATGGATATTGACCTATGGATTGCTTTGGGACTCTCTTTGTAGATATTATTGGAAAATCTACAAATTTGGTGTAGAAGAGACATACTTTTGGAAGTCTTCAATGCTTCTATTTATAAGTAAAATCTTTCCGATGAACTTGTCCACATGTCAACTCTTGGTTGGGTGATTTTCAACTTTCCAAACAGCTAGAATTCTCCAATTGGACAATCAATGACATGTCTTCGAACAAATCTATAATAATAGTACACTAATGACTCTATTTATATCCTTTCTAGTTATTAACTTCTTTATTCTCGAATACCCTCCTTTTTATTCATTGTAGATCTGCTTGGAGTTAGGTCCTCATAAATGACGATTAAGCATACTGGGTATCCAACACTTCGTCTTTAGTTGTCTGGTCTTCATATTCTTTGCTTCTCGTATAATTTACTTCGAAAGTTTGTGTTTCTGCACTTTGAAGACCCACTCTTCTTTTCTTCTCAACCTTCATTGTCAAAAGTCTTTCGGAACTACATCTTCTTAATATTTGTAGGTCCGCACTTATTCAGTTTTAAGCCATCAATATCAAACAACATTTGGCACTCCAGGTTTTCCCTGACTCGTAGGTCCAGACTTCATCTTTTCTTCCTTCGTCTATATCTTGTGTCTTTTGGCAGTCCGTTCTTCAGTTCCTCGAGGGTCCAAATAATATTTCTATTAGTGATTTCGGATGGCTTAGCCTCGTTAGATGGCCAATTTGTTTCTCATACGGAAAAACTTTATTTTACTAGAGCTTTTGTCAGGGTTTGCAACTATTCATCAGTGGGGGGGGGGGGGGGGCTAACCTTAGTTGATCGCCTTTATATTCCTTCATGTGTTCACCTGATTTATCCGAGGCATTCTTAGCTACCATTCTTCTTTCCTTGATGTGTACCGTGATCTTTGAAACCCCTTTAGTCTTGATCTTTAACATCTTCAATTTTTTTATGCATCTTGACCTTTTTTATCAAGCCAAACATCTCGATGAGTAATGTCTCCCTTTATGTTAATCCCACTGTGAGACATCTTTTTGTATTCCTTTTGTTCTCAATTGAGGGAATTTTCCCTATTATTTGATATATTCTTATTTTTTGCCTTGTTTTGGATAGTTTTCACTCTTAGAGCTATTTGCGCATAATTTGTTTGTTAAATGTGAATATCTTAGGTACATGGATGATATAAGATGCCAAATCATGGATAAGAAGTTGATGAAATAAGATCGAAGAAGGAAACCAAGAGTAAAGGGCGAAAGGAACCGTTTTTAGAAAGTGAAAGGGTTTTCGGCCAAGATGGATCTATCGCCTCACATTCTGATATGTCAAACATTGCAAAGTCCTCATAGGAATAGGACATAATTTCACACCTGATGACATAATTACCCGTATTAGAAACAATAATTCCCACCAAAGCTAAAGAATCAACTCTGTTAGAACTAGGGGAGCATAAACATTGACAAACATGGATAAAGGTTCCCCCCTGGTGGGTCATTTAAAGTCATGTACCTTCAAGCCAAGTGTCACCATATAAGTGCATCAATCCCAGCCGCAAATCTAGTTTGACCCTTTACAGCTGGAACGCTTACTAAAAACTTTGCAACAACAAGAATCAAAGGGTATTAATCCTCCTTGCAACCCTTTGAGTACAGTCGAGGTCTTAGAGCCAAACATACACCATGAGGTCACCACATGAACTTCACATACGGAAGTTGAAAAGGGAGAAAAAAGAAACTAAAACAGTCCCTTCTCTTAGGAAATCTTGGAAATAGTGTCGAGCCTGAGGGTAGGTCAAATAGGTGACCATTTTGGATCCCCGAATTTTCGATGTTTTTAGGGGCTCTCAATTTATATACTTTTTCGAATAGAGGAGCCTAATTTCATAAGTTCAATTTGGTCATATATCAAGACCTACCCTTATTAGGACATCCCTTGCTTGGATGCTTCACTACCTTGCCACTTCAAGCCACCATATTTACCGCCGTACAATGGATCATTTGATTTGGACCAACACATCAACATGTACAAGAGGCACGTGGAATTGGTTAACGACTCCAAAGACATCTTTCACCGTGCTTTCCTTGCCACCTTTTAGGAAGATCTTATTAATGGTCTCCTAGATAGAGCATAAAACAATAGCATCCTTCAAACAACCACGTTTGAGGATGAAGGCATGGTTTGCCAGAAGTAAGGATTCAGCTCGAAATTTATTATCATTGTTGGATTTGTATCAACATAAGGTAGACACGTTATGAGACTACACCAAGAGGTTTAGAAGCGCACCATACGATATTGACAAGTTTGATAACACAATAGCACGACTAGCCTTCACATGCAATCTCTGAAACAAGGATTTCCATATCATATTAGCTACCGAGCCTAATCTAACCCTCTCCGAGATCTTGAAGGAAGACAAACCCTACATTGAGATTGAAGATATGCTGACCAAGGGCAGGGACAGAGCAAGACCGTATGATGATGAGAAATAATGAAATAAGGACAAGGAACGAGTAGTAAGAGAAAGATGAGCAAGGAAGGGTGTCTATGACACCCCTTGTACCATCATGCCAATCTCTGTTAGAGATACCGAATCTTATTATCCATCACCCGAGCTAAACTGACCTTGAAAATGATAAGTAATACAGATAAACAAGATCAAAATTGACAGTATCAGTTACAAAAAGACGTGGGTCGTAATAATAAGTAGTTTTGTTGATCAATAAGATAAAATTACATGAGAAAAATGGGTAAGGTTCCCACACTTTGTTAGGGAGGTTAAACCAGAATTCCATTGAGATTGGAAGGACACTGAATACAAAACTATGTCCACCCACCGAGCCAGTAGGTCAAACTAGTGACGGAAGGAGAAAACTAGATAACCACGGGTCACAAGGGAGAGTTGTTTCTAGTAGAGGAGGCTTCAATATGTAAATCAATAACATGGAAGGTGGTTTTTTGCCGGGGTAGGCGATCTAGCAAGATTCATTATGCCAAGCAATCATGGGCTCCTCCTCTCAAGGAGGAAACCTATAATAATGATGTCGTTAACTGTAAAGATAAAGATGCCCATGGGTTGATATTCCCTCACAACGACACGTTGTTAACCCAATGGTTATAGGAAGCTCCCTTGCTAGATGAGTGTTAGTCGACACATGAAGATCGGTAGATCTATCATTTTCCGCTACCCTTAACAAAATAAAGATCTCTCGAAGTAGCTTACTACCATTCTCATACATTGTTTGAGGTTTCAATGAAAAATGTGTGACGCCACTGGGTTATTTTCTACCATCCTTGAAAAGTGAAAATCCAGATTTCTTTGTATTTATATACTCATTGAGGAGTATAGAGGCTAGGCTAGTTAGACTGGTCTTAACTAGAGAACATATGCGATAGAACAAAAAAAGTCACACTAACCAACTATTTAACCTGAGGACTTGGCCCAAGACCGTGAACACATCATTGGAGAAGCAAAAATAATGGTATAAAAGAAGGAAGATGAAATACTAAGAATTAAGATGGTGAATCTTGGTAATAACTGTGTACCTTGCTCTCGATCACCAGTGCGAATCTTTATCTTTACAAACCTAAGGGTTTTGCTGCTTTGTCGAGACTTTCCTAAGACTAGACAATATGTCAGGGCCAAAGGGAGGTGCTCTATTGATGGCAATATAATGCTCAAAATTAGCATTATTTTTATAGGGTATTACTTAGCACGGGGAGCTAGGGAGATTTATATCGACTGTAAGTATTTAGAGTGTCTCGATTTCTGCTATGAAAGAGGGTATTTTTATATGTGTTAAAGATGCACACTGAGTTCTAGAGTTGTATGTGGTAATAAATAAGGACTAGTGTGCATTTTATGATATTGCAAAGATCGAGTCATTAAGTATAATTCTGTGTCGTAGTGAAATATTTACCACCGGGCATGGCCTTAGGCATATCAGGTGGATCGAGACATCTTACCAAGGAACAGTTTGACACACCTCCCCCTTTGGTATAAACACCTTCCCCTCAGTTTGAATGCAACTCTTTGGTTTAGAACTTTGAATTTCCATCGGGATTAATCGAGTATACATTTTATATCTTGGCTTATCAGTATGGTTTTCTCTTTGTTTAGTGAAGAAGTGTGATCTTCGAATAGAATAGACAAATTGGGTTAGATCTTGTGTGGTATAGACACAAAACTTGTAGGAATCACATAGTGTGAAATGGTAGATCGTGAATAGAGATTATCGACTCATGTTTGAATGGTATTACACTAATGGAAGGCTTCATGGGATTTTGAAGTGGTATGTAGAGAGTGGAGATTGTCCATTGATTTACTAGTGCAAGAGATAACATTAGGGGTTTACTTCCAAACAGATTTTGAGGATTTTGTAAAGTTTGTTCTCTCTACTTAATAAGACAAAATAAGTTCTAGTGGATGACTTAAAATCCTAAGCTTTCGTGGACCTTAGGTTGTGGACTAAGCCTACGGGAGGTAAACAACTCTAAATTTCACATATTGTATTCTCCCCCTTTACTATTTGCTTTCTTGCATTTATTATGTTTGATTATAATTATATACCATAACTAGTTATCTTGTATTGCATGTAAGTGTTTTACCTTTTGCCTCAACTCATTTTGTCAAAACCCCTTTGCTGAAACTATGCATCCCTAAGTGTTTGACAAAATACCCCAAATAAGTTTTTAATTAATAGGTTGCACAATTTCTTATCCTTGTATTAGTTAAATTGATTGAGCATGAGCTTGATGAGTATAATTTTATTTGACCATTTTTATATTAACCCCCTCTAGGTTATTTATTGACGTTCAAGAAGTCTCTCACAAATAATTGTTCATGTAAGAAAAATTAAGACGTTTTAAAATATGCCTCCATGTATTCCACGAGTCACAACATATGAATCTAGGGCCCTCGAATCCCAAATTCTCTAAGCTACACAACCTCTTCCACCTGTCAAACTTACCCATGAGACTCGTTGTGCTTGTGTCATCCCCTCCACGTCTTTCGATACCGCTGTCTGATTAAATTACCCGATACCAATCAACAACACATATATATTCCCAACAGATGTTTCCAAATAATATTAAAGTTTCTATCAAGTCCAATCATTAGGACTTGCATACACTACAGACAAAACCCAAGAAATACATGAGGCTAGGCTAACTAATATGTTAGTAACATGTTTACTTGCAAATAAAACTTGAATCGGTATATCCTCTCTGGTACAGAGGATCCAAACCCCCCTTAAATATCCTATCTCGTTATCCCAAATGGAGTGCTTTACGATCAATGCCTTTACGATGTTTGTTGTTTCTAAACCAACTGCCTTGGACTCCAACACAATAATGATATGTTTATGTCCCACTTACATATTTTTGAGCACTCACCAAAAACCTGGACTATTGGCACCTCTAAGGTTCCAAAATAATATGTTAATTAATTGATTTTTCAAGGACCAACCTTCATCTTTGTTAACAAGGTAATTTGATATAAAATTATATAAAAGAGAAAAAAACATAAAATACTCGAGGTTTGACAAATAAAAATAAATTAACGGGTTATATTGGGGTTATCCTATCTTCTCACGATCGCCCATTTATTAATCTACATTATTAGTATCAATATATCCAATAGGCTCTTCTCTCGGCACAAGGTTTTGTGGAAGCGGTGATAGGAATGCAGATGATTTTTAGATGTCATTGTAGTTGATTTATGCGAACAATATATTACTCGCCAAAAAATAATTTCAAACCAGTTCTCCGCTTCTCCACCCGGCTTCCATTAGTGAAACCTCTTAAACACGCTAATATCAATTGTCGTATCAACCTATTGTTTTTTGCAAACTCTGATGTAATATCTCTTAACTCAGCAATTGTATTTCTCAATTTGTCCCTATCCTTTACCTCAATTTTTAAGTTTATGTTGACTTTTCTCTCCCATGATTGATCTCGTAACGACAAACATGTCTCACCTCACCCTCACAAGTACCCCCACCTCGACCAATAGACTGATCAACGCCTACCTTCTGAATTAGAACATCCACATGGACCAAGGTCTAACGTATGATGTTCTTCGTTGAATGACTAAGGTACTCATTTGGATTTAAAGTTGATGTGTTCTCTGGTACCTTTTCCTTAGAGACAAAGTTAGCATTATCACAATCAAGGAGCTTCATTTCCTTGGAAGAAAAAAACCATCCTTTAATCCATTAACACATAACCAACCTTTCTCCCCATATTATTATGAGGTTCGTGGCGATGCACTGTCATTCTCTCACCTTAAAATGGAGCATGCTCCCCCAAACCTGATTTGGAATATCTTTATCGTTGTTCTTAGCTTCATAGTCTTTGTTATCACCTTGTTTATCCGTATTTGTAAACCGTTGGAAATCCTCCTTAAGGTGTCTGAAACACCTACAAGTAAATCAGATTTGAGGTGGAGCCATTCATATACACTCAGAGAATAGATAAAAGTGGTATGTGGAAATCCACTTCTATATCCAGTCTTTCAAAATTTCCCTCGCATAAGACTTGGTGAACAGGTTAATGCAAATAAACTTATAAATGAGGTTACTGGTGTCGCCTAGGGTGTGATAAAATTAATACAAAATAAGACCAAGAAAATACGCACTCTCACCCTAGACAGGCACAGTACTGCAAGTATTACAGGACGTATGCAAGTTTTAATGATAAATAGAGTTCGTTCTCAGGGACTTAAGTGTGTTAAACGCGTAGGAAATAATGACGAGTAAAAGTAAATAATTAGAAGACAATAAATTAAAGCAAATAGATTTCGAAATTATGAATTAAAACTAGGAAAATAAAGAGAATAAAGTAAAATACGAAGAATATGAGATGAGAAATATAGCTTAGGTTTTGCTAGTATGCACTAATCCTTCTAATTCTATCTATAAATCTAGTTAATAAGGGAGAATATTAGCTCTTGGTATACTTAGTCAGGATTCTAAATTCCCCAATCTTAGACCTTGAGAGCGACTAAGGGGGCTACGGCACAACCAAGACGAGGACTCAAATAGGGTTATCAAACGCCACTAAGGCCCTATCCAGCACACTACAATCAATTGGTGATATGGTGGTTAAAACAAACCCTAATGACTATCTAGTTAGAAGTATGTTTTGTCAGAACTGCTATCGACACTAGACATTATGTGGTGGTTCAATAGTTAAACACCCTGTCAAGGAGACCATCTAACTACTCTTAAAACAATCCTAAAGTGATCAGTTCTAGGAAAGACATTAAATCAAAACACATAAACAAATATAAAGTAAGTAGCTAATATCAGATTAAAACATGTAATTCCCAAAGAAACTTAGATAGAAGAATTAGAATTCATAGATTATACATTATGCAAAACCCAAGCTATGGGGAGTTTAGTTCATACCTGAAGGAAATAAACTAAAAGAAATTACAAAAGACATCATCTTGCTCTCTACAATAAACTGGAAGAATAAAACCTTAAGAACTAATTACTATGAGGCAAGGATGATTTACAAGTGATATAAGAGTGTATTTATAGGTGTTTAGAAGACCTAGTTCGTTTTCTTGTGGAAGAGTTAAGGTAATGGACTTCTAGCCCAACTCAAATTCGTATGGAAATAAAGATAAACACTGCTGCACCGTTTTGAGCATATCTTCTTCGTTATTGGTCGGATTTTGCTCCATAAGATACCAAAAGAATCGTAACAGAATTATCTTGACCCTAGAGAAGGAAATTACCAAAATCGGCCTATGTCTTAGGTAAAAACGCATATCTTTGGACGTGTATGCAGAATCCCAGATTTAGGCAGCTTTTCCTTTTCCATCTTTTTAGCCTTTGTTTCCTTATCTCCAATTACCATGCAAATCTCTTTCCATAAGTTGTTGTCTTTGACTTGGACTCTAATTAAGCTCCATATTTATCTTTAAATCTACACACTAAATAAACAATTAAACTCAATATGCTCTAAAAACATTATTTCTACAAATCAAGACTCAAAATAGGAAAGTGCACTAAAACTCAAGAAAATCGACATTATTGACTTCTAAATCACTTAAAATGATGTCTCATCCTAACATTAATCTATCACAAATGAGGAGACATCAGTTACCCAACAACGTTAGAATATCCTCAATATAATTCACCATTGGAGTCAAGGAAAATGTACCAAAACTGTTGTTTTCACCACCAACACATCCTATGGTATGAATAGTGGGTCCTATACCCTCACTACTAGATATCAATCCAGAATCATCCACACCCCCATTCAAAACTTTATCGTAGTCTTCTTGACCTGTAAATTATGCCATAAAATAGCCAAATCCTACTTTTACCAACTCCATGGTGAGCTTTAGGAGCCTAAATTTCGTCCAATTTACTCGAAAAATATTTATAAGTGATATTTAAACCAAATAAACAAATCATTAGAATACAATTCCATACCTTGAACCCTTATAAATTTGTACCACCGTGTAAATTAAATTGGAGTATCTTCAATATAAATGTGGAATTTCATCTTCATATCGAAACTTTAAGTCCATGCTGAAGTATTAATGATTGGGCACTTATCGCCTTCATTCAGATTTACCGGTTTGTGCATTGTTACCTCCGATTTCCAACTAACAATTTCGATATACGATATAATACCCTATTGAGTTTATAACAATAGATTGATAAATCTCGCCTATAGTACTTGGTGATTACTCATGTTATCTAATTCCATAGTTGACGCAGTATGAACCACTCTAGCCTCAGATACTTGTTGATTACTCGAACTTTCTAAGGTCGTAGTTGATTTTTTTTTTGTCAGAATAAAAGTCTAACATATATATTTGGTACTACTCGAATATACATTATTAACATACGCACAGAACTCCACTAAAGACCTAGTAGGACTATTAGATAAATCTAAATTGAGTCTAATACTCTTGGCCAGGATGTCTGCTATCCCATTATATATTCTTCTTATATGGTTGATTTTCCAATCCGGGAATCTTCCTATCCATCTCCATGCCTCGGAAACCATGGGACGGATTCTCTAGTCGATTCCTCCCCTTTTGTTAATACCTTGAATAACTTCAAGGTTATTCATGCAAATCTAAAAGCATTACATTATTCACATTATCCTTGTCTGACTTACTTGTATAGGTTTATCAATTTTATGTTCATAATAAACATCCATGACTAATATAAAATTTGTCAGTTTAATGGACTGACATCACTGATTTATTACATATAACTAGATATCTTTACTTCCAAAATGTAAATGGAATAAATATAAAATGAGATTGAATAAACTACCATATTTATCCATTTTAAATGGCACGATTAATAGATACAATTAATGAGTAATTTGTTATCCATGTAATATTTGAAGCTTCATATTTTCAACCATAACAGTTGCCTCAATTCCCTTACAACTCATCAGGTCAACCATAATTGTCGTTCAGACAACATACTTCCTAGTTCTCCAGCTTGGGGTGTTAGAATAGTATCCTTATCCATTTAGTGATCTCATTAAGCAATTCCTTATTTTCTTAAGGACCCTCTAAGCTACACTAGCGTGGAGTAATTTAAATATATGTAGGGACACTTGTACTATATTTATTTATGAATATCTATATATTTCATTCTAACAAAATAAAGCCCAATCATATCATTCTATTTTATTCATATTTAAAAAAACTTTGCTACACATATAGTATATCATTATAATATGAATGTAATTTATGATGTTCAAATAATTTAATATACATAATGATGTTACTAGAAAATTAAATGGTTTCCAGTACAACATAGAAGTCAATGTAGTCCTCTTACCTTTTATCACCCTTAGGTGGATTTTAAGTGTACCAATCATGTAAGTTCTCTCTCACGACTTATTAATTTTTCTCTTTTTATGATTGGTACACCTAAGGGGTGACATAAATGTGATACCATTTGGGATGATATCCATCATTACTCTTTAATATTTTACAAGTCACGAGAGTATTAATTTACCTACATAATAAATATAATACCTCATAATTATTATACCTAAAGTTCATAAAGTTTTCATTAAATTAAATTTATTACTGACCATATTTCTTGCACGATTCATCTTTATACCACATTTCTCTTTTTATGATTGGTACACCTAAGGGGTGACATAAATATGATACCATTTGGGATGATATCCATCATTACTCTTTAATATTTTACAAGTCACGGGAGTATTAATTTACCTACATAATAAATATAATACCTCATAATTATTATACCTAAAGTTCATAAAGTTATCATTAAATTAAATTTATTACTTACCATATTTCTTGCACGATTCATCTTTAAAACCCCAAAGTTGAAGCTTCAATTCTCACACCATTAATCAAGCAACTTTCTAGAAAGATGAAGAAGACATTTTACTACAACATCATTCCCAGCAAAGTAGAAGAAGAATACTACAAAGCTACCAACAAGCGATGGTCAGTTAGTCGTAGCCTGGTAGAGATTAGAGATCTAATACCACCAGTTCTTGATTTACATAATCCATGGAAAGTAATGAAGAAATTAACTATGTCTGAAATAGTTAATGATAAGATCATTGTGTCATTTACTGACACATTTGATCATATACTTCGTTATTGGATGTTTCTTTTGGCAAGTCGTGTGGTGAACGGCTACACAGTGTATGTTACATTGTGCGATGTTACGGAGCTGGACAAAATTAAGATCTATCAAAATGATAATGTTTATTTTAAAATGTTTTGTAATGATGATTATGTCTTATCATGTGGGGGTTTGCTCAAGGAACGCAAGTTGAAAGTTGATGACGAGATCGGTATTTTCTGGGACACTAGTGATTCAACTGTTAAATTCAAGTTCTTCCCATCACTAGCACTAGCACCCCCACAAGCATAAGAAATAGCACCACATCAATACCAACAGAGTCACCACCAGAAATACTAGCAGAATCAACACTAGTAGTAGAAACACCAACACAGTCACAATTACAAAAAACAACTACTATAATAATCGTTACTCAACTTGCAATTTGATATTAGTCATTTGTATTTTTTTATTCCGTTTCTTATAATATCACCGAATGAAATGTTGGGGGTCTGATATTGCTTATGAAGATATTTGTAAAATGTTTCTTTTAGGGAAATATTTTAAATGTGTTTTATTATGAGTACTTTTTATTTCCTATTATTATATAACAAAACACATTGTTTTCTTAAATACTTATACTAATATGATTATACATATGATAGACTATACCATTAAATATTAACTCCAACCCCTAATAATATTGTAAAGGTAAATATAGATGTAATATATTGAAATAAGCCTCATTATATCAGATTTATACAAATATAATATTTTATCTAAATCTTAGTAATACGATATTTTTATATTTAAATATTTTTACATTTAAATATTTTTACTAATAAATAAAAGTACTTTTGAATAAAAAGTCATCTTAGTTCATAAATAAAAAAATTGTGAAATTGTGTTTTATCAAATTACATGTGAAAAGATCATAACATTAATAATATAATAATACAAATATGTGTAATACTTATATAAACAATACAATTGGGGACTTTTTAGGAAAAGTAATATCAATAATATGGATAAAAAATATGAGTAAAAGAACAATGCAAATACTAAAATAGTGATTTCATCATTATTAAATTATGAATAAAAGATAAAAAGCGTAAGAGTTGTTTAAAAATATATTTTGTAATATATATTACACCAATGCTAGAATATTATGATTACTGGAATTTAACATAACTATGTTTTTTAGGTAAGTTTTATGAACAATAGAGATATATTTTGTAAATTTTGAAATAATATGAATTGAAAAGTTTATCATATAAACAGGATTTTTTAATTATAATATTGTGATTGGTATAGTGTAATACATTTTATATTATAACAATGTAATTTCATTTCTAATTATACTTTATCAACTAGAGTCAATCTCATAATGTATCATGTTAGGTAATTAAATTAACATTAATAAATATTTGTTATACAAAGTAATTACTTCACTTTTAAAAGTGAAAGATTCATTAAGGTGAAGATAAAACAATTTATATATGTTATTGATTATTTCAATTAAAAAAGTATATGGATTAGGGAATCCCATCCTTTTTTATTGACCATTTTTATGAAAAACAAATATGGAGATTCAAGAGTAGTAGAAGTTGATTTTATAATTGGCCCAAATTATGAATTTAATCTTGAAGAAAGAAATCATGAATTTCCAAATTAAAAGTAACAAAAAATTAATAGAAATTTCACCTCGTCATGCATCATCTTAGTCAATTAAAATAACCTTAATAAGTAGTCCTTACACCAATTTAAGACCTTACTTCAAAATTAGAAAATTAACATGACGATTAGGCAATGTTTTCAATTTTATTAACTATTTTGATTGAAAAAATTATGTAAGATAAAGGCGTCAATCCCTTTTCTATTAACAATATTTATAGAATAGTGGTAAGGATCATCAAAGGTATCCTGGCAGGCCAGACAGACTATTCAAATGATAAAGAAGTTGGAGAAAGGAGACCATTGAATCTCCCCTTTTCCCCATTTTGGCGTATGTGAATACAATAGTTGATAGTGTGACCAATTAAGGAGTTTAAAAGATGTATCAGTCCTAATAAGGAATATATTTGGAAGATCATAACCAATTTCTCTAAAATTAGAATATGCTAATTATAGATATACATATCACTTTGTAGTAGCTGGTAGTATTTTAATCGTTTATGTTTGTTAAACGATAAACTTTGACAAAAAAAAAAGAATAATGTTATGGCGGTTCAAGAGTAGCACATGTGGTTTTTATAATCATTCAAAATTGTATATTTAATTGGAAGCCAATGAATATTGATTTCTGGAAGGAGTTTGATAAGTAATTGATAGTTTGATCTTAAATATATTACAAATAGGATTAAAAATGAATTAAGTTTTTTACTCTTTTTTAACATTTAAACTATTATTAATATATACTTAAGGGATAAATAATTCAACCGGTGATTAATTATCGTAAAATAATTTTGATATTTTTGTGTTTGTTATAAACTAAAAGGAATTCAGAAACATCTATGTTTTATTAAAAAAAAAATAAGTCTAAACTTCCCATTCTATCAATTAATTATTACATGTACAAATTATATATTTTTTGAGGATATTACAGTCTTTTTCTTTCTTTAATAATAATAATTATTTAACTTTTCAAATTACAGATCTTCCCTTATATTGTTTAAGAACCATAATTCGCCGTTTTCCAAAATTGTAAACTCGTCACTTTTTTCTTTAAATACACACATACCACCTACACCACTCAATCATTAATCAGTTTTTTAAATTCTTCTTCATTTGCAGAGGATAACTTGTATGATCTGTTCTCCCGTATTTGTAAGAAACTCAACAATAATCTTAGCATGTTAGATGGAAAAATTCATCTAAGTTCTTTACAAGATAAAGTGAGGAAAACCATTTGTCTTATTTAAGAAATATCGCCAAAAACAATAATTGAGGGTATATGGTGGGTCCCAAGGTGTGATAATATAAGGATAATGAAATCACACATACCTCAGAAGAACCATGAGAAATTTTATGCAAGTGCACAAATCGTTTGCAAGTATTAGTAAGTAAAGTAAACTTCATTCTCAAGAATTTAGTCAGTTAGCTCAAACTCATGTTCAAATATAAGTATAGATGGATTTAATTGTTTGAACTAAAACATAAATAAAATATGGTAGTTGTTTGGTTTTATGAATAAGAATAAAATGCTAGAAGTAAATATTAAATAACTAATGTAAGTAATTAATAATCATAAGAATGAGATGAGAAACAACTTAGGCCTGCTAGTATCCAATTATTTTACTAACTCGATGTTTTACCTATAAAGGTGAATTGAGCTTATATAAGTAGTTGAGATTCTAAACTCCTTCTAACTCTCGTCAGGTAGCTTAGAAGGCAACCTCGACACAGGTAGGGGACTTGAGTAAGGGGGCCGTAGGAAATGATTGATTATTAGTTTCTAAACATAATGAGTATCTATTTTGGCAAGCCCATCAGGATCACTACCGCACGCTAAACAATTATGTATCGTTATAGCCATTGAACCCTCTGTTAGGGTGATAGTTCTAATTACTAAGGGCAATCATATACTTGGTGATGTCTCCGTATTTTTGATGTATTAATCGATTCATGAGACATAATTTTAGATGCATTATATTATTTTTTGAGGGATTTTTCCCTATTAATCAATAGCTTCTTAGTTCATGTCTTGATTTGGATATTTATTATTTTTAGAGTTTTTTTGGTATAATTTGTGTCTTAATGTAAAGCTCTTAGGTATAATGATTATATTATATTCCAAATCAATGTGAACAAGTTAAGGAAAGAAAACCCAAGGAGAAATCTAGAGTTAAAAGGAGATAAAGTTGATTTAGGAAAGGGAAAGCTGCCAAAAGAATCTGCCTTGCTATAGAGTCGTCTAGTGTTTTGATTATTGTGGAAAAACCGGCTAGGAATTTGAAATATGCCTTTAATATTCAGATAGGTCTTTG
This sequence comes from Nemophila menziesii, assembly GCA_029959085.1. Classification (NCBI taxonomy): domain Eukaryota; kingdom Viridiplantae; phylum Streptophyta; class Magnoliopsida; order Boraginales; family Hydrophyllaceae; genus Nemophila; species Nemophila menziesii. Next base: position 10,399,987 of record JARWIR010000021.1, read on the forward strand.
AACTGTGGTCGTTTTGATGGGTGGATCACTAAATATGGCCCAGTAACTAAGTCATTATGAATTTTACAAACTCAAGAGGTCAACTAGTCCTACAAGTTAGTAAAACAAAATTGAGTTGGATTAGGATTTCAAGACTTGGCCCACATTCCAAGATTTTGACCTAACACCTATAAATATACCTACTTACCTTTTTAAACATATCCTTGCCTTCGTAGCTTTCATATTATTATCTTATAGAGAGTAAGAAAACCTAGAGAAGAAACAACAAGAGATTGAAACATCACAACATAAATTATGCATCTCTCCTTCTCTATAATTAGGGTAATTAGCTATAGATCTATGGCTTAACCATATTTATAAGATTTTATTCTTTAATTTATTTATCAATTTCATTGGGTTATTATATTGTCTAATCCTAGAACACTATTTTGTTATTTAAATTGATTGAGCTTCTTATTTACATATCTGTGTTATGTGCTTTGAATTATTGATTGTGGATCTTACTATTGCACGAGTATAGGATTACCATATTAGTAGTTGGATTGTTGCCCTACCGAGGGATTCAATTGTTGACAACAGGACATAATCGTCTAATGTGCAGTAATGATCCTAACCGGCTTGCCTAACTAGATTATCGCTAAGGTTTGATTTCACCATCGATCATTGTGCAGGGTCCCCTTACCCAATTCCCCTGGTAATTGTTAGGTTTCCATCTAAGTCCACGCTGACGGGGGCTAGGAGGAATATAGAATTGTGGATATTTATAATTGCTCACCCTAATTATCATCTTATATGCATTCATATTTAATTATTTGTGTTAGAGAATTATCTATCTTATTTCTGTTTTTAACATCAACATCTAAAATCATCTATACTATTATTAACTACAAGCTTAAGCTAACTATGTAATCCATGAGAACGAAATCTTACTTATTTACTATTACTTGCGAACGATTTGTGCACTTGTAGAGAGTTTCTCATGGAATGATTTGTTTATATATTAAGCCTTTGGCCCGACCAAGTTTTTGGCGCCGATGCCGAGGATATTATAGTTAGTTATTGTGTTTATTTAGTGTAGAAGTTTGTATTTGTTTTCAGTTTTACGTGTTTTCCTTTTAGTCTCTTTTCAGGTTCCTTAGGTATGTTTATTTCACACCGATGACTAGATATATGTATGGGGTCAGAAGTAAAAATTTCTATCAAGAAGGTCTAAGTTACCAAGTTCAAGCTCCACCACAGACCATGTATAATTTGCAAGAAGGATCCATAAGCGATTTCCAACAAATAATGCAATCACTAGTGGCAATAACTCAAAAAGGAATGCATATCAATAATGAGATATTCAAGAAGCAAATACGGAATTGGAGACATTGGGGACGCATGTCACGCAAGTAACTAGTACCTTTTTGAAATTTCAACAATATCTTCCACAGTTGATCTAAGGTACAACAAAAGATCAAGCTCCAGAGGAACTTCCATCTCACCCACAAGAAATAGTAAATAATGTGAATGATACTCTTGAGAATTGATCAAGATTTCAACTGATAATATGAGTAAAAGTGAACCTAATATTTATGATACTGTATCATTAGTGCAACTCGTGCACAAACAAAATCAAGCTATGGAGCAGAGATTAACGCAACTCACTATAATTATTCAACAATTACAACAAGATTCATCTACCAGATTGGGCCAAGCAATGAATACTAATGAAAAGGCCATTCTGAATAGTGATAACAATGTTGGTTTTGAGGTTCCAACCATTTAAGAACCAACCAACCTTAGCTTAAATGAGGTAATTGTTGAGAATCAAGATGAGAAAGAGGTTGAGACAGAGTTTGAGCCTTGTGTTATAGAGGTTGAGGAAAAGGTTGAAAAGGATACAGTAAAGAGAGGGCAAGCCAAGAAGAAATCAACATCCCAGCACTCGAGGTATTTGAGAAAGAACCTAAAACACCAGAAGTCTTTAAAGAGATACCTTCCGAGAAGAGTAAGAGTGTTGGTGTTGCCTAAGGTTTGATAAAAATATGATAAATAAAGAAGCTAAAATATGCACTAACACCCTAGACTAAACACAGTATTCACTGCAAGTATCACAAATCATATGCAATTTTTACTAGTAAGTAAGTTTCGTTCCTCAGAGACTTAGGGCATTATACGAATGGGTAAACAGAATAGCGTAGTAGATAATAGTTAAAGACAAGAAAAGTAAATAAATATGATTGATAAGGAGATAAGATTATACTAAATTAAACTAAAGACAATAAAGTAAATATGAGAGAATATGATGAGAGAGATATAGCTCAAATTTTCCTAGTATGTACCAATCCTTCTATTTCTTCTACTAGTTAATAAGGGTGATTAAAGCTCTTTGATAAGTAGTCAGAATTCTAAATTCCTCCCTACCCCCTTCTAGGTGGACTAAGGTGGCAACCTTACAATTACCAGGGGATTTAACTAAGGTGCTCCTAGGCCACTAGGTTCTTAGATGAGACTGGCCTGCAAATAATGGTCGGTGATTAAATCAAACCCTAATTACTATCTAGTTAGGCATTCCTTTCCGGATCACTACCACACACTAGAAGCTTATTTGGTGTTTCAATAATTAGATACCCCTTTCGGGCGACCATCTAATTACTATTAACACATCCCTAAATTGATCAGGTTTAAGACAGACAATAAATCAAATCACATAAAACAATTATATGGTTAAGAAGTTAGAATCAATTTAAAATAGTTTTCCCAAACAACTTAGATAGAAGAAAATAGAATTCGTAGATTATACATTACGCAAAACCCAAGCTATGGGAAAATTAGTTCATACTAGAAATAAATAAACTAAAATAAAGTTACATAATATCATCTTGCTTCTCTTGAATGATTAAGGACAAGTTTACAATGATAAGAGGGTGTATTTATAGGTGTTTAGGAAGACCTAATTCAGATTTTTTGGAGTAGAGGGCAAGCAATTGAACTTCTTTTCCAAATCAAATTCGTTTCCTAAAATATAGGAGAAGGAAAAACTGATGTTGTATTATCATGGTCGTAACTTCTTCAATATTGATCTGATTGACACATTCTTTATATCGAAACTAACCGCGCCGAAAATATCTACACTTTTGCTTCAGACCATTCTTCCAAATTCCCAGCCTATTTTAAGTTATGATCACTTTAGAGGACGTGATTGCTGAAATTCAGATTTACTTGACAACTTTTCTTTTCTTATTTTATCTTTTACTTCCTTTATCTCCAATTTCCATCTATATCTTCTTTCCTTATCTCTTTAGAATTGATTTGACATCTAACTAATTACCATTATCTATAAAGTTTCATACTAAACAAATAAATTAAACTCAATATGCTCTAAAAATAATAATTCATTAAATCAAGACAAGAAATAGGAAATGCTAAAATATAAATAAAAACCGATTACTAAATACTCATAAACACCTAAAATGATGTCCCCAACCTAGATTATTGCATCACAAAAAGGGAGACATCAAGACCCCCAACTCAAAGTTCTATACTCCTTATACAATATAGATAAAAACAAAGGGGAGTCTCTAAATACACACCTAAGTCAATTAAGCATAGTAGGAAAGAAGATAGCAGAATATGTAAAATAGACTTAAAGCAACTACGTAGAAAATTTCATGTAATAATATCTATTACTAAATTACCTGCACACTCGTCATATCTACGATCAACACGGCTTGAATTCAAGATTAGACTAGTTTCGCAATATAAGAAGGAGAGGTTCTTTACTCAGTTTACCTAGGAGGCTATAGATTGTTCATCGAACTTCCCTAGTATCCAAAGATCCACGTAACTACTCTCTATTGGCTCAATCACTTCTAGATCACATAGCAAAGAATCAAAAGGTCTTTAGGGTTGTAATGTTGGCTTAGGGACGGTATGATAAGTATATTTGGATAATTTAGAGTGAGCTTTTGGCTCTCTCATCACTAGCCATCAACGAATCGCCCTAGAGCTTGACTTACTCTCATAAAACGTTCTCACTCAACCCAATGATTTGATGCACTAATTTAGCATCCCCAATAACCCAATACTAAAGCATAAAGATGATTTGTTGCAGGTTTTGAGTACTAGCTAGAAGAGGAACTAAAGAATAAAGTCAAAGATCGTGTAATGAAGTCAAAGCATGAAGAAAAATCCCAAAAGAATTGATAATTTCAAGCTGCAAATCTGGAAAGTTGATAAATATTGCTGATTTCAAGCCATCTAAGAGTGGATTTAGCCTCTTACTTGTGAAGAGAAATTGTTGACCATTGAGTTACAGAAACGTAGCAACTGGAATGGGGTCAATCTGAGTTGAAACGAGTCGGTTAGAGCTGATTTAGTGAAGGTGGTGTAGCAGTTACAGGATTTGGGCTTAATTATGGATTTGGGCTGTTCTAATTTTCATTTAATCTTTAAAGAAAAGCCCTAATCCGATCATAGTATAAATAGGCTTTGGAATCTTATTTTTACACACAATTCATATACAAGACATACGCTTAAGATCCAGAACACCATAGAAGAAGCTAGAGCAAGGAAGAGAAGAAGCAAGAGCTGGAGACTGTCTATATCTCCAATTCTCAGCCAATTCAACTCCGTAATTAGGTTCTTCTATTTTATTCTGTAAAACATGATGAACTTATTTATTTCTTTAGTTTTAGTTTTTCGTATTAGTATGAGCTAAATTTAATAAGTATTTGAGAACGCATAATGGGTTAACCCCAATTTGATTTCGTTTCATGTATTTGGATTTGGGATTATTATAATTGAAATCAAATTGGGTAAATTGTATTTTTCATTAATTTTCTTTTATTTACTATTATTGACGTAATTAACCAATCATAGGACTTAGTATCTAGGCTATTTCATAAAGTGGCATATGAATCACCTTGACGGGGGGTTTAGATAAAGAACCAATTAATGAATGTAGGATAGAAATTTTAGACTTTGAAGAGCTATATTAATCCTATGGCCAATTGGGTATAAATAGACTTAATCAATTGAAGGTGGACTATGATCACCCTGACGGGGTTTGTAGCACCCCAAAAGTAGCTCCTTAGTCCACCCTGACGAGGGTAAGGAGAATTCCGAATCCCGACCATTACATATTTACAGATTTGTCCCTTAAACATTACATGAAATGAATGATAATTAGGTGATATATATCCTCGCGTCTCTCAAGTACTGCCTTTCATACCCTGCGTAAACTACTTTATTTTCTCGCGTCTAGTTTAATCTTTGCATTAATTTAGTATTTTAACTCATTGTCCTAGTTATAGAAAACCAGAACAAACATTCTTAAAATCATTTACTTGCTTTTACGTGCAATTAATCACTATTCGATAAGCATTAGAGTTAACCAATCCGTCCCTGAGAACGAATCTGTTTATCACATATAGTACTTGGGACAACTGTACACTTGCAGTTGTGGTTCTCTTATCCTTATTTGCATTTTATTTTAGAACACACAAAGGACCACAACATTCCATAATTCTATTTGTTATTTTAATTGATTTAAGCCTGGCGTATATTGGTATTGTGTGTTTTGACTTATTGTTCCAGCCCTGGATTTGTCCAATCTTTGGACTATCCTTAGTAATTGATCTTACACCCGGAAGGGGGATTCAATTATTTACAACACCACATAATCGTCTAGTGTGCGGTAGTGATCCTGGCAGACTTGCCTAACTAGATAGCCATAAATGTTTGATTTAACCACTGATCATTACTCAGGGTCTCCTTACCCAAGTCCCCTGGTAGTGGAGATGTTGCTCCTAAGTCGTCAGGGTTAGGAAGAATTTAGAATTCCGGTTAATATATAGTGTTCAATTCACCCTTAAGGTTAGAATAACAACTTAGTAAGATAGGCTCATATTAGTAACCCTAATTTATCTAACTTACATTCATATTTATTTATCTGCATTCTTATGTATTCTTTCACATTAGATTATTATTCATCTTAATTTTGTTTTAGTCTAAACATCTGAATTCGTCTACGCTTATTATATACAAATAGATCTAACAGATTAAATCCCTGCGAATGAACTTTTCTTATCAAACAAACTTGCAAACGATCTGTAATACTTGCAGTGAGTTTCTCGTGGTAGTCAAGGGTGTGTCCTTTATTATTATCTTTATTTATATGTTTATTTATCACACCTTTGCCCCCACCAAGTTTTTGGTGGTGCTGCTGGGGATTTATCTTTAAGTTAGTGTATTTGTGTTTATTTAGTGTAGAAGTTTTTATTTGTTTTCAGTTTTACGCGTTTCTTTTTGTTTTTGTCTTTTTCAGGTTTTTAGATGGCAAATCAACGGTTAGAGCTGGATTTCCTGGCCCATTCTGAGTGCAACCCATTGGGCTTCGCCCTCCAAATATTCAAGTCGTTTGATTCAAGCCCGATCCTGACATGATTAATCAATTTGCGAGATATGGGAAATATAGTGGTGCTACATTTCAGGATCTGGTCCGATATGTTCAGAAATTCATGTAATTCTGTGATGCCTACATTACTAAAGGTGTTACGCAAGTACATATGTATTATTTAATGTTTTAATTCTTCTTGACCGGGAAAGCAAGCGATTAGTTATATGCTCAACCACTGAGCTAATAACAAATTGGGACAAGCTTCAAGCAAGATTCCTTGATCGATTTTATCCTACAAGTATGAGAGTGCAGGAACAATTGGAGCTTATGAATTTCTTACAAGAAGTCAGAGAGAGTGTTGGAGAAGCATGGACTAGATTCCAAAAGAAGTTGGCAAGATGTCCACTACATGGATACACGCCAGAATTACAATTAGCCATGTTCTATCAAGGGCTCATTGCAGAGTCAAGGCTGAGAGTAGATGATATGGGTCGTGGTAGTTTTGTCTCTATGGATCCGAAAGAAGCAAAGAGTGGTATGGAAAGAATTATCGAGACCAACATGAGTTGGCCACAATCACAAACTCTTATCACTAAAATTGATACATAGGCAAGGTTTTCAAGCGTGCAAGATCAAATACAACAACTCGCTATAAAAATTGAAAAAAACATCCAAATGCCACCTCAACAGCTATATTTTCAAGAACAAGCCTATGAAAATCGAGCTAATCAACCACCAGACTACAATGCGTACAATGAAAGGCAAGCTCCAATAGCACTTCCATCACGTCCTCAAGAAGATATCATTGATCTAAAAGAGACTATTAGTCAATTCATAAACTTATCAAAGGACAATATGAGCATATTTGAGTCGAAGATCGATGCATCAATAGTACAAAGCCTGCAACAACATAATCAAGATCTGAAACAACATAATCAACTTTTAGAGCAAAATGTGATGCGGCTCACTACAGCCATAGAACAAATGCAAAGTCAACTCTTTCAATTAACCCAGAGTACAAATTTTAACATGAATAAGATAATATTATTAGTCTTCAAGCTGAAAAGATGAAAGAATCACCACCATCTCCATCGAGTAAAGTGGAGGTTCTACAAACCAAGTCAAACATAGATCGGCTGAACTTAGAGGAGATAATTGTTGAAGATTGGGTTGAAGAGGTTGGAAACGATGAGATTAAGAAGCCAAGAGTGGTTGAATTACAAAGAATGGAAGAGAAAAGTAGAGTGAGACCACCACCCCTGCATTTCTATTATCCCGTAAAACCCGCTTATCCAAAGGAGGAACAAAAGAGGTGTATGGAGACATTAAAACAAGTGAAAATCAACGTCCCTCTACTCAAAGCTATGGAAAGAAAGCGAGACTATAATCGATTCTTTATGTAGGCACTCTCCAATAAAGATAGGTTTGCAAGATCCAAGACTATGACACTCAAGGAAGGGATATCAGCACAAGTTCAACAAAAGTTACCACCAAAGATCAAAGATACTGGAGGTTTCAAAATAGGTGGTATATTCCACGGAAAGGCAATGTGTGATTTAGGGGCAAGTGTGAACATCATGCCCAAAAGTATATTCAAGAATATTGGTATTAGTGATGCAAATCGACATCCGTAATCTTACAGCTTACAGATCAATCAACAGCAAAGTCGTGGGGTGTAATCGAGGACGTGCTAGTTGATGTCTCCCTAATTGTTCTTATTTTAGACCCTTAGGAGACATCATTTTTGGTGTTTATTTAATTAATTTGATAGACTTTTGTACTAAATATTCAATAATCCGGAATTACCTTTTTATTTCTAGCATTTTTACTTTATTAAACTTTTGCGCGTAATATTGGTATTTTTAGTGTAAAGTTTACAGGTTTTAGATGTTAGCTAGGAGAGGAATCCGAGGAGAAGGTCAAAGATCGTGAATTAGAGTCAAGACTTGAAGACAAATCCCGAAGATATTATTTTTAGAGCTAAAAATCCACTTTCCAGGTCATAGATTGCTGATTTCGAGGTGCTTAAGCGATGACTTAGCCGCTGACCTTTGAAGAGAAATCATTCCTTATCGAGTTACGGAACTTTAGCAACTGGAATGAGGTCAATCGGAGTTGTAACGCATCGGGAAAAGCTGTTTTAGTGAAGGCCTATCATCAGTTACGGGATTTTGGGCTTAGAAAGTGGGCTTGGACATTTAATTAGGCTTTTATTTTCTGGTCCAAGCCCTAGTCCGAATTTTTACTTATAAAAGGAGGTCTGGACTTCTATTTTTCACACAATTCACTTTCCACAAGATTAAAAACACCAGAGAAGCTACAGCAGGAAGAAAGGAGAAGCTACAAGAGCTGGAGTGGGTCTATAGCTCCGTTCGTAGTCATTCTTATTCCGAAAATTAGGTTTTTCTTATATTTTAATTTTGTAACGAATATGAATTCCATTTCTTTTTATTTTGTTTTTAATTTTAATATGAGCTAAATTTCCATTAGTGCTTGAGAACAAAACAATGGGTGAATCTTGATTTTATTATTATAACGAATGTTGAATTTGGGTTTTTATTGAATTAAATTAAATTAGGGCTTTTACTCTTTTCAACAATTTGTGAATGTTTACTGATTTTAGAGTCGCGAACTAAAATTAGGTATTAGTATCTAAGCTATTCCATATATGTGGCGTATGGATCATCCTGACGGGGGGTTTAGGTACAGAAATAATTGTTCAATCTAGGATAAAAACTATTGATTCTGACGAACTTAGTTAATCCTAGGGCCAATGTGGTAATAAATCTTAATCATCCAACGGTGGATCATATTTACCCTGACGGGACTAGTGACACTTTAGGATCGCCTTATAGTCCACCCTGACGGGGGTATAAGGATATTAGAATCCCGACCATTGTAATTGACTGATTTAACCCTTAAACAACATAAGTTAGAAAGTAAAATTAGGAGGATCCTTGCGTTCTCAAGTACTACATCTCATATTGCGTTTTCATACATTTTACTTGCGTCTTATCTTTTACTTGCATTATTATTTTATCTTTCATTTAGTATAATAAACAAAACCAAAACAAACAATTTATCCTCTTTCATTTTCATAAGTGCATCAATCGCTATTTGCATAAACATTGTGATCAACCATCCGTCCTTGGAACGAATCTGATTATCAGAATTACTACTTGGGACAACCGTACACTTGCGGTTGTGGTTCGATTATTATTTGCATTTATTTAGAACACACAAAGGACCACCAAGTTTTTGGCGCCGCTGCCGGGGACGGTAGCGTGTGACCACGGTGTTTATCCTTTAGTGATAAGTGCATTTATTTTATTTTATCAGTTTTACGCTTTTTGTTTGTTAGCTTTTTCAGGTTTTTAGGTTTGGTGTATGCGAAGAAGGCTATTCAAGGATCTAGAGCCAGCACCTCCGATCCTTAGTAATCCAGAATCGTTGATCAGACTTGCGAACAGAAGAAGAAGAGAACGAGAAGCTTTAGAAGTAGAAGAATTAAGTAACAGAATGGAGAATATCATTATTCAAGGTCAACAGAATGGACAAGGCCAGTTAGATGCAAATGGCCAACCTTTAGCTCCAGGCGTTATTCCTCAAGTTCAACCACTAAATCCTAATCCTCCAGTCCAGATAGTGATGAATCATGATCTGTGGTTCACTAATGGCCCTCCAGAAGTTCCATTCCGCGCTCCAGCTATAGGAGTAGGTGCTCCAGATATTAATGTTCCGAGATTCCGTCCAGATTCGGGTATGCTAGCTCAGTTCCAAAACTTTGGAAATTTTCGCGGAAGACCATCGGAAGATCCTCTTAGAGCGGTACAAAAATTTAAGCAGATATGTGATTCTTATATCACACAAGGGGTTTCAAGAGAACAGATGTATTTTGCTGCTTTCAAATTCTTTGTCATTGATGGAGCAAGTGAATGGCACGATACGCAAGATCCTACGAGGATTACTAATTGGGACCAATTAGAAATTGCTTTCTTTGACAGGTATTACCCAAGTAACATGAGGTTAGATGCTGAACTAGAATTGACACAATTCCGTCAAGAGTATGAAGAAACTGTAGGAAGGAGTTGGACAAGATTTCAGATGTGTTTGCGTAAAGTTCCTAATCATGGCTTTTCAGAACAACAACAGTTGAAGATCTTTTATAGAGGCCTTGATGGAATTTCGAGAGAGAAGTTGGATACGCTATGTGGAGCAGGTTTTCTTCAAGTTCAACCCGCTCATGCCAAAATTATTTTAGAGAGAACAGTCAAGAATGAAGTTGGGTGGAGCTCAGTAAGAACACCAGTCAAGGGAGTAAATAATGTTGACATTGAAGAGAAATTTGCTACGTTTGAAAATAAGATCCAGAATACTATAGAGCAACAATTGAAGCAGCTTACTCTAGCTGTGAAAGAAGGATTTTCGGGTAAGAAGGTAGCTGTGCATGCTGCACAAGAGGTGTATATGTGTTCAAATTGCCAGGTAGATGATCATGATGAGGAGAGTTGTCCGAATAACCAAGAATCAGTGAATTTTATGTCCAATAGAGGTAATTTCAATTCAAGTGGTAATGGATATCAGCCTAACAGAAACCATCCTGGGTTTCAATACTCAAATCCTAATGGGGCAGCCAATCCTACTTACGCGTATCAGCCGCGTCCTCAAGGCAACAACTATAATCCAAGACCACATAACAATCATCAAGGAGGACAGAATCAAAACAATTATGTGCAAAGACAAGCTCCTCAGAATACCTACGATGAGAATTTAAACCAGAAAGCTTTACCTGCACATCCACAAGAAGGGGTACTCACCCTTCAGAAAACTGTTGAAAATTTGATTGCTCTACAAGCACAAGCGATGGAACGTCAGAACGCAGCAATAGAACGTCAGAACGCTGCAATAGAAAGACAAAATGCAGCTGAAGCAAATATGAAGATGTTCCAGAATCAGCTGAGTCAAATCAGTAAACAGCTCAATCAACGTCCACAAGGACAACTTCCAAGCGATACGGAAAATCCAACACAACATGAAGATTGCAAGGCTGTTACATTAAGAAGTGGTAAGAACCTCCCTCCACCTCCTTTTCCCGTTATGAAAGAGAAAGAAGTTCCAAGAAAAGAAAAGGAAGGGGGTGAGAAAGAGAAAGAGAATGAGAAAGATAGTGAGGTTGAAGAGATAGAAAGACCAAGAGAAATTCCGAAAAAGAGAGATGAAATTGTAAGCAATCGCCCTCCACCACCGTTCCCATCGCGAGTTCAGAAAAAGGGTGATATGGGTGATTTTCAGAAATTCTTCAATAGAGTGAGGGGTTTGAGTATTAATATTCCGTTACTTGAGGCAATTCGAGATATTCCTAAGTATACGAAGTTTTTGAAGAGGGCCCTCACTAATAAAAGGCCCTACTGTGATAATGAGATGATTGGCCTTCCTGAAGAGTGTAGTGCGATTTGCCAGAGCAAATTACCTCCGAAGTTAGTTGATCCGGGGAGTTTCACGATTCCCATATCGATTGGAGAAGAATGGAAGGGAAAGGCACTATGCGATTTGGGGGCAAGCATCAACTTGATGCCCAAGTCAGTCTTTGATAAGCTTAAAATTGGAAACGCAAGACCTACCTCTATGGTCTTGCAAATGGCGGACAGGTCCCTTGCTCATCCTGAAGGCCGTATTGAGGATGTCCTTGTTAAGGCAGGTACACTTATATTTCCTGTTGATTTCGTAATTCTTGAATACAATGCAGATAGAAATGTCCCCATTATTTTGGGTAGACCCTTCCTAGCTACAGGGAGGACATTGATCGACGTAGAGAATGGCGAATTGACAATGAGGATACAAGATGAGGAAGTGAAATTCAATGTATTTCGAGCTATGAAATTCCCAGATTCTCAGGAAGATTGCTTCAGAATGGATGTAGTAGAGCAAGCATCGCAAGAGGTATTTAATTGTTTAAATTTTGATGATATCTTGCAGGCTGCTTTGACATTAGATTCACCTGAGATGATGGAGGAGCTTACAGAAACAGTGGCAGCTCTCAATTCTGAAAATCCAAAGTATAGGCGTCTTGCCTATGAACCTGTGAGAGAACCGGGGGAGATTATTCCTAAAAAGAAACCTTCAATTGAATCTCCTCCGGAGTTGGAAGAAAAACCATTGCCAGCACACTTGAGGTATGCTTATTTGGGTACTAATGAAACTCTACCTGTTATTGTTTCAGCTAATTTAACAGGTCCTCAAGAAGATAAACTGTTGCGTGTGTTAAGAGCCAACAAAGAAGCAATAGGTTGGACAATTGCTGATATCAAAGGCATTAGTCCATCCTATTGTCAACATAAAATCATACTAGAAGATGTTAATGCACGCTCAGTTGAAGGTCAGAGAAGATTAATGCCAGCCATGAAGGATGTGGTGAAGAAGGAGGTGATTAAGCTTTTAGATGCGTGGATTATTTATCCCATTTCGAGTAGCGAATGGGTGAGTCCAGTTCAGTGTGTACCGAAGAAAGGAGGAATAACAACAATTCTTAATGATAAAAATGAGGCGATTCCTTCAAGAACGGTAGTTGGATGGAGAGTTTGCATGGATTACAGAAAGCTGAACAAGGCCACCAGAAAAGATCATTTCCCTTTACCCTTCATCGATCAAATGTTAGATAAATTAGCCGGAAGAGAGTACTATTGCTTCTTGGATGGTTACTCCGGGTACAATCAGATTTACGTGGCTCCAGAAGATCAACATAAAACTACCTTTACATGCCCATTTGGTACTTTTGCATATCGCAGAATGCCATTTGGATTGTGTAACGCTCCCGCTACTTTTCAAAGGTGTATGATGGCTATCTTCCTGGACATGATAGATAATTTCCTTGAAGTGTTCATGGATGATTTCTCCGTGTTTGGTGATGATTTTGATATATGTTTGGATAACTTGGAGAAAGTGTTAGTGAGATGCAAGGAAACAGATTTGGTGCTCAACTGGGAGAAGTGTCACTTCATGGTTCGCGAAGGTATTGTTCTGGGTCACAAAGTTTCGAGTGTGGGTTTAGAGGTTGATAGAGCAAAGATAGAGGTAATTAAAACCCTTCCCCCTCCTGTTTCTGTTAAAGGGGTAAGGAGTTTTCTTGGCCATGCTAGCTTTTATAGGCGTTTTATTAAAGATTTTTCTAAGATTGCTAAACCGTTATGCAACTTACTCGAAAAGGATTGCAAATTCCTTTTTGATGAAGCTTGTTTAGCGGCCTTCAAAGCAATCAAAGAAAAGCTTATTTCTGCTCCTATAGTGTTACCTCCAGATTGGAATTTACCTTTTGAAGTTATGTCTGATGCGAGTGATTTGTGTATGGGAGCAGTATTAGGACAGAGGAAAGAGAAGGTTTTTCATTCGATTTACTATGCTAGTAAAACTTTTAGTGGTGCTCAGATTAATTACACAGTTACAGAAAAAGAGTTGCTAGCAGTTGTCTATTCGTTTGATAAATTTCGCTCTTATCTTCTTGGAGCGAAAGTTATTGTTTATACAGATCATTCCGCGATCAGATTTCTTATGGAGAAGAAAGATGCGAAACCAAGGTTAATCAGATGGGTGTTATTGCTTCAAGAGTTCGATTTAGAGATCAAAGATAGAAAGGGTTGTGAGAATCAGGTTGCAGATCATCTATCGCGTTTAGAGGGTTCAGAGATGAATAGTGGTACTGAAGCAGTTAGAGAAGAGTTTCCTGATGAGAGTTTATTCGTTGTTCAAGATTATGAGGCTCCGTGGTATGCAGATATTGCAAATTTAGTGGTGAGTGGTGTTTTTCCTGAAGGTTCTACTTATCAAGAAAGAAAGAGGTTAGCTCATCGTGCTAAACAGTTCTTTTGGGAGGATCCTTTCCTCTACAAAGTTTGTGCTGATCAAATGATACGAAGATGTGTAGCGAGGGAAGAAACACAAGCCATTATAGCTGGGTGCCATGATTCATTATATGGAGGACATTTCAAGGGAGATAGAACTGCTGCTAAGGTCTTCCAATCCGGTTTTTACTGGCCTTCTGTTATTAAAGATTGTCATGAATATGTCAAGAGATGTTCGAGATGCCAGTTTACCGGAAACATATCCAAGAGGGATGAGATGCCACGTAATAATGTATTAGAGGTTGAGATATTCGATGTTTGGGGCATAGACTTCATGGGTCCCTTCGTTCCTTCAAATGGTAACCTTTATATACTATTAGCTGTTGATTATGTTTCGAAGTGGGTAGAAGCGGTGGCTTTACCTACTAATGATTCACGAGTGGTGATCAAGTTCTTGAAATCACATATTTTCACTAGACATGGTACACCTAGAGTGATTATTAGCGATGGAGGAACTCATTTCGTTAATAAATATCTGAAGACTATTCTAGAGAAATATGGCGTCAGACACCGCGTATCTACTGCGTATCATCCACAATCCAATGGTCAAGCTGAAGTTTCGAACCGTGAAGTCAAGTCAATCCTAGAGAAAACCGTTGGTCCTACAAGAAAAGATTGGTCAATGAAGTTAGATGATGCGTTGTGGGCCTATCGTACTGCGTTTAAGACTCCAGTTGGTGCATCTCCCTATCGTATGGTGTATGGTAAGGCTTGTCACTTACCTTTAGAGCTTGAAATGGGTGCCTATTGGGCGATTGCGCAGTTGAACTTAGATCCTATCTTAGCCGGAAAGAATCGTATGATGAAGCTTAATGAACTTGACGAATTCCGCTTGCATGCTTATGAAAATGCTAAACTTTACAAAGAAAATACAAAGAAATGGCATGACAATCGGATTCGTCCAAAGAACTTTGAAGTGGGGCAAAAAGTATTAAAGTATAATTCAAAGTTCAGCAATTTTCCGGGTAAGTTAAGATCCAAGTGGTCAGGTCCATACATAGTGACCAAAGTTACACCTCATGGGGCGATAGAAATAGAACACCCACTAGAGAACCGTACCTTTATGGTTAACGGTCACAGACTAAAGTTATACCATGGAGGTGAAGATACCAATCGCTCGGAAGATCCACATCCCGGGGAGGTCATGTATCTCCTCGAGAATCCTTAGAAGCGTGAGGTAACCCGTCGAGCTTAACGACGTTAAACAAAAGCCAATTACTTGTATATTAGCTGAGTTTTTACATTTTTGCAATTTAGATTAGTTTGATTTTCGTAATTTTATTGTTTTTATTAAGAAATGAGGAAGGGTAGTTGTTTTTGATGATTTCAGGGGTAAAAAGGACTTGAGTTTGGGGTCGATTTGGCGAAAACAGAAGAAAAAGAGGTTGGATGTCCAGGAGAAACCGGGAACCCGGTTTCACAAAACCGGGGACCCGGTTTTGGAGCTGGTACCAACCACTTTTAACGCAACACTTGGCGTTTGGGTAATGTCACAGCGTCAGAATCCGGGTACCCGCATTTGGCAGAACCGGGTACCCGGTTTTGGTGCTGTGATTTCTGAAAAACTCTGACCCAGCGTTTTGGTGGCTTGCGTTTTCGTGCGTTTTGATTCGCGCCATCGACACAAATCCGGGTACCCGCATTTGGCAGAACCGGGTACCCGGTTTCGGAGCTGCTGTTGGTGAAATTTTCTGGTCCAGCGTTTCAGGGTGCTGCGTTTTGGCGCGTTTTCATTCGCGCCATCGAGAAAATCCGGGAACCCGCATTCCACAGAACCGGGTACCCGGTTTCGGCGAGCAGAATCCCTGACCCAGCGTCTTGGGGTCCAGCGTTTTGGTGCGTTTTCAAAAAAAAAAAAAAAAAAGAAAAAAAAAAAAGAGTCCACAATTATTTTTCCGCGCCGTCACAGCGACGCGGAACCGGGGACCCGGTTTTCCAAATCCGGGAACCCGGTTTGAAAGCTGTGAGAGGCGGTTTTGGGTATTTTAACCTAGTTTTCTTAGCCTCTTTTGCAAGTTTTTACCTAAAACGCACCAATAGCCTCCCCACCTACGAAATTCATCTACCAAAACACTATATATCATCAAATCCTACCCTCTTTCACCACAAACACATAAGATCAACTCACCTCCTCTCCAAAATAACATCAAATCCTTAGTTTTTCCCAAGATCCTTCTTCATCAAATCCTAAACTAAAACCCAATTCTTTCTTCTCCCATTCAAATTCATCAAGACCCATCTCATATTCACCCTAGTTCTTCAATTCCTAAGCCTCAAAACATCAAAATTCTAAACTTTTTCTCTAAGTTTTTCATTATTTGAAGTTTTGAGTTTGGGGTGAAAAGAGATGACTAACAGAACCGGTGATTTTCGAAGAACTGCTCCTAGAAGAAAGACCACCATTGGTGGTTCACAAGAACAAGCTATTGAGATTCCTGATTCGCATCCTAAACGAAAAATTAACGAAGTTAAGCTTGATTCTAACAGAAAAGAAATCACAGGTCTAAAGAGGAGATTGATTGATGAGATAGAAAGTGAGATGGAACAAGAAGAGGAAATTGCGAAGAACATTGAGAAGGAAAATGAACAAGAGATTCCGGAAGCACCCGTTCAAAAACCTCCGCGTATGAAGATGTGGGCCCACAAGCCTAAGAGGGTTTACACTTGTTGGAATACTCAGGTTCGTGAAAGAATTGAATTTTTGAAATTTGGTGAGGAGACGAATTTCCCTAAGGGTATTATGAGTAGTGATTATAAGGAATATGCTGTGACATGTGCTAAGTTTGGTTGGAAAGAGTTACAAGAAAGGAAGCTTGAGTTCATTCCTACTTTTGTGCGAGAATTTTACGAAGGTTTAGCTACCTCACATGATGCCATTGATATCCGCAAAAAGGTAGTTCCTTTCTCTATTGAACGTATTCGGAAATCATTGAAACTACCCAACTTTTCTGGTACATGCCCTTTCCAAGAAACTCTTAATGACCCTTCTTTTGATTTTGAATCCCTTTGGGGGACCGTGCTTGTTAATGGGACTAGCCCAATTCCTGAAGGTGAAAGGTATCCTGGACAGTTTTACAGCAGTAGTTTGACACCTCGTGCTAAGGTTTGGTCTCGTTTCATAATACCCACTTTCTTTGGTATTAAACACACTTCCGAGTTGAAGAAAGAGCACATATTTGTTATTAAGTGTATTTTAGAGGAGAAACCATTTGATGTTGCTAAGATCATTTATGATACAATCATGGAGTTCGCGAAATCACCAATGAAACAACAAAATCTGAAGTTTCCTTGTACTATTACTCAGTTGTGTCTAGACGCAAAGATTCCGCGTAAGGACGCAGATATTGATACTGTTTCAGTTGGTGTGAGTATAGCTTTGAGCACAATCAAGAACATCCATGAAGAGGCAACACGAGCTACAAGAAGTCCAAGAACTCCTCAATCAAAGAAAGCGAAAACTGTACCTGAGTTGGAATCGAAGATTCAGGTGTTGGAAGAGAATCAGGAGAGGATGATTGCTACCTTGGGAAACGTTACAAAAGAATTGGACCTGCTTCGAAAGTTAATCCTAGGCGTAAATACACTTCAAAACGCGATTTATGATGCTGTTACGCGAGATAAAGGTCCAGAACGCAACACCGATAACCAGCCTCGCGCTGGTTAAGATACGTTTTCTAAACTTTCCTCTTAGTGTATATTAGTTAAATGCTTTTTTTGAGTCTTTTCGAGTCGTGGGGACACGACTCATTTTTGAGTTTGGGGTGGGGTTCGTTGCCTCATCCCAATTTTTATGTGTTATTTGCTTTATTTGCTTTCAATAAAAGAATTTTCGGAGTTGCGTTTGACTATAGAAATTTTTAAATATCCCTTTAAGCATACTCTTGATAAATCTATGATAGTAAATAGTGGACTTTAGGGATTGATATAAAACGCACTTACAATTGCATGCGAACATAGGTAATTGATAGGAAAAATTAATTAACAATGCAAATGAAGTAAGCTTGTACTCAAGGAATATGTTTGGTGTGTAGAACGTGAAATCCTAATTAGTAGAGAACCCACCTAGATATGAACTAAAGACAAGCTATGTACTTAGGAAAATGATAGGGGCAGTTCTTTGTTAGCCATTTGTGCCTTTTTAGCCTTCTATCCCTTGTATTAATTATTATCCGTCTTAGCCCACTTTGAGCCTTTAACATTTTCTTTGTAGCCACGATATAAGCCATTATCCCTTAGATTATTAGGCATGACCATATGACCCGCACTTGAATCACAATCCTGAGACATGTCTCGAGCTTGAGTTTGGGGTGGTGGGACCACATATGGGGAATTAAATGGGTAGGGATCGATGTGTTTTGTATTGTAGCACAATTGCAGATGATATATACTTATAACCCTTTGCCGGGAATGAAGAAAAATGAAAAAGAAAGAAAAAAATGAAGAAATTTGAAAATTCATACAGTAGGATCCGGGAACCCGGATTCATCAAATCCGGGAACCCGGTCTGCTTCTTTCAAAAAAAAAAAAAAAAAAAAAAAAAAAAAAAAAAAAAAAAAAAAAAGAAAAAGAAAAATATGAATGAATAAAACATCCGGCAAAGTGGAATTTTCTGAAAATCATCTTGTTAATAGTGGATAGACATGGGACGCTAAATTGTTGCGTATATGGGTGAGTGAGAACATCTTTTTGAGCGTTAACTCAAGCTCGAGAACATTGTTGATGGTAAGTGAGGAGAGAGCCAAAAGCTCACTTCAAATTTACCAAATATACATCCATACCGTCCTTAAGCCATTATTATAACCGTAAAGACCTCGTGATTCCTAAGTGCATAGTGAATTTATAATTCTGTTGATAGGGAATACACTAGGTGGAGCGTTCAAAGCGAGTTAGGATTAATGACCACCCTATAGCCATCATACAGAGATGAGTACAAGTGTAACCTTCAAGCATTGCAACTTTAATTTTATGATTGAGATTATTTATGTTTGATGTTGCATGATTAGTGTATGTGTATATTAGTTTCTAGAGTTTGCTATATGAGATTTATTTTGAGACTTGCTTTAGGGTGTATTTGCTAGCTTCTATTTGTTTATACGCTTACTTCTACCCCTTTGTTTTTAGTTTTGCTTTGTCGGGACGACAAAGGTTTGAGTTGGGGGTCTTGATGTCTCCCTAATTGTTCTTATTTTAGACCCTTAGGAGACATCATTTTTGGTGTTTATTTAATTAATTTGATAGACTTTTGTACTAAATATTCAATAATCCGGAATTACCTTTTTATTTCTAGCATTTTTACTTTATTAAACTTTTGCGCGTAATATTGGTATTTTTAGTGTAAAGTTTACAGGTTTTAGATGTTAGCTAGGAGAGGAATCCGAGGAGAAGGTCAAAGATCGTGAATTAGAGTCAAGACTTGAAGACAAATCCCGAAGATATTATTTTTAGAGCTAAAAATCCACTTTCCAGGTCATAGATTTCTGATTTCGAGGTGCTTAAGCGATGACTTAGCCGCTGACCTTTGAAGAGAAATCATTCCTTATCGAGTTACGGAACTTTAGCAACTGGAATGAGGTCAATCGGAGTTGTAACGCATCGGGAAAAGCTGTTTTAGTGAAGGCCTATCATCAGTTACGGGATTTTGGGCTTAGAAAGTGGGCTTGGACATTTAATTAGGCTTTTATTTTCTGGTCCAAGCCCTAGTCCGAATTTTTACTTATAAAAGGAGGTCTGGACTTCTATTTTTCACACAATTCACTTTCCACAAGATTAAAAACACCAGAGAAGCTACAGCAGGAAGAAAGGAGAAGCTACAAGAGCTGGAGTGGGTCTATAGCTCCGTTCGTAGTCATTCTTATTCCAAAAATTAGGTTTTTCTTATATTTTAATTTTGTAACGAATATGAATTCCATTTCTTTTTATTTTGTTTTTAATTTTAATATGAGCTAAATTTCCATTAGTGCTTGAGAACAAAACAATGGGTGAATCTTGATTTTATTATTATAACGAATGTTGAATTTGGGTTTTTATTGAATTAAATTAAATTAGGGCTTTTACTCTTTTCAACAATTTGTGAATGTTTACTGATTTTAGAGTCGCGAACTAAAATTAGGTATTAGTATCTAAGCTATTCCATATATGTGGCGTATGGATCATCCTGACGGGGGGTTTAGGTACAGAAATAATTGTTCAATCTAGGATAAAAACTATTGATTCTGACGAACTTAGTTAATCCTAGGGCCAATGTGGTAATAAATCTTAATCATCCAACGGTGGATCATATTTACCCTGACGGGACTAGTGACACTTTAGGATCGCCTTATAGTCCACCCTGACGGGGGTATAAGGATATTAGAATCCCGACCATTGTAATTGACTGATTTAACCCTTAAACAACATAAGTTAGAAAGTAAAATTAGGAGGATCCTTGCGTTCTCAAGTACTACATCTCATATTGCGTTTTAATACATTTTACTTGCGTCTTATCTTTTACTTGCATTATTATTTTATCTTTCATTTAGTATAATAAACAAAACCAAAACAAACAATTTATCCTCTTTCATTTTCATAAGTGCATCAATCGCTATTTGCATAAACATTGTGATCAACCATCCGTCCTTGGAACGAATCTGATTATCAGAATTACTACTTGGGACAACCGTACACTTGCGGTTGTGGTTCGATTATTATTTGCATTTATTTAGAACACACAAAGGACCACCACTAGTCCAAGTAGGTAACCTTGTTATTCCCACAAATTTTATTATTCTTGACTATAAAGAAGATAAGAACGTCTCATTCATACTTGGGCGTCCATTTCTAGCCATTAGCGACGCCATAGTCAATGTGAATGAGGGAACCGTGACTCTCCGTATTGAAGATGATTCTAAACCATTCTATGTTTCGGGAAAGAAGAAGAAAAAGAAGTCACAAGAACTATCAGCAATTAGAGTTGTGACCAAGAATCCAGAACTTGTAAGCCCCCAAGATACCATAGAAAAGGAAATTGAGTTTAGGGTGGGAGACGCGGTAGCATGGAAATTTCCCCAACCCCAAACATAAAAGTTCTTGGATAGGGCCATACTTCATCACGCGAATCATTTTAGTAGGAGTGGTTGAAATAAAAGCTATAGAGGGTTGCAAGCTCAGGTTGGTAAGTGTTAATCACCTCACTCACTGCTGGGGAGGCTATAAAAAGAAATCAAGGTAACACGTCTAACTTTGAAAGACGTTAAACAAAAGTGCCCTCTGGGAGACATCCCACAATATTTTATGTTGTTATATTTTAGTTTATGTTAGTTGTTTTTAGTTGATATTGCATTATTGAGGAAGGTATTAGTGTTTTTTATGTTCAGGTACTTAAAAAAATCAAGTTCAGGAGAGAAAAAGAACAAAAATTGGCGAAAATTAGAACTCATGTGCGGTACACCGCACGATAGTTCCGGTGCACTGCAGGTCCAAAACCGTGACAACGGTTCACAAATCCGGTCCAATGCCGTGAAAAAGAGGAGAAAACCGTCTCGTCATTCGCGACCACGATTCAGGCCAGCATGTCAGTGCGGTACACCGCAGGAAGGTTCCGGTGCACCGCAGGTCAGAAAACAGTGACAACGGTTTGAAAATCAGGTACATTGCAGAGACCTCCTATGCAAAACCATGTCGACATTTCGCGCCCACGGTTTGGAAACCCTCGAGTCCTGTACACCGCACCGCAGCTCCGGTGCACCGCAACCCGCCGCCATATCCATTAACAAAAGGTTATAAGAAGGGTTTCCAAGAGAGAGGTTAGTCCAGTTACACATTATAAGTCACATCCCTTTAGATTTGAGGACTTTTCCATATGACCCGCACTCGAATCGCAACGCATAGACAGTTGTTTTAGAGCTTGAATTTGGGGTGGTTGGTCCACCATTATGGGAAATATAATTGGGTTGGGAATTTTGAGCTTATTAATTGTGCTCTAGTCTTGTTTTGATGATGATTCACTATTTATTATATTGTAACCCTTTGCCGGGGTAAAAGTAAATGAAAAGCATGAGATCTCACATAAAAAAGAGAGTCATAGCTATACAAAAGAAAAAATTGATATGAAAAGATTGAATATATTTAGACCGGCAAAGTGGAATTTTTATGTGAACATATTTATGTTTAGTATTGGGTTATTGGGGATGCTAAATTAGTGCATCAAAATAATTGGGTTGAGTGAGAACGTTTTATGAGAGTAACTCAAGCTCTAGGGTGATTCGTTGATGGCTAGTGAGGAGAGAGCCAAAAGCTCACTCTAAATTATCCAAATATACTATCATATCGTCCCTAAGCCAACATTACAACCCTAAAGACCTTTTGATTCTTTGCTATGTAATCTAGATGTGATTGAGCCGTTAGGGAGTAGTTAAGTGGATCTTTGGATACTAGTGAAGTTCGATGAACAATCTATAGCCTCCTTGGTAAACTAAGTAAAGAACCTTTCCTTCTTGCATTGCGAAGCTAATCTAATCTTGAATTTGACTCGTATTGATCGTGGATATGACAAGTGTACAGGTAATCTAGTTTGTAAATATTATTACATGAAATTTATGAGTAGTTTCTTTGAGTTTATTTTATATATTCTACTATCTTCTTCCCACTATACTTGATTGACTTAGGTGTGTACTTAGAGACTTCCCTTTGTTCTTATCTTTATTGTATCGGGACGATACAACTTTGAGTTTGGGGTCTTGATGTCTCCCAATATGTGATACAATAATCTAGGTTGGAGACATCATTTTATGTGTATTTGGGTATTTAATTATATATTTTTATTCATATTTTAATATTTTCTTATTTCTTATCTTGATTTGATGATTTATTATTTTTAGAGCATATTAGGTTTAATTTATTTGTTTAGTGTGAAGCTTTAAAGATATATATAAATTAATTAGATTCCAAATCAATTCTAAAGAGATAAGGAACGAAGATATGGATGGAAATTGGAGATAAAATGAAGTAGAGATAAAATAGGAAAGAAAAAGTTGTCAAGTAAATCTGAAAGTCTTCAGCCACGTCCACTAAAGTGAATATAACTTAAAATCGGCTAGGAATTTGGAAGATCAATCTAAAGGAAAAGTGTATATCTTTTCGACGCGGTCGCTTTGATATAAAGTAGCCAAAAACTAGACCAAGAACAAGACATCAGTTGTTTATCCTATCCCCTATATTTTAGATAATGAATTTGATTTGGAAAAGAGTCCAATTACTTGCCTCCTAATCCAAGAAATCCGACCTAGGGCTTCCTAAACATCTATAAATACACCCTTTATTCATTGTAAACATTTCCTTGCTCAGTTCTAAGCCATATAATAGTCTTTGCTTGAATATTAATCCTTAGTATCAAGTTTATCATCCAAGAAGCAAGCTGACCTGTAGAGGAAGAGAAGAAGCAAGAAGTTGGAGAGTGACAAAATCCTCTTCTACATCTCTCATTATCTATATTTAGGGTAATTAGCTATATATTTGTGGCTTCACCATATTCCTAAGATTTTATATAGTAAGTTTTACTCTTAATTATTTGGGTTATTTTTTTGTCTTACATTCCATAATTCTATTTGTTAGTTTAATTGATTTGAGCTTGACGTATATTGGTATTGTGTGCTTTGAGTAATTGTTCCAGCCCTAGATTTGGCCAATCTTAGGACTATTCTTAGTAATTGAGTTAACACCCATAAGGGGGATTCAGTTATAGACAACACCACATAATCGTCTAGTGTGTGGTAGTGATTCTGACGGGTTTGCCTAACTAGATAGCCATAAAAGTTTGATTTAACCACCGATCATTACTCATGGTCCCCTTACCCAAGTCCCCTGGTAGAGGAGAGGTTGCTCATAAGTCCACCCTGACGGGGGTTAGGATGAATTTAGAATCCCGGTTAATATATAATGCTCAATTCACCCTTAAGGTTAGAATAACAACTTAGTAAGTTAAGCTCATATTAGTAACCCTAATTTATTCGACTTACATTCATATTTATTTATCTGCATTCTTATTTATTATTTCAAATCAAATAATTATTCATCTTAAATCTGTTTTAACCTAAACATCTAAATTCGTCTACGCTTATTGAATACAAGTAGATCTAACATATTAAATCCCTGCGAACGAACTTTTCTTATCAACTAAACTTGCAAACGATCTGTAATACTTGTAATGAGTTTCTCGTGGTAGTCAAGGGTGTGTCCTTTATTATTATCTTTATTTATCACACCTTTGACCCAACCAATAATACACTTGAGTTTACATCTTTTTGCAATTTTATGCTTGACTTCTCCTTGCTTATCAATTGTGATGGATATTGCACTTGTCGGTTCTTAACTTTTAGTAAAGGATGCATCATTACCGTGTATGCATTTATCTTGTCGAATTATGTTATTATCTTCTATAATATCCCTTAGATGATTAAGAGACCCGTCTTGTTTTATGTCTTGTTCAAATAGATCCTTAATAAGAGACTTTGTTTTGTCATTGATCTCTCAAATATTTTTGTTTTTTTTCAAACAATCCTTTTATTTTAGTTTTTTATATGCTCTATAGAGTGTGGATAATAATTGATTTAACCAATCTTCAATCCCAACCATTTTTTGGATAACTCTATACTGTTTTACAATCCATTCTCCAATCTGTCTTTTTTGTTTTTCTTTTTTTTGTCAACAAAAGAGTCAAATTACAAATTACGTAGAGTAAATCTATCCATCCAGCTAATAAATTCCAACATATTCATAGACTGACACGAAGAGATGTCAACCCTCCTCCTAGCAACTTTAGCAGCTTTGTCGGCAAGACAGATGAAATCTCTCTTACAATGTATGACTTTCCAAGATGGAAAACGCTTTAGCCAGCTGAGTGCTTCGCTAACAATTGGTCTGATCTTCCAATTAGAAGCCCCACCATTAGCAGTACCTTGAACAACCTCAGGGTTATCGGAGTAGAAAGAGCAACTCTGGTACTTGAGATCTGCAGCAGATCTCATGGCCTGAAGAATGGCCCACGCTTCGCCCTCCGTCCTAGAGTTAATTTTCGCCCTTTTCACCACTTTATGTTTGACGATCCCTTCTTTATTAATGCCAATCGAAGCAATGCCAGATGGTTCCCAGTTGTTAATGAAAGATGCATCGTTCATCCAGATATAATCTGCATCATCCCCAAGCAAAGGATTTGGAATATCCCCTTCTTAATTGTTTTGCACCTGACCATGTATCATGTCTGTCACATTTTCATTGCCAAAAAGGTGTTTCAGTATCACTTTTGTATTACTAGTTAATTTCATATATATTCCAAGGTTTTTTTGTCATATAACCCTTTCATTCTATCTTCCCATATATTCCATATCGTAATAAGAACAGTTGCCGTGACAAGTTTCTTATCCCACCCATTGCCGGAATAGCTTCCGATTATATTCTTTATCCATTCACTCACCGATCCATCCCATTTCTCATCAACTTTAATTTTTAATTGTGAATTAGCCCAAACACCCCTACTAAAAGGACATTTAATAAACATATGTGTGTTTGACTCCTCCTTTTTTTTCACACCATTCACAGGTATCATTATCACTACATCTTCTTTTTTCAGGCTGCTCTTAGATGGGATTGCATTATTATGTATCTTCCATATAAAATTTCTAATTTTAAGGGGTAAATTAGAATCCCATATGATCTTCCACATTTCATTATCATTGCTTTCCCCAATCGAAGATGATTCACCTTCTTTATCCATATCTCTTTGTCTCAATCTATGATACCCCGACTTAGTCAGATATTCACCATTTTTCGATTCCGGCCAGATTAACTTATCTTCTTTTTCAAGTTGTAATATCGGAATTTTCCTTATATCCATTAGATCCCTTGACGTACAAAAGCCTTTAAGAGTATCAAAATTCCAATTCGTAAGATTATCATTGGAACATTCAGCAAGTTTATTCAACTTGCAATTTTCTGGTTTTTCCAATTTAAATCCCCTTGCAATCCACGAGTCGTTTCAAATGTTAACTGTAAGTCCATTACCGACTTGCCATATGCATTCGTCTGTGAGAAAGCAAAGTCCCTTATATATACTTGCCCAACTCCAAGATCTTTTGTTTTTAAGCTTTGCATCCCACATGTTACTATTTGGGAAATAAATCCCTTTTAAAACTTTTGCGACTAAGGAATCCGGATTATGTAATATTCTCCAAGCTTGTTTCCCGAGAAGAGCGATATTCATTTTACGAAAATCACGAAAGCCAATTCCCCTCATTTTCTTGGCTTTTGCTAGTTTTCCCCATTTTACCCAATGAATCCTCTTTTTCTCCCGCATTCCACCAGAAGTTAGCAACTATGGAACTGAGTTTTTGCACAGTGTAATAGGAGATTCAAAGATGGACATGGCATAGTTTGGGATTGATTGTAATACCACTTTAATTAAAACCTCTTTCCCGTCGTCCGATAACAATTTAGCTGCCCAACTTTCGGATGTCCCCAGGAATCTATCAACTATATAATTGAGATTCTCCATTTTTTATCTTTTTAAAGACATTAGAATACACAGATATTTGCCCATTTAGTTGGTAAGTTCCAGGTCTAAATTACCAGCTATACTTTGAGCTCTACTCTCGGGGAGACCCTTACTAAACATGATCGTTGATTTGTTGAAATTAACTTTCTGTCCTAAAGCCATACAATATTTGTTTATAACCTCCTTGAAAGCTTCAATCTCTCTATCGTTGACCTCTAAGAAAAATAACGAATCATCCGCAAATAAAAGGTGGGTTAACCTCGGGGCCGCCCTAGCGATAGATATACCTTTAATGTTGTCTTCCTGACATTCATGATTCAAAAGTCCAATTAATCTAGCATCGATAATAGCAGCGGAGATAACGGGTCGCCTTGTCTAATGCCTTGGGATGGTTTGAATTTCGTAAGCCTATCTCCATTAACTTTAATTAGATAGGTCACTGAGGAAATACAATTAAATATCAAATTCCTCCATTTTTCGCAAAAATCGAGATTTTCCAATATCTTCACCAGAAACTCCCAATTCACTTGGTCATATGCTTTAGCCATATCGATTTTTTGCCGCGCCGTAATGTTTATTTGACCGCCGTTTTTGTTTTCAGAAAAAAAAGCCACCTCTTGGGCAATTAAGATATTGTCTTGAATGCTTCGCCCTTTGATAAAAGCTGACTGAGTCGGAGAAATTAGAGTATCCATGATCGGCTGAAGTCTCAAGGCCATGATCTTAGTAATGATTTTATAACAGAAATTAATGCAAGATATAGGTCTAAAATCTTTAATTGACTCTTGATGTTCCCCTTTCGGAATAAGCAAAATAATTGTATCGTTAATGTAATCCAGAGGCGTATTATAAACAAAAAAATCATGGACCAACTTATATATATCCTCCTTTAGGATATCCCAAAATTCTTGATAAAAACTACCCGAGAGACCATCTGGACCCGGCGCTTTAGAACCAGACATAGCAAAGACCGCCTGTTTAATCTCTTCCATATCTGGTACTCTGACTAATATATCGTTAGTAGACTCGTCCACTTTACACGGTGTATGTCTCGCCACGTCATCGACATTATAAACGTTATTTTCACTAAAGAGATTACAAAAGCAATTTTGTATTATATTCTTTATATCTTTAATATTGTCACACCGTTCACCATTATTATTCTTTAGGCACGAAATGCGATTAATTTTCCTTCTCAAAGTAGTTTTTGCGAAAAAAAATACCTCGTATTTTTATCACCTTTATTAATATGCAAGTCTCGCGCCCTATCTGCCTAAAAAGCTTCTTGTTGTTCCCATAGTCGATCCATTTCTTGTTTAATATCTGATTCCATGTTATAATTCTCTTCCGTTGGTTCACCATTTTGAATTTCCTCGAGAATTTTTTGAAATTTTTCAATCATTCTCCTACTATTTCCGAATGTTGACCTACTCCACCCAGTCAACGCTTTACATGTCATCTCTTTTTTGTTTACGAACTCGGCAACATTCTCTATATTTCTTGATTCATTCCAAGCATCATTGACTACCTGATGTCTCCTTAAATGTTCTTATTTTCGACCCTTAGGAGACATCATTTTTGGTGTTTATGTAATCATTTCGATAGACTTTTGGACTAAATATGCAATAATATGATTTTCCTCTTTTAATTCTAGCATTTTTGATTTATTAAGCTTTTGCGCGTAATATTGGTATTTTTAGTGAGTATTTTACAGGTTTTAGATGTTAGCTAGAAGAGGAGTCTAAGGAGGAAGTCAAAGATCAAAAGATAGAGTCAAGACTTGAAAAGAAATCCCGAAGATATTATTTTTAGAGCTGAAAATCCATTTTCCAGGCCATAGATTGCTGATTTCGAGGTGCTTAAGCGATGATCTAGCTGTTGACCTTTGAAGAGAAATCATTCCTTATCGAATTACGGAACTTTAGCAACTGGAATGAGGTCAATCGGAGTTGTAACGCATCGGGAAAAGCTGTTTTAGTGAAGGTATATCAGCAGTTACGGGATTTTGGGCTAAGTTAGTGGACTTGGGCCTTTTATATTTCATTTAATTAAAAGCCTAGGTCCAAGTCCGAATTTCCACCTATAAAATCAGCCCTTGACTTCTATTTTACACACAATTCACATTCTGCAAGATTAAAAACACCAGAGAGAAGCAACTGAAGGAAGGAGAAGAAGCTACAAGAGCTGGAGAGGGTCTATATCTCCGTTCGTAGTCATTCCGATTCCGGAAATTAGGTTCTTTTATCTTTTTAATTCTGTAAACAATATGAATTCCTTTAATTTTAATTTCGTATTTCATTTTAATATGAGCTAAGTTTTATTTAGTGCTTGAGAACAAACAATGGGTGAATCCCAATTCTTATTAATTAACGAATGTTGAATTTGGGTTTTAATGAATTAAACTAAATTAGGACTTTTACTCTTTTCGATAAATTATGAATGTTTACTGTTTTTAGCGTCATGAACTAGGAACAGGTAATAGTATTTAGGCTATTCCAATAAGTGGCAATTGGATCATCCTGACGGGGGGTTTAAATACGGAACTATTTATTCAATCTAGGATAGAAGTTAATGACTCTGACGAGCTTAGCTAATCCTAGGGCCAATGAGGTAATAACACTTAATCATCCAACGGTGGATCATATTTACCCTGACGGGACTAGTGACACTTTAGGATCGCCTTATAGTCCACCCTGACGGGGGTATAAGGATATTAGAATCCCGACCATTGTAATTGACTAATTTAGCCCTTAAATAACATAAGTTAAGAAATAGGATAGGGAGGATCCTTGCGTTCTCAAGTGCTACTTCTCATATCGCGTTTTACATCAATTTACTTGCGTTTTAGCTTTTATTTGCATTTTAATATTTGTCTTTCATTCAGTAGCTTTAATAACAAAAACCAAACAAACATATTATTGTCTTTTATTTTCTTAAGTGCATCAATCACTACTTGCTAAACATTGTGATCAACCATTCCGTCCTTGGAACGAATCTGATTTATCAGAAATACTACTTGGGACAACCGTACACTTGCGGTTGTGGTTCAATTATTTATCGCATTATTTTTAGAACACACAAAGGACCACCACTACCCCTCTACATTGTGAGTTCTCCAACCACCTGGATTCGAAAATAAAATTTCTCTTAGGTCTAGAAACCCTCTCATCTCTCTGAATAATCAACGGCGAATGATCTGATCCCATAGCCGGTGGAACTTTGATAATAGTTTGGGGAAATAGATTATACCAAGCATCTGACGCTAAAGCTCTATCGAGCCTCTCTTTGACATTATCAATACCTTTCTCCTCTTATTAGTCCATGTGAAAAAACACCCTTTTATAGGGATATCAATCAGAGAATTTTTGTTAATGAACTCGTTAAATCTCATTACTAGCTCAAGGTTGGAAGTTAATTTACCTTGTTTCTCCGAGTGCTTTGCAATATCATTGAAATCACTCGCGATTAATATTGTCTCTTTTATCTTTGTTCTCCAGTTAGATATATTGTCAAAAATCACACCTCTCTCTTTATGATCATTTGGAGCGTGAATAGTTATAAGATACCATGGGTTAGTGTTAGGTTCCGATATAAGGCAAATAACATAATACGAGCACGAGATGCAAATAATAATATTAAAATTATTTTTCCAAGCCAATACAATCCCCCCCGACCTAGCCGCTCTTCCCCCAGGGTTGATTATATATTTTTGGTCAAAACAGTTAAGATAGCAAATCGATCGGATGTTACAAGCTTTCACCCGAGATTCCAACAAACACACAAAAGATAATTTAAACTTATCAATTAGGGCGCGCATCATTTTCTTTGTCGAGGTCGCCCTAGCCCCTCGACAATTCCAGACTAGCATGTTATCCATTAAACCCAGCCGCTTTCACCCCAGGCTGGCCGCTACCCTTGAAGTTTGAATAGAGCACGTTTTCCTCCACAGGGGCTCCCTGGGTACTCGCATCCTCTTCAGAATCAGAATCAGTATCATCCCCCCTCAAGTGTCCCTCACAACCAATAGCACTACAATAATAATACACTCTATTCTCCTTGTCACTGTCCACAGTTTTATTTGGTCCACAAACTTTAAGGTACGCATACTCCATAAACTGGTTCTTGATCTCACCATAGCTCTCGTAAATCCAATCTGTCACCCAATTCACTTATCGTTTATACTACCTAGAACAAAAAAGAAAACTTTTTAACCAGTTGGGTTAGCTCAACTGGCCAGAGCCTTGCTATTTCTTCAGCACTTAAAGGGGAGGTCCATGGTTCGAATCCTAATGGGGCAGCCAATCCTACCTATGCGTATCAGCCGCGTCCCCAAGGTAATAACTATAATCCAAGACCACACAACAATTATCAAGGAGGACAGAATCAGGGAAATTATGTACAAAGGCAAGCTCCTCAGAATACTCCTCAGAATACATACGATGAAACTTTAAACCAAAAAGCCTTACCTGCCCATCCACAAGAAGGAGTAGTTACCCTTCAGAAAACCGTTGAAAATTTAATTGCTCTTCAAACACAAGCCTTAGAACGTCAGAACGCAGCTGAAGCGAATATGAAGATTTTCCAGAATCAGCTAAGCCAAATTAATAAACAGCTAAATCAGCGCCCACAAGGGCAACTTCCTAGCGATACTGAGAATCCGAAGCAACGCGAAGATTGTAATGCTGTTACATTGAGAAATGGTAAGAACCTTCCTCCCCCTCCTTTTCCCATTATGAAAGAGAAAGAAGTACCAAGGAAAGAAAAGGAAGTGGTGGAGAAAGAGAAAGAAAATGAGAAAGATAGTGAGGTTGAAGAAATAGTGAGACCAAGAGAGGTTCCGAAAAAGAAAGACGATATGGTGATTAATCGCCCTCCACCACCGTTTCCATCGCGAGTTCAGAAAAAGGGTGATTTGGGTGATTTTCAGAAATTCTTTAATAGAGTGAAGGGTTTAAGTATTAATATTCCGTTACTTGAGGCAATTCGAGATATTCCGAAGTATACGAAGTTTTTGAAGAGGGCCCTCACTAACAAAAGGCCCTATTGTGATAACGAGATGATTGGTCTTCCAGAAGAGTGTAGCGCGATTTGTCAAAGTAAATTACCTCCGAAGTTAGTTGATCCGGGGAGTTTCACGATTCCCATATCAATTGGGGAAGAATGGAAAGGAAAGGCGCTATGTGACTTGGGAGCTAGCATCAATTTGATGCCCAAGTCGATATTTGATAAGCTAAAAATTGGAAACGCAAGACCTACTTCTATGGTCTTGCAAATGGCGGACAGGTCTCTTGCTCATCCTGAAGGCCGCATTGAGGATGTCCTTGTTAAGGCAGGTACACTTATATTTCCTGTTGATTTTGTAATCCTTGAATACAATGCAGATAGAAATGTCCCCATTATTTTGGGTAGACCATTCCTAGCTACAGGGAGAACATTGATCGATGTAGAGAATGGAGAATTAACAATGAGGATACAAGATGAAGAAGTGAAATTCAATGTATTTCGAGCTATGAAATTCCCAGATTCTCAGGAAGATTGCTTCAGAATGGATGTAGTAGAGCAAGCATCGCAAGAGGTATTTAATTGTTTAAATTTTGATGATATCTTGCAGGCTGCTTTAACATTAGATTCACCTGAGATGATGGAGGAGCTTACTGAAACAATAGCAGCTCTCAATTCTGAAAATCCGAAGTATAGGCGTCCTGCCTATGAACCGGTGAGAGAACCGGGGGAGATTGTTCCTAAAAAGAAGCCTTCAATTGAATCTCCTCCGGAATTGGAAGAAAAACCATTGCCAGCACACTTGAGGTATGCGTATTTAGGTACTAATGAAACTCTACCTGTTATTGTTTCAGCTAATTTAACAGGTCCTCAAGAAGATAAACTGTTGCGTGTGTTAAGAGCCAACAAAGAAGCAATAGGTTGGACAATTGCTGACATCAAAGGCATTAGTCCATCCTACTGTCAACATAAAATCATACTTGAAGATGTTAACGCACGCTCAGTTGAAGGTCAAAGAAGATTAATGCCCGCTATGAAGGATGTGGTAAAGAAAGAGGTGATCAAGCTTTTAGATGCGGGGATTATTTACCCCATTTCGAGTAGTGAATGGGTGAGTCCGGTTCAGTGTGTACCGAAGAAGGGAGGAATGACAACAGTTCTTAATGATAAAAATGAAGCGATTCCTTCAAGAACGGTAGTTGGATGGAGAGTTTGCATGGATTATAGGAAGCTGAACAAGGCCACCAGAAAAGATCATTTCCCTTTGCCCTTCATAGATCAGATGTTAGACAAATTAGCCGGAAGAGAGTACTATTGCTTCTTGGATGGTTATTCAGGGTATAATCAAATTTACGTGGCTCCAGAAGATCAACATAAAACAACATTTACATGCCCCTTTGGTACTTTTGCATATCGTAGAATGCCATTTGGGTTGTGTAATGCTCCTGCTACTTTTCAAAGATGCATGATGGCCATCTTCTGGGATATGATCGATAACTTTCTTGAAGTGTTTATGGATGATTTCTCTGTATTTGGTGATGATTTTGATAAGTGCTTAGACAATTTGGAGAAAGTGTTAATCAGATGCAAAGAAACAGATTTGGTCTTAAACTGGGAGAAATGTCATTTCATGGTTCGCGAAGGTATTGTTCTGGGTCACAAAATTTCGAGTGTTGGATTGGAAGTCGATAGAGCGAAGATTGAGGTAATTAAAACTCTTCCCCCTCCTGTTTCTGTTAAAGGGGTAAGAAGTTTTCTAGGCCATGCTGGCTTTTATAGGCGATTTATCAAAGATTTTTCTAAGATTGCGAAACCGTTATGCAACTTACTTGAAAAGGATTCCAAATTCCTTTTTGATGAAGCTTGTTTAGCGGCTTTCAAAGCAATTAAAGAAAAGCTTATTTCTGCTCCTATAGTAGTGCCTCCAGATTGGAATTTACCGTTTGAGGTTATGTGTGATGCGAGTGATTTATGTATGGGAGCTGTATTAGGACAAAGAAAAGAGAAAGTTTTTCATTCGATTTATTATGCTAGTAAAACTTTTAATGGTGCTCAGATTAATTATACAGTTACAGAAAAGGAGTTGCTAGCGGTTGTGTATTCATTCGATAAATTTCGCTCTTATCTTCTTGGAGCGAAAGTTATTGTCTATACAGATCATTCAGCGATTCGATACCTTATGGAGAAGAAGGATGCTAAACCAAGGTTAATCAGATGGGTTTTATTGCTTCAAGAGTTTGATTTAGAGATCAAGGATAGAAAAGGGTGCGAGAATCAGGTTGCAGATCATCTATCGAGATTAGAAGGTTCAGAGTTGAATAGTGGTATTGAAGCGGTTAGAGAAGAATTTCCTGATGAGAATTTATTCGAAGTTCGCGATTATGAAGCCCCTTGGTATGCAGACATTGCAAACTTAGTGGTAAGTGGTTCCTTTCCTGAAGGTTCAACTTATCAAGAGAGAAAAAGATTAGCTCACCGTGCAAGACAGTTCTTTTGGGAGGATCCGTTCCTCTATAAAGTGTGTGCTGATCAGATGGTAAGAAGATGTGTAGCCAAGGAAGAAATTGAGGCGATTATAGCTGGGTGTCATGATTCACCTTACGGTGGACATTTCAAAGGAGATCGAACTGCTGCTAAGGTATTACAATCTGGGTTCTATTGGCCTTCTATTATAAAAGATTGTCATGAATATACTAAAAGATGTAATAGATGCCAATTTACCGGAAACATATCCAAGAGGGATGAGATGCCACGTAATAATGTATTAGAAGTTGAAATATTTGATGTTTGGGGTATAGATTTTATGGGTCCGTTCGTTCCTTCAAATGGTAACCTCTACATCTTACTAGCTGTTGATTACGTGTCTAAGTGGGTAGAAGCAGTGGCTTTACCTACCAATGATTCTAGAGTGGTGATTAAGTTCTTAAAATCACATATTTTCACTAGACATGGAACTCCAAGGGTGATTATTAGCGATGGAGGTACTCATTTCGTTAATAAGTATTTGAAGACTGTTCTAGAGAAATATGGAGTCCGACATCGTGTGTCTACCGCTTATCATCCACAAGCCAATGGTCAAGCCGAAGTATCAAATCGTGAGGTAAAATCTATTTTAGAGAAAACCGTTGGTCCTACAAGAAAAGATTGGTCTATGAAATTAGATGACGCACTTTGGGCATATCGAACTGCTTTCAAAACCCCAGTAGGTGCTTCTCCGTATCGAATGGTATATGGTAAGGCTTGTCACTTACCTCTTGAACTTGAAATGGGTTCCTATTGGGCTATTGCAAAGTTAAATTTAGATCCTACACTAGCTGGTGAGAATCGAATGATGAAACTTAATGAGCTTGATGAATTTAGATTACATGCTTATGAAAATGCTAAGCTTTATAAAGAAAATACTAAAAGATGGCACGATAATCGAATTCGAGAGAAGAACTTTGTAGTGGGACAAAGAGTGTTGAAATATAATTCGAAGTTCAGTAATTATCCGGGGAAATTAAGATCGAAGTGGTCGGGTCCTTACATTGTAACCAAGGTTACACCTCATGGAGCTATAGAGATAGAACATCCACTTGAGAACCGTACATTCATGGTGAACGGTCATCGTTTAAAAATTTATCATGGAGGAGAAGACACCGATCGTGCAAAAGACCCACATCCCGGAGAGGTCATGTACCTCCTCGAAGCTCCTTAGAAGCACGAGGTAACCCGTCGAGCTTAACGACGTTAAACAAAAGCCAATTTCTTGTATATTAGTTTAAGTATTTCAATTTCCGTAGTGTATATTAGTTAGAGTTTTCGTTTATTTTAGTTTTATTTTTAAGAAATGAGGAAGGGTGTTTGTTTTTGATGATTTCAGGGGTATAATGGTCATAAGTTTGGGGTCAAACGATGGAAAAACGGAGAAAAATCGAAGTCCACAGCAGGTTTGACCGGCTAGCCGGCGAGCTAGCCGGCATACCGGCCAAACGAGCAGGTAGACCCCAACTCCCTGACCATTGCGTCAGCGACAACGCAGCAATGCTGCGTCTTCATTCGCGCCAGCGAGAAAGCACAGGCATACCGGCGAATCCGCCGGCTAGCCGGCCAACGAGGAAGAATGTTCTGGTCCTTGCGTCAGCGATGACGCAAGGTTGCTGCGTCATCAAATGCGCCATCGAGATTTCACAGGCATTACGGCGAATCCGCCGGCTAGCCGGTCAAGGATTTCAAATTCCCTGACCATTGCGTCAGCGACGACGCAATGCACTTGCGTTTTGAGGTAAAAAAAAAAAAAAAAAAAAAAAAAAAAAAAAAAAATTCGCCGGCCAGTCGGCCGGCATACCGGCGAATCCGAAGGCATACCGGCCAGCTGTTACGAGAGGCGGTTTTAACTTCATTAAACCTAGTTTTTTGCCTCTTTTCCAAGCCAAACCTTATAATCCGAATTCTTGCCTCCACCTACTCCGAAAATCATCAACAAACAACTATAAAATCATCAAATCAAGCCTTCTATCATCACAAAAACACAAAATCAACTCATAGCTTCTCCAAAACATCATCAAATTTCACCTTTTCTCCAAAAATTTCTCTCTCCCAACCTTGAAATTAATCCAAATTCTTTCAAAATCTCTCTCAAATAACCTTAACCCATCTCATATAACACCTAGTTCTTCAAGTTTTAAGCCTCAAAACATCAAATTTCAAAGCTTTTCTCTAGCTTTTTCTCTATTTGAAGTTTTGAGTTTGGGGTGCAAAGAGATGACTAACAGAACCGATTCCATGTGTAACTATCGAAGAAACATACCAAGAAACAGGAACACTGTTGGAGCTAGCCCAAACCAAGCAATTGAGATTCCGGATTCGCGATCCAAAAAGACTGTCCAAAACCCAATTGCTCCGAAACGAAAAGAAAATCCAAGTAAGGCTAATCCGAAAAAGAGCAGGTTAATTGATGAGAGTGATGAAGAAAGTGAGGAAGAAGTTGAAGAAGAAATTGAAGAAACTGAACAAGAAGTTCCCGAAGAACCAGTGCAACAACCGAAAGCTCCGCTTAGGAAACCTTGGGCTCAAAAGCCTAAGAGAGTCTTCGTTCCTTGGGATACTCAGGTTCGTGATCGAATTAAATTTTTGAAGTTTGGTGAGGAGATGAATCTTCCTAAGGGTATTATGACTAGTGCTTATAAAGATTATGGTGTTACTTGTGATAAATTGGGTTGGAAGGAATTGAGAGAAAGGAAGCTTGAGTATATTCCTACCTTGGTGCGAGATTTTTATGAAGGAATCGCCTTCTCAAAAGAAGCTGTTATTATTCGCAAAAAGGTAGTTCCTTTCTCCGTTGAGCTTATTCGTAAATCATTAAAATTACCCAAGTTTTCCGGAATATGTCCGTTTCAAGAATCTCTTCAAGAGCCTTCGTTTGACTATGAATCCCTTTGGGGGAAAGTGACTATTGATGGGGCCCGCCCAATTCCCGAAGGAGAGAGATATCCTGGACAGATGTATAGTAGTAACTTGCTACCATGTGCTAAGATTTGGTCACGTTTCATAATACCTACCTTCTTCGGAGTTAAACACATATCGGAAGTAAAGAAGGAGCATCTTTTGTTCATTAAATGTATTATTGAGGAGAAACCCATGGATGTTGCTCGTGTGATATATGATACCATCATGGAATTTGCTAGAATTCCTACTTCACAACAAAATCTCAAATTTCCTTGTACTGTCACTACTTTGTGTTTAGACGCAAAGGTTCCGCGTGAAGACGCAGAGATGGATCGTGTTGTAGTATGTGAGAGCATGAGTTTAACTTTGATCAAGAATATTCATGATGAGGTGGTTAAAGCAACAAGGAATCCTAGAGCTCCTCCAAAGAAGAAGATGCATACAACTGATGAGTTGGAAGCTAAAGTGAAGGTGTTAGAAGAGAACCAAGTGAAGATGATTGCGTCTTTAGGAAACGTTACAAAAGAGTTAGAACTTCTCCGAAACATGTTAATGGGGGTGAGCACAATTCAACACGCCACCTATGGTATTCTTACACAGGAGAAAGTTCGTGGACGCAACACCGATAACCAGCCTCGTGCTGGTTAAGATACGTTTTCTATCCCTTTCGCATTTTAGTTAGTTTAGTTTATTTTTATTACGTTGAGTCTTTTCGAGTCGTGGGGACACGACTCATTTTTGAGTTTGGGGTGGGGTTCGTTGCCTCATCCCAATTTTTATGTGTTATATGTTTTATTTGCTTTCAATAAAAATAATTTTCGGAGTTGCGTTTGACTATAGAAGATTTTAAATGTCCCTTTAAGCATACTTTTGATGAATCTATGATAGTAAATAGTGGACTTTAGGGACTGATATAGAACGCACTTACAATTGCATGCGAACATAGGTAATTGATAGGAAAAATTAATGAACAATGCAAATGAAGTAAGCTTGTACTTAAGGAATATGTTTGGTGTGTAGAACGTGAAATCTTAATTAGCAGAGAACCCACCTAGATATGAACTAAAGACAAGCTATGTACTTAGGAAAATGATAGGGGCAGTTCTTTGTTAGCCATTTGAAACCTTTAGCTTGCTATCCCTAATATTATAATTTTATCCGTCTTAGCCCAATTTTGAGCCTTAAGCCTTTTCTTTTGTAGCCACGATATAAGCCCATTATCCTTTAGATTATTAGGCATGACCAAATGACCCGCACTTGAATCACAACCCTGAGACTTGTCTCGAGCTTGAGTTTGGGGTGGAGGGTCCACATTTTGGGAATTTACATTGGGAAGGGATTATATGTGTTTGTATTGAGGCACAAAAATGTAGATGATATTATTATGTGTAACCCTTTGCCGGGATTTGAAAAAAAAAAAAAAAGAAAAAAAAAGAGAAAAAGAAAAAGAAAATTATAAGAGACATGACTTTTCACATCAAAATGATGGTCATGGGTATCTTGTACAAAAAAAAGAAGAAAAGAAATGAAAAAGAAAATAAAAAGAAAGAAAGAATAAAATAAACCGGCAAAGTGGAATATTTTTGGAATTCATCTTAGTCTCATTTGGGTTGACATTGGGGACGCAACATTAGCGCGTCAAATGGGTGAGTGAGAACATTTTTGAGCGTAACTCAAGTTCGAGGACATGTGGATGGTAAGTGAGGAGAGAGCCAAAAGCTCACTTCAAATTTACCAAATATATATCCATACCGTCCTTAAGCCAATATTAAAACCATAAAGACCTCTTGATTCTTAAATACATAGTGAATTTATACTTCTGTTGATAGGGAATATTTAGGTGGAACATTCAAAGCGATTTATGATTAATGACCACCCTATAGCCATCATACAAATATGAGTACAAGTGTAACCTTCAAGCATTGCAACTTTAATTTTATGATTGAGATTATTTATGTTTGATTTTGCATGATTAGTGTATGTATATGTTAGTTCTTAAAGTTTTGCTATATGAGATTTATCTTTAGAATTGCTTTAGGGTTATTTGCTAAGCTTCTATTTGTTCTTGCGTTTACTTCCACCCCTTGTTTTGTTTTGTTTTGCTTTGTCGGGACGACAAAGGTTTGAGTTGGGGGTCTTGATGTCTCCTTAAATGTTCTTATTTTCGACCCTTAGGAGACATCATTTTTGGTGTTTATGTAATCATTTCGATAGACTTTTGGACTAAATATGCAATAATATGATTTTCCTCTTTTAATTCTAGCATTTTTGATTTATTAAGCTTTTGCGCGTAATATTGGTATTTTTAGTGAGTATTTTACAGGTTTTAGATGTTAGCTAGAAGAGGAGTCTAAGGAGGAAGTCAAAGATCAAAAGATAGAGTCAAGACTTGAAAAGAAATCCCGAAGATATTATTTTTAGAGCTGAAAATCCATTTTCCAGGCCATAGATTGCTGATTTCGAGGTGCTTAAGCGATGATCTAGCTGTTGACCTTTGAAGAGAAATCATTCCTTATCGAATTACGGAACTTTAGCAACTGGAATGAGGTCAATCGGAGTTGTAACGCATCGGGAAAAGCTGTTTTAGTGAAGGTATATCAGCAGTTACGGGATTTTGGGCTAAGTTAGTGGACTTGGGCCTTTTATATTTCATTTAATTAAAAGCCTAGGTCCAAGTCCGAATTTCCACCTATAAAATCAGCCCTTGACTTCTATTTTACACACAATTCACATTCTGCAAGATTAAAAACACCAGAGAGAAGCAACTGAAGGAAGGAGAAGAAGCTACAAGAGCTGGAGAGGGTCTATATCTCCGTTCGTAGTCATTCCGATTCCGGAAATTAGGTTCTTTTATCTTTTTAATTCTGTAAACAATATGAATTCCTTTAATTTTAATTTCGTATTTCATTTTAATATGAGCTAAGTTTTATTTAGTGCTTGAGAACAAACAATGGGTGAATCCCAATTCTTATTAATTAACGAATGTTGAATTTGGGTTTTAATGAATTAAACTAAATTAGGACTTTTACTCTTTTCGATAAATTATGAATGTTTACTGTTTTTAGCGTCATGAACTAGGAACAGGTAATAGTATTTAGGCTATTCCAATAAGTGGCAATTGGATCATCCTGACGGGGGGTTTAAATACGGAACTATTTATTCAATCTAGGATAGAAGTTAATGACTCTGACGAGCTTAGCTAATCCTAGGGCCAATGAGGTAATAACACTTAATCATCCAACGGTGGATCATATTTACCCTGACGGGACTAGTGACACTTTAGGATCGCCTTATAGTCCACCCTGACGGGGGTATAAGGATATTAGAATCCCGACCATTGTAATTGACTAATTTAGCCCTTAAATAACATAAGTTAAGAAATAGGATAGGGAGGATCCTTGCGTTCTCAAGTGCTACTTCTCATATCGCGTTTTACATCAATTTACTTGCGTTTTAGCTTTTATTTGCATTTTAATATTTGTCTTTCATTCAGTAGCTTTAATAACAAAAACCAAACAAACATATTATTGTCTTTTATTTTCTTAAGTGCATCAATCACTACTTGCTAAACATTGTGATCAACCATTCCGTCCTTGGAACGAATCTGATTTATCAGAAATACTACTTGGGACAACCGTACACTTGCGGTTGTGGTTCAATTATTTATCGCATTATTTTTAGAACACACAAAGGACCACCACTACCCCTCTACATTGTGAGTTCTCCAACCACCTGGATTCGAAAATAAAATTTCTCTTAGGTCTAGAAACCCTCTCATCTCTCTGAATAATCAACGGCGAATGATCTGATCCCATAGCCGGTGGAACTTTGATAATAGTTTGGGGAAATAGATTATACCAAGCATCTGACGCTAAAGCTCTATCGAGCCTCTCTTTGACATTATCAATACCTTTCTCCTCTTATTAGTCCATGTGAAAAAACACCCTTTTATAGGGATATCAATCAGAGAATTTTTGTTAATGAACTCGTTAAATCTCATTACTAGCTCAAGGTTGGAAGTTAATTTACCTTGTTTCTCCGAGTGCTTTGCAATATCATTGAAATCACTCGCGATTAATATTGTCTCTTTTATCTTTGTTCTCCAGTTAGATATATTGTCAAAAATCACACCTCTCTCTTTATGATCATTTGGAGCGTGAATAGTTATAAGATACCATGGGTTAGTGTTAGGTTCCGATATAAGGCAAATAACATAATACGAGCACGAGATGCAAATAATAATATTAAAATTATTTTTCCAAGCCAATACAATCCCCCCCGACCTAGCCGCTCTTCCCCCAGGGTTGATTATATATTTTTGGTCAAAACAGTTAAGATAGCAAATCGATCGGATGTTACAAGCTTTCACCCGAGATTCCAACAAACACACAAAAGATAATTTAAACTTATCAATTAGGGCGCGCATCATTTTCTTTGTCGAGGTCGCCCTAGCCCCTCGACAATTCCAGACTAGCATGTTATCCATTAAACCCAGCCGCTTTCACCCCAGGCTGGCCGCTACCCTTGAAGTTTGAATAGAGCACGTTTTCCTCCACAGGGGCTCCCTGGGTACTCGCATCCTCTTCAGAATCAGAATCAGTATCATCCCCCCTCAAGTGTCCCTCACAACCAATAGCACTACAATAATAATACACTCTATTCTCCTTGTCACTGTCCACAGTTTTATTTGGTCCACAAACTTTAAGGTACGCATACTCCATAAACTGGTTCTTGATCTCACCATAGCTCTCGTAAATCCAATCTGTCACCCAATTCACTTATCGTTTATACTACCTAGAACAAAAAAGAAAACTTTTTAACCAGTTGGGTTAGCTCAACTGGCCAGAGCCTTGCTATTTCTTCAGCACTTAAAGGGGAGGTCCATGGTTCGAATCCCCTCCCTAACGGG
Source organism: Nemophila menziesii (assembly GCA_029959085.1). NCBI lineage: Eukaryota > Viridiplantae > Streptophyta > Magnoliopsida > Boraginales > Hydrophyllaceae > Nemophila > Nemophila menziesii. The sequence goes on from JARWIR010000021.1 coordinate 10,442,124, forward strand.
TGTAAAGTGAGAGGTACAAGGCTCGAACCCCTCCCTGAACATGGGTCACCTAGTTCTAATTTACCATGAGAATATATATGGGGAGGCATGTATATCTCCGTGGGATTAGTCGGGTGCGCGCAAGCAAACCCGGAACCCATGTAACCCAAAAAAAAAAAAAAAAAAAAAAAAAAAAACTTCGTCTTTTTTTTTTTTTTGGTCGATGAAAACTTCGTTTATACTACTCCAATAAACATGACTTCTAAATTTGAAAAGAAAAACAAACTCAAGTCAAAAGTAAAAGTAGAATTGGCAATAGTAATTTCAAGAGTACGGATATAAAAAGAAAAGAGAGGGAGTGTTGCTTTAACGCGTGCGTGTGTCAGAGGTTGTCTGTCTCTCTCCCCTCCTCTCATATTATTACAACAATTCGCATAAACTTACTTTACTCTTTCTCTATAGGGATTTGCAGATTTTATCCTAAACAGCTCCGCACCAAAACAAAATAGAAATGGTTTAATTCTTCTGTTTTAATTCCTCGCCGACCAATCTTATCCTTCCACCTGTCACAACATCCGCCCGATCCGGTGAGCCGCCTTTACTCTCTCAAATGCTCGCTATTTTCTTCACCTTCTCTCTTTGTGTTTCTTTTCAGATCAAGACTGTTATTTCTTTCCTGAACCATTACCTTTATCATGTATCAGTATTTATCTTGAGCTGAATTTTATCATTATAATTTCTGGTTAATTATGAAGTAATTATCTTTTGATTTTTATTTCTGTATGTTAGTGGATCCAAGTATTAGAAGCATTTAAAGTGTGAATTTATGCTTAGATTTTTCTAGTTTATTTTGCTGTATAGTTTATTTGCTCCTTAGTTTTCTCCATTATTTAAGCTGAAATCGTATGCTTATTCCTTTCTAGAGACTTTGCTAGTTTTTCTGTAGCTCACTTGAAGTTTTAGTCGTTCTGTAAGGTAAATTTCAATAATGGTCCGTTTTATGTAAAATAGCCATATATACCCTATGTTTTAAGAATTAGCAAATACATCCCTGTATCTGTACAAATGTTGTATTGTTGGGATTAATTACAACATTGACAGCTGTATATTTTGTATAATATAGGGATTGAGAATGCAATTTATCCAGCATTTTATGTAGTCATAGCACCTTGTTTATCTAGAGAGATTAAATAGATAATCTAATATCAAATCTTTCCATTGTTGAGTAGTTAATCAAGAGATTGAATAAGTCTATGCCATGGAAAACAACCAATCAGTTGCAAAACTGATAGATTCCACAACCTCGAAAATACAACAGCTTCAAAAAGCATTTGCGGAACTCGAAAGTCACAGAGCCGTCACTCTAAACGTGAAATGGAAACAGCTCGAGGAACATTTTCACGGACTCGAGAAGTCACTGAAAAGACGCTTCACTGAATTAGAAGACCAAGAAAAAGACTTTGATATGAAGATAACTGAATCTAAAGAGATGCTCGAGAGGCGTGAAGCTGCTGTTTTATGTAAGGAGCGAGCTTCTCTAGAGAGGCTTCAACTGAAAAGAGACGCTGCTGTTTCAGCTATTGCCATGGCTATAATTTCAGAATCTAATGTGGAGGAACAAACAAACTCTGAAAATAGATTCATGGAGGTGAAATCTTATCCAGAACTAATCCAATTATGTAAACAAATGGATTCAGAAAACCTTCATAAATTCATATCGGATAACCGAAAGAATTTAGCCGTCATAAAAGAGGAAATTCCGTTTGCGTTAAAGGCTGCTTCAAACCCTGCTTCTTTAGTATTGGACTCACTTAAGGGTTTTTACTCTCCGGAAATGTCGATTTCTGATGCAAAAAAGGATGCGAATCTCTTAGGACTTCGAAGAACGTGTATTATGTTAATGGAGTGTCTTAGTGCTTTGTTGGCTACCTTAAAAAATGATTCTCTTAAGAATATAATCACAGAAATTGTGAAGAAACAAGCGAAAGATATTGCTGAAGGGTGGAAACTAATGTTGGAGGAGCTTGATGTTGATGCTAGTAATGGGAATTCTTTGGAAGCTCATGCATTTTTACAACTTGTAGCGACTTTTGGAATTGACTCTCATTTTGACCAACACAATTTAATTAAACTCATACCTATGGTCTGTCGCCGTCATCAAACTGCTGAGCTCTGTCGTTTTCTTGGATTGTCAGACAAAATGCCAGGTTTCTTTCTTTCTTTCTTTCTTTGTACCAACATGTTTTTTGTTCTATTGTAGATCAAATAGGTGTTTTGTTTTCTTATATACTGTTTTTTTAATTGTACTTTGCAGGTGTTATTAATGTATTGGTGAATAATGGACGACAAATTGATGCCGTTAATCTAGCTGTTTCATTTGGACTTACTGAACAGTTTTCGCCAGTAACACTCTTGAAATCTTACTTATCTGAGGCAACAAAAGTTTCTTCACCGGTCAAAGATGGGAATGCATCTAGCGTTCAGGTTTGTCCCTTGTGTTACCATGGTGTATTAGCCAGGGGCAGAGCGAGTAAGAACTTAGGGGCCTGATTTTCTTAAAATGACTGATTTTACCCCTAAATTTTTTAAACAAAAAAGAATAGCTTAGTTTTGACAAATTTCCCTTGGCCTCCCCAAACTTCTTAAAAACACTAAAAGCCAAGTTCTTTTTTGTTTTTTAATTATAATTACCCTCCTGTCAATTAATTGCCAAATGTTATGCATATGTAATCCCAAATTGCATCTTAGTCCTCACACTTCAGTTGTTGTGTATTTTTGTTTTTGAGTGGAAGCTTTTTCCAATCATGGACTTTAAGGTATTGATGGATCTGTCTTTATTCAGAATGATGTGATAGAAAAGGAGCTGAGCGCAATTAAGACAGTAATTAAGTGCAGCGAAGATAATAAGCTTGGGGCAGAATACCCTCTAGAACAACTTCAAAAGCGGGTTCTACAGCTAGAAAAGGCAAAAGCAGACAAGAAAAGAGGAACAGAAGTAGCAAAACCTCAAACAAAAAGGCCAAGAGCAAACGGTGGAGGATATGGGCCCCACAAAAACAACATGTATGCTAGAACAACAACAGATCAGCAGCGTCACCCTCATTACATGTACGATAACAGATCATCACCATACTGTTACCCTGTACAACCACCTGTCGCTGCTCCTTATCATGCCAACTTCTTTGCAAATGGCTTTCAGTATCAAGCTCCATATCTACACTAATTAGTAGAATGGTGTAATGTGATGTCTAATTATCCTTTAACTATATCAGTGTTAACCCTTTAAGTTTCTTTTATATCTGTACTTGTGGGATAATTTAACATTTCTGATCAAAGGGCCAAAAAAGCATTAGACTTGTTAATTTTAGTTGTTGTAAAACCTAATATTGTGACCCTCTCTCTGATTATGCTCTCTGATTATGCAATGTTTTCTATTATCATCTTGTATTAATCATTTTATTTACCATTTATGAAAGAAAATTAGGGAATATAAGTGTAGATTATCAATTTTTAAAGCTGATTTTAGGCGAAAGAAACAGGCACCACATCTGGATCCTTCCATCATTTGTACAACCGTCAAATTAGTATCCAACTCCATTCTAAGAACATTCTGAGATAGACTTGTACAAGGATCAAACTGATTAAAAAGATAGTTTAGGGACAATTTTGGGGAATTTTCCCAAAAAATAATATGAGGGAGCTCTGAGTGAGTAAACGCTATAGAGGATCCAAGCTCTTTGTTCAATCTCTAGCAAACATTTCTTTTTTTTTTTTTTTTGGACACTGGGAGGGTGCCTAAGCACCCAAAATAAACAAACCAATCATCCTATCCCTATCTTACTAAAAGCCGAAGACAAATCGTAAACACTAAATGTATTACGATTGACAAAAGTTGCCGCGTGCCTAGCCTCCTTCGCCAACTTATCCGCATTTCTGTTGAGCTTTCTACTGATGTGTTTGAAAGAAACTTGCCCAAGCTCTTCAGCGTTGTGGATAATTTTTTGTAGGATGGGTTGGATATTCCAACGAGCTGCTGACACCTGCTTTATACCTTGAATAATCTCAAGGTTATCTGAGTGGATTGATATTCTCTTCCCCGAGAAGTGAGCTCCAATCTGTGTTGCTTTAAGGACTGCCTCTGCTTCTCCTTCCAGGGCCGAATTACAATCAATGCTAGTACTTTTTTTGATGGGCATGCTTTGTTCCTTTTGAAATCCAACAACTGCTATTCCCGTAGGTTCCCATTTGTTTGAAAAAGATGCATCACAAAATAAAGTAATATCCTGCTCCTGTTCTTCATTAATTGTGTTCCTATTTGGTTCTTCTCTGTTATTGAGTCCTTTATAACCTTCTCTGAGCCAGTTAATCCCGTGAATTTCTTGCATAAGTTTCTTTGATGCAATATTAATCCCCATTCCGTCAGCTGCAGTTCCCTCGTGTATAGCTTTCATCTTTGCCTTCCATATGTTCCACAAATTTATCATTAAAAAATCTCGTACCACATTCTCATCCCATCCTCCTTTTGTGTAAGATTTAATGACCTTCAGAAACCAATCTTCAATCTTATCGTCCTGTTCATCCAGTATTTTAATCTGTAGAATAGATCCTGCCCAAATGTCTTTGCACATCGTACAATGAAGAAGTATATGTTCAACATCTTCTTTCTCGTGATTGCACCATAGGCAGTTTGTGGCATCCGCGCATTTTCTTTTATACAAATTAACTCTGGTCGGGATTGCGTTGTTAATTAGTCGCCACATAAATAATTTTATTTTCTTTGGAATGTTTGATTTCCATATAATTTTCCATATTTCCGATTCTTGCATTGCTCTAGTTTCTATTGTTGTGGCTTTATTGTTGTTTTGCTCCTCTATCATTACTTTGTAACCTGTTTTCGTATCGTACTTTCCATCTTTGGAGAAAGGCCAAATAAACTTGTCATATATACCATGTTCTTTAATTTTTGTTTTCTTGATGAGGTGAATTATAGGTGCCGGGAAAAGGTTATCCAGTGTTTCCATATCCCATTCATCTTTATCTTTCTTCATTAGTTCATTGACTTTCATAATACATGATCCTGTCGGTTTCTCTAATTCCCATTTTGTATCTATCCACCTTTCATTCCATATGTTCGTATCCTTTCCATTCCCTATCATCTTTATTCCGTGTTTCTTAATAAAGTCTCTACCTTCTATAATACTTGCCCAGCTCCATGTCCTACTTTGTCTGAGTTTACAATTCATAAAGTTAGACTTATTGAAATAAATACCTTTGAGTAATCTTGCAGCTAAATTATCTGGGTTGTTCATTAGTCTCCATGCTTGAGCTGCTAGTAGGACCGTATTCATTTTTTTGAAATCTTTGAATCCCAATCCTCCTATGAGTTTGCTTACTGCAATCTTTTCCCAAGCAACCCAATGTATCCTGTTTCTTTCACCTGAACTCCACCAGAAATTAGAGATGGCTGAAACTAGTTTATTACAAAAATTAATTGGAAAAGAGAAAATAGACATGTAATAATTAGGTATGGCTTGAAGTATGGCTTTAATAAGTACTTCTTTGCCACCTTCTGAAAGTAGTTTCGCTTTCCATCCTTCCGTATTTTTGAACACTCTCTTTGCTATCCATTCCAGAGATTCTACCTTCGATCTTTTGTGGCACAGTGGAATCCCTAGATAGTATCCCAGGTCCTCTGTTTCTGAAATGTCCATTATTGTAGTTATTTCATTCTTAATATCATCTGGTGTTTCTTTGCTGAAAAGAATGGCTGATTTATGCAAATTAATTTGTTGTCCAGAACCCGAACAATAGATATCTAAACATTCTTTGAAATGGTTCATATTCATGTCCTCTAGCTCAAGAAAGAAAAGAGAATCATCTGCAAATAGAAGGTGAGAAATCGTCGGGCAATTCCTATTAATTTTTATACCTTTGATCAAATTGTTGTCTATGTAATGGTCGATAATACAAATAAGGGATTCGGTCATAATAGAGAAAAGAAAGGGTGAAAGGGGGTCACCTTGTCTAAGACCCCTACCAGGTTTAAAGTTCGCGAGTCTTTCTCCATTCAAATTAATATTAAAAGAAACTGAGGTGATACAATTCCTAATCCAGTTAATCCAAGTTTCGCTAAAACCTAATTTATCCAATACCTTAAAAAGAAAATCCCATCTTACCTGATCGTAAGCCTTTGCCATATCAATTTTTATTGCTGCCATATGTTTTTTGTTCTTCCGTTTCCTGCTCATAAAAAACGATATCTCTTGTGCTATAATAATGTTATCCTGAATCGCCCGACCTTTAATGAAAGCCGATTGCGTAGGGGATATTATACTATTCATAATCTCTCTTAAGCGATTCGATAGAATTTTTGTAATGATTTTATAGATAAAGTTAACACATGATATCGGTCTAAAGTCTCCTAAATTTTCTTGTATCGTTCCTTTCGGGATCAACGTAATCAGTGTATCGTTAATCGTTTCAACTGAACAGTTATTTTCAAAAAAATCCTCAATAATCTGTAGCACATCTACCTTAATAATATCCCAAAATTCTTTGTAAAACTTACCGTTGAGTCCGTCTGGTCCAGGTGCTTTTGAAGCTGATAATTCCGTAATAGCTCTTTCTACTTCTTCCATCGTTGGTTTCTTTGTTAATTCCTCATTCATGTTACTAGTAACTCGGGGTTTAATAAATTCGATTGCTTTACCCATATCTTCTTCTATACCTATGTTTTCTTTAAATAGGTCCTTATAATAACTCTGAAAACAATTTTTAATATCCTCTGAATCATCGGTCCAATCTCCATTCGTGTTTTTAATTCTGGTAATTCGGTTTTGTTTTCTACGTTTTATCGTAGCTAAGTGGAAAAATTTCGTATTTTTATCTCCATAAATGAGCCAGTTCTGTCTGGCTCTATCACACCAATATTTTTCTTCTTTATAATATTCTATCTTTATTCGTTCTTTAATATCATTTTCTTCTTTAGAAGTATCTCTATCCTCTTTAGTACTATTAATTTTTATAAGTCTATCTTGAAGGGCCTTAATTGTTTTTTCGTGATTCCTAAAGTATTTCGAGCTCCACTTAGTTAGTTCTTTTTTTGTAAATTCTCTTTTCTTTATAAAGTTAGGTATGGGGATCATGTCATGGGGAATTTTCCAACTATTGTCTATTATATCTTTGCAATTATTATTATCTAACCATCTCGTCTCGAATTTAAAGTATTTTATTCCTATTTTCATACTCATATCAAAATGGAGAAGTAGGGGGGAGTGATCCGACCCTATTGCTGGAGGTATATATATTTGTGATCTTGGAAACTTCTCCATCCATTCGTAGGTTGCCATTCCTCGATCGATCCTTGTTTTGACATTCTTTTCCCCTTCCATCCTGTTAGACCAAGTGAAAAAACAACCGTTAGAATTTATCTCTGCTAATGAATTATTATGAGTAAAGTCTAAGAAAGTGTTTATATGGTTTATATTAGCTTGGTTTTTGCTTTGTTTCTCCGTAATGTTAAGTATCTCATTAAAGTCACCTAAAATCATCCATGGTTCCTTAATTCCCTCACTCCATTTTGTTATTTCATTCCATGTCTCTACTCTTTTATTGAAATCATTAGGGGCATGTAAGAATATCATATAGTATGAAAATGACAGTTCAGTAACTAAGGCAATAACATAAGAATCACAACTAAAAATAACATTAATAAACACATTAGAGTGCCACAAAACCAGGAACCCTCCAGAATGGAAGGAATTTCCGGAGGGTTCAACAAAAAAGGAGTTGTTGTAACCAAAACGTGCCACCACTTCCCGAGAATCCACCTCTCTCAACATCGTTTCACAAAAGGCCACCACACTAGGACGAAACTGAGCTATCATCGAGCTGATTCTTGTCAATGTTAGGGGTGCTCGAATACCCTGAACATTCCAAAAAAGGACTGTCATTTGAACTTCACGGCTTTTAAGGAGTTGCCGCCTCCTATAATTCTGTCTTTTAGGTATACCTTTCCTTCATCTTTAGTGTCATCGTAATTAAAGTTCTTGTTGTGTTCATCACCGCCCCCTTCATAATCCTTATCATAATATTCATTTCTTTTGTCCCTGTTTCCTTTTTCTTTCTCCTCGGGTTTGTGTTCTGGGCAAGACACTTCTATCATTTTAGTCCATTCCCCTATCTCCTGAGAGTCTGTCGTTTCTTTCCTCTTGTTGTGGATGTCTTCACTAACCTTCCTTGGTAATGTGTTATTAGCTGTTCTTTGTGGGTAAGTTTTACCTGCAAGACAAATTAGAAGAAAGAGAGGAAACAAAGCAATCCGGGAAAATAGAGAAACACCAGGTAAGTAGGGGCTGCAGTTAAGGGAAATAATTATAAAGATAAACCTCTGTATGTTTATATAAAGAGAGGCCTTTTTAACAACCTTTTTTACATCAAGAAATCTAGGATGTGAGCGCCACTGCATTTCTCTCATATTTTGTTTTAATACTCTAATAATCGAGACTGACTGACTTTGGTTAACACAGAATACCAAAACTATATCATGAATTTTTAATTTAGAAAGTAGTTCACGATTTGCTGGACTAGGGTTATATAGATTAGGGAAACTGAATAAATCCATGAATCCCTCTTGGAAAGTCAAGACTTCTTCATTACAGCGCCACCCTGATTTATTCATTCTCATTAAAGTATAAAAAAAAATTAATCTGGACAAAACTCTGCTGAGCTCCACGTTTCTTTCCATCTTTCTCTTGATTATTGTCTTCTTTATCTCCTCTTTTCCAGGTCGATTCCAGTACCCTATATCACAGGTGTTAACAAAATTAGAAGAAGAGGGGTGGTGATTAACCTGTAGAGGGGTGGGTAAATCTGCAGAAAAAACCCTAGCCATCGATCTAGGGTTTGGTGTCTTAATGTTCCAATCATCGCTACCCATACTTTGTTGTCTTATATAAAGAAAACCTTCGCTTTCTGATCTTCTTCTCCACGATCGAATGATTATCTTAGACGGTATATCTTTATTAAAAAAATTAGGGATTGAAATTTTGGGAAAAAGATGTATAAGTTTGAGGCCATCAGATGATGAGCACATGGCTAGGGAAGGAGGTTATAGGTTAGGTCCTAAGCAAACTGGATTACAGTTTGCAGAGATTGAGAAACGAGATCAGAGATCCGTCGGAAAAACACCAAAAGCTTAGCAAGATGAGAGAGGAGAGAGCGCGTGAAGGTAAGAGAGAGAATTTATTGATAAAATTTAGCTAGAATATTGAGTTGTTCTAGCAAACATTTCTGTTTAAGTATTTCTTTTGTTCCAAATCCATTTCTATTTAAGTACGAAAAGGAAAGAAGTTGAGTTTTTTTCCACATTTCAATTGGCGCCACATCTTATTATCTCTTACCATATCCAAAACACAAATCTCTCTATCCCTCTATCTCTCTCATGGAGTCTCTCTCCATAGGCATCTCATCTTCCCCACCTCTCCTAAATCACACCAAAACCCAAAAATCTACACCTAGACCCATACACATTTCCTGCAAAAATCACATCAACCCCGTGAAAATCCCAATATCAACTAATCTTTCCAATTATCACCAAATTTTACTCCAACCCCATCTCCCATTTCTTGGTGCTAGCCTTTGTTTCCCACTTCCTTCCTTTGCCATTGAATCATCACCTCTACCCACTGAAGAATTCTCCAATAAAATCAACTTAGAAGCAATCTTAGTTTCAATTGATGATTTCAACAATAGAAACCCATTCTTTGTTGCTGGAATTGCCTTCATTTGGCTTATAGTTATCCCCTTAACTGAAGAATATCTACAAAAGTATAAGTATACTTCCGCCATTGATGCATTTCGGAAACTCCGTGATGACCCGAAATGTCAGCTGATAGATATCAGGGATAAGAAGAGTTTGGCATTCTTGGGTTCACCCAACTTGAAAATTATTAATAAGAGCGTGTTGCAGGTCGAGTATCGAGAAGGATACGAAGATGGTTTTGTTGCTAATGTGTTGGAAAAACTAAAGGATCCAGAGAATACTACACTTTATATTCTAGACAAGTAAGGTTTACAATATTTAATTTGTCAAAATTTCATTTTAGACCACGAGTTATTGGAATAGCTTACAAGTAAATTGCACCATTAGTTCATGTATTTACTGAAATAGCCAAATATACCATTGTGTTATGAAAGACAGAATATGCAGCTAATTGCACCATAGGTCAATATATTATGCAAAAATTGCATCACAGGACCCCTGTCTTATGCAAAAACTGCACTATAGGTCCTTACAGAGATTTTTCTTTTTGAAGTTTATGGTGCAATATGTTACTCAAAATACTATATTTTATCATATACCCCTATCAAAAATTGCAGAGTCTAGTTGTTCAATGAACTAATATGTTATTGTATTGTTTTGTGGGTAAGGTAGTTTTGATGGGAAGTCCATACAAGTGGCTGAATTGTTAGTGAACAAAGGTTTCAAAGAGGCTTATGCCATTCGAGGTGGTATCAGAGGCAAGAAAGGGTGGCAGGTATATCTCTACTTTTGCACTCTTATAGCATTTCTTTCTCTTAAAATTATATTTATAACAGCTAAGTTAATTTTAAGAGAGGTTTTTTTTTCTCGGTTCCTAGTTTTTGAAGATGGGTGTTGTGTTGATTATTTTCAGGATATACAAGAAACCCTTCTACCTCCATCTGTTCATATTAACCCTAAAAAGAATGTTGATACAGATCGAAAAGAGAAAGAGTTAAATGTCAGTAAGGATCAAGCTTCTTCAGGCACCACAAGTGAGGATAATGGATACATTAACAACTCGATTCAACCAACCTCGCAAGCAAAAAGTGGTCATAAATCATCTTCTCCTTACTCAAATGTATGTGAATTGTCTAATTTCTCTCTTATACATATATAAAATATTATATATATTAGCTTGCCAATTTAGTATTGGTTTTGTGAATATGAATTTCCTTGAGAAAATGTCTAATTGCTATAAGGATGCAGTACCCAGATTTGAAGCCTCCCACATCTCCGACACCTTCAAAGCCGCGGTAGTTGATCATTATGAAGAAGAGTGGATTTGCGCTATTTACTCCGAAAGCTTAATTGTGTGTCATGGTGAATTTCTGTTATTTTTTATTTTCCGTGTAATAATTTTGTGTAGAAGATTGATGAATAACTCTAAAGTATCCTACTAATGAAAGCTCTCTTGCTTAGTTTCTCTGTAATTTTTTATTATTTTTATTGAAAACGTACTCAATGTAGTGTTCTTTGAATGAAACCGGACCTTGCACAAATGGTTAACGCTCGACTGTTGAAAGTGAGTTCTATGTTGTCCTCGTATGCACAAGGTTCTCATTAGAACTGATTCTTCTTTGGGTTACTAAAAGAACTTTGGCCACAATTTACTGTAAATATTTTGATAATCTTAATTTATTTTATTTTTAGGTAAGATTTCTATCCACTATTTACTTGTAAATCATAGTCAGGCATTAGATTAGTTAGTTATTATAAATTGTGGATGTAAGCTTAAAACATGGGTATGGTGTCATGATTTGCTAATAATAATATAGGACCATCCAATAGTGGATAGAAGAATTTTACTTTATTTTATGAATAAATAGAATAACAATAGAAAATGATAATAAATTAATAGGTCAACAAATATCTGAAATTACTATTATTATCTTGATAAGTGTTATAATTATTATAATAAGAAGAAATGGTCATGATGTATATATGAAGCATAAATATCAACAAAATTTGTATTAACTGGTAAAAGAAAACAAAATCTCCATACTAAGGGCCGAGTAAACAAATTTCATTGTAAGGTATTATATATATATTCATTGTCACGGGACAAGTCAAATTCATAAAGTATAGCTTCAAGCCTTCAGAAGACATTAATACAAAATTAATAAAGGTTCGTACTATTTTTTTTCTTGTAAATTACTTGTATTTTTATATATATTGCTAGTAATTAAGTATATATATATATATATATATATTCTGATCTAATCGATGAAATTACTCTATTTAAGATTTCTGAACTGAACTCACAATAAGCTTAATTGGTAATACGATAGGTCAGCTTAAGTTCTGTTGGATTTGAGCTTAAACTAAGTTTGTAAATTTTGCTATTAGTCCCTGTGTATGAGAAATAGTCAACTATAACAGCGTTGTTCCAAAAAAAAGAAGCAAATGTACCCTCATGGAGTAGTAGTACATTCGTGGTGTACACGGGTATATTTAGCTATTCTTTTTTCTTTTTTTAAAATAACACAAGTATATCTGATAGTTTCTAAAACACAAAGGTATAATTGGCTAGTTTGCATAACACAGGGACCAATGGTGCAATTAATTGTTGATCTTATTCATGGTGGTTTTCTTCTTAGGTCGTGATGGGATCACTTAGGCCTTTTACTGGTATGTCATCTGTGGAAGGGACTCTTTCACCTGATCGCTTCTGTGTTCGTTCTTGTATTTTTATCGACTGGTGTAAGAAGTACAGTGCTAATTCTTCTATACCCCATTTACCTCAATGGATTTGGGTCAATTCTTCACCCCAAGAAGTTAGTTTTTGTCCATGAACGAGAATCAATATATCCTTTTTTTTCAAAGGTTTAAATTCTCAAGCATGTTTCATAGGTATATGGTTATTTATCGTTAGAGAATGTGGTTCTTCCCGAGTCAATGGAGGATGATAATGGAGAAGATCCTTGTCGTTGCCCTAGTGGAGATCAAGCCATTGATGATGATGAAAATGAAGATGATGATGATGCTACTCTGGTAAGAATAACATCCTGTTCATTTACTCCATATATATTCTCTTTCTTTTTTTTCTTTTCCAGAAGGGAAGCATTGAGCGTGAAAGACATCACTATGATTTCCTTATTGTTTACAACACTTCATATGACCTTCCAATGCTCTATCTACATGGACATGATAATCGTATGTTGCTCTTTCTAGTCCCTATTCATCTTTACAAGTTATCATGCTAAGTGTTGTTATGATGTAGATGGAGAACCCATGTTATTAACTTGCATCAGAAGGGACATTTCTGCCAATTTTGGAGAGGTGCTAAAGGAATTCGAATTGACAGAAGATGTGAATATTCTTTTCTCTTGTCTTTGTATCTATGAATAATACTTGTTTCACAGGTTATTGAACAATCGTAGGGGTTGTCTCTTGTAGATGAATTCATACTTGGATCGAACATGGCAAATGTTACATCTGTGTAAAACTACTGAGTGGAAAGAGCTGTTTGACCTAGCCGAAGCTGTTACAGTCCCGACTAAAACTGTTAAAGTTGACGAGTATCTGGAATTTGTTTTCAAGGTGGTGAGGAGAATGTTCAATCTTCAACCCCAGCTCCCTGACGAAATGCTTGTTTGAGTGAATTAACAGTTGTACATCCTATTAACACATGAATTCAACAGCTTGAGAACCCCTTTAATTATGTGAGTTGTGATGTAATATATGTTCAAGAATGTATATGATATTTTATTGTTTTTATCGATAATGCTACCATATAATATTGATATATAATATAAAATTAATGAGCGTCACAATGATCACTAACCAACACTAGTGAAAATAGCGATCACAACACTGCTAGTGTATATATCGTGGGAGAGAATAGGCAAGAATGCATCCAACGCAGCAGAACAACAAACTTTTTACTAGAGTTGTCAATACAATTATACAATTTAAGGGGTACAAAATTGGTTCACACAAAACAAATACAAGAGAGGAATTAAAAAAAGAGATGATTCCTGGTGTACAAATACATTTTTCTTCTGGTCACCCAAATCTTCCTTCCCTTACTTTTGTTTGATTAAAAAATACATAATATTGAAATAAGACTTAAATTATTATATAGGGAATACATCAATAAAGGAAAAACAACAAGAGGATAACATGGTCACAGATTCGGTTCCAAGTCAATATTCCAGAACTTTATCCATATGAAATCCTCTATGAGAGAAGCTACACAAGTTGCTAAAGATATTCATCAGTAATCAGAAAAAATACCATTATGAAGACAAAATGCCAATAGACTCGACATCGACTAATCGACATTTCCAAATAACAAATAAGTTCTCATACAAAATTGTTTCAGAAGCAGTAATGGAGCAAATCCCTCCGAGTAATTAAAATTTGCTAACATCACTGTATCACGGAAAAATGTCCGTGAACACATTCAAGGATATATTCAATACCATGATCAAAGGCATACCACAAAATGACTTCCAAAAAGTTTTGGTAAAGCAAACCTTTACGTAATTACTTTTCACATGCATAATAAGAGTACTGTTCACTGTATGACTCCCAAATATAATATCTGCTGTGAATAGGAAAGAAGCCACAAAGGTTCAACTTCTGCTCCGATAAAATATTCCACAAAAAGGTCTCTCCTCCCATCCAAAAGTAACAACGATTCAGAAACACTCAAACAAAAGATAAATGTCTGGGTAATGAAGTAAGGGAAAAGCGGCAATTGTGAAACACGAACTTCATTACTACTTTTCCAGCGTCCAGCGACGACTTACTGTTTTTCATGATCGCTAAAGGCCGTATTGTTAAAGCAAGAGGCGCAAAAAAGCGATAGGACCCCAAATAGTTCGAGGTGCAAAGTGCTTGATTAAGTATCGAGGCGTTTTTATATATAAAAAAAAGTTTATATTTGATAAGTACTAAAACTAGCTAAATATTATAAAAGGAAACATATTTAAAAATAAAAAATCTTCAAAAATACAAATAAAGTATCAAATTATTAACATTCTGAGAAATAAATTTTCTAATCCTTAAATATATTTGATTATTAGTTGGTACTTGGTAAACCTAAAAAAGACGTTTCACCTATAATTGCAAATCATGCGTTCGAACCCAGGTGCAGGCTTAGTAAAAGAGATGGATTGATTTAAGCAATACACGTGGAGGGAGGCGGTCAAGAGACTCAAACACAGGACCTCAGACCCAGGAGATCTGATACCATGTTAATTTGCCAACTCAACTAAAAGTTTGAACACATTTTAGAAGATTTATACTCCAGAATGCTTACGCTAAAATCATACTTTATATCGGAAGACATATATACAATCAAATAAAATTGTAGCAGTATTATCATGTTAGTTTAGTTGGAAGACAATAGATGAAAAAATCATACTTTATAATTGTTTCCAAATACAAGCAAACAGGTTGATTGTTTCAAAATACAAATACAATTAAATAGAGTAATTTTTTATTGTTTGTAATTGTTTAGGGTAATTGAGGGACTAAAAGGGAGGATAAATATAATTTTCAAAACATGTAGGGGGTAAAATAAAAGTTTTGCAACTTAAGTGAATTTTGTGAATTGTTTGGATAGTTTATGGATTTTTTGTGAATTTTTTTTTTTTGTGATTAACGTAGGGGGTTAAATATATATTATATGATTTTTTTTTTATTGTAAAGGGTGGCAGGGGGTTAAAGACTGATGTTGAAAGATGTTGGGATTATATGGAATTTTTGTGAAAATAAAGGGCATGTTGTGCAGTTTTAGAAAAATTTAGGCATGTAGTTAAATTTGTGAATAATATAGGGCCTGTAGTTGATTTTTGTAGGCAAATATAGGGCTTGTAGTGCAAAATTTGAAAAATATGGGCCGGTATTGCTTTTTTAAATACTATTGGGCCTGTAGTGCAATTTTTTAATAATACTATAGGGCATGTACGGTAATTTTTGAATACTATAGAGTATGTACTGTAATTTTTGAATAATATAGGGCTTGTAGTGCCATTTTTAGGTAAATATAGGTCATGTAATGCAAATTTTGCAAAAAATGGGTCTGCATTGCATTTTTTGAATAATATAGGGTCAGTGAGTCAGTTTCGAGGCTAATATATAGCCTGTAATGCAGTATTTGAATAATATAGGCATGTCGTGCAATTTTTTAATTATATAGGACCTGTAGTGCAATTTTGAATGATATAGGGATCTGGACTGTAATAATATAAGGTTTTTAAAGCATATTAGGGGGTAATTTCAAAAGTTGGGGGAGTTACAAATTAAAGTGGAGGGTGAAATGATGATTTTGAAATATAGGTAACTTTTGTGATATTTTTTTAAAAATACAGGGGCTATAATGCTATTATTTGACCCACTAAACCGTCGTGACAACTTTAAATCTAGTGTAATTCATAGGGATTCCTAAATTTTTACCGATGGAGTCAACTTGTGAATGACCAAAGTGACAACTTTAAATATAGTGTATTTTATAAGGATTTCTAGATTTACTGAAGCGTGACAACTTTAGATCCCTATGAATAGATCTGAAGTTGTCATGCTTCAATTCAAAAATGGGCTAATCAAAAAAACTAACAGATGGATGGAAAAACTAGTTTAGATGATGGAGGTAAAAGACGTATTGATTAAATTGATCCTACATTGTATTTCCAACTATTCTATGTCTATCCTCATATTCCAAAAGACTTTTTGCATGAAACTCTCAAGAATTTTAGCTAACTTTTTGTGGGGTTCCAGTAACAAGAGAAGGATCCACTGGAGAGCTTGAAAATTCTATTGCAAAATCTAAGAAAATTGGAGGTATGTGGTATACAGACTTTGCTAACATGAATCTGGCATTACTTGGGACAACAACCTGGAGATTGTTGCATAATCCAGACTCACTTGTTCATAACGTTCTAAAAGGAGTTGGATACTAATATATAAATTGTACAAATGATGGAAAGATCAAGATGTGGTGCCTGTTTCATTCGCCTAAAATAAGCTTTAAGAATTGATAATCTACACTTATATTCCCTAATTTTCTTTCATAAATGGTAAATAAAATGATTAATACAAGATGATAATAGAAAACATTGCATAATCAGAGAGAGGGTCACAATATTAGGTTTTACAACAACTAAAATTAACAAGTCTAATGCTTTTTTGGCCCTTTGATCAGAAATGTTAAATTATCCCACAAGTACAGATATAAAAGAAACTTAAAGGGTTAACACTGATATAGTTAAAGGATAATTAGACATCACATTACACCATTCTACTAATTAGTGTAGATATGGAGCTTGATACTGAAAGCCATTTGCAAAGAAGTTGGGATGATAAGGAGCAGTGACAGGTGGTTGTACTGGGTAACAGTATGGTGATGATCTGTTATCATACATGTAATGAGGGTGACGCTGCTGATCTGTTGTTGTTCTAGCATACATGTTGTTTTTGTGGGGCCCATATCCTCCACCGTTTGCTCTTGGCCTTTTTGATTGAGGTTTTGCTACTTCTGTTCCCCTTTTCTTGTCTGCTTTTGCCTTTTCTAGCTGTAGGATCCGCTTTTGAAGTGGTTCTAGAGGGATTTCTGCCCCGAGCTTATTTTCTTCGCTGCACTTAATTACTGCCTTAATTGCGCTCAGCTCCTTTTCTATCACATCATTCTGAATAAAGACAGATCCATCAATACCTTAAAGTCCATGATTGGAAAAAGCTTCCACTCAAAAACAAAAATACACAACAATTGAAGTGTGAGGACTAAGATGCAATTTGAGATTACATATGCATAATATTTGGCACTTAATTGACAGGAGGGTAATTATAATTAAAAAACAAAAAAAGAACTTGGCTTTTAGTGTTTTTAAGAAGTTTGGGGAGGCCAAGGGAAATTTGTCAAAACTTTTAGGAGAAGCCATAAGCTATTTTTTTTTTTGTTTAAAAAATTTCCATGATACACGAAGGACAAACCTGAACGCTAGATGCATTCCCATCTTTGACCGGTGAAGAAACTTTTGTTGCCTCAGATAAGTAAGATTTCAAGAGTGAAACTGGCGAAAACTGTTCAGTAAGCCCAAATGAAACAGCTAGATTAACAGCATCAATTTGTCGTCCATTATTCACCAATACATTGATAACACCTGCAAAGTACAATTAAAATAACATTACATACGAAAACAAAACACCTATTTGATCTACAATAGAACAAAAAACATGTTGGTACAAACAAACAATAAAACAAACCTGGCATTTTGTCTGATAATCCAAGAAAACGACAGAGCTCAGCTGTTTGATGACGGCGACAGACCATAGGTATGAGTTTGATTAAATTGTGTTGGTCAAAATGAGAGTCAATTCCAAAAGTTGCTACAAGTTGTAAAAATGCATGAGCTTCCAAAGAATTCCCATTACTAGCATCAACATCAAGCTCCTCCAACATTACTTTCCACCCTTCAGCAATATCTTTCGCTTGTTTCTTCACAATTTCTGTGATTATATTCGTAAGAGAATCATTTTTTAAGGTACCTAACAAAGCACTAAGACACTCCATTAACATAATACACGTTCTTCGAAGTCCTAAGAGATTTGCATCCTTTTTTGCATCAGAAATCGACATTTCCGGACAGTAAAAACCCTTAAGTGAGTCCAATACTAAAGAAGCAGGGTTTGAAGCAGCCTTTAACGCAAACGGAATTTCCTCTTTTATGACGGCTAAATTCTTTCGGTTATCTGATATGAATTTATGAAGGTTTTCTGAATCCATTTGTTTACATAATTGGATTAGTTCTGGATAAGATTTCACCTCCATGAATCCATTTTCAGAGCTTGTTTGTTCCTCCACATTAGATTTAGAAAGCATAGCCATGGCAATAGCTGAAACAGCAGCGTCTCTTTTCAGTTGAAGCCTCTCTAGAGAAGCTCGCTCCTTACATAAAACAGCAGCTTCACGCCTCTCGAGCATCTCTTTAGATTCAGTTATCTTCATATCAAAGTCTTTTTCTTGGTCTTCTAATTCAGTGAAGCGTCTTTTCAGTGACTTCTCGAGACCGTGAAAATGTTCCTCGAGCTGTTTCCATTTCACGTTTAGAGTGACGGCTCTGTGACTTTCGAGTTCTGCAAAAGCTTTTTGAAGCTGTTGTAACTTCGAGGTTGTGGAATCTATCAGTTTTGCAACTGATTGGTTGTTTTCCATGGCATAGACTTTTTGAATCTCTCTTGATTAACTACTCAACAATCAAAAGAGTTGATATTAGATTATCTATTTAATCTCACTAGATAAACAAGATGGGATGACAACAAAAAAGGGCGGATAAATTGCATTCATAATCCCTATATTATACAAAATATACAGCTGTCAATGTTGTAAATAATCCCAACAATACAACATCATTTGTACAGATACAGGGATGTATTTGCCAAATCTCAGAATATAGGGTATATAGGGCTATTTCACATAAAATGGACCATTATTGAAATTTACCTTAGAGGACACCGAGTAAAATTTCAAGTGAGCTACAGAAAAACTAGCAAAGTCTCTAAAAAGGAATAAGCATACGATTTCAGCTTAAATAATGGAGAAAACTAAGGAGCAAATAAACTATACAGCAAAATGAACTAGAAAAATCTAAGCATAAATTCACACTTTAAATGCTTCTAATACTTGGATCCACTAACATACAGAAATAAAAATCAAAAGATAATTACTTCATAATTAACCAGAAAATATAATGATAAATTCAGCTCAAGATAAATACTGGTACATGATAAAGTTAATGGTTCAGGAAAGAAATAACAGTCTTGATCTGAAAGAAACACAAAGATAGAAGGTGAAGAAAATAGCGAGAATTTGAGAGAGAAAAGGCGGCTCACCGGATCGGGTGGATGTTGTGACAGGTGGAAGGATAAGATTGGTCGGCGAGGAATTAAAACAGAAGAATTAAACCATTTCTATTTTGTTTTGTTGCGGAGTTGTTTAGGATAAAATCTGCAAATCCCTATAGAAGAAAGAGTAAAGTAAGTTTATGCGAATTGTTGTAATAATAAGAATGGAGGGTAGAGAGACAGACAACCTCTGACACACGCACGCGTTAAAGCAACCCTCCCTTTCTTTTTTTTTTTTTTTTTTTTTTATATATATGGGTGTCCGGTCTAATTCTCGCGCATGACTATTCTTATATACTCGATTTGGGAAGTAGATACCCTTTAAAATAGTGTAAGAAATAGAGTTTTTATTGAGATTGAATTTCCAGTGCCGAGGAAGTTAAAAGAGAAATGTTCATATTTGTAAAAAATTTAAAGTTAAATCTCCCTTCTCTTTTTCAATTTCAAGATGTTTTCAATTTTTCCAATGAATTATGTTCATTCCATTGTTTCCCTACCAGTAATTAGAGATAAGAGAAGATATTTTTTCACAATAGCTTGTGGTATATGAAATATAAACATAATATAGACAGGAATAGATTGAATCGCAGCCTTTATCAAAGTTTCTTTTCCTGCTTCAGATAAAGTTTTTAAATTCCAGTTATCGAGTTTAGAAATAACTCTGTCAATCAACCATTCAAGGGCTTTAATCTTTGATCTACCCCATCCCTAGGGTAGACCTAGATAGGTGCCCAAATTTGATAAATGGTTCATATTAAGAATATTAGTAAGAGTATAAGCAACATTTGGTGGTGTATTCTTGCTAAAGACCACCCTACTTTTATTTAGGTTTATGTTTTTCCCTGAAAAGCTTTTTTAAAATTGAGAAATTCATCTTTATTTGCCTTAAGAAAAAAAGGCTATCATCTGCGAAAAGAATATGTGTAAGAGTAGGGCAGTTTCTGCTTAGTTTAATGTCTTTAATAAGATTTCTGTTTACTTTATCAGATATTAAGGAAGATAAAGCTTGTGTAACAATGCAAAAAATAAAGGGGACAAGGGATCACCTTGTCTTAATCATTTTGAAGGCTTTTTAATACTTTTAGGCTGACCACTATGCTGTAGATCTCGGTTTTGGGCGATAGGCGGTCGACTGAGGCCTAGCGCCTAGACGGGATTACATGGGGCCTAGGCAGAATTATACGATTTTGAATCCCGCTGTTTAATTTTGTATATTTAGTAATATATATATGTAGTAATTATAACAATCTTAATTATTTAAGTCATAAAATTCATCTAACAACACTATAGTAAATATAAAAATACTAAAAATTGAGTTATAATATCAATTAAAGAATTCTCGAGAATAAGAAAAATAACAAGAAGGCCTATGCAGGCATGTTTTGCCATTAATCGGCGCATAGGCGGCCATTTTTTGCCATTAATTGGCGCCTAGACGGGCTAGGCGCCTATTCGACGATGACTAAGGCGCTAGGAAAAAACACTTATAATATTAATTAGGCGTAAGCCGATGAGGGGGAGGTGACACCTAGGCGCGCCTAGGCTGGGATATCTACAACATAGGTTGATCATCAATGAGAATGGAATAAGAAACAATGGTAACACATTGATTCATCCGATAGATCCAAGTGTAAAGAAACCCATGGATTTCATAGAATCAAATAAGAAATTTCATTCAATACTCTCAAAGGCTTTTGAGATGTCAATTTTTATAGCAACAGAATAATTTTTTGAAGTTATTTTATTCTTAAAGTAATGAACAACTTCATGAGCTATAAGGATATTATCAGTGATATTTCTAGAATTAACAAAGACAGATTGCTCATGAGAAATAATAGTATTCATAAAAGGTTTTAGTCTTTTAGCAAAAATGGCAGCTATTATTTTATAGCTAAATTTGGGACAACTAATAGGTCTGTAATGACTGATAGTAGCAAGACATTTTATTTTTGGGATAAAGGTAATGTAGGTATTATTTATAGGAGTGAGGTCCCCTTTGTTCCATAAAAAGTCTGTGATGCATCTCATTAAATGAAATTTAATAATGTGCCAATTTTTTTATAAAAGTGACCAGAGAAACCATCTAGACCTAGTGATTTATTACGTCCCAAGGTCCATACTGCTTCTTTGACTTCATCAATAGAGATAGGCTTTTCAAGAACATAGTTCATATGATCAGTAATAGTAGGTTTAATTTTATCAGGAACAACTTGATAATTTATAGGACCAGAGGTAGTATAAATATTACTATAATGATCAAGAATAGAATTTTCAATACCATTACTAGAATCACACCAAGTGCCATCATTTTCAAGAATTCTAAGAATCTTATTGTGTTTCCTTCTTGTTTTGGTAGAATTTTGGAAAAATCTAGTAATTTATCACCATGACTAGTCCATTGAATTCTAGATTTATAGAGCTCTTCTCTATTCCAGAAATCTTCAAGTTGACTAGTCACAAAGCTATGTTCATCCCAGTCAATATGAGGTAGAGAATTACGCTCTTCAAGTTTTTTCATTAGAGTCTGAATGATGTTTTTGTTGTTATGCCTTCTCTTTTTATTCCAAGGAGGTAATAAGATGTGACATATGGTGAAGTTTATTGTCAAATTTCACAATTCCTCTATAAATATTATGAGTGAAGGAATTCCATTGGGTTTTAATAATATTTTCCACTTCAATTCCAGAGTTCCAATATTTTTTATAGATGAATCTACTGAAGGATTTTTGTTTAGGAATATCAGTGAATAATATAAGCAAACTATGATCAGAACCTAGCTGGTAGAGCACCTATCCAAGCATTTGGATAAAGTGCCTCCTAATCAATATTTGAGATACCTCTATCAGTCTTTTCTTTTATAAATTTATCACCACTTCTTCTTTTACTCCAAGTGAAGTGACAAAATTATATCAGCTAAGATATGATAAAAGAATTAAGTTTATTTTGAGAGATATTAGGATAATCAATACTACCCATTTTTCCAAATTATATCTAATCATGTTAAAGTCGCCCATAAGAAACCAAGGCATGTTTTTTTCATTTTTGATAAGATTGGTAATGTCATTAAGATTTTTCTCCTTATCTTTATCAATTGATGAAATATAGACATAAGTAACAAGAAATTTAAGACCAATTCATTAATGATTTTACAGTGAATATGATTTTTTGAGTAGTTTATGACTTTAAGATTAAGGTGAGTCTTGGTTAAGAGAAGCAACCCGCACACTTTAGCAATAGGCTCAACAGTACAAGCGATGTTCACTTTGAGGTCTCTAGCTAAAGTATTTGTTTTATCAATAGAATTAAGAGTTTCACAAAGAAAGATTACCTCAGGATGATGTGTTCTGACCGCATCCTTGAGTATTAGAATTTTCAGAGGGGTACCAATCCCCTGAAAATTCCAACCGAATTGTATCATGTACCTCTGTGTGTTTGTTCAAGGTCAAACCCGCAAAAATATTTGTCAGCAATGATTTCTTTATGTTCCATTTCAGTGTCTTCAGTGATAGGTGGTTCAGTATCCATAGAAGTAGCAATCCCTGAGTTGTCATTTCTAGTGTAGTAGAATTTATGGGTATACAATCTTTCCATCGATTGATCCAAAGTTTGTCAAACTTTGCTTGTTCACTGAGGGGTTTGTTAGCGCTTCGAGTATCAGACATAATCTTAAATCAGGGAGTTGATGATGGATAGGAGTTTCAGAGTCATCACTGAGGAAGAAGGGGATAGAATTTGGATTTGGAAAGATTTGTGTTTATGAGAGAGGCGGTGGAAGATTGATGATTTTCAGATGGTTTATTGAGGATAGATGTTTGGTTTATCTGATTAGAATCGAAGGGAAGGTAGTATTTTGGAGTAATTAAAATGGGTATTTCTTGAGACCTAAAAGTAAGGGATTTTGGAGTGTTTGGGCTAGGAGTTTTTTGTTGAGAATGGGCTGGCGTTTTAAAAATATTATGTTGGACTTCCTCTCTAATTTTAGCCCAAGTCTTAACAGGCCCGTTATAATGAATATGCTTTATATTTTGATTTAAGATTATTTCTCTTACTTGCGTCAGACTGAAATGCTTATCATTCCTTTTTCGGTCAAACAAATTAGTCAAAATACTACTTCCTTCTGCAACATTTCCTTTAGTATCTCTTATATTGCCAAAGGCATTAAATGTAAGGTGAGCTGATTTTCAGATATTGAAATTTGTTCTTTTTAGTTAGGGTTCCGGGTATTTTCGGCGGGATTATTTTTTGGGTCAGAGAGGGGATGAGTCGACATTGAGTAGCGAGTTGTTTGGTTTTGCCTTAGTGGATTTTTTGTTTCAGCTTTTGATTCAATAGTATTTGGTTCAAAACCAAATATGTTTTTGGTAAGTTTGATTCTGAGCCTTGATTTATTTTTGCAGTGTGATTCCTTGTGGTCAAGCATACCACACAAAAAACATAAATCACAGAGTTTTTCGAATTTAAGAGTACCTCTAATTCTTTGACCATCTCCAAGATTGATGTTGTAACAACCTTGAATAGGTTCAAATATGTTCCAATCTACCCATACTCTAATAGCATTGAAGTCGACGAAGGATTCAATGGTAGGTAAAATAACTTCTTCGACCTTACCCAACTGTGTACCAAAATAACTTCTTCGACCTTACCCAACTATGGACAAATAACTTCCAAGGGCGATTTTTCCAAACCTTTTGGAGATCTTTTTCTGATTCAAAGATAATAATGCAAGTGTTGAAGCCCCGTTTTTCATTGTGAACTTTTCCTTTAACTCTCCAAGAATTGTTGATATTTTTTCTTAGATAGTTGAAGCTAATGGATTTATCAACAATGATTTTGGCATAGAGTTTCGGACCTTCAAACTGAGCATAAATTGAGTTTGGATCTTCTGTCAGGATGAGAGCTTCGTCAGCAGTGTTTGAGTTATGACGAGTGTAGAATTCCATCTTCCAATGATGGTAAGATAAATACTTGAGAAACAAAGAGAGTAGTAAGCAATAAATGTGGTCAATAAAGAGGTGAGAAAGGAAGGTAGATGAGATTAAATTTTAAAATGATAGTGATTATAAAGGTAATAAGGAAATCTAGATTGATGTGTATGTAAGTAAGTTTTGCAATTTGAATAAAGATAACTGTGAATGACATGGTAAATTTAGTTTAGTGTAAATTTTTGTTCCTTCTCATGTGTAGATTTTTAAGAAAAGTCAACTATGTGTAAATTTTCGGTCTAGTGTCCCAAACGTGGATTTCGTGCCATATAACCCTCCTAGAACACTTGTAACCTATGCACGATTTTGATTTATTTTTAATGTATCTGATTTTGAAAATATTTTAGAAAAGGTTGCATGGTGGCAGTGAGTGGTCATTCCAATCCACATTTTCCTCTTTCCTTGTCTCCCCATATCTCTCTCTCTCTCTCTCTCTCTCTCTCTCTCTCTCTCTCTCTCTCTCTATATATATATATATATATATATATATATATATATATATATATATCTTAACCTAAAACACCAATGAAGACTACACTAAAACTCCATTAAAGACCATTGTTGAAGGTTCAATCCATATACATTTGCACTACATTTTTTGCCAACATCTAGTTCATCATTTGAAGACTAAGATTCGCACCCCGCTTTGAGTTTTGATCTTGTTTTTCTAGTTAGTGATTTAAGACGACGAATAATCCATAGTTATGGATAAGAAGGGAGCTAAAAGTGTTAGAAGGTATGTTCCTTTAACACTAAATTTTTGAAAAACCATATTATTATTATTTTTGTTTGGATTTTTTTTATGTTAGTGGGTATAGTGGCTTGAGTATAAACAATTTATTGTTGATGTCTTGGTATTTTTTTATGTGGTGTATCGATTTTTAATGGATTAATTCTTTTTTTGTTTATTAGGGTATTAGGGTTTTGTTTATTTGAGTTTTTAGGGTTGAAAATCTGAATTCTTAGCTATATGTTGGTATTATTTAAGTTTAAGTTAGTTAATTAACTACGTAACTGAAGTTAGTTTGATTGTAAATTGTAATTCAACTAAACTGGACACTATTTAAATTATTTTTTGGTATGAAAATTGTGTATTTAGGTTGTTTCGGGTTAATTTTATGTTTTTGTACGTATTAGTTTGCATATTTTAGATTTATCTCATCACTTAGTGATTCGGTTTTGGGGTTTTATGATTTTTACAATTTCAGGGATTGTTGTTTAAGATTGCATCTAGGGTTAGCCTAATTATGTGTTATACTTATATAACTAAATATGTAATTGGATGAAGTTTGATTGAAATTTATAATTCAATGTGCTTGGGCGCTCGTTATACATTCTTTGTTATGAAAAATGGTTATTTAGGTTCACCCTTAATCGAAACCTATGATTCTCTCAAACCATGAAATGACACTTCTCCAAATTTAACACAAAATCAGACTCTTTACAACGAATCAACACCTTCTCCAGGTTGGCAAGGAAATTACCAAAGTCATCGCCAAACACAGAGAAGTCATCCATGAATATCTCCAAGAACTGATCAATCATGTCCCAAAATATCGCCATCATACACCGTTAAAACGTGGCCGGTGAATTGCATAATCCAAATGGCATCCTTCAAAATGCAAATGTGCCAAAAGGACATGTGGACGTAGTTTTGTGTTGATTAGTTGGATCCACACAAATCATATTATAACATGAATAGCCATCGAGGAAGCAATAACACTCTCTCCCTACAAGGCTACAAACTTGTCTAACATCTGGTCTATGAATGGTAATGGAAAGTGATCCTTCTTTGTAGCCTGGTTCAACCTCCGATAATACATACACACTCTCCATACCACAATGGTCCTCAAGGGTATGAGTTCATTCTGATAATTAAGGACGACAATAATACCTCCCTTCTTTGGTACACATTGAACTGGGCTTACACATTCGCCATTGGATATGGAGAAGATGATCCCTGCATCCAACAACTTGATAACTTCTTTTCTTACCACTTCCTTCATTATTGGTATAAGTCTCCTTTGGTCCTCAATTGATTGTGTTTTATCATCTTCAAGAATGATCTTTTGTTGGCATATGGCAGGACTAATGCATTTGATGTCAACAATAGTCCACCTAATTGTCTCTTTGTTGGCTCAAAGAACATATAACAACTTTTTCTCTTGACGATCTGTCAAGTTAGTGGAAACAATAACAAGTAATGTATCACTTTCACCCAAATAAACATACCTCAACTGAGATGGTAATGGTTTCTCTTCAAGTTTCGGAGGAGATACAATAGATGGTATCTTTTGTGGTTCTATCTCCTATGAACCCCAGACTTGTTTGTAATATTGGACAATTCTTCACTTTCCATCTGATTTTAGAGCTGCCATAACATCGGCTAGCTCTTCGTGGAATTCGGGCAATTCTAGTGACAAGACGGCTTGTAAATATCATCATAATTATTTTTATCATATACCTCTTGTGTGACATGATCGAGGATGTCTATACGAAAACAATCGTCCCTCGAATCAAAAAATTTCATGGCCTTGACCACGTTAAATTTGACATCTTCATCTTGTACTAGCATAATTAGCTCTCCATTTTCTACATCAATCAATGTACACATGGTGGTTAAAAATGACCGCCCTAAAATGATTGACACATTCTTATTCGCGTTGTAGTCAAAAAAAATGAAATCACGTGTAAATATAAAACTAATGGTCTTGATAAGCACATCTTCAATCTTCTCTCCAGGGCGAGAAATAAACCTGTCAATCATTTGAAACACAACATAAATAGGTCTCACTTTCCCTATCTTCAATTTCTCAAACCCTGATATGGGCATAAGATTGATACTTGCACTCAAGATCACATAAGGCTCTCCCGGTCCATTCTTCACCAATAGATATAGGAATCTTAAACTACCAGGATTCTTCAACTTTGGTGACAACTTTCTTTGACAAACCACACTACACTCTTCAAATAAACCAATCATTTCCCCTTCAATATACCCGCGTTTGTTTAAAAGCACATCTTTTATAAATTTCAAATATTTTGGCATTCTCTTGATTGCTTCAACAAACGACAAGTTGATTTGTAAATTTTGCAAGATGTTCATACACGTTTTGATTTCTTTATCACCTGGATTGTTTTGAACATGTGAAGGCAAAGGTGGATGATGTCTCTAATCATTCACAACTACCTCTTTCTTCTCATGTTGTTCTTTCAGAGCCTTTTCAATATTGTCATTGACAATTACCGTCTCACTTATCTTTTCGAAAGCATCTTGTATTTTTTATTAATTTGAAATCAAATCTCTTCTTCTTCTTCTTCTTCTTCTTCTTCTTCTTCTTCTTCTTCTTCTTCTTCTTCTTCTTCTTCTTCTTCTTCTTCTTCTTCTTCTTCTTCTTCTTCTTCTTCTTCTTCTTCTTCTTCTTCTTCTTCTTGTAACATGTAAAGGTGGGGGTAGTTGTATTCCACTTTTTAAATCAATCACAGTACAAGCTTTCTTGTTTTGCAGAGTTTCATTATTGCTAGAACCTTGACCCTTTGCGTTAACATTCAATTTGTTAGCAATTTGAGATACTTGATATTTCAAGCGATTTTAATGCCACAAGATTTTCATTTATCATTTCATTGTTGAGCTTCTATGAATATTGATTTTACTTCAAATTTTTCTTGCGTCATCATCATAAATGAACTTAACGCTTGTTGCAACACATCAATGTTACCTTCCTGTGGATGTGATGGGAGTGCTTTTTGAATGACACCTTCATGGTAAGCTTCTTGCGCATGGCCTTGACCTCTTTGATATTGATTTTGAGGTCTAGTTTGGAATTTATATCCTTGGGGACGTGATTGATAATTGTTTTGATTTACAACCGAATCGGGACTTGGCCTTTGGAATCCGGATTGATTACTATTTGGTTGATCAAAGCTTTGACAACCCAAAAATTGATTACCTCAATTACACACAAAGAACACGGAGTTTGGGTAATTTTGACATTCTTCATAAGCATGATCATCAACTCCACAAGTAAAACATCCATAAGATTCTTGCACAACTTCCGCTTCTTGTTGTTTACCTTTGAATCCCTCTTGCACAACCAATGTCAATTGCTTCATTTGATCAGCCAATGTATAGAACTTAGCTTCTATTGTGGTCTCACTATCATCATGTGAAGTACCCCTCGGGGCTTGTGATGTAGAACATCTTCTCAGTGCTTATAATTTTCTCCATACAGTTGGTGGCTTGAAGAGGACTCATTGATACAAAACCACTTCTTCCAAGATTATCGAATCTTATTCTGAAATATCCATCAAGTACCATGTAAAACATGGAAAACTGCATCTTAAGAGTGTACCCATGAAGAGGACACCTTGTTAATTTTTGTTGAAATAATGTCCATGTTGCTCCTAGAGTTTCTCCATCTTCATGTTTGAAATTAGCAAGCTGCACTTGATCTTTCATCCTCAAGCTTTGAGGATAGTAACAATCTAAGAATCGTACTTGAAGTGCATCCTAATTAGGGATTTCTTTGGATGGTTGACGGCCTATCCACTCACTTGTACCCCCCGGTCAAGAAGATTTGGAACATAAATGAATGCATTTGCTCCCTTGTAACACCTTGAGTAATGTAGGCGTCACAAATTTGCATAAATTTCTGAACAGCTCGGACCGTGTCTTAGTGTATGGCTCCACTATGATTCCCATAAATCAAGAATTGACTAAGCATGCCCTAATATGGCCTAAATCTTGCTCCTTGAATGATTGGAGGGAGAATCCCTAACGGTATAAATCGAAAATGTATTATCGACGTAGGGATATCTGAACTTAATTATTAGGCAGTTTGCTCCATTCACATTCACGACCTCCATTTCTCTCTTTTGGTTGTTTAGGAATAATTGTTAAATATATTTAAACAAAAATACCACGTAAAACAAACAACTAAACTAAATTACTAACAAAAACACAATAATACAACGTATAGTCCTCGACAGCGGTGCCAAAAACTTGTTTGTTCCCAAAACGTGATATAAAACCGACGCACAGGGAAAGTGACTTCCCTCAAGTGTACGGTTTGTTGACAAGTAATAATGTGATAAGTGTGGGTGTTATCGTCTCCACAGGAACTATCAAAGTTGAAATGTGTACTGGAAGTAAAATAATGTAGAGTTTCAAAATAATGACAATAATCTAAATGTGATATTTGTTTTGTTTTCGGGTAAATAACTAAAATTGAAAATAATATAAATAATTAACTAGAAGATAACTAACTGAAATGCTAAAAATATTAGAAAGGATGATAAGTATGCTCGATTCTTGTGGCTAATTTTCCTAGTCAACTACTTAACCATCATTTGGTATAAGGGTGAATTGGGGTTTTCACATTAGTCGGGATTCAAAAGCCCTTCTAACTCTTGTAGATAGCTAAAAGGCAGCCTCAACACTACTAGGGAACTTGGGAAGGGACACCCTAGAAAAGACTTGGCATAATAACGCCAACCCTAGTGACTATCTAGCTAGACAAGACCTCCCAGTTCACTACTGCACACTAGACGCTTATATACTATTTCCGAAATTCGACCCCCTCCCAGGTGTTAGCCAAAAGTCTCATAAAATCTAGCACATGATCAAGGAATGAATAGGAAAAAAGTATAAATATATAATCAATTAAATATAATATTCTCATTTCAATATTAAAATATCCCAAATCCAAATACCTCATAAAATAATTAATTAGGGTTCATACCCATTGCAAGCCTCAAGCGAAAGATGTTTAGTTCATACTAAATAAATGAAAATAAATTAAAAATAAATTAAAAATAAAATAAAATAAAATTATAAATAATACTAAAATCATGTTTAAACGATAAAACTAAATAAAATTAACTTCAAATACGGAATGAAATGGTGGATAATGATGAACTTGGATGGCTACCCTTCTTCTCTCCTCTCCAGGCGTTTTGCTCCTCCTCTACTAAAAAAATCTGATGTTTGTTGATGGATATTAAATTCGGAGGCTCTAATATGCTTTTATACCTGAAAAATGTATTGGAGCCTTATGGGCTCACTTAAGTGGTTTAAAAATAGCCAAACTCATTTTTGGCCAGTGTTGTCTAGGTTCGAGTCGTGGTGGAGAAATTAGCATAACTTTCTCATCTCAACTTCGAATTGACTTCTGTCACCTCTCACACGTCACTTACCTCAATATCCATTTGAATCAAAAGGGATTTATTCAAAATATCTGACCAATTAACCATGGTGACTGAAACAATATAATGTCAAGATTTCTCTAGTTAATGCTCTAGCTAACCTGAAGTGATTTTTAACTCTTTTTATGCCTCGACTTGGGTTTGAACTTCAATTATTTACTTCTACTCATATACTTGGACTCTATTTTCAACCATGTACCTAAAAGCTACACACTTAACACACAATTAAAGCACAAAAGCTCTATAAATAGCAACATGACCAAAAGAAGATTAAAAAGTAAGATATGAAAAATATTAGGGAAAAATCCCTAACGTAGGTCCATAAACCCTCAAAAAGATGTTTCGTGAGTAGATTGATCTATAACAAAAAAAGAGACATCATGTACCACACGAGCATGCCTTTCTCTCGCATATAAAATTGTAATGTCAAGTACATTGACATATCGTGGTGATGGGTTGGTCGTGCGGTATACCACATGTCTAGCGTGGTGTACCGTATAGAGTATAGCTAGTCTCTCACTCAATAGTGTATTATCAATTAAATGGTGCCTTATCACCACTGTGTGGCTCGTGGTTACCACGATTAAGGTGCGGTGCACCGCAACCAACAACTGCATATTGCTTTTTCTCATAAAATTACCCCAAACTCACTTTCTCGATTACCTACACACCAAAAAACAACGATATACCTTTCTCATTAAACGCATTATACAATAATACACATAAAATTAAATAATTCACACTAAAGCAAAATGCATGAAAGCTTGTTAAAATGTGGGTTGTATTCTTCGAGCACTTTTTACTTTATGTCGTTCAAAGTTTGACGTTGTTACCTCATAATTTTTTTATATAGCCTCCCAAACAACAGGTGAGACTCTTCACATCAACCAATCAAAATTAGCAACCTTTATTTGCTCGTAGCTCAGTCACCTTCTCCGAAACGACTCGAATGATGAGGAACGTCCCATCCAATCATCGTTGTACCTCTGTGATCTATTCTCGAGTTTGGGAGCTTTCCACGCTACTTCATCTCCCTCCCACTCCAAACTCAATTTATTTTGTACTTCTCACGGTTTCTTGGGGGTTCTTAGCATATAATTTCTTTGTCACAATTCGGATTGTCGAGACACCTCGTGACTCCATGTTGATCTTCTTTCTCGAAATGCAAAATGTTTGGGATTCATCTTCAATGTGAAAGGTCATGGTTCCGTCATATATGTTGATTATGATGTGGCTCGTGTCCAGGATTGGACGCCCAAGTATGAACAAGACGTTCTTATCCGCATTATAATCAAGTACAATAAAATCTGTGGGAATAATAGGATTACCAACTTGGACAAGCACACCCTTGATCACTCCCACAAATTTGTTATCGATTGATAAGCCAGTCACTTAATGACAGATTTTGGTTCGGCATGTCCAATACCTAACTACTCGAACACACTCCTATGCATGATATATACACTCGCACCCAAGTCACATATTACCTTTTTTTCGAACTTACCACCACCTATCTTGATTGGGAGGTTAAAACCTCCAGGATCTTTGAGTTTCGGTGGTAGCTTCGGTTGAACTTGTGTCAATACCTTTTTGGTTAGTGTCAAAGTCTCGTACTCAGTAAATTTATTCTTTTTGGAAAGTGTAACCTTGAAGAATTTTTGATATTTTGGCTCCTTCTAGATGGCTTTAAATAATAGGATATTTGTTTCCAATTGGCTTAATATCTCTCTTTAAACTCTTCTAACTCGGATTCATCACTATTTTTTGGGACATGTGACATATATGGAGGTGATAAACTAAGTGTACTGGTGGCGGTTCTTCCTTCAATTTCTCTTGCATTCTTGATGCTTCAGCTACCTATTTTGTCTTCTCAACTAGTTTTTCAACACAATCTTCAACAGTTACCTTATCCAAATTTGGCCTTGTTGGTTCTTTCTCTTTATGAATCTCCACTCTTTTAGATGTAACTAGTGGCAGACCCACAATATTTATAGCTTGAAGGATAATGGCATTACAAGACTCAAAACCAACATTATTATCAATATTATGAATTGCCTTTACATCAGTGCTCGTACCTTGCCTGGTTTGCATGTGTGGGCCTTGTTGTCGAACTCGCAGGTGGTTGGCAATTTAGGAGACTTGATTCTCTAATATCTTCAATGTCGCTGAATGTTAATTGAACCTCTCATTGTTTGCTCTCAACTTTCGTCTCGTCATCTTCATAAATGATTTTAACGTATTTTGTAGCTCACTAATGGAGCCTTCTTGTGGATGATCAGGGAGTGCTTTTTGAGTAAGACTTTCCGCATTATGCATCGTACATAGGTTGTGGTGGAGTTTGATTAACATAGACTTCTCCCCCTTTATAATAATTTTTGAACCTTGGATGAAAGTTATTTCCTTGAGGTCCTAGTTGAAACAAATTAAATTGATAGCCATTATCTTGATTCACGATCCCATTCGGATGTGACCATTGGAGACCCAGATGATCACATTCCCGTGTTGATACCCATGACTACTTGAATGGTAGTTCTTACAATTTAACATGGAAATACAACGACTTCGTGTTACCATAACACTATTCCCAACTATTATCATTCACTCAAGAGCATGGAAAACCTTGAGAGTATTGTACTACATTTAACTCAGACGGTTGACCTTGAAGACCTTCATTAACAACTTGTACCAACTGCTTCAATTGATTCTCTAAAGAGGAATTTTTTTCATCCATAACAGTGTCCCTAAGAAAACTTAACATACCTCTAACGTCCTTCAATATTGGAGCTTGCAAAATTGGCCAAATATTCTTATTATCTACTATATTCTCCATACAAATCGATACTTCATTCGGATCCATGGACACAAAACCACCTCCTCTAAGACTATCGACCCCTCAGTCGTGAAATCTTCTCGAGCCCCTTACTCTGGGGGTCCCGTGATGTTATTGACTCAGGTAGATGTTGATCAAGCCACTCACTCGCACCTCTGGTCAAGAAGATCTGGAACATGAAGTAATACATTTCCTCATCTGTGATACCTTGAGTAATGTAGGTGTCACATATCTGCATGAACTTCTAGACGGCTCAACCAGATCTTGATTTGTGGCCCCGCTATAGTTTCCATAACTCATGAATCGGTTCAACATGCCCAAATCGGGCTCAAGTCACACCACTTGAGTTACTGAAGAGCAAATCCCTAATGGTTAAACTCTAAATTTGTCTCCTTGACCAAGAAAACCTTGTTCTCTATGTGGAATATTCTGAACATTCGGTTGGACTCCTCCATTTATTTGTCATCGCTAGTAACCAAAATTCAATTTTCGAGGTGTGTTTTTGGCAGTCTAGCTTCCGTGCATCGGTTACCCAAAAACATTAGCAACAACATATGTCGTCGCTACTAAAAAAAATCAGTAGGGACGACAATTTGATGTCACTAGCTATGATAAGATGTCTTCGCTAAGGACTTTAGTTATTAAATGTTTTGTCGGGAGATAGGACATTTCATTTCGCTTCCAAAACCTCTCAAATCTATGTTGCTGAATGCTATCGTTTTTGCTTCCGATTCAAAGGTTCGAAAACCCGTTCGAATCAACTTAATTCCACTCCGAAAAGGTAAGATATAAGTCCACTTTTTATTTATTATTTTAATTTTTGTGTGCATATGTATGTAATTCAAATATATTTGTTGTGTCTTTTTCAATCGCTGCATTGTTAATCTGAATTATTATATGAGATACATTGTTGAATTATTTCAGATCTGAGAAGCATTAATGATTCTGAATTCATTGATGTGTTTGTTAATTTTGTTTGTGATATCGTGTTATTCTGGAATGATTTATATTGTATTTTTTTAGGTTTAGTTTAGGGGTTGAATTGTCAAACTTGGAATATTTAGGGTCTTTAGTGAAATATTTAGGGAATTAGAGACTTTAGTGCAATAGTTAGGTAAACTTTAGAGACCTTAAATCAATTTTTAAAATGTAGGCAAAATTATAAAATTATAGGGACCATAATTATAATTGCAAGTTTTTAATATTTAGGGGGCTACTTGTTAAAACATTAGGGGACTGAGTGTAAATTTTATTAATTTTAGGGGAAAAATTGCACTTTTTTCTAATTTTAGGAAATTTAGTGCAAATTTTTAAGTTTAGGGACCTTAACGCAAATTCTTAAAATATTAGGGTCTGTAGTGCAAATTTGTAGTAATTTAGTGCTCTTAGTGCAATTCTTAAAACTTTAGGGACATTAGTGCAAATTATGAAAAATTTAGGGACCTAATTGCAATTTTAATTATTATAAAGTAGATGACTGCTGTTATGCCACAAGGACATGAGGGAGACAAGAACGGACAAAATCCACCACTGCTAAACAATACGCCTCACCGGTTGTTACACTTCTTCGTCATGTATTGTCAAAATTAAAATTCGCTAACACATACACACTATTTATGTTTCATCATTTGAATACAGTTAATGCAATGAGAAAGCCTCGAGGTAAGACAAAACTGGCATCGATTGTGAAGGCCATGAAAGAGGCAGGAGGACTGTTGTCGGTAAATTTATGTGCCCTAGATAGGACGTGGAACCCGACTTCCAAGTACGTGAAACACATGGCGCATGTTATCAACTTCCGATACAAGATGCAGTCCCACCTTACTATAAACTATGGGCGGATGTTCCAGCCAACATGTAGTAGTGTGATTTTGACGAATGCAGCTGTTTTACCATTATATTTTTTTAATTTTAATACACATAGAAAATATAATTGTTGTAAATAATAAGTTGTTAACTTTTTTATTCAGGATTTTTTTTGACATAGAGTCGTGGAAGTGGAGGAAGGATTGGTGGGAGATTTTAAGACACATTAAAAAAACTTAATCCTAGATATATCAAGGTATTAAAAACACAACAAAAAAGAATTCTACAACACTGACACGAAACCAAATAATATGTCTGATCCAGGCTGGAAGCTGCGTTGCGAGTTTTGGGATAGTGAAGAAGGACATGTACCAACTCAATATATTCATTTAAAAATAATTTTAATTTTAGTGGAATTGTTTGTTCATTTTGCAAATAAATAATGCAGAATTGAGAGGCAGCAAACAGAGCAAATAGGGTAAAGCAAGGTCGCCTGAGCGGAGGAGGATTCATGATTTACTCCTAAACCCGGGACCTATTGTTTGAGGTATTTTTTTCACTTTATTAGATTAAATTTAAAGCATGTGTTAATTCCTGAAACATGAGCTAATGACAAATGTTGACTTGATCCAAGATTGAGGGAAGAGAGGAGAATTCACCGCTGCCACCGATTCATATCTATAAATTCGGTTTCGATGAAGAAGCGGAGGAGTAGAGGGTCGATCGCTGTTGCCAGTCAGACGTAAGAGTTTTATTATAATCTTGTTTGATACTTTGAATAAAATTAACAAACATTATTAACTAATCTGTCTTTATTATATTACAGGAAGCATTACGATAGCAGTTGCGGTCGTTATTCACTTAGGTGGTAGTCTCACAGAGAGCGTCGGGGGAATCTTCATCTTCCACCCCTAGCGTTTCACGGACAGAGCATATAAACTCGGTGGTGAGTGCCACTGAGAAAGGTATGGGAAAATGGGGTGGTCACCAGGTGTTGGCCCTGTAAAGAAGGCAAAGACGAGAGAAGCTCTTCAAACAAGCCAGACACCGGAGGAGGCAACTAAGTTAGACGACATGATCGACTACGTGAACTAGGGCATAGTTCAACAGTGATTCTAGCCATTTATTTTTCCAACCAGCGAATCATTGCCATCTATCGCCAGCACACATCAATCGCTAAGCGGGCCGGACAAGATAAATTATTTTATGAGCTGGTTTAACGGGTAGCAGGCCATTTGAGGACTCCCGACATTCGAACCCTTTGCTCAATAAGAATTTCTCCCTCCTCTAGACTCCACTCCTTCAGATCCCCCTCCAACGGTTCCAACTCCAAATTCGAATCCTCCCAACCCCGAAGATGAAGAAGAAGATGAATTAGACAATTTATTGAATTATCGTTACATTTTAATTTTGACTTTGGTTTGTAATAACGACTTTAATCATAAGTTTTTTTATTCGAACTTATATGATAACTATTTTAATGGCGCTTTAGTTTGAAGTCTGTAATATCGTTAACTTATAGACTTTCATTTGTTTCTAATTATTAATTTTTCTATTTTGAAAATTTAAATTCTTCAAACTTCGTTTTTTTATTAAAAAAGGAAATTTTTTAAAAGGTAAAAAAAGGAAATAGTGACGACATTATCGTCGCTAATGATTCCTTCATTGTTGTAGCTAATGACCAATGTCTTTATTGACAAATGTCGTTTGTATGATTGGATTATTAGCAACGATAACATGGTCGTTAAAGATATCTAATGTCTGTCATGGGTATTAAATAGGTCTCTAGTGACGATATTTGCCGTTGTTAGTAACCAAGATAGTCGTGTTACTAATGATAAATATATGTCTCCGTTAAAAATATGTGATTCATTAATGACGATTTTTTATTATTGCGACCATTGACGATCTTTAACAACTAAATTTTAAGAGCGATTCATTAGTGATGCCATTTGTTGCTAAAAACTCACATGTTAATAGTGACAACATATATGTTGCTAATAATAAAAAAAGCAGCACTGTACTACTTCCTCCAAACTTGTTGCAATACTCCACTCCAATTACTCATTTCACATCTCTCAGCAAGCTTCCAAAACGTATAAATATTTATATATCAAAGTATTTTGTATAATCTATCAGATATAAATTAGAAAAGAAAACAAATTTAGATTGATAATTTATTTTTTAATAGATTGTGACAAATTATTTCTTTAACCGAAGGACATAAAACTCAAATGTGATAAATGATTGTATTCAGAAGGATAATTATTTGAATATGCCACGACATTCATTTGACACACTTCAACTAATAAATGAGGAATATACCTTTTAAGGCCTCAAATTCAAAAATGAGAATTTTAAGGGCCTAGTTAGATGTTATGTTTTTTAAGGGTCTAACTAGAGATTTTTCTGGTTTTGGTCACGTTTTTAGAGGGTACATACCCACAATTTTTTTTGGGGGGGGGGGGGGGGGGGGTATATACCCCTTATTTTTAATTTTTTGGGGGTACACGCCCACCGTTATTTTTATTACATTATAAGTCCATATTGTTCAGAGTTCAATGTTCTTTTTTCCGTGTTCAGGTCAGTCCAAAATGGTGGTGAGTCCAACGTGAGTCTATTACCCACTAAAACAACATGCTTAGCCCCTAAAACAGCATGCTTACCCCCATAAAATAACAAGATTACCCCTAAAATAAAACGATTACCCCCTAAAAGAGCACGAAACAATGGACATATATCCACTAAAAATGCAAAAAAGGGGGTATTTACCCCCTGAATATACAGATCTGAAAATGCATCCCCCTGCAAAAATAGAACAATAGATTTGGGAAGAAGGAGGGTGAAGGTGGCGGTAATGGTGGGAAGAGGGAGGAGGAGGGGGAGGGGTGGCTTCGTCACAGCACCACCACGGCCGTGGCAGATCTGGACTGCAACATAAATGGAGAAGGGAACAATGGTGGTGCTGCAACGTTTCGTTTCCTGCAACAGTAGATCTCCATTGTTGCAGCAGCTTGAGATCTCCATTGTTGCTGCAGCAGGTCTGATCTCCGACGACGCAACAGAGGTCTTTCCGTTCGAGCAGATCTGAAGGTTGGTGGTGGTGTTGCGCCATGAGATGCTCTCTTGCCGCTAACAAAAAATGGTGCTCGGAAGGTTGGTGCCGCGGGTCCTCGTCGGTGGTGCGTAACAGAAGCTGTGGTGGTGGGTGGTGGGAGAGAGAAGGGGGAGGGAGAGGGTTTTTCTGCAATTGTGTCGAGAGAGAAATAGGAAGGGGAGGGGGTGGGTTTTTATGGGTATTTTTTTAGTTGGATTCTAATTAGGCTGGTTGAATTCTAAATTTTTGACAAAAAAAAAAGTTGGTATCTAAATGGAGCCTTTTTTTTTTATTAAACACTAAGGTAAATAGACCCTTAAACCTCATTTACCCCTAATAAATTCTTTTTAAATTATATAAGTAATTTGTTAGTTATGAACAAGACCGAAGAAATTGTTAAAATATGGGAGACAAGTTTCATTTTTTAATCATTAAATCACTTTGAAAAGATAGCACTTCAGTTATGCATCAGACAAGTAAACTAGGGGGAAATCTAGCATCAGATCTAATTAAATTGACCCCTCTTACTTTTCTTTAGGTTCACAAAATGCTCCTACTATAAAGTCGAGCTTCAATAGCATTTCAGGAGTCGATCTTGGCTTTGCGAAACAAGCTATTACAAACTCAATCGCCACATTCGATACATGATTAGGTACCTCAAAAGTCAAGTCTTTATGTCCCAATCCAATCTTAAAGAGAGAATTCTCAATCTTCACAGCCTTAAAGTCTCCCCATATCGATTTTCCTGTTAACATTTTAAATACTATGCAACCAATAGCCCATACATCAGTTTCATAACTTTGTTTATTAACAAGCATCGATTCTGGAGATAAGTACTCAATGTTTCCTTTCAGATGAGGCTCGATCTTCATCTTCTGTAGCTCTCGAACATTCATAGCGGAACCAAAATTACCAATCTTTGCTATATATTTCGACCAAACACTTGTATCATCATTTTCAACAAGTATAATATTTTCTGGTTTCAGATCACGATGAATTAATCCTTGAGCATGAATATGATTAAGACCTAAAAGCATGCACTTTGCAAAAAACCCAACTTCTTCTTCAAGCAACCCTTTACCACCATTGATGGTTGCAATTCTCTTGGCTAGGGTTCCACCTGAACCATACTCCAACAACAGGTTATAAACTTGTTCACCATTTTCACCCCTCGTTTTCTCTTCGCCAAAACATTTAAGAATATAAGGACATCCTTGGAGATTATCAATAAAAACTTTTTCCTTACATAATCCAGAATCAGAATTTTTTGCAGACTTTACTGCCATTACTGATTGATAGTTACACTTTGGTTCTTTCATATTACATATGAAAACTCTTCCATCATTTCCTTCTCCGATCAAGGGGCCTCTAGACCACCTCTTTCCGTCCCCGTACGATTTTGCTTCTGCCTCTAGCATCTCTAATTTTCTCTTCAACATTTTCTGTTTTCTTGCTTATGGAAAACTTATGCAGATAATAGTTGAGAAGAGGTTATGGCAAATGAAAATAAAACTATAAAAGAAATTAGAGATTGAATATTGAATCTTGTTTGACTTGTTAGTTAATATAGAATAAATTCAAACGGTACATGGATTTTTTTTTTTGGAAACTTGAGTTTAAATGGTAATATACAGTCACAACGGTCGGATCTTAATATAGTAAGGGTGTAATTAATAAAAAGTTTTTAGCTATATCGTTCTTTTTTACTCTATGAATTTTTTAAATACTAAAAATATTGAGTGCTTTTATTCATTATTTAAACTCTGAATTATAGGTTTTTGTTTTCAGTTATCAAAGAAGATGGGATGATCTTTTTTTAGTCATAAAAAGAAAATGAACGATGGAAAGTTATGATGTTGAATAAAAATTTAAATTTATTGTCATCTCATATATAATTCTAAATTTTATTTTGATTTAATATTATGCAAAATTACTCTCATACAATAAGTATCACAAAATAGAATATTTGTAAACCCTTTTTTTCCTTTTGATTTTCATATGGTTATGATATTGTTTTCTTTTTTTAATTTTTAATAATAAAAAAATGAATCTGTTAGATTAACTCAATTTGCTAGAATGTTATTTCTTTTCGGAGAGATACATGATTCATATTCATTTTTTAATATATAAAACCTAATTTTGATTTACATGAGATTTGCATTGAAAACGTGTATTATATAAAATTAGTCGAGGTATATATAAAATTGCTCTGCATCACACACATTTGTTAAAATATATATATTTTAAATAAAATTTAAGAGTAATGCTAGATATCACCCCAAATCGTATCACCCTTTTATCACCTCCTAGGTGGATTTTAAATTAACCAATCACATGATTTCTCTTTCCTGATTTATTATTTTCTCTCTCCTTTACGATTGGTCCACCTAGGAGGCGATAAAAGGGTGATGCGATTTGAGGTGATATCCAGCATTACTCAAAATTTAAATATTTTTAATTTTCCAAATGGTTTAAAATTCATGTTATCGGGAAAAAAGGATAAAAACTATATATTTACTACAAGAAAAGGTATCTTTAGCGGCAAAAAGTTTAACACTAAAAATCTAATTTGTCGCTAATAGATGCTATTTGTTCGTCCCTATAAGTTCGTCAAAGATATATACCTTTAGTAGCATATTATT
Organism: Nemophila menziesii; assembly: GCA_029959085.1. Lineage (NCBI taxonomy): Eukaryota > Viridiplantae > Streptophyta > Magnoliopsida > Boraginales > Hydrophyllaceae > Nemophila > Nemophila menziesii. Next base: position 10,483,318 of record JARWIR010000021.1, read on the forward strand.
TGTTTTTGCCTCTATTGACTTTATCTTTAGCGGCAAATATTGCCGCTAAAAATATAATTAGAGGCCATTTGGGTGTTTAAAAATATCATTAGAGGTCATTTTAGTGTTTCCGCAATGACTTCGTCCCTAATGATACTATTTCTTGTAGTGATTACATGGAATCAGATTAACACTCTATGATTAGGAATTATAATATTTGAATACTAATATAACCATACAATTTATTTTATTAAACTCTATATTCTAAGAGTTGTAGTTATTTAATTTTGTTTCTTTTAAACAATTTTACACATTTTATCAATAACCTATTGATAACTTAGTAAACATAAAAAAAATTTAAAAAAAATTTAAACCAGTATCACAAAAAAATTTATAAAATATATAGAAATTATACTGACATTTAGTTATCTTATATTTAAATATTTTTTAGATTTGAATATACGTTTTTACTTATGTTATTATAGAATACAATAAACTATTTGAAATAATTGACTGTTGGTTATTTGTTTTATTTTATATCTAAAGTGATAACTTAATTATTTTCATTATTCAAAACCGTTAGCTAATAATTTTAACCATGTATATATGATTGGTTCAATTATCTATCAATTTTTAATTTATATTGTGACTATTTCAATCTCTATCTGTGCTACACTATTAGAAACCAAAGTTATGTCACCACAAAAAGAAGTTTCTATAAAAGTTGTAATAATTAGAAAATGCATTAAATACAAGTACAAATTGAAACTATTCTTCGTTATTCATATTACAATGCAGTTTGTTGATGTTCTCATTAAGCAGATTTTAATGTGAGAAATTAGTGAAACTACTCTAATACAATGAATATCTTATTAGACACACAGTCTTGTAAAGATTTTGGGGAATGAATAACTTTAATGTGAACTGTTGCATCACTTTCTATTAAGATATTTATGAAGGATATGATACTAGATAAAACAAGCCTATTGCGCATAATAATGGATGCTACTACAAGACCCATGAGAACAAATATATTACATTCGTTGCTGAACCAAATATGACCATTAAAGTTATTCACCCTACAAAACATATTTCTTTTCTATCCTTGTTCGATGGATCATGTTTTTAACATCTCAACAGATCATTCCATACCTGTGGTGGTGTCTTCCTAACTTCCAACAACCATAACCATGCTTCTATTTTTAATGCCTTAATACTGATAGTGCTTATCGTGGTGTGGCCTTATTTGGTCCAACTTTATTAAGGTCTTTTAAAGAAGTTTCCTTCGCAATCTTTTCGACCATTGGATTACGATGTGTGTTTTGTCTATAAAAGGAGTTTGTACCCAATTCAAAACCCTTTTCAATCAAAAACCCTTTTCAACCATGGTCGTACATTGTTTACCTGAATTATGGTTTTTTGATGCGATGTTCCTCAACGTATGGGGTCTTTAGTACCTTATAGGCCTTGATGGACATTGGAAGTATCAGTAGTAGGCCATTTGATATTTATAACCTATCAAAACCTATTTCATATAACAAAGGATTATGTTATAAGACATTGGGATAAATAGTTGTATCCGTTTCAAAATGGAATGTCACCGTTCAAAGCCTTGCAAGAAAAAAAACCAACTCCTCGTCTAGAAATTGGGTAGATCAATATTAATTTTTTAATGAGCCAGTTGCATATTTGGAAGATTTAATGTTGAAAAAAATTACTAATAAAAAATACATCCATACAAAAATAGCTTGACAATTACACTAGTTGTTTAACTGAGTATATTAATGTTATAGTTTCCACTTCATTTATTATCCTTAAAAGATCAAATTATACATAATGGATGCTTAACTTTTCCGTAAATTCTAGTCTATTCATCCTACTTACGAGGAAATATTCAATTTGTTACCCAATCTAATGCATTATTTGTGGTTGTTGTGGGTCAAGAATTTTGGCAAAAGAGATACTAATTTAAGAAATTCTCTTATACGATTTAGTGTATCTACACACAAAACTTTGTTGCTAATGGTTGTTTTACCAATAGAACTACTTTTATCCAAAAAAATGTGTTTTTTTGTTTACTTCACCATGACTTTTATGCGGCCATTCTCTTCTGTTTTTTTTTTTTGATACTTCATAATTTATAGGTGCATTTTCAACTTTAAAGACTGATGGTTATATGTATTCTTTTTATTACAAAAACAGTTGTACTCTCTTGCACTTATCAAAGGAGAGACTAATAAAATTAGTGTTTTTTATGATTCTGGTGTTAGTGTTTCATCAATTAAAAGAATAGATTTTTGGATCTTATTAAAACTCCCTACTCTGTGTGATTTTCATATAAATGTATCACTAAAATAGGAAAGTATCAGTCTTAGGGTGGGTAAGGAGTTTTATCCCACTTTTTCCTCATTGAGATTCTTGTGGTTGTCTTATTAATTATAGACATTTTAACTCGGTATATATATATATTTGGCTAGAATAATTTTTGGAAATTAGTTGTTATCTATCGCGTTGATGTTATATGGTCAAGATTTGATAAATGGCTTGGCTTATCACTATTCTCCGGTCATGCCTCTTTTTCCTAACCATTCAAATTTATTGAACCAAGATGTAATATCTCTTTTCTACAACTCTATATTTGTAGGAGAGAATTTGACTACTACCAATTCGCTTGTCCAAACCTACTGTCAATGATATACGCCTAGAACAAATTGGTGTAGGCATCAAAAGGACAATGGATGGAATCCCCTCGACTTTGATTTAAATTTGGCATACAATAGGTGATTTTATTTGGATTACTTGTTCATTACTTTTTTTGATTGGGCTTGCTATGAAGGAAGTGATGGAGATGTGGGCAAATACCTGGTTTAGGAAAGTTATAATTGTACTAAAGAGAGTAGTGTTTTGGATTCTATCATTGTTATTTCTATTCCTTAGGTTGTCATGTACATTAGACCTTAGTTTATAAACTTGATTGAAGTTATATGAATGTACCTATTTTCCAAAATAATAAAATTAGCTATTTCAACCAAATGTACAAGTTTTGGAAAGCATCATTATTGACAATATCAATCATATGCTTCTTGGAAAACAATATTTGTAAGGACACATAAAAACACTATATATGTTAAAATTGTAAGTCTATATGACTCGTTAGTTATTGCAAACGATATATACTTGTGTTTTAGCCCAAAATATATTTTTGATTGATTCATACACAAGAAGAAAAAAAAATGAAGAATGTAGCATCTCTATCAAGATACGACATTCATGGAGCACTCGAGCTACATATAAGAAAAATGCCAAAAAATACCAGCTAAAGATGGAGAAAAGACAAAAATTCACCGAGGCTACAATGAAGCAGACTACCTAAGAAGGTCAGATGGATATGAAAACTAAAGAGAAGGAGGATAGACCTCTAAGGAGAAGAATTGGATGAATGGCTAAATTTATTGGAAATTGAAGTTTAGAAGATCAGAAAAAGGAAGGAAAGACGATTAGGTTTGGGGCCCCTAAAAGCCTGAACTAGATCTATGGTATAAACATATCAGAAGACTAAAATATATAAGGGCATTCGATACACATGAAGAGAGCAAACATCTAAGAAGTCAAATTAGAGTTGCTCTATAGCTCTTATTTATCAGTAGGAGCAGATAGTACATCTACCAATAATCTAATCCAAAGTAAGCAAGCATTTGACATGCATATCCAAAAATCTTAGATTGAAGACCTAAGGGAAGAGTCTTGATCCATATTGTCCTATAGATACAATAACATCTCTATTGGAAAAACTTAACTTTCACAATATCACTTCCAAAAGTATTTGAAGAGCATATCCATGGAGCTTAACTTATAAAGAGAAGTAGTTTACAATGAAACCAACCTTCATACTAGTCATTTTAAAACTTTCTTTTTTATTGGGACATACACTTTACAAATATACTCATATAAGAGTATAAACATAGTAAATTATATTGTAATATACAAACTCTAAGGTGTGGGTTTCTCTCTTGTCTCTAGAAAAAGATAGGTGCCTCCTACTGGTAGCAAAAAAGAGAGATCTCTTGAGTGTTGATTGTCCACTTGGGATCTTAGTGTTGGTTATGACACTAGTGTGTTTTTTCAAAGGGATATTTCAAAAAGGTTATAATTTTTTTTGCTCTAACATTTAAGAGACACAAGGAGTTATAGTAAAGGATCTTGAAATTCTAATGGTGTTTATACATTAGGTAGCGGAGGAAGGCTAGGAGAACCAAACCACTCTAAATCTTGTGATTTCCTTCTTCCATTAACTCTTTATGTTCTTGCATTCTATATGTTTGATTTATTGTATATATATAATTGTTTTTCCTAAATTGGTACTATTTCATGCTTAGTGTTTGACTTATTGTTTCGAAGAATTATTATGTAGCTACTAAGCTTACATCTAAATATAGAAAAAAAGAAAAGGGGATCTTTTTAATATTGCATTATCTTACATAATTTTTTGATTTCCATATTTTTGTTCACCCCACTCTAGCACATATATTTGTTTTCAATTAGTATAGGACAATAAATCTTATATTCGTAAGGTAACCAACCAGATGATATAAACAATAATTGACCACCATTGTCTAGAGGGGTATACTATGCATATCGGAAGAAGCGAATGGAGATATATCTTAAATGGCTCGACTAGTCTCTTTGGTAAATTATTAGTAATAGTCAAATCATACCATATAGTGATAGATATACTTTGACGATCAAACAAAAGATAAGCTCTCAGGTGATAATATAGCTAATATAACCAAAAATAACAAAGATATCAACTCACTCATTTGTTGTTTGAGCCCATCCAAATATAGTCATGTAAATGAGTGTGAAACCCCTTATGCGATTTGGAGACTATTGGAGTTATCATACCAAGGCACTCGAGACGTTAAGGAAACAATATCAAACTTTACATCACTCAGTATTAACTATTCAATATGGAGACATGAGAAAACTTGAATCCAATGCATCAACTTCTCTCAATCATTGTCAACAACTTAATGACTCTCAGTCAAATCTTCGCCAACAATGAGATATGCTAAAAAAATATTATTACACTACTAAAGGAATACAAGGAAAAAGCCACTTCCATACGAGAAGCTAAAGATCTTTCGAACATGATGGTCCATGAACCCATATGCAACCTCATGATGGAAGAAATTATCTTAGACCAAGAGAACCTTCGAGATAAAGTAGATGAAAAAGCAAAGAAACCTTTATCCTTCCGTTCCTGTGAAGAAAGAAAGAAGATTGACAAAGGCATGCAAGACGTATTGGAGAATGAAAAAACAAGTGATGGTAAATGAATTTCCATGTTATCCAAATACACAAAGATAATCTTAAGGTACAAGTGATTCGCCAAGAAAGAAAAATCAAGAGGCCCTATCAAGGGATAAATGTGGTTTTAAAAGTAGAAGATGCCACTTTCTATTACTGCAAGAAAATTTTCACATAAAGTCTTATTGTCCCAAGCTTCTCAAATAAAATTTCAAGCACACAATTCATGCCAATGCAACATGGGACGGTGACAACTCTGACAATGAATAAAAAGACGAGGAGCATGTCACAACCTTATTATAATTAATGACCAATAAGGGAAAGAGTATCAAATCACAAAAAATGATAAATCCTAGATACAAGATGCTCGAGGCAAATGACTAGAAATTCCTCACTATATGATTCACTAGTAAGGAAACAAACAAGGTGGCCTTTGGGGGAATATAACAAGGAAAAATCTTAGGCAAAGAAAACATCAATAACAATACCTCCCTCCTTATCTCAAATGTTTTATTTGTTGAAGGCCTTTCCTTTAACTTTTATAGTATTAGCCAAGTATACGATATAGGATATTTATTCAAATATGAATCCTCTTATCATGCTATTTTCAAACAAAATGGTCTAGATGTTTAACTTGTTGCTAACTGTTGTCATGATGAATATATTTTTGATTTTGAGAGTCTTACTTGCCAACATGTTAAATGATTCTCTATGTTAAGGATAATTGGTTGTAGCACCGTCTCTTATGCCATGCTAGTATGGACTTAATATCAAAATTTCTTAAGAAAAATATAGTTATAAGCCTTCACAAGCATAAGTATGATTAAGATATGTAATATGATCCGTGTCAACTTAGGGAACAACATCATTATATTTTTTAAATCTATAAAAAGATTTGTTTTATCTAGATGTCTTCAACTTTTGCATATGAATTTTTTGGCCGATTGATGTCACTTACTTAGGAGGGTCAAAATAGGTTTTTGTTATTGTTGATGTTTTTACTAGATTTACATGGGTAATATTTCTTGGATCTAAAAACCTTGCTTTTGATGATTTTGCTAGCCTGTTCCGTAAGATACAAAACAAAAAAGGTCACTCTATTACTTGCATTCATAGTATTAATGGAAGGAATATGAGAATTCTCCATTTATGCATTTTTATGATGAGTTTGTTATTGAGCATAAATTTTGACTCCTAAAACTCTCCAAGAAAATCGAGTAGTAGAAAGGATAAACCAAAAATTTCTAGAAATAGAAAGAACATTGTTGAAAGAACACAATTTGACTAGTTACTTTTGGGGAAAGCCGTGAATATGACATGTTATGCTTCTAAATAGGGTTTTGCTCCCTCCAATCCCTAAGAAGACACTATACGAACTATGTTATGGAAGACGTCCCTATATCTCATACTTTTTTGTATTTGAATGCAAATTATTTATCCTTAATACGATTATTTTTGGAAAGTTTGATGGAAAGAAAGACGACAGAGTGTTTCTTGGGTACTCTACAAAGGTAAATTTTTTATCGAAACTTTAACAAGCAAACAAATATCATCGATGAATCAATGGATGTATATTTTGATGGAAACCAATCTATTTTGCAAGAATAAGATAAGTGAAGAAGGCACAAACGACGAATCTCCTCAAATGATCAAAATATTCCTTTAGATCCACTTATTAAAGTAGTTGACTCAAATGTGCAGAATTTCATCTCAGATCAAGTGGAACAACCAAAAAGTAAAGTGAATGAAGATCTTTTAGGAGTTGGAAGGTTGTATGAGATCATCTAAGTAATTTAATCATCAGAAAATAAAATGATGGGGTAAGAACTTGCTTTCAAAACAATGATATTTGTACTTGCTTTGCCTTCTTATTTCAAATAAAGCCAAAGTCAATCAAAGATCCTCTTCTCGAGGATCATTGTATTATTCCATTCATGAGTAGCTAAATCAATTTAAAATAAATGCTTGGTCATATTTGAGAAGCCAAGATAACATACCATTATCGACACAATATGGGCGTTTCAAAATATTTTGTATAATTCCGGAACTGTCACAAGGAACAAGGCGCGTCTCGTAGCTCATGTCTACAATCTTGATGAAGGAATCGACTATGATGAGATTTTCATATAGGTAGTTAGATTAGAGTCCATTAGATCACTACAGGGCTTTCTAAGCTTCTTCAACTTTAAGCTATATCAACTGTACATGAGTAGAGCATTTATAAATAGAGTTATTGATTAAGAAGTGTACGTCAACTAATACTCATAGTTTGAGCATTCAAAATTTTGCAATCGTGTCTTCAAACTAGAAAAGGCCTTATATTGGTTGAAGCAAGCCCCTAGAGCTTGGTAAACCATTTTATATTTTTTTGATAAACAATTATATTGAAAGAGGGAAGATCGACTATACACTATTTATCAAAAAAAGTTAGAAAATGTACTCCTTGTTCAGATTTATGTGGATGACATTATCTTTGGAGATACAAAGGAATATTTATGCATGGTTTTCAAAAATCATACATCAAGAATTTGAAATGAGTATGATGGGAGATATAAACTTCTTTACCGGGATTCAAATCAAGAAAATTGAGGATATAAGCTTCATCAATCAATACAAATGCCCAAGAACCCATCAATAAGTTTGGACTCGAAGATGCAAAGTAAATTGAGACACTAATGAGTACATCAACTAAACTCGACAACTACAAATATGGGGATAATATGGACACAAAATCTTATCATAACATGATAGATAGATTACTGTACTTAATGACATCAAGACCAAATATTATGTTCTCTATTTGTCTTTGTGCAAGATTCTAATCATGTCCGAAGAATCACACCTCAAGGCCATAAAACACATATGATGATACTCAAAAGGCACAATAAATATAGACCTTTGGTATCCAAATTTCAAATACATTGAGCTCATCGTATATTCAGACACCAACTATGTGTGATGTCGACTTGATAGAAAGAGAAAAAGTGGAAGTTGTCAATTTTTAGGACAATCACTAGTTTCTTGTTCAAGCCAAAAGTATAGTGTTGCTCTTTCCATGGTTGAGGCAAAGTATGTAGCATCCAAAAATTATTTTTCCCAAATCATTTGGATGAAGGAAACCTTGAAAAATTTAAGGATTAAATGTGATAAAGTGCCCATTCATTTCTACAATACAAGAGCTATCAACATCACAAAAAAATTAGGCCCGACATTCTTGTATTTGAGACCACTGTAAAAAAGGCGACATCGCACTAGAATTTGTAGACTCGGAAAATCAATTGGCTGACATATTCACAAAGTTCTACCTTAATATCAATTTTATAAAATATGATATGACTTGGTAATTCAATTACTATGAAGGTATTTCTCTTATTTATCCTCTAAATTCATCATTTTTATATTGTCAATGGGGATGAAGAAACACTATAATCACACAACACAACGTGTGCATTATCTATGGGAGATAGATAATCATCTATGAGGGATTTCTTCTGATTATATGAATTCAAAGAAGGAGAATTGTAAACGATAAAAATAGGGATAATGTTAGCCCACAAGATATTTTTGATTTATTGATACACAAAAAGGCAAAATGCAGAAAGTTAAAAATCCAGCAAAAGACGAACATGGATGGTCCTCTGAAGCTACAGAAAAGCAGAATTCCTTAGAAGGTCAGCTGAAGATGGAGAAAAGTCAATCACAGACAAATCACCAAAGCTACATCGGAGCACACTTCCTAAGAAGGTCAACTAGAGATAGAGATTGAAGAACAAGAGGACTGCCCTCCAAGGAGAAGAGATGGACATATGCCTAAATTCATTGGATATTGAAGATGAGAAGATAAACAAAGAAAAGAAATAAGATTAGGTTTGGATGCCCTACAAAATCTGAACCGGACTTATGGTATCAACATTCTAGAAGACTCTAATATTTAAGGACATCACATACACGAGAAGATAATGGATATCTGATAAGTTAGAACATATTTTGTATAACCATTATATATCTGTTAGATAAGATAGTACATACACTGGCCATCTAATCCAAAGTCACCGACATCTGGCACGACAAAACTGAGTCTTAGATTGTTGACCCAAGGATAGAATTCTGAACCACATTGTCCTATAAATACAACCCCTCTCTCTTGGAGAAACTTAAATCTCATAAAATAATTCTCAAAAATATTTCAAGAGCATATCCATATAACTTATCTTATAGATAGAGAGTTCACTAAGCAACCAAACTATATAGTAGTCATCAAAGGTTTTTTTATATTAGGTCATACACTTTACAAATCTACTTATATAAGAGTAAAGATCTAGTAGATTATACTGTAATCTACAAACCCTATGGTGTGAGTTTCTTTTTTGTCTCTAGAAAAGATAGGTTCTTCCTAGTAGTAGAAAAAAAGAGAGATCTTGAGTGGAGATTGTTTACTTGGTTCCCTAGTGTTTGTGATAACACTATTTTCCTTCATAGGGATTTTACAAAGATGTTGTAAAGGTTGTTTATCTCACCTTCAAGAGACATAAGGAGTTTTAGTGGAGGATCTTGAAAACTAAGGGTTCTTATACCTTTGGTATTGGAGTTAGGTTAGGAGAGTCGAACCACTTTCAATTTTGTGTTTGCCTTCTACAAATAAATATTTACATTCTTGTATGCTATATGTTATATAAATTGTCTATTTAGATTTGTTTAGACAAATATTTTATTATTACATTCATATAATTTAACTTATTGCTTCTAAGAATCATTGTGTAACTAAGCTTGCATCTAAATATAGAAACACAAAAGATCATTTTTTATATTGCATTGTCTTAGATAACCTCGAGAACCATATCGTGGTTTTCACTACACTTTCCTACTTTCCTAATATTCCCTAAATTCTTCATGTTTCCCAAGAAATAGTCCAAGGGAGGGGGGGTGGGTGAATGGGAACTATGCCAAATGAAAATTATAACCAAAATTAAAAAAATCTAATGATATAAAGGTGGAATATCTAAGGCTAATGAAGATGTTAAGATGTATATTATAGATTACTCAAGGATTGCTTAGTAAAAAAATCAAGTACATGGAAAGTGAATACTAGAGGTGATAAAAATACATACACTAAGCATGCAATGTTACTAATAGAAGGCAAGAAACTATCTAGAGGCAATAAAACTAAAAAGTAGCATGCGTGAATATAAAGAGTAAGGGAAAAGAAGCAATATACATGATTTTATACCCTTAGAATTTTGCAAGATCCTCCACTATAACTCCCTTGTCTCTTAGTGATGAGAGCACAAATCATTACACCCTTTTCGAAATAGCCTTCGAAGGAAACCCCTTTTTTTCATTTCCAAAAAAATTAAGCCAAGTTTACAATATAAACTTAAGATATCTCTTTTTACATGGAAAACCCTATTCCTACTCTAGAGAAGAGAAAACCACTCAAAATTACGGATTATAGATTTTAATCTTTCTACTGGATCTATACTTCTAAAGGAATAGATAATCTTTTTTATGCATATAAAAAGACCCTATAGATAAATACAATGAAGGTTGTTTGCTAGTGAAAACTCTTATTTGATCTTGAAATACTCTGGACACATTTGATGAAAAATATGAGAGTTGATTTTTCCTAAGGGAATGACCTTGTATTTATAGAACAATATGTCACCACGATTTTCTTCCTCATGAGTCGATTTTGAATTTTTAAACTTACGAGTTTAAATAATGATTTAAATTAATAAAACACGACTAAAAATAATTTAATAAAAACGTAACTGAAAATTGGACGAAATCCGTCAACATGGAGTAATCTGACATGATTATAAAGTACATGAGATAAAATAGCTCAATTTATATTTTAGAGGGTAAGCTGACAATAAAGTAATAGTACATGGGGTAAATAGTGTATCTACTCTATTGAATATTACAATCTAATCCTTTTGATTCATTAGTTATTAAAATCAAAATTAAATCTTTTTATATTTTTTTTATTGCATACGATATATCCAAAGTATAACCTTAGTTTTACAATCCTCCCAGAGATGATAAAATTACTACTTTTACTATATGGTACCATTCGTACACTTGTTGGGACTTAGTCTCTTGGGCATGTAATTAACTTCACACTCGGGGAGACACCACTGAGTCTCCTTATATCTAGTGTGACTTGATAAGATAGATCAAGAGACTCTTAATTTCATAGGATATTTACACTTATTTACTTGACTATACTCAACATCACTCAATTCACATATAAGTGTGTTTAGAGCTGGTCACATCATCGACCGTGAGCTCCTCGTCTTTATTGACTCTCATGTTTACTTTATCCCTATATGGTATATATGAAATATTGACCAGATTAGGCAGAGAGGGTAATCCTAACTTTGAGACAATCTCCATACACTTTTTCCAAAAAAAAATAGTCTACATTTGCAAATAGATGTGGTCAAGTGGATCTAATACATGTTGGTTGGTTAGCGTCCATATCATATTAACTATATATGCGATAAAACACAAATACGATTAGAGTTAAGCTCTGTTACGAGTTGATGCCCAAAATATAATTCTAGAAGGATGATGATGGGTTAATAAGAACCATGCCAAATGAAAATTCTAACCAGCTCTAAATGTCTCCTATTGTAGTAAAGGTGAAATATTTAAGACAATTGAAGATGATAAGATGTATAATATATATAACTCAAGGATCACTTAGAAAACACATATCAAATATATGTTAAGCCAATTCTAGAGGAGGTAAAAATACAAACACTAAGTGTATAATGTAACTAATAGAAGCTAAATGCCTATATAGAGGCATTTAAAAAAATAGCTACATGAATGTAAAGATTAATGTAAGATAAAAATACATGCAATTTTTGAACGGTTATGCTCATTCAGGCTTATTCCACCACCTAAATTCTATTGGAACCTTAAGAATTTTATGATTCTCCACTATAACTCATGTGTCATTTAAAGGGGATAACACAAATATTTACATCCACTTCTATTGAAACCCTAGTATATCTACACTCGATATATCTCTTTTCATATCTTTTACAAGGAAACCCCTATTCCTATTATATAGAAGAGAAAGCCACCCAAAAATAGGACTTGTAGATTTTAATCTAATCTATTACATCTATGCTCCCCAATGAGTAGATATGAATGTTTATGGATATATCAAGCAACATATAGTTAATTATAATGAACATTTACTGCAAATAAACTCTCTCTATAAAATTTCTCTTTAAATGCTTTTGATATCTTTAACAAAAGAAGAATATGAGAGTTAGTTTCCTAAGACTGGTATTTATAGGACAATATTACCCCAAGAGTATCTTCCTCTTAAGTCTTGTTTAGAAAATCAAAATATACTAGTCGGATATCTGCCGATTCTTGACGATTATTTGGATAGCAGTACTTTTCTTTGTAATGGATACACAATGGCTTTGAACGACTGAAATTTGAATCTAATGTCAACTACTTATCAACTGGATATTCGATGACTTAGGTAGGCAAGCCTCTTCTGGATATATAAGTCATAAATTCGAGATCTACTAATCGGGGATCCGCTTCATCCTTTTTACTTGCCTTTTGTTCAAATTAGATCCGATGTCCTTTTATAGTAAGATTTTATGAATATTTGGTGGTCCAAACGACTTATCTTGCTGATGCAAAATCAGATATTTTTTGGCAGTACACTATTTCATCTCCTTGTAAGTCTTACTTTTACACTAAATCTATGACATTGTTTGGTTGTCCGCTCCCGCTGCTTCTTGATGTCTCCCTGTTTGTGATGAATTAATCTAGTTTGGAGACATCATTTTAGGCGTATTAATTAGGTTATAGATCGATTTTTACATGATTTATTACACTTTCCTATTTCTGGTCTTGATTTGATTATTTATTATTTTTAGAGCATATTGGGTTTAATTTGTTTATTTAGTGTGAATCATTACAAAAATATGGTAATTATTAGATGCCAAATCAATTCTAATAGATAAAACAAAGAGGATATGCATGTAAAATTGGAGATGAAGGGAAAAAAAGGATAAGTATGGAAAGATAAAGTTGCCAAATAAATCTAAATTCCAGCAGCTATGTCCATTAAAGTGATCATAACTCAAAAAATTCTAGGAATTTGGAAAACTAGTCTGAAGAAAAGTTATATATCTTTCTGAGACGATCAGTTTCGATATAAAGAACACGTCAATCGGAGTTGAAACAAAGAAGTTATGGCTAAAACAAAACAGCAACAGTTTACTACCTTTCCTATATTTTAGGGTTACGAATTTGAGTTGGGCTAGAAGTCCAATACTTGTCTTCCACTCCAAGAAAACGTTTTATGGTTTCCTATACCCTATAAATACACCCTCTAATTAGTAGAAACACATCCTTGGCTAATCCTTAAGTCAAGAAGAAGCTTACATCAAGAGAAGAGAAGTCTGGAAGGAGTTGGACACCATATTATGTCTTCACAAGCCTTCAAATTTGTAATTGTTTTCTTTTCTTTCATTAGTATGAACTAATTTAATTTTAGCTTGAGATATATCATATATTTATGAACCCTAGACTTGTTTTACATCTATCTAATTTGGGATACCTTCGTTTTTAAATTGAATTCATGTTTTATTCTCTGTTTTATGTGCTTTGATTTATTGTCTGTTTTCCTTGCTAGTGCACGAGTATAGGATTACCTTAATAGTAGTTAGATGGTTACCCGGAAGGGGTGTCTAAATATTGAAACACCACATAAACGTCTAGTGTACGGTAGTAATCCTGACAAGATTTGCCTTGCTAGATAATCATTAGGGTTTGATTTAATCACCAATCAACATTAGAAGGCCAGTATTAATTATGAACCTAATGGTGTAGGAACACCCTATTTAAGTCCCCTCGTAATTGTAAGGTCTTATCCCTAGTTCACTCTCCGGGGATAGGGATGAATTTAGAATCCTTGTTATTGCAATTCTACATAATTCACCCATACGTGTTTAGAATAAACAAGGCTAGTGAGGATTACTTGCTAGTTTCTCGAGCTAAACTTTCATACTATTGTTCTTTCTCTTATTTAATTTTCTGTATTTATTTCAATAGTTAATTTTCTTATCAAAACCAAATAAAAATCTACTTGTCTTTTACATTCTTGTGTTTGATTTATTCTAGCTTTTATATTTGCACTTGATAATTTGCATAAGTTATCTCTAACTTTCGTAGTCTCTGAGGAAAGAATCTTATTTATCATTAAAACTTGCATACATCCTGTAATACTTACGGTACCGTGCTAGGCTACTGTGTCTATTTTTGTACTTATTTATATCATATTTTTATCACACCTTAGTCGACACCACTTCTCAACAGTTAAAACTTTAAATACACACCCAAGATCATTTAATTCTCCTAAAGAAATCAAGTTTCTTTTAATGTCGGTAACATACCTTACATTTGGTAAGACAATCCTTTTCCCATTATTCATTCTCAGATCCACTTGACCAACACCTTTAACATCACATGTTTGATTGTTACCCACATATACAATTTCATTATTAGTCTCAACAATATTATGAAATAGTTCAACTATGGGACACATGTGAAAGGTGCTTCCTGAGTCAAGTATTTAATTAGCATGTCAAGCCTTTTTAGTGATATTCAGCCATCCACATACATCATTATCATTTCTAGACGTACAAGCTACGTTAGACTTATTGTTACTAGCATTGATTTTTTTTAAGCTTAAACAGTTCTTTATCAAATGAACACCTTTACCACAGTAAAAATGTTTTTCAGTTTCTTTAGACTTAGTGTTATTCTTTTTAGCATTATCAAGGTCATTAATCAAGGCAACATCTTTTCTTCTGTTTTACAAACATATTAGAACTAGTTCTTTTCAAATATTTCAGTTTACTTTATCTAGTTTATTTAAGCAGTATCAACTTGATCAAAATTAGGGATAGTAGAAACATATTGGAACATATTTAACTACTTCATATGCATCAAATATAGAATTTAACAGGATCATACATTTACTAGTATCCTAAAAGGTTAAGGGAGTACCCTTCAACAAAAGCACTATTTTAGTAAATTCATCCAAATTATCATCTGTATATTTAGACACATCCATCTTATAGTTAAAAAACTATACTTTCAAGAAAGAAAGATTGGGTTCAGATTTAGTAGCATAAAGATATTCAAGCTTAGCCCACAATTAAATAGCTATATGAACACTATCAACCTGTCTGATCACAAAATTAGATAAGTTTAAGAACAATATGTTATTAGTCTTATCTTCGATTGAATCCTCATTATCTAACAACTCTTTAGGCCAATGTTTAATTTCCCAAACCAATGCATATGCCACTATATGATAGTATAATATAACCTTCATCTTTTTCTGCCAAACACCAAAAAAATTTTACATCGTTGACAGACATCTCAATGCGAGTTGTTGTCATAAGGTTAGTACTATCAAGATACTCAAGTATAATAAGTACTATCTTAGATAGTAACTTTAAAGCAAATAAGCTTATAAATTAAATTTGTAATACCCTCCAAGATTTAAGAAACCATAAATCTCCAAGAAATTAAGTTTGTGAGAAGTAAAACCCTACTTTCAAAAAAAAATCCAAAAACACACACAAATTCAAATCCCTCAAGAATTTTTAAATATGTATTAGTGACACAAAAATAAAAACCTAATACTTTATAATCGTGAATCAAAATATAGAAAAACGAATCTAATACCACAACTCTAAAATTGTTTACACGTATTTGAAGTTAGAGAATGATTAGAGTATACTAGAAACCTATAACATGATATAAATTGCGAGATAGTAAAGAGCACAACTTATTATCGTGGGTCAGTCTTAAAGACCAACATCCATGTTGAGCTACGATGAGTGTATTCGTTCACTAGAAACCTCATATTACAATATCTTTTTGAACCACACAAATCACTCAACTTATAGAATTCACAAAACTTATAAAAAATATCCTCTAGTCTATCAACTACACTAAAAACTACTAGTAATGAATTAAGATGATTTTTACTATTACATATTCTCTCGCTATTACAATGATTTTAACAATCTAGAGTGTAAACTACAGAAATAGACAATTTCAAGGATCACGTGTTCGAGAGAGCGTGTAAGGGAGGTTGAGAGAGTTAAATAATACATCTGATCAACAAATGAAGCTAATTTTTGATACATAACCATGGTAGAATAAGGTTCATAGATTCATCACGAGATCAAGAGACTAGATGTGGCCACGTGTTTTCCTGCTACAATAAAACAACATAGTTTCGTACGAGGTCCAATTTTATATCTAATAACTTGTCAACGCTTTAAATTCAACAAATATAATACTCCACCTTAATAGAAATATACGTTCAAAATATATATTTCCAACAAATTCAAACATATATATTTGCTCGGTTCATTTCCTTCCTAAAAACACCACAATATCAATGTAGTCAGTCATGAAAGAATGTACTTATTTGAAATCAGAGGTAGATTTTATGAATTGGCTTATATAATGATATAGACGTTAGTTTGTATTAGGATAGTTAATTTGACTTTGTAAGAGTTTGTAATTTTGACTTATTTTCTAATGATATGGATTTCTCATCGAATGTATATCTATTATAATTTTCTTTTTATGGTTATCAATTTGAGAAGTTGGGGTTCAAAAAAATCCAAATGTTTTTCAATGGGGTTGTAATGGATTTGAGAAGATGATCAAAATAAAAAATGAAAAATATAATGTACACTAATTAATTAAAGAGATTAAGGCATATATTAATATAATTATAAATTAAATTGAAATTAATGATCCCTTTTTAAATTATCAATTTAAAATACATTGTGAAATTATCTCCTTTAAGTTATTTACCTTAATTTCTTTTTAACATAATAAATTATATCCTTGGATATGAAGGTACGTAACATGTAATCACTTATACAAAATTTCACTACAATAAAACTCTCTAATATTACCTTCTAAGTTTGTAATTCATATATGAAGGAGTGTGGAGTGGGAGGGGGGTGTTTGAATATGAAAGTAATAAAATTATCCATGATAGAAGACTTTAATCAACTTGTTTAGTAGTTGGTTTCTAATAGAAAATTTATCAAATATATAGTGAATCATAAAATGAAATTGATTGCGATTTAATAAATAAACAAAGATAAACAAATAAAATGATATGTAAAGAGTTAGGGATAAATAGTACACAATCATATTGAAGTGGTCGGAACTCTCGGATTACTTAGTCCATTACCTACGGTTACACATTAGGATTAAAACCTTCTCGGTAGTATTCACATATCTTACAGATAAAATACAAACAAATTACACCGTGATTTTTCACGCGTAATCACGACCACTAAACCATGATCCTTGATGACTTAATTTCAACCACTTTACCATTTCGATCACACAACAACTTCTCTCGTACTCATCTATGAGACTAGTGCCAAACTCTTTTCTAATCTTGGATTTTAAAATCATTCACTAAATAAATAGTTCAGTCATGTATACTTGTACACGATTAAAAATAAATTCCTAAAGAGGCTATTACAATCAAGAATGATAAAGTTCTAAAGAGTGGATACTACTATTAAGTATACCAAGCTATATAAGGGTGAATTATCTTTTCGAATTAGCTTAACTAACTCTTTGATTTTGTCTATTATGTTACCAGAGTGATGGATAAGAAGGTGTGTTTTATTTGATGAAATGTATCCCAAATATATAAGAAATTGAGCTCCCATCAGACATATCTATGTGGACAAGTAAATTTTCCAAATCTTACTAAACCGGTATTCGGGTACTACCAAATAGACAATCTGATTTTGTTTCCAAGGTTTAAATTTATGTGATGTGTACCTGGTTAAGGAATATAGCAGGGATGGAATTAAAATGATGTCGCATAAGCCTGAATCGACATCCCAATTTTTTCTCAAAAATGCCTACTCAGTCTGAATAGGGATTCCAATTTTGTTTAAAGAGGTATCCTGATTTTGGACTGTGAGTCCAATTAAGGATTTATAATATGTTGCTCAAATACCAAAACTTTTTTAATGATCCATGTTCAGTGTAAAATCCTACAAAATTTTGTTAGTTTAACTCATCCTTATATTCACAACACATATCAAGTTATGAGATAAAATATGTGTAATATGTAATTATGTTTTGGGATTCAATTGCTTCTAACATATAAAATATCCTAAGTGTGCATATAAGTGTATTTGTAGTTGAACACTTTTACAAATTCATTTCACATATCAAGTTATGCCCTAGGAAGTGTTCAACTCATATTAGTGCCTAAATATGACAAGTTGTGTTTGAGACTTAGAATGTTTCTAAAGTGATACATGATATATTGTGAGAATATTACGAGTAATCGTGTAATTAGAAACTTAAATACTTAAAGATTTATCTCGCAAAGAAAAATTATAAAGAGAAATAAACCAACATTCTCCCGCTTTTTGTTGATGATCTAACGCCAATACACCTCTAGAATGATATGAAATGAAACACATATGGAATCTTTAAGTCCAAGAATCCCCCTCACATTATTCTTGTATGATTAAATGATAAGTATAATCACATATAGATTCTTTTCAAGGAACGACTCCCCCTTATATAAAACATATATCTCAAGACAATTTAAGTTACCTAATATTTATGACGAGAATAATAAATACGTAGCATGTAGAGTAGGCAATATGTTATCTGAATGAACATATCATTCTAGTATTAAATTACTACATATCATGAAATAAACTATTACATATAAAACATTTGTGCATGATAATATTTCATTTAATCAGATATTTCTCCCCTTTTGACTTCATTAAAAGAGGGTGGGCTATAAAAATAAATGCAATCATAATCTAAATAATAGCTTCCGATATTCACGTGGAACAAGAAGGAACGATTTGCATACATATTACCGAAAACACGAATAGCCAAAAATATCCTTAACTATGCATGTCAATTATCAATATACAAGGATATAGCTACAAAGCAGTTTAAGGAGGTAGGATAATCATATAGGGGGTCATGTAGAAATAAAATGATCTTTTTCAACCAAAACATGATGTTTGACCATGAAAGACCATTATACCTTACCGAGGGCTTTCATGAAAAGCGAATAGTAAGTGATGAGTTTCGCCTACACTTATTGTTTCAAAATAAATCGTCATCCAACCAAGTATATATGCAGCCAAATGATAAAAAATGATCATAAAATTAAGAAGCAAATGATGACAAAAATAAAATTTAAGCAATGGGATCCAAGAATCATAGTATCAAAGAAAAATCACCCTAGAGTTATTAAAACTCAATGTACCAATAAATGAAAAATAACAAGTCATAAGCCTACCAAAGAGGCAAACAGAACAAAATAATAAATAATATCATTAAAATATCAATAACACGTCCCAAATTATGATTTTCATTGAGAACTCCCTTCAAACCAATTTCACAAATACATCTCAAACACCTTCATTTTCGGGTAACTACCCTTTGATCTTGTTTTGTCCGGTAACCTTATTTATTGATTTGGATATGATTCTCCTTATCACCAAGAACAACTACATCATCATGATAAGAAGGTGTTGGAGGAATCATCATACAGTGAAAGCCGATTTCTTCCTCTGGAATGTTTGGATTCCTTACATATATAAAATCTTCATCATAGAGTTCATTGGAAGTATCATTACAAAGTATTTGATCTTGTTGATGAAGATCACGCATCTGGTTACAAAAAAAGTCGATGGGGTTACGCACTCTTTGGGGAAGAACTGACCTTTTCCTTTTCATGATTTTGCTTGGAGTACCAAAGACTGACGTCTCAATTCCATCTATAAATTTTCAAATAAATATTTTACATTAGTAGTTTCATTATCGAAGTGAATTTATAAGATACGTGTATAATAATTTAACATATCTTATGGAATTCATATACTCATTTGAAAATAATAAGTTTGTACCTATTTTAGGCACATGAGATACTTGTATAGATATCCTAATAATAGAATTTTTTTGATATAGATAGTTATATTAGTGACCCTGGATAACATTTTACACTTAGATATTGATGATAAAAAAATCTACATAAGACCCAACTTGTGATTATAGAACCTAACTTTTTTATGGAAAATCATACTTAGAAAAATCTATGGAGTTTGAGAAATATTTTATGTTAAAATAAGAACCAATTTGTAAACTTTACTTAATTTGAAATTTTTAGTAGACTTTAATTTTAATCTATGCTTAATTGAGAACAATTTAAATTAGATATTGATTTTTTTTTGTAATTAATTACATATTAGTATATTGTAAAGGGAAGATGAACTTCATTACAAGTGAAAAAAAAATTATTTAAAGAATCGTGTAATTTAGTATACACTTAAAAATATATATAAGTTTATAATTTAGAAAATATGGGTTTTTAAGTGTTTGAAAAAATATATCATGTATTATATCAAAAATAGTTATACTCTTAATTTAAAATATAGTCACAACATTTTCCAATTAATTCTCTAAATAGAAAACTTATATACAATATTAGGATTAATTGCGTAAAACTCTCTATGAATAAAATTACAATACCATTGAATTGTATGATAATAAGTTTTAGGTTGATAATAAATAGGATAAAAAATCTAAGCAAATTTTTTATTTAGAGTATTACAATAAGAAGAAGGTTAAAAATAGACCATTTCTTCAATTTTCTCTAATCTTATACAATGTTACCGTACTTCCAGGTTCTTCACCAAACCTGACATTGTTTGTGCATTTATAATTTTAGATATTTTCAATCACTTTTCTACGAGCAAACACTTTTTAAACATTGCAGGTCTCCGAATTAAATGTTTGAACATTATCATGGGTCTATAAACTAAACTTAATCCATTATATAAATGTGTATGTAAATTTATTAGAATTTACATATAGGTTTGTGTGTGTGTATATATATACACATATATATATATATATATATATATATATATATATATATATATATATATATATATATATATATAAAACATATTAATGTGGTTCAATATGGCTAATGATATTTGGTCTTTTATCTTGTGTAAACAGGTTTATGGTATACACCGAGCTTATTGTTTTTTTAAATAAGCTAACACTAATATATAAACAAGTTATCATTCCTTAACCCATAACATATTGATAAATTGTAGGTGTTCAACCAACTTACATTACTCAAGGATACTCTTGTTTAAGAAATGGCGATTTCAAAATAAAGTTAGAAGATAATTTGTTATTAGTTTATATGTAGACTGACCAAAAAATTGTAGTTTATTAGTTGTTTACAAGTTTATTGTACTCTAGTAAAGGTGTTAGTGTTTTAGGAGCTACATACCTCTCCATCGATCATTTTTAACATTGTTTGTCGCACGTTTAGGGAAGTAGTTTTCAAGAGAACTCTTAACTTTCCACCTTTTTCCGCATGCATTGCATAATACTGGTTTTGCATGTGGTCCAGCTCTCCATATCGGGGAATCTATCAAATTTTTTAAGATATATATTAGGTTTAAGTATGATGAATACCATTTCATATCCATGTTATAAAAATTATTAGTTTGGACTTGAATAGTCTACTTTAAAAATAAAAAAAAACTTTAAAAATAATGTACAAAAATAAAATCTTATGGAATGCCAAGAGATAAAATTGCATGATGTTTGTAGACATGGAATATCTAGGTACATTCAACAAACATTGTGATATATTTTTATCTCATGCAAAGAAACATATCACTATAATGGAAAAAAATGTAAAGGTCAGTATTAAAAGGGACTATAATAAGCGCAAAAAGTGAACACAAGACTTGCTCGATTTTATGGTGGTCTACCCTCTCACAAACTCTGGTCTACAACTATTATAGATTAAGACATTGATACATGGCCCATCTACTTATTACCTTGGGGATACACTTATTTAGCCATAGACATAGGTGCACAACACTTTTTTCATGGTATATATGATCGACTTTTCGATTCTTTATGATCTACTTCTTTTTCAAAGTATAAGTTTTTTTCCTACTAAAAGAAAATATATAGTTTATGAATCTGCATAATTGAAAGGTTAAATATTACTATGATTTTATATGAAAACTTGACTATTTTTTTTTTTGGTAAAATTAAAATTTATGGATACATGTAGGTCACATGTTTGATCATAGATAAAAAGGAAGTGGTTCTTAGAACTTGACAAAATAATTGATAAGAAAAATCATAATGGTTAATTAAAGTAATATATATATATATATATATATATATATATATATATATATATATATGTATGGTGAAGATATAAAACAAATTTTTTATATATATAAATATATATATATATATATATATATATATATATATATATATATATATATATATATATATATATATATATATATATATATTTAGTGAGACACTTACGATCAATTCCACAATGGAAACACGACTTTGCTCTATCATCATCCAACTTCTTACGGGATTGCATACTAGATCTGGATATAAATGAGTGAATATAAAATATTAGATCTTTGAAGTTTGTACAATCAAATCCGAGGTGCTACAAACTAGTGTGAATATACAAAGTTTAAAACATTGGAGTGAAAAATGGTTTTTAATATACCCAAATATTATTTTACACACAAAAAACTGATGGAGTTATAATGTCTATATGAATTGATTAATGAATATATTTTTTAAACTTATATTTAAATGGATAATACATATATTCATAAAAAAAAATAGTCATTACATTTCTCTAAGAATTGGTCTTCTAAAAAAAATTAACATCCCATTAAAGATTTCGAATTCTAGTTTCTCTTGATTTAAAAAAGTTAGATAAAATAAAATACATGATAAATAAAGATACCTCTTACCCAATATTTTACGGATAAACTCACAAGAGAATAACTTGTATACAACTTGATAAGACTTCTTGCCCTTAATTTTGAGGTGAAGATGTAAATGAAGAAATAGTTCTTCGAAGCATATTTTCAAGAGTGTAAAATAGACTAGTAATACTAATTGTGTTATGAGCCCTTTTATCTTTCATTTATATTTTTGAACGAGTATCCAATTTTATTTAAGAATATACAAATTAAAAAAAAAACTTAAATTTTTCACGTTGGACTTAACTAGAAATTTGTAGAATACTCTTATATATTGAATTTATGTACAAATTATAAAAAATTTAAAGTTCTACTATAAAACTTATCTGGACAATTATATTTCTTTCTATTTGATTTATTATCATATTTGGTACAAAATATCAATTTAGGTAAGCACATAATGACATAATTATCCTAAGATAACCATTACCATGATAATACCTAATTAAACTTTTATTTGCTGGCACATATATGTATAGCTAATACTTTTTTAAAACTTTTAGTTGACATTTACCGCATCAATATCTATTTCCATTTATGATTATCACCTATAAAATTATATAATTAATCTACTATACTGAGATATTAAAAATTTGAATACAAATCGCAACCTTGAAACTTTATAGAATACAAAATTTATATAATTACTAATTTTATATTGTGTCATTATCATGCTAATACTAATTATTAAGACTATTTTATCAAATTCAAATTATTAGTTTGATATGTGGAAGATTCTTGAATCGGACTAATTTTTATTTTATGATACTATAATACAATCTTACTTACATCTTAAAAAAAAGATTATTCATATAATTTTTTATTAAATACGAAGCCATAAGATTGGTCTTGTTATACAAAAAATTTACAAATTATAATAGATTTAGCACAGTTGATATAATCTAATGATATGCAAATGAAAATGTTTTTAGGGTGTGTCTAAACAATCCTTGGAGTATTCTTCATCAAAGTATATAGTATTAGTTGGGAACAAGTCTCACTTAGTGTCATACAAATTCAGATAAAAGTATCACCCACACATGTGGGTTGATTCAAAATACCATTTTCACAAAATTATCATTCAAGATATAAAAATTTTGTATACATGTTAATAGATAAGTAATTAGGAAAACAGTTTGAAAACATGCATTAATTAACCATCAAATGAACTTCTAAATTTTATGTTCTCTTAATAGACTTGAACTTAATGGAGGGAAGAACACACATTATTTTTACAAATATGGTATCATAATGAATTTTAAATATGGTATTAGTGAACTAATAGCTTGTATATCATATGTTGCATCACTTCCAACGGTGATGCTAGAAGAATTCACACTGCCGAGAACTACTCCATTGCGTATAACAGTGACTTTAATTATAAGGAAGGAGATGTGAGAAATCTTGCAAGCCTTTCCAAACAAATTGATGTAAGAATCCTTACAAATCAATGGAACGACACTTTTTCATTTTCCAGCCCTTTCCAAAAAAAAAACTTAACAGACAATTCCCGTAAACTAATATAACTACACTTTTTCCTTCCTTAAACGTTGCATCTAGATTAATTCTTTGGTAGCCTTTTATAAGTGGATCCCAAGATTTGATTACTTACCATTGTTTAAAATTGTATTGTTTATATTTATGTTGGTGAATACCATTAGAAAAATTAACATGTAAGATGTAGGTCATATGTTAGTTACATCACTTCTTTGATTTGATTATGCAAATTGGTGCAATCTAATGCATGATTTCCTTATAATACTCCACATAGTTCATAAAAATAAACTACTTTTTGATATTATTTCATGTATACTCATACTATATTGATACTTAGACAAGAAGTATTCCAATAACCCCTAGTCTACTGGAAACCAAAAAAGATATGCTCTGTTGTCTCTTTTTTATCGTGACAGATATGAAATTTTTAAACATTTCTCTTTATAGCTATAAAATTGTGTAGGTTAAGCATTTGTGCATGCTATTTATACTAGATGTAGGTATTTTAGGGACCATTTTGTAGTCCAGAGTTGTTTCTAAAAGTATATTTCAATTACAAATGAGGTTGAGGTTCTTTAAAAAACTTTAGGTGATACATTACTGAAGGTGTTATACATGGTATAGTACTCTACCCTTGTATAGTATTTTCCATACTTATATCTGGGTCGAAAGATCTTATTCTCAAGGTTCTTTCTAAGAAATATTATTTTCTTATGGTATCTACCATTTTTATGGACGCATGCTTCAAGCGTGGTAATGTTTAAGTTTTTCCTTTCTACCACAAACTGTTTATAAACTTTAATTAAGTTTTTCATAGAGTATTGAACAACTAATTATTGATATTTGTATATCTATTTATTAATAAATATATTAATATTTTCAACGTTATCAATTATCTATATGTAACATAGAAGTAAGAAATATCTTCCATTTCAAACACTCTTCCAAAACCAAGATGTGTGGCAACCAACATTGGCATAATGGAAACCAGTATTAAAGAATTAAATAAACTTTATTAAATTAGTTGTGATAAATTAACTAAAATAGTCCAACCTTTCTTAGTTATAAAAGAATAGATAAATATCTCAACCTTTCTAAATCCTATCCCTTCATAGGTTCTGTCTTAAAGAGAAAATGCTAGTGTTCCACACAAAGTCCGTAATTAAGGAACCAATATTTCTATATGTTTTGTTTGATACATAATGACATACATAGTATATCTTGGTAGAGAGAATATTACAAAGTATATATAGTGTTCTTAATTTATTTGATATTATACTATCTTTCCAACTTAGAAAATACATGTTTAGTGATGTCTACAATAGTATTAGCCACTTAAATATTGGATTTACCTATAAAACTTTTACTTCCTAGTTATTTGCGAAGGTCTTGTGAGTCTCTGAGGGATTTCACAATATATTATGTATTTAATACTTTAGGTTATCATTAGTATTTCTAGAAAATAAAATGGAGTATTTGTTAAGGTTTAAGTATTGTACAGAGGCATGAATATACATGTTTATCACATTGTTAAGACAATCTTACTTTACTTTAGAATTCTTAATAAAGAAAGCAGAGTCAGAAGGGGATCTATCTTCCTAACAGACTTACACGGCCTAAAACCTCATAAGTTTTTTTCTCACTTTATTTTTCAATAGACTGGCGAGGGCTTGGGTGGCTAGGTTAAAAATGTATGTTGATAGAGGGTATCCTAATATAGCGCCTATAGATGGAGTAAATGATTATCCTGGACGTCCATTTGAATTATTTGTGTATGTGACTAGTTTAATATATTTCATAACATGCTTTATCCAATTTTGATGAAAGCAAAGTCTAAACATCATGGCTTCGATAAATTACCTTTCTCGCGTGTTATAAGTTTTATAAATTTCAATTTTGAGGATTGCATATTTATATATAGCATAAGGTCTTATCTTTTTTTAATTATGTACTTCATGTACTAAAAGTGTGTTATTTTGTATTGATCTACATATAATCAAAGTACATTTAGTAGGAGACACCAACTCATTTATCATACATTGGAGTATATTTTTTAAGCCTTTGTATGAAATTTGAGAAATTCATTATCAATAGTTGAGTGTGCAAGAAGGGTTTTAGTCTTAGAAATCAAGAAAATTGTTTTATTATAGATATAAGTCATTAGTTTTTTACCTTTTAAGAGATCAATAAAAAAATGAATGACTTCCTTCCCTATGATATGGAAATATTTCTTGTAGAATACATCACAAAATTTATTAAGTCAATTGTGAATAATTCATATAGAGTGTCATTTGGAGTATGACTTACAATTTGTTATGTATGATACATAAAGTCATTAAATACGCAACATACAATATTTGTGCTTATTGAATTCCAATTAATGATATAGACACAAAATGTGACACTTACATGATGTATAAAGTAGTGACATTATGATTGTAGCTTAGAGAAAAATATCCAAGGACAACCAATATGGACATACGATGTGATAAAAGGATTATTTTGAAAGAGCTGATATATTTACTATAACACTCATCAGTGATTTAATGATTACATCTAATCAAATTAAAAAATCTTGCAATATTGTAATTTTAAAAAGGTTTAGGGGTGCATTTATACCTTCATTTTTTCTTATAGTTAAATAAAGTAATTGCATTAATAACCCTTTTCGTTGTATAGGTTTCTTATTCATCTTATTAAAAACGACGAGTTCATACATAGTTCATACATAGGATCAAAAAAGATTGATCACAATGTCAACTAGAAGAGTATTTGAAGTAATCAAGCATTCAATATGAACTAGAACTAATGGTAATCCAAGTTGAGGTACATGAGGATGGATTACAACTTTATGCATGTATAACTAAAATTGTATCTTACCTATGTATTCTATAGAATCTTGCTAAGTATGCACTTGCACAGGATGTTATATCTTGGTAGGGTAACAATACATTTTGTTGATTAGACAAATGACCTTTACTACATTGTTTAGATAGCAATGATGGACCTTATGTATTGCGCTATATACATTAGAAGATATGCAACAATCACATTTTACATAGATCACTCTTTACATAGATTCTAAAAAATAGAACAATCAACACCGAAGATGAACTATATTTCTGGTATATGTTATTTCTGCGAACAAGGCCTCGATCCCATTGGACCATACCAAAATATATAGGAAAGGATCAACATATATAAAATATTTTATTATTATTTAACATAACATTTCAAAACTCTTGCACCTCTTTGATCCACCTCTAACATCGTATGATTTTTCATATGCATACATATCTCCAGGTTACCTATAAAACTTCATAAAAATTTCTTGTTATGCACAAGAATCGGATATTATTTGGTCATTTAGAATTGAAGATATTTCAGTTAAGTTCTTTTAGAGCAAACAACTTTAATATTTTATACATTTCCCAATTCAATGTTTGGACATTCTCAACTTTGTAATTTTTTTTATTTTGTGTACATCTACTGAAATTAATCATTTGTATGTATGTGTATTTGATGTGAGTACATCTGTGTGCTACACTCTCCATGCATAATACATATATATTTATGTTTGTGTTACATATATATAGAAAAAGGAAAAAAGATGTATATAATTCTTTATGTCTGATTATACTGGGTCTTTTACCGTTTTTATACATGTATATGCTATTCATCGATTTTATTGTTTCTTTAACAAGCTAGCCCTAATATCCAAACAAATCATCATTCCTTAACCATCAAAACATTGATTATTCAAAGGCATAACAATCAACTTTTATTACTCAAATAATAATCTGAGGTGAACAATTGTGGTTCCAAACATAATTTAGAAAAGATTTTATTATTAGTTTAGTGCATACTTACCAAAGAAATTACTGTTTTATTGGAAGTATACTAGTTTATTATACTATAGTGGAGGTGGAAGTATATAATGAGTTTAACTTCTTAATTGACCATTTTCAGCATTACTTGGAGCACGTTTAAGGAAGTAGTTTGTAAGAGAACAGACAACTCCTGCATCTTTTTCCACACACCTTGTAAAATATCGGTCTTGCATGTGGTCCATTTCTCTATATAAGAGAACATGTCAAATTTTTAGTAATGAATAGTACTTTTGAGTATCATGGAGACTATTTCAGAGCTAAATTTTGAATTATTAGTTTGGCCTTTAGCTAGTACTTTTAATAATATCAAACAATAGAAATAAAATTACAAGATAAAAGCTAATTGATTATCAAGAGATAATATTTCATGATGTTTTTCATGATGTCTAATATAGTTCATGCAAAAATCTATATTACATTAATCAGGACAAAACAATTATAAAGGTTTAACTTCGAAGGGACTATGACGAGCGTACAAACTGTACATGTGAAATCCATTGCTTGTTTTTTAAGTTGTCTACCACTCAAAACCTTATGTCACCAAATATGATAGGCTTGAACATTGATGCATGACCCACCTACTTATTACCCTGGGGCTACACTTATTTAATACTTGACATAATTTCACAACAAATTTTGTCATGATATATGATGAATTTACTCGGTCTTTATGGCCTCTAGCTCTCTCCACCGTTTGCAACACTCAGATAACCTCCTCTGAATCCACTTCTACTTCAAGTGCCGGTACTCCCATTGTCAATGCCATGGTCGAACCCTCATGAACCGCTAGAAATTCCACTACCACCGTTAGTGAACAATCAAATTTCAGCGAAAAACCTTTGATCCACTTCCCCTCATGATCCCTAAATAATCCACCCGCACCACCCTTACCTAAATTATAAATAAATCTTCCATCCGTGTTTAGCTTAACTTCCCAATTTGGTTTGCTCCAACCTATCAATTCAACATAATCCTTGCACTTGCTCACCCTTCCTGAATGATCTATCCATGCTATAATGTAGTCCGCCACTACCCATTTGGATTTTTTAATAGTCTCCCCTCCACTCATAAAACCCCTTTCTTTAAAAACAACCTCATTTCTTGCTGCCCATATGACTCTAATTAAAGCCGCAAAAAACAAATTCCAAGTAATGCCATCAAACAAACTTGTACATGAGAATATTTTTGTTCCACCAATCCCTTGCCTATAATTGGCTATCCACCTAAGTGAAATCACTTCCTACCAACCGACCCGCAAATCGAACACCAAACTGTTGATGATAATTTCTGGCAAGAGTCCCCTCGAAACCGATGTTGCTGTGTGCGAAAGAGGATCCAAATGCTAATGGAACTCCACTATCAACCTGTTGCACTAATGTAGCAGTTCAAAAATTAGTAAAATTGCAATTGTTAGTCCCTACAACGCTGCTGCTGTGTGCAAAGGAGGATCCAAATGGTTCTGCTATAGATGCGCTATCAGCCACTGCACTACTGTAGCAGTTAAAAAATTATTAAAATTACAGTTATTAGTCCCTTCAACGCTGCCAAACACTCATCCGTTTAGACCTCTAGCAAAATATTCATAACCCACCCTTAATATATTAAAGCTTTCATGATAAGTCCCTGGCACCCGCTCCCTTCCCTTAGTTAACAACACTCCCTGACCCGAGCTTCTCCAATTAACCACCACCTCCTCCAAATAAATATCATACCCCCATTCCTCTGAACCCTTCTACTAACCTCTTGTAACTCCTCTCTAACACTGTACCACACTCCCTTCTCTCCCTCACAGTCACGAAAGAGATGTAAGGCAGACTCTTCTCTCACACTGCACCAAGAGCACAAAATTGAGGGATCCATCCCTCGTTTACACAAATTCCCTCTCGTAGCTAAACTATACAGACCCGCTCTCCATAACAAAATACAGATGCTTTGTGGACCCCTTAGCCTCCATATTTTATCCCATCTGATATCGCCTTTGGTCTCACCAATTGAAATATCCAACAAACCGACTTAACAGTGTAAACCCCACTTACTTCCCTTTTCCAAGATATTACATCCGGATCATACCTTGAGAATACTGAATATTAGCTTTTCTTTATGGATCAAATGTATATTGTTATTATTTTACAACTATTTATTAGTTGAGATCCAGTGACTAAATATATATTATTGTTAATAAATATTGAATTTAAAATTAAAGAATTTATTTTTTATAATAAGTTACTATATGTGTGTGTGTGTGTGTGTGTGTTTGAGATTAATGTCCTTCCTAAAACATCACAACATCAATGTAGAAAGAATATGCTCGATTCAAAATCATATTTAGATTTTAAGAAATTGATTATATAAGAGTAATGCTAGATATCACCCCAAATCATATCACTCTTTTATCGCCTCCTATGTGTGGACCAATCATAAAAGAGAGAGAAAATGATAAATTGGGAAAGAGAAATTATATGATTGGTCTATTTAAAATCTACCAAGGAGGTAATAAAAAGGTAATGCGATTTGAGGTGATATCCAGCAGTACTCATTATATAATGATGTAGAGTTTAGTTTGTATTAGAAAAATTAGTTTTACTTTGTAAAAGTTGAAATTTTTGATTTATTTTCTAATGCTATGGATTTCTCACTGAATGTATAATTATTATTTCAATTATCTTATCGTGATTGATAATTTAATAATTTTTTGTGAAAGGAATCTAAACATTTGTTTGATGGGGTTTTGTTATATTTGAAAATAAGAACAAAAGGAATAAGGAAAATAAATATTTTGGACGGTATAAATATATATATATATATATATATATATATATATATATATATATATATATATATATATATATATATAATGTATAATATTTAGACCGTTATGGATTACTTTTAAAAATAATCACTTGAGTTGATTTTATATTTCTAAAACTACTCTGCACCTTTAAAATCATTTTTAAGAAAAGTAGTAGAGATTTGATTATTATAAAAATCACTTAAAATAGTTTTAGATATCAAAATATTTTTTACAAATACTTGAATTTCAAGTGACATTCACTTTTAAATTTAAAATAATTAATCTTAAATGGACTCTTAATTGATTACATATTAGTATATTGTAAAGTGAAAATTCACTACAAGTGGAGATGGTTTTATATAAAAATCATGTAATTTAGTATACGATAGATATAAGTTTGTAAATTATAAAGTATTGGCTCTTTAAGTGTTTCGAAAAGAAGATGTCATATATTATATAAAAAATAGTTATGCTTTAAAATAAACTTTATACAATTTTTCATGAATAAATTTACAATTTCATTAAAACATATCATAATACTTTTTAGGTTAAAAATAAATTGGATACAAAAATATATATATTTTTTATTTAGAATATTATATTAATAAATATGTTAAAAATCGACCCACTCTTCAACCACCTTAATATCATTAATTGTAATAAAAATTTGTTTGTATATTTGGATATTTTAATCTCATTCCTTCAAAGCAAAACATTTTTTAAACATGGTATATTTCTAAATTCAATGCTTGAACATTTTCAGATTTTTATAATTTGAACTATATACTAAAATTACTCCTTTATATTCTGTAAATATATGTATCTGAATTTATATACATCAAAATATAACTTTATGTTAATTGTGCTTGGATATTTTATCTTGTGTAAACATGTATATGGTATTCAACAACCTTATTGTTTATTTAACAAGCTAACACTAATATACGAACTAATTATCGTTTCTTAACCCATAAAATATTTAAAAATGGAAGGTGTACTAGCAAAATTTAATTACCCAGCGATAATCTTAGGCAAGCAATGTAGATTTAAAAATAAAGTCAGAATTTTTTGTTATTGATTTAGGTGTAGACTTTGACCAAAGACATTGTAGTTTCGTTAGCCGGTTATTGATTTATTGTGCGGAACAATTATAGAATAAGGCGTACACAACAATGGCTTTCTATTTTAAAGCCCAACTACTAACCAGTAGTTAGAAGGCCAACTAAATAGGGGGAAAAGCCTAAAAAAACCCTCCCTTCCCTAGTAACTACAGGTGAAACCCCAAACACAAAAATCTGTTCCTATTACATTAAAAAACCCGCTCGTCTCTCTCAAACTCACCTCTCTCTGTTTCTCTTCTCTCGTTCTCTCTTAACTGAAAACCAAACCCTGAAACCCTGCGCCACCACCATCTCCTCACTACCATTCCCACCCAGATCCACCTCCTCAACAACATCCTCATTCAGATCCACTACCATCTCAGACCCGATCCTTCACCATCCACCATCTTAGACACAGATCCACCACCATCTTCACTGCTCACTGTACCGACGCCGCCTGAAGCAATAATCCACCAAGCCGCTGGTACTCGCACCAAGCCTCTCTTCTTCACCAAGAATCCCCTGCCATGGGTCCAACAGAAGAACTCCGGCGAGTTCGAACCAAAACGAAGCCTCCCTGGTCCAGTTCTGATAAACTCCCTTCCCGTCGATCAAAGAGTTGATCAATTCAAAAAATGGGCCAGCCCCATCGTGGTACAGACGAAGGTAATCAAGTCGTGGGCATAGCCACTTTCAATTCTGATAAACCGCGCTGCTTCCCAAGATTCGAACCACCAGATCTCTCATCTTGCTGTCTAAGCAATCACGGAGAAGATAACCACCGGTTAGTCCCTCTCTTCCACATAAATCGCAGCTCTGTCGTATTCCTTCTCCAAGTCCATTCTCCATCATCAATGAACCGCGTTGCTTCACAGGAAAATGGTTGAGATTTGTTGGGCTATATTCGCACCACCACCACCATATTCTCTCTTCATCACCAATCCACCTCCGTCGTGATATCAATGACCCACCACCATCTCAAATCCTACCCCCACCAACAAAGGTCCAGACCGACGAATGGGTATAGCGCAAGAAGTCAAAGGTCCAGCCACATGAAGCCCAAAGCTAAGATGGGTCCAAACCCAGGAAGCCCATTTCCTCATAAGGGTCCAGCCCCATGACGCAAACCGTGCACACATTTTAGGAATTTTGTCTGATTTCTTTTTTGTTTTTATATAATTTCTACTTCAATTTTTGTAAGATGATGGTTGATGTTTTTGTGTAAATGATGATGCTTTGTACCTTGACTTGTTTTTCATTTTTGTTCCCATAATTTGAGTGTTAAAACAATTTTTATTCCCATTTGTTGTTATTGCAATCCATTTGTGTTGTGGGGCAGTTGTGCAGATTGGCCTTTTGTTCTTTGTGGGGTTGAGCAGATTTTTAGTTGTGTGTTTTGTTCATTATGGGTACAGCCAAAATGATCTGGTGCTGCAAAATATGTATTGTAGGGGGCCATAGGTACAACCCCGTAGATGAAAAGAGGGTGACTTTAAAATACATAGTTGGGTATGTACCCATCACGAGCAAGGGTAAAAGGTCAAAAATCCTAAACAGAAATTGGATAATGGCCTTAAAAAATAACTTTTTGTAACTTGGACTTAAAATATAAAGTTTGAGGATTTCATGCCTCAGTTTGTATTTTCCTCTTATTGTGCTCTAATAGAGGTGGAAGTATTTTAGAAGCTTTACCTTTTGATTTACCACTTTTAGTATTGTTTGTAGCACATTTAAGGAAGTAATATTCAAGAAAACCCTTAACTCTCCACCTTTTTCCATATGTATTGCATTATGTCGGTTTTACATCTGGATATTCTCCATGTCAATTAATCTGTCAATTTTTTAAAGAATATAATATGTATAAGTATGATGAAAACCATTCCGTATCCAAGTTATAAATTATTAATTTGACCTTGAATATGCTACTCTAAAAATATGAAAATAGAAATAAACATACAAGATAAAATTTTATGGATTACCAAGAGATAAAATTGTCTGATATTTGTAGACAAGGCATATCAAGTTATATTCGATATATTCAAAAAATAATTAACTATAGTTTAGCTCATGCAAAGAGAAATATTACTTTAATGGGGAGAATGTACATGTCTATATTTAAATGGATTATAATGAGCGCACAAAGTGAACTTGAGAAATTCCTTGCTCGATTTTATCGTGGCCTACCCACTCATAACCTTCAGTTACAACTATTATATGCTTATACGTTGATGCATGGTTGGTGTCGCCTAAGATGTGATAGAATAATAGGTAAAATAAGTGCAAATAAACACCCTAGGCTAGCACGGTACTGCAAGTATTATATGACGTATGCAAGTTTTAATGATAAATGAATTTGTTCCTTAGAGACTATGAAATCTAGAGAAAACTAATGCAGTTATCAAGTGCAAATAAGAAAGCTAGAATAATAATAATACGCAATAAAATAAAAGACAAATAGAATTTTTGTTTGGTTTTATGAATAGAAAAATTAACTAATTAAACTAAAGATGGAAAATTAAATAAGAAAAGAGAATATTATGAGAGTTCAGCTCAAGATATAGCAAGTAATCCCCACTAGCCTTGTTATATCTAATTATGTAAGGGCGAATTATGTAAAATTGCAATAACCAGGATTCTGAACTCCTCCCAACCCCCGTCAGGGTGGACTAGGGTGGCGACCTCACAATCACGAGGGGACTTAAATAGGGTGCTCTTACGCCACTAGGTTCCTAAATGAGACTGGCCTTCTAATGATGATCGGTGGTTAAATCATACCCTAATGGTTATCTAGTTAGGCAAGCCTGTCAGGATCACTACCGCACACAAGACGTTTATGTGGTGTTTCAATAATTAGACACTCCTTCCGGGTGACCATATAACTACTATTAAGGTAATCCTATACGTTGCGCACCGCAAGAAAAACAGACAATAAGTCAAAGCACATAAAACAGAGAATAAAACATGAATTCAATTTAAATACATTGGTATCCCAAATTAAAGTAAATGTAAAACAAGTCTAGGGTTCATACCCATATTCTAAATCTCAAGATAAAATAAATTAGTTCATACAAGAGAAAGAAAATAAAACAATTACAAAATTCAAGGCTTGTGAAGGCATGATTTGGTGTTCAGCTCCTTCCAGACTTCTCTTCTCTTGTTGTAAGCTTCCTCTTGGCTTAAGGGTTGGCCAAGGATATGTTTATACTGATTAGGGGATGTATTTATAGTGTATAGGAAACCCTAAAACGTTTTCTTGGAATGGAACCCTAAAATATAGAAAAGGTAATAAACTGCCGTTGTTTTGTTTTAAACGTAACTTCTTCAATACCGCTTCGATTGACGCATTCTTTAAATCGAAACTGATCGTCTCGGAAAGCTCTACAACTTTGCTTCAGATCATTCTTCCAAATTCCCATCAAATCTTGAGTTATGATCGCTTTTATGAATGTAGCTGCTGGAATTCGGATTTATTTGGCAACTTTATCTTTTCCTTTTTATATTTCCTTCCTTTATCTCCAATTTACATCATTATCTTATTTCCTTTATCTCTTAGAATTGATTTGGCATCTAATTAATTACCATATATCTCTAAAGCTTCACAACTAACAAACAATTAAACCCAATATGCTCTAAAAATAATAAATAATCAAATCAAGACAAGAAATAAGAAAATACCACCAGAAATCACCAAAACACAAAAAATATTTCCGAGATTATCATATAGAAATAAAAAAATTTCAAACTACTGGAATAACAAATCTAAATGTATTAATTTTCGGATGACCAAAAAAATGTATTAATTTTCAAGCCTAACTTCTAAATGGATTAACAAAACGAATATCCTAACTTATATTTCATAATAAATAGATTAACGAATCTGAATTGATTAACGAACTTAAATGGATTAATGAAACTAAATAGATTGACAAACGTAATAAACCTAAATCAATCAAAGAATCTAATGGATTAGCAAATCAAACTAGATTAACGAAGCTAAATCAAACAAATCAAACTAGATTAGGAAACTAAATGGATTAAGGAATCTTTAACGATGAAATAAATTAAACTCTACCCAAAGGTCAACAGTGGAATCCCTAACTGAGGCCACCAACGACCTCTGGTTAAAATGCATAAATCCGACCACCACAAAACCACCATAAATCAGTAGACCTATCTGCCCATATGTATATACAGACATAGTATAGAAGAAAATATAAACATAATAAACACGATATATAAGAGGTAGGAAATGGAGTAAAAGAGATGAAAAGAGTCGATAACGACTCATAACATTGCATTTGTAAGGGCGGAGTACGGAGTAGATATGGGTAAAGAGACCGTCGGAGAAAGAGTGTTAAAAGTAATAGAACAAAGTAATGGTATATATTTGACCTAAGATTTTACCCAAGAGGTCTTTGGTGGGTCCTTGTGTGTTATAAAATAATGCAAATAAAATAGAGGAACCACTAACTGCAAGTGTACAGTTGTCCCAAGTAATATATGATAATCAAGTTCGTTCGCAGAGACGGATTAGGTTGACTCTAATGTTATCAAATAGTGGAATAATTGCAATAACGGAAAAATAAATGATATGAAAGATTGTTTTGGGTTTTTGTTTATCAACTACAATGCTAAAGTAAATTAAAGACTAAATAAATTAAACTGAAATAAAAATAATGCAAATGAAAGGTGTAGACGCAAAGGAGAAAGTAGTACTTGAGTCACGCTAGGGTTTCCACACAAACTTTATTAATTAATGTCTTCCTTTAAGGGTTGAATTACTATTATTACGCTAGTCGGGATTCTAAAGTCTCTTAGCCTCCGTCAGGGTGGACCTAAAAGCTCTTCTATGGTCTTCTAAACCCCTTCAGGGTGATTAAAACCACTTTCGGATGATTAAAACTTACCATATTGGCTATTGGCTAGTCAAGCCTGTCAAGGTCATTGGCGGACACCGACGGCAATTACCTAGTTCTGTATCTAAACCCCATGTCAAGGTGATCAATACGCTACTATATTGAATAACCTGGATACTAAAACTTATCCTTAGTTCATGACTCTAAAGATAATAAATAATCACAAAATAAAAGCCAACGTAAAATAATAATTCAAATTAGATTCTTATATCCCAATTTGGAAAAACAATAATTAAACTAGTTTAGGTTCAACCCATGTTGCGATTCTCAAGTACAAAGTGAAATTTATCTCATAATTAAAGTAAAAGCAAAAGAAATAAAATTAGATGAACTCATGTTTTACAGAAAGGAAATAAAATAAAAGACCTAATTAGGAGATTGGATTTGGCTGTTGATTTGGAAAAGATGAATTCTCCAGCTCTTGACTTCTTCCTTTTCCTAGATTCTGCTCTTTTCTCTGACGCTCTGACTTTGTATAAAATGAATTGTGTGTAAAAATAAAGTAAAAAGGCCTATATATACTAATAAAATAGGACTTGGCCTTATTTTAAATGAAATAATGAAATATTAAATAACCCAAGTCCACTCTTCAAGTCCAAATCTCGTAACTGTTGTAGAGCCTCTACTAAAACGGTTGCAACTTTCTCAATTTAACTTCGAATTGACTCATTCAACTTGCTAATTCTTAGTAACTCGATAAGGCACGAATCATCTTCACAACTCAGAGGCTGAATCCACGATTAAGTAGTTCGAAATCAGGAATTACCATCAGCCTTCCAGATTTGCAGCTCTAATTTGTCAACTCTTCGGGATATTTCTTCTAACCTTTGACTCCTTTACACGATCTAAGACTTCCATTCTTGATTCCTCTCCTTACTAGTATTAGAAACCTACAAACTTTACACTAAAACAAACCATTTAACGTGCAAAAGTTTAATAAATGAAAAATACTAAAATCAAAGGAGGGAAAATGATATATAGCAATTTAACACTAGAAGTCTATCGAATTAGTCAAATAATCACCAGATTTGATGTCTCCTAATGGCATATAATTAGAACAAAAGAGGACACATCAGTCTTGAAGGCACCTCCTATAGACACATGCACACCTCCCCGATCCCCTATTCTTACTAAAGACCATAAACCCATTATAACACTATAAGCCGTAATTCCTCTACATATTTATCCCTTTTTGTTTTTTATATCCTTTATATACTAAAAATTGCAAATATTTTTTTAAAAACCCTAAATCTCATTCTCTCTCCTCTATTTTATATCCTCTTGTAAACCCACCTTCTTTCTCTATTTTTTCCATAGATTCTCCATGAATCGTGAAGCTTTTTGCAGATTTCTAGAGCTTCTCACCTCGCTCGGAGAATCTCTACATTATCTTAACCTACGTTCTAGCCATGACAGCTCCATTTTCTTGACCTCTATTCGTTCAAAGATGGATCAAAGTTGAACGCAACCATGGCGTTCTCCGGCGAGGCTTGGTGCAGAGCTCAGCTCCAGATCTATTCATGCTCAAATTCGGCATTAATGGAAGCAAAACGATGCTCCGGTGAATGGAGTTAATGGAAGCACATCGAAGCTCCCTTCAAAGAAGTGAAGCTCAATAGCTTGAATCGACGTCGTAGAGTAGATCCACGTCGGTGCTTAGTAGCTTGAATCCACGTCAGTGCTCAGTAACTTTGAAAGGGTGAAGCTTGAATTTGACGTTGATGGAAGTATAGTGAAACGGATGCGGATTTCTTGAAAAGAACGAGAAGCTCGAGATTTGTTCGTGAATCTCTCAGAGGTCGTAGATCATTAACAAGAATCTTTCAGAGGTCAGAGTTTGCGTTCGCGGTGGTCTTCTATGTTGGTTCGTTAATGAATCACTTTTGGTGTGGAGGTCAGTGTTGACGGGGATGAACGAATTTAGTTCTCGAAATTATTGTTGAGCTGAGTCCATGATGGTCTTGTACAGGCGAAGAAACTCATCGTGAGAAGCTTAAGGGTGACTTGGAGCTCAGTTACGTGAAGCTTGCTTTGCTTATATCTTTTCTTCTTTTTGTTTATTTTTGTTTGAATTTAGTATTATAATATTTTGTTTTTTTTAGTAGATGTATTTTGTTGCTTTCTTTTTCTAGTAAATAGTTTAATTTGTAAAGTAGTTTGTATTTTCTTTTTTTCCTTGTAACATAAATTATTTTGTGCAATTTTTCTACTTAGTAATTTAAAAAAAATACTTAGCAATTTTTACAGAGTACACTCAGTGAATCCCCTTATATTCCGTAATTTATCGCAATACTTAGTATTTTTACCAAATACTCATTAAAATTCTTTGATGCTCAATTCTTTTTTTGAGCATTCAGCTCTTTCTCCAGAGGTACTCATTATTTTTTTTCAAAACTGATTTTCTTGTAACTTAGTACATTTCCTAAGTACTCAGCATTTTTCTAGTGGAACTAGTGGTGATTGGCAGTGATCGGTGGTGGTGTTTGTGGTCGTAACTGAAAAGTATTGATACACAAT
This sequence comes from Nemophila menziesii, assembly GCA_029959085.1. Lineage (NCBI taxonomy): Eukaryota > Viridiplantae > Streptophyta > Magnoliopsida > Boraginales > Hydrophyllaceae > Nemophila > Nemophila menziesii. The sequence goes on from JARWIR010000021.1 coordinate 10,523,239, forward strand.
GAAGGTGGAGAGAGAAAAATGATAAGAGAAAAGAGATAATAATGTTAATAGAGGAGAAAACAAATCTATTTTTATCTTATATATACCTTAAAGGTATTTTTAATTCACAAGGTTTCAAAAGCTCTTTTAGAGAAAAAAATGATTAAGATATTACTTTTGAGACACATAAATCATCAAAAAACCATAAGTAATTCCCCATGTGACCTCAAGGGCTTTTTGGAATAGTACTAAATTATGAAGCACTCTTTAAATATGTTTTTAGGCTCATTTTACTCCTTCTCTCCTAATTTTCTCTCTCTAGAGAACTTGCATCAATGGCGAGATTCTTTCTAGATCTCGAGTATCCCAACCCCTCCCTCTTTCGATGACAACCTTTAATATTACCTAGTTTCTTCCTTTGTCATTCCCTAGTTCTAATCATTACTTCTTTGGGCTAGTTGTTCCTTTATTGTGTAGTTACTTTATTCCTTAGTCTTAACTATTCTAATCTTGGCACTTTTAGTTCTGCTTGTTTACTGGATGCTCTTCTTTTACTAATATTGCTTTCTGTATTATCCCTATCTCTGGTTCTTATCTCTCTTCTACCTCACTCTACTATCTACCGCATCACCTCTCTCTTATCTTTCTTTCTTCATACGCTTCCTCTCCACTGTGTTACGCTCTACACTCTATACCTATAAAAACATGAAGCTCACACCATAATACCAAGACCATGAGGTCTATTCCCACAAAAACATGTTTATTGCATCCTCTAACCAACCCAAAAAATCATTTAGTAACAGATAGTCCATCCGCTCTTGGTCCAGAACAAACCCAACCCAAGGCAAGAAAAACTCCCAATGGGTGAAACCCAAAGTCAAAAGCGTAGTTGCCAACGTTGGAGTGTTCCCCAGCAGTACAAACATTCCCCCATTCCATCTACCACCCAACCACTTCTATCTCACCAAACTTAGCCCAAGCCTCCCTCTATTACAACCCACATTCCCACGTCTACATCTCCGTCACCAGTCAACCCTAAAAAATAATGATGAACCTATCCCAATGGCGGAATATCCTATTGCTACCCCTCTGCCGAAGTCTCTTCTGCCAGAGTCACAGAAGTCTGAATCCTCTGTACAAATAGTGTCTCTGAGTTCCTATTTTGTCCCAGATACATAGATTTATGAGTCTAACTCCCCCTTCATGAAAATCTCTATTAACTTGGAGCGTCCGTGGAGGGAGGTCAAGGTCCAAGTGCTAAGAAAAGAAAACTCACCCATGACAAGATGGTGTTTAGTGAATTCGATGATAAGTTGGTGGAAGTTCCTTTGCTTGATAACCCTTTTAGCGCTGTTCATTTTGTTACAATCGCCCCTATTGACATGAGAGGTTTGCCCAGAGCAGCCGACAACATCCATGATTGTGGTCTTTTGGAATTGTCAAAAGACGGGGTCCCCCTTGACAATCCAAAACCTTAGAGATATCTTATCTAAGGAAAAACCCCGGGTCGTTGGACTTTTGAAGACCAAGATCAAAAAGAAGAAACTTTTGTTATTCGCTTAGAAACTAAAAATTAAGTTGTTGTGGTACGTTGACCCAGATGGTGTAACTGATGGACTTGCTTTTTTTGTGTTGATAACTGGGATTGCGAGGTACTCTCTTCTTCCCTTTATCATATCTCTTTGTCTACATTTTCAGATAATGGTACTACATGGTTTATTCATTTTATTTATGCCCTCCCTGATAAGGATAGTAAAAATTTATTATGAAATTTTATTGAAAATACCACTTAGGAAGCCCTTGAAAAGGACAATGAAAAAGAATTCAAGAAGTTCCTTGACATGGTGAGAAAGCTAGATATTAATATTCCGTTTGTAGAAGCTCTCAAGAGAATGCCGAAATATTTGAAATTCATGAAGGACATTCTTTCTAACAAACGAAGTTTAGAAACTAGGGAAACAATTGGATTGCCAGAGGAATGTAGTGATGTTTGTCGAAACAAGTTACCACCGAAGCTACAAGATCCCAGAAGTTTTACGATTCCCATTGGTATTGGAGAAAGTTGGACCGAGAAAGCATTATGTGATTTAGACGCGAGTATCAATCTCATGCCGAAATCCCTATTCGAGAAGCTTAATATAGGAGAGGTAGTACCCACTTCTGTGGTATTATAAATAGCGTCCCCATTTCAACCCATTACATTTAAAGATGATTTCCAGAAACTTCCACTTTGCCGGATATTTTCTTCTTTCTTTCTTCTCTTTTTTCTTTTTCATTTCTTTTCTCTTTTTTTTTCAATCCCGGCAAGGGGTTACAAATAGTAATATCATCTGAATTTTTTGTTTGTGCCTCAATACAAACACATAATTTTCCCACCTAATGATTTTCCCATAGATGGACCCACCACCCCAAACTCAAGCTCGAGACATGTCTCAGGATTGTGATTCAAGTGCGAGTCGTATGGTCATGCCTAACAAACTAAGGGGATATGGGCTTATATTGTGGCGACAAAAGAAAAGGCTTAAGGCTCAAAATTGGGCTAAGACGGATGTAATAATAATACAAGGGATAGAAAGCTAAAAAGACTTCAAATGGCTAACAAAGAACTGCCCCTATCATTTTCCTAATTACATAGATTTCCTTTAGTTCATATCTAAGTGGGTTCTCTACTAATTTGGATCTCACGTTCTACACACCAAACATTTTCCTTAAGTATAAGTTTACTTCTTTTGCATTGTTCATTAATTCTTCCTATCTATTACCTATGTTTGCATGCAATTAAAGTGCGTTATATAATAATCCCTAAAGTCCACTATTTACTATCATAGATTCATATAAAGCATGCTTAAAGGGAACATTTAAGAACTTCTACAGTCAAACGCAACCCCTAATCAATTTATTGAAAGCAAATAAAACAAATAACACGTAAAAATGGGATGAGGCAACGAACCCCACCCCAAAATCAAAAATGAGTCGTGTCCCCACGACTCGAAAAGACTCAAAGCAAATAAGCTAATTTCCACTACCAAATGAGAAGGGATAGAAAACGTATATTAACCAGCGCGAGGCTGGTTATCAGTGTTGCGTCCAAGTTGAGGTTTTGAATTCTTCTTCATCAAGTTGTAAGGATCATTAATGGTTGCGTTTATCTTGAATAAAGTGTTCTTCATCACCTCGAACTTTTCGTAAAATTTCCCACGTTTTCATCTATTCCTAACTCTCTAATCATCATATCCTCTACGAAAATCTTCCCTCAATACCCAATTTTCTCTCTTCATCATGTTTTTTGTACCTTTTACAACCTTCATGGTCGTCTTTGATGACCCCAAACTCAAAGCTTCAAGAACTCTCAAAAGTTTTGGATGAAATTTATGATTTTGGTGTTCTTGAAGGTGTATGGATATGAATTATGGTGTGTTTAGAGCTGGGTCATAGATATTTCAAGGTTTGGGAAAGGTTTAATGGTTACACTTTAAGTTTTGGTGAAAGAAAAATTTGGATTAAAGTGTAAATTCTTCGGTATTTTATGAGATTTATGATATGATTGTGTGTTCGGATGATGTTTCAAGAGGTGGATTGGTGATATTTTGGTGTTTTAATGATGGAATTTGAGTGTTTTTGGAGCTTTGGTTCGTCATCAATGGTGTTTCATATGTAGGAGGCCAAAGGAAAGGAAAAGGTAAGGTTTAGGTCAATTTTCGCAGAAGATAACCGGGCGCCCGTTTGTGCTAACCGGGTACCAGGTCAGGTTTTTTTTCTTTCTAGACGCAATGTCCTTGCGTCTTTGCCTACGCAGGGGTCAAAGTGTTGGCTTTTGCGAACGGGTTCCCGACTAGTGACGAACGGGTTGGCTATTCGTGCGTGAATTGCCAACTCGTTCGAAGCAAGGTGTTGCGTATTCACGCTGAAAATTCCCATTTTGTTTTTTCGATTTCTCCTTGCCTACACCTCGGATTTTTGCGAACCTTATGCTCATTTTTATTGTAAATTGCGCTCCCAGTCCATTGGATTACTCAGATTTTCCATTGGAGTTACCATTTTTCTCAGAATTCTGTTTTTCTTCATTTTTGCACCACGAGTTGCGTCTCTCTATACGCATTGGTCAGAAACTTTGGGCTAAGTATCAGAACTTTTTGACTTCACCATTGGATAGAGCATAAAACGTTATGTGGTTTAGGAACAAGAAATACTTAATTCCGACTTCCGAGCATCAAGTTATGATCTTCTAGAAGTTACTGATAACCAGTTACAACACCAAAAACGGGTTCCCGGTTTCTAGCAACCGGGTTTCCGGTTTCTACTGTATTGTAACCCAAATTTTTCATTCTTTTTCGTGCTCCCTACCCCAAACTCGTGACCTTTACTCCTGTATATATCAAAAACACCAACCTTTCTCATTTTTTAAAAATAAATAACCATTATTCTAATTTACACTAAGAATTTAAAGACATGAAAGCAATTTAAAACTTGGGTTGTCTCCCAAGAAGCACTTTTGTTTATTACGTCGTTAAGTTTGACGCGTTACTTTCCATGAATATGGTATTGAGTCCTTTGCGGAGTTCATCCGCTTAAACTCGCATCTTCCTTGAAGTAAAGGCTTTATAACCTTCCCCTTAAAATTTTATTCAATCGATCTTTGAACGGGGGCGGGTAGTATCTCCGTTTCGCCTCCTTGCTCTCATGGAGAAACTCATTCTCTTCCTCATGGTATATTAGGATTGCTCTTGTTGGATTAATTACCTATAGATCTTCAATAAGCTTAGCTCGAATCCATTTCTTAGCAAGAAGACATTCCTCTATACATGCTTCTATCTCGGGTAATCCAATCTCTCCAACCACATATTTATTATTTCTAGAATCCACGAACTCCTTCCAATCTATGCTTTGGTGGACTTGTGGGGCTGCAAAGTGCCCATGATTCTATGATGATATAGCATATTTGGGGGACACCCCCAATCTAGCCCCATTTGGAGGATGGTCAATTCATGTTCATCTCGTATTCGCTTGAGTCTAGTCTCTTGAATTTTTCCTAAATTTCTACCTCCATGCTAAACTTCATTATCAAATCCACATGTACCTCTTGCATCGAATTCAGTTCGTAACCTTGAAATCCATTCGCATTTTATTCGGAGAGAGTTAGTTGTGGAGGTTGTTGGACATGCTCGGTCCATTGATTGTTCGATTCTTGCTCTTGCGTGTATTGATAAGATGGTTGGTAGAAGTTACTTCCCCATTGTTGATATCCCGAAGAGTCTTCCCTATAGTCGAATGGACTGGAATTTGGATAATATCCTCCATGCATATTTAATGGAGTCTCTTGATCATTACCCTAAATATTGAACCTGTAAAACAAAACAAAAACAAAGACAAGCGTAAAACTGAAAAGTAAAACTGAAAAATAAAACTGAAATAAAAATAACAACTAAAAACACTTACGGATAACACCGTGGTCACACGCTACCGTCCCCGGCAGCGGCGCCAAAAACTTGGTGGGTCTTGGTGTGTTATAAAATTAAGAACTGAAAATAAAGGAAGCACAATACCGCAAGTGTACGGTTGTCCAAGTAATACTCCGATAAATCGGGTTTCGTTCTCAGGGATTGGACTGGTCTAACCCAAGTGTTCAATAAATAAGTAATAGTAATTGCAAATACAGAAAATAAAAGATAAAAGATAAAAGATATTTGTTTGGTTTCGAGTTATTAAACTACTAGACGCAAATAAACAAATTACTGAAAATAAATACTAAAGGACTAAGACGCATATATGAGCTATACTTGAGTCTCGCTAGGGAATCACCTAAACTTACGTGATTAATGCTTTCGTTAAGGGCAGAACTGATATTTCTATATTAGTCGGGACTCTAATGTCTCCTAGCCCCCGTCAGGGTGGACCTAGGAGTTATCCTACCGTATTACAAACCCCGTCAGGGCGATTATAAGCTACGTTCAGATGATTGAGATCTTACCCAATTGGCTATAAGGTTAACTATGTTCGTCAGGATCAATAATTTCTACCTTACGTTTATTACCTATGTCCGTAATTAAACCCCCCGTCAAGGCGATCACTTCCCCACCAAAGTGAATAGCTTAATTACTATGACCTATCCCCAATTAGCTGATTCATTAATAGTGGAATTAATATAAAATTATAAGCAATATGAAATACCCAATTCAAATTAAACTAGAAACTAATCCCAAATTGAAATACATGAATTAAATAAATTAGGGTTCATCCCATTACGCGATTCTCAAGTAATTGAAGTTTATCTCATAATAATATTTAAAAATAGAAAAGAAATTAATAATATACATGTCCTAATAACAGAAATAAAATAAGAACCTAGATAGAGGAATTGACTTGAGCTGTTGTTGGAGGAAAAGGATTCTCCAGCTTCTGCTCTTGCTTCCATTGGAGGAAAAGGATTCTCCAGTTTCTGCTCTTACTTCCACCTCTTGACGCTCTCTCTAAGGATGATTTAATATGAAGGTTTAATGAGAGGTGGTTCTGACTCTCTCTAAAGATGTTATAAATTGAATAAAATATGAGAGGTACTGAATAATAAGGTCTAAAGGCCTATTTATAGTGCTAAATTCGGACTAGGGCTTTTACTTAGGTTAATTAGTCAAGTATTAAAAAGCCCAAATCCATAATTTAAGTCCAAATACCGCAACTGATGTACAACCTTCACTAAAACGGGTGTAACTTGCTCATTTCAACTCGGAATTGATCTATTAAACTTGATAAATCTTCATAACTCAATAAGGAATCTAATATTTCACAACTCAGCTGCTGAATCCTCGTCTAAATGGCTCAAAATCAGAAATCTTCAGCAGCCTTCCAAATTTGCAGTTTCCTAAATCAACTCTTCGGAATATTTATTCACGCCTTTGACTTCTTTACACGATCTATGACTTTAATCCACGATTCCCCTCCTTGCTAGTATTCCAAACCTACAAACTTTTCACTAAAAACAAACCATATTATGCGCAAACGCTTAATAAATCCAAAAATACTAATTTCCAAGGAATGAAATTGAAATATAGCAAATAATCATTAAAAGACTATCATATTAGTTCATAATTCACCTAATTTGATGTCTCCTAAGCATATAAATATAGAACAAAAAGGGAGACATCAATCGCTCCCTCTCCCATCCAATAGGTAAAATTGAAGATGTTTTAGTTAAAGCTGGTACTTTTATATTTCCTTGTGATTTTATTGTTCTTGACTACGACGCGGATAAGAATGTCCCTATCATCTTGGGTAGACCATTCTTAGCCACGGGGCGTACACTAATAGATGTTGAGAATGGTGAATTGATCATGAGGGTCCAAGACGAACAGGTACAATTCAATGTGTTTAAGGCTATGAAATATCCAGATACGAAAGATGAATGTTTAAAGATAGATGTCATCGGAAAACTTACGCAAGAAGTCTTTAATGAAACAAGCTTAGATGATGATCTAGACGAAGCCTTAGCACTTGAATCGCCAGAGATAGACGATATTACCACTGACGAAGTTGCAGCATTAGGATCAAACATACGAGAACAACTTCGAGAGTCAGGAAACATTGAACCAATAAAGAAACCATCTAAATATGTCCACCTGTTCTCGAAGAAAAACCACTTCCTGACCATTTGTGCTATGCGTATTTAGGTATGAACAATACTTTACCTGTTATTATTTCTCCTAACCTTTCAGGTCCTCAAGAGGAAAATCTACTATGTGTGCTTCGCGCTAACAAAGAAGCAATTGGATGGACTATTGCCGATATCAAGAGAATTAGTCCGTCCATTTGTAAACATACGATTATTCTTGAGAACGAAGGAGGGCGATCTATAGAAGGGCAACGAAAAATCATTCCAGCTATTAAAGAGGTGGTGAGGAAGGAGGTAATCAATTTATTTGATGCGTGTATTATCTTTCCGATTGCCAACAGTGATTGGGTTAGTCCAGGGCAATGTGTTCCAAAGAAAGGAGGTATCACTACCGTCCTTAATGATCAAGGTGAAGCCATTCCATCAAGAACAGTTGTGGGGTGGAGAGTGTGCATGGATTACCGAAGACTCAACAAGGCTACAAAGAAAGATCACTTCCCTCTACCATTCATTGATCAGATGCTAGACAAACTCGCAGGGAGAGAGTATTATTGTTTTCTTAACGAATATTCACGTTATAATCAGATTTTTGTGGATCCCCTTGATCAACATAAAATAACTTTTACTTGTCTGTTTGGCACTTTTGCTTACAGAAGGATGTCGCTCGGTTTATGCAATACACCTTCCACGTTCCACAGGTGCATGGTGGCTATATTTTGGGACATGATTGATAAATATTTGGAGGTTTTATGGATGATTTTTTGATTTTTGGAGATAGTTTTGATGATTGCTTAAATAATCTTGAGAAGGTCCTAGTGAGATGTAAAGAAAAATATCTTGTGCTTAATTAGGAAAAATGCCACTTCATGGTTCAAGAAGGAATTGTGTTGGGACATAAAGTTTCGAAAGCAGTAATGGAGGTTGATCGTGCTAAAATTGAAGTTATAAAAACCTTTCCACGCCCAGTTTCTGTGAAAGGAGTGAGAAGTTCCTTGGGTCACGCAGGATTTTACAGAAGATTTATTAAAGATTTCTCCAAGATCGCCAAACCGCTTTGTTCTTTACTTGACAAGGATACTCCTTTTAAATTTAACGATGAATGTCTTCAAGTGTTTGTAACCATCAAGGAAAAGCTCATCTCCACGCCAATTGTTATACCTCCAGATTGGAAAGCTCTGTTTGAACTTATGTGCGATGCAAGTGATCACGCAATGGGTGTTGTGTTAGTATAGAGGAAATACAAGATCTTCCATACAATTTATTATGCAAGTAAGACTTTTAACGCTGCCCAAATAAACTATACAGTAACAGAGAAAGAGATGTTAGCCGTGGTATATGCTTTCGACAAATTTCGTTCCTACTTGATTGGGAAGAAAAGTATTGTATACATGGATCATTCAGCAATCAAGTACCTTATGGAGAAAAAAAATGCTAAGCCACGTCTTATTAAATGGAAACTGTTGCTGCGAGAATTTGACATAGATATTTGACACCGAAAAGGATGCGAGAATCAAGTAGCTGATCATTTATCCAGGCTTGAAGGATTTGATGCCAACAAAGAACCATTATTGGTCAAATAGGTATTCCCTGATGAACAACTTTTTACTATTAAAGATGTGTTTGTGCCTTGGTATGCAGATATAGTTAATCTCCTCGTGAGTGATGCCTACGGATTTCAATCCACAACAAAGACAGAGGTTAAGTTATAAAGCCAGACAATTCTTTTGGGACGAGCCCTACCTCTTCAATGTTTTCAGTGATTAAGCTATCAGAAGATGCGTTCATGAGGGCGAAATTACCAAGATCATGGAGAGCTATCATGGCTCACCATATGGTGGCCACTTTAAAGGCGATAGAACTCCAGCTAAACTTCTTCAATCCGGTTTCTATTTGGTACCCTACACAAAGATTATCATCAATTCGTTCAGACATGTCATAGATGCCAGTTTACTGGTAATATATCAAAAAAAGACGAGATGCCGCTCATTAATATCTTAGAAGTCAAAATATTTAATGTATGGGGAATAGATTTCATGGTACCTTTCATCACTTCCCATCGTAATCTTTATATTTTTCTAGCAGTAGATTAATTATCCAAGTGGGTGGAAGCAGTGGCAACACCAAAGAACGATGCTAAAACAGTTATATCATTCTTGAAGACGCACATCTTTTCAAGACATGGTACGCCACGTGTTCTTATCAGTGATAAAGGTACCCATTTCATAAATTTTCAGTTGAGAGCTGCCCTTCGTAAGTTGGGGATGAGACACCGCACTTCAACCGGTTATCAACCCCAAACTAACGGTCAAGCTGAGGTTTCTAACCGAGAAATCAAATCTATTCTTGAAAAGACCGTGAACAAAACGAGGAAGGACTGGTCATTAAAACTAGATGATGCTCTCTGGGCCTACAAAATAGCATTTAAAACACCAGTTGGGGCATCACCATATCGCATGGTCTACGACAAAGCATTTCGTCTTCCTATTGAAATTGAATCGCGTGCCTTTTAGTCTATTAAAACGCTGAATCTAAACCCAAACTTGGCCGAAAAACAAAGGTTGATGCAGTTAAATGAATTGGATGAATTTCGTTTCCATGCCTATGAAAATTCGCGTCTCTATAAGGAGAAAACAAAAAGATGGCATGATAAACGAATTCGCCCAAAGACGTTCGAGAGAGGACAAAAGGTACTATTATATAACTCTAGATTCTCGAACTATTTGGGTAAGCTCAAATCCCGTTCGGGGGGACCTATCATAGTTACAAAAGTCACACCTCATGGATCAATCGAAATTGAACACCCAACCGAGCAAATGACATTCATGGTGAATGGACAGCGTTTGAAATTATACCATGATAATGAGGACTTTGGTCGAGAGGATACGATCCTTCTCGAAGAACACTCTTAGCCCGAGGTACACGTCTAACTCAAAGACGTTAAACAAAAGTGCTCTTGGGAGACACCCCTTGTATTAATTGCTTTTTAGATTAGTTTAATGTTATGTAGTGTATATTTCTAAGTTAATGTATATTTATAAAGTGTTTACAAGCTAATAGGAGAGAAAGGTAGTGTGTTATTGTGCACGAAATGAGTTTGGGGTCAAAAGGAAAAAGAATGGAAAAATCTGATTCCCTGACCGGTAGGCCGACGGATTCACCGGTATGCCGGTGGAGAAACACATGCCCACAGGTTAGTGGAATCATGTTGTTCGCCGAGAGCGGATTTTTCGGAACCCAGGCGACCGGTATACCGCCCAGGTGACCGGTAAGCCGGATAGAGGAAAACACGTGACCACGGGTTTTATGACTCGGGTTTTTTGCCGAAGCAAGATTTTTCGAAAAATAGCACACCGGCTAGCCGGTCACACCACCGGTATACCGGCACCCAAAAACATGTGCCCACGGGTTTTCGACACGGGTTTTATGCCGAGAGCAAAAAAACAAAAATCAACAGGACTGTTATACCGCCGAATCGACCGGTAAGCCGGTCTGAGGCGGTTTATGAAGAAGTTGTTACCATATCAACTTCTTACCTTAACAAGAATTAACCCTAGCCTCTCTAACACGAATTTTCCAGACCCAAACCTTATAAATAGACCTTGAAGCTTGATTAAACCTCCACAACAAACACAACAACAACAAGAATCCTCTCCTCCTTCATCCATAAACACATATTCTTCATCAAATTCATCACACTACACCATAAAACACCACCAATATCATATCAAGCTATCAAGAATTCTTCCAAGAATTATCAAGAAACCTTCTTCTATCATCAAATCCAAGCAAGAAACTCAAGCCACGCCTATCTTTATTAACTTTATTCCATCCTTGGTGTAACTTGAGTTGTGGGTCAATCAGAGATGACAAACAGAACAGATGCTATGGATTATAAGAGGAAGTGTTCAATCCTAGGGAAGAACAAAAATTTGCCTAGAGCCACAATTGAAAAGGCCGTCAACCTTGATGAGCCTATTGAAAAGAAACCAAAAATAGAGGCACTAGCACAACCACTACGCAAGAGATTAACAGCTAGGATGAGTGTACCATCAAGGCCTAAAGAAAAGAAACAAATTCAAGATCAGGGTTTTTCTTCTTCTTCATATCAGAATAATTCTTGCAGACCACCATTATAGGCAGTCAAATTACAAGATGAAGTCAATTATATAAGAAAAGAAAATTCCACACTCAAGGAGGAAATTGAAAAGATTAATCAAGTATTGGATGAAGTAACTGAGACCTTGGATATTGAGAACTATTCTTCTTCTTAGGAGGAGGACATGCTAGATCTTTATGGCTAGGTGCCCAGTTCTAATTCTGCTTCTTAATTGCTTGTATGCATTAGGTAGTTTAGTTTAGTTTAGTTTTAATTTTAAATTTTATTTCTTTATTAAGTCTTTCTGATTCGTGGGGACACAGCTCACTTTTGAGTTGGGGGTGGGGATTCGTTGTACTCATCTTCCTTTTTATTTTTGCATAAAATTTAAAAAATTTAAGTTGAATAGGCATAGAGTATGTTGAATGTACCTATTAAGCATGATTTAATTAAGTTAATGGTAGTAGGTAGTATGTTTTTGAAAGATGTCACAAATAAGTTTAGTATGCATGTATCAAAAGAGGAAATAAAAGATGGAAAAGTTAATGAGCAATGCTAAGAAGTCATGTTGAAACTTAGGGAGAGATATTTGGTGTGTAGAACGTGAGGTTCAAAATTAGTTGAAAACCCGCTTGTCTATGAACTAGTAGTGAAAAAGTAATGAAATCTTGTAGTTAGAAAAGTGAATAAGGCGGTTCTTTCATATTGAAGCCACTTGAAGCCTTTTAGCTTTCCCACCCTTTTATTTGATTATTATTATTATTATTTATCTGTCTTATCCCCTTTGATCCTTTCTAAAGCCTTTTTATTAACCACATTATTAACCATACCCCTTAGTTTTTAGGACTTATCCATATGACCCGCACTCGAATCTCAAAACCTGAGACAAGTCGTTTTTAGAGCTTGAGTTTGGGGTGGTTGGTTTCATCATTAGGGAACATTGGGTTTGGGAATTTGTAATTGTGATCTTATTGATGATGAAAAAGTTATTATTGTAGCCCTTTGTCGGGGTAAGAGTAAATGATAAAAAGATGAAAAGCATAAATTGAAAAGAAAAAAATATATATATGAGAAAAATAGCGTAATATCTCAACATCAAAAAGAGAGTCATAGCTATACAAAAAAAATTATATGAAAAAAATATATATTTGGACCGGCAAAGTGGAATTGTTATATCATCATGAAAAGGTTTTATCTTGGGTTATTGGGGATGCACATTAAAGCATCAAAAATTGGGTTGAGTGAGAACATCTTCGAGTGAAAAACTCAAGCTCTAGGGCGATTCGTTGATGGAATGTGAGGAGAGAGCCAAAATCTCACTTTTCATTATCCAAATATACCACACCGTCCCTAAGCCACGTTATAACTGTAAAGACCTTAGAATTTCTAACTACTTGATGGTAAAACAATTGAGCTATTAGGTTGTAGGCAGGTGGACCATTGGATGTTATATTAGGACCTATGAACAACCTAAAGCCATTAGCATGAACTGACTTGAGACCTCTCCTTCTGGCATTGCGAAATTAATCTGGACTTGAATTTATGGAATGTTGATTATGTGTATATTAAGCATACATATGCATTATTTCTTTAGCATTAATATATGAGACTTTTTAGATATTCTGCTATAGGATCATTCATTATGTATAGTTCTTCTTCTCCTCCTACTTCTTCTTCTTTGTTTATTATTTGACTACCCTACTGTTCTTTAATTTTATTTTTATTGTATCGAGACAATACGACTTCGAGTTGGGGGTCTTGATGTCTCCCTATTTGTGATGATTTAATCTTAGTTTGAGACATCATTTTAGGTGTATTTATTCGGATATATGTCGGTTTTCTCCTGATTTAGTACACTTTCCTATTTCGTGTCTTGATTTCATTAGTTATTATTTTTAGAGCAAGTTCGGTTTAATTGTTTGTTAATTGTGAAGCTTTAGAGATATATGGTAATTAATTAGATGTCAAGTTAATTCTAAGAGATAAGGGAAAGAAGATAAACATGGAAATTGGAGATAAAGGAAAGAAATATGAAAAAGGAAAAGATAAAGTTGTCAAATAAATCTAAATTCCAGCAGTTACGAACATAAAAGTGCTCATAACTCAATATTGGCTAGGAATTTGGAAGAATGGTCTGAATAAAAGTTATAGAACTTTCTGAGACGATCGGTTACGACTATTGGAACGCGTCAAACAGATAAGTATTGAAGGAGTTACGGCCAAAACAAAACAGCACCAGAATCTTACCTTTTCAATATTTTAGGGTTACGAATTTGAGTTGGGCTAGAGTCCAAGTTACTTGTCTTCCACTCCAAGAAAACATTTTAGGGTTTCCTATACCCTATAAATACACCCTTTAATCAGAAGAAACATATCCTTGGCAAACCTTAAGCCAAGAGGAAGCTTACAAGAAGAGAAGAGAAGTCTGGAAGGAGCTGAACACCATATTATGTCTTCTTCAACCTTCAAATTTGTAATTATTTTCTTTTCTTTTTTTAGTATGAACTAATTTAAATTTACCTTGAGATTTATCATATATGTATGAACCCTAGTTCTTATCTATCTAATTTGGGATACTATCGTATTTAATTTTAATTCATGTTTTATTCTCTGTTTATGTGTTTTGATTTATTGTTTGTTCTCCTTGCGGTGCGCAACGTATAGGAGTACCTTAATAGTAATTAGATGGTCGCCCGGAAGGGGTATTTAACTATTGAAACACCACATAACTTCTAGACTAAGGAATTGGTCCTGACAACACTAGCCTAACTAAATAATCATTAGGGTTTGTTTTAATCACCATATCACCAATTGAAGGAAAGATCTGCTTAAGAACCTAGTGGCGTAGGATAACCCTATTTAAGTTCACCTCGTGTTCGTGTCGTAGCCTACCTATTTGCTCTCTGGGTGTAGGTAGGAATTTAGAATCCTGATTATTGCAATACTACATGATTCACCCTTACATGTGTAGAATAAACAAGACTAGTGGGGATTACTTGCTAATTTCTCAAGCTAAAATCTCATACTATATGTTCTTTGCTTATTTATTTTTTTGTCTTTAATTTATTAGTTAATTTTCTATTTACAAAACAAAATAAAAATCTCTTTGTCTTTATTTTCTTACATATTATTAATTCTAGCTTTCATATTTGCACTTGATAAATTGCATAAGTTCTCCCTAACTTTCATAGTCTCTGAGGAACAAATCTTATATATAAGTAAAACTTGCATACATCATGTATACTTGCAGAACCTTGCTCAGCCTAGGGTGTTTATTTTTGCACTTTTTTTTCTATTATTTTATCACACCTTAGGCGACACCAGGTTCCAAATCCCTTAATAGTTCATGCTTCTCCAAATACTGAAATACAATCTCTTGCTAGAGAGGGACAAAGTTCGGGGCCCAATAAGAAGGTTGAAAAGAGTTCTGTTTCCAAGCCCTCTAAGAGTTTCTCCCAGCCCAAATATACCCCTAGATATGTCGGATTTAAAAGGAAAGCCTCATTTGATTAATCAAAGGAAGATTGACCAGCCTAGCTTGAAAAAGGTGCATCCTCTGACCAACCCAAAAAATCATTTGGTAACAGATGGTCCATCCGCTCTTGGTCCAGAACAAACCCAACCCAAGGCAAGAAAAACTCCCAATGGGTGAAACCCAAAGTCAAAAGCGTAGTTGCCAACGTTGGAGTGTTCCCCAGCAGTACAAACATTCCCCCCATTCCATCTACCCCCAACCACTTCTATCTCACCAAACTTAGCCCAAGCCCTCCTCTATTACAACCCCCATTCCCACGTCTACATCTCCGTCACCATTCAACCCTAAAAAATAATGATGAACCTATCCCAATGGCGAAATTCCCTATTGCTACCCCTCTCCCGAAGTCTCTTCTGCCTAAGTCACAGAAGTCTGAATCCTCTATCCAAATAGTGTCTCCGAGTTCCTATTGGTCCCAGATACACAGAGTCTAACTCCCCCTTCATGGAAATCTCTATTAACTTGGAGCGTTCGTGGAGGGAGGTCAAGGTCCAAGTGCTAAGAAAAGAAAACTCACCCATGACAAGATGGTGTTTAGTGAAGTTGATAATAAGTTGGTGGAAGTTCCTTTGCTTGATATCCCTTTTAGCGTTGCTTGTTTTGTTACAATCGCCCCTATTGAGATGAGAGGTTTCCCAAAGCAGCCCCCACAACATCCATGATTGTGGTCTTTTGGAATTGTCAAAAGACAGGGTCTCCCTTGACAATCCAGAACCTTAGAGATATCTTATCTAAGGAAAAACCCCGAGTCATTGGACTTTCGAAGACCAAGAACAAAAAGAAGAAACTTTTGTTATTCGCTAAGAAACTAAAAATTAAGTTGTTCTGGTGTGTTGACGCAGATGGTGTAACTGGTGGACTTGCTGTTTTTTGTGTTGATAACTAGGATTGCGAGGTACTCTCTTCTTCCCTTTATCATATCTCTTTGTCTACATTTTCAAATAATGGTACTACATGGTTTATTCATTTTATTTATGCCCTCCCTCATAAGGATAGTAAAATTTTATTATGAAATTTTATTGAACATACCACTAAGGAAGCCCTTGATTCCCCTGACCTTTTTATAGAAGATTTTAACAAAATTCATAATGTTGAAGAAAAAGTGGAGGGTTACAGAGAAGCCATTCTGAAATAAAAATATTATCCCTAATGAACTTAATGAGATATCCTTTAAGGGATGCATCTTTATATAAAGCAATAATATAACTAATGAAAAAAATTATCCTTCAGAAATTAGATAGAGGTCTTTGCTCATCTTCTTGGACATCCATTTTGCTAGATGCCTAGATTCGTAATGCCCCCTATGATCCTTTATCTGGTTGACACCCCCCCTTCAGTGTCTAAGGAAAAACCTTCCAAACTTGACCCCTCGTGACTTAGCTTAGACTCATGTAATGAGGCTATCACGAGATGCCTTTCTGGCTCTCGTAACTTTTGTGGTCCTCCCATTGTCAGGTTTCCTAAGAGATTAATAAGGTGTAGGAAAACTATTTTATTTTGAAAAAGTCTAACCTCATAAATAATGTCACCATGATCAACCTATTATCTAAAAATATAGAATCCCTTATGCAAAGTAACCCCAATTGCCTTAGTGGTCCTTTCTGGGATCAATTTTCCTCTATTTCCCTTGAAATCGAGTAATACTTGTCCCTTAAAGAAAAGTACTGGTCTAAGCGTTCTAGAATCCTCTAGCTTAAGCTTGGGGGTCGTAACACTAAATTCTTTCATCTTTCTACTAGGATGCATAGGGCCTTTAATAGAATTGACTCTTTCTTAAAAGAAGATAATTCTTGGACTTCTGGACAAGATGAGCTTGATTCTCTCGTTTTTTGTTTCTTCCATGATCTTTATAAAGACCCTGGGACCGTTCTATTAACCATATCCTTAGGGATATCCTTCTCTTAGTTGATGAGGTTGATAACACAAACCTATTGGCTCCTATTATTATGGAAGAACATAAAAGCACCACCTAGAAACTAGGGTCTTCAAAAGCCCCTGGTCTAGATGGTTTGCCTGGTTTTTTCTTCAAGTAGTACTGGAATATTCTTAAGGACGGTATGCTTGAAATATGCAATGGTGCCCTCTCTGGTTCTATTCCCCTGGGAAATATTAATTCTTCTAATATCATTCTTATTCCCAAATGCAAAAAGTCTCAGAAAATTAGCCAATTTAGACTCAAATCATGTACGAACTTCCTATATAAGGTGTAGGAAAACTATTTTATATTGAAAAAGTCTAACCTTAGAAATAATGTCACCATGATCAATCTCTTATCTAAAAATATAGAAGCCCTTATGCAAAGTAACCCCAATTTCCTTAGTGGTCCCTCATGGGATCAATTTTCCTTTATTTCCCTTCAAATCGAGTACTACTGGTCCTTTGAAGAAAAGTATTGGGCTAAGCGTTCTAGAATCCTCTAGCTTAAGCTTGGGGATCGTAACACTAAATTCTTTCATCTTTCTACTAGGATGCATAGGGCCTTTAATAGAATTGACTCCCTCTTAAAATAAGATAATGCTTGGACTTCTGGACAAGATGAGCTTGATTCTCTCGTTTTTATTTCTTCCATGATCTTTATAAAGACCCTGGGGACCGTTCTATTAACCATATATCCTTAGGGATATCCTTCCCTTAGTTGATGAGGTTGATAACACAAACCTATTGGATCATATTAGTATTGGAGAACATAAAAGCTCCACCCAGAAACTAGGGTCTTCAAAATCCCCTTGTCCAGATGGTTTCCCTGGTTTTTTCTTCAAGTAGTACTAGGATCTTCTTAAGGACGATATCCTTGAAATATGCAATGTTGTCCTCTCTGGTTGTATTCCCCTGGGAAAGATTAATGATTATCATTCTTATTCCCAAATGCAAAAATACTCATAAAATTAGCCAATTTAGACTCAAATCGTGTACGAACTTCCTATATAAAATTATTTCAAAAGTTATGGTTTTGAGGCTTACCCAAATTATCCCCAAAATGATTTCACCCTGCCAGGCTTCCTTTATTAAAGGTAGACTAATTCAAGATAATATTATCATAGTTAAATAAGTCTTAAACATCTAAGAAATAATTTCAAAGATAGCTTCTCTTTTATTAAAGTTGATATTCGTAAGGTCTATGACAAAGTGAGCTGGTCTTTTCTTTTCAAGGTTCTTAAGAAATTGGGTTTTGTTGATCCTGGATATCCTTTATCAAAACGTGTATGAATTATGTTCATCTCAATGTTATCCTTAATGGTAATTTATCTAGCTCTTCTAGTCCTGCTCGTCGTTTAAGACAAAGAGACTCGTTGTCCTTACCTCTTTACCATTGCTTCAAACGTCCTTTCCCTTCTCATTGAGAAGGACTTTAGAGAAAGGGATATATCACGCATTAAGATAAGTAGACAAGGCCCTTCCATTCATCACTTCCTGTTTGTAGATGATTCTATCTTTTTCCTTCGTAAATCAGTCATTGAAATTCACGCTTTTAAATAAGTCATCTATAAGTTTTGTTATGATTCTGATTTAACTCTGTATCTAAACAAGTCATCTATCTTACTTATCCCCACTACTACCCCTAACATGATGTATATGTTATCTGAATCTTTTAGCATGCCTATTCTGGAGGATCTGGGACTTTATCTAGGTCTCCCTACAAAATTGGGTAACTCTAAAATCAAAGCTATGGATGACCTTGTTTCTGATAAGATTAATACTAATGATGAGTTAACTACCTCATCACTTGAGTTACACAAACAACTTATTGTTACACAAAATGCCAAAAGTGTTAGGATAAGGATTGTAACAATAGTGTGGGAGAATAGGAACAAAAGTGTGATAGTTACTATATATATAGAATCACATTGTACAGAAATTATAATCAATCAATATACATTTTATATTTCTATTTCTTTATTCTTAACATGGTATCAAGAGCTATAAGGGGTTTTTTTTTTCAAAGCTTTGAATTGCCTTTAATGGCTGCCTTTGATTTCTAAACCCACTCTTCGATCCTCTATCTTCTTCGCTTATATATTTTTTGTGTATCCTCATGGCGTCTTCGTCTAATTCAGTCGCCTCTACACCACTCATCTCCTCGAGTGCTTCAATTCCGGCGGGGCTTCTTCTTCTCCGTCAGAATTGGGCTTCGCTGGTTCAGGTGAAGCTCGATTCCACCAATTATGTCTTATGGCGAGCTCAGCTAGAGGCGAAACTCGAAGCTCATGGCTATCTAAGCCATGTTAATGGTTCAATTTCAGCTCCTCCAATTACTGATTCGTCATTCTCTACTTGGTTTATTGAGGATCAGCAGTTAAAAGTCTCTCTCCTATCTGTGATGATTCCTTCAATCCTTTCTCAAGTGGTCAAAATACCCACTGCACATGAAGTCTGGAAGAAATTAGAGGAAATCTTCATCAATCAGTGCCGATCCCATGTTCACCAGCTGAAGATGAAGTTATTTAATATTCAGAAAGGCGACAAATCAATGACAACTTATTTATCTGAAATTCAGGAGTTATGTGACAGTTTGGATTCAGCAGCATCTACTCTTCCCCTTGAAGATATCATTATGTATACGTTGAAGGGCCTTCCTGCTGAGTATAACCAATTCAAGTCTAGCATTCGAATTACCAATGCTCAGACTTCTACATTAAGTTTTCATTCTCTTGGGAGTCTGTTAGTATCTGAAGAGCTACATATGAAGATGTCGGAGGTTGCTGATACAAGGTCACTATCTCACTCTGTTTTGTATACTCCTACATCAGCTCAGCAATCAACTGTAGCTCTTACTCCAAATTATTCTGCTAATTCTAATTTTACTACTAATTCCCGAGGTCGTGGTTATACTTTTCGTGGTCGAGGTCGTGGTAGAGGACGCAGTAATTATTCCTCACCTCGAAATCAAGGTCAATATTCTGGTCCTCCAACGTGTCAGATTTGTCTTCATTTTGGCCACTCTGCGATAGATTGCTACTCTCGTAATGATTTTACTGCTTTTCCTTCTCCAAAGGCGCAACAACGACTTGCTTTAGCTGCTCAAACCTCGACTTCTTCTCCTTCATCTTCTTCTTCATCTCAATACGATCCAGAGTTGTGGTATCTTGATTCAGGCGCGAATAGCCATGTCACCAACAATTCAAATTTATTACAACAGTCTACACCATATCATGGATCTTAGAATGTTGTTGTTGGTAATGGTAACACGTTAGAGATTGCTAACATTGGAACCAGTAAGCTTGTGTCTTCTTCCTCTTCGTTTCTATTAACTTCCATTCTTCATGTCCCTAAAATTACATCCAATCTTTTATCTATTAGTCAATTTACTAAGGATAATGTTTGTTCTATTATTTTTACTTCTGAATCTGTGTCTATTGTCGATTATCATTCTCAGTGTGTCTTGTTTCAGGGCCCATGTAAAGATGGCCTTTATCCATTAACGTTTGGGTCCATCTCTCCTTCTTCATCTTCATCAGTTGTGAGGTGTTTGTCTTCTACTGTCTCTTCAAGTGCTGAATTATGGCACCATCGTCTTGGTCATCCCTCTTCATTTGCTTCTTTAGGCTTATCTTCCAAGTTAAACATGAAATTAGATTATTTTGGTGTTATGTGTAAATCGTGTTCTGTTTCAGAATCACGAAAATTATCCTTTCCTTTGTCTACTACTATGACTTGTAAACCTTTTGAGATTATTCATAGTGATGTTTGGGGGCCTTCCCCAGTTGCTTCTTGTTCAAATTTTTGTTATTATATCGTATTTATTGATGATTTTTCCCGATATACTTGGATTTACCCCTTGCGTTTTTCATTTGAAGTTCATACTGTTTTTCAAACTTTTTATCATATTATTTCTACCCAATTTGAAACCAAAATCAAAATTCTCAGAAGTGACAATGGTGGAGAGTATTTGAGTAATTCTTTACAACTTTTTCTTCAGTCTCGTGGTGTTATTCATCAGAAATCTTGCCCTCATACTCCTGAACAAAACGGAGTTTCTAAGCGCAAACACCGTCATCTCATTGACACCACATTGTCCTTACTTAGTCATAGTTCCTTACCCACTTCCTTTTGGCTTGAAGCTCTCTCTGTGTCAGTTTATCTTATAAATTTGCTACCAACTCCTATTTTGCAAAATCAGTCTCCTTTT
This sequence comes from Nemophila menziesii, assembly GCA_029959085.1. NCBI lineage: Eukaryota > Viridiplantae > Streptophyta > Magnoliopsida > Boraginales > Hydrophyllaceae > Nemophila > Nemophila menziesii. Next base: position 10,544,579 of record JARWIR010000021.1, read on the forward strand.
CAAAAGCTTTACAATATCTCTCCTTCTTATGATCACTTGAAGGTTTTGGTTGCTTGTGTTACCCGTGGCTTAGGCCCTATGCAGAAAATAAACTCTCACCTAGGTCTACTCCTTGTGTTTTCTTAGGCTATTGCACTCTCTCAAAGGGTTATAAGTGTCTATCTTTGGAATCTAAACGTGTCTTTATTTCTCGACATGTTGTTTTTCATGAGTCCTCATTTCCATATCACTTCTCTATTCCTGAGTCTGTGTCTACTTCTGTTGTTATTCCTCCATCTATTTATGTGGATATTTTTTCCCCTATTATTAATCCTAATTCTATTTCAGAACCTTTTGTCTCACCAATAGTCTCACCACCCTCCAAGTCTCAGCCTGTTCCTAGTTAAATTGTTCTTCCACAAGCTCAAACTCTTCCAACTCATCATATGCTTACTAGGTCTAAGACAGGTTCCACTCGCTCCTCATACAAGTGTCAATCTACCTTAATTAGTTCTTTACCTGTTGAACCAGTGTCATATAAAGAAGCTGTTAAAAATCCTTGTTGGCAATCTGCTATGTGTGAAGAATATAATGCCTTGATGAGTCAAAACACGTGGATTTTGGTTCCTCCTCCTATTGGTCGAACCCCCATTACGTGTAAATGGATTTATAAACTTAAACGACATGCTAATGGTGAAATTGCTAGGTATAAGGCGCGATTGGTTGCTCGTGGTTTTTTGCAGGAGTTTGGTATTGACGAGACTTTCAGTCCCGTGGTTAAACACCAGACCATACGTATTATCTTAGCGCTTGATGTTACTAATAATTGGGATATAAAGCAGTTGGATGTATCCAACGCGTTTCTTCATGGTATTCTTGATGATGAAGTTTATATGCAACAACCAGTTTGGTTTATTGATAAGAAAAAACCCTTGTATGTCTGTAAACTGCAGCGCTCGCTCTATGGCTTAAAACAAGCCCCTAGAGCCTGGTATCAGCTGCTCACTTCGTTTTTAATTTCACAAGGTTTTGTTGCTAGTGTGGCTGATTCCTCCATGTTTGTTTTTAGGGTAAATGAGTCTTTAACTATCATTTTGGTTTACGTGGATGACATAATTATCACATGTGCAAGCTCAGCTAATATATCTTCTATTATTTTAGCTTTAAAAGCTCGTTTTCATATGAAGGATTTGGGTAATTTGTCATATTTTTTGGGGTTAGAAATTACGCGTACTTCTTCTCGTTTGGTTGTATCTCAGGAGTCGTATGCTTTATCTATACTTAACAAGGATGGTTTAAGTAATTGTAACTCTTCTCCTACACCAACTGTAAACAAATATGCTGTTATTTCTGAATTTGGGATGCTTCCTTTTGAGGATGTGTTTTTGTTTCGTAGTATAACAGGTGTCCTTCAAAACTTGACTATAACTCGTCCTGATATTGTATTTGAAGTGAATCGTATTTTCCAATGTATGCATCACCCAACTAATGCAGATTTTGAGGCGCTTAAACGCCTTCTTCGATATGTTAAAGGCACTTTATCTCTTGGTTTAGTATTTACTCCCTCTGCTCCTGGTTTTCGTGCTTTGTCTGATTTTGATTGGGCGAGTTGTACAGTTGATAGGCGTTATACTACGGGTTACTGCATCTTTCTTGGGTCTAATCTTGTTTCTTGGGGTTCGAAGAAACAAACCATGGTTTCTCGTTCTTCTACAGAAGCAGAGTATCGAGCTATGGCACACGTTTCTGCGGAGCTCAAGTGGCTTCAATATTTTTTAAAATGCTTGCACATTCGTTTATCTGTACCTATTTTAGCGTGTGATAATAAATCAGCTATTGCTTTAGCCTCGAATCCTGTCTTTCGTACTCGAACACGTCACATTGACGTTGACTTTCATTTTGTTCGAGAACAGGTTCAGTCTAAGCTTCTTCAGGTTGTTCATGTTCCTTCTCTATCACAAATTGCTGATATTTTCACTAAGGGCTTATCTACTCATTTGTTTCAATCACGTCTCTCCAAACTTCCATTGCTACGCATGATCAGCTTGAGGGGGGCTGATAAGATTAATACTAATGATGAGTTAAGTAACTCATCACTTGAGTTACACAAACAACTTATTGTTACACAAAATGCCAAAAGTAGTTAGGATAAGGATTGTAACAATAGTGTGGGAGAATAGGAACAAAAGTGTGATAGTTACTCTATATATAGAATCACATTGTACAGAAATTATAATCAATCAATATACATTTTATATTTCTATTTCTTTATTCTTAACAGTTTCTAAGGCTGCATCTAAACTGGGGGATAGAAGAAATCTCTTCTATCTATAGCTGGCAAGGCTATCTTAATATCTTCTATCATCCACGCCTTCCCCACCTATTTTCATGTCCCTGCTTGTTATCCCAAAAGCTGTTACCAAAAACTTAATTTCCTTACTAGCCACTTCCTCTAGGGTGATGATTCAAATAAAGGGGTCCATTGGGAGAGTTGGAACAAAGTTGCCACTCCCAAACTGATGGGGTAACTTGGGATCAAAAACCTTGAAGCTTTTAACCTAGTGTTGCTCGCCAAACAAGACAGGTCAATTATGACCAACCCTGATTCCTTAGTCCACCAAGTTTTAAAAGGATCTTATTTCCCTGATTGTTACCTTCATGATTTTTTTTCTTTTTGAGGGGTCTCATCTATCTGGAATAGCATATGGAAAGGTTCCTCCCTTATCACTACTCATGTCATAAATCCTATCGAGTATGGGCACCACACGATAATTTGGGATGATAATTGGTCATGATCCATCATTAAGAAGCCTGCTTCTTATAGTGAGGGTCCCATTATCTTAAATTCGTGGCTGACCTCATTAGAACCCCTCCAAATCTTGGAAAGAACCTTCGGTTAAATCCCTTTTTAGCCCTGAAGTGGCTTCTCATCTGCTACAACTTAACATACCATGGACTACCCAGTCCAATTCTCTCATCTGGCCTCACAACCAAAGTGGGGTCTATTCCTCCAAGTCTGGGTACTCTTATGCTCTTAGCTCATTCATCATCCCCCCTAATAACCCTAGCCCTTCATTCTTTCCTGGCCATGATATCTTAAAACTCAATTGGTCTTCTGAAGCTCCCCAAAAATATAAGTTCTTCATTTGGCGTGTACTTTTGAATGCTCTGTCCACTGAATGGGACAGATTTATTAGGAAGTGTTTGAGTACTGGCCTTTGTAACCTATGTCTCAAGGAGGAAGAGACCATTGAGCACCTATTTTTAAAGTGTGAATGAACAAGTAAATTTTGATGTTTATCACCACTTCATATCGAGGTTGACCCTTTCTTTAATCTTGGCATTAACTGCTGGCTCAGTGCTTTGTTGGAAAGATTCCCCTCAAAAAGCAAAAAAAAACTAAATGCTTGCTACAGATCACTATTCGCTTTTACTTATATGGATTATGCGTAATAGGGTTCTCTTTAAATCTATCCCCATTAACCTTGGTACTTGCCTTGTTCTGATCAATGACTTTTGCAGGGATATTTTATGTGCTTGGAATCCCCCATTGTGCAGCCCCAGTCATAATGTGATGATATCCAGTACCTTGGTTGTCCACATCACCTAGTTGGTCGCCTCTACAACATTATTCTTTCAAATTAAATCTTGATGCTTCCTTTAAACTAGATAAAGCTACAGCAACCGCTTCTATACGAGATCGGAAAGGTGAGATCATCTCTGGCTTCGCTTTGGATATTCTTGCCTCCTCAATTTTTTAGGCCGAAGCAAAGGCGTTGAGGAGTTCCCTCATGTTCGTCATTGAGAAAGCCTCATACTGCACCAGGATTGAGTTTGATGCATCAATTATCCTTAAAGTTGTGTATTCTCCAAGCATGCTCTGCCCATAGAGGGTCAGAATCATCCTTGAAGATATCAAAAATATAGCTGAAGACCATATCAACATTCGCATTTATGGTATTAGAAGGACAGCTAACAAAGTAGAAGATTGGTTAGCTAAAGCTTTTTCTAGTCAATTATTTCCCCCTCAATTGGATGTGTAATCCCCGTTGAAATTCAGACTATTACTTGTAGGCTTGTACATGAACCAAGCCGCTTGCGAGTAGCTCGAGGTTTGTCGAACTCGTTCGTTTATACTAACGAACAAAAAAGTTGTTCGAACTTGTTCTTTAAAAAAACGAGTTCGTTCGAGCTCGTATGTTAACTCATTAATATATATGATCTACTAAATTAGTGTTTTAGTTATAAATATATATATATGTATATATATATTATTAAACCTATAAAAAACAAATTATTCGTTAATAACTTGAGTTCAACTCGAAAAAAACTCGTTCAATATGTTAACAAACAAATTTTAAAAAACTCGGCTCGCCTCGTTAAAATTTGAGTTCGGCTCGATTCAACTCGTAAATCTTATCAAACAAACTTGGGCATCTATTATTCGACTCGTCTCGATTTATTTACAACCCTAACTACTTGTAATGATTTGAATGCTTTTGATTCGTCTAGTGTGGGATAGTCCTTTTATGCTTTAAAAAGAGAATAGTACTAAATTGGATGTATAATCTTTTTTTTTTTTTTGGTACATGGGTGATCCGTGATTGTTTGCGTGCACCACGACTAATCCCACGGGGATATACACGCATCCCCATGTATATTCCTAGGTAAATCATAACTAGGTTATCCAGAGAGGGGTTCGAGCCTTGTACCTCTTACTTTACACCCGTTAGGGAGGGATTCGAACTCTAGACCTTCCTTTTAAGTGTTGAAGAAATAGCAAGGTTCTGACTAGTTGAGCAACCCAACTGGCTTTGGATATATAATCTTATTAAAAGAAATATGAGGTGTTTGAGATTTCGGAATAGTATACGATAAATGATATATATTGGCTTCTTTTTTTTTTTTTTTTTTTGTTCGGAATAGTTTTTTTTTTTTTTTTTTTTTTGTCCAAGTTCAGAATAGTAAGCTTTGAAGGAGACCACTTGTGGTTATTTACTTTTTTTTTTTAAATAAATTTTTAATGGGTTCTACTTATTTTTGACAGGTAAACAAATCACGACAACACTTTAAAAAAATCAACAAAGATTTGCGAGGATTATACAGGTTATCTCACTAGTTGCATATTACGTTAATACGTAAGCCAAGTTTTTAATTATTCAGAGGCTTAATTCACCCAAAATCCCATTTACGTGCATTTATAATTGCCTCAATTTGCTTTATGTGATCATCATACTTGGCTTTGTTAAATATGCATATACTCAAAGTGCCCGAGCCATAGTAGCAAGGGTAGGTTTGCAACTTATTATGTCTCTAGGATCGATTCTGTACTTTTACTGAGTGCATTTGGGATATATCAATTTAATTGGGTTCTTCGATCAAATTAAAAAATGGGATTTCAGTTCAATGTATTGTTGACATGTCAGATATTTAATAGTTTTTTGCTGAATTAAAGTTTTTATGATCATAGTTAAATAATAATATGCTCACGTTGATTATTACACGATCTCTTAGGTCTTCGGTATAGTGAGCTAAGTTTAGTGATTATCTTTTAGTAAAATCTGCCTGATATTCAATCTATTTCGGTTATTTTATGTACAATTCATGTATGTAATAATATTAATGTTTCATAAATACCCTTACTTCTATACATTATATTTGCAAATCTAATCCTCCACAGGGATGTATATTTTCTATTCTCTTAGAAATAACAGAGTTATATCGAATGCTTTATAACTACAGGGCTATATTAGGCTATTTCGAATAATACAGGGACCATTTTTCTTATCAAATTGCAATTTTGCTGGTATGTCATCTTTGATTGGGACCCTTTCATCGGATAATTTTTATGTTGCTGCTTGTGCTTTTGTCGAGCTATGGAAGAAATACAATGGTGCTTTCCCTCAATGGTTGTGGGTTCATTCACCAAAGAAACCATGGACTGTACCAAATAAAGTTTGTTTGTTTCCGTAATAAAAATCTTTTAAGAGTAAATCTTTTCCTAATCATGAAAATTTGAAATCTTGCTTAGGTAGAGGGATACTTATCGCTAGAGAATGTGATTCTTCCCAAATCTGCCGAGGTTTTTGTCCTAGAAATTTTCATGATTTAGTCTCTAGAATTTGACATTGGGTCTCATTTTTCTGCATTCTTTGTTTATCTATTTTTACAGAAAGATGATAGTGAAGGTGGATACAGTGAAAAAAATGAGTGTAGTTGCTCTAATGAAGATGAAATTGAAGATGATGCTATATTGGTAAGCATAATTTTCTCCCATTAATTGAGTATTTGGTCCCATGTGTTTTAGCATGCATCCTTGACATCCATATTTTGTCATTTTGTGACTATTTTGTCCTTCACAAAGTCCCAAACATACTTAGGTTGCTTTTATTTTCTTCTCCAGGTGGAAAGCAATGAACATAGACTGCATCATTATGATTTCCATATCATCTACAGCACTTCATATAATGTTCCAATGCTCTATCTTCGTGCATACTACAGTGGTATGTTACGTTGTCTGATATTCTTTAGGTTTTGTAATGGCTTAGGATGATCTAATTTAGTGCAATTTGTGAGTAACTTGTGTAGTAAATGTTTATGTACTGATTGTTTATACAATATAGATGGGCAGCCATTAACTTTAGATGACATTGAAAGGGACATTTCCGTCAATTCTGGAGATGTACTAAGCAGACCCAAATGGACGTTTATGACAATTGAGGTAAATTAATTTTTTAGAAATTTAAATCGTACTTGAGTTTTAAAATTCAACCAAAATTACTGATATTTAGGAGAGAAAAAACTCTGAGTATTAGCAATTTAATTTAGATTATATTTTGTTGTAGGAGCATCCTTATTTGAATCGACCATGGTGTATGTTACATCCATGTGGTACAAGTGAGTGGATGAAGCTGCTTTACTCTACTGAATCTTCAACAAATATTCAAACACAAGTTGCATTTGACAAGTATTTGATTTCATGGTTCACTGTGGTTGGACAAATGTTCGGTTTCAAACTCCCTTTAAATATGTTGACCGATAAATAGTTCACTGAATTAACATTCTAAATCATAATTGTGACTAGTCATTATTTTGAGTTACATAAATCTATATCTGAACCGAATTTATGGCTTCTCTTCTTGTACTAAAGAGTCCACATTGTTTTCTTCGTGTGCTAATGTTTCTTCTTTCGCTAAAGAATCTTGATTGTTTTTGGTAATCCGCAAAAAACAAGCGAGAAATTCTTTATTACCTTCAGCCCCTGTGATGGGAGATTCAATCCAACCTTTACACTTGAATCCAAAATTCTCTACACCACTTACGATCTTATCCACCACCTAACGATTATTACAACAAATCTACATTAAAATCACCTTAATATAAACATTAAGGACGTCCCAAAAAACGTTTCATTACAACAAATCGAAAGAAAAAATGGTTACCTCTTGATGGACTAGAGGGTCTCTCACTATCCCACCACCACCAACCTATATTACACGATATTGAAATAAATGTGTTATCAAATCTCATTATACTTTTAAGTACGTTTTTAGGAAGCATACTTGGGATCTCCGAGCCTCAAATTGAGGTTTAATGAGAGTAATCAAGGTTGATTCTTCTTTCATTAAATTCACTACAGCAGGCATGACCTACACAAAGTAGATCGATCAACACATTTCATATTAAAAACAAAAAAAAAAAAACAAAAAAAAACTTACCAATAGTATGGAAATAAACGAAAGATCCAATGTCACTAAATCAACCTTCTGTGGAAGCTCAGCAAGATATCGTAAGTTTGTCCGATCTATAATAGATACACGTTCATCTTTACGAATTTTCTCCGCCACCTAAGCAGAAACTCTAAAGTAAAAGATATCCCGTAAAAAAATAAAAACAGAATTTGAGATATATCATCTAACTAACCTGGCCATATCCTACATCAACTCCATAAACAAAGGAAGCACCATATTGAAGCAAGCAATCTGTGAATCCTCCGGTTGATAATCCGGAATCAAGAGCTACTTTTCCGGTAACCTCCACTTCTAATTGTTCAATTGCCGCCTCTAATTTGTGTCCTGCTCTGTAGAAATATGTCAAATCGGTAATATATACAAACATAGAAAGTATAAAAAAGATGTGAAATAAGTTGTTAAAAAGTAATCACCTACATACATATTTCGGAATTACTGCTCTGATCTCTACAGCTGATTTATCAGAGACGAGAGTTCCAGCTTTGTGTACTGCTCTTCCGTTCACGTATACTTTGCCTGTGATTCAAGTGAATTCGTAAGAGACAGAAAGTTCAGGGACTGGTTTGAAAAGAAAGCATTACCTTGGAGGATCCATGATTGTATATATGTTCTACTATATTGTTGAAATCTTTCAAGACATATCTCATCGAGTCTCTTTTTTCTGTGAGTCAGAAAAGATTTATGTTATAACTTGAATGTAAATAAGTAAAGAGTTAATTGCATCGTTAGTCCCTGTGGTGCTCACAAGTATTGATCATAGAGACGTGGCATTTTTAGTGCAGAGACTACAGGGACTAACCGTGCAATTAATCCGTAAGTATATAATAAGCGTGTAGGATTAAAATGCATGTTAAAGAGTCGGAGAGGATGATTACTTTTTCTGTGGTTGAATCTTTTCTGAGCTCAAGGTTGCAAAGCTTCTTATAGGACAATTTACACGAGTATTCATACATCTCACTGACAAATGTAATTAGACTTAGTTAGAAGAACCCCTATACAGCTTAGGTTATATTATTTAAGCAAATGTCAGTTGCGTTCTTGGTCCACAGGTTATGCGAAATAGACTAATATACCCATGTATTTTATAAGATAGCAAATATATACCCTTGTTTATTTCAAATTAGACCTGGATAACATCTGGGTCAGTGTATGTATGGCATAGTTATAATTGACATTATTTGAAACATGGGTATATTTGGCTATTTCGTGTAATTGAAGGATCCCTGATGCAATTTACCTCCTTCAACTACAGTGATTGTATTTAATATTCAATATAGTAAATATTAGTTCAAATACGAGACCTGGGCTCGCTTGGGGTACAAATAAGAGGCTGAGGATTACAATTATTAAGAACTTGCCAGCATTATAATAGCAATAATCTAATAAATATCAGTTGCACAATTTTGATATAGTACCAGAGAGGTGAGGGGTGTTGAAGAAGAAGCTATATCTTGAGCTGAAAGTGATGCAATAACGTGACGAGGCCAACTTCAAAACCTGTAATGCCATCTTTTGCGGAAGCTTTTGGGGAGGTTTGATGGGTTCAAGAGAGAGAGAGAGAGGGGGGGGATTTTGATTCGTGGGCTTGGTTAAAGGAGTCCAACTGACTGTTGTAGTAGAAATCGGCCCATATTAGACTATCTTCAACGGATGCGCAACTAATGAGGAGATTTATACATTTTTAAACCACTTTTAAGAAAATTAGGTAAGTGCCCGTTTTGGGATTTCTTTTCAAAATAATCATTTAAAGTGATTTTTTTTTTTGGATTGAAGCCCAATAACCACCTGCCACCTTACACCCTGACCATAAAAGGGACCTTACTCTAAGTGCCCGTTTGGGATTGCTTTTTAAAATAATCACTTAAAGTGATTTTAGATCCATAGTAATATTTTAGATTCTGAAAATCACTTTTAGGAAAAGCACTAGTGCCCGTTTGGAAGTGCTTTTTTGGAGAAGCACTTAAAAGTGCTTTTAGCATTTTAAAATTTTTTTTGACTTTGAAAAGCACTTTTATGAAAAGCACCTATTAGGTGCTTTTGAAAAAAAGCACTTAAAATAATTTTAGATTTCAAAATTAATTTTAATAATTTTTAAAAATTTTGAATTTTATTCTAAAAGCGCTTTTTTACTCTAAAATAAGCACTTCCAAACGGACCCCTAGATTAGTGATTATTGAAATAATCACTTAAAGTGATTTTAGATATCAAAATATTTTTTAATATTTTTTACAAATATTTAAATTTTAATCAAAAAGCGCTTTTAGCTCCAAAATAATCAATCCCAAACGAGCTCTAAATGTCCTGAATACCCTTACTTAGTAACTGTAAACACTTAACGGCGTTAGTTGTTGCATGAGCTACCGCTACTTACTTACAAATATAAACATATACACACACCGCCAAAAATGTATTTCATCTCCTAAAATCACGAAAAATCAAAACTAAATCAGCGCAAAAGAAATCGCAAAAATTACGAGCGAATCTCGCGAAGATCTTCGGTGATAAATCAGGAACAAATCTTCATATTTAGGTATATGAATTGCGCGCCTAATATTATTATATTTATCGCAAAAATTAATGTTATAATTCGAAATATTTTTCTGATTTCTGGTACTAAAATCATCTTCAAGTTGTTGAAATCGTACTATTACGTGATAATCTATGTATACAAATACGTAATAATTGCATAAAATATGTATTTAGAACAATTTTTACCGAAAAACTTTTGCAGATGATTATGATGTATTTTATTGGAGAGATGATTGTTGATATAGTGAAAAGTCAGTAACAGATCACATTTATAATACAAATGCGCGCTAAAATTTACATATGGATTAAACTGACTTTGATTTGAAGTTATTTTCTAGAATTTATGTTGCATTTTTGAAAAAATTAGAATTAAAGTTTGAGTTTGATTTTTATTATGAAAATGATTGAGTTACGGACAGATTTGTAACAAACTGAATACTGATTGAGATTTGAGTAAAATACAGAGTGCTGGGAATTTTCCCTGGAAAACGAATGAAAATTGTAGGTTTATTTGATTAAATGAGTAATGGTATTTGAGTATTGCAAAAATGATAAACTATGATTGAGTTGTGGGAAAGTTTTGTATAGAATATGTTGATTAACGTGAGAACAATGAACAAAAACACAAGAGTTAAGCATAACACACATTATAATGTACTTGTAGAATCACAAAAACGTACTTGTGTAAATACAAAAAAAATACACTTGTCCAGTGGTGGGAAGTATTCCTAGAACTCATCTGTACCATCTAAAAACCTGTAACTTAAATTTTTTCACACATTTAAACTTAAATAATGTCTAGAACTGTAACAAGTAAATGTTAGTCAATGAATGTTCCCATAAATTGGAAAACGAAACAAAACTGCAAACTTTTTAGAATTTTTTTTAATAAAATGTTTAATGATGTTTGATTATTGGGAAAGTTAGAAATTATGACTGAGTTGTGGGAATCAGGATTTGTATGAAGAATTGAGAAATCGGAAAATGCGTATAATACAAGTGGTGGGAATTTACCCATAACTCTGTAAAACCTAAGCAAGTACAATTTTGTAGTTGTGCAAGTACACTTTTGTACTTGAGCAATTACACTTTTTTTTATACGTAATTATGAATAGCTATACTAACATCTTAAATTTACAATGCAGCAAATGGAAACCATAACAATAGAACATAGATCGTCGTTACACAATCTGTTCAGTATTTTGAGCAGTGGACATTTTAAGGACAGGCATCTAAATGTCTGCAAGATATTGCCGTTTTATTTACTGATCAAAGGACTACTTGAGAGAATTGATTCCCTTCCTTCTATGAAAATAGACGTACCAGCTTTACAAAATATAGCAACTACTTATCAAATTCAAAGGAAAGGATTCTACATAAAGAAAACCAATTTACGAATTACACGTGATGATATAAGAATTATAATGGGCTTGGAGAGTGGGGACCTAGATATTCCAAATTTCACCAAAATAGATGAGACTGAATCTAATTGGTTTAACAGACTGTTCCCTGGAATAAAGAAAGGATTAACAGTGACAGAAGTAAAGACGAAGACAATGTCACTTTTAAAGGAACCCGAGTCAGACAAAACGAACAAAGATATTGCACGATTAATGTGCCTTCTCGTATTGGCCACAGTATTCTTCAATTCGGGAGGAGAATACATAGATTGGTGGGTTATTCGTGTCAGTGAAGATCTGAAAAGGTTGAAGAAATATGACTGGGCAAGTGAAAGTTTAAAAAAATTAGAAAAATTCGTTAAATGGTGGACATTTCAATAATCCAAGAGGTCCAAGCTGCATGTTGTTGGTAAGATAATACATTTGTTAAATATGAAGACAAGAGTGTATTTAAAAACAAAGAATTAATTATCAAACAAATTTATATTGCAGGCGTTTTTCTTTGAGCATGCGAACAATAAGTTTAAAACTTCAAAGAATTAAGTTAGCATTACACCTGATGATGGAAATAAAATTCATGTTAAGATTAAATTAGAACTATAATTTACACTTTATTTACTATTTTGCAGTTTTTAGAAAAACAAAAACTTTCTAAAAATTAAAATTACCTTATAGAATCATTAATAATATTTAAATTTTAGTATTAAAAACTTCAAAGGTTTTTTTCTTTGAAATAACTTTAACTTCTTGGAAATATAATCTCATAACTCAGATTGTCTAAAATGAATGGTTAGTAATAATAACTTAACACACATCTCCATTCATACACATATCCATTGGTACAACGGCTTAAAAGAAACCGTTCATTTTTATAGAAAAAAAAAACAGTTCATTTCTTTATTTTGAAAAAATAACTGTCAATGGAGTTCAAATGTCTCGCTCAAAATTCAAAAATGAAAAATATCTATAAAAGAAGGATTTTAACAAACGGTATTACACACTTTTCATATACCTTACAACGTTAAACAATTCTTAGAAATTGCAAAGAAAATTAACATTAACCAACATAAAAAATGATGAACCTCACAGAACACTTGTTGATAATAGTATTCTTGTCATTATCAGTCAAAGCATTAATGCGTGCAAAATGCGTTTCTCGACGATGGAGGCAGTTAATTGAAGACGTGAATTTTGCAAAATGGTTTTTAGATTTTAAAAGAAACAAGGGTGGAGTTTTCATAACCAGTAGACTTCCAAAAATGAAATCCATCCCATATTGTCATTCTATTCTACTGATAAATTGCAAGAAATTTCACAAGATTTGGAGATACCATTTGGATTTATAAGGACACCAATGATGTCTTACCCTTGTAATGGTTTGATTTGCATCGCAGATTGTCAGACGTTAGTGTTGGTCAACCCGTCAACAGAGCAATTTAATATGCTTCCTTATCCAAAGAATTACATAGCGGATCTTATGGACAAAAATCTTCTTCCGAGAGAAAACACAGACAACTGTGTTACTATAAAAACAATTGGATTGTTTTTTGACTCAATCAATGAATATTACAAGGTTATAATGTTTATTGAAATAGGAACATTTATGTGCACTGCGATATACAACATTACAGATCTAACGTGGAGAATAATCACACATAAATATCCTTATTATCTGGTATAGGGGTGCCGTCAAATGGAACGTTACATTGGACTGCAAGGGTGAGGGATGAAACTCCTTTTCTACCATACTTGCGTGTTCCAGATCATGAGGAATATTTTATATTTTGTTATGATTTTACAAAAGATATATTTCGACAGATGGAACTACCCAATGGAGTGGTTGGAAACAACCTGAAAACGATCAATGACGAACTTGCGGTATTCTCAAGTGTTGTTGATGAACCGGAATTTGTTAATGTGTGGGTAATGAAGAAGTATAATGTGCATGAATCGTGGACAAAGCAAGCAAAAATTGGTCCATTGAATTATAATATTTCTCACTTTATTTGGAATAACAAAGAATTACTTTATGGATCTAATCATGATGATTACTATAACAATGTTCATCAAGAGTTGTTATCCTGTAATTTTAAAACAGCATAAACAGAGAGGAAAGGAGTGTTTTTCGATTCGATTGTGTTGTACCATGAAGGTTTAACAACGGTAGGGAGGAATGCAAATGAACATGGTAATCAAGATTTAACAGTCGAAGGGAGGATTAAAGAAAAAGTTGATTACTAGATTTTACTTGTATTAATAATTATTACTTTAATATGTTTTAAATGTTTATTAGTTGTAATAGTTTGGTAGTTCTGATTGTTTAGAATTCTAATATTTTAGAATAGTTCTGGTGTAATTGAATATTACTTTCACTAAAATAAATATAAATATAGTTCTGATTATAAATGTGTTTTTTTAGAAATTAGTCAAAGAATTTGAGTTCTGGGATTATTAAGTTACGGGATTTTTCTGGTTCTAAGTTTTTTCAGTTATATTGTGCTTTAATTATAACACTTGGAGTTTAAAATGGTATCAATACCATCACTCAACTTATGATATGTGACATTTATATAACACACTATAAAAGTTAGTTTTAAAAAAGTTTAAGACTCTGAAACTGTGTTTGTGCAATTACTAATAAACTATTAAATTGTATTTGTAGAATGACAAAAATGTACTTGTGAAAGTACAAACATATACTTGTGCAGTGGTGGGATCCACGAATCTGCTACTTGGGGGTGAGGGGGCGGTGATAATGATGAAGATTAGGGTGAGGATGAAGGTGGGGGTGGTGGGGCTGAACAATTACAACTTGGGACTGGCCCCATTAGGAGGGAGGGTGGTGCTGAAGATGGAGGGGAGGGTGGTTCTGTAGAGTGGGATGAAGATGCTGGAGATGGATATCAGATGGGTAGTGGTGAGATATGGGCGCGAATCTCTAGTTTGAATAGGGCTCGCTGGCAGCGGCGGCTAAGGGTGGAAATCGGAAGGAACGGATCGGAAAAAGGGTCTTTCGGAAAAATTCCTATTTTTTTCGGAATAGATTTTTTCTGTTCCAATTCCTATCCAATTTTTCCGAACTGGGAAAAATAATTCGGAATTTCGGAATTTGTCGGAAATTCGGAAATTTCAGAATTTTGGGTTCGGAATTTTGGAACATTTGTTTCGGAAATTGCGGGAGTAAGGGTTGAAAATCAGAGCAAGAGTTTATCACTTACATGAAGATAGTTAAAAACAAAACTTATAAAACATTTCATGGGTTTAACTTTCAAACTTCATGAACAGTAATAGAAATAACATAAGTAACAAAAGGTAAAAGAACAGTAATAGAAATAACATAAGTAACAAATGGTAAAAAAATAATGACTGTGAATTACTTTTCAAATTACATAAAAAACAGATATTAGGCTTCGTGAAAGGTAATGTAAAAAGTGAAGAAATGCGTTAGACTTATCCTTTAGCTAGGTTTTATTAAGTTTATTGTTTTTTTTCCTGATATAAAAAAAATATATCATTGTGTTTCAGTTTTTCAATATTTAGATTTTCTTTTCTTCTTTTGTTATGAAAATTTTCAACATTTCTAATTGTATAATTTTTTCTTTATATTTATATTTATTATTTATTTAATATAGGAATTGTAAAATCGGAAATACAATTCGAAAATAAAAATTGGAAATAAAAATCGGAAATATATTTCGGAAATAAAATCGGATCGGAATACCCGGAAATTTCGGAAATTTATATGTAGTTCCAATTCCGATCCTATTTTTTTGGAAAAATCGGAAATCGGAATTTCGAAATTTCGGAACCGTAAAAAGTTGTTCCGAAATCGGAATTTTCGGATCGGAAAAGTCGGAAATCGGAAATTTCGGATCCGATTTCCACCCCTAGCGGCGGCGATAGACTGGGTAGCGTAACGCGAGGGAATCGCGTTCAGATTTGGCCACGAGAAGCTGAGCGGTGACGAGATGCTGAGCGGCGACGACGAGATGAGCGCCGACGAGAAGGCGACGTGCTTCCAATGCTCCAGCGAGGCGGCGATCTTCGCTGCTTTAGGGAGAGATTTCGGTGATAGATTGGGGAAGGTGGAGATGGGGGTGCAGAAAACAGATATCAGAAGCTTGGGGTGGTGATGGTGTCGCAGGTGGGTGTGACGGATGATGGTGACTATGGTGATGACGGTGGGTTGCTGTGACGAGGGGGGGGGGGGGGGTGGGAGAGAAGGGGAGGGGATGGGATTTTCTGATTGCTTAATGGGTTTGGTGTTTTAGTTGGGTAGGTTTATCAGTGTTAATAAGGCTTGGGGGCATTTTGGGTTTTTCTTTCTTCCTAGTTGAATTTCAACTAGTGTTTAGGTAGCGGGATTTATTTTATAAAGTCCATAGCAAACGGGCCTTATAAAGTAAAATTCCCAAGATATAATGACTGTGATGAGAAAAAATTAATTCTAATTTGAGGGGTTTTTTTTGGGTATTAATCCTAATATTTATATTATTAAATAAAAATTGTTCTAAATAGATAAAATATCATTTTACAATTCACAAACGTAAACAAATAATTCACTAAGGTAAAACAACTTTGTTTTTTTAGTAAAATTTTATTGAAAATATGAATACGATACCTCTCGTATTAAATTGTACACTAAAAAAACAAGATGGACCAAACAAAGAAGAAAATTGGCATTGGAGTTTGAACTCCCCACTATTGTATAATATCACACACCTTTCTCACTTTCCGCATTCTTCTTCTTTTTCTTATCGTCTTTCAAGCAAAGTTCCACTATCTTTGTATCTAAATCTGGTTGACCTTTTTATATGCTTGCTTCGAGATGACTAAAGGTCAAATACATGCATTACGCACACCCCTTTTATAGTACTCATCGAAACTTCATCTCAAACTCACTTCACATTTTTCTATATTAAATGATCAGAAGTGTGGTGCATATTTCCACGTTATAATTCTACATTAAAAACTTCTTATTTCTTCGTTTTCTTTAAGAGTAAAATTACTCTGGTGGATTCGAAGAATATGAAAACCAAGATGAAGAGATCATTACTTTGCAGTTGCCTTTTGTCAGCTTTTCTTCTTTCTGCTGCTTTCTTTGTTTTCAGTTCTTTTGTAATCACAGATTATAAAGAGGTTGGCTACTTTTCATTTCACTTTACAATTTTAAAAAGGTAAAATTGCAATATTAGTCTCTCTGCTATGCGAAATAGCAAAATATACCCCTGTATTATTCCAAAAAACAGCAAATATACCTCTGCAGATGGCTAAATTTGCAACTTTTCTATATGTATAACAAAGGGTATATTTAGCTATTTTGCATAACTCATGGACCATTCGTGCAATTAACTTTTGTAAATGTCCTAGCTTGAATAAGGTCGTTCTATTGTCATAGTTTCTTCTTAGGGAGTTGTTATTTGCAGAGATTTCCAGGATGGCAAGTTCTTAATGTAATCAAAGCAATCAATGCTAATAAAATGTGTGAGGTTTGATTTACAATTTATATACGATTTTCTATGGAAAGATATTAATTTTCACAGGATTTAAAATGTTTTTTATTATTCAGAAACAATGGAGGCCTGATGGTAGTGAGCTCTTGCCTAGGGGTATCATTGCAAGAACTACTGATTTCGAGATGCGGACTTTGTGGAGCCCCATTGATAAAAAGGTATAGTAGACAAACTTTTCATTTGTATACAGTAACTAAATAAAGAAACTATATGGGGTAAATTGCATCATTAGTCACTATATTACTCGAAATAGGTGAAATTCGCCCATATTATCATTTCTGTTTCCCTTTTTTCACCTATTTTTTCAACTTATAGAACCCAAAGGAAGCAATGAGCTTGTTGGCCATGGCGGTTGGAGTAAAGCAGAAAGAAAATGTAAATAAAATTATAGCTAAGGTAAGGAACATATATATAGTGAGTTCACACAATCTATGAGTCTCGTTCTTTATCTTGATTACCTCATGTATGGAAAATTTGGCAGTTCCCCCCAACAGATTTTGTAGTCATGCTTTTCCATTATGATGGAAAAGTTGACGAATGGAACGAGTTAGAATGGAGTAATCGTGCGATTCATATTTCAGCTGTTAACCAAACTAAGTGGTATTTTTACACTACTTTTTAAAGTCCAAGAATTATATCGAAGCATCATACGTGTTGTGTATATAATTTAGGTGGTTTGCCAAGCGTTTCTTACATCCAGATGTTATTGCGGAGTATGCTTATGTTTTCCTTTGGGATGAAGATCTTGGAGTTGAACATTTTCATGTTGGTCGGTAAGTCTAATGTAATAGATAATAATATCATATTTATCTAGACAATTAATTTTGATATGCCATGTGAAGATATCTGTCAATTGTCAAAGAAGAAGCGCTCGAGATATCACAACCAGCAATAGATGGACATAACTCGGAAGTGCATCACAAAATCACAGCACGAGAAAAGAATTCAAAAGTACACCGGTAAATTTTGTTTTCATTAACTCCACGGTATTTATTTTTACCTAGTATATTATTTGATAAATGTTGTGTTATTAACAGAAGGGAAGTAAATCCAAGTGGTCCAGGGCGGAGATGCTATGAAAATAGTACAGGTCCTCCATGTACAGGGTAAAACAGAATTCAAGAAATTAGTCGATTTTCACCATCCTTGCATACTAAATCTAGATGTATATGTATGTAATATAATGTTGATACGTTACAGGTTTGTGGAAATGATGGCTCCTGTATTCTCAAGGGCATCATGGCGCTGTGTTTGGTTCATGATTCAGGTATGACATTTGTAATCTCACTCTCTCTCTCTCTCTCTCTAATATTACAACATACTTTTCTTACAGAATGACTTAACTAGTGGATGGGGTTTAGATTTCCAGCTTGGTAACTGTATAAAGGTTTAATACTATTAACTTTTCTCTTCTTACCGTATCCCCATGATTAAATGTTTGGTTAACGAGTTACTTTCTTTGATAGGGTAATCGCACAGCAAGCATTGGTGTAGTTGACTCTGAGTACTTGATCCACCTCGGCCTTCCTACACTAGGGGGTACACTAGTTAACAAGGTATGATCAATGTTTGGTTGAGGAGACTAATTTTCATTATTATATTCAAGCCTCCAATTGAAAATTGATTTTAATATTGCAGTTGCCGAATGATTCTGATCAGCCAGATATTAGAACTATAGTAAGTTTGAACTTATGCAGAGATGAGCCGTTTTATACAGACTCAAGGTTATAAAAACTATCAACTTTTGCAGGTACGAAAGCAGTCTTATATTGAACTCAGACTTTTCAAGAATAGATGGAGAAAGGCAGTTCGAGAAGATAAATGTTGGGTTGATCCATTTAATCACTGATTTGCAAAATCAGTAAATTAGAAGATAGACATATACATATACATAGCTTTGCAAAATCTTACATTATGTGCACAAATTCATATAAAAAAGACGATGCATTTAACCATTTTGTGTAACCAATTTGTTTCTCTAGGTCACCATCAATTTAGATTCGTATAAAATACGCTTATTAAAAGCGAGTTCTTTTGCGAGCAATACTAGCAATGATCTGTCCTAGTTCCTCGCTTTTGTCCTCCTGGACATGATGCCCTGCCTGAAAAGCACAATCAGAACAAATCATAAAACAGCTACACTAATTGTTAAAATATGTTGATAGACGAAAAAGTTACCATAGGAAGTTCAATAAGTTTATGCTTTGATTGCTTGCAAAAATCTTCAACTCCTTCGAAGTTTAACCAACGGTCTCTTTGTCCCCAACATATCGTTGTCTCAACTTTCCAGTTTTTGTCCAATAGTATTGTTTGCATCTCATTAACATAAGTCTACCAAAATAATTGTGAAGTTCTAATCAGAATAAGATAAATATAGGTAAATAGTTAAACCGCGAAGTTGTGAAGAATTACCTTAAGTTCTTTCTTCATTGCACGAGTAATAGCATTTAACGCAAATCCTGCAGAACCAGAGGTAAGATAAGGTCTTCTATAAACCATGGCATCGTCTTCTTTCATTTTATAAGGGCCACAGCTTGTCAAGGCTTTATCACTTGCTCTAAGAGGATCCTATAATACAAGGCGATTGAATATAAAAAAACAAAACCCGGGCTTTATACATGAAGTTCTGTTAAATGATTTCCTTACCTGAGAAAATATTTCGCCTAACAAGAAGTTACTAAATATAGATAATGTTGATGGAAGAACAACATGCTTGTCTGTGAGCTTCATAGTTAACACAATATTTAACGTATATCAGAATCTTTGACTCTCAAAGATCAAATAAACGGAAGATTAATTATAGTGATGAATTAGTCATACGGGAGGGTTGACAAGTATGAGATTGCTTATCTTGTCCTGGTGAGTGCTGGCGTATTTAACTACCACAGGAGAGAAAAATCCCTGGAAAGTCAATGACTCGATTAGACTCTGAGAGTGTTTATTATTGGTTCTGATAAATCTGTAAAAGGAATATATACCTGAACAACAAGAGTCACCTTGGTGCTTGTAAGTTTATCAATTATAGACTCCAATGCAGCTTCATATTCTGCAAATCCATAACATAGTTATGATTTATAAGCACTGAATTTGCTTTTATCAGTAAGATTAGAGGTTATATTTAGCCATCTTTATGTGGAAAGACGAGGCACATACCGTTCAAAGTGTAGTCAAAGCCATATTTAGGCTGGGGTTGATCGGAAAATCCAAATCCTGCAAGTATGTAGAACAAGTTAAGATAGTACAAAAGGGAGGTGGGGATTGCCTAGAACCCAGCCATGTGGGACCCGCATCTGAAAATAGCCTGCCACGACCTCATACATAGGATATAGCAGTCATAGAACAATATACATAAATGTGTAGGATTTACCTAGCCAATCAAAAGCTATTGCATGATAGTTCTTTGAGAGAATGGGAAGAATCTTGCGGTAAGAATATGCCTGAAATCGAAAAAGTCAAGTCTGTGCTAGGCTAAACACGTGTACAAACTAATACAACTAAGCGATGTAAGAGTCTCACCTGTGAGGGGAAGCCATGAATTAACACAATCGAGGGATTTTCAGGATTTCCTTCTTCAACACAAAACCATCTATTGCGAAAAAACCATATGAAAAGAAAATACCAGAATGCCTGCAAAATTAGCAATCCTCATTATCTGGACAATATGAGAATTGACCCATGAAGAGTCATCTTTGACCATGTTTATAGCTACTTCAAATATACCTGAAAAGTTCAGTTGAAGCTTTTGAACTTCCACCCATTGCTAGTCCGAAAATCGGATCCTTAGCCTTCTCACCAGTACCAGAAACAGAATAAGCTTTCACCTATATGAAAAATAAATAAAATGTTAACAAAAGTATTAAATTTGAATGGAATATGAAATATGAAATACCATATACAAGTATACAACTTACATATTTTCCTTTATCTAACCATTCATCAGCTGGACTCGGCTCGTCCGAATACTTCCCTATCCAAATGAGAAAAATTAATTTAGATGGTGATGAATAACTATCTTTGTACGATAATTGATGTTTTATAACCTCCACTGAAAGAGAAACCATCTCCAACTTGATCGGGAGCATAATAGTCTTCATTATTGCTATCTCGGCTTGATCGGCAAGAGAATAGTGAATGTTGGTTTCTTGAGAGGCTTTTTGGCAGTGGCTTAATGCTAAGGGGGCGGAGGTGGAGGGCGGGAAGTGTTAATGTGGAGGCGATGTGGCAGCTGGGGAGAAAGTAAGAGGAATGATGAATAATGGCCATGACTATATGAAACAATAAGATCAACTGTGTTGGCGCGAGAGTGAAATGAAAAAACAGAAACGACAGTTATGACCGTTGATTAGTTTGATACACTAACACAAACCAGTAGTTAAGAATTGGATAGGATATCTCTGGTTCTTGTTTCAAACCAATCCGAGGTGGGGGCAGTGGGGGTGATGTCGTACAAATTTGTTCGAATTTATTTATTTTTATGGAAAAACTAGAGTAGGAAAAAAAATTATATATCTATATATTTTTATCATCACCTAAATAAATTATGAAATAGAATCTAAGCAAATCGAAAAAATACGAGGTTAATTAGTTCATGAGAATAAAAAAAAAAAAAATAGGATACCATCGCATCCTTCTAAAATTCAAGTTTACCTAATTATTCTCCTGATGTATATATTATTGTAGGTAGAAGTAATTTGAAAGCACGATAGGTGCCTGAAGTACTTAGGGCGTCTAAATATGAATTTCTCAAAGATTGAGAAGTATCTGGAGTATAAAAGTCCTGAAAAACATAATTTATTAAAGTACAATAGAAAAATGTCTGATTTATGAAAGGATATTGGGAATAATTGTTGGCATAATGAGGAGGATGTGATATTTATGTATTGTACTCTTTTTCCTGCACTAAAGTTTTTCCCCACTACGTTTTTCCTAGTAAGGTTTTAACGAGGCAATGTCAAATATTCATTGTCAAAAGAAGTACATACTCTTTTTCTCGATCAAGAAAAGAATTTTACCGACACTTAATACCCTTAAGTGAAATCCAGAAGATTTATTAATTAAAGTTTTATTAACAACGACATCAAGGTACAAGTCCGCAAGTATCTAATGTATTTTGAAATATGTAATGTCGTAATGAGGGGGAGAATATATTGAAATTATGCATTTTTTCCTTTACCACGGTTTTTCCTATTAGGTTTTCCTGGTAAGGTTTTAACGAGACAGATTATATATGTGTGATAACCCCCAAGGATTGATGTACTCTTTTCCCTACATCGAGTTTTGTTCCAATGAGTTTCCTAGATAAGGTTTTAATGAGACGTATCCTTCAGCAATATCCAAGTGAATTGGTATGAAATATTTATTTAAGTGGATCATTAAGCTTACCCAACAGAAGTGTGATTTATCTTCAATAAGAATATACCAATGGTATTGTATGAGGATATTTTTGCTTGTATCAAACATAATTAGTTAAAATGTCTACATCAAAGGAGATAAAACGAAACATATTTCACCAAAGTTTCCTACGCACACGAGTTACAAAAGAATGTGAATATTGACACTCGACAGATACAAAGAATTTTGCATATTTTCTTACGAAATCATTGTCAACCACAAAATTCAAGAAGTCGATCTACAATATTGAAATACAACAACATAGAGATCTCTTGTCAACTTCAGTGGGAGCGTAAACAAGACTGTATTCTTTTCCCTTTGTTCAAGTTTTGATGCCACTGGGGTTTTCTTGGTAAGGTTTTAACTAGGTAGTGTTTCAAGATGATTAATTCCATCTATATGAACTATTTTCCCTTCGACCAAGTTTTTATCCCACAAGGGTTTTATTGGCAAGTTTTAACGATATGATTAATTCCATTTATATGTACTATTTTTCCTTCGACCAAGTTTTTATCCCAGGTTTTTCTTGGCAAGTTTTAACGAGACATATTTCGTAATGGATAGACATCCAAGGGAAAGTATTATGAATAAGTTATAATGTTAATGGTAGATGTCCAAAAGGATAAGTACGAAATTGTGTCATTACCTTTTATTTATATATATTAGATTCACTTTGGATTCGAAATCATTTTGAAATAGAATCCAAGATCTTTTACTAATCTCTTATTCATGTAAAGTAAGTATTTTTAAAAAATGAAATATTTGTAATAAAAAAAAGTGAGGATATGGTAAATGAAAAAAGAGATTATTACCCAAAGGGTCTTAAAAACACCACCTCGTGACCTAACAAGACCGGCTCTTTAGCCTCTTCTTACTAAAGGCCACAACAAAAAATTAACACTATAAGCCAAAAGTCCAATTCCTTTTTTACCCCTTTTTTGTTTTTAATTTGTCTATATATACTTCTTTAATCAGAATTATTTGCAAAACCTAATATTTATTCTTTCTCTCTCATCTCTCTCCTTTCATCTCTCCTCCCATCTCTCTCACGTCAAAGCTTCCAAAACACCTTTAAAGTTTGACAACTCCGACGAGCATTCAATCCACTGCTCAGAAGACCTTCGTCATTCAAAGCTCAGATATGTCGCAGAAGACCACCGGAGTTCGTGAATCTTTGGTGAGGTTTTAGATCGGAAAATGATGTCTCCTCATTTGTGATAGTAAAATACACTCTTGAGACATCATTTTAGGCTTATTTATTAGTTTATAGGTTGATTTCGGCTTAATTTAGTGCACTTTCCTATTTTGAGTCTTGATTTGTAGAATTATTATTTTTAGAGCATATTGGGTTTAATTGTTTATTTAGTGTGAAGCTTTAAAGATAATTATGGAGATTAATTAGAGTCCAAGTCAAAGATTACAACTTATGGAAAGAGATATGCATGGAAATTGGAGATAGAAGGAAACTGAGTTCAAATAGGAAAAGGAAAAGCTGCCTAAATCTGGGATTCTGCAGATCACGTCTAAAGATTGGTGTTTTTACCTAAGAAATAGGCCGAATTTGGTAATTTCCTTCTAAAGGTCCTAGATAATTCTGTTGCGATTCTTTTGGTATCTTGTGGAGCAAAATCCGACCAATAACAAAGAAGTTATGACCAAAACAACGCAGCAGTGTTTATCTTACGAATTTGGGTTGGGCCAGGAGCCCATTACTTGAAGTTATCTCCAAGAAACGAATTAGGTCAACCTCTAACCTATAAATACAGCCTCTTAACACTCTTAAATGATCCTTGGCTAGACCCTAAGGCCAAGAGGAAGCTGCAACACAAGAGAAGAAGTCTGGAGGAAGCTGTGCAACAATCATGTCTCCTTCAACCTCTTATTTTGTAATTCTTTCTTCTTCTTTTCTTTGTATGAACTAATTCTCTTAGCTTAGGTTTTGCATAATGTATAAACTATGAATTCTAGTTCTTCTATCTAAGTTCTTTGGGAATTATATGTTTTAATCTGATATTAGCTACTTACCCTTATATTTGATTATGTGTTTTGATTTAATGACTGTTTTCCTTGCTAGTGCACGAGTATAGGATTACCTTAATAGTAGTTAGATGGTCACCTTGTAAGGGTGTTTAACTATTGAACCACCATATAACGTCTAGTGTCGATAGCAGTTCTGACAAAACATACTTCTAACTAGATAGTCATTAAGGTTTGTTTTAACCACCATATCACCAAGATTGCAGTATTTGCTTAGGGCCTTAGTGGCGTTTGATAACCCTATTTTAAATCACTTCTTGGTTGTGCCGTTGCCCCCTTAGTCGCTCTCAAGGTCTAAGGTAGTGGAATTTAGAATCCTGACTAAGTATACCAAGAGCTAATATTCTCCCTTATGAATTAGATTTAATAGATAGAATTAGAAGGATTAGTGCATACTAGTAAAACCTAAGTTATATCGTTCATACTATCTTCTTTTCTTTTCTATTATTTATTTTATTGTCTTTAATTTAGTAGTTTAGTTTTCTTATTAAAAACCAAATAAATATCTATCTTTCTCTTCTTTCTACTTGCGTATTATTATCTATCTTTAATATCTGCACTTGATAATTTGCATAAGTTCTCTCTAACTTTCGTCAGTCCCTGAGGAACGAATCTTCTTATCATTAAAACTTGCATACGTCCTGTAATACTTGCAGTACAGTGTTAGTTTAGGGTGTGTATTTGCACTTATTTATATCATTATTTTATCACACCTTAGGCCACACCAAGTTTTTGGCGCCGCTGCCGGGGACTACATCGTTAGTCCTTGTGCAATTATCTTGTGCTTTTATTTTAGTTAGTTCTATTTTACGCTTTTCTTTTTAGTTTTTGTCTTTACAGATTCTTTTTAGGCGAGAGCAGATTTATTAGGAGATAAAGGTTTCGTGTTATTAGATCCTGAAGACGCTAATTCAAGATGGAATCTCTAAAGCTCAAGGAGTTAAGCCGACAACTTGAGGAATTACGAGAACTATCGCAACAACTAGTTCAGAGGAATCTAGTACATGCCTCACCTTCATGTCCTAGTTGTGGAGCAAGAGATCACTCGTGGGGACGTTGCATGAACAATCCAGCCTCAATTTCCTTCATGCCTTATCAAAGAGACCATTATTATGATGGTTATTATCAATCTCAAGGAAATTACGCTGACTATCAACCCCCACAGAGTTACAATTGGGTCGGAGATCAACAGCCATGTCATTATGATAACCATTATCATGATGATTATTATCAACCACGACCACAAGCTTATTATCCTCCACAACCTATCTATCAAGAAGCGCCGATTTATAATGAAGCTCATCAAGAACCACTTCCTTATTCAATGCAGCAAAAACAACCTTCGAGTTTGAGTTCAAGTTTGGCTCGACTGATGCAAACACTTGATAATATAGAGAGTCGCCAGCAAGAATCCCAAGACTCGCAGAATGCGCTTATGGAGCAGTTGCAGAGAATGTCACAAAGGATGAATGAAACTCTAATCCCTGCAGAAAGGCAACTCCAAAGTGATAATACTGCTCCAGAAAACAAAGTTTGTCATGCAGTTGAATTAGAAAGTGAAAAACAACTACCTCCAACAAGACCAGAACCAGTCCCAGTCCCTATTCCAGATCAGAGGGGGGAAGAAGCAACAGAAGATAAGGTCGAAGAGGTAGTTGAACAAGAACGTGTCCAAGAGAAGACACCAGAAAAGAAAGAGAGCCCAGTGGTAACCAATACATGTCCTCCTCCACCATTCCCTTCACATGTCAGAAAGGACAATGACCTGGAATTCAAGAAGTTCGTTGACATGATGAACAAATTAAAGAACAGCAGCCCGTTTGTAGAAGCTCTCACAAGAATGTCAAAATACGGTCAATTCATGAAGGACATTCTTTCTAACAAACGAAGATTCGATATGAATGGATTACCAGAGGAGTGTAATGCTACACTTGGAATTGAGTTACCACCTATTCCCACGACATCTTGGATGGCACCATCCATGATTATAAAGAATCGAGCTGAAAAGTTCGTGGGGATTAAAGGCAAAGGGTGGAAATTTCGTCATCCTTAATCAAGGTATCACGTCTAACTTTGAAAGACGTTAAACAAAAGTGTTGTACGGGAGACAACCCGTAATTTCTTTTATGTTTTTACGTTTTTTGTTTTTAATTTATATTTAGTTTAGTTAATTTTAGTTGATATTGCATATTTGAGAAAGGTATTAGTGTTTTTGATGATTAGGTATTGGAGAAATCGAGTGAGGGAAGCGAGCAAAATTTTTTTTGGACAGAAACTTCGGCAAGCCATATCTTTGCGCTCGGATATCGGAATCAGGTGATTTTTGAGCCTAAACTGCATAACTTTTCGAGATCTAGCTGATGGGGAGGTTTTTGCCACGTGCGGTACACCGGACCTCAGCCGCGGTGCACCGCGTGGTCAAAAACATGTACTACGGGTTGCTACCGCGGGTTTTATCCAGAAACGAAAAAAAAAATAGCTGATGGGTCCGGTATACCGGACCCTATACCGCGCCATGCACCGCACAAACACGTGCCACGGGGTCCTACCACGGGTTTTTTGACGTAGGAGGCGCGGTATACCCCGCGGTACACCCCATGGTCCGCAGGGGTAGTCCGCAGCGCCGCAAGAGAGAGAAAAACCTACGGGATTTGATTATAAAGGAGGTATTAAGCTTTTAGTTCCGAATTTTATAAACCCAAACCCTCTTTTTCTTCTCCACAACCCTCCTAACTCCATTTGAGCTCATAAAAACCTTCACCAATCATCAAAACACTACCCAATTACCATGAAAACACATCCAATTCATCCTCCACATCATTACAAGGAAGATTCAACCACCTATATCATACCAAAACACCTTGAATCCAAGAATCAAAAGCTTAAATTTCAAAAATTCATCCTACAATTTCTTAAATCCAAACCAATCCATGAAGAATCCATCTTACCCACATAGAGAATCATCATCCAATCACCTTTCCTAACCCAATTTAAGCTTGTACAACCAATAATCAAGAGTTTCAAATTTCAAGAGTGGTTAAAGCTTTGAGTTGGGGGTCAATTGAGATGATTAAGAGAACATGCACATTATCTACTGAAAGGGTGATGAAGAAATCAAGGTGTTGGATTTAATTGAGAAGAAATCAAGTGAGACAAGTCCTAGTTCCAATTCAATGGGTAAAACAAGTCAAGAGGAGAGAGGTTAGCATGCTGTGTTGATTCAATGAGCAAAAAGGTTCTATCTTTAGTAAAGAAGATAACACGGCCTCTCTAGATCAAAGACCTTATACCCAAGAGAAAAAGAGAAAGCTTCAATGGCCATGATAGCTTCTCCGAAGCAACAATTAAAGGAACTACCTTTTTCTTATGAGAAAGTATTTGAAGAAGAAGTTGAAGGTGAATACATGAAGGTTCATGGAGATTTGGAATGATGCGGTTGTTTGTGAATTGTATTTTGTGAGGAGAGAAGAAGATGTGGCACAGTTGATCTATGAGGAGGTGATACGGATTTTCGATCTCTCCCATGACGTTATATAATGCAATATCCTATTATGATCACGTGTCTTGATCGAAAAGCGAATAAGAAGTTGGGTGAAGAAGATACATTAGAATTTAATCCGAGTATCGTCTAGGCGAGGTAATAGCCTCGAAGAGTATGTTTTCTTTCTTCCCTACCATTTCTTTATGTGCAATATGTATGCTAATTTTAAATTTTATTCTTTCTTGAGTCTTTTTCGAGTCGTGGGGACACGGCTCATTTTTGAGTTGGGGGTGGGGATTCGTTGTCCTCATCTTCCTTTTTTTGTTTTTCATAAAATTTAAAATTTTTTGGTTTTTTTGGGTTGAATTAGGCATAGAATATCTTTGAATGTACCTATTTGAGCATGATTTTATTAGGTCAATGATAGTAAGTAGTATGTTTTTGAAAGATGTCATAAGTTTGTTTAGATGCATGTATGAAAACAGGAAATAAAGGATAGAAAAGTTAATGAGCAATGCTAAGAAGTATGTTGAAACTTAGGAATAGTTATTTGGTGTGTAGAACGTGAGGTTTAAAATTAGTTGAAAACCCACTTATCTATGAACTAGTAGTGAAAAAGTAACAAAATCCGGTAGTTAGAAGAATGAATAAGGCAGTTCTTTCATGATTAAAACACTTGAAGCCTTTTATACTTTCTCACCCTTTTGTTTGATATTATTGTTATTTATCCGTCTTAGCCCCTCTGAGCCTTTCTAAAGCCTTTATTTGAAACACATTATAATCCATACCCTAGTTTTTAGGACTTATCTATATGACCCGCACTCGAATCGCAAAACCTGAGACACTCGTTTTAGAGCTTGAGTTTGGGGTGGTGGGTTTCATTATTAGGGAACATTGGGATTTGGGAATTATAATTGTGAATTTATTGATGATGAATTGTTATTATTGTAACCCTTTGCCGGGGTAATAGTGAATGGAAAAGAAGCTACGAGCTAAATTTGCCAACAAGGGCATTAAAAAGAAAGAATATATATATGAAAAAATAGTGTGATATCTCGAACATCAAAAAGAGAATCATAGCTATACAAAAAAATGATATGAAAAGAATATATATTCAGACCGGCAAAGTGGATTTTATATCATCAAAGGTTTTAATTGGGATTATTGGGGATGCACATTAAAAAGCATCAATAAATTGGGTTGAGTGAGAACATCTTCGAGTGACAACTCAAGCTCTAGGGCGATTCGTTGATGGCTAGTGAGGAGAGAGCCAAAAGCTCACTTTTCATTATCCAAATATACCACACCCGTCCTTAAGCCAAGTTATAACCAAGACCTTAGGATTTCTAACTACTAGATAGAGAAACAATTGAGCTATTAGGTAGTAGATAAGTGGACCATTGGATGCTGTATTTGGGACCTATGAACAACCTATAGCCATTAACCTGAACTAAGTTATCATCCTCTCCTTCTGGCATTGCGAAATAATTCTTGACTTGAATTTATGAATTGTTGATCACATGTATATTAAGAATCTTTGTGCATGATTTCTTGAGCATTACTACATGAGACTTTTTAGATATTTTGCTCTAGGATCATTCATTGTGTTCTGTTCTTAATCTCCTCATACTTCTTCTTCTTGACTACCCTACTGTTCTTTACTTTTATTGTATCGGGACGATACAACTTTGAGTTGGGGGTCTTGATGTCTCCTCATTTGTGATAGTAAAATACACTCTTGAGACATCATTTTAGGCTTATTTATTAGTTTATAGGTTGATTTCAGCTTAATTTAGTGCACTTTCCTATTTTGAGTCTTGATTTGTAGAATTATTATTTTTAGAGCATATTGGGTTTAATTGTTTATTTAGTGTGAAGCTTTAATAATAATTATGGAGATTAATTAGAGTCCAAGTCAAAGATTACAACTTATGGAAAGAGATATGCATGTAAATTGGAGATAGAAGGAAACTGAGTTCAAATAGGAAATGGAAAAGCTGCCTAAATCTGGGATTCTGCAGATCACGTCTAAAGATTGGTGTTTTTACCTAAGAAATAGGCCGAATTTGGTAATTTCCTTCTAAAGGTCCTAGATAATTCTGTTGCGATTCTTTTGGTATCTTGTGGAGCAAAATCCGACCAATAACAAAGAAGTTATGACCAAAACAACGCAGCAGTGTTTATCTTACGAATTTGGGTTGGGCCAGGAGCCCATTACTTGAAGTTATCTCCAAGAAACGAATTAGGTCAACCTCTAACCTATAAATACAGCCTCTTAACACTCTTAAATGATCCTTGGCCAGACCCTAAGGCCAAGAGGAAGCTGCAACACAAGAGAAGAAGTCTGGAGGAAGCTGTGCAACAATCATGTCTCCTTCAACCTATTATTTTGTAATTCTTTCTTCTTCTTTTCTTTGTATGAACTAATTCTCTTAGCTTAGGTTTTGCATAATGTATAAACTATGAATTCTAGTTCTTCTATCTAAGTTCTTTGGGAATTATATGTTTTAATCTGATATTAGCTACTTACCCTTATATTTGATTATGTGTTTTGATTTAATGACTGTTTTCCTTGCTAGTGCACGAGTATAGGATTACCTTAATAGTAGTTAGATGGTCACCTTATAAGGGTGTTTAACTATTGAACCACCACATAACGTCTAGTGTCGATAGCAGTTTTGACAAAACATACTTCTAACTAGATAGTCATTAAGGTTTGTTTTAACCACCATATCACCAAGATTGCAGTATTTGCTTAGGGCCTTAGTGGCGTTTGATAACCCTATTTTAAATCACTTCTTGGTTGTGCCGTTGCCCCCTTAGTCGCTCTCAAGGTCTAAGGTAGTGGAATTTAGAATCCTGACTAAGTATACCAAGAGCTAATATTCTCCCTTATGAATTAGATTTAATAGATAGAATTAGAAGGATTAGTGCATACTAGTAAAACCTAAGTTATATCGTTCATACTATCTTCTTTTCTTTTCTGTTATTTATTTTATTGTCTTTAATTTAGTAGTTTAGTTTTCTTATTAAAAACCAAATAAATATCTATCTTTCTCTTCTTTCTACTTGCGTATTATTATCTATCTTTAATATCTGCACTTGATAATTTGCATAAGTTCTCTCTAACTTTCGTCAGTCCCTGAGGAACGAATCTTCTTATCATTAAAACTTGCATACGTCCTGTAATACTTGCAGTACAGTGTTAGTTTAGGGTGTGTATTTGCACTTATTTATATCATTATTTTATCACACCTTAGGCCACACCAGAAAAATACATCAATCTTTCTTCTTGCAGCTGCTTCAGCAGTACCCGACGTGAGCTCTGCCGTCTTCTCCAGCCACGAGATTGGGATCGTTAATGATTTCGTCTTCTCCATTTTTGCACAATGATCGAATGATTTCGTCGCGTTCGTGGTTCGTTAATGTCCAGATCTGACGCCGTGAAGTTTCGTGATATTGATCTTGAGCGAGCTAAAGATGTTGCGAGCTCCGGCCATGGCGTGAGCAAGCTTCGTGGTTTGTTAATGGCTACCGAGAAGAAGGCAGATCTGTTCGAAGCTGCTGGTTTTTTCTTTAGCTGAGCACACTCAGCAAGTTATTGAGCGCGCTCAGCAAGTTACTGATTCCTTCACTGCTGGTTTTTTATATTTTCTTTGTGAATTTTAGCTATGTTTGATTTTTGGATTTCAGAGGTGAAAATTCTGTTTAGATTAGGACATTGAGAAATTGTGTATGCAAAGGTGTGATTTGATTTTTTAGGGATGAAGATGAAACTTACTAAGCTTATTTTTTAATATTATCAATTTTAATATTACCAATTGATAAACTATTGCTGAAAATCACTCAATTTGTTTGTTGCGTAAAAATCCCAAAAATTCATTGATTTTTTTTTGCATACTCAGTATTTTTACTGAGCACGCTCAGCAAATTATTGAGCACACTCAGCAAGTTATTGAGCACACTCAGCAAGTTATTGAGCGCACACAACAAGTTATTGAGCGCACACAGCAAGTTATTCAGCGCACACAGCAAGTTACTGAGCAAACGAGCATGCTCAGTAAAGTCATTCAACAAAAAAAATCGAATACTCAGCAACTTTTTTCGACACTCAGAACTTTTTTCCGATACTCAACAATTTTTTTCATACTCAGTAGCCCATACTCAATACTTTTTCTCATGCCCAATACCCCATGCTCAGAACTATTTTCTACGCTCAGAACTATTTTCCACGCTCAGAACTACTTTTCAGACTCAGAACTTTTTTCTAGACTCAGAACTATTTTCCAGACTCAGAACTTTTTTCCACGCTCAGAACTTTTCCCGGCGGTGGCCAGCGGTGGTCGGCGGTGATAGGTGGTTGTGGTCAGAGCTGGAAATTAGTTGATAATTAATGAAGAAGGGGAGAAAAAAATGATAAAAGAGGAGAGAGATTAATGGTAATGGAAGAGAGAGTGTAATGGTAGTGGAGGAGAGAGAAATCTATTTTTTTTTTTTGTCTATACACTATAAGGGTAGTTATGACATTGAACATCTTATTGGTCTCTAAGTAAGAAAGATGAATCACGTGGTTCTTATATGGCTAACCGATTCTCCTCAAGTCTCTTGGGTAATTGACCCATAAAAAAACATGTTAAATTTTTTAAAAAACTAGATGTATGATAATAATGGGACTTTTAAAAATTATTCAAGTATTAAATTGTTAAAAGTTTTATATATAAACGACCAAATGAATTGTTCACCAAAATAATTGTTGTTCTTGCCCATATTGTGTAGCTTTTCACCGTCGATTCTTCGTTGGATTTCTATATGTAGTGTAAACAGTATCCTTTCTTGATTGTTACTACCTTAAATCTACCCCTTTCTTCTCTTCTCGCTCAACCGAAACCCTAAATTTTAATATTTCTGCTTCTGAATTTGGCTTAATTAGGGTTTCGCTTGCTCTTTTCAATCATATATGGATTCTTTGCTGGCCAGTTATGCATCATCATCAGACGATGAAGAAGCACCACTTCAACAGCCAATAAATTCACGAGACCAAGGTCAACAAGGATTTCTTTCAGAAAAAGCCTCCAAATCTAGCAAATTCTCACTTCCGCCTCCAAAATCTAGCAAATTTTCACTTCCGCCTCCAAAATCTTCGTCGTTTTCACTTATTCCACCTAAATATCATTCCCCTGATCCCCAAAAACACAAAGAACGTTCAGAAAACGAATCAAATATAGTGAAAAATCGTGACAATCAGGACTCCTCTTCGCTGTTTGCTTCATTGCCCCAACCAAAAGCTTCTGCATCTCCCTTTCTGTCTCTTCCTCCGCCTAAGACCACCACCACAAACCCACAACCTCGCCAGAATCCAGGCACTTCTCAGAAAAGGGTTGTGCAATTTAGGCCTCCATTGAATCCATATTTAAGTAAATATAGCAATATCGATGACGAAGATGATGATGAGGATGCACAAGAGAGGGAAAAGAGGAGAAAAAGAGCAGAATCTTCAATGCAAGCACCTTCTGTACAGTCGTTTTTATCAAGCATTCCCGCCCCAAAACATTCATCTATGTTAGGTGGATTTTCTTCTGGTTCAGGTACTGGTAGGAGATCAATTGTGGATACCGAGGTTCCAGCTAGTGTAAATCCCGTGAGTGAAATTAGTGTTAGTAAAAAAACTAATGAGGCTCATTATGTTGCTCCTACTAGTAGTAGTGATCATGGTGGATATGGATATGAATCTGTTGATCATTCATATCAAAATTCAACCAATGGAGATTACCCAAGCTATACTAATGATAGTAAAAATTATCAACATTTTGAGAATAACTGGGGTGATGGTTCTAACTCAGTGGCTCCTGAGTCAATAGCTGAAAGAGAATTGAGAATGCCTTCTAAAAGAGGTAGAAAAGATGTGATACCACAGATAATAGAGGTGAGTCAAGACGAGTTAATGAAAAATCGACCACGAGAAGATCAAGCTAAAATGACTGGAATTGCTTTTGGCCCATCTTTCGAGGTACTATTCTATTTTTCTTGTATAATATATTAATGATATCTAATGTATACAATTTTAAATTGTAGCCTGGTACAACTAAGAATAAGCCTAACAAATTGCACAAGAGGAAGCATCAAATAGGAACATTATACCAAGATATGAAACATAAAGAGGCTGAACTTGCAGATCGACGTGCAAGAGGTTATCAAACTAAAGCTCAAACTCAAGGGAAATATGGTTGGTGAGAGTTACAACTAATTGTTTTGTTGTAATTTCACACATTCGAAACAAAGTAGCAAACATTTTGTTATGTTACAGTTTGAGGAATTATGTGTTATCTAGTTACTTATTTGGTCATTGGATTTGTAATTTGAAGTAGAATCTGATGGTTGTGTTTTGTATTATGATTCCTCTGTTCAAATTGTTTGGATTCAAGAGTTTTTGGATAGTATGGTCAGTGATTAATTTATAGATATAACCAGGTACTTCGTAATTTCATATCATATTCCTAGTGAAAGTTTAGAATCTCTATGATTTTAATCTCATGTCTTTTCTAATAAGTTTGAATTGGTGGTTGATGGTACTATTTTTCTTAAATGGGTTATAAGCTTTTCTGAAATGTTTAGCTTACCATGATTTTGTGGTTCAAGTTGCATTTACTAGAGAGGTAAGCTGAAGATCATAATAGCGAAATATTTAGATAGTCAACAATTTTTTTTCAACTTAGGCTAGTTATGAGGACCATTTATATAGTAATCTGATAAGAACTGTGATTTGTGTGTTAATGTTCTGTTTTTTATTAGCTGCAACGTGCAAGCTCATATTTGCTCTTTTTTATTTTACTATGGTCAAGTATTGTTATATTTGCTATTCTTGACTCCAATCCTTTATGTCCTTTTGCAAGTCTAGTATATATTAAACAAATCAGTAGTGAGGTCAAATCTTATAGTATGCAATATTCAGTAAAGAAGAATGGTTTTATGTGTATAGCATAGTTTGACAAAAGCTGCTACCTATTTGTGATGATATGTATTAATGAAAATAGAAAATGTATTTTGCTATGTTGAGAATTCAGATCAGTCGGACTTCAAGGATTTATCGTTGATTATCGTTACACAATCAATTTGTATTTGTGCAATATATTTGGGATTTATCTAAAATTGTTTGTGCAATATAAGGTTTAACATTTAAGTTTTCAACAATACTGTTTGCTTGTTTGTACTTGTAAAAAGGTCTCTAAGCAGACATAAATAAATAAGAATACCTCCGTAATCCAAAGACTGGTTTTTTTCCTGTTCCAACCAAAGCCTGGTTTGGACAGCTTTAATACAGATGGTTTTAAAAACTCAGTGGAGTATTGACAGTCGGGAATTACAATATTGAAACTAGTATTAACCGTATCTTGTTGGTTATATTTTACCAAAGACTGGTTGTCTATGTTTGAGTGAAGTCATATTATTACATGGTTTGGTTTTTGGAGGGGATATAGGTATATTGTTCACTTGTCTTAAAGGAGGGGGTGATTTCATGTTCTATTAGTATGAAATTTGTAAATACTCAGTCGTGGAGAGATAAATTTGTTCCAATCAATCATCACGTGATGCAAACAATTCTCACTATGTAAGTCATTTTTCCTATACTTCTCGAAGTAAAGGGGAGCAAGAGAATAGATGTAAGTTCCTAGAGACCGGAGGTGTGGTGTGGGGTGGGGTTAGATTAGGAACCTTAATCTAATTATGCCTAATTGAAAACTTTTATCAGTTAACAAGATAAAAATTAGTTGGAAAACTTTACAAAGGCAATTTATCAAACAGTAGGCACTATGTAATAAGATAGATTACGGTTTGATAAATAAGCTAAGAAAAACAATAAATATGTAAAAGTTAGGTCTTGAAAGTACACAACCATTTTAGGGTGATTCTCACTCAAGTAGTTTTAGTCCATCATCTAACGAATACATTCTTAGGATTTTAAACTCGTACACTAAGATTCTCGTTTTTTTATAGGTGAAATGAAACGTTAACGATGTGGTTTTTTCGGGTTCAACACTATAACTGATCTTACGAGATTTGTACCGGCTAAGCTACAACCCGGGAGAGATTTTTACGAGACTCGTTCTCAACTTTTAAACCCACTCTTCCATAATATATAGTAAGATAAAAAAAACCCAAGTGTGTTATAAAATATTACAACGAGAACAACCAATCATTAATGATAAAATGTTACAATTATATTCTTGAACTCCTTGATTATTAGATTCGAATATAAAACTTGATTGAATCCTTCTTGAGTTGATTTATACAATTAAAATTGTAGATAGACTTATTTATGAGTAGATGATGAATTGATGATCTTGATAAAATCCTTCTTGAGTTGATATAAAAGTGATGATCTTGATTAACTTAGATGATGAAAATTACTTGGTTTTGACTTAGATTAATGGCTTGATTTGTTCACTAAAGATGTATAAAATGGTGGAGAAGAAATATGTTGTTGAAAAATGGCTCATATATATAGGTAAATATATCCTCAACAAATTTATCTCGGTGGCAAGTAATGTGGCAATATTAATAAAAAAAGGTATTATGTTTGCTACGAAATGGGATATTGGTTTACGTTACACTGATCTTCGTCCACGTATCATTTCGACGACTTTAAGGTGTCTATCGTAAAATGACATCATTTTCGTTCCAAATTGGTATCCCAATTTTTGCACAAATATGGTATACCGGTTCAAAACGGATTCTGCTTTTGACCTAAAACAGGATCCCAAAAAGTGTATCTCCGGATTTGGATTTTTGAATCGTTTTTCAAATGTCAAAACTTCCTTCATGAGATATGTTCAAAATACAATTATAAGGAAGTTGTTAGTTTAAACTATCTTCAAAATATTAATACATAACAAGATGTCTTACCCTCTTGAATATAAATAAAGTCCTCAGGTCGAATTAAGTTCCCGGAACTAGTGGGCACATCATGAGAGAACTCTTCCTATTATCCTGAGAAACGATATTGATTTTACCAGTTGGTCGCTCAGTATATAAGTCCCTAGGGGCTATTGGTTGAGTACTAGGAGGCCGAACCGGCCGAGAATTTGGTCGAGGAGAAAGAGCGTCATCCTTAGGATCCTCCGGGAAATCCACATCTAAACGACACTTGGCACCCGAAGATCATTTCATTTTTTGTAAATAAATGGAGTAAGAAGAGGGCATATGAAGAGAAAGACAAGAAGCTCCAAAGAAAACTGATATAGATGGATGGTGATCTATGATAAAAGCACTAAATATATGTAGGCAAGAAAGTGACAGTTCATCTTCTTGAGTTAATAATGTCCTGGTAACTTAAATTTCATTAGAGAGTGCACGTGACTCATTGAAAAAATCGTAGTAATAATGACCATCTCACTAATTTCATGTTGACACATGACTCACGGTGGTCAACAAACTACCCATAACCATCACCCTAATTTGTTTAGCTCGGGATGGGTGAAATCTCTAGTTTGGCCTTTCGGAAGTCGTTGAGACGTTCAATTCGAGTTCAAGGGGGTATTGATAGGGTCGGTCGTGCTTCTCTGAGTGCACTTGTTATGATCCACCTTCATGTATATCACCAAAGGTCTTCCTAGTCCAATAGAAACGAAGACTCGGGCCCGAAGAGTTTCGTATGGCTTTGCTATTTTC
Source organism: Nemophila menziesii (assembly GCA_029959085.1). Taxonomy (NCBI): domain Eukaryota; kingdom Viridiplantae; phylum Streptophyta; class Magnoliopsida; order Boraginales; family Hydrophyllaceae; genus Nemophila; species Nemophila menziesii. The sequence continues at coordinate 10,582,326 of JARWIR010000021.1, forward strand.
TCGGGCACCTAGTTACCCTAGCATCCCTTCAGAGAATACGACAAAATCCCAACCAGGTATATTGGTCCTCTACTATCTATAAATACCCATGTCATGAGCTAAATGAAGTATCACTTGTTCCATAACATTATTTGTATTACAATCGGACCTAGTACATAAATGTTATCCTCGTTCTTTAGACCCCATATTGACTTGACAGGCGGAGTTCAACGGGAAGCACACCTCCATGTGGTAATGACCTTTGTATGACATTAGGTCACCAAACTCGGAGAAAGATAGATATACCTCGGCCAATCATCGGGAGAACTATTAGAGTTCCACCATTTGTGTATTTGTAATGGTCTGGTATCTTACACTTTGTGAGTGATCAACTGGAGGTTGAAACAATCAACTAATATAATGATTTAGTTAATACATACAAGGATTGAAACTACAACTTGAGGGCTAATGGTAACAATTGGTGTATTCTAGCTATAAATGGGCTGAATATAAATATGGATGTGAAATGAACATAATTATAAGTATGGGTATGCTTGTGTAATTCATGATTCTACATGTGATTTAATCTATGTTTTGGCGATTTATTTTACAACAGAAACACCACTTGAAGCATAAGTGGTTGGAGTCAATTATGAGTATCATATGACTCAACATTCAAATCAAGAACGACCGTGTAACTCTTTGAAGGCTACTAAGGGCGGTTTTATTTCATCAAATTACTTAATTTTTAATATTCTGTATGATGCAACTATACCTTTTGATGACTCAAATTTTTAATATCAATTTCTCGCTTGTTTGAAGATATGGAAATTATCTTATAGAATGAGTTGCTAAAACTATTTGCATTTTGCCCCTTCTAGTTTGTTTTCATGTGATAAATATTTGTATGTTTAACCTAATCTAATTTTCATTATCCTTTGTTATCACATGTGCAACATATCTTTTATGTTATCGCATATTATCCATGCAATACAACTAGTTAAAATATGTATTCTTTCACTTTATTATATTAAATATGTTTAATACTATATCTTGTTGTGTATTCGTTGTCTCTAAAGGGTTTTAATTACATTGTAATATGTTATCACGTTTAGAACATTTCATATGTTAAGTACAAGAGCATCTAAATATTTCTACTTATGCTAAAACGTGGTTTTCTAACTAGCCTATCGATTTCCAACTTGTTATATGTTTTGTTCAAAATTTTCAACTGCAGACGTTCTTAGAATTGTTTAACTAACATTTCTCGTGTTGATTTTTTTTCCAATTGAGCTACGATGCTAAAAGTAAAAATAAAAAAATACAAAGTATTTTCGCGATCCCATTTTTTGGAACAAACTGGAATTCTAATATAAAACGAAATTCTGTTTTTAGGCAATAAGTGGCATCCCGATTTGGAAAAAAAGACATTTTATTTTTAGCCGTTGGACCATTTAATGTGATTATGGGAAAAAAGTACGATCGTCAAAAACAAAATCCTGAAATCAACGGAAACGGGCTCCTGATTTCAAGTCTGCTAGTTCTTATTACAAATTTGTTTGGACTTTGAGTGATATAAATACCCACACCAAAGGAGTATTCTACGCACTCTTAATCATCCTTGACTACAATAATCTTCAAGCATTAAATCAAGAGATCTCGAGCACTAAATCTTCATCTTCTCATCATAATCAAAACTTGATAATCATAATTTTCATATCCTCTCAAGAGGAGTAAATCTATATTAATTGTCAAATCAACTCAAGAAAAAGTCAATCAAGCATCTACCATCTGCTCTATAGGGGATTATCACCAATCATAATTGTTCAATCCACTCATTAACTAGTCAAAACGATTTATTTTCATGTCTACTATTTAGGAGTCATTTATGTTTATTGTAATAATCACACATTCGCAAGAGTTTGGCTTTTGATCTAGATCAGAGTAGAGTGGATTTAGAGGTTGAGATTGAGTAGTCTGGTAATAATATCGATTTAGGTTTTGTAAACTTAGCCAGTCAAAAAACACACTTTGGTTTGTGTCTGAGTTCGTCAAAATCATGGTATATAGGTTGTGGTTTAGGCTAGACTCCTTGTATAGGATTCTTTTATCACTGTTAAGAAATCGAGAAGTTTAGATTATGAGTTTAAAATCCTAAAATGGTTACCTTAGTTAGTGGATGTAGAGAAGTCGGGCCCTTCAAACAATTGGGAAATCTCTTTCCTACTCTCTTTATTTTATCTCGTAATATGGAATTGCCTAAGTTTTCATAAATTAATTATATGTTGTTTAACTTGTTTTCAAGTGTTTGTTAAATTGTCTCAAAGAATTTTTAAACAATTATTATTATTCCTAAACTTTTTAAATTAGTAGTAATCTTGATTAGCGTCATATTCACTCTCCTCTAGGACTAACGTAAACTTTCTAAATAAATTTTTAATGATGTTTTGTTTAAGGGACTACTTCAGTCTTTGTAATATTAGTATACCGTAATTGATATACACAAACATAAATAAAATGAGTATGCTCAAATCGACGAAGGGAGTATGATATAGTTACACATTATGCAAGCCTCGCTTTATTTTAGTGTTTTTGGTAATTTTTTACAAATGATTAATCTTATTGTTATCTGTATTTTAGTTGAACTATTTGAGGTGTGTTTAGCATGATTGCATGAGTTAGGCGAGAAGAAACATGTCTGTATTTATGGAGCTTGAAGTACTGTGGGCATATAATGCTTAAAAGAGAACGCGATTGAAGATATCAAGATCAAGAATCTAGGTAGTTAAGGGAACGAGATTGAAGATTTCAAATACCTAGACTCAAGGAAGTAAGTGGAATGATCTAAGGATGATCAAGACTCGAGGTAAACCACTGAATGTGATGCTTATCTTGATAGAGAAGATCAAGAAGCGTGAACAAGTTTGAAGAAGTTTGATCAAGACTCGAGGGATTTCGAAGATAAAGCTTAAGGACCTTGCCATTTAAGTAGCTATCAATTGATATCTTATTAACATTTAATTGTTAGAGGATATCTAGGATATAATATGTTATTTCATGTTTTCAGATAAGATCCAAGTTGGATTAAAGAAACTCTTTCTCAAACCATTCAACATACTTTGACAATTTACTTACACTTGAATCTTTAATCGTCAAAGTAGATATATGTTTTCTAAAAGATTCTTCAAGAAATGATACACATGGTTCATGTCCTTGTAATTTATAATATATTTGTCAAAACCACATATCGAGTGAGCATCATAAAAAAGAATGTTTAAAACAGATATTATACCAAACTAGAGCAGTAGCTCGGTTAACCGCTACATAACTCATTCAACCTTACTGAACAAGGAATTGTAGAGTTTTAAAGAATACTAGTTCTATTATCTACAAGTAAGGTCCAATTAACCGGACTATTGGCACGTTTAAGCAAAAAAATGGTTTTCAACAACAACTAGTAGCTTGTAACGACTACTTTTTTAGTGTGGTTAAATGTGGTAAACCTACATATTTTTCTATGACTTTCCGGAACTCGAGCTATATGTATCCAACACCTTCTAAACACAATTTTCATCTGTTGTATTCATCCAAACACTTCATATATCATTTCAAGAGATCCTACATATCATAGATTTCATTAATATAACAATTTCTAGCTATGTAATGTGCTTAGTTCGCTCATCAAATATTATTAGGGAAGTTGTGATAATACCATTTCTTTATTCATCAACGTAATATCTCTAGCTCTAGATCGGAATCAGGGTAATACTTGGAGATTAGAAAAGAGTAGTATGTTTTTGTTTAGAGAACACATATTTTTTTCAAGGGATATTGAAGAGGTTGTAAGAATATGAGCAATAGGTTAATTAATTCCTAAAAAATTTTGTGATATAAGCTAAACAACATATAATCAATTTCAATCCTTACAATTCTAACATTTAGTAAACCAATATTAGTTTAGTTAAAATAATAACTTTAGAAAACCACAGACGTACACACACAAACACACAGACGATATGCAAATAGTGTAGGGATATAGATGGATAAAAATGATTTATAGTGGTTTTCTCTTCCAAGGCTTTCTCCGAGAGTCTAATCCATTGCCTAATGTTATCTAACCTTATGATTTCAAGATTTCACTAGAACTCTCTTTACAACTCCATATAGGTCACGCCTTTACAACCTCTATGTATTTACAAGAAGACACTTACCTATATCACTTCAACTAGTTTAGATAGTCACAATACAAATTTCATATAATAAAATACATTTTAAAATATTCAATATTTCTCTGATAAATAATATGAAATAATTGTTATTTTTATATAAATAATGTTTATTTATTCATCACTAATTAATTTGTGTTGATTATAATAATTTTTTATCGTAAATATTTGTGATACTTATTAGTAAAAAAGTACCTTAAAATTTTACAAAAGTATATAGATTTATTTGATATTTTTAATAAGTTTTGAATATGAGACAAAACTAACTTTTATTATAATAAGAATGAGATGTCATGTTAAGGACCAATCATTTAAATTAAAAATATCATTACCTTTTCAGTGAAAGAATCAAAATACTAAAGAAAATATTTGAAGTGTCACCCTCAAACCTTCGTGGGATATCAAAATCGCTTAACTCAAACTTTTAGACTCGCAATTCTTGAACATTTGTTGAATTTCAACTAAACAAGTTTTCTTTCATTACCATTGGTTAAATTTTAATTTACATTTTTTCTCTTAAAAAATAGGTCAATTTAATTTTTTCTCCAAAATTTTCAAAATGTCATTATCTTAGACATATGTTACAAATAAAATTTTGGATAAATATAGCCTATGCTATTTTCAACCAAGAGTAAATATGTAAGAATAGATGGCGCGAGAAGGAATGATTCAAGGTGAGGCTTTTGAGCTGGTAGGGGATCCTCTAGATGGTATCTGGAGTCTCCTTGTTAAGGACAAGTTGGGATGGAAATCACCACGGGGTGTTTACAACCATGATTTGATTAATGATGTACTAGACTAGGCGTTATTGATCTTCTCACGATCCTAAAAGATCTCCTCTGTAGTAAAAAAAATGTAAGATCATGAATATCGTGAATCGCACACTCAAAATAAAACAATCCTAGACACACTTCAATCAGTTTTTTTTGTGTGCTATAATTGTGAGTCATTGAAGAGTTTTAGATATATGTGTGCAAAAAATGTGCTAAAAAGTTTAGGCACTAAGTTACTGATTACCAGTCGGATATTTTTGAGTACTCCAGAGTCTCTAAGCGGTTCTTAACACCCGTCTTCTAAACTCCTTTACATTTTGTTTACATAAAAGTTATCATTATTTTGAACTAAAATGAAATTCTTTTGATATAAATTGAAAATTATATCATAATTATATAGTAATGTTATTGAACAAAAACGAAGCAAAAATATATATCACCCGTATATCACATTTAATTAAGTAAAAGAAATAAATAATAATTAATTATGAGAGAAAAAGGTTATGGTTGGTGTTTAAAACCCATACATAAAAGGTAATATAAGGATACATAAAAAATGAGTCATATATATCTTAACTCTAGATTATATTTGTTGAAAAAACAGAGATTAACTTGTATATATTTTATTTGATTTTATTAATTATCTATTTAACTCTATATTGTTATAAACTTATGAAGAAGAAGATAAAATAAGGAGAAAATTTGTTTCTTGTATTTCCAAAAACTACTAACTCTATTACAAAGAAATAATTCTATATTTATAGGGTAAATGTAAGGATGGCAGTGGTTACGATTTTAATCCAAAACCGACAGATTACCGAACCGAATAAAAACCGATTATGTAACCGTGGTTAAATCTGTTAGGGTTTGGTTTCAAAAAGTGAAACCGATGGTTAAAACCGTTAGGTTATGGTTTTTGATTAAAAAAACCCGAAAAACCGAAAATCCGTTTCATATATATATATATAAATATGATTTTATTTTACCTATTAAAGGCTAAAATCCATGTATTTTTATATTTTGAAGTCCAACTTTCTTATATTTTTTTGATTTTTAATTACCAAAAGGCCAAAAGTCTCAACCCAGCTATAGATTAAGGATGGAAATGGTTATGGTTTAAAATCAAAATCGATGAAAATTTAAACCGATTAAAAATCGATTATGCAACCATGGATAAAACCGTTAGGTTATGGTTCTGAAAAATGTAACCGATGGTTAAATCCTTTAGGTTAAACTTTTAGATAAATATAAAATCGAATAGCCAAAACCTGTTTATTATCACCTATTTTTGTATATTTTATTGTAATATAGATAAAAAAGTATTTCATATCTCAAAACTAAAATTTAAATATCAGAATTAACAAAAACGTTATTTAATTAACGATCAACATAATATTTTATATATTGGAGATTTTTCATGTATTTGTGATCTTGTTTCAATATATTTAGAGAGTTATAGTTTGGCATCTCACAAGAGTGAGGCGATGTTAGGAATCCTACTGCGAGAGGGACGCCTCTGAGCCGGGTAATGGTTAAAATCCGAAAAACCGTTTAAAAAACCGAATCCGAATTATTCGGATATGGTTTTGAAAAGTAAGTCCCGATGGTTAAATCCGTTAGGGTTTGGTTTTTGATAAATTAAATGGATATGGACATGGTTTTGGATTTTTTTCAATAATTCGATCCGTTGTCATCCCTAGGTAAATGGCTTTTGGACATCCACTTAATTATATTATTAATTCATAATATATATAACTCGTTTTCTCTTTATTCCTTTTTCACTTGGTTATATAACTTATATTTATTAATTTGTATCAGTATATCAAAATGATTTGACTTTACAAAGAATGGTTGTTTATATTACTTATGTGGTGTGCATTGGCCTGATCAGAGTATTGTCTTCATCCAAATCGATGGGTGCATTGGCTTAAGACTTTATTTTTTTTGAAGCAACAATACCAACACGCAAAACGATATCCCACTCTGATTCATCTTTTATACATATCAACCGTGTTTATGTGGAAAATGTCCTAACCTGTTACAAATATACAGTAATTTTACATCCTCTATTTACAAAGCAATCTACCATCTTTGAGACTTAAAACATATATTTAATTTAAGAAAATATTTCAAATATTTATTACCTTGTTTTCAATCATTTTTCTACTCTTGTTTCTTCTTTCAATCACCAAGTAACGCTCACCCATTTTTGAAACAAACGGTTTGATGAGTTCTCACTAAATTTTGAGCTTCTTAGTCATACGTTTGGTCTTTGCTTATATAGATTTCTTGAAATGTTTGACAATTCTATTCCAAAGTTGATTTATCTTTTGAAATTTATTTATAACTTTAACCGTAGAGATCGTAGTCCATGCTCTACACATTAATATATGTTAAAGGTCCGTAAAATCATTACAACAATGTTGGATCTTTGAGAACCAATATAGGATAAAAAAACATTAACATGTCCTTCGATAGTAGGATCAACCAAAAGTTCTACAACAATAGGGTTGTCATTTTTAGTTTTAGCTATGGGTATGGAAGTAAACGAACTAAGTCGTTTGTGAATAGACCGCACTCGACTCGGGATCAACCTCGTTTGTTTATTTAAACAAACAAGTTCAAGATCGTAAAACTTTGCTAATTAAAACGTGATCGTTCAAATTTATTCGTGGACTACAAGTTTATATTTGTGAAAACTTAAATATTAACTAGAACATTAGTTTTTAAGAGAAAATTGGTTCATCAATATTACACTTTATAATTCATACCGCGCTCCATCCAATACAAAAGCTTTGTTTCATCAATGCAAGATACAAACTACTCGTAAACAATTCGAGTTTGAATTTTAAAAAAGTTGTTCGAATTCATTTTATGGGTTAGACAAATAAGTTTGAATATCTCCTACTCGAGTCGCTTAAATATGAGTTCGACTTGTGATATAGAATCAAAATGTGCAACCCGAAAAATAACACAATATTGAAAGAGAACCTCAATTCATTTTTCAATAATTCAAAATTGCCTTGAAATGGAAAATTAAGGTTTTTAAATAGTGTATAAAATTAAAACTAGAAGGCCCCAATATACGAATTTGCAAGATAAAATATCAAAATAGCCTAAACGTCACTAAATGAAATCTCGAAACACAAAACTAATGATTTTGGGATGTCTATATTGTGCTGGAAGATCCAATGCACTCAAAAACATATATTATCGGTCCAATTCCGATAACGTATGTAAAAATAAGCTAAAAAACCTCCCGATAAATCCTAAAACCCTTTAAAACATATTTCGGGTTTCCGGATGGTCTGCATCAACTTGATTTGAAAAGTTAAATTAACAACTCGGACCTTTAGTACTCAACTCGACTTAACTCGTTGACATCCCTACCTATGGTTATGGGATTTTCATATTCGAATTCAAAAATCTAATCATATTTCACTTCTCCTCTTGCCATGTTTTAACAATAGATATTTTCGAATCCATCAATGATATGATATACAAGATAACATACAAAATAAAATAATATAACATTGAATCCATCTATCCTGTGACATACAAGATAAAGTAAAATAAAATAACATACAGATATGATATAAATTTATTTTTGATATACTCCATGAGATAACATATAATATACAGGATATGTAATAAATTCATGTGTGATACTGATATGGTATATAGGATAACATAAGATATACAAGATAAGTAAAAGATTTATAATTTGAACCTAATTGTACAAAAAGTAAACTGAATTTACCTTTTTATTTAAACTTTGATAAAGAATTTGTAAATTTAAGAACTGAATGAATACGTGTGTAGTAACCGTGAGATGAACTATTACTAAAATGGAAAGTTTTGTTTTTTAAGATTGTGACCCAAAAGGTCTGGAATACTCCCCCCTTATTTTTAACCTAACCCTATTTTCTACCTTTTCTCATTAAAGATCTCGAAAAGATTTTAACACTATAGTCTAAAATCTCACTTACAATAGTACCCTCTTAAATTTTTTATTTCTTATATAAACGTATTTGTTACCTTCTCTCTCCTCACATTCAGAACCCGTAACCCTACTTCTCCTCACATTCTCTCCTTACTCCTCAAGGAAACCGCTTCACAAAAGCCATTGAAAATCCGGCCGGCGAAGCTCGAACATGTCAAGGCGCTGTGAAACCGCGTGTCAGCCTTTCCTTCTTCAGCAGCATTTTGGGTCCTGCGAGTTATGGTTCAAGTCGAACGGAGCTCCTTGCTCTACCTGCTGCTTCCGCCACAAACTGTCTTTCTCGTGACCTTCGAGCTCCACCGAGAAGAGAGCTGGCCGGAGTTAGTGATGCGTTGGTGAACAATGCTGCGTTGGTGAACAACGCGAGCTGGCCGGAGTTGGAAGCTTCTGTAGATCTACATCCTTGTGTTTCCGAGTATTGATCTACTCAAACAAATATTAAGTTTATGTTTTTTTATTTTTCTTTTGTTCAATAGCGGTTGTAATTAGTTAGTTTTTTGTTTTGTTGTAACAAATGTGTGTAAAAGTGATACTCATCGTTTTTTAATAATACTCAGCTTTTTTTATCGAATACTCTGCTTTTTTATAGTATACTCTTCAATTTTTGTAGAAAACTCATCATTTTTTGTAAAATACTTATCATTTTTTTGTAAAAAACTCATCAATCTTTTTGAAACTTTATATTTTTTTCCGGTGACCGGAAATCGGTGGTCGGAGGTGGTCGGAGGTAGGTGGATAGTGAAGAGAGTTAAACAGTGACATCATTTCTTTTTGTCTTTTTTTACTATTTGGTAAAAAAAAAAAAAAAAAAGATTCCCACTAGTTTCTTTAAGAAAAAAAAATAGTCTCCAAATCCATATGTGTCAATCACTTTGTTTTTTAAACAAAACTCTATGTCTGTAATTTGTAGATGAGCCAACAAACAAAAAGGGGAAAAAAAATCTCCAATCAATAGTCTTAAAGCCCAACTTTATTTTTGAGTGATGATATATAACCCAAATTCATACTATCCAAATGTCTCCCAATGACGTGCCGTGAATTGGTTGGTTGCAAATCGTTAATATATTTTCTTGATTTGATCAAAGATTTGTAATCAACCAATTCACGTCATTGGGTGACATTTCGGTGGTATGAATTTGAGTGGTATATATCATTACTCTTTATTTTTATATCTAAGCTACAAATGAGATCTTGATACATAAAGTTTTAGTTAAAACCCGTCTCAAGAACCTTGGATTTTATTAAATAAAAATTTGGGCTCTATATTGAATTATAAATCCCCAGATACTCTAAAGCAAATAATACTGATAGATTGCGTGATTGAAGGGAAAGATATGAAAAGACAAACTAATTTCTTCCAAAACCAAAGCCATGAATAGAATTTACAAAACCATCTCAAACAAGATTTTTTATATCAATATCCAAGACTGAGAGCAATTGGAATGGCGAGTTTTCAAATTGGGTCAATTGCACCAAAACCCCATGTGGTCCTAGCTAATTGCACCAAAACCCCATATGATCAATTAATTGCAGCAAAGCCCCACGTGGTCTAAGATAATAAGTCTACAAACTTAACTTGATAGAACAATTAATTTATGGGGTTTCTATGCCTATAATAACCTACTTCATGCGGTTTTCATGCTATTAAATAACCATATAGAGGTTTTCTGCTATTACGCTTCAACACATGGGGGTAATGTGCAATTAACTCTTTTCAAATTAGATAAATTCATTCAATGATTAACAATATCCCTCCAAGAAATTATCTCATCAAGTTAAACAAAAAAAGGGCAAATTATCCCTCCAAGAAATTACACATAACGCAGCAACCCCTAACGAGTTTTAGTCTTCTTCTTCTGCTCCTTGACATGCTTCTGCTCATGGTCATACACCGCAGCACATATTTTCCTCCAACAACGAATTGTTATGATTGAGGGTATTAAAACCCACCAAGCATTAGCAAATACGTAATAGATAATGTAATAAAACTCATTTACAGCAAAATTATCCCCTTCCAAGTAAGCTGTGAGAAAATACACAGCAGTTCCATATAGCTGGCCTAAAGAAATCGCTAACTGAAGCACGTAGCTATAAGATTTCTTTGAAGCTATTGCAAACACAGCAAGAACACAAGCGGGACCCTCTAAAACAGCTGTGATTCCTTCAACAGAGATAACTGCTGAATCTCTTCCTACGTATCTCGAATCGCCTTTGCTATATTCTTTCCCTAAAAAATTTTCATTTTAAAAATATTTGAACTGTGTACATGAAAAATAAAATGATATGAGAACTTACAAACTTCTGCAAGGTAAGTGGGAGTCTTTTGCTTGTAGAAATCAGGGGTGAAGACAAAATAGCCCTCAAGGACCATGTGTGTTAGTCCAGTGAAGATCCACCAACACATAAGAGATCTATCTACTTTCGATATTTTAAACCTCCCTAGTATTTGAAACGTGAATAAAAACAGTTAAAATAAATTTACCAGATTATAAATTGAGAAGTGAAAGTAGAGAGAATTACCAGAAAGCAACCACATAAAAACAACAACAAGCAGAGAAGTGAGGCCGTAAATTCCAACAATGGTGGATTGTGGGAGTAATACAGGTACATAACCAGGTAAATTCAGATCTCTTGGAATGTAAGGATGATCTACAGCTCCTCCTGGTGTCCCCATTTTCTGCTCTCTCCTTTAATTTGAATTAAAAAAAAAAATTAAAAGATCCATTTTCCTTGCTAAAACAACATTTTATTTCATTTGAGGGATTCCTATTGATAAATTGATTGGAATATGTCTAGATACATACATCTGATCATATCTAGTTCACAATTTGGATAATGTACGTATAAATAATTCAGATTCACACACGCACTATCTTCAACTAACAGATATATGACTTCACACTTCGAATTGAAGAACCACATAAAATTAAAAGATAATTGAATCGATATTTGTTATAATAACTAACCAAATTACTAAAAGACATTTTTTGAAAAAACTCACCAACACAATTATTAAAGAGAATGCTTATATATACACGAGTGAGGAGAAAGAGACTTACAGATTGATGATAAGGTTTGTGAGGTAAGAATGAAATGAAAAAGAAGAGGGTACTAATGTTGGAGATATTATAGAAGAGAAACGTTGACTAATGAGACGGCACACCAAAAGTCAGATCGGATCACTCGATTCAGTCTCTCCCTTTCTTCTTTCTATTGCTTTCTACCTGGAGTAAAATACAATCCCAGGGCTAAAAATTACCTAACTTTCTATTTTAAATTCTAATTAAAAATAATCCTATTAAAGTTTAATTTTCAATTTTCTGGTTTGAATTTTTATGTTTTTACCCTTTTTTTTATGTGTACAACCCCTTTAATAATTTTTTATTACTTCACTTATTTATTTTTGTTAAGTCATTGATAGTGGTCATTGTTTAACTCTATAGGGTATAGAACCGTAGCATTGTCATGGTTTTTTTAGTGCGTTTATTTTTCTTATTAAGGCTTTCATAGTCATATGGGTTGGCCAGGAACAAAAAACATGGGCGGGCTCATAAGGAACAACGATGGGCTATCAAAAAACAAACAAAAAATTGACTCTTCACACTCGAAATGGGGTTGTATACATTCCCATAAATATTGCAATTCACGGTGGACGGGGTTGTACCGCACATGAACAAAAAACAAAAAACCCAAAGCGTAGACGGCGCTGGTGATGGTGTTGGGCAGCGGTGAAGTCAGGGCGTTGTGGTGGTGGTGCGAATCTGGCGAACAAACACCATAGTGGGCTGGCCCTATCAGCTATAAAAATTGTAAAAAAACACAGGCCTTGATAGGGTTGTACCCTGCGCCAGTTACACCGAGACCGCCTTCACCCAGGGGTTGTACCGACCCTGCAAACCAGTAACAAACACCAACCAATGAAACATGATAAGCTTACACTCGATCGATATGGAACAAAAAAAATTCGAAAGAAACTTGAAAAGATCTGAACGGTGAAGAGAATGAGTCCACGAACGGCGTTGATCATGGATTCCAGGCGAAGATCCGGCGAGGCTGTTCGGGTTTCGTGTGCAGGAGAGTGGAGGCATCAAAGGTGATGTCGGCGGCGGTGGAGTTCTTGCGTTGGAGAACAGTGCTCGCTGGCGGCAGTTTTCTTGTCAATGAAGGTGAGATCTGGTGATGTACAGAGGCGGCGTCGGGGTGCTTGTGCTGGAGAGAGTTGGGTGTGAATCCATGGTGCGAATGGCCACGAACGATGGTGGTGGTTGGGGGGTTTGATTGGGTGGTGATAGAAGAGAGAGGGATGGTTGATGGTGATGAGGGGGCGGTTCTTGTGCAAGGTAGGGTTGGTGGTGGTTAGGGGGTCCGGTTTGGTGCTGATATAAAAGAGAGAGATAGAGAGAGAGAGATAGGGGAGGGGATGGGAGGGTAGGGTAGTCAGGAGTGGGGAGGTCAGAGAAGAGGGGAGAGCGTGAGTGAGGGTTGTAATGGAGAGATCGAACCCTATATGGGTTTTGTGTTTAATTTTGTGGGGTTTTCTGTAGTTATCACTGAAGAGAGGAGTATTTTGGGGGGGTTTATCTTCTTTAGTTGGGCTCCTAATTAGTAGTTAGGAGTTGGGACTTTAATCAGAACCCCAATAGTCATTGGACCCTATAAAATAAATGCCCCTTTGCGCACCAGTTATATTTTTGTTTTTCTGCACTTGTTCATTTTTTCACCCATGAATAAACGCAACTTCCAACAAAAACCGAATTTTCATCGTTGGAAGAAAAGAAAAATGTAAGTACGAGCATGTACAAATTAATAACAAAAGAAAATTACATTTGTACCACAAGGTAGAATAGTTAGAACCACGAGGTCTAGATCCGATGGTAAATAATTATCATTAAACGAAATTTATATACACAGTCAGGAGTTTCAATTTACCGAAAGTATCTTGTTACCAAGATCTTCTACAACCTAAAACGCAAAAAGAAAGTAGGGATTAAAAATTTCTGGAAAAATAATTATATTCTCTAATAGAGACGTGCATGGCATTAATAGAGCTATGCATTTTTTTTCTTTTTTTAATAAGATCTCTCAAAATCGTTACACCTTCCCCTCTATTATTATCATGTACTTAACTATTTTAGCTCTAAGCAGAAAATCCACCATTCTTCATCATTTTTCTAAATTCATTATAATTAACCATCCCATCACCATCGACATCCACTTTATTTATCATTATCTTGCAATCTTCTAATGTTCTTCCTTGTTTCAATCCAATTGATGATAACACCGATCTCAATTCTTCGACACTTATAAATCCATCGCCATTTTGGTCGAATACATTGAATGCTTCCTTAATGTCCTCTTCCTCGTTCTTGGTGTCCATGATCATTTGATACAATGATTTGAATTCGTTGATATCGACAAATCCATCACCATTAACATCGATCTTTACGATCATTTGCTCAAGGTCTTGATCAGTAATCGTTATTCCCAATTTTTCTAATGAGTTGCTAAGCTCTTGAATAGAAATCTTGCCATCTCCGTTGAGATCAAACATTTGAAATACTCGACTTAGCTCACTTGGATCCATTTCTTGCACGAGGCCCTAAATTTAGGTCTAGCACAAGAATGGTTTAATGAATTAGAGGAAAAAGTCACATATTACAAGGAAGAACTAGAGAAGAAATACAAAAGAAAAAATGCAAAAGAGAATATTTTGGACAATTTTCTTTCTAAATTTTTCTTTTTAAATATTCTTTTGGGAGAAAAAATGAATGGAAATTGAAACCAAAGAAAGCTAGAGAAAAACGTGGAGAGAATTTTGGGTTTTTGAGGGTACCCACTTTATTAGTTACATCACCGGCTGATAAACATGGGTAATTAAAGGTATTTGTAAAATTCGTAGATATCAATTTAGATAATGATTTTTATATTAAAATGTATTTGGAATTTTTTTTTCTTTTTGGCCGAAATTTTTGTTTTTATTCACTTTCGTAATTGGTACATGATACATAGATCCAAAAGTGCGTAGAGATTGGTCAATAAATTAAATTTAAAAAAAAATTGCTCCAAACTTCTAGGAACTTCTAAAAATTTAAGCGGAGTGACCACACGGTCACCTCCGACTCCAACACCGAACGACCAGAAAAAAGAGGAGTTCCTTCCACTACATGAAACTTTGGATGGTGGAAGAACTAATAAACATCTGAGGGCTTCAGATGGATTGTATAATGGAGAGTAAAATCAAATATTGTGTTAGTCCCCACAGAGAATTTAGTAATGTCGGTGTCTCCAAAGATTTCTTTGGTTAGAACTTTTGCAGACACAGCCGCAGTTCAAGGTATCATCAATCCAGGATTGAAGTTTGAGGGATGGAAAGGCTCCTTGACGGGTTACAACTTCGTTATATCGGTAATAAATCATTGCGATGAGACTAAACTGAAAGAAACTCCAAGTGGGGATGAGATAATAGAAATAGAAGAGTTGGCCAAAGATGATAAAGATCCATGGTAAAGTAACATACCTATCGTGATCCGAACTAGAGATGAAATTCAAGAGAGCTTGCGACTCTGGAGGAACCTTGTAGTTCAAAGACTCATGGGAAGCGAGACGAAACCAGGATTTAACATTTGGGGGCCAAGAGAAGGTTTTTAAAAATTTGGGGGAGACGAAGTTTAATAATTACTTTTTTTTCATTTTCTTATAAGGGTAAAAATGGGATTTTTGGAAAATTTGGGGGGCTCAGGCCCCAAATCCTTCTACCTAGATCCATCCCTGGAAGCGAGGTTTTCTTTACTTATTCATCTATAAAGTTACTTATGGTTCGGACTTGAAGGAGTTCCATGCGCTAGTGAAGGGCACTGGGAACTCAAGAAGTCACTACGTTTCAATTGCGCAAGATTGTTGGAGAATGTTACGTGATTACCCGAAATTCATCTTAACTCACATATTTCGTGAAGCAAATGCTTGTGCAAATAAACTAGCAAAAGAGGGAGCAACTATAGACATTCAACCAGCGAATTTTGATGATCCTCCAGACTACTTATGGAATTTTATTACAAGCGATAGGAGTGAACGTGCAACTGCTAGAGTTGTACTAGAGTTTCAATAAAAACTCCTGTTTTTCGTGTAATTTATTTTTCTTAACGACTTTAAACTTCTCATGTATGCAAAAAAAAAAGTTACGGCATATTTGGATTCCAGGGGTTTTACTAAAAGTGGTGGATGTAGGAAATGGATACTTCATGGTGAAATTTGTCGAGAGGGCGGATATCAATTTCGCCATAACAGGTGGACCGTAGATAGTTCTTCACCATTACATGGTGGTGAGGTAATGGACACTAGATTTTTAACGCATTTACCAACTCCATCACGACTATTACTGCAAGGTGAGAATCTCTAATGATCGAATGCACAACTACACAACCAGATGCTTGAGAAAAATTGGTGATAAGATTGGACGTACAATTCGAATTGATCTGCACACGAAGGGTATATTATGAGGTAACTATACGATACTTGCATATAAATGGATCTAACTGAGCCGCTTGGGCCACTAGTTAAGATCGGATGTGTGCAAAGTGGAATATAAAGGGTCGCACCTTATCTGTTTTGGGTGTGGAAAATTTGGACGGAAGGAGTGGTGCCCTCAATATACGCCAAAACAGTAGAGCCAAGGAGATATAGGTTGTGCGTAATGTAAAAGATACTAGTGGATGGAATGGGGAAGCAAGATAGCCAGTTGAACAATACAAAATATGGAGAGTGGATGAGTGTATATAGAGGGAGTCGCGGAAATGGAAGAGGGAGATACTCTACCGGCCCCAAAAGTAAAAGTAATGATTTTGATAAGGGTTTAGGAACAAGATTTAAAGCGTTAGAATGGAATATAATAACTTTGATAAAGGGTAGTGAAAAAGGAAATAACAAACAAAAGAGTGTGCGAAGCTTTCTATTGGCAGATGCAACTAGAAGGGTAAAACTACATCAAAGAGTACAAACAAAACTAGTGGGTCCAGGGAATCTTGGGGTCATCGTGTTGTTACTACGCCTAACTTTGAACAAAAACGAATACTTAAGTTTGTTATTGATGTGTTGGAATTCACAGTTCCTCCAGAATTAAAAGGGTTAGAATCGTTGAGCATAAAGGGTAAAGTTAGTGCAGGGTCGAGTAAGAAAGAGGAAGGTACTAGTACAATTTTGGGAGGGAAAAAAGTGGTGGGTTTTGGTGGTAATAAGGAGATTCGTTGGTGGATGTAATAGTGGTGGAGGGGAGGTAGATTGGAGGAAGAACAGTGCTGGATTAAATGAATATGAAGACTCCACAACAGCTGCAGCAGGATAGAAGTATTTAAGCGGCTGAAAATAGTGCACGTCAAGGGGAGGAACCACCTTATTATGTGGGTCTGTTAGCTCGGGACAGAGACCTGAAGAATGATACTGAAACAAGCTTGATGGATAGTCAAGTATCGTGTTCTCTAATGGAGAAACAATATGATCAGAATAAGGAGATAAGGACAGGTGATGTGTATATAGTTATGGTCTCCCATAACTTTGCCCAACGGTTAGTTACTTCCCTTATATATTATGTTAATAATGTGTACAAATCATGATATTATTATGAATATTTTATTTTATCTGGTCGATGTCCAAAAACCAAAGGTCGATACTATTTATTTCTTATAAATGTGTCAAGTGAAGGATCTTTTATTATCCTATAAATATAAAGCTTTATTCTATTGTAATAGGACTCGTTAGTTTGGGAATACAAGAAACAAACTCTCTTTTTATGTTCTTTTTATTCTTCTTTAGTTTATAATACGTTATCAGCACGAATAAGTCTCTTCAATCAAAATGAAGCAGGATAGTCTAAAAGATAAAATCATTCGTCAGCAAAGCGGATTGCCTGTGTTCGAATCAGGAACGGGTTGATTTAGTTTTATGTCTAATGGTTTTATTTGATTAATCATTTGCAGTTTTTGTTATATTATTATTATGTTAAATTTGGTGTTTGTGATATTTATTTTTTTGGAGCTTATGTATTTCGATGGTCGGAAGCCTATATGAAATTTTTTTAAGGCCTGAAGCATATATGTATTTTTAGAAGGGTTGTAGATAATTAATTTTAAAGGGCTCCAACCCTTAATAAAATTTAGAAGCCCGAAGCTAAGATTAATTTTGTATGCTCGAAACCTCAATTTCAATTCAAAAGGCCGAAGCTAAAATTAATGTTGTAGACTCGAAATCTCAAATTTGATTAATATAGATGATGCTATATGTATATTTTATATGCCAGAAAAAATCAAACAAATCTCATAGGCTTGAAGTCTTGAATACAATTTATATACCTGAAGCATAGAAAAAAAATTATATAAAGGCTTGAAGCCTAGATCAAATTTTAAAGGTTTGAAACCTATATCAATTTTGTTATATTTTCCACAAAAGAATTGAGGAATGAAATTTAACTTCTAAAAAAAATCGTTTGTTCATCTCCCAAAGAGAACTTTATTGAATATAAATTATTACTCTCAATTCATTGAAGTGAATGATATTTAATTCTTGAATAATTTTATTTTCTTGAAATGAATAAAATACGTAGGAACGAACCCTACAACGAATTCTATATCTAGAAGCATTTATGGAAATCTACAACAAATTTATAGATCCGAAGTATAAGAGAAAATGTATAAGTTCGAAACCTACATTTAAATATACACTACCAAAAGCATATAAGAAAATATACAGTCTTGAATTCTGCATCATATGTTATATGGCGGAAGTATAAGACAAATTTTATTGGCCCGAAAACCATATCGAATTTTGTATGCTGGAAGTATATAGCAAATTTTATAGATCTGAAGTTTAGAACACAAGTTATATGCCTAAAGTATTAAACAAATTATCTAAAGATTTGAAATCTAGATCAAATTTAAATGACATGAAGCATATATCAATTTTTTTAATAAAGGCTCGAAGCCTAGGTCGAACTTTTAAAAAGGGAAAAATTCGGACTAAAGGTTAAATTTTAACGACTCAAAATCTAAAAGAAATACAAATACTTGAAGTCTTAATTCAAATTTATAGGTTTGAAGAAAAAAGGTGTTATATGACAAAAAAAACTCATATGGATATCATGAGTATTTAAGAATCGAATTGTGTCATATGTAACGTAATGATTTCATTCAGAAAAAGTACATAAAATTAGAGGAAGATAAGTTGAGCTAAAGAATTCTATGAAGTGCACTATCTTTTGGTATACTTTGTGCAAAGCTTGCATGATAAAGGTTTTAAACTTGTAACCTCCCTTGTACATGTATAAAGTCTTGCCATTTGGACAATCTAATTATTTGTTCGTAAATCGGACAAAAGAAAGTGTTAGTACAAGTTCAGGTACTACTAAATTAAATGAGGATTTCAAACGGTCAAATCAAAAAATTATTAAGTGGAACAAATATTCATATCCTTGTATAATATCACGCATATACTCCTGAAGTAGCTATATCGCGAATAAAGGTTTTACAAAATACTATGAGATCATTTATCTCCTAAGCAAGCAAAGTAATGAATTGTTGATATAAAAATCATAATTACGTTTCATCTACATAATGCTATTCCTTGAAGCGATTAGAATTATATTCTAATAAAAAATGCAATAAATTTTAAATATGTATAAAATAAAAATTGTGGTGGCAATATTTAATTGAAATAAAAACACAGTCTCTAACTCAAGACCATTCCCTGTAGCGAGTGTTGAATTTTTCAATCTATTCTCTAACTCAAGATTGTTGCATTTTTCAATCTATTTGAAAATAGATATGTAAACAAAAATGGTAGGGCTAAATACGATTGAATATTGTATTCTCTGGCTAAACTTATTCATTATAGTGAATAAAACTCCATTTCCTGAAGAAAAAAATGTTACATCTTCTAATATGTATTGAAATCAGCATGGTGGTGATCATAACTCCATCTAAGATTGAAATCATGATAGTGTTGCAAAGTGTGCTTTGCAGGTGTGTTTTCATAAAGTATATATGATTTTTATGTGTATATATGTTTTTTACTAGTATTGTTGGTAATCAAAGTGATAAGAAAAGAAAAAGTAGGTGATGACAACAATATTTATCGTGAATAAATAGAAGTTAAGCAAATCGAAAAAAAATGAGAGGTTAATTATTTATGAGAATACAAAGGGAAAATGGGTTGCCGTCGCATCCTTCTAAAATTCAAGGTTACCTAATTATTCTCCTGAAGTAGATATTATTGTAAGTAGAAGTATTTTTTGAAGAAAGATACATTAATACCGTTTACACAGTTCATGTCTAGTGTGCGGTAGTGATCCAGAAGGGCTTGCCTAACTAGATAGTCATTAGGGTTTGAGATTAACCACCGATCATTGTGCAGGGTCCCCTTACCCAAGTCCCCTGGTAATTGTTAGGTCGCCACCTAAGTCCACCCGGAAGAGGGTTAGGAGGAATTTAGAATCCTGGCTATTTATCTAAAAGCTTTAATCACCCTTATAGCTAGAATTAGAGTTAGAAGGATAAGTGCATACTAGCAACCCTAAGCTATATTTTTCATCTTCATTCTTTATTATATTATTTATTTGCATTATTATTTTCCAGATTTGAAAACCAAATAAATATTATTTTTTTATTGTCTTTTTATCAAACAAGTAATTTCTCCTACACTTCACTATATACACAAATAGATCTAACAGATCAAATCCCTGCGAACGAACTTTACTTACTAAGTAAACCTGCAAACGATCTATAATACTTGCAGTGAGTTTCTCGTGGTAGTCAAGGGTGTGTCTTTTATTATAATCTTTATTTATCTGTTATTTATCACACCTTTGCCCCCACCATATATATATATATATATATATATATATATATATATATATATATATATATATATGATTTAGTTTGTAGATATTATTACATGAAACTTGTTAGGTAGTTTCTTTTATAATATTATTTACATTTTCCTTCTTCTTCCCATACTTATTTGACATAGTTGATATGTTAGAGATTTCCTTATTGTTCTTATTTCGTATTTGTCGGGACGACAAACTTTGATTAGAGGTATTGATATCCCCATATTTGTGAAAGAATAATATAGTTACGAGGTATCATTTTAGGCTCATTATGTGCTTAGCTGAGGGTTTTTCCTTGTTTTTTGATATATTCTCGTTTCTTGACTTGTTTTGGAGATTCGTTACTTTTAAAGCTTTTTAGGTGTAATTTATATGTTTAGTGTGAAACTCTTAGGTACAAGGTTGATCTTAGATGCAAAATCATGGATAATAAGTATAGGAAAGGAGATCAAATTGGAAAGCAAAAGTTAAAGGACAAAGAAGGTATTTTTAGAAAATGCAAAAACTGACGTTCAGATTTAGAAAGTTAATTGTTCGATATTCATGTGAGATTGACAAAGAAATTGAAGGATCCATTTGATATCCAACTAGGAAATCGAGTTAGGACGCCTGGCCGGTGACAGTTTGTGATATAAAGCTGTGACGAAGAAGGTGTTACTTTTGCAGCTGGCGTGACTCGAACCAGTCTACTCTTGGAGGAAAACGTGTTTGGATTGGATTAGGTCACTTAAACCTATCCTATGAGCATATATATATATATATATATATATATATATATATATATATATATATATATATATATATTACTTTAGAAACATGTTCATGCCAGTGCTTATTCAATGTTATTCAGAAATTTCCACCAGTGAGAGCAAGTCGACTAGCGGAGAAAGCAACAAAAGTTGGAACTTCACAACAACACGTTTGCATCATTCCACCGCTACCATTAGGGTAAACTGTATTAGATTCTTAGCTTCACTATGTTTCTAATTTTTTTACTCTTTGGTTTTCATTTAGCATGATTTGATCTTATTATAGCTTGGATTTGCACTTGGCATACTCCTAGATAACTATTTTGTTATTTAATGCTATTTAGGGATTCGTTTTAATTGATTTGAGCTTGGATATTACTGTACTATTGTTAGAGGGTGTACACCTCTAGTTTGACCTAAGCTACCTATATTGTCCCCTGGACGAGGGGGGGTTGAGGGCAGAAACTGTTCATAACCGTGTAGTATGTGGTAGTGATCCTGACGGACGTGCCTAACTAAATAGTCGTTAGAATGAGATATTATTCGTCGATCATTGTGTAGGGTACCTTACCTAAGTCCCTTAGTAGTGTTGAGGTTGCCTTTTAAGCTACCTGACGGGAGTTAGAAGAATTATAGAATCCCTACTACTTATATCTAATCAATCCACCCTTATACATTGAATAGCGATCTAGTAAGATAGGTAAATACTTGCGAATCCAATCTATATCTCATCTCCGTTCTTATTCATATAGTTATTTTCATTCTTAGTTTTATATTCTTGCATTAAGTCATAATCATAAAAATTGAATAACTACCATCTTTTATTTCTATTTAAGTTTAAACAAGCAAATTCATTTATGCTTATATTAAACACGAGTTTGAGTTAAACGATCGATCCCTAAGAACAAAATTTTTCTTTACTTAATATTACTTGCAAACGATCTGTGCACTTGCGGAGAGTTTATCATAGTTCTTTCGAGGTGTGTGCATTTATATCGTTTATTTACCACACCTTGGGGCCCAACACTTGTTGACACTATTGGTCCGTATCAAAGTAGTCTTTTGACAGGGCGTGCTACCATAAACAATATTATTCTAGTTCACTAGATGTATCACAATATGTGTCAAACAACAGGAAAATGTGGGAGTATGGCAGTATATATTGTTCTAGCTAAGGCGTACGGAAAAAATAATGTGAGAGCTTGATGTCTCCTCATTTGTGATAATAAAATCTATTTCTGAGACATCATTTAGGCGTATTTATTAGTATATAGGTCGATTTTCCCATGATTTAGTATACTTTCCTATTTTGTGTCTTGAATTAATTATTTATTATTTTTAGAGCATATTGAGTTTAATTGTTTATTTAGTGTGAAGCTTTAGAGATATATGGTAATTAATTAGAGTCCAAGTTGGTTCCAAGAGTTAAAGGAAATAAGATAATCATAGAAATTGAAGATAAAGAAGTAAAAGCTAAAAATATGGAAAAGGAAAAGCTGTCATAAATCTGAATTCCAGCACCTACGACCACAAATCAGCTTATATCTCAAAATCAGTGAACAATCTGGAGAAACGGTCAAGAGCAAAATTAAAGATCTTTCCGAGACGATGAATTTCGACTACTCATACGCGTCAAACGGATAAGAATTGAAGTTGTTAGGACCAAAACAAAAACGGGGCTGATTCCACATTTTTGGGCTACGAATTTGAGTTGGGCTTGGAGTCCAACACTTATCTTCTCCTTCAAGAAAACGAATTAGGTCTTCCTATACCCTATAAATACAGCCTCTTAACATTAGAAAATCATCCTTGGAAAAACCTAAAGCCAAGAGTAAGCTTACAACACAAGAAAAGAAGTCTGGAAGGAGCAGTTCATCAATAATGTCTTCTTCAACCTTTGAATTTGTAATTTCTTTCTTTTCTTCCATTAGTATGAACTTAAATTCTATTTATCTTGAGTTTTAGCATATATGTATGAACCCTAGTTTTGATTGACATCTATCTAATTTGGGAATTCTATGTTTTAAATTAAATTATTGTTTTTATTCTCTGTTTATGTGTTGGAGTTTATATTCTGTGTTCTTGTGGATCGCGACCATATAGAATTAACATCATAGTAGTTAAGTAATCGTTGACAACGGTATATATAACTATAGGTTTAGCACATAATAGTGTACGGTTTAGGTCTGAAAAATCAACCTAACTAGATAATCACCATGGTTTAGTGTATTGCTATTTAACCAATTGCAGAAAAAATTTGCTTAGGACTCCTTATTGACACAGGTAAACCCTATTTAAAACTACCTAACGCAATTGGAACCGATTATTGAAATACTACATAATTCACCCTTACATGTTTAGAACGACAAAATTAGTGGGGATTACATGCTATTTACTCAAGCTAAACTCTCATACTAACTTCTTCTCTTGCATTTAATTTTCTGTCTTTACTTTATTAGTTTAATTTAGTTAATCAAAAACCCAATAAAAATCTATTTGTCTTTTATTTCTTTGCGTTCTATTTGTTCTAGCTTTTTATATTTGCACTCGATTATTGCATAAGATCTTCCTAACCTTCGTAGTCTCTGCGGAACGAATCTTACTTATTCATTAAAACTTGCATACGATCTGTATACTTGCAGAACCGTGCTAGGTTAGGGTGATTAACTGCACTTATGTATATCATATTTTTAACACACCCTAGTCGACACTAGAGCTCAACGAGGATACAATTAGACACTTTGGATTTCCCTTAGATTGGGTGTAGCTTATCAATTATTATCATGTCTATTATGGCAACCAACAATATACATGTGTTGTAGAATGGAGAGTCATCTACAGCTTTTAGACCTTACTATGAAATCCATCAAGGAGATCTGCTATCGTGGCCGCTCCTAGAGTGTGATATAAATCAACACTAATTAGGAGGAGCAACTAACCGCAAGTGTATGGGTCGTTCCAAGTAATAGATAAGACAATAAGGAATTTCGTCTCCACGGAGACTGCGAGGTATGACAATAGTGTTCAAAGGATAAGTAGAACTAATTGCAAACACGAAAATAAAAGATAAACAATATTTGTTTGGTTTTCAATTAATAAACTACGAAACACAATGAAATAAATTAACTAAAGTAAAGACTAAAAGATTAGACGGAGATAAGATATACTTGAGTCTTGCTAGGGAATAACCTAAGTTAACAATCTAATGCATTTTTAAGGGTAAAACGGGTAATTAATATTAGTCGGGACTCTACAATCTCCTAACTCCCGTTAGGGTAGACTTAGGAGCTATCCTAAAGTATTACGAACCCCGTACGGGCAATTATAAGCTGCGTTCAGATGATTAAGCAAATTAGGAATTGGCTACGGGGTTAGTCAAGCCTATCAGGATCATTGACTAACACCACGTGTTTTTATCCTAGTTCCGTAATTAACCCCCCCCCCCCTCCCCCCCCCCCCCCCCACCAAGGTGATCACCGCCACTAGTGAATAACCAAATTACTACTACCTACCCTTGATTTGCGACGTCTATGATAGTGAATAAATATAAAGGTAGAATAAATATGTAATTACACGTCTTAATTTAAATTAACATAATCCCAAATGAGAAAGACATTAAATTATAAACTAGGTTTCATCCCCAAAATACGAGTCTCAAGTAATTAAAGTTTCATAAGTAAATTTTACCAACCGGAATAGCCTCAGTAGCGATTGATAAAACGGGTAAAGTCATCAGAAAAGAAGGCAGAACGAAAATATACAGGAATGCTAAGGAAGGAGAAGCATGGGCAGTAATGCAAGCTACGAAGAGCTCTGAAAATTTTGGCAACAAAAAAATCAATTTTTTTACGGATAATTTGGAACTAATACACAGAATACATCGCAAATGGAACAGTGATTGGAAGATTCAACCTCAAATTGATGTAATTTGGTCGTGGCTAAGAAGATTCCCAGAATGGAAGATATATCACATAAAAAGGAAATGGAATACAATAGCTGATTTAGGAGCAAAAATATGTAGGAAAGAAGGAAATTTAGAAAAATGGAATCCAATAAAATTTGATATTAGCAACGACTGTATAATGAAAAGTAAACAATATTGTAATTTGATTAAATTTACTTTAATGGACAAAAAAAATACAGAAATGAAAATAAATTAGAAATATACATTTTCAAAAAGACAGAAATAAAACCTAGATAGAGGAATTGCTTTTGTTGTTGTTGAAAAAGGTGTTTCTTCGCTTCTGCTCTTGTCTCTGCCTCTTGCCCTTTCTCTAAATATGATATAAAATTGAAGCGTAGGTGAAAGGTGCAGAATAATGAGGTCTAAAGGAGCTTATATAGAGAGAGTAAAAACGGATTAGGTCTAATCCTGGGCTTAATTAAGTAACTAAGGCCCAAGTCCAATTTATAATTCTCGCATCAGGCATAACTTTTGCGTCTTAAATCCAAATCACCTAATTCCAATCCTCAATTCGAGCTAACTCAGAGGTGCACCTTTTTCATTTGAACCTCTGGATTAGCACTATTTGGGCTCGAAATCGGCAAGAAGTGACAGCTTCCCAGTTTCTTATGCTCTTCTTCATCTCTTTCAATGGTACTTTTTGCTTTTTCGACTTCTCCTTTTGATCTAAGACTTTAAACTCCACTTCTATTCCTCATCTTGGTGCTTCATAACATCCATGTACCTAGAACTTCATGCTAAAACACACAAATTAACTCACAAAGGCTCTAAAAACGCAAATATCATATTTCCGATAGAAGAAAGTGCAATATGACAAATTAAGCTCAAAAGTCTATCGAATAAGTCAATTTATACCTAAAATGATGTCTCCTAAGGGTATTTATATCTCACAAAAAGGAAGACATCATATCGCCATATATATTCAATATGTTTATGAACATCTATATCTACTTATACATGAGTTATATGTAAAAGGGAGTTGGAAAACGATTTGTATTGATCGACAAGGTCCTAAAGTATCTCATATATTTTTTGCTGCATATTTAATACTATTTGTGGTTTCAGGTTACGATTATTCAGAAGACTATGAAAACTTTTTTTGTGGGGAGGCTGAACAGACCGTGAGTGCCGAAAAATCACTTATATAATTGTCAAAAACTATGGAGAAGGATGTCATGCTAAAGCTAGAAAGTCAAAGTGGATTTGTTTTGAGCAAGTTCTTAGGAAAATACCTAGGAACGCCTATTCAAGCGGGGTCAATTCCCAAGGGGTTTCTATAAGAAGATCATTGTGAATAAATTTTCCGTTTGGAAATACAAGACTCTCTCACTTGCGGGTCTGGTTACTTTGGCGCAGTCAGTTTTATGTGCAATCCCAACGTATCAAATATAAATCACAAAACTTCCCACTTATGTGTGTAATGCGATTTATCATATTGTCCGAGACTTTGTGTGGGGTTAGGGGTAGAAATAGGCAGGATCGGATCGGAAAAGGACTTGTTCGGAAATTTCCAATTTTTCGAGAAAGCGCAAAATTCAATCCAATTCCAATCCAAAAAAGATCGGAATTCAAAATTTTATTTCGATTTCGGAACACCCAGGAATTTTCGGAAATCTTTTTCTAGAAATCTTTGTTATATTTGTTTTTAGAAATTTATGAAGTTCAAAATTTTATACACAAATTAAGAATTGATAATTTTTAAAAGTTAAAAAGATATAAATTAAAAATATACAAGTGAAATTTTTAAACATGAAAAACATTGTTATAAGGTTCCATTAGGCCTTCAAATTTAATATGATATAAATTATTGAGTTATATTATTAAGACTGAAATTCTAACAATACTAAATATTTAAATACTCAAATCTTTATTCATCATTTGAAGAAGTTTAATAATTCAAAACTTTTATTTTAAACAATTTACTAGCAAAAACTTCATGCTCCTGCAATAAAGGCGAAACGCCTACAAAATAAATAGATACCGGTATATGTTACAATACATAAATTTTAAAAATAGTATAAATTACATCACGAAATTCTAAAAATATGATATATATATATATATATATATATATATATATATATATATATATATATATATATATATATATATATATAATAAAGCAGAATGAAAACTAATTTACCCTATTTATCCTCAAACTTCCCCGTTAGTCTTATAATTTTCCCATTTAGCTCATAATCCCCCCATTTATCTCATTCTTTCATTTATTATATACACATACACATGACTCAAATATATACACATTATTATATACGCATAAAAATAACTAATAATATATTATAACAATTCCATATTATTTTTCATAAAAATAAAATAATTAATACTATATAATCCACTTAACCTTCATATAAATAAAATTATAAGAATTCATATTATTTTTCATATAAATAAAGTTTATTCATTTTTATTAAAAACTTACAAAGTACTAAAAAATTAAAAAAAAATCAAAATTTATTATACGAAAATTTAACTAGATACAATATAAAATTAAAAAAAATCACTTCACATTACAATATATAAATAATTTTTTTTCTTTTATTTTTGATTGCCAAAACATATATAATTTTTACAGAAATCATTTCAACTTTATAAAAATAAATTTTCAAGACAAGAAATATATTGATTCAGCCAATAAGAATTATAGAAAACTATAAAGTCAAGATGCAATTCATAAAATAATAAATATATATGTCTATCATATAAAAAATTAAAATTAATAAACACTTAAAGGATAATTAAGAATTAAAATTATTTGATAATTGACCATAATCTATATAATAAAATACTTTTTTATACGGGTTGGACCCTCAACAAAAAAGACGAGCATGATCGTCTTTGGTCCCTTAATTTATTTCTTCACATTAATTGCATCAATTTTTTTCTAATAAAAACTTAATTGTCCCTTATCCCACTCCATTAGACATCTAAAAGTTCCGTATTTGGTCCACGCTGACCGCAAACCTCTAACCTTAACCCAAATTATTAACCATAACCTAAACCTTAACCTCAAACTCAACCTCAACCTTTGAATTAAACTTAACATCAACCTCTAACTTAAATTTAACCTTAACATTAACCTTAAACTTTACCTTAATCTTCTCCTTAACCTTAGCCCTGTCCCTAGCCCTCGACCTATCCTTAGACTTAGTGTAAGCCTTAGTCTTAGTCTTAACCTTAGCCTTGGCCTTACCTTTAGCCTTAGCCTTATCCTTAGCATTAGACATACTCTTAGTCTTAGCCTTATCCTTAGTCTTAGCCTAAGCCTTAGCCTTAGCCTTAACCTTAGCCTTAACCTTAGCCTTAGCCTTAGCCTTAGCCTTAGCCTTAGCCTTAGCCTTAGCCTTAACCTTAGCATTAAACTTATACCTAGCCTTAGTCGTAGCCTTAGTCTTAGTCTTAGACTCAACCATAACCATAAACTTAACATTAACCTTAAACTTAAACCTTAACTCCTTAACCCCTTAACCTTAACCTTAACCTCAACCTCAACTTTTTAACTAATAACCTTAACCATATCCTTAACCCTAACCTAATATTAACGTTGAACTTTACCTTAAACTTAAACTTAAACTTAAACTTCAACTTAAACTTAACCTTATTGTTAACGTTAACCTTACCCTCACCCTTACCCTTAACCTTAACAATAATATTAACCTCAACTTTAACCTTAAACTTAAATATAACCTTAGATATTACACCTTAAACCTACACCTTAAACCATAAACCATAAACCTTAATCTTCACCTTCACCTTAACCTTAACCTTAACCTTAACATTAAATTTAAACCTTAAAAATTTATCTTAAAATTAACCTTAACCTTAAACCTTAAACCTTGAACTTCAAACCTTAACCTTTACCTTAACCTTAAACCTTAAATCTTAAATTTAACTTTCACCTTCACCTTCATCTTTACTTTTTTAACCTTTATCTTAACCTTAAAGTTACAACTTAACTTTAACCTTAATTATAAAATTAATCTTAAACTGAACCATAAACCTTAAACCTTAAACCTTAAACCTTAAACCTTAACCTTAACTTTAACCATAACCTTAATATTTAACGTTAAAACTTATACCTTAAACCTTAAATATTAAAATTTAAACCTTAACCTTAAATCTTAAACCTCAACCTCAACCTTAACCTTAACCTTAAACAATAACTATAAACTTTTCACCTTCACCTTCATCTTAGATATTATAACCACTATCTTAACTTTAAAGTTAAAACTTAACCTTAACCTAAATGTTAAAACTTAACTTTTACCTTGAACCTTAGACCTTAAACCTTAAACCTTAAACCTAAACCTTAACCTTAACTTTAACCATAACCTTAAACTTAACATATTACCTTAAACACTACCTTAAATTTTACCTTTAAACTTAACCTTAACCTTTATCTTAACCTTAACCAAATAAATATTTATAGCGTTAATATTCGACCTTAAACCTTATATCTTATTACACCTTAACCTTGAACCCTAAAATTTACATCTTAAACCTTAACTCTAACCATAACCTTAAAATTAACCTAAACCTTGACCTAAACCTTAACCTTAACCATAACTTTAACCATAACCTTAACTTTATTCTTAAACTTAATCTTAACCTTAATCTTAACCTTGACTTTCACCCATCAAACCTGGGTTCGATTCCCGTAAATGAAAAAAACATCTTGAGTTCTTCAGATATATGTATATTGACACAATGATACTTTGTAGAGTTATGATATTTATGCACGTATATTAAAAACTCGAGATTATATGATTCACACATTTAGATTATGATACTCTTTGATTATTTTCGTATTTTAATCTATTTATTAGTTGTTTAAATTGTACATGGATTTATGGTGCATTTGAATTTAATAACCAATTTTTTTTATTCACTTTCGTATTCATTCTATCTATTATTTCGGTTTTTACATATTCAAGACAAAATATCATCATATCTTTTAAACGTTTTCTATGTTAAAACTGAAAGTAGACAAGTAACTCATATTTTATGTTTCAAAGTGCCTTAAGGCACGGGCTATACCTAGTATATATATATATATATATATATATATATATATATATATATATATATATAGCACGGAATTCTCGTTCACACACGATAATAGTTAAATGTACCAATCTCTTTACACATGTTCAAGTCCATGGCTTTTGGCTCCCGAGACATATGAACTTCACAGATATGCTTTTGCTTAAACACTTAGACCAAAACCAACTTTTGATTTTGAATGTGCTTCCAACCTAAGTGTTCTGGGAGAGCTATATTATAAATCTTTGCATCCCTTAGGCTCAACCCCCTACGCTTTCGGCTTACATATTTGATACCATACCACCCAACATTTCTTTTCTCGTTTGATCAACCCCACATAGGGGTGAAATTGGAATGAAAAATTATGATTCCCGACCAATTTCAATCCGAAAAATCCATATTGGAAATGGAAATTTTAGACCCCGTTTGGTTCGTGAAAATAATAGGTATTTTCTGTTTTCATTTTCTATATTTTCTAAAATGCTAATGAAAACGTGTTTGGCTAAAGAAAATGAAAACAGTTTTCTAGAAAATAAAATGAAAACAGTGCTATATTAGAGAACGTGAAATCGACGTTTTCCATATTTTCTAAAAAAATTGAAACTGAAAACGAAAATCATTTTCTGAAAATATATTTTGAAAACAAAAACAGAATATGTTTTCATATTCCGATTTTCGAATTTCCGGTTTCCAAAATTTTGATACTATCATTCTTTCAATGCTATTATTAATATTAAGTCAAACTACTAAAATTTAAGGAACCATGGAAAGATTTCTAAATTTCCAGAACAGTTAAGGAACCAAGATTATCTAAAAAGTTGGATGAGTCTCAAACATTAAAGTTGTAGGAGTTTTAACCATCTACTCGATCATTTTATAGACTTATAACATTCTTAAACATTGCATAGAGTTTAAACATTGCTTCACACCTTATGTATTTCAAGGTATAAGAATTACACCATTCAAATATTGTTAAGTTTGCTGTCAAGTGATCATATCTTTTAAAATATTTGTTCCAACATCAACAAATTTTGTTTAAATGCCTTAATATGCTTAACATAAAACCCACCCAATGAATTACAAAAAAATATCATAACTTACATGACAAAAATAATGTTGTATATGAGAAATAATCTTCTCAATGAAGTTTGCATTTTTGAAATATCAAATGGGTTGAATATCATTTTAAATATATTTGATACTATATATTTCTTAATATTAATCCCTCTTGATCTAAATAATATTTTAAAATACTCAATGTTAAGAAAATATGTTTAAATTGGATGTGGTAATTTTTTTAAATATATTAAGAAAACATGTTTAAATTGGTTGTCGCACCTAAGTATATGCTTCTAAGTATATGCTTCTAAGTATATGCTTCTGACAAAAAACTTCATGTTCATTTAACATTATTTTCTCTTGGTAATCTAAACTTTCTGATTAGTCTTCCTAGATTCAATAAACTGAAAAATACATCCAATTTTTATGTACTGTCTACCAGTTACCCTAGGCTTTAAACGGCACACAAGATTAAAAGTAACCTTCCATTATATTTAATATGAGATGAGTATATAATTTACAAAAATCAATCTCAGGGTCATAGATTCATGTATTCCAATCAAATGTGCGCAAGACAACAGAATTGTAAAATCTTGCACAGAAATGAACAGGAAATTCTTGAACAAGAAAATTATTTATTAATTTCGCAAACGAAGAAATTGCCTCAAAACATTGAAGCTGTTTAGGGACAGAGTGCGTTTGCAGACATATAAAATAGATATGAAAACATAATAAGAATGTACCAATAGATTAAGGGCCTGAAAAATCAGGAAATAATCAGATTCAGGCGAGTGATACTGGTTTTAAATTTTACTATCGCAAGTTTCTGTAAAGAAATAATTGGCTGAATCGTTGAATAATCAAGATCCAATCAAGAAGCTGACTTGCTGTTTTCAATTGAGAGATGGGATTTGGGGGTGAAAATGAGAAATGAGAAATGAGAGATGAGAGATGCAGTTTGGGGATGCGATATGTTGTTTTGTAGATGAATACCAAATATATATGGGAAGAGATGACCTTTAGGTTTAGTTTATTTCCTATTGGGCTTGAGAAGAATATGGGCCTTTAGTTAAATATAAAAACAAATTATTTAAAAAATCCTTAGTTAATATTGCTCTAAAATTCGGGAAATCCCTACAATCCTAACGGAAAGAACACCCCTTCCGCTGTGACGCCGGTGCATTGGGTGGTTAGCTGCCACCAGAAAACGCACACGCACCACCTAAAGAAGCTATGGACTACGACTCAAGTATGGAGGAACAGGTGAGAAAGGAGTTCCCTTCACTTCAAACTTCGTTTGAGGAGATATGTAACAACAAGAGGCCTCGCTCAGTGGCCGGAAAATAACCCGATAGGCCGGGAGGGAATGGGCCAACGAATAATGATATCGCCAATTTATAAACCTCAAACATCTCGAATAGCACAAGGAAAACAAAACAGTAATATAACAGCAGCTAAGACTCCGACGATCTTTGGACTGAAGTTAGAAGGATGGTAAAGGTCGTTGATCGGAAACAATTTAGTAATTCCAGTCATTATTGATGAGGAGGAGAATAAAATGAATAAATTTTCCGGAGAGGACAACATCACTGAGATGGAGGATCTAGTGGAGGACGATGTGGCCGTCGAGAATGAGGATATACCGACGGTCATCCAAACTAGAGGGGAAATCCAGGAAAGATTCCGGCTCTGGCGTAACATTGCAGTGGTGTGGCTTCTGGGAAGAGATATAGGTTTTACATATCTCTCCACTAAATTAAGACAAATATGAAATCCAGTTGGAATCGGTGGATGTGGGAAACAGGTATTATATGGTGAAATTTGCTGAGAGAGAGGACTATAATTTTGCTATTTCGAGTGGGTCATGGATGAAATTAGACCACTACCTAATCGTGAGAGAATGGACCCCTACTTTTAATGTAGTTACTAACGCTATTACTACCACAACAATATGGGTTAGAATCTCAAATGTAAAGATGCACAACTACGCTGCGAGAACACTCAGAAGGATAGGGGAAATTGGATGGACTGTAAGAGTTGACCCATTGACAAAGGGTAGACTCAAGGGGATTTATGCACGATTGGCAGTTGAGATTGATTTAAGCAAGTCGTTTGATGTGGAGATAAGAATTGGGACTGAGGTGTGTAAGGTGGAGTATGAGGGACTGCATCTCATCTGTTTTGGGTGTGGTAAGTTCGGGCATCAGAAAGATAATTGTTCCCCGAATACGGTTAAGGACTCGAGTGTTAGCGGAGAGGTGAATCAAGTATGAGCATCATTGACTTTAGGTATGAACGGTGACGGGAATTTAGTATCAATATAAAAGTATGGGGAGTGGATGGCGGTTCGGAGGGGTAACCGAGGTAATAGAAGAGGGATGCGAATAGTTGGGTCCAATGCGCAAAAAGTTAACTTTCCTAAGGGGTTGGGATCACGCTTCGAAACCTTACGGGTGGACGGGGAAGGATAGTGCATGTGGAAGATTGACCCAAACCTTATGGCATAAGGGGCAAAGCTCGAGGATGAATGGGAAAAATAACAAATGAAAAGGCCTGGTTTTGAGTGGAATAAAATAGGGGGCACAAGAGAAGTATGGGGTCATCGTATTGTAGCGACTCCAAATTTTGAGCAACAGAAAATAATCCAAAATACTATGGAGGTTTGAAAGTTAGATGTAGCTTCGATAAGTAAAGAGAAAGATAAGGTGGGAAGAAGAAATATATGGGAGCAGGGCCGAGGAAAAAGGGAGTTGTAGTGTGCGGTGTAGTCAAGGGAGCGAATGAGTGGTGGAAGAAGTAAGGATGACCAAGGTGCTTGTGTAGACTGGGGTGGGGCAAGGAGAAAATGTGAGGGACCTGATAGCAATTAATCCAAACTTTCGAGTTAAAACATTTGAGAGGCCAGTGGCTACAGGGTCCGATACAACAGTAGCTGACTTGGCACTTAGTGTAGACCGCCAGATATTTATACAAAATAAGAACACGGGTGCAGGTGCGAGAAGGAAATGGACAAACCAATGTTGGAGAGCCAGGTGTCGGAGACACCACCAATGGAGCAGAATATTATGGGTGCAGAGCAAAACAAGGACGATGTGGAGATGACCACATTGTTGTTGTGAGCGTGCTTAGGTAGATCATATTTTATCACTTCTTTAATTATTTAATTAATAAGATGTGTGCTAGTTGATATAATAAACAGTTGGGGGAACTTGAGCTAAGAAATTATAATCATACTGGTGGAATTGCTACGAAGCAGCCAACCCAAAGTTTAGACGTATTATTAAAGATATGATGACAAGACACAAAGTATGGCTTACAATGATCGTAGAGCCTCGTGTTAGAGGGAGTAAAGCGGATAAGGTGATAAATTATTACAGGATGACAATTCCGTACGTGTGGATTCAGAATGCTATCAAGGCATAATTTGGCTTATTTGGAATAACTCGGATATAACAGTTCAAGTTCTTCGGCGGGTAAGTAGGTGATTAACATAGAGGTGTGACAGAAAGGGATGTAACTAGTGGGCGTTCTCGATGATATATGCGTGTACACATTACAAGGAGCGGAAAGAAATATGAAGCGCACTTCATCAAGCTTTTCATAGCCTAAATATCATGTGGTTGTGTATGGCGATTTCAATCAAGTTGGAAGGAAAGAGGATATAAAAGGGGGACCACGGGTGTCTCAAGACGGATGGAGAAATTTGAAAATGAAGACAGAGCTAAGGAACGATCGATATTGGGTTTGAAGGGGGCGCTACACATAGTGTGACTCTTGGAATACAGGTCAGCAAATTATGGAGTAGTTAGACAAGGCGTATGGGAATACATAATGGCAAACACTTTTTCCGAATACGCGCGTTACTCACCTCGCGCGTATACACTCAAATCATATTGATTTCACCCTTTTTGTGATGAATTAATCCATTCACGAGATATATTGTTGGGTGTTATTGGGCCTAAGTGGGGAATTTTTCTCCAATATTAGACGTATCTCATGTTTCCTTCTTATTGTAGTCATATTGTTGTTTATTGAGATTTTATGCCTTAATTGTGTGTTATGTGTGTAGCTTTTAGTTACATGGTTAACACAAGACTCCAAGATGATGAGGTAAGTCACAAAGTCAAGCCTAACCCCAAACCAAGTCGCAAAAGGAAGATTCGACCACTTTTAGAAAGCGAAAGCTTATTCCAGCCAAATTTGTAAAGTGGATTGTTTGAGTTGCCATGTGAAAATTGAAAATGTTTATAGAGGATTCGTTATACAAGAAGATCGAAATTAAAGTCAGGATCGTGTGGAATTTGACGGTTTACAATTTGGAGCTGAAATGAAGAAGTTATTTCTATTGTCGTTGTCGTGGTTCGAACCATAATTTTGTTAAGTAAAAACAGGTTTGGGCTAGTTTAACCTAATTAGTGAGACAACCCAGTTTTTAACTTATATATACCAACAAATATCATTATAGAATCACTTTTGGGTAGTATTAGAGCCGCCTTTAGACATTTGAGAAGAGAAGAAACGCCTGGAGCGGAAAGAAGAAAAAGACGACAAGGATTCCCACCATTGCTACATCATTATACCTCTGTTTTCAGTAATTTTTGTTTCTATTTTTATTAGTTTTTTGTAGTGAATATGAATTTTCCACTTTTGATTAGTCATTTATCTTTTTCATTTTTAATTAAATCCTTTATTGCTTGAGTATTGCTTATGTATGAACCTTAGAATACTAATTTAATGATTCTTATGATTTGGCCATTTGGGTCTATATTATTTAAACAAACTGATGTTTAATTTTGTAGTCTATATAACCTGGTTTACATGATATCCATATTTTGATCACATTTTGGGTAATATTGGTAATCGATTTAGTGTCCGGAGGGGGCGTTTGGTTATGGACATAGAGTATAGGCGTATGGTGTTCATTAGTGAGCCGACAGGTCTTGATTAGTCAGGTGATAAATAGGTTTCGGACGTAGGTAAATACAAATTCGGGAAGGTGATGTCTCCCTATTTGTGATATACTAATGTAGGTTGGAGACATCATTTTAGGTGTAATTGTTTAATTAGTTAGGGATTTTTACCCGTTATTTGATAATTTCTTATTTCTTGTCTTGATTTGATGATTTAGTACTTTTAGAGAGTATTTGGTTTAATATGCTCTCTTAAGGTTTATGGAATATATTCCGATGCCAAATCAATTCTAAAGAGTTATATCAATACTTACCTTAATATGAAAGTCTCCAATATTCTTCAGAGCTTCAGAGCCTCAAGTGGGCAAAAGAAATTGAAATATTTTACTCATTTTTCACACCTTCTTTGTGCCAAAAGATCAATTAGTCGAAGACAATTTGAAATCGTAAAAGCAATTTCTAAGTTTTTCTTTCTAATTTTCTTTTCTCTTTTTTTTTAATATCATGGGTGTTCGGGCCAGCTTTCGCGCACCACGACTAATCCCATGGAAAATATACATGCATCCCCATGCATATTCTCAGGTTAATCAGAACTAGGTTACCCATGTTCAGGGAGGGGATTCGAACCTTGCACCTCTTACTTTACCCCTTTAAGGGCTTAAAAAATAACAAGTCTGAGTGGATTCGAACATGTACCTACCTCCTAGAAGCAAAAGTTAAAGAAGCAAAAGTCACTTTTTTTGTCAATTACAGAACGGAACTTACTTACTAGTACAAGAAAAATATAACTTACTAATACTACTAAAAAACTCAATACGTAGAACGTTCTAGATGCTAAACTTCAATTTCTCAAAATTATGGATTACTCTTAGAGTCTTACAGTATTCATGTTTATAAATTGACCCGGTAAGTTTTTCAGTGAAATACTTTGACCTAAAATATATATATTCAGGGTACAAATTTTAGAGGTAAAATGGAATTTGAAACAAATTTGATATTGGGGAAGAAGGTTTTGAGACATCATATTGAGAGATGAAGACTTTGTGCCCGTCATAATGTTGTAGTTAAACTTTTTGGGTTATTTAACCTTAATTTAGCTCTAAAAGTTTTAACTTCAAATGATATTATTTGATATTACGTGCAATATGACATTTTTACACTTATAATAAATTGTAGTTGAGTTAAAATGCAAATAATCTAGACACATGACCGAAAAATGGACTCTCTTCTACAAACTCACAAAGAAAGAAGGAAGGGAGGAAAAGCCATATTTGGCGATGATACACGAGAAGTTTTAGGAAAAGGAACCATTGTAAGTAAGTATTCTACTCTTATTATAAACAATCTTTAATCTTTTTGTTGATGGATTATCTAAATCTTATTACCTTTTTAGAATTTGTACATTTTATGATGATGTTTATAGAGTTATTTTAGATCATCTAAATGTATCATTTTCCAACATGATGAATAGGAGATCTTTTTTAGTGTTAATAAAGCAGAGGATGTCTACAAAGTTAATTTCATAAACCTTATATATCAAAATGTTACTTGCTTATCGGGTTTTAAAGACATATTTGGTTCTGACGTAGGCTCCTTGGTCATGTTATTAATTGAAAATCTTTCTAGTAAAGACCTTGTAATAGGCTTACCTAAGCTCAAATTTGAAATGAATAAATTTGTGTGATGCATGTCAAGTTGGTAACCAACTGATGTCTCCATATTTGTGATATATTAATCTGGGTTAGAGACATCATTTTAGGTGCATTGTGTTAATTGTTAAGAGATTTCCCCCCGTTATTTGATAGTTTCTTAATTCATGCCTTGATTTGGATATTTATTACTTATGTGGCATTATTAGTATAATTTGTGTGTTAATATGAAGCTCTTAGGTAAAAGGAAATATACTAGATGCCAAATCAATGTCAAGGAGTTAAAATAAAGAAGATCCAAAGTGAAATCTAGAGTTGAAAGGAAATAAAGTTGATTTAGGAAAAGAAAAGCTGCCAAATAAATCTGCCAAAATATCTGAAAAGTCATCTAGTGTTTTGAAGACTACATAAAATATATAACGAATCTGGAGGAGCCTTTTATGAGCAAATATATCTTTGAATTGCGGTTGTTCCCATATAAAGTGTGCTGAAATCCGATAAAGTAACAAAGGAGATATGACCAAATCAATCTCCAATGTTTATCATGTCCTATATTTTAGGAAACGAATTTGAATTGGAAAATGACACCAATAACTTGTCTTGCACTTTAATATTTCGACATAGGGTTAGCTAGCACCTATAAATACATCTAGTTATCATTGTAAACATGTCTTTTACTTGAATATTAATCCTTAGTATCAAGTTTATCATCCAAGAAGCAAGTTTACAAGTATGTATCTATATTTTAGTTTATTTCTTTCTAAGTATGAACTAATTCTCCCATAGTTTGGGTTTTGCACATGTATAATTTTTGAATTCTATTTCTTATATATTATGTTATTTGGGATTAACATTAAATTAATTTAAGTTTTTTATCTATTTCATATATTTGTTTTAAGTGCTTTTGGAAGTCATAGAGGGGGGTGAATTGGATTACTAATAAGATTAATGCCTAATTAAAAATCTTTTGGACAATTATAAGTTTTAGAGAGAAACTACTAAGTTAACAAATATATCAAACTCTTACGGGATCAGGAAATGGATAAGCTAGAGGTTTGATATATAAGTGATACAAGTAAAACAAGTTTCTATTCTCTTACTACTCTAGATGATAATAAGTTTTATTAACTAGAAAATAATTACTACGATATTAATTCTAGCATATAATCAAACATATAAAGTGCGGAAAGTAAATAGTGTAGGGATAGAAAGTACACAACGATGTATAGTGGTTCGGTTATCCCTACATCCACTACCTAAGGAAGCCTCCTTAGGATTTAAAGCTTTTCACTAAGCTCCCGTGTCTCTCTTAACCGGGTCGAGAACACAATAACCCTTACAACCTCTTCGATACCACGAAGGACAAACTCTTGTGCTATCGCAACACAAGGACACCGAGTATACTCCCGATACTCAAATTCTCTCTTAATCTATCTATTACAAGAACTAGACTTAACAGGATAGATACAAAGTGTTTAAGTGGTGAAAAACTTTGCTAAACAATCTCCTAAAGAGTAAATATAACTTTAAGCATGAAACTCCTCTTGAGTAGATAATAACTTTGAAGCTTCTAGGTTTAAGCTCTTGATCAAGCTTGGATGATTAACTTTGATAGCTTGAGACCTCTAATTTTGTATGAGAATGATATGTGTAATAGTTGAAGTGTGAGAGGTTAATTTCTCCTTGAAAGAGGTCATATTTATAGCACAAGAAAGTCCCCAACGGTTATAAAGTTTGTGGGACAATTTGTGCTTAAACGGGTACCCTTTTAGAGCTAACCGGGTTCCCGTTTAACTTCCCCAACGGCTCTTTTCCAAGTAGCAACGATAAGAAATGACGTGGCAATGACTAGCAAGAAAATCATCCTGAACGGGTACCCGGTTTACATTGAACGGGTTCCCGGTGGTGAGCGGGTTCCCGGTTAGAACCAAACAGGTTCCCGTTTATCTTCTGACTTGCGCATTTTCAAAATGTTTCTATGATGCTCGGATGGAAAAGTTTCTTCACGAGAGTTGATGGAAACATCATTCTAAGAAACTTTGTAGTTGAGCATGAAGGCTAATTCTCAATGTATACAAAGATAAGGTTGAGAGTATTTGTATGAGAATTAGCTTCTTAGGATATGATAATAAAGCTTTGATCTAAATGATAAAGATAGTGTTTTTGATGAAAATAGAGTGCGATAGAGAGGATAAAATTAAAGTGAAGTTAGCACACTAAACACAAGAGGATTTGTCACATTAAAACAACCTATGAAGGGAGGCTATATGCCAACAATCTCCCCCTTTTTGATGATGACAAATCCTTCACTAAAACACCTTAGGAATGATATGAAAGTTTAACTTTTAAAGGAGTTATGCTCCCCCTATCAATGTGCATATAAGATGTGAAAGAATAAAGCACATATGGAGTCTAACTCCCCCTCACAACAAGTATAAAATTAAAGTGTAATTTGTGAGTTTTGTAAAGTGCAATTTTGAAGGTTTTAGTGCACATATTTCTCCCCCTTTGTCTTCATCAAAAAGACAGGATACTTAGATATTACACGGGGAGCCGAACTCAAGTGAACAAGGAAAGAGAATCAAGAGTATGTAAAAAATGAAATTTATATATATCTCCCCTTTTTCAACTACAACGAAACAAGATAGATTATGTTTTAGAAAGAGTAGGGGTAAAAATGCAATTTTGCAAAGTTTAGGGTCTAAAGTTCAATTTTTCAAAAGATTTGGACTACAATGGCAAATTATTACATGTGAAAGATTATGAAGTCCAATATTTGGCACTTTGGTGTAATTTTATAAAAATGAGGGGTCAAAGTGCAATTTATAGAATATGGGGACTAAAATGCAATTGTCGAAATTTTAGGGGCTAAAATGCAATTTGTATGATTTAGAAGAGATAGATTGCAATATCACCTACAACAACAAGAGATAATTAGCAACACAAGATAATATCCAAACTAAGGTAAACCATGATTCCAACACAATTAATCCAAAAACAAAAAGCATCAACCCAATTCATGATCATAACTAAACATCAAAGCGTAATAATCCGGAAAATAAAACGAGTACATAATCAAACTACAAAATATGAAAGTAGACAAACCAAATCAAATACCGAGTTTAAAATAAGACATAAAGGATAAATACGAAGATAGATAATAAAAACAACCGCAAAGCATTTTCATAAGAATCAAGAACTCCGAGGAGAACGACTCCTTGGCCTTCTTATATTTTCTACATCATTTCGAATACAAGAAACTTTGTTCTTCAAACCCTCGATCTTATCATTTATATTACCAAACCAATTTTTCATTTCCATAAACCCATCTTTGATAACATTAAGCAATGATGATTCAACTCTTGCAAGATCTTCTTTAGTAGCAACATTTGAAGAAGAAACATTTGATGATGGGATACGAGGAGCTCGGTGAGTAGGAAGAGGAGGAAGAAGAAATGGAGCTTGACCCATTACTTGATGATATTGAAGAAGAAGGTCCCACTAAAAGAAATGTGAGAAAGGGCACCAAAGTTCTTCCCGGGAGAGCTATTTCAAAGCTTGCTCTTAGTGCCTCTATAACAATGGTAAATGGGTCTTCTTCCACTCTCTTTGAATTATTTCAATTCCAAAAGCTTGATTTATTCCTTTCAATTGAACATTCCTCCCATGATCCTCTTGTGACTGAATTTTATCAAAATATTCAACCTCTTGATTGTGATAATTTCTCTTTTAAAACCACGGTTTCCTCAAAAAATCTTCAAATTAACCCAAATATTGTTGCTAGAGCTTTTCTTTTACAGAAGTCGGGTTATGAAAATTATATTCAAGTTGGTTGGAATCGTGTTAGGGAAAGTATTAATGTATCCTTGAAAACCGAGGTTGAAAAATTTATGTCATAAAAAATGATTAACAATCATGTCCAACCTTGGATGTCTAGCTTTTTCACTCCGGATATCCGTTTAGCCCATAAAATCCTTATGCATTGTCTTCTCGGAAAAGATAAGAAAGATGGTACGATAGCTCCTTATGAAGCAATTATTCTTTATCATCTTTATTAAAAAAAACCCGATAAATTTTTGTAAAATCTTCATCCGAAACATGGAAACTCGTGCTCATCAAAATGCTACTCTCCTTTATGGGATTGCTCTTAGTTATTTTTTTATCGTTGTTAAGAAAATTCATCCTTCTCCAAATCTTCACGGTTTTGAGCCCACGTGGAGGATTGATCTACGTTTTTTAAAAACTATGAAAATCTTTATTTACAATGGTCAATACATTGACAAGTACTCTTTTAATCATTTTCCGGAAGAACTTCAAAAATCAATCGTAAACGATATTTCTTGTAATAACAAAACTGTGGGCTCAAAACCGTGAAGATTTGGAGAAGGATAAATTTTCTTAACAACGATCAAAAAATAACTAAGAGCAATCCCATAAGGGAGAGTAGCATTTTGATGAGCACGAGTTTCCATGTTTCGGATGAAGATTTTACAAAAATTTATCGGGTTTTTTGAATAAAGATGATAAAGAATAATTGCTTCATAAGGAGCTATCGTACCATCTTTCTTATCTTTTCTGAGAAGACAATGCATAGATTTTATGGGCTAAATGGATATCCAGAGTGAAAAAGCTAGACATCCAAGGTTGGACATGATTGTTAATCATTTTTTATGACATAAATTTTTCAACCTCGGTTTTCAAGGATACATCAACACTTTCCCTAACACGATTCCAAACAACTTGAATATAATTTTCATAACCCGAGTTTTGTAAAAGAAAATCTCTAGCAACAATATTTGGGTTAATTTGAAGATTTTTTGAGGAAACCGTGGTTTTAAAAGAGCAATTATCACAATCAAGAGGTTGAATATTTTGATAAAATTCAGTCACAAGAGGATCATGGGAGGAATGTTCAATTGAAAGGAAGAAATCAAGCTTTTGGAATTAAAAT
The DNA here is from genome assembly GCA_029959085.1 of Nemophila menziesii. Classification (NCBI taxonomy): domain Eukaryota; kingdom Viridiplantae; phylum Streptophyta; class Magnoliopsida; order Boraginales; family Hydrophyllaceae; genus Nemophila; species Nemophila menziesii. The sequence continues at coordinate 10,625,522 of JARWIR010000021.1, forward strand.
AATTCAAAGAGAGTGGAAGAAGACCCATTTACCATTGTTATATAGGCACTAAGAGCAAGCTTTGAAATATCTCTCCCGGGAAGAACTTTGGTGCCCTTTCTCACATTTCTTTTAGTGGGACCTTCTTCTTCAATATCATCAAGTAATGGGTCAAGCTCCATTTCTTCTTCTTCCTCTTCAAGATATTCAATTACAAGTCTTCTTTTGTTGGCTCTTGAAACCCTTGAAGGTTTGGAGGAGGATGAATCCATTTGTGCCTTCCCTTTGGATGCCATGGTGAAAGAGATAGGTTGGATTTGAAGAGAAGAGGAGAGGGTTTTAGAGAGAGGGTTTCGTTTTTGTTAAAAGAGATGAAGAATGAAAGGGTTTTAGAGAAATATAAGAGAGTAAGAAACTAATACGCGTTTTTCTTTTCTGCAGCAGTCATCCACCGGGCGCCCGTTCGCTACTCACCGGGTACCCGTTCAGCTTTCCTAGGCCTCGCAAATTTGGCTTAAAAATGGATTTTAAGGATTCTATAAAAGTGCCTGAAACCAAACCGAAAGCTCCCCAATAGTTTATGAATGTTTTAAAACTTCTAAAATAACTTTTGTTTTGAAAAAATACAATGTACAAATCTCGAAAATAATGAAACCAGTTTATTTCACAAAGACCCCTATATTTTCTAAAAAATACAAAAAGACCCAAAACAAAAAACCAAGCATTTTCAAGCATGAAAAGTTTAAGACCTAAAAGATATTAGCACATATAAAACAAAATACATACACACATAACAAAGCACAAATAAAAAACGAGATATAGAAAGAAATCACCAGATTTTTCTTTTACGAGATTTGAGCGTCCTTTTGTACATCATTTCAATTTCTTGACGCTCAACACCTACAAAAAATATTTCTAAGGTATCAAAGGTGGTGTGGATCCGGGAACACGATTAGTACTTTTCACGATCCATGTCGGTTTTTCCCACGAAGGTATTAAAGACCCGTATTCAAGTTGTTTGTGGTAATGACACGTAGAAACACGATGACCGGTTTTACCACAATAATTACAAGTACTTCCTTTTTGAATAGAAATATCACGAAAAGGTTTCGAACACGAATATTTCTCGTTATTTTGTAAAATCAAATTTTCACTCACAAATAATTTTTCTTTAAAAATATCATTTTCATGAAATGGAGTGACATTTAAATAGGGATGATTTTCTAATGTTTTAAGAGCAAGGGAAAATGCTTCATCCATTTTTTCAAAACCTTCTATATTTTCATCATAAGATGTTGACTTTTATTTGAAGAGAAAATATTTTCAAAACATGGGTTTTTAGTATTTCCAAAAATATTATCTAAAGTAATACAACAATTAAAATAATTCTTTTGCTCAACTTTAGCCTTTTTCAACATAAGGTTATTCAAATGGATTTGAGAGTCAAGAATATTTAAAAGATATGAAATATGTCTAATATCATCATAATTATATTGAGGTGACAAAGAGTTAGGATAGATTGCTACCTCATGGTTTGGTTTAGGATTTTCATGAGATTCATCATGGATTAAGCTTTCTTTTTCTTCGTCATTTTCGACAATCCCATATAGAAACTCCAAACGATCCCAAAGCTCTTTTGCCGAATTACAATCTAACATTTTTGAGAAAATCTCTTCGGATATTCCACATATTAGAGTGTACATCGGTTTTGCATTTTGAGTGAGTTTAGCATTATCATCATCGGTGAGTTCATCATAATCTTTTTCTTCTTGATTTAACTTAAGAACTCCCTCTTCATTTAACTCCTCTTTGTATGGAACAAATGGACCTTCCATAACTATTCTCCATTGATCGGGATCTTCGACTTTGATAAATTTCTCCATTTTTGTTCTCCAGGCAAGATAGTAAGTGCCTACAAAAAGTGGAGGTCGGGTAGAAGACGACTCTTCCAAAAGATTAAATTCCATATCGTTTACTCTACTAACGATTAAGCTATTCACGTAGAGTTAGGCTCTGATACCAATTGAAAGTCCTAGAGGGGGGTGAATAGGATTACTAATAAGATTAATGCCTAATTAAAAATCTTTTGGACAACTATAAGTTTTAGAGAGAAACTACTAAGTTAACAAATATATCAAACTCTTACGGGATCATGAAATGGATAAGCTAGAGGTTTGATATATAAGTGATACAAGTAAAACAAGTTTCTATTCTCTTACTACTCTAGATGATAATAAGTTTTATTAACTAGAAAATAATTACTACGATATTAATTCTAGCATATAATCAAACATATAAAGTGCGGAAAGTAAATAGTGTAGGGATAGAAAGTACACAACGATGTATAGTGGTTCGGTTATCCCTACATCCACTACCTAAGGAAGCCTCCTTAGGATTTAAAGCTTTTCACTAAACTCCCGTGTCTCTCTTAACCGGGTCGAGAACACAATAACCCTTACAACCTCTTCGATACCACGAAGGACAAACTCTTGTGCTATCGCAACACAAGGACACCGAGTATACTCCCGATACTCAAATTCTCTCTTAATCTATATATTACAAGAACTAGACTTAAGAGGATAGATACAAAGTGTTTAAGTGGTGAAAAACTTTGCTAAACAATCTCCTAAAGAGTAGATATAACTTTAAGCATGAAACTCCTCTTGAGTAGATAATAACTTTGAAGCTTCTAGGTTTAAGCTCTTGATCAAGCTTGGATGATTAACTTTGATAGCTTGAGACCTCTAATTTTGTATGAGAATGATATGTGTAATAGTTGAAGTGTGAGAGGTTAATTTCTCCTTGAAAGAGGTCATATTTATAGCACAAGAAAGTCCCCAACGGTTATAAAGTTTGTGGGACAATTTGTGCTTAAACGGGTACCCGTTTAGAGCCAACCGGGTTTCCGTTTAACTTCCCCAACGGCTCTTTTCCAAGTGGCAACGGTAAGAAATGACGTGGAAATGACTAGCAAGAAAATCATCCTGAACGGGTACCCGGTTAACATTGAACGGGTTCCCGGTGGTGAGCGGGTTCCCGTTTATCTTCTGACTTGCGCATTTTCAAAAATTTTCTATGATGCTCGGATGGAAAAGTTTCTTCACGAGAGTTGATGGAAACATCATTCTAAGAAACTTTGTAGTTGAGCATGAAGGCTAATTCTCAATGTATACAAAGATAAGGTTAAGAGTATTTGTATGAGAATTAGTTTCTTAGCATATGATAATAAAGATTTGATCTAAATGATAAAGATAGTGTTTTTGATGAAAATAGAGTGCAATAGAGAGGATAAAATTAAAGTGAAGTTAGCACACTAAACACAAGAGGATTTGTCCCATTAAAACAACCTATGAAGGGAGGCTATATGACAACAGCTTTGACTTAATGACTGTAGTCCTTGCTAGTGCACGAGTATAGGATTACCCCATTAGAAGTTGTATGGTCACCGGGAAGGGGGGGTTCAATTGTAGAAACACCACATAAATGACTAGTGTTTGGTAGTGATCCTAACGGGCTTGCCTAACTAGAAGTCACTAGGGTTTGAGATTAACCATGTTCATTGCGCAGGGTCCCCTTACCCAAGTCCCATGGTAATTGTTAGGTTTCCACCTAAGTCCACCCTGACGGGGGATAGAAGGAATATAGAATCCTGACTACTACTCTCTAAGAGCTTTAAACACACTTATAACTAGAATATATATATATATATATATATATATATATATATATATATATATATATATAGAAGGATAAGTGCATACTAGCAAACCTAAGCTATATCTCTCATCTTTATTCTCTTTACTTTTATTTATTTGCATTAGTATTTAATAATTATTCTCTCAAATATTTATCTCTTTTATTTGTTTTTTAGTTTAAACAACCAATCTCTACTACGCTTTCTTTTTTTACGATTCTACGCTAACAGTCTTAATCCCTGCGAATGAATCTTACTTACTAACTAAACTTGTAAACGATCTGTAATACTTGCAGTGAGTTTCTCTTGGTATTAAGGGTTTGTGTCCTCATTATTTATCTTTTATTATCATTATTTTATCACACCTCTAGACCCACCACCAACATAAAACATCTTTTAAACCTCTCAACCGAGTAATGACTTCTAGAGCTCCTCAAATGCTACACATGGATCTCTTTGGTCCAATGAACGAGACAAGCGTCGCAGTATCTAAATATATGTTTGTTATTATTGATGAATTTATTAGATAAACATGGATTTTATTTTAGCTTCTAAAAAAATCTTGCTTTCAATGGATGTTCAAAATTGTGTAGAGGCATTCAATATGAAAAGGGCATGCTATCACTTGCCTTCACAATGACAATGGTACCAAGATTGTGATCTCTCCTTTCATGTTCTTTTATTATGAATGGCGAAACATTTAAGCTCCTAGAAATTCCCAACAAAAATGGAGTTGTAGAATGTAGGAACCGGACCTTACAAGAAATGGCAAGGACAATGTTAAAAGAACATAGCCTCCCTACATATTTTTGGCTGTGAAGTCATCAATACGGCTAGTCACATGTTAAATCGTGTCTCGATGAAGCCTATCATTTATAAAAACCCTTATGAGCATTGGAATGGAAGACACTCCCCCGTCCCACGTATCTCCTATGTTTGGGTTTATGGGTGTAAATGTTTTATTCTTTTTCGGTACGTGGGTAGTTCGAGCCAGCTTGCGCTCACCACGACTAATCCCACGGGAATATACAAGCCTCCTTATGCATATTTCCAAGTAATTATTTTATTCTTAACACTAAAGATCATTCGTTAAAATATGATGCAAAATCCGATGAAAGAATATTCCTCGTCTACTCTATCAAAAGCAAAACCTATTGTGTCTAAGACAAACATACAAATATCGCTGAAGAATCCATGCACGTAGACTTTGATGAAACTAATCCTTTTAAAGGAAGAAACAAGATACAGTTGAACATATCCCACATTCCATCAACTTGAGAAATAAGTGCCACCTACTACAACACAACCTGAAATTGAACCTTAAGTTGAAATCCTAGAAGAGAAGAATGAAGAAATTCCCAAGGAACTTTCTAATAGTTGGGAGAATGTTAGAAGAGTCCCTAAAGATCTAATATTTGGTGATCCAAGTAAAGTATTGTATGCTCACCATTCTATCTTGTCTCAGTTAGAACCCAAGAACATAAAGGAAGCTTTGCTTGATGATCATTGGATCAATGTTATGCATGAAGAGTTAAACCAATTCGAAAGGATTAAGGTATGGAATTTTGATGGATCCCTGTAGACCACTCTATCACTAGAATACAACGGATATTTCGAAACAAGATCAACGATTCTACAACTGTCACTGAGAACAAATCTTGTCTTGTGGCTCAAGGTATTGAATTAGATGAAACCTTTTCTCCCGTAGCGAGATTAGAATCTATTCGTAAGTTACTTTCTTTCTCTTGCGACATGTATTTCAAACTTTATCAGAAGGATGTCAAAAGTGTGTTTCTAAATGGTTTTATGATGAAAAAGTTTATTTGAAGCAACCCTTGGGATTTTAATATCCTAATTCTTTGAATCTTGTTTTACAAACTTGAAAAAACTGTATATGGTCTTTAATAAGCTTCTAGGGCATGGTATGACTAATTTGGCTTTTTTTTAAGTTCAGATGATTTCAAAGAGGAAGAAATGATTCTACTTTATTTATCAGAGATAGTTCAAGATAGCTTTGTTAAACTGACGGCCATATTTAAGGTGTCACAGATTGATCGAATGGTTATATACTATTCTGAGGTGGCACATAAACAACGTCGTAAGATGTAAAACGATTTGACGTTTTATAAACTAGAATGACACTTTATTGTTGATATTAGCAGCCCAATTTGAAGTGTATGATGTATCTTGAAATCGAAATGACGCTTCTTTAAATTGGGTGACCGATTTCCTCAAACCGGCATAAAAAATAGGTACTACTTCTTGCACTCGAAATTCTACTATGATTCTAAGATGAAAAACATTTCTTTGCCAAAGTTGTTAGAAATGGAATTTTAAGAAGCTTTGTAGAAGAACCTGAAAGCTGATTCTCGATGTACTCATAGAAATATCAAGATGTAATTGTACGAATATAGTTTTAAGAATGTGAAAATAAGTTATGTTATGAATCTCAAAATGAAATGATTTCAACAAGAAAAGTGTTTAGCACAAGATCTAATATGCTACACAAAAAATCATGGCCTCTAGAAATTTGAAATAAAGTTAGAGTTTTAGAGAATGACAGATGGAAAAATAAAAGATGATTTTTAACAAATGTTTTGATCAACCTAAAAGAAAAACTATATGAAAAACTATATGTCAATAACATATCACAGCCAAATTATACCTCTTCATAGATAAAAAGAATATTGAGTGATGATACAATAACAAATTTCTAGAATGATGTATGACTAAACAATTGGGCGTGAAAAACTATCTAAAGAGACGGAGATTTATGTTCCAACAATTTTGAATAGTTCAATTTAGATTGTTGTTTGTATAAATATTTATCGTTTTTATGATAATTATGGATCATTTTTTCATATAGTACTTATAATGTTGTAAACTATAATATTGAATATATAACTTGTAGAGAAATATTTGCATAAATGTGAGATAGTGTGATGTAGTTAAAATTTGGTTCTCTTCTTTTCTTTACACAAATTTATTACATTTCGTTTTTTTTACACAAATTAATTAAAAGGACCTATATACACATTTACGAAAGATTGTTAGGCTAAGTCCAATAATATCCATATTGTAATTTTTTGCTACAAATGGGGATTGACTCTTCTTTTGTTTCAACCGCTTTGATAATAAGGATCTGGAATTGTTATGGTGATGCTAAACCAAGATTTTGCCCAGTGGTCAAAGATATGATGGCGAAACATAATTTGTGGCTTACATTAATTGTTGAACCCCGAATTAGCGGGATTAAGGCAAACAAAATCATAAATGCACTGCAAAAAGATAATTCTATTAGAGTGGATTCAGAGTGTTATAAAGGTGGGATATGGCTGGTATGGGATGACTCGGATATATCAATTCGGGTACTTTCGGCAAGTCGGCAAGTCGGCAAGTCGCCATGTGGTTAACAAATAGGTGGGACAAATAGGGTATGAATCATGGGTTTTTTCAGCAATTTATGCAAGCCCAGAATATAAAGAAAGAGATGAATTATGGGAGGCACTGTATCACACTTTCCATAATTTAAAAACTCCATGATTAGTGGCAGGGGATTTCAATCAAATTGGACTAGAGGCAGATAAGAAAGGTAGAGTCATAGGTGTTTCGAGAAGGATGGAACGCTTTGAGGAATGGAGACAAAATTTTGGATTGTTTGATTTTGGCTGCGAAGAATCGCGTTTTACTCGGTGTGATTCTTGGAACTCAATGGCAAACTCCTTTTCTATATGCTTGTGTCATACATTTAGAAATAGTTCTCTTAGATCATATGTGAATACTTATACAATTATGTCTGACTCAGAGATAAAAAATTAAACCACGTCGGTTTAGATTTGGAGCAGCTTGGGGTCTCCACAGTGGGACTCAGGAGTTCGTGAAAGACATGTGGGAAGGGGCTAATATCGAAAATCAGGGAAGGTATATCGGCAATCCAGGGTCATTTAATAAATGGAAGATGGATACTTTTGGGAATATAAACCGGAGAAATAGGGTATTAGCTGCGAGGTTGAGAGGCAAACAAAAAGCTCTTGAGTTCTCGTATAATGTATCGCTTTGCCTTGGTAATCGGCTAATGAATGAATATGAAACTATACCTGAACAAGAGGAAATAATGTGTTTTAAGAAATCTAAAGAGAAAGGGATAGCTTCCTGAAAGAGAAACACACGCTTTTATCGGCTCGCAACTACTGTAAGAAGAAAAAAGTGTTATGTACTAGATAACTGTATGATAGAGATGAATGGACTGAAGGAGGTGAGAAATTTGCTGGATTAGTGCGTGAATATTTTGAAAAATTATATGAAGCACTTACAGATCATACTAGGGAATTCACTCTCCCTCATGTCTGACTGGTCGTGGGAGAAGTGATTCGCGGATTGAATGTTCCATTATCATATGAAGAAATTCGGGAGGCGGTTTTTCAATCGGATCCGATTAAAGCGCCTGGCCCCGATGATATGTCAGCAACGTTGTACCAGAAGTGTTGGGAAACAGTGGGTCCATCTATCTGTAATATGGGTCGCAAGGCTATTAATTGGGGTTGTTTTCCTCCAGCTCTGAACGGGACGCTCATACATCTTATTCTAGAAGTGTCTGGTCTGAATCGGGTATGCCTTTTTTGTCCAATTGGCCTAATAAACTCTCCTGTTAAATTTATTATGAAGGCTATGGTCAATAGACTAAGTACAATACTTGCTAATATTATTGGTCCCCTGTTAAAGTAGTTTTCTATCAAGTCGCTCCACTATTGATAATATAGTCCTAGTTCGGGAGGTGGACCACCGGACACGACAATTGAAAGGAGAATGAAGTATCATGGCGATCAAAATTGACCTTGCAAAAACATATGATAAAATCTGATGGAAGTTCATAGAAGCTACTATTAGACATTTTGGTTTTCCGGAGATTTGGATCTCAATCATCATGTCAAGCATGAAAGAAAATGAGATGCGGGTGATATGGAATGGACAACTGTTACCGCTGTTCAAACCACACCGTGGGATTCGTCAAGGGGGTCCATTGTCACCATACATTTTTGTTATGTGCATGGAGCGTCTCTCACTACTTATTCAAAAGATATGTAATAAAGGGAGTTGGGAGGCGATTAAATTGGGAAGAAAGGGCCAAAAATATCTCACGTGTTTTTTGCTGATGACTCAGTACCTTTGTTGAAGCCTCGTTGTCGCATGTACACTTAATCCAGGAGACCATGAATATATTTTGCAATGAAGCTGGGCAAACTGTTAGTGCGGAAAAATCGCTCATATTCGAAAAATGTTCCTATTTTGATGCATGATGTCTCTCTAATTGTTCTTATTTTCGACCCTTGGGAGACATCATTTTTGGTGTTTATTTGATTAATTTGATAGACTTTTGAGTTAAAAATGCAATAATCCGGAATTTCTATTTTATTTCTAGTATTTTTAATTTATTAAACTTTTGCGCGTAATCTTGTGTATTTTAGTCGAAAGTTTGTAGGTTTTGAATATTAGCTAGGAATGGATCCGAGAAGAAAGTCAAAGATCGTGATGGGGAGTCAAGACTTGAAGATAAATCCCGAAAGAAATTGTTTTTAGAGCTACAAATCTGTTTTCCAGGCCAAATATTGCTGATTTCAAGACGCTTAAGAGATGATTTAGCCGCTGACCTTTGAACAGAAAACATTCCTTATCGAGTTACGGAACTTTAGCAACTTGAACAAGTCAATCGGAGTTATAACGAAGCGGGAAAAGCCGTTTTAGTAAAGGTGTATCAGCAGTTACGGGATTTTAGGCTTAGAAATTGGGTTTGGACATTTAATTAGTGTTTTATTCTTAGGTCCAAGCCCTAATCCGTTTTTCCACTTATAAAAGGAGCCTTTGACTTCTGTTTTCACAACAATTCACTTTTTACAAGATTAAACATCAGAGAGAAGCAACAGAAGGAAGAAAGAAGAAGCTGCAAGAGCTGGAGAGGGTCTATATCTCCGTTCTCAGTCATTCCAATTCCGGAAATTAGGTTTCTTTTATCTTTAATTTTGTAAGACAATATGAATTCCATTTTATTTAATTTAGTTTTCTTTTTAATTAGTATGAGCTAAACACATTTTAGTGCTTGAGAATGTTTTATGGGTGAATCCCAATCTTATTGAATTTCATGTCCTGAATTTGGGATTCTGTTAAATTAAATTAGATTGGGGTTTTTACTCTTTTCGATAAATTAAGATTATTTACTGTTTTTAGAGTCATGAACTAAGAACAGGTTTTAGTATCTAGGCTATTCCAATTAGTGGCGATTGGATCATCCTGACGGAGGGTTTAGGTACGGAAATATTTATTCAATCTAAAATAGAAGCTATTGATTCTGACGAACTTAGCTAATTTTAGGCCCATGAGGTAATTAACTTAAACATCTAAAAGTGGATCATATTTACCCTGACGGAACTAGTGACACTCTAGGATAGCCTTATAGTCCACCCTGACGGGGGTATAAGGAATTTAGAATCCCGACCATTGTAATTGACCAATTTAGCCCTTAAACAGAATATGTTATGAAATAGGATTAGGAAGACCCCTTGCGTTCTCAAGTGCTATCTTCTCATACTTGCGTTACATTCATTTACTTGCGTCTTAGTATTTAATTGCATTTTCCATTTAGTCTTTTATTACTTAGAATTAATAAAAACAAACAATCAATCATTCAACTTTTATTCGCTTTCATAAGTGCAATCATTCATTAATCGATAAGCATTGTAGTTGACCAAACCGTCCCTGCGAACGATCCTAGAATCACTTATTACTACTTGGGACAACCGTACACTTGCGGTTGTGGTTCGATTACTTTTGCATTTATTTTAGAACACACAAAGGACCACCAATGCAACATGCATTGGCTGAGGCGAGTGGTTTTTGTCACAGTGAATCATTTAGGAATCGTTTGGGACATACTTGGGGACCCCTATCTAATCGGGTAGGTAACCTAAAGGTTTCTACAAAAGAATCAGGAAAAAAATGAAAAGGAATCTTGGCGCGTGGAACACTAAAACTCTATCGCTAACAGGACGGCTAACATTGGCTCAATCTGTGCTAAATGTAATACCGGTTTATCAAATACATGTATTAAAGCTTCCCAAATATGTATGTGTGGAAGTTGATAGAATCGTGAGGGATTATATATGGGGTTCTTCGACCTCGGTAGGAAAACTTCATTGGGTTGCGTGGGAGCAAGTTACTAAACCAAGTGGCGGGTGGTCTTGGTATAAGAGGAGCTAAGAATTATAATATAGCTCTATTAGCAAAACTTGGTTGGAAAGTATTATAAGATCACAAGGTAGCGTGGGTAAGTATTCAAAAACAAATACTTCAATGATGGATTATTAGATTGGGAGCAACAGGGAAGTGATTCTAGTGCATGTATAGCTATCTTCGTTAGAGTATGTATACTTCGAGATGGAGTAGTGTAGTCGCATTGGAGATCAGAGACAAATATTAACGGTGCTATAAATGTTCAGGTATTTTTACTGTATAATCAGCTTCTAATCGGCTAGAAAATAATGAAGCTGGTGAAAAATTTATCTGGGATATAATTTGGAGAGTTAAATGCTCTCAAAAGATTAAATTACTATTGTGGAGAGTAACAAGGAATTGGATCGCTACTGCCAAGAATTTATATAATGGAGGAGTAAATGAGTCCATGGAGTGCAAAATTTGTAGATCGGCTGTTGAGGATACAAAACACATTTTTCTGAGTTGCACTATTGCGAGGACAATATGGCTCCAATTCGGCCTAGATCATGAGACTCGGCAGAGGAGCTGTGTTGCACGGATTCTTCAAAACAGTGACGAATCCCGAATCGGATACGGAAACGGAAGCGATTCTCCTCGGATTCGCTCGGATTCGCGAATCCTTGAGTCAACGAATTCGGAAGCTTTGACCGATTTCGGAAGCGGCGCTTCCTGTGCAAGGATTCTTTTTGGAATCGGCCTTTTTTCTTAAAGCTCTAATTTATAAATTTATAAAGTTTAAGGGATTAGAGTGAATATTTAAAACTTTATATGGCTAAACTCTTATTAAACATATAATTTACCTTTTCTGAAAACAAAAAAACAAAGCCGTGAATACCAAGAGTTGTCCTTACTAATCGCTATAGAAGGTCGAACAGAAGGCAGATTGTTTAAATATATTTTTAGTTATATATTTAGATTGTTTAAATATATTTTTAGTAAACTTGTTTGTTTTATTTCAATTGAAATGTTCTATTTTATAACATTGTGAATTGTTATTCTATAATTTTTTAGTTTAAATATATAGATATATATATATATATATATATATATATATATATATATATATATATTTAAAATAAAAATTAAATATGTTGCCGAATCCCCGAATCGGTCTTTTTGGAGTTGCCGAATCCCCGAATCGCATCGCATCGCTTCCCCGCACCCGCACCCGCTCCCGTGCAACCTAGCAGAGGAGTAATATGTTAGCTTTGACTGACAAGGCCACAAATTTGTCAAAGACTTATAATGCTGTTGATGTCAATTATAATAATTTGAGGCCGTTGCGTAAAGTAAAAGAAACATGCCGGCATGTTGATGTCAATTATAATAATTTGAGGCAGTTGCGTAAAGTAAAAGAAACATGCCGGCAGGGGACTATTTTGGCAAGTAACGACACTATAATTTTTAGCAGGTATAGGTTTTGAAAATGGATCTTATGATGGAATTAAAAAATGGCTACATTTATCAGCCAACGAACACACATCAAGGATCGAATGGCCCCTTGTTTTTTCTACAGCATTGTGGATCATTTGGATAAGACGGAACTCGGCGATATCTGAAGCACAAAATAGTGTGTCACAGCTAGATGATTTGAAAAAGGAAATTTTACGGTTAGCAAGTAACTTCGTGTTGGCATGGAGAACAGAGCTTGATGGTGGCATTATTAAATCAGTAAAGAATGTCATGGTTAAATAAGCTTAACATTAACGGTAGCTATGACACAAACAAGGGTGTGGCAGAGATTGGAGGCATTTTGAGAGATAGAGTCTCTAATGGATCTTATATAGTTGGATAATGCAAGTTCATGTGTAGTGGACTCTCCCCTCACCTCGGAACTACTCACACTTCATTTTGGATTAAAATGGACTATAAGCAAAGGATACAAAAAGCAATATATCAAGACCAACTCGAGTGAGCTCAATGGGCTAATGAAAGGTAGTGGAAGCACTTGGATTAAAATGGACTATAAGCAAAGGATACAAAAAGCAATATATCAAGACCAACTCGAGTGAGCACAATGGGCTAATGAAAGGTAGTGGAAGCACTAGTGGTCGAGTCTCTAGCTTTTGTGCAGATAAGCTAACTTATGTGCAAAGGATAAAATAGCTAAGGAATAAGCATATGTGCTATTGCCAAGATACTCATTGAGGTTATTATAATTCTTATTACTAAAATAAAGAATTATTTGTAAATGAAATGTTTAAAAATAGAGAACCAAATTTGTAATTACTCAATTTGATGATACTTGTGTAATAATCTTTTATAAGATTTAGGTCATTCTTAGGCAATAATTGATACATAATCAAAATTTGATTTAATGCAGGAGCGCTCACATTTTATTTTTATTACTCTTTCATTGCTTTCGTTATTCATGATTTCTTTCCTCCATAATCTTATTGGTTTTTTCCCACATTTTTTGTCTTTTCAGAGTATGAATTTAATAAATTTATTAGTAGCACAAAACTTTAGTTCAACCATAAGCAACACGGTAAAATGGTGTTATGTCTATAATCCAGCTGCCAAATTATTGATAGCATCATTCTTTGCGTCCTGAAAATTACTCCATTATTCCAATGCTACATATAAATATTATGTCAGACTACAGAAATTTCCAAGTATAATTAAGGAACCATAAAAAGGTTTTATAAAAAGGTTTTGTAAGAGTTTCAACCATCTACCCAACCATAGAATACAATCTTGCCTTATGTTTTTCAAGGTTTAAGAATAACACCCCCAACATCTTATACCACTAATAAACATTGCCTAGAGAATACAGTTTTTTTCATACACTATTAGCAATTTTGAAAAACAAAGGTTTAAGAATAACACCAATTGTGTTAAGAAATTGTTAAAATTCATGTTAAGTGAAATATCTTTTAAACCATATCTCATAAATAACCCGATCAAACAAAAAAATTATAATAACTTTAATGATAGAATCACACTCATGTTGAATATGATAGATAGTTGTAATATATCAAATGGGTTGAATATCATTGATTCAATAAAATGGAAATCATTCCACTTTTAAATTAATTTTTTACAATTTTCTAAACAGGCACTGCATACCATTTTTAAAATTTGTTATGGACCAAACATGAACACATTTCAGAGAAATATGGTATGTCATGATTTTTACGTGAAAAAAATAAGCGGATTTGGGAAGTATAGGCACACAAGAAAAAATTATACTGTTGAAAAACTTATATTTATTATAAGTATATAATTTACAAAAAATAAAATAAATCTCAGAGCCATAAATTCATGTAATCCAATCAAATGTGAAGCAAGACAGTAAAATTGTAAATCTTGCGTCAGAAATGAATAGGAAAAATCTTTAAAAAGAAAAATATTTATTAATTTAGCAAACGAAGAAATTGCCTCAAAACATTGAAACTGTTTAGGGACAGAGTGCGTTTGCAGAATTATCTAAAAGCATATTAATGAAAATATATATGAAAACGTAATTAGAGTGTACCAATAGATTAAGGGCCTGAAAAATCATGAGATAATCAGATTCAGGCGAGTGATACTGGTTTTGAATTTTATTATCGCAAGTTTCTGTTAAGAAATAATTGGCCGAATCGTTGAGTAATCAAGATCCAGTCAAGAAGCTGACTTGCTGTACATTCAAGTAGATAGAGAGATGATAGAGTTTAGGGGGTAAGAGGAGAGATGCAGAAGGTGTGCGTTCGTAGATGAAATACCAAATACATATAGGAAGAGAGAATCGCTAGGTTTAGTTTATCTGTATTGGGCTTGAGAAGATTATGGGCCTTTGGTCTGTCACATGCTCTTGGCTTGAATGTAGGAATGAGCAAATGGACCGTTCGGAACTTTAGTAAAACCCACAGATTTCAACTTAAATCGGGTCTTATTGTCCGGTCGGTCATATCTATATTATATTTCGAAACTTTTTTAATGGTCCATACACGATTTTTCAAAAAGCCAATAAAGAAAATAATATTGAAATATATAATGGAGTTAAAAATAATAATAATAATAATAATATCTTGAAAGATTTAAGAATAGGGCAAATCTCATTTAGACCTTTACAACCAAATTACAACATATAGATTGTTTAATAATACTTTAATAGCGGAATGAAGTATATTTTATTTTAAAAAAATATCAATAAAAGTTACATTATTGATTATAAATACCCTTATACACAACCTTAACTTTGACCTTAACCGTGAACGTGACTTTGACCTTGACTGTGAACGTGACTTTGACCTTGACATTGACCTTGATCTTGACCTTGACGTTAACCTTAACCTAAACATTAACCTTAAACTAAACCTGAACCTTAACCTTAACCCTCAACCCCTTATACATAACCTTAGACCCTTAACTATCAACCTTAACCTTAATATTAAATTTGCCCTTAACCTTAACCTTAACCCAAACCCAAACCCAAATTCCAAACCTTAACCTTAACCTTCACATTAACCTTAATCTTAACCTTAATCTTAACCTTAACCTTAACCTTAAATTAACCTTGACCTTAACCTTAACCTTAACCTTAACCTTAAGGTTAACCTTAAACTTAACCTTAACCTTTAACTTTATTTTTAACTTTACCTTTACCCTCACCTTCACCTTTACCTTTACCTTAAATTTAACCTTAACCTTAACCTTGACCTTGACCTTAACCTTAACCTTAACCTTAACCTTAACCTTAACCTTAACCTTAACCTTAACCTTAACCTTAACCATAACCTTAACCTTAACCTTAACCTTGACCTTTACCTTGACCTTAACCTTAACCTTAACCTTAACCTTGACCTTAAACTTAAACTATACTTTAACCTTAACCTTAACCTTAAACATAAACTATACCTTAACCTTAACCCTCAACCTAATATCCATAACCTTAACCCATTAACTATTAACCTTATTCTTAACCTTATCCTTAGCCTTAACCTAATCCTGACCGTAAACTTAACCTTAACCTTAACCTTTAACTTTATTTTTAACTTTACCTTTACCCTTACCTTCACCTTTACCTTTACCTTAAATTTAACCTTAACCTTGACCTTAACCTTAAACTTAACCTTAACCTTAACCTTAACCTTAACCTTAACCTTGACCTTTACCTTGACCTTAACCTTAACCTTAACATTAACCTTGACCTTAAACTTAAACTATACTATAACCTTAACCTTAACCTTAAACATAAACTATACCTTAACCTTAATCCTCAACCTAATATCCATAACCTTAACCCATTAACTATTAACCTTATTCTTAACCTTATCCTTAGCCTTAACCTAACCCTGACCGTAAACTTAACCTTAACCTAAACCTTAACCTTAACATTAACCTTAATCTTAAACTTAACATTAAACTTAACCTTAAACTTAAAACTTAAACCTGAAATCTTACATCTTAAACCTTAAACCCTAATCTTCATCATCACCTTAACCTTAACTTTAATCTTAATCCTTAACCTTTAACCTTAAACCTTACACCTTAAACCTTAAACCTTGACCCTTAAACCTTGACCTTGAACCTTAAACCTTACAGCCTTATCTTCATCTTCACTCTAACCTTAACTTTAACCTTAACCCTTAAACCTTAAACCTTAAATCTCAAGCCTTAACCTTTAACTTCACCTTCATCTTAAGTTTAACCTAAATCTTAACCATAACCTTAACCATAACCTTAACCTTGAAGTTAAAACGTAACCTTAATCTTGAACCTTAAACCTTAAACCTTAACCTTAACTTTCAACCTCAACCTTAACTTTCATCTTAATTGTAACCTTAACCTTAACCTTAAACAAATGAAGAATTATCGCGCTAATATTCGACCTTAAACCTGGAATTTTGTTAAACCTTAAATGTTTAATCTTAAACCTTAACTCTAACTTAACCTTAATCTTAAAATTAAACTTAACCTTAACCTTGACTTAAAATTTGACCTTAACCCTTAACTTTAACCTTATACTTAACCTTGACCTAAACCTTAACCTTAACCTTAACCTTAACCTTAACCTTAAACTCAACCTTAACCTTAACCTAACCTTCTTCTTGATGAGCAACAAAAGAAAAACCTTAACCCTAACTTTAACCTAGACCTTCACCCTTGGAACCTATGTTCGAAATCCGTTAACATCACAAATTTTTTCTTCAGTGTCTTCAAACACGGGTTTTACCTAGTATATATATATATATATATATATATATATATATAAAATAAATCTATATTAAATGTAAGGGAGTGATTTAAGATATTTTGTTTTTAAATATAAATTTTTTTATTAAGTAAATAAAGATTAATTAATGATACTAATGATAGTGAGGTAAAAAATGATCCTGACCATCACTTATAGTTCTAAAAGTATTTCTTACATATTATAAAGTATTGAAAAAAAATATAATTAGTGTGAAACAATAAATATGTAGTAAACACAATCTCTAAGATTTTATACTATTATTGAGTTCCTTACTTAATATTTGGGTCACAGAAAAACCTGCCAAAAAACCCAGGTTTTTTGGACTGTAACTTTCTTTATTGTTCGAAAATGGAATGTACCAAACATTAATAATGGAATCATTCCCGCAACATGATTAACACTTCTTATCGATACATCCGCAATCTTATAATTTTTTTAACTTTTACCTTATTAAAAAATATATAAATATATTAAATTAATATAGACCCGTCTGGTCAAATCCGATTCAAGTCCGTCAAATACCCACCAAAAACTTGTCTATAAAATTCCGTCAAAAACCCGCTAAATCGGATTTTAAAAATAACTACCCGCCGTTAGATGGGTCCAAATCAAACTTTGTCCGCGGGTTTCGGGCCTGTGCACACCCTTACTTGAATGTATATTTTATATGGTATTGGAGGTTACCTTTTTCTTTTCTTGGACAATATACTTATGGAAAATACTTTCATCCAATATTGAATGGTCCAACACCAATCATATTATGACACATACCCCATGTTTATATCATGCAAAAACTAATTATAGTAACTACCTAGTTAATAATGTGTTTATCATATAATTAATGGTTATGATGTTTATATTAGACCATATAATCTAGGATATAAGTCTTACCCTATACTTATAGGTTATCCCATTAATACATCTTGTACTTTGTGGAATAGGTCTGTCAACGTGTTTTTTTACTAATATTGAATTATGTAGTTCAAAAATCTTCATTTAAGCAAGAGCAAAATCCATTTTTAGGCCATTACATATGGCCTAGAAATAATTTTAGGCCAAACGTTTTAAAATACTTATTTTTAGGTAAAAAATATTAAAAATGGCCATTCTTAGCCTATTTTCACTAAATCCGTGAAATATTTCATAAATTTTAAGGACAATTTGGACATTTCAATCAAACGATATCTTTATTTGACCACATCACAAATTAAGAATTCTATTTGAAGTGTCCAAATTACCTAAATCTAAGAAATATCTCGGGATATTAGTGAAATGACCTAAAAATGAACATTTATAATACCTCTGGCCTAAAAATGAGTATTCTGAAACGTTTGGCCTAAAAATAAAATTTACTCTTTAAACAAAATTATTATTCAAAACAAGTGATTTACGGATTGTGGATTTGAGTTTGACAAATACTGAAATTGAAGATAAAGAGGGGAATTCATAGGCTAGGCTTGCAGAGCTGCGGTCACTATAAAAAGAAATAATTGTGAGTATTCCCTGAAGATAATATCGAGAGAGTCGTTCTTTACCTCCTGGTGGCAGGGTATACATTTATGTTCCCATACTACTTCAGTTACTAATTTATGTTTGCACTTAATCCATAAATCAGCGTGGTCAACGATTTGTCCTTGCAATTAAGAATGTCAATACATAAAGCCTCCTCGTTTGAGTCAAGTACATGCATAATATCTTCCTTAGGGGAAAATTCTCCATATATTGTCGGAGTACAGAAATTTGGGAGGTATTTAACGATAAAAAAACATTACATGTCATCCCAGATGACTACTCGGAAAGTTATTGAAAATAGATATATCTATATGATCCTTTTTATGAGGATAAAACGTGTACCACCCCTTTAAACATTTTTTTCCATGATGGGTTTGAAGGATCGGTCACTAAGATGAATGTGTTCTTTGATATATAATAATAAGATCTAAAAATATTAACAAAAGGATTGAATCTTAGATTTTTCTTGCAATAAGCATAAAATTTAGTATGTCTACTCCATATGCATTGGGAGATAATTGACCAAGCCTCAAAGAGTAAAACCCTAAACAGTTATATATGAAGGTGCCAAATGGGAATCTCATCCCCATGTAAAAGCATTAAAGGTATAAATCTATCTCGCCTTCGAACACCTCATAAGCCCTCTTTGACTCATGAGGAATCCTAAATTCCACTCCTCGGACAACATTTCCCAAAGTAGGCAAGAGGTCCATGATTTCGTTGGGTTCTGTCCATCTTTTCCTTAACATGCTTGTCAAACACTATTCTGTTTGACCAAGTATATAAATAAGCTTTGGTAGGAATGACAATAAAGGAGTTAATGTTGATAAAGGTGTTACAATTCTCAAATCTTTTATCATGAATACCCCTCACCTCAATTTTTTTCACAAGATTTAAGAACTTTGTTAAAGTCGCCTGCAATAATTTAAGGGATAGTGTTACTATCCTTTTATCTAGTAATATTGTCCCATGATACCAAACTACTATTATATAGGTAATAACATAAATGAAAACAATATAGCAAAATGTAGTAAGATTATCATACATTCGACAAAAGATAGGTTTTACAAGATTTTTCTACAACTATTCTAAGACAGTCCTTCCAAACAACCTGAATACCACCGAAATGGTATAGTGTGGTGTGGCATAAATGGAGTATGCCAAAGCACAAGTTTTGTGCTTGGCTAATTTGTAAGGATAGATTAAGCACTAAAGACAGGCTTAGCAAGTGGGGGATGGAAGTGGACAAGATGTGTTGCCTTTGCTTTGAAGAACATGAATCAAGAGATCACTTATTTGTGAATTGCAAATTCACTAATTTGGCTTGGAAGGAGATTTGTGCCCTTCATAGTTGGCACAACTCGGGTAATACTTGGGAGGAAAGGCTTGATTTTATGCTTAAGTTTGATGGTAACACCTTAAAAGATACCATATCGAATATTACTTTCCTTAGCTTTCTTTATTGTATTTGGGATGTGAGGAATAAAAAAGAGTTTAAGAAGATGCATCCTAAATATGAGGATATTGTGAAAATAGTTGTGAAAGATGTTCAATACACACTTTGGAATAGAAAGTTATTTAAGAGGAGTGTTGAGAATATGAGATTGATAGCAAGATGGAAGCTACATGGAGTACTCAAGGGAGGAGAACAAGAAGATCAAGAAAGATAGCTTGGAGCTTGGACCTAGTATAAGTCTTTAGCAATTGTTGTATAGGGTTTAATTTCCTAGCAATAGTTGTATATGGTGCTTTTACTTTGATTTATTTTTCTAGCAATGGTTGTATAGGTTGTCTTGCAAGATGATAGGTTTATTTTCTAGTAAATGTTGTATAGGGTTTGTTTTCTTAGCCATGCTTGTTTTTGAGTCAAAAACAAGTAGGGGTTTGATTTGTACTTGTCATTTTGTGGATATAAAATGGTAGGTTTGATCAAAAAAAAAAAAAAAGAATACCACCGAAAGATCTTTCTGGGTCAACAAAACTCTAGTGGTCAAAATGAATTTGTTTAACCAAGCTATTACAAACATTAGGGTTGATATTAGTTTAAAAAATAACATAACGAGGGCTTGAATTTTGACATAATGTACCTGATATATTTACTGGTCAAGGGAGCCCTGATCCCTTGACCATTTCAATCTAACATACTCATTTGGACTCCTTGGACAGTCGAGGGACAACCCGACACTCTGACGGAGTAAAAACCTCACTGAACTTGGAATTTACTTTTGCAAAGTACCAACCTATAGCTTGAGTCTCTTCATTAGAGGGCCGAGGGAAAGCGTCGTCTAGAATGACTTTCCCTTCATCATGATAAATAATTTTTCCATCCACACTTTTTTCCATAATAACATTCTTTGAGTATTCATCCTTTCAATAACGAGAACATGATCTCCTCCTATCTTGATTGCAAAGGTACTTACAATTTCTTCACTTTCACCACTAACCTTCTATCTATTTCCTTCATCTTGTTCAGTACTCTCAACACATCCTGTAAGTCTCTTCTTAGCTGCAAGAATATTGCCCACAACCCCTTTCATTTTCTTGTTCTATGAAATAGACCCAAGTCTAGGCTTATAAGAGCTATGTGCTTTAGTTATGCCTGCTACAAAATATTATATCATATTTTTATTCATGGAATGCTCATTTCATGCATAGTATTGAGGAGAATAGGGATCAAACTCATTTCCTTCTTCAACATCCTCTTTTCTTCTTTTAGAGTCGCCTTCATAACCACTATCATATTTGTTTCTAGGAGACTGGTCATATTTAAGATTGGAATATAACCACAATTTTTTACTAGCTCCTACAAATTCTTTTTGCATGAACTTTTCTCTATGCCAAATTTGGTAATCTTGAGTACTCTTACTCTCCTTTGTCCAATTTAAGTTGATGTAAGTATCAACCTCTACGAATTCACCATTAGTCACCTTATACTTCTCTTTGAGTTTAGCTAAGAACTTACATATGTTTAAAACATTACTAAATTTTAGAATCCATGGAGAGAAATCTTCCTTTTTCATAAGTTAACATTGTATGACATATAATTTACTTATGTAAGAAATATAAGAAAGAATGTTTTGTGTATGTATCAAATGTGAGCATCCCAGTTAGGAATTGGAATCGACTGACCCACACCAAATCAATCTTCCCTAATATTAATTTTTTTTTTTTTGTCTATAGGCCACAATTGGGCTTATAGGCTATATTATTTATTTAATATTCGGTCAACCAAAACTTTAGTTCAGTCTTTACCCACCCGATCCAACCGATAATTTATTATATAAGCATATATGTGAAGCACTAAATCATTATTCTAATTTATACTTTCTCTTTTTATGTTTCTCTTGTCTATCTTCCTCTTTTTCCTCTCTTCTTAAATCTTTTCTTTTCAACCTTTCTTTAATATTTATTTTCTATTTAAGAATTCGAAGGGCGAGTTCAGTTAACCCAAGAGGAAGGTTAGTTTGAGATTCTGAAAATGGAAAAAAAGTTTTTAAAAAAAAGGAATTATATTTTGTTGGTTAGTCATTAGATTTTGAATGTCTATTAAATTTATTATCTATTATATTATGATTTGCTTATGAAAATATACTTTCTATAATATTGATGTTGTAGTCTTGTAGATCTAAATCTCTTTGTTTGATGTATAATTCGATCTTAAAAATATAACAGAATTGAGATTTCAATTTTAAATATGTGTCTTCTCTATTTGTTATATACTTTCACAAATTAAGAGAAATTTCTTTTTTATATTTTTATAGATGTATTACAATTTATATTATTAATTTATTTTTTATACACTTTTACTTATATCAAATGAACAAAATTAAGACATAAATTACATATGAGATAAAAAATCAAGAATTTAAATTTCGTATATATATATATATATATAATTTTTAATATTTATTTAGAACTGATTTTTCATCATCCGATCTTTTATTGGATCAATTTTTTTGGGTTTTGGGTCGGTCAACCGACTCATGACTCATGTTCACCCATAGTATGTAAAGTAAATTGACTTTTGTTTTATATAAAAGAAACGGAAAGAGAACATTAAATTTTTTATTTGTTTTATATAGATTCATTATATTGTAAAGATCGAGATCGATGACCATTTCATTTCCATTAAGCGAGGTAAGATATTCTTATTACTATTCTACTAAATTATGTACATATTATAGTTTAAGTATCACGGCTCGTATATATTAAAAATAAATTTATTCAAGAACCCTCATTAAAAACTCGATGCTGAAAACAATCTAGACTAATTTTGCTTTAGTGATATATATATTCGGATACTTTTTTGGCAAAAAAAGGTGATATTATATACTCTTGAGATTGTATAAAATTTAAATTTGGAAAATTTTATGCATATATACAATGGTTTTCATTTAGAGTTGAAAATAATTTAGAGTAAAAATTAAAATATTTGTCAAAAATATTAAAAAATACTTTTAAAATCTGGAATTATTTTTAAAAAAAAATTAAAAAATTGTATTGTGAAACTTCTCCTAAAAGTGAATTTAAGGGTTTAGATAATTTTGAGGGTTTAAAATTATTTTAAGTATTATTACTTGTTTCTTAAATATCCCCATATAAACACTAAATAATTCAATATTCGTGTTCTAGGTTTCAATTTCATCACTAATTAATTGACTTTTATTAACTTTTGGTTTGAAAATAAAAAAAATAGATATTTTTAGAGATTTAATAATTTAAAAATATGTCCAGGAACTTGTATTTAGAGTACTTTTCTTTTATTTTTTTTGTTTCTAAAAAATAAAATTTGGATAAGTGTTGGCAAAGTGTCTAGAGATTGTCAATGATGTGACGATAGTAAACACGACCGAAAAAACGTGACACATACCGACATATGTCGGAGACGAATATGTGTCTGACGCGGACACGTTACCTCTGATAAAGTGTCGATTATTTATAGTTCACAAAGTATGTTAGGACTTTGAGTTGGTCTTCCATACTACTAGTGTAGGTACACTACTGGAAAAAAAACAAAAAAAACATTATGAATTTACTACTATACGTCTAAAAGTAATATTATTTTGTGAGGCTCTATGTGGATTACGAATTTTGATATATTTTATTTTTATTTATTTGGTTTTTCGTTTTACGAAATCCTGGTTCTTTGTTATTTTTCGTTCCACTCTAATGTTACTTTTTGTTTCACATATGGGTTTAGTGTATTTAGTTGTTCTTGTTGATATATAGTTAACTATTTAACAAGGCACGTGTCATGTTTACCGAGTTTTGATTTATTTTTACTTACCAAATAAAAAAATAAAAAACCTGCAGTGCGATGCTCGAGGTGGAGTATTCTGCATTTTCTCTCTCTTCGATCAAACACTCGATCCAAATAGCTTCAATGGAGTTTCTTGATCTTGTTCAAACAGGTTCGTGTAACAGTTTTGTGTTTCGGAACATTCAAGCTTCTATAACAGCTTCTTTGTTAGAAAATTTGGATTCGAGTATATGGAAGTATAACAAATCTGTTATTGATCCCAATTTAAAGCCTCCTTTGATTTATTTTCCTCGTGTGGTTGATTATATAGTGAAGATTTTAATCAATATAAATAATCAATAGCTGAGAGTTTTTCATGCTGTTCTGGGAAGATATATTTGCTAAAAAGCTATACAAAAGAGAGTTATTGAAAATTATACTCCCTATTTCAAGTAAATGGGTGGATAATCTTATACATCTTGTGTTTTTTCTTCATTCTGAAGGTGCTATGTTACGCCCATATATGGAGAGATCACTTTCTGTTTGTACTAAAGCTTCGTGTATTTCAGAAGTAGATCAAGATGAAGCTCTGTTTGGGGATTTATTCTCCGAGGATGGTCGATCAGTTGAGTCTATGGATGGTTATGATCGATCAAATGTTCCAGTTAATGGTGAGTCTCACTTGAGTAATATGTCTGTTCAAGCTGCAACGGTGATATTAAATTGTTTAAAAAACTATATATTTTCTCCAGATTGGGATATTTCTGTTTATGAAGATGCTTGTAATAAGCTTACTGAGAATCATATTCAGATTTTATTGTCGATACTTAATTGTCAAAGCTGCTTTTATGAAGAAGGGAAGAAATTAGAGAATGTTCATGAACATTGCTTTGAGTTATTACATAATCCTCTCACTCGTAAAGCTTTTATGCATCAGCTATCTTATTGTTTGAATTTGTGAAGTTAACGTTCTAGAATTTGTGAAGATGCATCAGTTGTGAAGATGTTACTCTTTTATGCATTTTCAGGTTGATTATTGTAGTTATTTATTCTTATTACTTTCATTAATTTGATCAATAGTCCCTGTATTATTCTAAAAAAAACTAAATATACCCCATGTGATAAAAAAGTAGCAAATACAACTCTTGTTAATGTTTCATATTTGCTACTTTCTGATACACACGTGTATATATGCATGCATTGCATAACATAGGGACCAATGGTGCAATTATATAAGATTTAAGACACTTACTTCTATAAATGTATCCTGATGTTTTAATTTTAACTCAAAGCAACCTGTACATTCAATTAAATATGCAATACAAATATCACAACTATAACGAAACATCAAAATGCCACCAAACTTCACCCAAAGTTTTAAGAAAACTAAAAAGAGACCCAACATATTAATAAACTACAAAATCCCACATTTTAACCAAATTTCATTAGAATCGTAATATCTTAGTCCAAATATATTGCAATTAAGTAATATGAACAATACACACTGCAATCAACCACATACACTACTTCATAAAAGTCTCTTTTACACATCCTTGTTCTTCCTTACTTTGAGCACTTGATAACTGATCTGCTATCTCAGTATCACAAAGCCTTTTTATAGGTTATATAATACAACTGAGTGGAAAATTAAACTCAAAATTTCCTGACATGACTATTCTCATGTCTAGGATTTGGAAACGTATGTTTTTTAACTCCATACGAAGAAGCACCTTGCTTTTTACGTAAAACTCCCCAAAGATAATACTTGTTCTGAAATCCTATAAAAAAAAAACACTCAGCAAAAGAGTAAATATTATATAAATGGAAAGTAAAATGTACTTACTCCAATAAAGCATAGGTAATTCAGGAGAAGTAAAAATCAAAAGCTCAGCGTTTTTTAAAGTAGCTTTCATAGCAAATTCACTACGTCTCATATCTTCAACTAATCGATCAAATGTAGCTTCATATCTTGTATAAAAAAATCAGGGGTAAAAAAGATATCATCACAAGGTGAAAATAAATATAAAAATTATAAATATAGCAATGTGGTATAAATTAAAAGACTTACTCATAACTCTTTTTCGGATAACCATAATCTGTAGCTGCTTTCAATGCTTTCTTATACGTATATTTGATGGCCTCCTGAAAATGAAATAAATAAAATTATCAAAGAGATCAAAGTGTTCAATTTACATAAGAGTATCTCCAAGCAATAATGAAAAATCAGGGGGGGGGGGGGGGGGGGGGGGGGGGGGGGGGGAATTACAAATATACCTTACTTATCTTAATCCCACAAAAATCTCCCTCTGGAATTATATATATAAAAAAAGAATCTACCTTTTGTTTTAAATATTTTTTAAGCCAAAACTTGATCAATTTCCTAATTGTATTTTGTATAACATAGGGCGCTAAAGTGCAATTTTTACATTACATAAGGTCCAAAAATGCAAAAGCTTTATTTTCTGAGTTGATGAAGAATGACTAGTGGTGTTGCCTAGGGTGTTATAAAATAAGATAATAAAAGATATAGAAACTATGCACAATTCACCCTAGATAAGCACGGTACTGCAAGTATTTCAGGACGTATGCAAGTTTTAATGATAATAAAGTTCGTTCTCAGGGACTTATTGTGTTATACGAATGAGCAAATAATTAGGAGTAGAAAGTAATTAATTTATAAGACAAAACTAAATAAGATTAATTGAGATATAATATTAATTGCCTGGAGGTATGGTTGGGGAGGCAGTCATATCTCCCGGGGGACTAGTCGGGTGTAAGCCCGGGAACCCTCGTCATCAAAAAAAATAAAAAAAATAAATAAATAAATAAGAAGAAATATGATATGAGAGATATAGCTTAGGTTTTGCTAGTATGCACTAATCCTTCTAATTCTTTCTATCAAATTCTAGTTAATAAGGGAGATAATTAGCTCTTAAATACTTAGTCAGGATTCTAAATTCCCATACCCTAGAGCTTTAGAGTGACTAGGGGGATACGACACAACCACGAGGCAGTATACACGAAGGGTTATCAATCACTACCAAGGCCCTAAGCAATTCAATTCCATGTATTGTGATAGTGGTGAAAACATACCCTAATGATTATCTAGTTAGAATCGGTGTTGTCATGACCAATATCGGACACTAGACGTTATTTGGTGTTTCAATAATTAGACACCCCTTCCGAATGACCATCTAACTACTATTAAGAAAGCCTAAAGTGATCAGGTTTAAGACAGGCAATAATTCAAAACACATAAACAAATATATGGGTTAAGCAGCTAATATCAAATTAAAACATATACTTCCCAAAGAAACTTAGATAGAAAGAAAATAGAATTCATAGATTATACATAATGCAAAACCCAAGCTATGGAAAAATTAGTTCACACCTGAAGGAAAAAAACTAAAAGATTGATACAAAGAATTCATCGTGCACTCTTCAATAACTCTAATGATAATAAACCTAAGGACTAATTAATGGGAGGCAAGGATGATTTACAGGTGATATAAGGGTGTATTTATAGGTGTAGAGAAGCCCTATTTCGTTTTCTTGGACTAGAAGACAAGTAATGGACTCCTAGCCCAACTCAAATTCGTAACCCTAAAATATAGAAAAGGTAACAATCAGCCCCATTTTTGTTTTGGTCATAACAACTTCAGTTCTTATCCGTTTGATGCGTTCCAATAGTCGAAAACGATTGTCTCGGAAATCTCTTTAACTTTGCTCTTGACCATTCTTCCATATTCCTCACGGATTTTGAGATATAAGCCATTTTGTGGTCGTAGGTGCTGCAATTCAGATTTATTTGGCAACTTTATCTTTCCATATCCTAGCTTTTCCTTTCTTTTCTCCAATTTCCATGTATATCTTCTTTCCTTTATCTCTTAGAATTGACTTGCCATCTAATTAATCTCTATATATATCTTTAAAGCTTCACACTAAATAAATAATTAAACCTAATATGCTCTAAAAATAATGATTCATTAAATCAAGACTAGAAATAGGAAGGTGCACTATATCATGTGAAAATCGAGTATTTAGACTTCTAAAACACTACAAATGATGTCTCCGCTTAATATTAAATCATCACAAATGGGGAGACATCAACTAGTATCTACATTTAATACTAACAAGTCACACAATGTTTCAACCTTCAATGAATAATTAACAAAGATTTCTAATTACATGAAAAATTCAAGACCTAATTTTTTTTATACTCCCACATGAAAAATTCAAGACCTAATTCAAATTCAGACCCATCATGCCCATTTTGAAACATTTCATGGAAATAAACATTTGAATTATCAGTTATTGGCTTGCTTCTAAGTGAATATTGAGCGAGATTATTATTAAATTGCAGGTTCTATGATTGCACCATGGGGTGGTTATTAAAGCCGATACTTACCGGAGGAGGAAGAGGTGGTGGTGCAAATGAAAGAAGAGAGAGAGAGAGAGAGAGAGAGAGAGAGAGAGAGAGAGAGAGAGAGAGAGAGAGAGAGAGAGAGAGAGAGAGAGAGAGAGGCTAGTGTATAAACAAATACCTTACATAAATGACTTATAGTATTGTATATATTATATAAAGGATAAAAAACATATATAATATATATTTTTGCATATTGGGCCTTGAAACCGCAAATACCCAACAACAAAAATATTTTGGGCTCATTAAATCCACTTGTCAAGGGTGCCGGTTTTCTAGGATTGGGTTGGGCCGGTTTAGTGTGGCTTTGTTGGCCGACCAGTTTTTTGTGCACTTCTAATGAAAACGGTGGAACATATTTTCCTCGAATTCCCTATTAGCCTTGAAGTGTGGGTTGATTTCTTTAAAAAGGCAAAGTTAAAAAAGTAAGACCTATGTAAGGTTTGGAGATTGGATTCTCAAAGTTTCGTGTGAAGGGAGATCATCGATTTGGGACATGAAGACCCTCACGCCATGGGTTATGATCACCTTTTGAAATATTTGGATCGCTCGGATGAAATGTTTTTTCGAAAACACGAAGTGGACCCCAAAAGAAATTATCATCTTAATCGACAATTCGATGAAGGAAAACTTTGGAATTGATTGGTGCATGTTTAGGAAAGTCAAACCCAATATTAGCGGATTTATACATCTAATGTGATACTTCTTCCGTATTGGAACATGAACCCACATGTATTGCAATTATCGGGAAAGATGAATCAGGTGATCATATGTTTCGTGATGGAAAAACATTTTGGTGCAGTAACATTTTGGAAGGTGATGCAGCAACAGTCTTTAAGCCTTGTGTTATTGTAAATAATATTAATGATAGATCAGTTGTGACTCACGCAGATTGTCTCGAAATCCCCCAAGACTTTTCTTCTACATTTGTATCTAATTGGAGAGTTCAACCCCTAAAGCATAGAATTAGAATTTTTACATTGTACGCCTTTTATTTTTATTCGACATATTTCTAAGTCTACAGCCAATTGGTCATCAGTCTCCAATTCTGTTTTGACCAATGCCCTAGTAGGTTTTGGTAAGCCGTCTTATGTATTGTTTTTTACTTTTAATACTCCACTTGTTGAAAAAAGATAAATGAAAACTTTGAAAGAGAAAAGATCAACACAAATTAATTTAGTGTCCGTATAAAAGTGATTTTTTAGAAAATCACTTAAAAATAGTTCTAGAATTTTTAAAGTATTTTACACCCTAAAAAACACTGTTATGAGAAGCACTAAATATATACTTCTTAAAAGCCTGATTTCTGGTGGCGCACCCCCCACACAAGCACCGCCCGGCTCAGGGGGGGCGGGGAAAGCTACAGGCCCAAACCTTCGACCCAATGGGGTTGCCCGGGGCACCTCATCTTGTCATTTCGTCGTTGCTCATTCCCGTTAGGCCGAAGTCTTTGGCATTTCCTTCTCCGCGCCCGCTCACGCTTCGCTGACCTATCGCGTGGTGAAAAGAAGAAAGTACGAAAGAATAGTAAACGGAGCACACCGCAGAAAGATTCTAAATATGAGAAGTCCCCCTTGGATTCGAGAAGAAGGAAATGAAGAACGGGAACGAAACGAAATAAGGCGTTTCTAGCTCTAGTTTCGGATGAGCTTCTCCCAATTATGTCTGGTAATAGAATAAGGCGGTTTGCTCTGACCAAGACTCCACTTTTTGCTCCGTCCGTGGAGCGTATGAATTTCCTGGAATGTAGATAGACCAAAAGAGGGAATGAAGGGATAGGAATAGGAATTATAGTACCGTTGGAAGAAGGGGCACCTGTGGGAACATCTCTACTGACGAACCATTTGAATAGTACAGGTGCTGCCGTGCCACGAGGCACGACCATGGAAGTAATGAAAAAGAAAAAGTTATGTAGTTGGACCATCTGTTCTATCCGTTCGAGTTTTGCTTCTCTAGAGAAGATGAGAGGCTAAAAATGAAAGTGTTCGCAACACATACCGAAAGGGTACTAATTAAGCCGACCATTAATGACTAGTTCGAACACCAGGAGTGGTCTGATCCTTTATTTGATCAGACCGCTCTCTTAGAAACAAAAAACTAAAGCAAACTCTCATAGTTCGGAGCCCAGCTCCAACTACTTCTTCGTAAGTGAGGTGAGATTTCAAAATTATTTTTAATAATATTTTAAAGTTTTAAATTTTATTTTAAAAATGTTTTTTACACTAAAATAAGCACATCCAAACAAGCCCTTAATGTCTTTTTGAAAAAAAAAAATGACAATTATAACAGTTACTATTTCTACACTTGTCATAATGGGCAAGGGCACAAGTTTAAGAATTTCTTACGTTTTAATTGGTTCACAAATGATAGTTTACTAATTTCTTATCAGGAGCTTAATACATTTTTAAATATGATCTTTTTTTTTTTTTTTTTTTTTGTCATTCATTGGAAATTTAATTACAATATTGTTTCAAAAGATTATTACAAAAACTAATATGTTCATCAATACTACTCAAATTCTCCAACGGTATTTCTCCTAATTTCCTAGCGCATTTAGCATAACTATCAGCTAACATATTTCTATCTCTACTAATGTGTTCCACTTTCCACTTCGGATATCTTGCTGCCCACTTCCAAATTATTTCAATAATTGGTTTAATCCTCCAATCGATATTTTGATTATTATTGACACTCTGGGCAATTTCGAGGTTGTCCGTGTAGAATCTCGCTTCTTCAATTTCCATGACGTCAGACTCTTTCATAGCTTGTATAATAGCCCATGCCTCGCCTTCCTTTGCAGACTTATAGCAGCCTCTTCTATATTTCTTCCTAGTCACCCTTCCTTCTTGGTTGACAGCTATAGAAGCTATACCACTCCATTCATTGCTACTTATAAACGACGAATCGTTATACCAAACCAGGTCGACGTCCTCCATCTCCTTTTTCTCATCAGTACGCTTAGTATGATTTAACTTCCTTATACTCATCTTTCCCTTTCCATGTTCCTGTGTATTGTTAAATAACTTGTTTACGAGCCTGTTGGAATTATCGATGATCTCAGTTACATTCCATTCTTTCTTCTCAAATAACCCTTTCATTCTAGCTTTCCAAATGTGCCATAAATGTATAATTACATTACTAATTACCCATTGTTTATTGAGTCCATTTCCCGAATAACCGTCTACAATCATCTTAAACCAATCGCTAAATTTTAGTTTTTCATCAATATTAACCTTTACTTGAAGATTAGATTGGGCCCACACCGCCATGCTTAGTGGACATTGAATAAATAAATGTTCGATTGACTCCTCCCTGCTTTCACACCATTCACACAATGTTGACTTGGCACATTTCTTTTTCTTAAGGTTCTTTTTTGTAGGAATTGCATCATTGCATAGTTTCCAAACAAAATTCCTCAATCTTGTAGGTACGTTTGACTTCCAGACCATTGCCCACATTGATGATTCATTCGTTGATTCCCCTATTTTTTACGGCTGTGCTTCTATACTTACTTCATGGTTTACCAATACATGATATCCTGATTTAGTCTTATATTCTCCGTCTCGCGTATTTGGCCAGATTAGTTTGTCTTCTTTATCAAGTCCAAGCAAGGGAATACCAATTATCTCTTTTTTTTCTCTCTCATTACACACAAGATCTATCAAACTCTCATTCCATCCCGTGCATCCATTATTGAAGAATTCAGCAACTCTATTAATTGGTAACCATTCACATTTATCTAATTTCATTTTTGGGGCGATCCATGCATCTTCCCACACATTAGCTGTCAAACCATTACCTATCTGCCAACAACACTCATTCCTAAGGAATTGTAGTCCTTTCATAATGCTACCCCAAACCCATGACCTTTTAATTTTTAGCTTGGCGTTCCATATATCCGTTTTTGGGTAGTATATACCTTTGAGCACTTTGGCAACAAGAGAATCTGGATTTTTAATAATTTTCCAAGCTTGTCTAGCTAACATTGCTATGTTCATTTTGTGAAAATCTCTGAATCCAAGTCCACCAATGCTTTTTGATCTTGATATTTTTTTCCAAGATACCCAATGGATTTTTTTCTTATCCAGTGAATCCCAATAAAAATTAGACACAATACTAGACAATTTTTTACATAAGGCCTTTGGAAACTCGAAGATAGACATTGCATAATTTGGGATTGCTTGTATTACCGCTTTAATCAATACTTCTTTCCCACCTTCGGATAAGTATTTTGAAGTCCAATTAGAAACCTTACTAATTACTCTATCTTTGATGTAGTTCAAATTTTCCGTTTTAGATCTCTTCAACGTTAAAGGTAAGCCAAGATATTTCCCCAGTGTGTTGGTACTAGAGATTCCTAGTACATCTTCAAGTTCTCTCTTTTTGCATTCTTCTATTCCTTTGCTAAAAAGAATTGACGATTTACTATAATTAACTTCTTGACCCGATTCATTGCAATATTTTCCAATAATTTCCTTAAAATTTTCGAACTCTTCTTTAGTAGCTTCCACAAAAAATAAGGCGTCATCCGCAAATAGTAAGTGTGTTAGGTTTGGACAATTTCTTGTGATTCTTAGCCCATTAATCAATCCCGCTTCTCTATAAGATTCCAAGGTATAAATTAAAGCTTCCGTCATTATAGAAAAAAGAAGAGGCGACAGTGGGTCCCCTTGCCTAATACCTCTCTCTGGGCAGAACTTCCCAAGTCTTTCTCCGTTTATTTTAATTTGTAAACTAGTAGTTGATATGCAATTATAAATTAGATCTCTCCACTTCTTACAAAAACCCAATTTTTCTAGTACCTTCATTAAAAAGACTCAGTTAACTCTATCATAGGCTTTTGCCATGTCAATTTTGATAGCAGCATAATGTTTTTTAGATTTCCTCTTGTTGTTTAAAAAAAAGGATACTTCCTGCGCGATTATAATATTATCTTGGATATTTCTCCCTTTTATGAAAGCCGATTGAGTTGGTGATATAATTTTATCCATCATAGGTTGAAGCCTTAATGCTAATATTTTTGCTATAATCTTATAGATTAGATTAATACAAGCTATCGGCCTGTAGTCTTTTGGTTTTTCCTGAATTTCTCCTTTTGGTATAAGTGTAATTATCGTCTCATTTATCTCTCTTATGTCACACTTTAGTTCAAAAAAGCTATTGACTATTCTGATAACGTCATCTTTTATTATATCCCAATATTCTTGATAAAACCTTCCAGTTAGGCCATCCGGTCCAGGTGCCTTCGTCCCAGATATACTGAAAACTGCTTCTTTAATCTCCTCGTAATCTGGTATTCTACTTAGTTCTTCATTCATTTCATTAGTCACTTTGTTTGGTAGTAGATTGGTGATTTCTTCATCGCTATCTTTGTCTTCTTCCTTGAAAAGCTTTATATAGTATTCTTGAAAAATACCTTTAACTTCTTCTAAATCTTCTATCCATAGACCCTCTTCATTTTTTATAGCAGCTATTCTATTGATATTCCTTCTAACTCTCGTGAGATTATGGAAATATGTTGTATTTTTATCTCCACATTTGATGTGTTGGTCTCTTGATTTTTCCGCCCAATATTTTTCTTCATTTAGCCACAATTCTTCCATTTCAGTCTTGATTTCTTTCATTTTTTCGATTATTTCTAATCTAGGTTCTTCCCCTTGTAACCATTCTAGCTTGGTTTGCAATTCGTTGATTCTTTTCTTACTATTAAAGTTTATGTTTTTACTCCATTTGGTTAGTGAGCTGCATGTTTTTTCCTTGCATTTCTGAAATTTCTTTATAGGGTCTTCTATGTTTTTACACGTCCAAGAATCCTTAATTACATTCATACATTCTTCATTCTCAATCCATCTAGAGTCAAAAAGAAAGAATTTTTGTTTTTTTGTGCTCCTAAGATTTCTTTCTAAAATCAGGGGTGAGTGGTCCGAGCCCACAGCTGGAGGGACTTTGATAATTGCATTTGGAAACAAATCAAAAAAATTTACATTTGCTAAGCCCCTATCAAGTTTTTCCATCACATTTTCTTTACCATCTCTATTGTTGTTCCAAGTAAAAAAGCATCATTTTGATTCTACTTCAATTAAGCTATTATCCATGATGAATTTGTTGAATTTTATAATACGATTAAGGTTAGCTTGATGCTTACCTCGTTTTTCTTCGAATCTTGCAACCTCATTGAAATCTCCCATCATCAGTACTGCTTTGTCATGAGTGCTCATCCACTTGGTTATTTCTACCCAAATGTTTTCTCTACTATGTTCATCGCATGGTGCGTAGACAAATACTAGGTACCACATTTTATTACATACTTCCTCCACTTCACATATTACAAAAGATAGACACGAGAACTTGATGCTTAGTTTAATATTTTCTTTCCAGGCCACAATGATCCCACCAGACTTAGAAGATGAGCCAACGGGATCAATGATATGCCTGTACTTGAAAGACTCCAAAACCTCCACTGACTTAGCATTACAATTCTTTAACTTAGACTCCACTAGACACATTACAGACACATTAAATCTAGATAGGAGGGACTTTAAACTAAACTTTGTCAAGGTTGCCCTAACGCCTTGACAATTCCATAACATAATATTATCCATTTAAACCATTCATGTTCATCCTGCCACCCTCTGCTTGAAGGTTGTTGAAGAAGCCACTCCTCACAGGTGGAACCTCGGAAGTTGCTCCTTCATTCGAATCCCCAACACTTCCTCCATCTATCTCAAAATGCCCTTCACATGGAATTCCTTTGCAAAAGTAAAGTTTGCCCGTCCTTGTATCTCCATTATCTAGCTTGAGCTGCTGGTTTGGATAGAGCCCCTCCTTAATCATGAACTCGTGTTTAACATCACTGAGGCAATCGTATAAGTCATCCATGAACATTTGTATTTCACCAATCTTTTTCCCCATGCGTTCAAACTCCTCTTGTTTCTTTCTCTTGGAAACAAATATTTCGTTATCTCTAGCATCAGGCATCTTTCTCTTGTTATTCTCCGCTATGTTCCATGGTATAAAGCCATCGTTGAGTTGATTAGTGCCCTTTGTTACATAAGTGTCTGCATTATTTTGTCCATTCCAAATCATCATCTCCTGGGTATTGTTTCTTTTCTCATCTCCAATGTAGTCAAGATCTGGTACCACAGCAACCTCATTAGCGCCATTTTCCACTTGATTCATTCTACCGTCCAATTTGAATTTTGTCCTCCTTTCACGATCAGCATTTGAGTCAATAACTATAGCTTTGCCCATAACTTGAAATCCCATTTCTTGATCTTCAATCCTCTTTGTGTTTGCATAGCTACCTGTCATAAAATTCTTATACAATTCATCAATATTCATGGCTTTTCCAGTTATTAGTTCCTTTACGCTCTCACTATTAACAATCAAGCTTTTTCCGGTCTCAGTCCATTCATTCTGGAAGGCTCTATATAAGCCAGGAAATTTTGTTGCAGATATCTCAAAAGGTTCATCTGGGAGTTCCATACCACCTGTGATGTCCCCTAGTAGGCCCGTGTTTTCCCTTTTTCTCTTACTTGATTCTCCTCCTTCTTTTTTCTTATCTTTATTATCTTTGTCTTCAGTAGCTTGTACAGGAATTTGAATAGTCCCTACGTTAAAAGTTTGAACATTACCAGCTGCTCCTCCTTGTTGAGAATCTCTGTCTGTATCTTCATCGTCCCCATCAAACCTCCGGAATGGGTAAAACCTGATAATCTCATCAAAAACACCCCATCTATCGCGTTTTCTGATAACAAATAGGGGTTTGTTTTCACTTTTCATAGATAGTTCTTTTGACCAGTTAGTGAGCTTAAAGGAGTTATCATTCCACCTCGGTTTCACTATGCAAGTAGAACATGCATTTTTATTATGTCCTAAGACCCCACAGTTAAAACAATACAACCCAATATTTTCATACACAAAGGCAACCCACGCAGGACCCTCGAATTGTTCCACATAAACCCCCGTTTTTAAAGCTTTTCGAGTGTCAAATTTAACTCTAAACCTTATTACATCTTGATTATCATCATCAACTATCGGATGATCTATTTCCGTGACCTCACCCATAAAATTACCAAGTGTTTCAATAGTATCAATAGTACATTGAAAACTAGCAAGTCCATATACTCTAATCCAGGCAAAAGAGTTAATAAGATCGAGATTATTTACCTTTTCCCCATCATTGAGCCTTACTATTATCACATGCAGAGATTGAACAAGCCCTGGTCTGATGAAATAGAGTCTATTTGCTTCTTCCTCCTCATCGAGAGTAAGCTTGAAGATGTTTGGTGATATTTCTTCAAAAATGATTCTACACCTGATATTCCAGTTGTCCAAGACAGCCTTCCTAAACACCGGGAGTGGTATGACCCTTTCAGAAACGATTTTCGCCACTAGGTTAAACTCAGGAGCTAATGGTTTTACAGCAGCGGCCTTTGAAGAAAGGGATAGAACTACAAATTTCTCAAGGTTATCTTCTGTAATCTTAGCTATTGGCAGCGTATGGTTTGATTTTGAAGCCATTGTTTTGTGACAGGGTTTTGTTTTGCAGCGAACTTGTAAGTGTTTAAAGGACTCTAAGTTACTCTTCCTTATATATAGGAACCAAAGAGACTCTTTATCTCCCCGATTGATATCTTTATTGCATGTCTTGCAGGATAATTTAGACACACGTTCAGATTTCATCTTGAGATTCGCAAGATGGAATATAGTATTGATTACCAAGATACTGCTATCAACCCTAAGCCCCTTTTTGATTATTCTTACAACTTTATTACCACACATAATACCTGAATAGTTACTCAACAGTCTAGAAATCAAATCCCACCTAGGTTTATTCTCCTTGGGTAACGAGTAGCGTGCTCTCACACGCCGTTTTTTTGTATAATCGAGGTTAATGTTATTATTTTTATTAAAAGCAGCATTGTTTATAACACAGACATCCTTCATGCAAATAATCCATTCACAATAATCGTACCTTATCCAATTGCCAAAAGCCCATATCCAAGGAGAGTCCAGTATAACCATTGAACCTTCAGCCCATAGTTGATTGAACCCATTATTTTGGATTAGAGATAAAACGCTCAGCAGAGTAACCCCAAACACCTTAGCCCTAATCAGAATAACCAGAATCATACTAGCAGGCCCGATTGGCCATTGCATGTACATGCATGTGTCTCTAATTCCTCCTGCTATAACTTTAATAGACCCGAGATCATCTTCATCAGAGGGGAGCCCATTACTGTAACATTCAGCCATCAACCAGCCAACAGCGATTGTTAACGCCAAAATCAACACCCAAGGTATTGTATAATCCATTCAAGACGAGTGTAATTTACAGAAGAATCAAGATACCCAACTCGAAACTAGTTCTCGAATGGGGAAAACAGAGTTTCTATCTAATTGAGGTTTAGAGAAGTATTTATATAGTATGAATTAAAGGTAATTGAAGTAGAAGGGGTGATTACTAAATGGTAATAGAAGGAATTAAAGGTTTAGATAGGAAGATAATGTAAGAAAAGTTTGTGTAATTATCGGATTTTGATTTCTACAGTGTTTGTGTTAGGAGAGAGAGAGTTATCCCATTTTTTTCTTGTTTATCCTCCCTTATCTAGGAGTTTGTGGTTTTCTATTTACCATTATGCGAGTTTTTAAATATGATCCAAATACTCCTATATCTAGTTATATAACACCATAAGGCATAATCCCATCAGGTAGTCTATAAGTTGAGTCGGGTTCCTTAACGATTTTGTTCCTTCCTTTTCCAATGATGTGCTCTTTTCTGCACATCATTTCTCGTAATATCTGATGTATTAGTGCTTGCACATAAATTATATATTCAAAGCACTCACTAATAACCATTTAAAATTTCTAATTTGAAAAAACTGAATCACTAACTAGGCCTTGTAGTTGTACCAAACAATTTAATTGTAAATTGTACCGGGACAGAATCAGATACGAAGAAAATACAGAAACCTAAATACCTATGCCAAAAAACAATTTAATGGATAATATTAATGTTTATTCCTGAACATATGTTGGACAATCTGATAAATTTTGTGACAGAACCCATAGAAAATTGACAACACTCAATCAAAACCTATGCCGAAAGTGTTGTTCCACCAAGCATTCGTATTCAAGTACCTTTCCAGCTAAAATGCTTAGTCCAAATAGAGAACAAAGTCTTCTAATATGACTCTTATCTGATATTCTTAAATGACCATTACCAAATTAACACTACTTCATAAACCAAGCCATAAATCAAAAGGGACACTAAACCTTAGCCTGAGATGATTTCACAAATACATTTGTTATAGTAATTACAGTAGAGGCGTAGAAGCATTCTTCTGCACAAAATCACAGACGATGATACAAACATAACTGACAAAGAATAAAGCTAGGGGTTAAATATTTTGCTGACTATACATAATAGAAAACTCATTTACGATTCTTAAGCATTTTTCTCAGCCCACAATTTCTTAGCATCAACTCTTATTTACTAGCTACAGTTAACATACACCAGTTGCTTTTCAGCAGCTACAACTTTCTTTACTTTCAGGAAATTCTCAGTTATTTTATTTGATGCAAAGAATAAGGTTTGCATAAAATTCAAGCTCTGGAACAGAGACAAACTATTCATTAGCAATTTTATGAATTAATAATTACCTAAAATTACACTAATACGAGCTAAACAACCAATTGCACGCAAAATACACATCAAATTTGGAAAAATACAATAATTAAACTGAAAAAATCATCCGCAAATTACTTGACAACAATTTTACATAAAATTGCCAACAATATACTGCAAAATATGAAAAAACTCAGTATGAGATGTGCAAATTATTTCATTCCATTAAGATAGAAGTTCAATCTTTCGAACCTTACAAGTTGTAATATGGGGAAAATGAATTAGGGAATATCCCAAGGCTTGGCCTCAGGGACAGCAACAACCATGCCTTGGAGATCCTGAGTGAGCACCACCTGACAACCACACCTTGAGTGCTTGTTCAAAACCCTAGCTCTAGAGTTCCGTTTCAGGACGTACTGCTCATCGTACGTCGCTGGTGGAAGCTTTTCCATCCATTCCTGAGCGATGTGGACCTCGCACTCCGCGGAGCAAGCATCAATATCTTCAAGACGATGTGACGCTGGATCGATTAAGCCATTGTTAGTCAACGCTTTGAGGAGAGTTTGCCCGGATAGCCCGACGATCTCACGTTTGTATCCGTCGAAGTCAATGGCGAAGAGCTTCACGATCCGATCTGAGACTTTTTTGGAGGATGAGGATGTGGGTGGAGCCTCCGCCGATGTGGCGAAGGTACGGGAGATGATGGCGCGTGAAATGGAAGGGCTACGGGAGATCTGTGAGGCCAGTTTTTGAAGTGAAGCGATCGCCATTAAAGGAGCTCCTTTTGGTTTCGAGGGTTTGTGAAATGGATTGTTTGACAATGGCGATTATTCCAAATGTTGATCGGATATTATTGTCTACGATGCATTTTTCTATGGTGTAGTGAACCGACCAATTAGTTTTTGTGCTCAATTTTATTTTTCCCCAAAAGCATGTAAATTAAATAAATGAGAAAGAAAACACAAGAGCTTATCCGATTCCAAGCAATTACGAAATCTACCTAAAGACTCTACCAAAGCGGATATGGGATAACCGGTTTTCATGCACATACACCTGAATATTTTAGTTAGAGTGGTCGTCATTCCTAAACTTAGGAACATACTTAATGAAAATATGATATCTACGACTAATAAACTCTCTAATTTTCTGCATATAAGATACCGAACTTTGTAGTTAGTGTTAGGTGTGGCTTTCTTGAGTGGCCCGAAGAGAGTCAGTGTGCATAGTAACTTTGTCATCCTTGAAGGAATCTACAAACTTTAAGAACCATAACGACCTCACCATCGATAACTGAATTGCACCAAAGTGTGTTGACATCGCAAAAGACCGATGTATTAGAGTTGTCCATCCCAATGTATGCAATACCAGTCGGGGCATGATCCCACATAAAATAAGCGTCACAAAAGATATTGAGAGCCAAAAAGGGGTCAATAACAAGCAAAAAGACCATCCGAATCTTAGATTTCCATATTGCCCCTATGTTAGTTTTAATAGGGGTTTTCCATTCCTCCCCAAAGATGTATATCATAACATTATCAATCTGGATAAACACTATTTTGGGGTTCCATTTTGTACCTTCAAAGAGGCACCCTAGCAATCCATATGTTTCACATAGTAATGAAGACAAAGGTAGTGAAAACTTTCCGACACACACCTCTTTTGACTCCATCTTTGATTGTAATCACAATCCATGTTTCAATATTACTTGTACACCCAAGTTCAATATGTGCTTGGGAATTCTCATCATTTCACACTTCTTTGCTTTTTTGGCATGACATAAAAATATGTCCAATCATTTCTTTTAGGTGATTGCAGAAGTAATAT
Source organism: Nemophila menziesii (assembly GCA_029959085.1). Lineage (NCBI taxonomy): Eukaryota > Viridiplantae > Streptophyta > Magnoliopsida > Boraginales > Hydrophyllaceae > Nemophila > Nemophila menziesii. The sequence continues at coordinate 10,666,270 of JARWIR010000021.1, forward strand.
CTTTGAGTGAACACACATTTTCTTTTGTAAGGCATTGCCCCGCATGGAATAGTCTAATTAAAGTTCTTCCAAATGAAGGCTCGTATTTTGGTGGGGTCTTGGAATGCCAAACAGTCTTCCAAATAAATGGATCACAAAAGGTAACGAATGAAGAGGCATGTTGGCAAAATCCCCTTTTATGTGTCTTAATGGGTTTTAATGTGAAAATTTACCATATGTTTGATATATAAATTTGTTTTCAACTACAAACTTGTGTAAAATTATATTTGCAACACATCTCATGAAAAAAGTTTTTTCATTTTAACACTTAAACACTTGCAAAAACATGCATCTAGTTTTTCATATATCTTGTATATCTTTTATTACATACCTTTCAATGTGCTTAGAATCTTGAATTGTCATGATCCTAAAAGTTTCTTAGAATTTTGTGATAAATTTTTTGTGTGTGTTGAGTTTTTCAATTTGGGATATATTTCAAAATCTCTTAAGTGGGCAAGTCAACACACTTCAAGTATTCACTTTCGGAAAAACTGGGATACGATTCAAACTGGGGTACCGATTGAAGTTAAGAACGGTGGTTTCGGTTCATAAATATAGGTGTTACTATTTAATACCTTGGAGCATTAAATGCCACAAAAGATTTCTCGAAAGTAGGTGGCCAAATCGGGAACCCAACTTGTTCAACCTGGGATGCCAGTCTATTTGAAATTTTGCATCAACAAAAGATATGTTGGAGCCCCATTATACAATAAAAAGAGGATATGATAGGATAACTTTTACTAATTAGAGTTTGTATTGAATATTTCATGAGATTTGAATGTGTTTTTAGATGTATATTTCTGTGAATTAACATTTAAGGGATGCTTATTTGTGTTTATCAGAGATGAGAAAATGTATACCTAGTATAAACAACACATAACATAATTAATAACAAGAATAAAAAAGAGTATATTAGTCTTTATTTATCATGAATGTATTGAATACATAATTGTCCCCTCGTCTACACAATTCTACTTCTAATGATACGGGCACCTGTTGAGTCGGTTAGATACACTTCTTTCTAAGGAGCATACCATCTCTTGGTAGCAGGTAGTTATCTTGCTGACCACGTTTAATTTCCCTTGATCTTATCTTATCTTTTAATAAGTAGTTACTAAAGACCTAGTAATAGGCACTTCTCATGCTATCTTCGAGTTGATGAGGTTTTGTGTGAAATAACCTGCATAAAAGAGGTACGGTGTTCTTTATCGGGGGTGGATACTTTTTCATTACCTATCTTGAATTATCAAGGTATGTGGTATTTTACCTTATCAAGTAACCCTTTAAACCATAAATATAATAATCTTAGGGTTTTTAGGATTTATTTCAACGTGTTTACTAGGCCTCACGTTCGCCTCCCCCTTGGTGTGATATAACATATCAACACCAGAGAGGGTGACTTCCCTCACTTGTACAGGTCGTTGAAAAGTAATAATTTGATAAGTGGAAGTTTATCGTCTCCACATGGATTATCTATGTATATTATTATGCTTTGAATAGTTCAAATGTGTAGAGCTTGCAAATAAGGAAAAGTAAATGGAAAAAGCTTAAATTGTAAAATATTTCATAAGACCAGCTTGGAATTTGCCTCATAATCAAGAGACCAACACCTCTGGCAAAAAAAACCCTACTCCTCTAGCACATCGACCCCGAAAGCTTAATCAAGTTCAGGGGTCAACCGAATAAGCCGCAAAACATAAACATGCACAAAAAGGTTGGCACGTATGCAACAAATTTAACTAACCTTGGTGCATTCCCAATATAATTACATACGTTTATGTTGAATAAATCCATAAGACCAATGTAGCATCTATAGATAAAGAATTTGATAAGACCAACATAGTATTGACAAACAAAGAATTTGGTAAGTCCCACGTAGAATCAACAGACAAAGATTTGTGTACGCCCGAGATAACCTCGACAGGCAAAGAATTTTGTAAGCCTGGCGTAGTATTAGCGGGCAAAGAATTTGGTAAACCTATCGTAGGATTAACATACAAATAGTTTCATAATCTCGATGTAGCATCGATAGACAAAAGATTTTATACTCCAACACATCATCGACGATCAAGAAATTTCATAAGCCCGACATAGAACCGGCAACCAAAGACTTTCGTAAGCCCGACGTAGCATAAATAGTCAAATAATTGTGTAAGTCTAATATAGAATCGGCAGACTAATAATTTACAAGTCTTGCCGTATCATCGAGCGAAAGAGTATGTAAAACACCCTCAGCTTGAAAGCTATGGGGTCGGGTAAGGAAAATGATTGAACTTAAACTACACAAAGCTCGAAGCAAGTTCAAAAATATTTGCAATGACCAATAACATGCACTTATATTTCCCAAATGAAGGGCGTATAAAAAATATGTTAGGAAAATAAGGTGCATCGGAAACATAAGGAAATAAATAGGTAAGCAAAAAAGAAAAGTACAAAGCCGAAGGCAATGTAGGCCTCCAAAAAGTTGTAAAGCTAACGAACAGCAAAATATAAAACTAATAAAGACGCTCCCAAGGCGCATGCTCCTGAAATTGAGCTATAAAAGAAAGTTGCATAGATGGAAGATGCTGCCGAAGAAGGAACACCATATTCAGACGCTTCTGAGCACATCAAGTACGAAAATTTAACTCACCAAATCTTACCTTCTAAGTTAGGCTCCCGAGCGCACTTCTCAATAACAGGGAAACGGTTGAGCACTCCACCTAGCAAGCAAGATAAAGCACAATAAAAGATAGAGCTCAACCCGGACATATGATGTCTCTCTATTTGTATCGAATAAATCCATTCACGAGACATTATTTTGGGATTTTATTGGGACTAAGTGAGGAATTTTTACCTATTATTTGCTATATTGTACGGTTACCCCTAGTTTTGGACTTATTACTATTTATAGAGATTTTTTTGATTTAATAGTGTGTCTAGTGTGTAGATTTAAGTACATGCTTGATACAAGGGTCCAAGATGAGGAGGAGAACTCAAAGGATGAAGAAAAACTCCAAGACAAGGAGTAATTTGAACTTAAAGCCATTGTGGAGAGTTAGAGCTTTTTCTGGAGAGTTATCAAAGCTGATTGTTTCCATCACTACGACTTTCTGGTGAGATCTTTGGAACTGATTCATTTTTGGTTGGAAATAGCTTGAAGTCAGGTTTGCGTGGCAAGTGACGGTACTTAATTCAGAGTTAAGACGAAGAAGTTATGGCATTTGCACCTGCCGTGGTTCGAATCAGAATTCGGGCTCGTTCTAAAACTATTTTCTTAACCCTAAAGTGAGCCCAACGAATTTAAAAGCTTTATAAGCTCATTTTCCAGCCTCCGTTTAATTCCATCAACGCTTCATTTTAGAAATCATTTTATCCAGAGGAAAGAAGAGGAGGGGAAGCGTTAGACAGCATGAAGAGAAAGAACAATGGTTTGTCCATGAACCTAGTTATTCTACCTCAACCACTCACCATCTCCAACAGTAACTCTATCTTATTTTTAGTTTTAAACATGCATTTGAGCTTAGTTTTAATTATTTTTAATTTTATTAGTTCCAATTCGATTATGAGCTAAACTTTAATTCCTTGAGAATGCTTATGTAATACATTGTATTTTGCTATTTGACGATGTTATTTGATTTGAGATATCTTATATTGATGTTTAATTGATATGGGTTTTTAATATTCCATTGATTGTATGCATGATTTAATTACTCCTGTGCTCTGGCCATAGTAACAGGAGGCGTTGTAATTTTCCTAACACCCAGGTAGGGGAAATGATTACGGAAATAGTATAGAAATGCTTAGTGCCTTTTATCAGAATATATTAGCACGCTAGGTAATCACTAGAGGTAATAGGAACTTCACGAACCTGAAAGCCAAGAGTCTAGTAAGATATATAATTATTTTTGCCCTCTTTGGAAGATTAAATTGGATTAGAGTCTTGACTGGTGAGAACAATAAAACCACTCACCCTTATGAATAACAAAGTTAAGTAGAAACACAATAGATTACTTAGCAATACACTCAAGCATCTTCTCTATCGAATTAATTCTTTTTTAAATTAGTTGTTTACTTTCATTATTATTAGTTAATAATTTACTCTTCATTGCAATTAATTTAATCTTGTCTTTAGTTATTTATCTTAATACAAAACCCAACAAATATTTCCACATATTTCCATTTCGCTATTCGAATTACATACTTTACGCATTTATCTTACTTTGAAAACCATTAATCGCATGTCATCCTTGCGAACGAATACTCTACTTATCATTTCTTGCAACCTACTATCTGTACTCTACGGAGTCGATTCCCACATTGGTTGTATTTTATTTATTTAACTGGAACAACAAAGGACAACATACATATAAAGGGTCGAGCATGAAAAACGACAAGCAAAACAATCATAAGATAAAAACTCCATTACAAAAAAATAATAATCCCGAAGGTAGGGTTAGATGATGAGGGGTCAAGGCAAGTCATCCCCGACAACAACCCTCAGAATAGCTCCAAAAGCTTTGAACGAGCAACCTCAACATTCATACTCTGCTTTTTGGTACATTCCAAGAGCCTTGCTTGACATGTTCTCATGATGGGACGCTTTCAGAGGTACCTACCAACTGAAGTACAGCAAAAGACAAATCTTGAACAGAAGAAAAACATGGTGCCTAAAGTAGAAAGTGAAGAGACTAGATGAGCCCTACAAAGCACTTGAAGGCATCTATCTTTGAAAGTAAATGAAGGTAAAAATAAATATGCTCTTAAGTAGGCGTAAAGAAACACTTGATAACCAACTAATAAAGCAAGCAAATAATTGAAGAAACGACCATCTCCAACTACATTAAGCATCTTGAGGTTAGAATATCCCACACAAATATGCTAAGAAAGCTTCTACAATTCATGAAAGTTGAAATGTAAGACAAACATGATAAAAAAATAGAAAATCAGGAATCCCTTCAACAATCAAGCGTGAAGTATCAGAAAATCCTTTGAGTTTGGGGTGTGGGGATTCATTGTCTCTCATCTCCATTTTTATGTGTTTTCTAGGTAAAATTAATTTTTTTGAGAAGAATTAGATGTATGTAGAGTGTGTTTAATAGCTTGAAAGCATAATCTCAGTGAGTTAATGATAGAAATTAGTATGTTTATGAGCTATTTTATTTGGTATGCTTTGAAGTATTTGCAGGAAAACACACATTGATAGTAAAGAAAATATTAGTGAGCAATGTGATAGAAAGTATGTTCGATCTCAGGGAGCCTTGAGTGGTTTGTAGGCCGTGAGATCCAAGCTAGTTGACAAACCCATTTGATGAACGTGCTAGAGGTAAGAGAATAACGAAATTGCATGGTGTAGAAAATGATTAAGGAAGTTCTTTCATATTGAAACCATTTGAAGCCTTTAAACTTTCTCACCCTGTTATTTGATTTAATATGTTATATCCTTCTCAGCCCCTTCTAGCCTTTCTAAAGCCTTTTTATTTAGCCACATTATAATCCATATCCCTTTAGATTATAGGACTTTTCCATATGACCCGCACTCGAATCGCGATGCATAGACAGTTGTTTTAGAGCTTGAGTTTGGAGTGGTGGGTCTACCATTATGGGAAATATTATTGGGATGGGATTTTTGAGCTTATTAATTGTGCTCTATTATTATATTGATGATGATTCATAGGATTATATTGTAACCCTTTGCCGGGGTAATAGTGAATGAAAAAGAAGCTACGAGCTAAAATTGCCAACAAGGGCATAAAAAGAAAAGAAAAAATATATATATGAAAACATAGCGTGATATCTCAACATTAAAAAGACAGTTATAGCTATACAAAAGAAAAAAATTGATTTGAAAAGAATATATATTCGGACCGGCAAAGAGAAATTTTTATGTGAACATCTTATGCTTTAATTGGGTTATTGGGGATGCTACTTTGTGCATCAAAGAAAATCATTGGGTTGAGTGAGAAACGTTTTATGAGAGTAACTCAAGCTTTAGGGCAATTCGTTGATGGCTAGTGACGAGAGAGCCAAAAGCTCACTCTAAATTATCCAAATATACTATCATACCGTCCCTAAGCCTACATTACAACCTTAAAGACCTTTTGATTCTTTGCTATGTAATCGAGAAGTGATTAAGCCAATAGAGAGTAGTTAAATGGATCTTTGGATACTAGTGAAGTTCGATGAACAATATATAGCCTCCTTGGTGAACTAAGTAAAGTTCCTTTCCTTCTTACATTGCGAAGCTAATCTTGATTTCAAACCGTGTTGACTATGGATATGAAAAGTGTGCACGTATGTAGTTTGTAAATATTATTACATGAAATTTTCTGAGTAGTTGCTTTGAGTCTATTCTCCATATTCTGCTATCTTCTTCCCTCTGTGCTCAATTGACCTAGGTGTGTATTTAGAGACTTCCCTTTGTTTTTTATCTTTATTGTATCGGGACGATACAACTTTGAGTTGGGGGTCTTGATGTCTCCTTATTTGTGATGAATTAATGTTAGTTGGAGACATCATTTTTAGTGATTTAGGAAGTCTTCTAGTCGATTTTCTTGAGAAATGTTACACTTTCCTATTTTGAGTCTTGATTTAGTAAATTATTGTTTTTAGAGCATATTGGGTTTAATTATTTATTTAATGTGAAGCTTTAAAGATAATTATAGAGATTAATTAGATTCCAAGTCAAAGACTAAGAGATATGGAAAGAGATTAGCATGGAAATTGGAGATAAGGAAAGAAAATCTAAAAACATGGAAAAGGAAAAGCTGTCATAATCCTGAATTTCACCACCCACGACCACAAATCAGCTTATATCTCAGAATCGGTGTGGAATTTGGAGAAACGGTCAAGAGAAAAGTTGAATATCTTTCCGAGACTATGAATTTCGACTACTCATATGCGTCAAACGGATAAGAATTGAAGCTGTTAGGACCAATACAAAAACGGGCCTGATTCCATGTTTTAGGGTTACGAATTTGAGTTGGGCTAGGAGTCCACTACTTACCTTCTCCTTCAAGAAAACAAAATAGGGTTCCTAAACACCTATAAATACACCCTTATACCATTGTAAACATGTCTTTGCTCAGTTTCAAGTTTAGGCTTAGTCCTTACTTGTATTTTCTCAGTTTTAAATAATAGCTTAGTCTTTATAATTATTATTCATCCTTAGTATCAAGCTATTCATCCAATAAGCAAGCTGACCTATAGAGGAAGACAAGAAGAAGAAGTTGGAGAGTGACAAACTCCTCTTCTACATCTACCTTCTCTATATTTAGGGTAATTAGCTATAGATTTATGTTCAACCATAATTTTAAGTTTTTATTCTGTAAGTTTTACTTTTAATTGTTGGGTTATTATTTGTCTTGAATTCCATAATACTATTTGTTATTTTAATTGATTGAGCTTGACGTATATTGTTATTATGTGTTTTGACTTATTGTTACATCCCTAGATTTGGCCAATCTTAGAATTATTCTTAGTTATTGACAACACCACATAATCGTCTAGTTTTGATCCTTTGCCTAACTAGATAGCCATAAAGGTTTGATTTAATCACCAATCATTACTCAGGAATTCTTGGTAGTGGAGAGGTTGCTCCTAAGCTTAATAGAGGCTAGGTAGAATTTAGAATCCTAGTTAATATATAATGCTTAATCTGTGACAGGTTAGAATAACAACTTAGTAAAATAGACTCGTATTAGTGACCCTAATCTATTAGACTTACATCCATATTTATTTATCTGCATTCGTATTTGTTTATTTCATATCAGATAGTTATTCCTCTTATCCTATATTTATTCTAAAACATCTAAATTCATCTACGTTTGTTAAATATAAGTAGATCTAACAGATACAATCCCTGCGAACGAACTTGACTTATCAATAAAACTTGCAAACGATCTGTGATACTTGCAGTGAGTTTCGTGGTTCTTAAGGGTGTGTGCTCTTTATTATTATCTTTATTTATCTATTATTTTATCACACCTTTGCCCCCACCAGAAACACATAAAGCATAAGGAAACAAAAAGAAATAAAGTGACAAAGAAATTTTTCATATACTTATACATGAAAAACAAGGTTACATATCTTGATCAGAAAGGAGCTCTGAACCACTGTTACAAAGATATTTTATGCCTAAAAAGAGACAGAGGGTGACAAATGGAGCTCAACCACCAAGAAAGTGGAAACCAAGGGAAGGGGAGTGAAAATATCAGAACAACCCAAGAGCTATTGTCGCCAGTCATGGTCGGGGGCTGACAATAACAGGGTAAAATTACACAGTTGGGTGGTCGTTGTTAGAAGGGATACCCTAAAAAACAGGGAGTTTATTCTCTTTGACTAAACCCATCAAATGAGGGTGTCTATACTGGATAATATGGGTGCACATAAGATATCCATCCCTCTTTTCACCATTACAGGCTTGAGTTTCTCATCGACGCAACATGTCCTTGAACTCTCTCGAGGCATGTCTCCCCCTATGTGTGATATAAAAATCGATACCTGAGGAAGCGAGGCTCACAAGTGTACGAATCGTTGACAAGTAATAAGTAAGTATTCCAAGATCGTTCTCTACACATATTATGAGATTAATTTTTATTTGTGTTTTATAAAGTGTAGAGGGGGTTAAGTTGGAATTATTTGTTTTGTTTTGATGGAAAGGACTAAAATGCAAAATCTTAAAGTGATATTAATAATAATATAAACGAAAAGATGAAATGAAATATTATGAAAGATATGAGATAAGAACATAGCTCGAGAATACGTAAGAAATCCACACTAGTTTTGGTTTTACACTTTATTGTTTTATAGTTGAATTTAGTTCTATGTAATAGAAAAGATTCAACACTCTCCCTAAATTCTTTCCAGATAGATAAGAATCTACCTCACACCACTAGAGACCTCTTCTGAGTGTACCTGGTGATGATGCTCGGCTCCTAAGGTTCTTACCCTATGAACTTTTTGGTTCACTAACGAACACCAGAAGTTTATATATTATCATTCGTAACCTGATCCCTCCCCCCCCCCCCCTCTTCCGTGCGAAAGACCTAACTAATAAAGGAAACCCTCATTTTGCCATGGAAGGGCATGGCTTTCAAAGTTCAAACATATAATTAAAGCATAAAACTCAATTTTATTTCTATCAATTAGTCCCAAAACGCAATAAATTGCCATTAACGAATACTAAGATTCATGCATTATGTGATTCTCAAGCTATGAGAAGAAATAATTCATAATTAAAAACTGAAATAAAATGATCAAAGGTGTAAGCTTCGTGTTTAAATACAATAAATGTATGAAATACACTAATAACTACTGAAATCGGATGAAAGATGGAGGTGGAATTGTGTAGCAATGACTTCTTCTTCTTTTCCTTGAGCTCCAGGCGTGTGAATGGCTTCCAAATTGTGTAACTCCCTTTTCTCAAATTAAAAAATTTGATATATTAAGTCTAAAAACTCTTTTTGTAAGTGTGTGACTCATTTAAGCTGTCAAACTCAACCCAAAAATGTTTTCATAGATACCAGACTAGTTTGAGCCACAATAAAAACAATAACATTAACTTTGTCATCTCAACTCTAAATTGCAAACCATCACCTCTCACACTCTCCTAACTCTAAGTTCTATCTTGAAATAAAAGGGTTTTTTTTAGAATCCTAATTGAATGCATGCGGTGACTCTACAAAGTTGACTTTCAAAGTTTTATTGATTAGCGTTCATGATTTTTCCAAAAGGCTTTTTGATACTTTCACGCCATAACTTGGGGCTATCTTTGAATCTTTGACTTCTCCACATCATAACGAGGTCTCGTATTATTTGTGGACCTTAGAGATTCACACTTAAAAAAAATCAATGCACAAAATCTCCAAAAGTAAACAAATATTTAAATTTAGGCAAGAAATTTAAAATTATGTTCGAGTATAGAGTATAATCCTTCAAATAAGTCATGTAAACCTTTAAAAATATGTCTCATTACCCTATAAATCAATCAAAATATATAATACGTTAAGGCTCTGGCATGTCTCTTATAAATATCAGAGCGGATGTCCCTTTGCTTGTCCATCTCCCTAGCGTGTGTCGTTCTGGCGTGTTCGCTTAGTTGACAAACGATCATTTTCAACATGCAACTGATTAACCAGATCCCTGGCTTCATCCATCCCAGCTCTGATCCAAAAAAACTTGTCTGCGAATTTCCCCGAAGGAACCGGAGAATTAGATGCAGATCCTCTCCGAGAAGATCTGGCGTAATCCGTGACATAGTTGGGTGTTTTTCCATGGTAAGCACTGAGTTAATCAATTGATATACTATTTATATGGTTTACTCTATGGTAATTGTCTATAGAAGAGTTGGCCAAATGGGTTTAACATCGGATGGAGAATCAATCTTGGGGATGAATTGGGAAGAACAAGGGGTTGCACATAGATTTAGTAGGGCACTAAATCACGAAAATTTGGGATTGGGGAGTGTTAAGGGTATAAAGGTAGTAAATACCCATAATAGAAAGAATAAAAACATAGGAAAAATAGTGGGATATGGTAGAGTTTAACAGATGAAGATGAGTTTGACGGTGGGGAGGTTTGTCGCTTGGATGTAATATGAGAAGATTATGTTACACCCTCTTTGTCAAGTTTGAGTGGGGGATAATTCTGAAGTCTGAAACAACCAACTACAAGGAGAATGGAAGGAAATTTTTAGGATGGGATATATGAGACAATGATGATAAGGTAAAGCATTAGTGGAGGAAATATTAGAAAGCCGTTTCTAGACGTATGCACCAACAGTGGAAGGGTGTCTCTAGGAAATTTTGACCATGCATGCAAGCAAAAAATGCTTCATATTCCCAAGATGCGGGATTCAAAGTGGCTTTCTCAGAAAGTAATTCACGAAGCTAGAGGGAGACTAGCTGGACACGTCAATACAAGAAAGCTCCTTGGCCGACACATGGATTTCCACTCAAGAAGTGAAACGTTTCAGCTGCAACATCTTCTATATATTAGTGCAGAACTTTTCTTTTCACATCATTTTCATTACACAACTCTTGCTCTCCTTGGTGAATATGATTTTATTCTCAAACCTTGTCCTTGTAGAAAAGTTTTTATCTTGTGTGTAGAGTCTGTCTTCTTTTTCTTTTACATTATAAAATAGTCATTTTCCGTACAATTGTTGTTTATATGTTGTCCTCTATTCTTCAATTATGGATACGAAGGATAAAAATGCTTTACCCCTTATTAGTATAGATGATGCATCGGCCAAGTCTCTAGGGGTTATGAACATGAAAACTAGGGTTAAATTAGTAGAGGTTATGAGGGAAGAATGTCCTCTATTATTGCATGTTGTGGGTAACACAACTTTTTTCGCTATGGGGTTCAAGAAGATCATTACGAAAAGATAGGGTGTCCAAGGCAATTTTTTATGTACGAAGATTCATCACAACACCTTCAAAATGGATATTGAAAATGGAAAGGAGTTCATGGGGATATGGAACCTCATGCCTGGTACTGTATTTGGATTGCATGTGGGTTTCAACCAATGACCATCACATGTGAGGTTTCAGGATGTCCGGATAAACTACTCATCCTCGTGGTCCAAGTCACGAGGGCTGACATTTGTTCAAAATACACTTAATACCAATACCATTTGTGCATTGAGCAAAAAGTTAATCAAATTGGAAGAGGCTGATTTTACGCGGCTACAATTCAACAAAGAAATACAAATAGAGTGTTAAGTATTAGATATGTCGTAGGAAACTGGACTGAGTCCCTAGAGGTTATTACGAATTTTATCGATCTTTTACAAAGAGTTTATACTGAAAAAGGAGGGTCAGACATTTCAAAAGCAAAATATTTATCCCGGAGCAGGTTACATAAGATATGAATGAATTTTTAACAAGAGAGCCGACTATGTACGAGGTGTAGAAGGCGATTTTTGACATGTTACCAACAAAGGCACCGGGGCTAGACGACCTCAATGGAATGTTTTATCAACACTTATGGGACAATATTAAAGAAGATGTATATCTTATGGTTTAAGGAATATTTTTAATAAAAATATCTCTCTTCACAAATTTAACGAAACTCTGATCACACTTATTAAAAATGGTGATATCCAATAAAGGGTGGGCGATTATCGATCCATCTTTTGTGTTAATTTTGGATATAAAATTATCCCAAGCAATTTGGCTAACATATTGCAGAGATTCATGGATGATATGGCTTACCATACACAAGCAACATTCATTAAGGGACAAGCGATTCAAGACTCATTTCTAATTGCACAAGAAGTATCCTTTTGTTAGTGAAAAAAAAGATGAAACGCAACACCCATCTGGCGACTTTTAAGCTGGACATGGCAAAAGCATATGACCAGGTAAGATGGGTATTCATTCTCAAAGTACTACGAGAACTTGAATTTCATGAGAAATGGATTAGATGAGTTGACAACTGCATATCAACTGAGTCCTTTCAAATTAATCTTAACGGGAAAGGTATGTAAAAGTCTAAGCCTGACAGGGGGTTGCGTCAAGGGGACCCCTTATCCTCCTGTTATTTTCCCTAATAACTGAAGCACTTGTGAGTTTGATAGAGAAACGGGTGGCACATAAGTGCATATATAGGTGTTCAAATTACCAGAAATTTCCCTACCCTATCACACTTACTGTTCGTAGATGGTCTGCTATATATCTTAGCGGAGATCTAAGAATTTGGACAATGTATTCAAATTTATTGCGTTGAATCTGGTCAAAGGGTTGATGTGGTTAAATCTACAATTTTTTTTTTAGTAAGGACACTCCAGAGGATCTTCATAAAGAGTATGTGGAATGTCTTAAAATCCAAGAGACCCAGGACCTTGGGAAATATCTGGAAATTACACTTTGTTATAAATGGTAAAAAATGGAGATGCTAACATGGACCATAAAATAAGGTGTTCTTTGAAAGCACAAGGATGGAAGACAAAGATATTGTCAAAAGGTGGAAGGGAGGTGTTTGTGAAGGCAGTTTGCAAGCAATCTTGGCATACCCAATGTCGATTTTCTCCTTCCCAGTGAGCTTCTGCAAGAAACTGACATCTATAATTGCAAAATTTTGGTAGGATTCATGAGAAAAAAGGAAGATTCACTGGGTAACATGGGAAACAATGACAATCGCCAAAGTATTGGGAGGGATGGGTTTAGGGATTTCAAAAGGATGAATAGGTCACTACTTACTTCACAAGCATGGGAAATTTTGAAAAGCTTAGAATCATTGGCAACCCGATTGCTGAAAGGTATATATTTTTCCAGATGTGACTTTCTTGATGTTAAAATTAGATAGAGCGTGTCTTGGTCATGGGCGATAATCCTAGAGGGAAAAGAATTAATAAAACAAGTAGGTTTATGGCAAATAGGGGACAGGATAACCATAAACATTTAGAACCATAAATAGAAGAGAACGAATTGGAAGCTCGAGAAGCCACAACAGAACGTTATCGACGAGGTAGCACAACTGAAGAGAACAAACAAAGACGAGTGGGACACAAAATCTTTGGATAATATCATCCCTTCACCAATTATTCCGTAAATTGCTAGAATCCAGATTTTACAAAGACACGAACCAGATATGTTTATATGGCATCATACTATGTTTAACGAATACTCTACAAAAACTGGATACAAGGTGTTTACCAACACTGAAACTGAAGGGTCTTTAGAATCATTTGAGGTGGATGTACATAATAAATCAAAGCTTTGGACTAAAGAGTAGAAATCTAATGTTCCAGCAGAAGTTAATTTCATCTAGAAATCGTGCAAGAACTCTCTCCAGACAAAGAACAATCTGCACAAGCGGCATTGTGCGAAAGACGCATGATGCTATTAGTGTCAGGAGATATCTGAGACGGTGGTTTATTTGTTGCTTACTTGCCTGGTTTTACCGAGTGATCTAGGCAGGATCGGCGTTACAAATAGGAGTTGTTCAAGAATACAATGGAAAATTGGGTGAATGGATACCAAAGACAACATGCATGTATGCGGACGGGGGATGGCCCCAAAAGTGAGTATATCATATATTATGATTTTGATCTGGAATATTTAGAAAGTAAAGATAAAAAAAATTCCACAAAAATGGGACAACATAGGTTTCTTCGGTTATTTGGGTTACTAACAACGCAATGACCAAACTTTTTGGTCCCCGTTGAAGGGAGGACAATACAAACATGGTAAGGAACAATGTAATAAATAATGTTGATCATCAGGATATGATGAACCAATATGACACCGACTTAATTTTCACATGTGACACATCTTTCAAGGGACTATGGGAACTAACAGGGATAGGTGTGATTAGATGGGACAAAAAATCGAGGATTAGAATGAAGCACTCAAAAGCTAAATATGGGGAATCGTCAACACAAGGAGAAAATGCAACAATGATGGTCGTATTGTATCTTTGTAGAGAAACACATAAAGAGGCGAAAGTTGTATTGTCTGAAAACCTTGAGACTATTCAAAGTATTGTGATGCCACCAACAACAAATTGGTCACTGAAATAGAAGACAAGGATCAACTTACTTGGACCAAGGAGATACATGGGTTGTACACTACTAAATCAGCATTTTGGGACCTAGAAATAGAAGAGTCACAAAGTATGATGAAGTGGGGGAAAATATGGAAGTTGCAGTGCCCCCAGCGAATTAGGGTACTAATTTGGCGAGCCGTACACGAAAGGCTTGCGACTTGTGGTAATTTGGCTAAACGAGGAGTGGTGAATTCGGGTCTTTGTCCGTGTTGTGGGTTGACTGAAGAAAGTGCATTTCATGTATTTAAAGAGTGCGAGTGTGTTCAGGAGATTTGGAAACTTATTGGAGAGGAATCTCGACGTTTTTCGGACTTAAATGAATCTCACTGTGTTAGTAGTGATGAGTTAAGGAGTGAAGTTATCTCAGGGACTAGAAGTGCAATTTCAGTAAATATTAGTGGGGCTGGAAGTGAGACTTTACATCAGCCATCCACATGTTTCATTTCTGGTGCAGGTAACTACCGAGGGCAGCAGCTGGAGTCTTCGGAGGGGCAGTACAACAGCAATCAGGGGCAGCAAATCCGTGGGACCCACACAAGGATTTCGAGCGACAGGGAGGCTAATACTGAGCAGCGACATTCTGCTGTAACATTACAATCGCAGCAATATGTTGAGGCGTCAGGTATGGAGCTTAGGAATCTGTGTTATGCTTGGTGGAACAAAAACATTACAAGTACAGGGCTATACAAGGGTATTATGTGGAGCGTATTTTTTAGCGCCTTGATAGATGTTATTTGGAAGATTCGCAACGATATCGTATTTAATGGAGAGGATTTCCCTAATGCAATAGTAGTGATTCGCAAAGCACATTTTATTGCAGCTAATTACTCTAGAGTGTGGGGTATGATCCCGGGTAGAGCACCTAAATTCAAGCATTACATGGATTTTGTGGGATGGACTAAGCCTAAAACGGGCTATAAAATGAATACGGACGGAAGCTATGATAGGTTGAGCAAGTGTGGAGGTGGTGGTGGTGTCATTCGAGACGTGGATGGGAATTGGATATGCGGTTTTGCGATAAGGGTCGATTGGGATATGATCACGGGTTTGGAGATTGTAGCGCTTCACCAGGGTCTTAGCCTTGCTGAGGAACTTGGATTGGCTGAGGTGGAGGTAGAAATTGATTCACAAGAAGCTTTGGATATGATTGCGAGCGAGAATTATCGAAGGGGTCCGGCGGCATTTTGGATCCACCGGATAAGACAGATACTTAGTAGAAATACAGCTTTTCAGATTCGTAAGATATTCAGGGAGAGTAATATGTGTGCAGATTGGTTAGCAAAACGGGGTGCAAATCAAATGGAGCATTATCGGAGGCTTGATCACCCGCCAGATGGTATTTGGGGGATTATTACACGAGATCGAATGGAGTGGAAGACTCCAAGATTGTTATTTAATCCTGGTTTAGCATGTTTACTAGACTAGTCTAACTTTTGTTATTTCATGACCTGTTAAGGTCTCCCATGTATTGAAAAAAAAAACAAATTGGTCACTGAGAATAGGGGGTGAGTCAGGAGTTGGTGTACCCAAAATGCATTGAAAGTTTTGTTTTTGAAAATAGAGACTGGTCGATAGGCTTTTTCTTTCGTTCGTCTGTGAATTTACCCAATAAAAAACATAAAGATTGGATTCTAGAAGGAGAGAAGGAGAGAGAATCAATAAAATAGGATCGGATTACATACATTCCACATCCCAACAAAAGATGCTTGCCTTTCCATGTATGATGTATCCTGAAAAAACAGTGTTCCTCTCCGAGACTAGACTAATAAATTCGGTGTGCTGCCATCCTATCTCCCAAGTGCTTGTCAGCAGCTTCTCCTAAGTCCCATGTGGCTTTTATGAATGCTACTAGGATAGTTAGTTAAGTTAATACATCGGCATCGAGTAGTCAGCAAAAGTTGTGGGTGGGTGGTGGTGCCTATACCGACACATAAATGTGGCGCTATTATTTCTTTCATTCTCTTCGAATAAACAAACACGAATTTACAATTTTCTTATCCAATTTCAGCGGTACTTTTTGTTGGAAAAGGTCTCTAAAAACGCAGTGAAATAATAAATCTCAATTTCATTATTTGTGAGATTATTTTTTGGACAGCCTTCTTTGTGAGATTAAAATAGTTCTTTTTTTGGTTATAAAAAAACAAATATCAGTCAAGGTCGAGCT
The DNA here is from genome assembly GCA_029959085.1 of Nemophila menziesii. Classification (NCBI taxonomy): domain Eukaryota; kingdom Viridiplantae; phylum Streptophyta; class Magnoliopsida; order Boraginales; family Hydrophyllaceae; genus Nemophila; species Nemophila menziesii. The sequence continues at coordinate 10,683,005 of JARWIR010000021.1, forward strand.
AAAATCCAACAGAAGATTAATATATATAAGTAATAATATATACCATAAAAAGTCATACCACCTATGACGTGGCGTGAATTTTATTATAATTCGTTAATTTTTTTTTATTTGATTAACGATTTATTATCGACCAATTCACACCATGTTATAGGTTGTATAATTTTGGATGGTATATATCATATCATATTATATATATATATATATGTATTATCGAGGTAAAAATTAACTGAAGATTAATAAAATCATGATTATAATATAAAAGATATATCGTTGTAGTCTAGTGTTTATTAAGAGATCTATGGATATTAATGTGCTATGTTCATTTAATTTCTATAAGCCACCCTTAAAATAATGGAGTAATGATATATACCACTCAAATTCATACCACCCAAATACCATCCAATAACGTGGCGTGAATTGGTTGGCTATAAATCGTTAATCTATTTATTTTTTTGACTAATTAACGATTTTACCAACCAATTCACGCCATATCATTTGGTGGTATTTGAGTAATGTATATCATTACTCTTATGAAATTTAGTAGAATGTCCGTTGAACACATTTTTAAATATATTGTTTTATCATATTAAGAACATATAGGTAAATTTAATTTCAATTACAGTCCTTAATGTGAAATTATACCTGGCAGATAAGTGTTACTGAATGATATAATATCAAAATTCTTAAAAAGGTTAAAATAAGTGGTTCTCCGCTATATTAAAAAATTAGAAAAATAAGTAATTGTTAATAGAATTAATAACATCACACGGCTTTGTGGCGATGTTTAATGTTACGGGCTGATATTTTTTCTCACTCGAGACACAAATTGGGGTTTTATCCTACACGGGAGGCACTTAATCATGTCCATAATTAAGAAGTGATATCTTTGATACAGGTGTGTAACGTTATTATTTTGTCTTGGTCTGATTATATGAAGCGTGAATGTGCTATCAACCCAATGGATAGGTGTGACCCCTTCCCAAACCCGGGGAAAGAGGGACGTCGTGCAACGTCTGAAGTGTCATCTACCCTATATATTATCAGAGCCTAATCATCTCTAGTCAATTTGAAACAATTGTGGAGAGACATCAGTTGGAGATAGATGCGAAGGGCATATAGTAGTTTGGTCGGTCAAGAGGACTTGCCAACCCCGAGGGGAAACTGGTGGATAGGTGGTTCATCATTCCTCTGCCTGCAAGTGATATGGTCGTGAAGTCTGCCTAGGATGGGTGACAGGCGTATCGGTCTTATCAAGCTTCCGCAAATTGGATATTGGTTGACATGTACACTTGTGTGAGGTATTACCAAAATATTGGTTTACCAGCCACCTAGTCTCTCGGTAAAGGTGATGACTTTTAGCGACCATCTACGGTTACTAGACATTTTTTTCGTTAGGGGTTTCATTGTGGTCGCCAGTTCTTTGATCTTATAGCGACCATTTATCGGTCGCGATGATGTCTCCCCATTTGTGATGTATTAATCTTAGTTGGAGACATCATTTTTAGTGTTTAGGAAGTCTTTTAGTCGATTTTCCTATGATATAGTGCACTTTCCTATTTATTTTCTTGATTTAATGATTTATTATTTTTAGAGCATATTAGGTTTAATTTATTTATTTAATGTGAAGTTTAAAAGATATATAGTAATTAATTAGATGCCAAATCAAGTCTAAAGAGATAAATGAAAGAAGATATGCATGAAAATTGGAGATAAAAGAAAGAAAATATAAGTATGGAAAGATAAAGTTGCCAATTAAATCTGAATTTCAGCAGCCACGTCCATAAAAGTAATCATAACTCAATATTTTCTAGGAATCTGGAAGAATGGTCTGAAGCAAAAGTATAGAGCTTTCCGAGACGATCAGTTTCGATATAAAGAACGCGACAATAAGAGTTGAAACAAAGAAGTTACGGCCAAAACAAAACAACAACACCTTATTACCTTTTCTATATTTTAGGGTTATGAGTTTGAGTTGGGCTAGGAGTATAAGTTACTTGTCTTCCACTCCAAGAAAACGAATTAGGGCTTCCTAAATACCTATAAATACACCCTTAAACCTTTGTAAAATCATCCTTGCCTCCCATAAATTAGTCCTTAAGTTTGATATCATTAGAGTTATTGAAGAGAGCAAGATGACATTCATGTATCTTTATTTTAGTTTTATTCCTTCAGGTATGAACTAATTTCCATAGCTTGGGTTTTGCATTATGTATAATATATGAATTTTATTTTCTTTCTATCCAAGTTTCTTTGGGAATTATATGTTTTAAAATTGATTCTAGCTGCTTAACCATATATTTGATTTATGTGCTTTAATTTATTGTCTGTCTTAAACCTGATCAATTTAGGGCTATGCTAATAGTAGTTAGATGGTCACCCAGAAGGGGTGTCTAATTATTGAAACACCACATAAACGTCTAGTGTAAGGAATTGGTCCTGACAACACCAGCCTAACTAGATAGTCATTAAGGTTTATTTTAATCACCATTCATCATTAGTAAGCCAGACTACACCTAAGACCCTAGTAGCGCAGAATAACCCTATTTGAGTACCCTCGTGATTGTGAGGTCGCCACCCTAGTTCTTTCTCCGGGGATAGGGGGATTTAGAATCCTGACTACTTATCTAAGAGCTATTATCCACCTTATAAACTGAATTGATAGAAAGAATTAGAAGGATTGGTGCATACTAGCAAAACCTAAGCTATATTCTCTTATCTTATTCCTCTCATATTTAATTATTTGTCCTTTAATTTTTTTAGTTGTTAATCTCATCTCTCAATCAATCATATCTATTTTCTGTCTTTTAATTATTAATTGCTACTCTGATTTTTTTCCCATCCGTATAACACACTAAGTCCCTGAGAACGAATCTTCTTATCATTAAAACTTGCATACGTCATGTAATACTTGCAGTACTGTGCTAGTCTAGGGTGATTAGTGCGTTGTTTTCCGTATTTATTAATCATATTTTTATCACACCCTAGGCGACACCAAGTTTTTGGCGCCGCTGCCGGGGACTTGTGTCTTGTTAGCATGTAAGTTATTTATTTTTGGTAGTAGTAGTTTTTAGTTAAGTTTTATTTTCCAGTCTTTATTTTTATTTTTCCAGATTTACGCTTGTTGGTTTGTTTTAGTCTTTTTCAGGTTTTAGCAGTGCATCCTTGACCTCCTCTTGCGGAGCCCGAAAGGAGCTTCAGAGCTTATAATAAACGTATCAGAGAAGAGAGAAACCAATGAAGAGTTATGGCTGAACATCAAGAAGTATTAGATCCACCACTATTGGATCCACCACTTGGTCCTTTAGGACCTCCACCACCACTACCACCAGGAGATAACAGAAACAACAACAGAATTGAACAAGATCTCCCAGGCTTGGGAGCACCTTTTCGAGTTCAACCATTAGGTTATCGTCCTCCAAAGCTCCAGAATATCAAGTTCAGGCCCGATCCGGGCATATGCTCAGTCAATTCCAGAATTTCAGACTCTATAGTGGTGCAGAAGTTCAAGATCTGGTAAGAGCAATTCAGAAGTTCATGCAGATTTGTGATGCCTATGTTACTCCAGGCATTACACGTGAGCAACTGTATTATCACATGTTTTCGTTCTTTTTGACCTGCAAAGCTGGTGATTGGCTAGATAGACAACCACCAGGTACAATTACTACTTGGGCAAAACTTCAAGCCGCATTCTTTAACCGTTTTTATCCGAATGGTATGAGACTCAAAGATCAAATCGAGCTTGCTAAGATTTGTCAAGAGAATGGAGAAGAAGTAGGAGACGCATGAACAAGGTTTCAACAGAAGTTAGCTAGATGTCCACTCCACGGTTACACCCCGTCTATACAATTAGCTATATTTTATCAGGGTATCGATGCCGAAAGTAGATTGAGGGTAAATAATCTTGAAAAGGGAAATTTTGTGTCCATGAATCCTGCAGAAGCCGCCGAAGATATGGAAAACATAATAGAAATAGAAAGTAGTTGGCCACTTTCACGAGCTCCTGTCACAAATACCAGAGGTACGCTTCGATTAGATGCAGAAACTGCAAACTCAGCTTAACTTGCCGCATTAGAAAATCAAATCAAAGAGATTAAGCTTGAGATGCAGAAGAATTTAGCCGCATCAAATGTAGTGCAAGAAGCACAAGGTTGTATACAGTGTGGGATCACAAATCATACATGGGAAGAGTGCGAAGGAAATCCAGCATCTGTTTATTTCATATCCAACCGAGGAAATTATCAATTTGGTAACAGGAATCATCCGGGTATTCAGTATTTAAATCCACAGGGGGCCGCTAATCCAGGTCATTTTCAATCTCGTCCCCAGAATAACTCTTTCAACCAAGAGGTCAAGCTCCATATCAAGGAAATCAGAATTATAATCGACCTGCTCCTCCACATCAACCTGCTAATGATGCATATACCTACGCTTTAGCTCAGAAGACACTACCACAATATCCTCAAGAGGGAGTTGCGGGTGATCAACAACTGAAGAATTTTATGGATCTTATGACCACTAATATGCATTCACGGAACGAGAAGTTAAGAGAACAAGTAGCTTCAATCCAGATTTTAGGTACGCAAGTAGAACAAATGAATAAAGTTCTTACTAATATTATGGAAGCGAAAGAATTGAAGGCTATCGAAGTAGGTGATTCCAATGTTGGGTTCGAAGCTTGTAAGGCTATTTTACTTGAAATTAAAGAGAATAAGAAAGTACCGCCTACTACAGAAAGTGCTGTGGAAGTTCCTATAACTGAAGAAGAACCAACCAAGTCTAGCCCCGTGGACTCAGACTGTTCTGAAGATGAGGATGAAGATTCAGAAAAATCCGAATTCATACAGCTTCTGAGAGATATGTTAGAAGAGATTAGATCAGTTATGGAGTTACAAGATGCTAGAGCTAAAGAGAATGAGGAAGAAGCCTCAAAAGAGCTGAAAGTAGAAGTTGCACCTGCTGTGCAAGAAAAGAAGGTGGAATCGCCACCAGTTGTTCAAACAGTGTCACCAACCATTCCTGATACAAATCCAAAGGTAGACATTGAACTCAAGACATTTGTAGATGTGTATACTCCTGAAAATATCAACGCCCAAATGCTTGAGATTGCCAAGAAAGGGCTTACACCGCAACAAGTATTCACACAAGTTATTCCAGAGAAAGAATCGAGTGTAGAAGCCAAGAAAGAGACTGTAGCTCATACTGAGAGAGTCTCGAGGAAAGTTAAAAAAGATTTACCATTGAAACTCAAAGATCCAATAAGCTTTAATCTTCCTATTCAGATAAATGGTACGCTCAAGGTGAAAGCTATGTGTGATGTGGGTTCAGGTGTGAATCTTATGCCAAAGTCCATGTTCGAGAGACTTGGACTTCAGAAATCAGAGAAAGTTCCAGTGAAGTTGCAGTTTGCTGATAACTCAGTTACCAAGACATGGGGAACAGTAAAGGATGTTCACGTCCGATCAGGTAATATCACCATCCCTACTGATTTTTTTATACTTGATTTCGATGCAGATAAGCAGGTTCCAATCATACTTGGAAGGACTTTCATGGCCACAAGTCAGAGCATAATCAACTTCCAGATGGGACTGTTAACCTTCATGCTAAAAATGTATCCGAGACATTCTATGTCTGGGGGTAAGAAACCAAGGATGTCAGATCCCACCGTTCCTATCATCCACAGCCTTTCACATCACAAAGTCCCTAAAGAAAAGATCCACGCAAAACCTGTGGATACTGAGCCAAAGATTGAGTTTGGGGTCAGCCATGAAGTTCTATGGAAAGCCCTCAAACCAGAGAATAGGTCACGAAGACATAAAGACTTGTGGATGTGACCATTTGTAGTCACTAAAGTGGTTTCAGCTAAGGTGATAGAGACCAGTCCCAAAGGGGAATTAGATGGAGATTAGTGGATCCCATAGCCTTGCTCGTTGCTGGGGAGGCTATATTCGCAAATCTTGATAGAGGTAACGCGTCTAACTTTGAAAGACGTTAAATAAAAGTGCTGTACGGGAGACAACACGAAACTTTTTATGTTTTTATGTTTTTAATTCATGTCCAGTTTAGTTGTTTTTAGTTGATATTGCATATTCGAGAAAGGTATTAGTGTTTTTGATGTCAGGTATTAAGAGAAATCGAGTTAGGGAAGAAAATAAACTTTTGAGCATATTCTGATCAGCTCACTGGTAAGCCGGTGAAATGACCGGTATGCTGGTGGGTCAAAAATCCGTGGCACGGTTCGTGAAATAAGGTTCCATGCCGAGACGAAGATTTTCGAAAAAAATTTCCCACCGGTAAGCCGCTCACACCACCAGTATACCGGCCCGATGAAAATCCGTGGCACGGTTTGTGAAATTGGGTTTAATGCCGAGAGCAACATGGAAAAACCGTGGGCGCGATGGTCGACATGGTCTACGACCGGTAAGCCGGTCATATGACCAGTATGCCGGCCAGCGCTGCTGGATAGAGAAAAAAAGTGCGTTTTTTAGGTTATAAAGAAGAAGAGGTTAGTTCTATTCCGAATATTTCAATCCTTAAGCCTCTCTTTCTTCTCCAAAACTTTCCCAACTCCATTAAAGCTTCATCAAACCTTCACCAAACATCAAAACACTACCCAATCACCATAAAAACACATCAATTCCTTTCTCCACATCATTAGAAAGAAGATTCAACCACCGAAATCATACCAAAGCACATTGAATCCAAGAATCAAAAGCCTAAATTTTCAAAATTCATCCAACAATTTCTTAGATCCATACCAATCCATCAAGAATCCATCTTACCCATATAGATAATCAGCTTCATAACACCTTTCCTAACCCAAGTAAAGCTTTTTCAACCAATAATCAAGAGTTTCAAATTTCAAGAGTGGTTAAAGCTTTGAGTTAGAGGTCAATTGAGATGACTAAGAGAACATAAACATTATCTACTGTAAGGGAGATGAAGAAAAGAAAGGTATTGGGTTCTATTGAGAAGAAATCAATTGAGAAAAGTTCAAGTTACAACATAAAGGGTAAAACAGGTCAAGAGAAGAGAGGACAGCTAGCCGTGGTGAATGTAATGGGCAAAAAGGTTCCAGCTTTTGTTAAGAAAACACCACAACCTCTACAGACCGAAGGTCGTACACCCGAAGAAAAAGAGAAAGCTTCAAGGGCCATGATAGCTTCTGCAAGGAAACAATTACAGGAACTTCCTTTTGCTTATGAGAAAGTATTTGAAGAAGAAATTGGTAAAGGAGAGTTCAAGAGATTCTTGGTGACCGGTGAAAGATTGGGTTGGTCTATGTTCATGGTAAGACGTTCTAATTTATGCCATGAGTTAGTTTCCGAATTCTATTTTGGCCTTATTAGCTGAGATAGTAAAGGTTGTGTTCCAGTTAGAGGCAAGTTAGTTCCTTTTACAATTGAAGAGATTCGAAACCACTTCTAGTTTAAGAAATTGGTTGGACCATGTAAGTATAGAGAAGCGGTGGACAATATCAAGACTTTCGATTGGAATTTACTTTTTGAGCATGTCTTAGATAAATAAAGAGTGCAGTCACATAAGGGAGAGTTAAAGGCACCTTGGCCTTACAAATATCTCCAACCGGATACAAGAGTTTGGCACCACTTTCTTACAACTAATGCCTTTGGAAACACAAGAAATTCGGATGTAACTAAGAAGAACGCTATCTTGTTGAATTATATTTTGAGAGGAGAAGAAGTGGATGTGGCATAGTTTATCTTTGAGGAGGTGATGCGATTTTCTATCTCTCCCATTTAGTTATTTAATGTGAAATAACCTACTATGATCACGTGTCTTGTTCGAAAAGCAAATGTGATTCTAGGTTAAGGAGAGAAACTTAAGTTTATGACGAGTAATAATATTGACAATGCTTGGATCAAGAAAATTTTGAGAGGAGCGGGAATCACGCAACTTTCAAAAGAAGAAAAGGATCGTATTTGGGAAGAGAATGTAGAGAAGCGATTAAATAAAGTCGAAGCAGCTTAAACTTCCTTGGCCGAAGATGTGGCACAAATCAAAGCTAATCAAGTGCACATCATGACACTCCTTGAGAAATTAAAGAAAGATCCAGTAAATCTTATCTTGGATGTCGATAATGCGAGGCAATAGCCTCGAGAGTATGTTCTCTTTCTTCCTCACCATTCCTGTATATGCTTTATCTACTAGTTTTAATTTCTGTTTCGAGTTTTTTTTCGAGTCGTAAGGACACGCCTCTTTTTTGAGTTGGGGGTGTAGGGTTCGTTGTCTTTCATCTCTATTTTTCTGTTTTTAGGTAGAAATTAAAATTTTTGATACATGGGAATTAGATGTAGAGTGTGTTTAATAGCTTGAAAGCATAAGCTCAGTAAGTTAATGATAGAACGTAGTATGTTTGTGAGCTGCTTTATTTTGTATGCTTTGAGTATGATTTGCAGGAAAACACACATTGATAGTAAAGAAAAGATTAGTTAGCAATGCGATAGAAAGTATGTTCGATCTCAGGGAGACATGAGTGGTGTGTAGGCCGTGAGATCCAAGCTAGTTGACAAACCCATTTGATGAACATGCTAAAGGTAAGATAATGACGCAATTTCATAGTTTAGAAAGTGATTAAGGCGGTTCTTTTATAAGCCCCTTGTTTCCTTTTAGCTTGATGTCCAAATTTATATTATATATCCTTCTCAGCCCCTTCTAGCCTTTCTAAAGCCTTTTTATTTAGCAACATTATAAGCCATATCCCTTTAGATTTTAGGACTTTTCCGTATGACCCGCACTCGAATCGCGATGCATAAACAATTGTTTTAGAGCTTGAGTTTGGGGTGGTGGGTCCACCATTATGAGAATTATTATTGGGTTGGGATTTTTGGAGCTTATTAAGTGTGCTCTGTTCTATATTTATGATGATTCACAGGTTTATATTGTAACCCTTTGCCGGGGTAAGAGTAAATGAAAAAAACTGAAAAGTATGAAAATAAAATTGATATGAAAAGAATATATTTGGACAGGCAAAGAGGAATTTTTATGTGAACATCTTTATGCTTTAATTGGGTTATTGGAAATGCTAATTTGTGCATCAAATCATTGGGGTGAGTGAGAAACATTTTATGAGAGTAACTCAAGCTCTAGGGAGATTCGTTGATGGCTAGTGAGGAGAGAGCCAAAATCTCACTCTAAATTATCCAAATATACTTATTGTACCGTCCCTAAGACAACATTACAACCTTAAAGACCTTTTGATTCTTTGCTATGTAATCTAGAAGTAATTGAGCCAATAGAGGGTAGTTAAGTGGATCTTTGGATACTAGTGAAGTTCGATGAACAATCTATAGCCTCCTTGGTGAACTGAGTAAAGATCCTCTCCTTCTTACATTGTGAAACTAATCTAATCTTGAATTCAAGCCGTGTTGATTGTGGATATGAAAAGTGTGCAGGTATGTAGTTTGTAAATATTATTACATGAAATTTTCTGAGTAGTTGCTTTATGTCTATTCTATATATTCTGCTATCTTTTGTCCCACTGTGCTTAATTGACCTAGGTGTGTATTTAGAGACTTCCCTTTTTTTTATCATTATTGTATCGGGATGATACAACTTTGAGTTGGAGGTTTCGATGTCTCCCCATTTGTGATTATTTAATCTTAGTTGGAGACATCATTTTTAGTGTTTTAGGAAGTCTTCTAGTCGATTATCCTATGATATAGTGCACTTTCCTATTTCTTTTCTTGATTTAATGATTTATTATTTTTAGAGCATATTGGGTTTAATTTATTTATTTAGTGTGAGATATATAGTAATTAATTAGATGCCAAATCAAGTCTAAAGAGATAAAGTAAAGAAGATATGCATGGAAATTGGAGACAAAGGAAAGAAAAAATAAGTATGAAAGATAAAGTTGCCAAGTAAATCTGAATTTCAGAATTCACGTCCATAAAAGTAATCATAACTCAAGATTGGGTTGGAATTTGGAAGAATGCTACTAAGAAAAAGTATAGAGCTTTTCGAGACGATCAGTTCTGATATAAAGAATGCGTCAATCGGAGTTGAAAAGAATATGTTACGGCCAAAACAAAACAACAACAGATTATTACCTTTTCTATATTTAGGCTTACGAATTTGAGTTGGGCTAGGAATCCAAGTTACTTGTCTTCCACTCCAAAAAAATAAATTAGGGCTTCTTAAATACCTATAAATACACCCTTAAACCTTTGTAAAATCATCCTTGCCACCCATAAATTAGTCCTTAAGTTTTATATCATTAGAGTTATTGAAGAGAGCAAGATGACATTCATGTATCTTTATTTTAGTTTTATTCCTTCAGGTATGAACTAATTTTCCCATAGCTTGGGTTTTGCATTATGTATAATCTATGAATTCTATTTTCTTCTATCTAAGTTTATTTGAGAATTATATGCTTTAAAATTGATTCTAGCTGCTTAACCATATATTTGATTTATGTGCATTAATTTATGTCTGTCTTAAACCTGATCAAGTTAGCGTTGTGCTAATAGTAGTTAGATGGTCACCCAGAAGGGGTGTTTAATTATTGAAACACCACATAAACATCTAGTGTAAGGAATTAGTTCTGACAACACCAGCCTAACTAGATAGTCATTAAGGTTTATTTTAATCACCAATCATCATTATCACGGAAGAAGGGACTCACTAAGCCGGGATCACTAACTAATACTAATCTAATATAATAGAAAACACTAATATAAAAGAACTGTCTTTTCTGTATACTTTCCCCGGTTCCGCTGCTACCGCGGGCTTTACGCAATCGATCATCGGATTAGATAGATATCCCTTCATTCAACACAACATAGGTCATCGAAAGGATCTCGGAACCCACCAAAGTACGAAAGCCAGGATCTTTCAGAAAACGGATTCCTATACGAAGAGTGCATAACCGCATGGATAAGCTCACACTAACCCGTCAATGTGGGATCCAATTCGAGATTTTCCTTGGGAGGTATCGGGAAGGAATTGGAATGGAATAATATCGATTCATACAGAAGAAAAGTTTCTCTATTGATTCAAAGACTGTACTACCTATGGGATAGAGGAAGAGGAAAAACCAAAGATTTCACATAGTACTTTTGATCGAAAAATCAACCAGATTTATTTCATACCCTTCATTCAATGAGAAAGTGGGTCAAATTTTACAGGACCAAACATATGGGACTTAAGGAATGATATCAAAAAAATAGAGGGAAAATAGTAAATAAAAATGAAGTAGAAGAACTCAGATTCCAAATGACCAAATTCAAACTTAAAAAGGATCTTTCTAATTCTCGAAGAATGAGAGGCAAAGGGATTGATCGAGAAAGATCTCTTGTTCTTATTCTAAGATCGTGATTGGATCCGCATATGTTTGGTAAAGAGAATAATCTTCTCCTTTGAGAATAATCAAAAAAGAAATGCAAAGTGTTCAATTGGAACATGAAAACGTGACTCAATTGGTCCTAGTTACTCTTCGGGACGGAGTGGACGAAGGAGCGGGGATTCTCGAACGCGGAAAAGGATCCAACGAATTTGAAAGAATTGAACGAGGAGCCGTATGAGGTGAAAATCTCATGTACGGTTCTGTAGAGTGGCAGTAAGGGTGACTTATCTGTCAACTTTTCCACTATCACCCCAAAAAAACCAAACTCTGCCTTACGTAAAGTTGCCAAAGTACGATTAACCTCTGGATTTGAAATCACTGCTTATATACCCGGTATTGGCCATAATTTATTCTGACTACGGCTAGGACCCTAGTAGAACAAGATAAACCTATTTGAGTCTCATCGTGATTGTGAGGTCGCCACCCTAGTTCTTTCTCCGGGGATAGGGGAATATAGAATCCTGACTACTTATCTAGGAGCTATTATCCCCCTTATAAACTGAATTGGTAGAAAAAATTAGAAGGATTAGTGCATACTAGCAAAACCTAAGTTATATTCTCTCATCTTATTCTTCTCATATTTAATTATTTGTCCTTTAATTTATTTAGTTGTTAATCTCATCTCTCAATCAATCATATTTATTGTCTATCTTTTAATTATTAATTGCTACTATGATTTGTTTGCCCATCCATATAACACACTAAGTCCCTGAGAACGAATCTTCTTATCATTAAAACTTGCATACGTCATGTAATACTTACAATACCGTGCTATTCTAGGGTGATTAGTGCATTGTTTTCCGTATTTATTTATCATATTTTTATCACACCCTAGGCGACACCACGCGAGTTGTTTTTTTCTAGCATCTACGAGCCGGTTGCTAGTGGACCGAGTTCTCTTTGTGTTGGTCTAAAAGTCCTTTTAATCTTGTTTTAATATTTTCCAAATCTCTTTTTTATATCCCCGTAAAATTGCATTACTTGTTTCATGGTTTATACATTTAACTAATTGTTTTTATCTTATTTATAAACCATAGTTAAGCTTTCTTCATGAAACCAGACCGGGTTACCGGTCACAGGGCCGGCTTACCGGCGGAAGAAAGCCGTTGCCCAACGGTCAAATGCCACGTCAATCTAACCGTTGGACTAAGTGAGATCACCGGCTAGCCGGTCAAAAGGCAGATTGTGCTTATAAAAGAGAGATTTATCACATTCAACAAACTACCTCTTACCAATCCAATTCTAATCATTCTTATACATCAACTAAAGGTCTCAAGCTATAATAGTATCAATCCAAGCTTGATCAATCAACTTTTTATATCTACTCAATCAAGGAGTTAATCCAAGAAGCTTCAAAGTTCTAATCCACTCAAGAGAAGTTTTAAGCTTAGAGTTATATCATCTCTTTAGGAGTTCTTAGCAAATTTATAACAACCATTCAAACACTTGTTTTTTATCCTCTTATATCTAGGTCTTGTAATATATAGATTAAGAGAGAGTGTGAGTATAGGGAGTATACTCGGTTTCCTTGTGTTGCGATAGCACAAGAGTTTGCTTCGTGGTATCGAAGTGGTTGTAAGGGTTATTGTGTTCTCGACCCGGTTAAGAGAGACACGGGAGCTTAGTGAAAAGCTTGAAATCCTAAGGAGGCTTCCTTAGGTAGTGGATGTAGGGATAACCGAACCACTATACATCGTTGTGTACTTTCTATCCCTACTCTATTTACTTTCCGCACTTTATTTGTTTGATTATATGCTAGTATAAATATCGTAGTAATTATTATCTAGTTAATCAAACTTATTGTCTTCTAGAGTAGTAAGAGAATGGAAACTCAAGTTACTTGTATCACTTATATATAAAACCTCTAGCTTATCCATTGCATGATCCCGTAAGAGTTTGATATATTAGTTGACTTATAAGTTTCTTGTATAAATTATATATCTAACCTCTAGCTTATCCATTTCATGATCCCGTAAGAGTTTGATATATTAGTTAACTTAGTAGTTTCTCTCTAAAACTTATAATTGTCCAAAAGATTCTTAATTAGGCATTAATCTTATTAGTAATCCTATTTACCCCCCCCCCTCTAGGACTTTCACTTTGCGGTCTCTAAAGGTTTATAAATATTATAAAAAATAATTTTTTTTCATTTTTAGTTCTTCGTTAATAGAACTGATAAATCCAAATTACACCGAAAGCATAATAATTCTACAATTATCAATAACAATCTCCAAAAACTAGTAATTAACACATATAAGTTATTTTGATATACAAAATAATATCAATCAACTAATACCACTAGTATGTATGATATCCATCCCTTTCATCTACAATAACATCATCATCACTATCTATATGCATTGTCTGGTGGATATCAACCTCATCTATGTACTCGTCCCAAGTACCGTCCAACTCTTCCTCATCATCTGCAATAGTTAGATAATGCTCTAATATCACTTTGTCAAATTTGTTGTATTCTTGTTATTCATGCGTATTCCATCTATCTCTTCGGTATCATTCAAAATAGGTATCGGATCAGATGTATCAATTGTTAACACATCACCCCAAACATTTGTACTCCAACCATGATGATCGATCATTATCCAAACCACTTTCTATGCACCGCGTCAGGATCCCTTAGGGTGCACTAGATCGTCAATGTAGACCACCTTCTTTGCTTGATTAACTAGAATGCACAGTCCATCTTTGTACTGGTATGAACTAATGCCAATTTTGGTAACATTGTGCTCGTTTCATATTCTTCCTTTCTCGATGCTATACCATTTGCATTCAAAGACCATTACTAAAAAATTATTTGAGAAATCCATCTTGAATACGTTAACCAATTCACCATACCAACAAAAAACAACAAAACTCAAATTCTACAGTGGTTCTCACGCAAGACCCACTTAACCTCATTAATGACACATAAATCATATTTTTGAAATGTACGATTGGCACTATTAACCACATACGAAAATTCTTTGGTTACTATTAGGTCGCATGCTACCTTGATGTCTCAATATTTGTGATAAATTAATTTAGTTTGGAGACAGCATTTTAAGCTTCTTTCGTTCTTAGTTGAGGAATTTTTCCCTATTGATTGATAGTTTCTTAATTCATGCCTTCATTGAAGATTTATAACTTTTGGAGTGTTTTTAGTGTAATTCGTGTGTTAATTATGAAGTTCTTAGTTATAATGCTAATATTAGATTCCAAATAATTGATAAGGATTAAAGAAAGAAGATTCAAATTGGTTTTAGGAAAGTGCAAAAGCTGCCAAAAGTTGTTGTCTAGCTGTGAAGACGTCTAGTATTTGAATGTTGTATAAAATAGACAAGGAATCTGAAGGAGAGCTTTGAGATTAAGAAATTTCTTTGAATTCTGGTCGTTTCGATATAAATATCACTGGATTTGGATAAGTAACGAATGAGTTATAAATTTTACAAACTTCTAAGGTTAACCAGCCCCTATTATTTAGGAATACGAGTTAGAGTTGAATTTGGACTCTATAACTTGGGGAACACTCTAGGCTTCAACCATACACCTATAAATATGACTACCTACTCTTGTAAACATGTACTTTCTTGTCCTTGCTCAGTACTTGCTTAGTTATTAGTCAATATTACACTTAGAGATCATCCAAGCAAGTTGGAAGTATGTATTTTATCTTTTGTTTTATTTCTTCTAGTATGAACTAATTTTTCATAGCTTGGGTTTGCATATGTACAATCCTTGAATTATAATTTTTTTCTATGTAATCTGGGAAAGTGACAATTAATTGATTGTGCTTCTTATTTACATATATGTATTGTGTGTTTTGACTTAATGTTTGTAGTCCGTACTAGTGCACGAGTATTGGATTGCCCCATTAGTAGTTGGATTGTCGCCCAGACGGGGGATTCAATTGTTGACAATACCACATAATTGTCTCGTATGCGGTAGTGATTCTAACGGGCTTGCCTAAATAGATAGTCGTTAAGGTTTAATTTAACCACCGATCATTGCACAGGGTCCATTTACCCAAGTCCCCTGATAGGGTTGAGGTTGCCTCCTAAGTCTACCCTGACGGAGTTAGGAGGATTATAGAACCCTGGCTATTTATACATGCTTAAATCTTAAATCACCCTTATAATTAGAATACTGATTTAGAAATATAGGTGCATACTAGCAAACCTAAGCTATATTCCGTATCTCTATTCTCTTAGTTTAAGTATTTGCACTAGCAGTTTAATTCTCATTCAGAGAACCAAACAAGTATTTATCACTTTATTATTGTCTTTTAGTTTTCACAATTAATCTATACTACTCTTTCTTATCTACACACGAGTCTAAGCTAATCGATAAATCCTTGAGAACGAATCTTACTCATTAATTATAACTTGCAGACAATCTGTGCACTTGCAGTGAGCTTCTCGTTGTAGTAGTGGGTGTGTGTTCCTTTTATTTATCTTTTTATATCACTATTTTATCACACCTCTACCACCACCAAGGTTTTTGTGCGCTGCCGGGGATTTGTCTACTTAGTTATTGTGTTTAGTTTAGTGTAGTATTTTTTTAGTTGTTTTAGCTTTACGCTTGTTTTTGTTCTTGTCTCTTTCAGGTTTCTTTCTAGGTATTCGTGAATGCTCATGGATCCCGAGAGCTTATTTCGAGCTCAAAATAAAAGACAAAGAGAGCAAAAGAAGATAGAAGCGATGGATAAATTCGTAGATAATGTAGCATTAGAAAATAACGTACCACTTGGGGTGAACAATCAACAAAATCCAATCCCGCAAGTAGTATTAACACAAGGAGGGAATCCAATTAATAATCAATGTCATGAACAGGGTATTCCAGGTTTGGGAGCACCTTTTCGAGTACAACCAACAAGGATTCGCCCTCCAGTGATCCAAGCCGCGATATTCAAGCCCGGTCAGGGTGTGCTTAATCAGTTTTTGAGCTTTTACACTACAGTGGTGCAACATATCAAGATCTGGTGAGACCGATTCAGAAGTTCATGCAGATTTATGATGTATACATTACACAGGTAATTATATGCGAGTAGCTGCACTACTTCTTGTTTATATTTTTCTTGACCAGAAGAGCTACCGAATGGTTGGATTTTCAACCATCAGATTCGATTACGTCATGGGACGAGTTACAAGTCAAGTTCTTTGATCGTTATTATTCGCAAAGTATGAGAATGAAGAATCAAATGCTTTTTGCAAGTTTTCGCCAAGAGAATGACGAGAGTGTAGGAGAAGCATGGAAAGCTTCCAACATAAATTACTTAGATGCCCACTTCATGGTTACACCCCACCACTTCAATTAACTATGTTCTATTAGGGTATTAATATCAAAGGAAGATTGAGGGTAGATAATCTTGGAAGAGGAGGTTTTTTGTCCATGGATCCTATAGAAGTTGCACATTGTATGACACAAATAGTTGAAACAGAAAAGAGTTGGCCAGAGTCGTGAGCTCCTATTACAAATACCAAAGGTACCCTACGATTAGATGTTGAAACTGCTTTAGGAGACAAAACCTCCGCGATGGAAAATCAACTGAAGCATATGTCAGTAGAGATGAAAGTAGTGCAAGAAACACAAGGTTATCCGCGTTGTGAGGTCAACGATCATATATGGGAAGAATGTGAAGACGACCCAAAATCAGTTTGTTTCGTGTCAAATTAAGAGAATTACCAATTTGGTAATCACAATCATCCGTGTATGCAATGGTATAATCCAAATGGGGCCTGACTCAAGGCAATTCTTACCAACCACAATCTCAAAATAACAATTTTCAGTAAAGATCTCCTTATAATTGAACTTTAGTAAGAAGAGTTGATTGACTTGGAGTGTATGATTTTTGAAAAAGAATTTTCAAGACCTATTAGGTAAAAATCTCTCATTTATAATAGAAATGATTTAATAGTTAAAATTTTGTTCGGATGGTAAGATTTTTTATTGAACTATGCAGTTATATAGTAGTTATGTTTTTGTTAGTAAATTTTAGATCAAATGGCAAAAACAGGTCATTGCTTGTTGGACAAAACTATTATGAGACCATATTTTCACAAAATATTATTTTTAGGCCATCCATCTTTAAAAGTTACGTCCTTAAATAACTTCACTAGTTCTCTTAGATATTTAACAAATTTTAAGGTTAATTTATGTATTTAAAATAAACTTTATAGTTTCCGCTAGAAATATAGTTTATTTGAAATGTTAAAATTGTTTCTAAAATTTATACAATATTTAATGAAATTAGTGAAATAAAAAAAACAAAATTATTATCCAATGAGCCTTGGACATGAACTAGTGTCGGCCCTAAACATGACAAAAACTTCAAAAATTATCAAATTTGCATATAAAAATACTGAAATTAGTATTGATACACACATATTAATTTAATTTTTTAAGATAAACAAAATATCAAAACATTAAGTAATGTGATCAAGGAATATGCATAAAAAAGAATATGAGTATTGCATAATTCTTTGAGTATTACCATTCTTCAAATACCCATGAAAAAGCATGAATATTGTGATCAATGAGTATGCATACAAAATAATTTGAATCTCGTATATTTTTCTAAGTATTACAGTTCACCGAATATTGCAATTCAGTGACTAACTACCATGCAAAACTATGAGTTTTTTAGTTCTATAATAGTAGAGAAATAGAAATAATTTATTGTATCAATATTGAAAGTTTAGATTACATTATAAAATAATCTATTATAATCTACAAAGTTTCAAAGTAGTTAGTTAGGGAGGTGCTGATATTGTTAAGGTATATGTGATAAGATACATATAACAAACGAGACTTAAGTATAGTTGAGTAGGTTATCTAAAAGACAAAAGTTGTTAGATCACAACCGTCATGTGTATGTATATAGTGTAAGTATATAAAATACAAAACATGTTGCGATGCTTTTTATATGAAGCACAACTCTTGTACACTTTGAACACATAAAAATATATACACAAATCTTCTCTGTCTTTATAATTCTTATATGGTATCATAGAGCTAAAGGAGTTTTTTTCTTTGAAGGTCTCTTTTCCGCCTTTCATGGCGTCCTTCTAAGCAAAAATCTGCTCCGATCCTTCTTCTTCCGCTCATGGACTCTTCTTCTTCCACCCACACCCCTCAAATTACTTCTTGTACATCCATTCCAGCTGGCCTCCTTTTTCTTCGTCAAAAATTGGTCGTCTCTGGTTCAAATTAAAACCGACTCCACCAAATTCTATGGAGGGCTCAGCTTGAAGAGGTTCTCGAAGCCCATGGATACCTGCAACATGTCAATGGTTCAATCCAACCTCCTGCTTACTCAGCTTCGCTGTTTCCTACTTGGCTCACTGAGGATCAACAACTCAAGGTTTTGCTCTTGTCCTCGATGATTCCTTCCATACTCTCTCAAGTTGTGAAACTTTAAAGCTCATTTGATGTATGTCATAAGTTAGAAGAAGTATTTGTTAGCCAATGTTGCAACCACGTTTACAAACACAAGATGAACTTCTGCAACATCAAAAAGGGAGATCGATCTATGAATGCGTACCTTGCTGAAATTCAGGATTTTTGTGACGGCTTGAAGGGATTTCCAGATGAGTATAATCAAATTTAAATCTAGTATACACATAAATAACGCACAATCTTCTATGTTGAGCTTTCATTCACTAGGTAGTTTGCTTATTTCAGAGGAAGTTCATATGAATATGAACGAGTCTCTTGAGGATTCTCTCCTTTCTCAAATGGCTTTGTTTACTTCTTCCACCAATTCTCCGGCACCATCTCTTGGTAGAGGTTGTGCTTACTCTTTTCGTGGTAGGGTTCGTGGCCGATCTCGTGGTTACAATTCAAATAGCTCATAAATTTTGGGTGCTACTCCTACTAGTATGACCACCTCTAATCAAGTTCCTACTTGTCAAATTTGTCACAAGTTTGGCCACTGTGCTATTGATTTTTGGTCTAGGAATGATTTTGTTGCTTTCCCCTCACCTAAAGCTCAAAATAAGGTTGTGTTTACTGCTCAAGCTTCTTCTTCTTCATCATCAACTTATGACCCAGCATTATCATACCTTAACTCAGGTGCTAATAGCCACGTGACTAATGACCTATCGCTGATACAACAACCATCACCTTATCATGGATCTCAAAATATTGATGTAGGTAATGGTCAAACCCTCAATATTGCCAACATGGGTTATAGTAAGCTTTCTTCCTCCTCTAGCTCTTTTCTTTTAGTTTCCATACTTCATGTTCCAGATATGCCTTCCAATTTGATCTCAATCTCCAAGTTTACCTCTGATAATAATTGTTCTATTGTCTCTATTGCCAATTTTGTGTCAATTGTTGATTCTATAACTCATTATGTCTTGTTTCAAAGGCCTTGTAAGGATGGGCTTTATCATCTCTTGTTGGTGCTTGCCCGGTGTCCTCTACTTCATCACCTTCACCATTAAAGGCTTAGACCTTATGCTCATCAATTTACTTCCTACGCCTGTGTTACACAATATAAGTCCTAATGAAAAATTGTTTGCTAAATCTCCTTTGTACTCGCAACTTCGTGGTTTTGGTTGTCTTTTCTTTCCATGGCTTAGACCTTATGCTCCATATAAGTTATCTCCTCGTTTGGATGTTTGCATTATTCTGGGTTATTGCACTTTATTAAAAGGTTATAAGTGTTTATCGTTTTCTTCACGTCAAATTTTTATTTCTCATAAGGTTTAATTCAATGAACGTGTTTTCCCTTTCAAATTCTACCTCCGGTCTCTAACACTCTCCCATTCAATAATCCTCCATCCACATACACTGACTCATTTACTATCATCATTCCTACGTCTATCTCTAATCGGTTTGATTTCCCTACCCACAAGTCTAATTCCACCTCCGAGTCATCTTCCCAACCTGAGTCAAGTTCTCCTTCTTCATCTTCATTACCTACTACTTCTCCTACAACAGTCAACCCAATTCATGTGTCTACTTCTTCTACATCGAGTCATCCTATGGTTACACGTTTTAAGACTGGCTCTCTTCATCCTTCTTACAAGTGTCAAACACTGGTTTTGTCTCCCTCTTTAGTTGAACCTTCTTCATTTAAATAAGCTTCTAAGATTTCTTGTTGGCAAGATGCGATGGCAGAAGAATATAATGCACGTTTGAGTAAAGATACTTTGGATTTAGTGCCCACTCCTCTTGATCGTTCATCCATTACTTGTAAATGGATTTATAAAAGTGAAAGAGATGATGATGGGACGTTTGCTCGTTACAAGGCTAGATTAGTTGCTCGTGGTTTTTTATAGAAGTATGACTTGGATTATATTGAGACATTTAGTCCAGTTTTGAAACATCAGACTGTACGTGTTAATTTATCTTTAGCTATGTCGTTTAATTGAAAAATTCGTCATCTTGACGTCTCAAATGCCTTTCTTCATGGAATGCTTGATGAAGTCGTTTATATATTGCTACCAACACCTTTTGTTGATGTTTCTAAACCTAAGTTTGTGTGTAAGTTAAAGATTTCTCTTTATGGCCTTAAACAATCACCTCGCGAGTGGTAGCAACTACTTCATGACTTTCTCTTAGCTCAAGGTTTTCATGTCAGTTCTGCAGACAACTCAATGTTTGTTAAGGGTTCTAATCATACGCTATTATGCTTGTCTGCATGGATAAAATATTTGTCACGGATGCTGTCTCAAATGCTATTTTAGTTGTTATATAGCTCACAAGTCTCGATTTACTATGAAAGAGTTAATGGAGTTATAATACTTTCTTGGACTTGGAGTTACTCGCAATTCTGATCATATATTTGTTACTCAAGCTACATATGCTCACTCTATTTTACATAAAGGTGGTATGGTGGATTGTAAGTCAAGTCCTACTCCAACTCTCAACAAATATCATGTTGTTTCCGAGTTTGGTTACAACCTTTTGAGGACCCAATTCTGTTTAGTAGTTTGACTGACGCGTTTTAGTTTCTCACTATCTCAAAACCTGATATAGCTTTTACTGTTAACCACATTTGTCAGGCGATGCATCATCCCACAAATGCTGATTATGATGCTCTTAAACGATTGTTGAGATATGTTAAAGGGACTCTTAATTGTGGTCTCTGATTTACTAATTCTTTACCATCACTTCATGCTTACTCTGATTCTGATTGGGTGAGTTGTAATTTGTATCATCGCTCAACCACAAGGTATTGTATATTTCTTAGCTCCAACCTCGTGTCTTAGGGTTCTAAAAAGCAAACGACGGTGCCCCGTTCATCCACTGTGGCGGAGTATAGAGTTATGACTCACGTTTTCGCTGAGATAAAGTGGTTCAGCTTCTTGCTCAGGAGTTTACATATACTTGTGTTTACTCCAAAGCATTCTTGTGATTCATCAGCTATTGCGCTAGCTTCTAATCCAGTTTTTCACACACGAACTTAGCATATTGATGTTGACTTTCATTTTGTGCGTGAAGAGGTTCAATCAAAGTTGCTTCTTATTCAACATGTTTCTTCTCAGCTTCAGTTAGCAAATGTCTTCACCAAAGGCTTACCTACTCCTCCTTTTCTTTCTTTACTTGCCAAGTTTCCCATATTACATAAGATGCGCTTGAGAGGGGAGGGTGATAAGATACATATAACAAACGAGACTTAGGTTAGCTAGAAGAAAAAATTTGTTAGATCACAATTGTCATGTGTATGTATATAGTGTAAGTATAGGAAATACAAAACATGCTGCAGTGTTCTCTATAAAGCACATATCTTGTACACTTTAAACACACATAAATATATACATAAACCTTCTCTTTCTTTATAATTCTAATAATATTTACTTAATATTTATACTATATAGTAAATAATTATATAGTCAATTGCCACATTAAATAAACACCAATTTCCTTTTTTTTTTTAAAGATTTAGATCACATGTCTTAGTGTCGTTTGACGTTTTTTCACATAAAATGTTTTATCAATTTTAAGAAAAAAAGTAAAGGCAATTTCTAAGGTCATTGTTGTTTAATGTAACACTATGTTTGGTAGATTTAATTTCTTGAGTATCTATATTGACTTATACAGAAGGAGATGCAGTATGAACAATTTGATTGAATTCAGAAACCGAGTTCGTTGCTTACTAAAATTGGAAAAAATTTAAAATGTGTTGATTGTCGTGTTGGTAATACTTCAAGAGAGCTGTTTATTATTAGACAATTATAGTAAGGTGGGGTGAAAGTTTCTCTTCACATAGTACTAGTAGCATTGGCTTTGGTTCATATAGTATTTAAGAACTAGTAGAGACTATTCTAGACCTATTCAATCCACCTAATATAAGATGTAATCTAAGATTTTGTTTTACTAAAATGAATTTTCTGACAAATGATATTGCTTTATTCTTATTCCATATTTTATGACTTAGAGGTAGATTTCTTGTTTATTAGGTGGTAGTCATCTGCTCTTTCCTGTAATGTTATCCATATTGTTAGTGTTTTTTTTGTTTTGACACTTTCTCACACTGCATAGTCACATAGGTTAAGATTATTATTTATTTATTGCTTCAACTCTTGTTGAAATTGAGATGGTTATTTTTCATAAAATAGAAGGATATTTACGATAGCAGAAATATTTCAAATAGTTATTCCACTTTCCATCATATCTTACCGCCTAGGAACAAATTATTCTTACCATTAAAATAATGATATATATGTTGAAATTTTTTAAATAAAGACAATTTATTTTATTAATTCTTTCATGTTTTTGGAAGAAGTGGAAAATACCATTTGTGTATAATAGTCCCACTTTATTATTTAGGGAAAAAAACCATTAGAATTATTCCTTATTCTTCATTATGGATTAATGGTTCTTTATGTATTAGTTGTTATAGGAGTTACAAAAACTTGATAAAGAAAAAAAAACGGGCGACTTTAATGAGCATTGACGAGCATTAATGTGACGGTTTTCTTGTCTTGCTATTTCTTCTATAAATAGTGACTTTGTCACTTTTATTTCAAGAGAAGAAGAAAAAAGATTATTCTTGAGAGAATGGAAAAATATAGAGAGAATAGAAAGGAAAAAATATTCTAGAGAGAATAAAGAATAGAATGTAAAATGAAACTAAGAATTAGAAATACTATTATATTTCTCTCTCAAATATTCTAGTATAATATTTCCATAGAATAGAACTTTTGTTAGAGATAACCGGCACGACCGGAATATCTTTTTAACGCCATTTACATTCCGTGTAATAGTTCCTTTCTCATATTTTCCGTGTAAGTTTCATTATTTTCAATTCATTGTAATAGAGTAGTATTACTTTAATTGAGAATTATTTTGTTTTTCTTTTGGAATTCCATTTCTTCATTTATTAAAACCAGTGATTGTTATTTTTCCAACAATTTAAAAAGATATTACTTTTATATCACTGGTTGTTGTTTTTTGAAATGGTTTTCCTATCTTGGCAGTTGCTTCATTATTGAATGCAAATGCCTTTCCGACGTGACTATGTTGGAGCCTTTCAATGGTTCCAACTACAAACGTTGGGCACAAAAGCCACTGATATGTCTTGAACAACATGAACTAGACCTTGTCGTTCTCAAGGTATTCCCTGCCATTGAGGCCAATGGGGAATATACCAAAGAACTACATGCTAGGTTTCTGGCTCTAAAATTGGGTTCAAGAAAGCTAATTCAGTGGTTAGAGGATGGATCTTGGATAATGTGACGAAACCCTCCTTTTATTTGTGTACTGTTGAGAAGTCAACAGAGACTATCTGTGAAACGGTTTAGAAAAGGCATGAGGGTGATGATTCTGATGAGAATAAGTACGTCACCGGGAAATGACCCAACAAGATCTAATTAGTCTCATACAAGTCGAAAAGTGAATCGACTCATGGATAAGTCCTTAGGTTTCCTCGTTTTTATGAGTTTAAGGATTACTTTGGCCCCTTATATTATCACTTTTTAACTCTTGTTGCCCTAAATTTCATTCACAAACATGAATATATATCAATTGGATATTAAATATATGTGTGAATGAAGATCTATGTGAATAGATCTATATGGTGCAACATGAAGGGTTGGTGGTTTTGGATTAAGGGGATAAAGTATGAAAACTAAGGAAATTGTTTTGTGTTTTTTTTAATGGGCACCGTGTTAATGAAATAGAATCCTAATAAAAGATGGATCGGTTTGTGCTACACTTTTATCAATATGTGTACGACATGATCCACTTTTGGTACTTTCATTCATGGGACTTACTTCTTTTATTCTTCTATTTGTGAATAAAATATGTGGGGAAAGATGAGCCTAAGGGAAAAATTCGTTAGAGTCAATTATAGAATTTACCTTAGTTAGTCTCACTTTGTTGGAAAGGTTTGACTCCATTGATATAATATATAGTAAAAAAGAAATTCCTTATAATACTAGTATTCATAAATAAGAGAATTGTGGGGGGGGTGTACCCCTTAATGGATATAAAATAATTATAATGATTATGATGCTCTTAATGAATAAAACCCAACTTGGTATTGTCCATATTGTAAAGAGACTAAAGTGGTGACCATTGGGTTATTATTATTTTTTATTTAATAAAGTACGAGAGATGTACTATTGATCTATATGATTCACTAACTTCTCATCCATATAATGTAAATTGTGCATACATGAGCAAATTAAAACTTAATGAATTCATAGCCATGTGTGGTGGTCCTATTGAGACGGACTTGATGAATTCACCGTTTAGGTTGTTATATATTCCACATACTTAATGAATTCATAAGCCATGCGTGGTGGTCCTTTTGAGATGGATTTGATGAATTCACCGTTAAGGTTGTTGTATATTGCTCATAATATGATTACAAGGAGACGTTATTGATGTTCCCAAGGGATGAGTTGTTAGAATCACCACAAATTCATAGCCCGTAAGGTTGGTCCTAAAGAGAAGGGACTTGATGAATTAGAGAGACACATAATGAGGATGAGCTTTATTGCTCTTAATGATCTCGAAATCCGAGAGGGTCGGCTAATGAGGCTAGACGCTCTTGGAGATCACCTATGTGCATGGAAAGGGTGATGTTTGAGGAATCTGTAACTATCAGTCGGGTAGAGTATGTGCTGTGAGGGTCTCGATCGAAAACTATCAAGTGCAAGAGTACGTTCACTTGATATGTTTTTGGTGGTTGCCTCACTTCACTACGTGTCAATTCAAATCGAAAGATATTGACACTTAAGTACAATTCACCCAAATGCTGATATTTATGGAAACCTGTTCACCTTCTTTCCCAAAGAACATGAGTGGGGGATTGTTGAAATTTTTTAAATAAAGACAATTTATTTTATTAATTCTTTCATGTTTTTGGAAGAAGTGGAAAATACCATTTGTGTATAATAGTCCCACTTTATTATTTAGGGAAAAAAACCATTAGAATTATTCCTTATTCTTCATTATGGATTAATGGTTCTTTATGTATTAGTTGTTATAGGAGTTACAAAAACTTGATAAAGAAAAAAAAACGGGCGACTTTAATGAGCATTGACGAGCATTAATGTGACGGTTTTCTTGTCTTGCTATTTCTTCTATAAATAGTGACTTTGTCACTTTTATTTCAAGAGAAGAAGAAAAAAGATTATTCTTGAGAGAATGGAAAAATATAGAGAGAATAGAAAGGAAAAAATATTCTAGAGAGAATAAAGAATAGAATGTAAAATGAAACTAAGAATTAGAAATACTATTATATTTCTCTCTCAAATATTCTAGTATAATATTTCCATAGAATAGAATTTTTGTTAGAGATAACCGGCACGACCGGAATATCTTTTTAACGCCATTTACATTCCGTGTAATAGTTCCTTTCTCATATTTTCCGTGTAAGTTTCATTATTTTCAATTCATTGTAATAGAGTAGTATTACTTTAATTGAGAATTTATTCGTTTACTTTCTTTTGGAATTCCATTTCTCTATTTTATAACCAGTGATATTGTTATTTTTCCAACAATATATATTATCTATATTGTGACATGATTTGATTAGAAATAAATCTTAAGTCAAATTAAAAAAATTAATAGATTATGATTTATTTTCACTCAAATTATATTACATAATGATAGATGGTGGATAGTAATATATTGGGTGGTATATATCTTCATACATTATTAGCTAAGAACATTATCTGATTTGTAGCACTAGTAGCAAGAATATATTTTGAAATGTGATAACTAATTTCTCTAAAATAGGAATCGAATAAATCAATTGTATACTAAAGTTGTAGGTTGTAATAGTATATATTTCTTTTAATGAAATGTTTTACATAGAAAAAGCTAGGTTTTGTTTGTAAGATAGTATATGGTTTAAGTCCACATGAAAAGGGGGCCAAATGAACTTCAATAAATCATATAATTACGCCAACCACGCCTAATACAATTATTTCCACAATAAGCTAACATGGTTTATCAAAAACTGAGGTAACTAAGACAACGACAGTTGTTAGTGAAATGTCGGAAAATGATGGAGAGCGAGAGAGAGAGAGTTTCTCCTTTTTATTATTTTGTTTCTTTTTGTGTAATAATAGAAAGAATAGTTGTTGTTTTAGTCGTATGTATCTATTCTAAGACAAAATCATATAGTGAAACATCATTCCAGCCTGACTCCTTCCTCTCTTCCTCACATGCTATTTCTTTATATATCAATACATACACCTACATTTATATAATTAGATTTTTGGTTTTATTGTACTTTTTTTATATATATCAATACATACACCTACATTTATATGATTAGATTTTTGGTTTTATTGTACCTGTTATTTTTTCTTTTTAACGCCGAACTTCACAATTAAGAGGCGATTAATTTAAAAGACCAAGTAACATCTAACAGACTTATTAAGTTCTATACCTAATCATGTAATTAAAAAAAAAACATTCTATTACTAGTATAAAAATAAAAGAAAAAAAAATCATTAGGATTTTATTTTTGTTCAGACTTGACCTCCCCCTCTCTCACCTCTCTCGCGCTTCACCCACCAACAACCCTCATTCTACACCAAAACCCCGCATCCACCATCTTCACCCTCCCTCATCAACCGCCGCACCATCGTGGCCTCACTCCACCACCAACAGCCACGACCACCACTCACGCCATCTTCACCACCATCATCAGAAGACAGATGTCGCTCTCCTGTAAACGAAGACCGACGATGCCCATAGCTTTTACAAAAACCGCCCCACCACCGTTCGTGAACCTACGCCTCTTCTCTTTTTTTTTTTAGATCTTGGCGACGCCATGCGCTAGTCTCACCCCGCCTTGACCTTGAAGAACGCCGCTAATCTCGACCCGCCTTGACCTTACTCGTCGCCGTTCTACAACACGAGAAAACCACCGCCACGGTGGAGTAGTCTCAGATCCCGCCGCATTCGTCGACTGTTCTCCACCAACAACCCATCAGCGCCGCCGATGTGAAGAGATTGTTTTTTTTTTTAAATTCTTGTTCAATCCGAGTTTGAAGAGATTGGTTTTTGACTTTTTTATTAATTCCGTTCCAATGCCAAGTGTGAAGAGATTGGTTTTCTTTTTAGATTTTTTTTTTTAATTTCTGTTTAATAGAGTTGTTTTTGTTTAGATCTAAATCTAACTCTGTTTGGTATGTACCAAACCGATCTGTTTGGTACATATCGTAAATAGATTTTTGTATTGTTTTTTCGGGAAAAACTTTGTTTGACGCGTACCAATGCTTGGATCTTGACACGGTAGCTTTGATCGGGTTTCTAAATAAGACCGGACATTAACCCTGGACATGGAAAAAACCATTAAAGTTTATAAAAATACTATTAGGGACCTAATATGCAATTACAAAAAATTGCTTGTATAATAAATCGTAAAACAAACATAATAGAAGTTGGTACGTACCAAACAGAAAAAATTGGTACGTACCAAACGGAAAAATATTGGTCACTATCAAACGAAAAAATATTAATTCGTACCAATGACGAAGCCAAATATAAGTATAAGAATAAAAATTCTAACTAAAAAAGTAAAATTAGGTATATTTTAAAATGACTTTTAGTGAAGACTTTGTCACTAATTTTTTAACTATTTGAAGTCTTTAAAGTAATTTTCTCCACAATTAATGGCTATTTTAGTGAAGACTTTGCCATTAGAAATTGTAACTCCTATTACGCATCCATCCATGATTATTATTTTTTTCTTTTTAAAATATGTGTTATCAACTATTTAAAGGCGAGAAAATTTCATAAATGTTTGGTTAACGAAAAATAGATGAGAAAATATTTTATATCAGCATAAAATTCTTTTGAAATAGCATTAATTTATTCGTGAGTAAAATTATTAAGTTACCAAGATGGATAGTCATTATGGATTTAATAAGTGGTTAGATTATTGTTTTCTTTTTTTTATCGATAAAAATAATATATTGATCGAAAAAACTATACAAATACACTGGGCATACCTAGACCAATCAATTCATATAAATTCTAGTAGCTACCGAATTTTTTAAAAATGGATACAAATTATAAATACCACGGTAGACTATAGTCTTGATCATCTTGACAATAATCTTCGCTTGAGGAGTGATTTCTTCCATAACGTATTTGTTTCGGGCTAGCCATATCTCATAGACGGTGGCTGTAAATACTAAAGTCTTTACTTTATTTCTCCAAGCTGTTCCATTGGACTCCCTTTTCAACCATTTAAGCGCGCTCTTTAGGATATTTATTTCCCTCTTTATGTCCACCCATTCACGGATTTCTTGCCATATGCCTCTAGTAAATCCGTACTCGAAAAAAATATATTCTCCACTTTCAAAATCTGCATTACACAACACACAAGAGGGGTCTAATTCAATGTATACAATTCTATCTTTTGTCTTCAGCCGTCCAAGAATAGTCATCCAAACTATCGCAGAATGTTTCGGAATTATAAATGATTTCCAAATCGTTTTTGCCTAAGGTTTTACAGGTGCTCGAGGCCTAAAAAAATCATATGCTGATTCTTTTTTGAAAGCTTTCCAGGCCAGATTTTTACTTGTAGCCGATGTACATGTTGTTACCTTTTTAATAAATCATGAAGCTAATAAGTCAATAGCTTTTTTACCTCAAAACTTCCATTCGGATCAGTAGTTACTGTATTTATTTGCTCAATTCCATTTGATCAGTAACTTCAAACTTGTACTTTAAAATCGCATTTAAAAGTTCGTTTTTAATACAACAAAGTTTTTTAAAAAGTTGGGAGTCTCGATCATGTCTGTATCACGTCCAAACGTTCTTTGACTTCAGATATTCTTCGTGGATCCACTTTAGATTATTGTGATTGGGACTTAAGATGTGAATTTATCACATGATTTCCGATAAAAAAACTTAACTTATATATATAAAAATTATAAAACTACTCTTTTATATAGTTTACTGAAAGTGTATAATATAAATGAAAAAAATTTGACGGTTTATTCAATCCAAATTTTTTTTCGTCAATATCAAATTTTTCTATTGAATTTACATAGTTTCCATTGAAAAAAAAAAAAGACCCTTAAATCTTTCTAACTCTCACATCTCTATCTCTACTTCTCTAGACACACTATATTGTATGCTTCCAAGTCTTCAACCACTTGCCAACTCTACAAGTGGACCTCCTCTTACTCGTGGAATTAATCCCTTCCACATGAAAAAAGATTAAGTGAATCCAGTTAGGTTAGTTTAATGGTTAGAACTTAGCTATTTTTTATCATTTAAAATAAAAGATATAAGGGTTAAATCCTTTTTCTAACAAATTAAGGTGATAAATATAAAGTTTTGAAAATGTATAAGTAGACTTGTATATTTCTCTGATTTTAGCCGTGATACAAATAATATAAACAAATCTGACTGGTCAAGTAAATAATCAAAATTATTGTTTGGCTTTTTTTTTTTTGAAATAAAAAAAATTATTGTTTGGCATAAATATCATAAAACTTTACAAATTTAATTAAAAATATTGTCATACAATTATATTTTCAAATATTGTCATACAATTATATTTTCAAATATTGTCATACAATTATATTTTCGCATAAAATTATTCAATGTTAATAAATTCTAAATATAGTGACAGGCGCTATAAGTTTTTGTTGAAGACGGTGGGATTTAAGGGAAACTTTCCAATTTCCTTTCTTTAATTAATCATACTTTCAACATCTTTTCATCATTTCTTTGATGTTGTATGAAATCTCATAATCATACATCAAAACATAAATAGTTTCAAATCATGCACAGTTTTATGATTGTCTTTGCAAAAAGGTTAATAAGGGTCCATAATTATGAGAAGTATACATTACATCGTATGAAAAATATACTTGAGATAAAAAATAAAAATAAATACTCATGATCTTTACTATTTCATGACTTATAATTGTCCACGCACCATGCAAACTATCCAACAAATCTGTTCAATTAGTTTGACCAATGATAAGAAAAAGAAACTAGACTTTTAAATATTAATTGGTATAAGTGAAAATTATTATAAATAAATATAATAAGGTGGATATCTAAAGGCTAAAGGTTTTCCAAACGCAAGTGAAAGGTCATTCCTTTTCCTATAAATATAAGACATTTTCATTGTAATAGAGTTAGTTCATGATTTTGGAATACAAAAATAATATAATTCTCTCTTCATCTTTATCTTCTTCTTCTTTTTTAGTTTATAATGTTATTGCTCTCTCCATATTTCTCCATCTAGTTTAACTTATATTATCCTAGTTTATAACACGTTATCAGCACGAGTCTCTGCCGATCGAATCAAGGAAGAATACTTATATATATATTATTTTTCACAAAAAAAAAATATATAAGAGAGTATTATAAGGATTTTCTATTGCAACCGATAAATATTAAATGCTTCCATTGCATCCTATACAATACTTTTATAATATTCAAAAAGATAAATCGGTTATCACTTTAGAAAAAAAAATAGAGGCCTGAGCCTATATATAAATATACTTTTGAATGGCTTAAAAATGAAACGAGATGTTTTTCTAGGCTTGAAGCCTACAATGCCCGAAGCATGGAAAAATAACCGTATAAGTATGAAAAAATAATCGTATAGGCATGAAGCCTAAATATTATATTATAGACCCGAATCCTAGGAAATAAAATATATGCCCGAAGCATAAAAAAACCCGGAAACTAACGCTATAAAGAGCGAAAATTATATCATATGGAGTAACATATGAAACATCTTCAATTTATAGGTACGAAGCCTAAAACAAAATTCTATATGCCAGAAGCATATGCTGAAATTTAAAGGCTTGAAAGCCTATATGCATTTTTAGAAAGCCTAAAGCTAATTATTTATTTTAAAGGGCTTGAACCCTTAAGGTCTGTTTGTATTTAGGAGGGAAAAAAGTAATAAAGGAAAAGAAAAGAAAAATTATAAAAGAAAGGGAAATAAAGGATTTTTTTGTTTGGATTCGAAATTTTTAAAAAAGAAGATTTTATAAATGATTTTGGATATTTATTGTCTGAATTGAAAAAAATACAAAATTAGAAAAGAAAAAAAGAGTTAATTTTGGACTCTAATCATTAAAAAAATTCTTTTCTTTCCATTTGACTCCAATTTGGAGTGATAATAAATATGGATACTGGAGTGATTTCTGGAATGATCTCCTTTCTTTTCTTTTATAGAACTTTCTAATACAAACAATGCAAAAAATAAAAATTATATTCTATTCCATTCCTTTCTTACCATTTCTCTCAATCCAAACAACCCCTTAATAAAATTCAAAACTCCGAAACTAAAAATTAATGTTGTAGACTCAAACCTCAATTTCAGTTTAAAATCCGGAAGCTAAAAATTAACAGTGTAGACTCAAAGTCTCAATTTCGGTTAATATAAACGATGCTATATGTAGATTTATTTATCATCTCGAAATTAATGGAAAAATAGAATTGGTATAACTTTGAGAAGTATCGGTGATTTGAACTTGAGACTTTAGATAGTAGAGTATTTGGGTATAACCGCTAGGCTACACATGAATTTTGTCGTATACCAGTAATTTTTGAACAATATACTCTACAATTTCTACTTTTTGTTATATATTATTCACATTCTACAATTCATAGGCCCGAAACCTAAATAAAAAATTTTATTATCGGGAGCATATACCAAAAATTATAGGCCCGAAGCCTAGAACACAATTTATATGCCAAAAGTATATAACAAATTTTATAGACCGGAAACCTATCACAAATTTTATATGCCAAAAAAATAAAAATAAATTATTTAAAGGCTTGAAGCCTAGATCTAATTTTAAAAGTTTGAAACCTATATCAATTTTGTTATAATTTCCACAAAAGAATTGATGAACAAACTTTAACTTGTAAAGAAAAATATGTAAAGGCTAGAAGCCTAGGTAGAATTTTTAAAGTGTGAAGTTTGGATTAAATTCTTAAGACTCGAAACCTATATGTATTTTTAAAGTCTTGAAGGTGATAAAAAAACTCATATAGATACCATGGATATTTGAGAATCGAATTGTGTCATATGTAACACAATGATTTCATTCATAAAAGATACATAAAATTAGGGGGAGAAAAGTTGAACCAAATAATTTTATGAAGTGAACCAACTATTGCGATAATTTATGCAAGATTTGCATGATAAAGGTTTCAAACCTGTAACTTTCCTTATAAATGTTTATAGTGTTACCATTTGGATAGTTTAATAATTTGTTAGTAAATTGGACAAAAACAAATGTTAGTACAATTTAAGGTACTACTAAATTAAGTGAGGATTTCAAACAGGCAAATGTAATATTATCGAGTGGAACAAATATACGTCTCCTTGTATCAAATCACGCATATACTCCTAAAGTAGATATAGTGCGAATGAAGGTTTTACAAAATATTATGAGATTGTTTGTTTAGTAAGAAGCAAAGTATTGAATTATTGATATAATCATAATTCGTGTTCCAATTACATAATACTATTCTCTGAACTCTGAAGTGATTAAAATTACATTTCCTAAAAACATGCAATAACTTTCAAATGCATATCAAATTAAACATTGTGGTGACAAAATTTGATTGAAATAAATAACATTCTCTGGCTCAAAACCATTCCATGTAGTGGATGGAATTGCATTCTTTGTAACGATTGTTGAATTTTTCAATCTCTTTGAAAATAGATATGTAAACAAAACTGGTAGGGTTAAATACGATTAAATATTGTATTATTTGACTAAAATTATTCATTATAGTGAATAAAACTACATTTCCTGAAGAAAATGCTACGTCTTTTAATGTGTATTGAAATCAACATGGTGGTGATCATAACTCCACCTGAGGTTGAAAATCATGATAGTGTTTCAGAGTTTGCTTTGCTGGTATGTTTGTCTTAAGTATATATAATCTATATATATGATTGTTTTTTCTATAATTGTTGTTTAATAAAAAAAGGAGGTGAGGACAATAAGATTTATCGTGAACAAAAAAAGAAAAAAATTAGATGCAAAACATACAGAGAAAGGAAGAGGTTAATTATTTCATGAGAATACAAAGGATAAATAGGATACCGACTCTATACTTCAAAACTTCAAGGTTACATAATTATTCTCTAGAAGTAGATATTATTGTAGCTAGAAGTATTTTGAAAAAAAAAAGATAATGTTAAGACCTTTTACAGATTTCATGTCATGAAAGTACTCTTGAAGTAGTAATATCGTAAGTAGAGTTGTATCACAATATTAGGGTTTAGCATTCTATTTCCTTGTAAACTATAACATTTCATTCCTCGAAGTGAGTGGAACTACATTCCCTAAAGTGAATGTAACTGTTTTCATTATCTAAATAAATAGACGTGTGGATGAAAAAACAAGTGAATTAATGTTGTATTCCCTGATTGGAAATTGTTCCCTGGAGATATGTAATCACATTCTCTGAAGCAAATTCATTATTTCCAGCTTTTACGAAAATTGGCCTGGTAATGGAAATAATTGAGTGACTTAAATATTATTTTTCTAGCTAAAAACCGTTCCTTGAAGTGAATTGAAGTGTGTTTTGGGAAGAAAATGCGACGTCTTTCAATGTGTCTGAAATTGACATCTTGGTGACGCAAACTCCAGACGAGGTTAAGGTAAGGAAAAAAATCCTTACCACCATAAGTGGATAATAAGAAATGTCTTGAAAGTAAAACGTCACGGTAAATAAGCCATCACTAAATGATAAGCATGAATATTATCGATAAAGTGGAATTATACAGTGTTCGCATACTTGTGGAATACTAAGACATTTGGTTGATCTAATTAAAAGTTTTTGGATGCTCAAAAGTTATGTTACCTTGTGGTACAAAATTAGCAAATTATGTTAAAAGTAAATCCCAAAAAAATTTACTAAATTTAAAGGATATTATCCAAAATTAGTATTTTGTATAAACCACAAGTGTCCGTACCAATGTAAATCTTTGTATTATTTACTAAAAGTCTCACCAGAAGTGTGTATGAAAGTAAAATCTGCTATATCTTTGGGGTTGTATAATAAACAGATTCGAGCAGTTGAAACACACATTATGCAAAAGAAAGATGTCACAGTCCAAAGAACTTTGCAATATTAAATGATCGACTCGGTCACCTAATAACGATAATGATGTGTAGAATGATATATAACTCACTTGCTCTCTACTTCAAAATAACCAGAAGACTTTTTTACCAAGTGACTACCGCCTTATTAGGGTGGGAGACAAGGCAACCTGAAGTTGCATGACGCATGGTGGATACAATTTATTATATCATTCATATCCACAAACTAAAGAATAGGAACTTGATGTTAAAAGGAATATCTGTGTGCAAAGTATTGCAAATAATATACCTAATACATTCGCAAGTAGAATATTTCAAATTCCAAAATATGTTGTAAACGCTCCAACATAGGTTATCGTCCAGTATTAGACACATAACAAATATTTCAGCGAATGTATCAAACCAACGCATGAAGCGTGATAAGCCTGTCGGTTTAAAGTATACCATGCCTCAAAGAAAAAGATCTCATGAGTAAATGATTAAATGGTAAAAATTGTAAAATGTCCACTCCACGTGATACGACAGGAATTATTAAGCCAACTAATGTTGGCATATGCATTTCTCCTAAAGAAAGTAATGGTCATGAAAGGACCTAGGTACCTAAATACGAGAAAATTTATGTAGATTATTAGTCTACTGAAAATATTTAAAACTGTTAGAATAGTTTATGGGATTAATATATTTTCATTTAATATAGCGCCTGAAATAAATAATAAGGATCCTAACCCAAAAAGTGGTGAAATAGGTCGACGGCAATAGAAAGTGTAATAGTGAATTTTGAAATCTAAAACCCTAGATGTATCACGGAGGTTTCTGTAGAAACCTATAATTAATAATAGGGAGACATGGTGGTCCTTTGTGTGTTCTAAAATAAAATGCAAATAAGGATAAGAGAACCAAAACTGCAAGTGTACAGTTGTCCTAAGTAATATATGTGATAACAGATTCATTCTCAAGGACGGATTGGTTGACTCTAATGCTTATCGAATAGTGATTAATTGCACGTAAAAGCAAGTAATTGATTTTGAGAATGTTTGTTTTGTTTTTCTAAGACTAAGACTATTAATTAAAACACTAAATTAATGCAAAGATTAAACTAGACGCGAGAAGATAAAGTAGTTTACGCAAGGTATGAAAGGCAGTATTTGAGAGATGCAAGGATTTCACCTAATTATCATTCATTTCATGCATTGTTTAAGGGACAAATTGGTAAATGTGTATTGGTCGGGATTCAGAATTCTCCTTACCCCCGTCATGGTGGACTAAGGAGCTACTCTTAGGTGCTACAAACCCCGTCAGGGTGATTATAGTCCACCTTCAAGTGATTAAGTCTATTCTACCCAATTGGCCATAGGATTAATTAAGCTCGTCAGAGACTGTAATTTCTACCCTACATTCATTAATTGGTTCAGTACCTAGACCTCCCGTCAAGGTGATCCATTCGCCACTAAATGGAATAGCCTAGATACTAAGTCCTATGATTGGTTAATTACGTCAATAATAGTAAATAAAAGCAAATTAATGAAAAATACAATTTACCCAATTTGATTTCAATTATAAAAATCCCAAATCCAAACACATAAAACGAAATCAAATTGGGATTAACCCATTATGCGTTCTCAAGCACTATTTAAGTTTAGCTCATAATAATTGAAAAGACAAAAATTAAAGAAAGAAATAAGCTCATCATGTTTTACAGAATAAAATAGAAGAACCTAATTACGGATTTGAATTGGCTGAGAATTTGGAGATATAGACAGTCTCCAGCTCTTGCTTCTTCTCTTCCTTGCTCTAGCTTCCTCTCTGGTGTTCTGACTCGTTTTATTCTTAAGCGTATGAATTGGTTTGTTTAAAAATAAGAGTCCAAAGCCCATTTATATTATTAAAATCGGATTAGGGCTTTTCTTAAGGGTTTAGATGAAAATTAGAAAAGCACAAGTCCATTAATTAAGCCCAAATCCCGTAACAGCTGCATCACCTCCACTAAAACAGCTCTAACCGGCTCGTTTCAACTCGGATTGATCTCATTCTAGTTGCTAAATTTCCGTAACTCAATGTGCAACAATTTCTCTTCACAAGTCAGAGGCTAAATCCACTCTTAGATGACTCGGAATCAGCAATCTTTATCAACTTTCTAGATTTGCAGCTTCAAATTATCAATTCTTTCGGGAAATTTCTTCTTGCTTTGACTTTATTACACGATCTTTGACTTTATTCTTGGATTCCTCTCCTAGATAGTATTCAAAACCTACAACTTTTCACTCAAAACAAACCATATTACGTGCATGATGTCTACTCATTTGTGATAGATTTATATTAGGATGAGACATCATTTTTAGTGATTTAGAAGTCATAAATGTCGATTTTCTTGAGAAATAGTGCACTTTCCTATTTTGAGTCTTGATTTAGTAAAATAATATTTTTAGAGCATATTGGATTTAATTGTTTATTTAGTGTGAAGCTTTAAAGATAATTATGGAGATTAATTAGAGTCTAAGTCAAAGACTACAACTTATGGAAAGAGATTAGGATGGAAATTGGAGATAAGGAAACAAAAGCTAAAAATATGGAAAAGGAAAAGTTGCCTAAATCTGAAATTCTGCAGCACACACCTAAAGAAGTGGTGATAACTCCAACAAGGAAGCCGATTTTGGTAATTTCCTTTTATATGGACGTAGATATTTCTCTGAGGATTCTTTTGGTATATTATGGAGCAAAAACCGACCAATAACGAAGAAGATATGCTCAAAACAAGTCAGCAGAATTTATCGTTATTTCCATACGAATTTGAGTTGGGCTTGGAGTCTATTACTTTATCTCTCCCTCAAGAAAACGAATTAGGTTTTCTAAACACCTATAAATACACCCTTATATCACTTGTAAAAGCACCCTAGCAATCCTTGCCTCATAGTAATTAGTTCTTAAGGTTTTATTCTTCCAGTTTATTGTAGAGAGTAAGATGATGTCTTTTGTAATTTCTTTTTGTTTATTTCCTTCAGGTATGAACTAAACTTCCCATAGCTTGGGTTTTGCATCATGTATAATCTATGAATTCTAATTCTTCTATCTAAGTTTCTTTGGGAATTACATGTTTTAAATTGATATTAGCTACTTACCTTTATATTTGATTATGTGTTTTGATTTATTGTCTTTCCTAGAACTGATCACTTTAGGATTGTTTTAATAGTAGTTAGATGATCACCTTAGCTGGGTGTTTAACTATTGAACCACCACAAAACATCTAGTGTCCGATATTAGTCCTAACAAAACTGATTCTAACTAGATAGTCATTAGGGTTTGTTTTAATCACCATATCACCAATTGATTGAATTGTTTGCTTAGGGCCTTAGTAGCGTTTGATAACCCTATTTTAAACAGCGTCTTGGTTGTGCCGTAGCCCCCTTAGCCGCTCTCAAGGTCTAAGGTATGGGAATTTAGAAACTGACTAAGCATACAAGAGCTAATATTCTCCCTTATAAACTAGATCTAATAAAAAGAGTTAGATGGATTAGTGCATCCTAGCAAAACCTAAGCTATATCTCTCATCTCATATTCTTCGTATTTTATTTTATTGTCTTTATTTTCCTAGTTTTAATTAGTAATTCGAAAATCTATTTCTTTTATTTCTTGTCTTTTAATTAATTATTGCTTACTCGTTATTGCTACCCATTCGACTAGCACACTTAAGTCCCTGAGAACGAACTCAACTTACTAACTAAAACTTGCATACGTCCTGTAATACTTGCAGTACTGTGCCTGTCTAGGGTGAGAGTGCGTAGTTTTCTAGACTTTATTTATCTTATTTTTATCACACCCTAGGCGACAGTAGCGCAAAAGTTTAATCAATGAAAAATACTAGAATTAAAAGAGGAAAATCGATTTATTGCATATTAACACCAAAAGTCTATCTAAAGAGTCAAATAATCACAAAAAATGATGTCTCCCAAGGGCATAAAATTAGAACATTTAGGGAGACATCAAGACCCCAACTCAAACCTTTGTCGTCCCGACAAAGCAAAACTAAAAACAAGGGGAATGAAGTAGATGCAAGAGAAAATAGAAGCTAGTAAATACACCCTAAAGCAATGCTAAAGATAAATCTCATATAGAAAACACTAATAACTAACGTACACATACACTAATCATGCAAAATCAAACACAAATAATTTCAATCGTAAAATTAACTTCGCAATGCTAGAAGGTTACACTTGTACTTATCTCAATATGTTCCTTTTTCAATTCTGACGTGTGTTATACCAAAGAAGGTAGGGATTATGAGACGGGACCAAACCTTAGCATAAGACAACAAATTGCTGATATAAATCTGTCCATGATAACGCTCTCCAGCTGGAATTGGGTGGATCCCAGGAATAAGCACTTTTCCCCAAAGAGATTTGAAATCGAATGAGGGATCGGTGAGGGTTTCTTGGAAAGGACAAGGGCCGGTGAAGTTGGGCAATTTCAATGATTGTCGAATAAACTCAGCAGAGAGAGGTGTTACCTTTTTTTTTGGTACATGGGTTCCGGGATTGCTTGCGCGCACCCGACTAATCCCACGGGGATATACATGCCTCCCCATGTATATTCCCAGGTAAATCAGAACTAGGTGACCCATGTTCAGGGAGGAGTTCGAGCCTTGTACCTCTTACTTTACATCTGTTAGGGAGGGGATTCGAACCATAGACCTCCCCTTTAAATGCTGAAAAAATAGCAAGGCTCTGGCCAGTTGAGCTAACCCAACTGGTTAAGGTGTTACCTTTTTGCGTACAATAATGGCTTCTTTTGATAAAGCTAGTCCCTCGTAAAAATCACGCACCAAGGTAGGAATATATTCAAGTTTTATTTCTCTCAACTCTTTCCATCTAAACTTGCCACAAGTAGTAGCATAATCTTTGAAAGCACTATTCAAAATACCCTTTGGAAGACCCTTCTCAACACCAAATTTCAAGTAATTGATTTTGTCACGAACCTGATCATTCCAAGTCATAGCAACTCTCTTCGATTTCTGAGCAAACATCTTTTTTCTTGTTGGTCTTTGTTCTTGAACAGATGCTTGCAGAGTATCTTCTTCAGATTATTCCTCACTTTCTGGTTCATCAATTAGTCTACTTTTCGGATAAGCCTAAATCAGACTCTCTTTCCTTTTCGGAGCAACTGGGATTTCTTCAGTCTTGCGTTTGGAACGCGAATCCGGAATCTCAATTGCTTGTTCTGGACTAGCACTAGCAGTGTTTCTGTTTCTTGGAAAGTTCCTTCGATAAGTACACATGGAATCGATTCAGTTAGTCATCTCTTTTCACCCCAAACTCAAAACTTCAAATAGGAAAAAAACTAGAGGAAAGCTTAGAACTTTGATGTTTTGAGGTTTAAGACTTGAAGATTATTGTGGAATATGAGATGCGTAAAGGCTTATTGAGAAGAATTGTGAAGGAATTGGGTTTAATTTGAAGGCTAGGAAGAAGAAATTTTGGGAGAAAAGTGGGAATTTGATGATGTTTTGGAGAGGATATGAGTTACTTGTGTGTTTTTGTGATGAAAGAGGACTTGATTTGATGATTTTATAGTGTTTAGATGATGATTTTCAGAGTAGGTGGAGGCTAGGATTCGGAATAAGAGGTTGGCTTCGGAAAGAAGCTAAAAAAATAGGGTTTTAACCCAATAAACCGTCTCTCTCAACAGCGGACCGGCATGCCGGTCGCTGTGTCGGCGAAAAAATTACTAAATCAGATTTTTTTTTACCTTGGACGCAAGCCTCCTTGTGTAAAACATGACGTACTAACCTGAAAATCCTCCTTCACGGGCCGGCTAGCCGGTCAGGCACCGGCATGCCGGTTGCGTCTCGCTGGCGCAACCTCAGACGCAACACGTTGCGTCAAACTCGACGCACTAATCAGAATTTTTCACCCTCTCGGACCGGCTAGCCGGTCAGCCACCGGCATGCCGGTGGTGTCTCGCTGGCGCAAACGTGGACGCTACATCGTGCGTCAAAGTGGACGTACTAGTCAGAGTTTGGGGGGTTCTTCAACGTGTTTGACCGGCAATGCCGGTCAGCTCGCCGGCTAGCCGGTCATGCCTGTCTTTGAACTCTAATTTTTTCGTTTTCTCATCGTTTCGACCCCAAACTCATGACCTTTTTACCCCTGAAATCATCAAAAACAACTACCCTTCCTCATTTCTTAACAATAAACACTAAATTAATGAAATATATCTACTATACACTACGAAAATCAAAAGACTTAAACTAATATACAAGGAATTGGCTTTTGTTTAACGTCGTTAAGCTCGACAGGTTACCTCACGCTTTCAAGGAGCTTTGAAGAGATACATGACCTCCCCAGGATGTGGATCTTCCGAGCGATTGGTGTCTCCACCTCCATGGTATATCTTAATCGATGACCGTTCACCATGAAAGTACGGTTCTCGAGTGGATGTTCTATTTCTATCGCCCCATGAGGTGTAACTTTGGTCACAACATAAGGACCCGACCACTTCGACCTTAATTTACCCGGATAATTGCTGAACTTTGAGTTATACTTCAATACCTTTTGTCCGACTACAAAGTTCTTTTCACGATTACGATTATCATGCCACCTCTTAGTGTTTTCTTTGAAAAGTTTAGCATTTTCATAAGCATGTAATCGGAATTCATCAAGTTCATTAAGTTCCATCATTCGATTCTGACCGGCTAAAGTAGGATTTAAGTTTCACTGTGCAATAGCCCAATATGCACCCATTTCAAGCTCAAGAGGTAAGTGAAAAGCCTTACCATAAACCATTCGATACGGGGATGCACCAACTGGAGTTTTGAACGCAGTACGATAAGCCCATAATGCATCGTCTAACTTCATTGACCAATCTTTTCTTGTAGGACCAACAGTCTTCTCTAATATAGATTTTACCTCACGATTTGAGACTTCGGCTTGACCATTGGCTTGTGGATGATAATAGGTAGATACACGATGTCTCACTCCATACTTCTCTAAAACTGTCTTCAAGTATTTATTCACGAAATGAGAACCTCTGTCGCTAATAATTACTCTCGGTGTACCATGTCTAGTGAAGATGTGTGATTTCAGAAACTTAATCACTACTCGCGAATCATTAGTTGGTAGAGCAATGACCTCTACCCATTTAGACACGTAATCAAAAACTAATAAGATGTAAAGGTTACCATTAGAAGGAACAAACGGACCCATAAAATCTATACCCATACATTGAATATCTCTACTTCAAGAACATTATTACGTGGCATCTCATCTCTATTGGATATATTTCCCGTAAATTGACATCTTTCACATCTCTTAACATATTCATGACAATCTTTCATTATTGAAGGCCAGTAAAAACCTGACTGTAATACCTTAGCAGCAGTTCGATCTCCTTTGAAATGTCCTCCATAAGGTGAGTCATGACAACCAGCTTTAATCGCTTCAGTTTCTTCCTTTGGTATACATCTTCTCACCATTTGATCGGCACATACTTTGTAGAGGAAAGGATCCTCCCAAAAGAATTGTCTAGCACGGTGAGCTAATCTTTTCCTCTCTTGATAAGTAGAACCTTCGGGAAATGAACCACTTACAATTAAATTTGCAATATCAGCATACCAAGGAGTATTTTCTAGGTGAATTGCGAATAAGCTCTCATCAGGAGATTCTTCTCTAACTAACTCATGTCCACCATTTGACTCTGATCCTTCAAGACGAGATAGATGATCTGCAACTTGATTCTCACAACCCTTTCGATCCTTAATCTCTAAATCGAACTCTTGTAACAATAAAACCCATCTTATTAACCGTGGTTTAGCATCTTTCTTCTCCATAAGATATATAATAGCATAATGATCTGTATAAACAACAACTTTCGCTCCTAGGAGATAGGAACGAAACTTATCGAATGAATAAACAACAGCTAGCAATTCTTTCTCTGTAACAGTTTAATTAATTTGAGCACCATTGAAAGTCTTGCTTGCATAATAGATCAAATGAAATATCTTATCTTTTCTTTAGCCTAAAACAACTCCCATAGCTAAATCACTAGCATCACACATAAATTCGAACGGCATATACTAATCCGGTGGTAATACAATATGAGCGGTAATGAGTTTTTCTTTGATTGCTTTGAAGGCCGCCATGCAAGCTTCGTTGCAGAGGAATTTGGTGTCCTTCTCAAGTAAGTTACATAGTGGTTTAGAAATCTTAGAAAAGTCTTTAATGAATCTCCTATAAAAGCCAGCATGGCCAAGAAAGCTTCTCACCCTTTTAACAGAAACAGGAGGTGGAAGCGTTTTTATTACCTCTATCTTTGCGCGATCAACCTCTAAACCAGCACTCGAAACCTTGTGACCTAATACGATACCTTCTTGAACCATAAAATGACACTTCTCCAAATTTAAAACCAAATCACTTTCCTTGCATCTAATCAAAACTCTCTCCAAATTCTGTAAACACTTATCAAAGTCATCACCGAATACAGAGAAATCATCCATAAATACCTCAAGGAAGTTATCGATCATACCCAAGAAGATTGCCATCATACATATTTGAAACGTAGCAGGTGCGTTACACAACCCAAATGGCATTCTGCGATATGCAAACGTACCAAAGGGACATGTAAAGGTTGTCTTATGTTGATCATCTAGAGCCACGTAAATTTGATTATATCCGGAATATCCATCTAAAAATTAGTAATACTCTCTACCATCTAACTTGTCTAACATTTGATCTATGAAGGGAAGAGGGAAGTGATCTTTTCTGGTGGCCTTGTACAATTTGCGGTAATCCATACATACTCTCCAACCAGCAACAGTTCTTGAAGGAATAGCTTCATTTTGATCGTTAAGAACTGTAGTGATTCCTCCTTTCTTCGGCACACACTGAACTGGACTCACCCATTCACTACTCGAAATGGGATAAATAATCCCTGCGTCTAATAGCTTAATAACTTCCTTCTTTACAACTTCCTTCATGGCTGGCATTAATCTCCTTTGACCTTCAACTGAGTGTGCGTTGTTATCTTCAATGATAATTTTGTGTTGACAATAGGAGGGGCTAATGCCTTTGATATCGGAAATAGTCCATCCTATCGCCTCTTTGTTCGCTCTTAACACACGCAACAGTTTATCTTCTTGAGGACCTGTTAAATTTGCTGAAAAAAATAATAGGTA
Organism: Nemophila menziesii; assembly: GCA_029959085.1. NCBI lineage: Eukaryota > Viridiplantae > Streptophyta > Magnoliopsida > Boraginales > Hydrophyllaceae > Nemophila > Nemophila menziesii. Next base: position 10,727,052 of record JARWIR010000021.1, read on the forward strand.
GAGTTTCATTAGTACCTAAATATGCATACCTCAAGTGTGATGGCAAAGGCTTTTCTTCCAATTGCGGAGGAGATTCGATTGAAGGTTTCTTTTTAGTTACAATCTCCTCCGGTTCTCTCACAGGTTCATAGGCTAGACGCCTATACTTTGGATTCTCAGAGTTCAGAGTCGCCACTGTTTCGGCAAGATCTTCCATCAATTCAGGTAGATCAAGTGTCAAGGCTGCCTGCAAAACATCATCATAAGTAAATTCATTATATACCTCTTGCGTGGCATGCTCAATTACATCCATTCGGAAACAATCCTCTTGAGAATCTGGAAACTTCATAGCTCGGAATACGTTGAACTTCACTTCCTCGTCTTGGATTCGTATGGTTAATTCTTCGTTCTCTACACCAATTAAAGTACGCCCCGTGGCTAGGAATGGTCTTCCCAAAATAATGGGGACATTCCTATCCGCGTTGTATTCAAGAATAAAAAATCAACGGGAAATATTAAAGTACCTGCCTTGACGAGGACATCTTCTATTCGACCCTCAGGATATGCGAGGGATCGATCCGCCATTTGCAAGACCATAGAAGTGGGTCTTGCTACTCCAATTTTCAATTTTTCAAAGATTGGCTTGGGCATAAGATTAATGCTTGCACCCAAATCACATAGTGCTTTACCTTTCCATTCTTCTCCAATCGAAATAGGAATTGTGAAACTCACAGGATCAAGTAATTTCGAAGGTAGCTTACTCTGACAAATAGCACTACATTCTTCGGGTAAACCAATCATTTCATTATCGCAATACGGCCTTTTGTTGGTGAGAGATCTTTTCAAAAACTTTGTATACTTTGGTCTATCTCGGATAGCTTCTATCAATGGAATATCGATGCTAAGACCTCTCACTCTAATACAGAACTTTTGATACTCAGCTATATCACCTTTCTTTTGAACTCTAGACGGAAATGGTGGAGGAGGACGACTTACAACATCATCTTTCTTTTTTGTAATTTCAACAGGCCTCTACTTCATCATCTTTATTTTTATCCACCACATCCTTTTCTTTTCTTGTAACTTCTTTTTCTTTCATAACAGGAAAAGGAGGTGGAGGAAGATTCTTACCACTTCTGAGAGTCACAACATTGTAATCTTCTTTCTGTATATGATTTTCTGTATCACTAGGGAGTTGCCCGTGTGGACGCTGATTCAATTGTTTTGACATTTGCGCAATTTGATTCTCTAACATCTTAATGTGTGCTTCAGAAGCTTGTTGCCTTTGGGCTGACTGCGCATGGAGTGCAATCGAATCTGCTTAACAAATGGTTTGATCTTCCACCACGCCGCTGAAAACTTTTTGATACCTTGAACTACTTCAAGGTTGTCGGGGCAAATAAGAGTCTTCCTGCCTGTATCCTGGGCTGCTAACTTGGTAGACTCGTACACTGCTATTACTTCTGCCTCAACTTCCGAAATCCGCCCAAGCTGGAGATGAATAGACCCGTCGGCAACTAGAAGCAACCTCTCTCCGAACCATCCCAATCCCACTCTGTTCTAGCCTCGTAATAAAGGATGTGTCACATGTATAAATCATTTGTATGTCTATTGGGTGGGTTGTGTTGTTGCCCATCGCTCACGGGATTAAGTGTACTGTTCTCATTCCAGTCTTGTCCAAATAGATCTGTCATAGTAATATTAGTAAGGTGTAACACCGTATTAACGTGTAATGTTCCAGATTCGTGTAAACATTTTATTTTATGTTTCCATATATTCCACATTATCAGTATGAGGTAAGCCGTAAGAATTACTTTTTCCCAAACCACAAGATCAATGTTATGGATGATTTTAACAAGCCAGTCGCTAATGCTACATGGTTCATTTTCCGGTATTCGTATCTGTAACGCTGATCCTACCCAAACCTGTTTAAAAAAGTTACACGTCAGAAGAAGATGTGCACATATTTCCGTTAATCAGTTTAGAAGGTATTCTTTTATCATAATAGTGTTATTTCATTTAATTTACAAGGAGTTTCCAAAAATATCCTACTCATTCCAAAATCTACAATAAAACCAATAAAAAATACACAAGACAAAAGAGATAAACATCTGCCTAAAAAAAATCACAATCAAACCAAAATCTTTTTGTTATATTTGACTAAAATTGGTAAGAAGAAAATCTACAATTTCCATGAGAAACCGATTATGGCAAATTAGAGTGCTATTCGATCTTATCTTGCAAGGAAAAATGACATTGTCTATTTAGAAGATATTTTTCTTTGTAACGGATAATATCTTACTAAAGTTAAATCGGCCAGACAAAGTTAATGAAATTCAAAATCTACAACAAAATTGGAAAAAAAGAAAAAATCTACAACGCAACGAAGCAAAAGAGATGAAACTTGACACCTAAGATTATCATTACACACTTGTACCAAATAAGAACTCCAAAAATACCACCCTGACCCTTTTACCATCCTAACGATTACACCAATTTGCAATAACAGATCCAACCAAACAAACAGTGGATAAATAGTATTAAATGACTAAGAATCGGTGTAGTGTGTCATAACCAAGAGGTCGCAAATTACCAAAATTGATGAACCAGTTGGCACTTCATTGTAGCCGGATATATATAAAAGAGTGTATGAAACCAAAATAAAGAGGCCCACAATCTTTACCAATAATTGATCATTCCCCTAATGCCCACCTGTACTCTTGCTGGCAATTTCCATTAACCTTACTTCAGCTTTCGTTTCACTTCTTATATTATTTGCGGCAACTTGCAAACCTTCTACATCTCTTATTACTACTACTAAAACAAACTATGCCCCTCTATTAATTCATTCTTTTAATTCAATTCATTTCAATTCAATAAAAATGCTTTCCATCACACTTTTTTTCTTCTCCTTTTCAATTCTTTTCTCGACCACGGTAGCAAACAGCTCCGTACAATCTATCTACGACGTACTTAAACAACACGGTTTGCCGATGGGTTTACTTCCTAAAGGTGTAAAAGAATTCACCATTGATGAATACTCAGGAAACTTCCAAGTCCATTTAGATCAAGCGTGTACTGCAAAGTTTGAAAACGAAATACATTACGATACAAATGTTTCAGGCAATATAAGTTACGGGCAGATCGGAGGTTTGTCTGGTATATCGGCACAAGATTTGTTTTTATGGTTTCCGGTGAAAGAGATTCGAGTTGATATACCAAGTTCAGGTTTGATTTACTTCGATGTGGGAGTTGTTTCTAAACAATTTTCATTATCTTCTTTTGAATCTCCAAAAGATTGTGTTGTTGCTCAAGTTGGTCAGATTGAATTACGAGATGGGAATCATCTAGTTGAGAGCTTATCCAAGGTCTTGTAGTTTTCTTTTTATTTTATTCTTTTGTAAATTCAGTTTTTGTTCATTTATTGGAAGTTTATTTATATGAAATATGTCCTGGAAATTCCAACTTCGAATTCTCAATTTTTCTCATTCTCTAAACCTATGAATTATTGTAGCTCTGAAACAGTCTATGTTCTCCTAAAAAACAAGTAAAATTTTGTAAGAATTAGATAAGAATGAGTTTTTCTCTTATTTTAACGATTGATTATTTCGTACTTTTTGACAATCGTGAAGTATAAGAAATATTTTCATCGTTGTTTATTAAATTTAATTAACGTTTCTAGTTATAAATTATTTTTTATAATAATATTATATACTTACGAGTTATTTACATCAATGCCCTATCCCTATTTTTTTTTGGAATATTTTCGTTTGTATTGTGTCGGATTGATATGTGTGTTTGAGCAGAGTCAAGTCCAAGGGCAGCTTCGGTATAAGTTTAATCGAAAAGATTATGCGAGGGCAGTTTTGTAAATTTGGGAGGAAAATGGTTTACATTGCACTACAGCTCAATCAAGTGAAAGGTCATGTTCAAGTGTCCAAGTGTGTGTGCTTGTCGTTGCATATATGGCATATTGCAAATTACTTTGTCTAAATCCTGTTTTCTAAGGAAGGAATGGTTGTGAATTGACTCGTAAGAGGGTAAAGAAGTCATATAATGCTGAGAAGACAAAGAATTAATGATGCAGGAAAATATGAGTTCACGGCAATCAGGTGATAAATATTCTTTTTTTTTTTGTTCAAATAGGTGATAAATATTCAAAGCTTGTTTTTATATGTTGATTTTTCCATATGCATATAAGGTCATTTTTAAAGAAGTACTTGTAATAGCCAATAGGCAATCATTTTGTTATGCGAAATGGTCTAGTGAATATAATATATATCTACCTATTTTTTTCCGAATATTTAGCTATTTCACAACCACGTAAGGATCAATAGTGTAAATGTTAAAAAGCTTTTAAACATAAAACCACTAAATTGATCATGTTGTTGTTGTGCTGGATCTTGTCTCTCCCTTCACCACAATGTATAATCAACTTTGTTTGAATTAAGGATGCCACCTATGATAAGGCATTAGTGTTACATTTTGCATATAAAAAATTATTCATTGAACAAGGGATTCTGACCACCGGCACATTCTTATAGGCCCATGTAAAACTGCCGGCTTACATGAGTAGCCTTATAAAGGGGCTTCTGTATTTTTTTTCATCATTAGTAAATTTTCAAAAACTGCATGCACAATTTGAAAACGCCCCCAAAATACAAGGAAATACATGATTTCTTTTTTAACTGAAGGAACTGAAGGATCCCATAACAAAATGTCATCGATCCTAAAGAATGTTATAGTAGCAATGTTGCGGTCTATTGTACAATTTGTCTGCCATTTTGAAATAACAGGGTTGTAACTTGTAAAAGATATGGGTAGACATTATTTTTTTTTTTGTCAAAGTGTACGAAAACACAAAAACACGAAAAGTTAGCTAATTTCTCTCTTTTTACCTATGTTTAAAAAATAAGAAAGTGAATCCACTAGATATGTAGCATCCCATCTTGAAAGATCGAGGTTTTGTATGACGCATTTAGCAAGAACATCCGCGATCTGATTAAAATCCCTTTTGATTTGGTATATCTTCTAATTTCGGAATTATTCGTCCACTTCCGCGATTCGTGAACCATCAGACGGATTTTCCAGTTGATTCCCATAGATTTGTTGATATCTTGAACAATTTCAAGTTTGTTAGAGTAAATGAATAACTCTGAATATTGAAATCAGCAGCTGATCTCATGGCCAGAAAAATTGTAAGATCTCCTCTTCTTTAGTAGAACTTATCTAACATCTTTTTATATTTTTGCTTATAATATCCCCACTTTGATCAACAACTACAGAAGTTATGCCAGTTGGTTCTCATTCCTCGGTAAATAATTCCTTGGTAAATTACGCATCATTGAGCTCGATAATTTCGCCTGTGTCATGGAGGGTATCATTCTCATCAAGGATTTCATTATTGTGATCATCCCTGGTGATAATAATGTCTTTATTAAAACAATCATTTTTGTTAAAGAGTTCATTGATGAGTTTATTTGATTAATTTATAATCCCACTGATGTTCCATTTTTTAGCTTCAAAAAAACCTTCCATTCTCGTCTTCTAAATATTCCAAATTGTGCAGAAGAGTAAGTAGTAATGAGATTTCTGTCCCAACTATTATTTGAATACGAGGAGATAAATTTAAAAATCCACTCACTGATTAATCCCTGGAAGTTTCAATCAATCTTCATATGAGTTGAGGATTCCGCCTAAACAACTAAACTAAACGGACATTTAAGGAATAGATGTTTAGTGGATTCGTTTTCCAGTTTGCACCATTCACACATAGCAGAATGAGTACATTTTCTTTTGAGTATATTTTCTTTAGATGGAATTGTCCCGTTACAAATTTTCCAATAAAATTTTGTGTTTTAGAGGGTACATTAGAATGTCAAATAGTTTTCGCAAGAGTGTCATCTTTTGCCTCATTAAGACTAGATGGTTGAGCTTCACTTGCAATCTTATTGACAAGACAATGATAACCCGATTTTGTGGAATATTTTCATACTTTGTAAAAAGCCAAATGATTTTATCATTCTGGTCCAATGGCATGATTGGAATTTTATAAATTTCTGCCATTTCCCTCCTTGTACAAATGGACTTTATAATCTGGTTGTTCTATCCAGAATGTCACCATTGAATAGTACAACAACTTTTGATATATTAAGTCCTTCAATTTTTTCCAACTTAACCACCTTTGCAATCCATGAATCCTATATGTTGGATTTCAAATCATTCCTGATTTGTCAGACACATTCTTCTTTAAAAAATTGGAGACCTATGAATATACTAACCCAACTCCAGGATTTTTTTTTATCTGAGCGTTCCACATATCAGAATTCAGATAATATATTCCTTTCAGAATTTTAGCAACAAAATAATTAAGATTATTCACTATATGCCACGCTTGATTAGCTAAAAGAGCTAAATTCATCTTTTAAAAATCACTAAATCTGATGCCTTCTATAGATTTAAACTTAGCTATTTTTTCCACGCAACCCAGTGAATTCTTTTTTTTTGCCCAAGTCCCACCAGAAATTTGCCACAAGGGCCAACATTTTTTTACAAAGTTCCTTGGAGATTCGAAGATCAACATAGCATAATTAGGGATTGCTTGAAGGACTACTTTGATGAGTCTCATTTTCTTCTTCCATGATCCTTGGTTAAAAACATGTTATGTGAGTGGCAAGAACTAGTTTTTGGTCATTTCTGAAACCTCCAAATTGGGACTGCCCGAGAGAATACATAAATAGATTTATGAGTGCCCATATGAATCATAAGGATTAAAAATTATTCTTTTTCTTCAACACACCAATTTCTCAAGTAAAGTAACCCAACAACGTCAAGGAGATAACATGCGGATTTTATCCATAACCTTAAAATCTGTCTTAGTCCTATTTGAATAAAAAATCAATCTTACTTAAATTCTTTTACTCTTTTTTGTGTTTGTATTTAAAAATTAAAAATTTATATAATAAAAAAATTAAATATTTTACTTTAACTACCATCACCACGTATTTTAAAATTTAAAAATTAAATAAATAAACTGCTCCTTTTATGTATTCCTCCCGCTCTCTATACGATACTTTCTTAATTGTTGATTTAAGAATTTGCGATCCTTCACAATTTTAAAAATCCCTTGTTCATCTCAGATTTACCATCATTACAATTCACGTGCTTACCCACATTGTCCCCATAATGCAAAAGACTTGGAGCCACACTCTCCAAGAAAGATAAAAAACATATAGTCTGTTGCACAAAAAAGATAATATTTTTTGAAAGACACCCTCAAAAGAATTCACCAAGAAGAACATGGGTAGCATCCAATAAAATTGTATACAATCTAAAGTTTAAATGAAAAATTGCAATATCAAATTGAGAAAAAAAGAAGAGCATATGCACATCATTCGTCCAAAAAATTTCAGCAAAGAGGTCAAAATACCACAATATGAATTAAATTGAACAACAACTAAATAATTCTTTTAATTAGGTTCTGGTGTCAGTGGAAAAAGACAGTGTAGACATTTCAATCCAAAAGATAGTACTAACGTCCTTCATTGACTAAGGCCATGTGAGAAAGAGCTCACTCCTAATTTAAAAATCTGCATGCCAACCAAACATAGTGTCAACCAAGCTTTATAGGTAAGCCAATAAACCAGGAAAACATCCAAAGCAACTAAACTACTAACATCAAACCATATTTGGGACGATATAAAACCATTGTGAAAACACAAAACCAAGAAAGCCAGTTTCCCTTGGGACCTAGGCAGTGCTCTAAAGATAAAATTGTTATAAAGGTGTCCATTTTTAAGAGACTTTTGGAAGGGACTATAATTTTGGCGTTTAAGGGATTAGACACTATTACAGGATAATAATGCATGCTTAGACACTTGACATGCCTAAGAGAAAGAAGACTCTACAATGTCTAGATTCAAAGGGAAAGTATATGATATTACAGAGCATTTCCTCTTTTTTAACAATGATGGCTTAATATTAACAATTTTGTTCGCATAGAAAGACAAAATTAGAGAAAGTCGTCTTCTCCCAAAGGATCCCTAAGTTACCAAATCAAAGGGAACTAAGCGGTATACTGGCTTTCACTTCCATATATTTCTACATAAATCCAACCCCATCACACATACGTCCGGAAACAATTGTAAATGAGACCATTTAGACAGAATTGGAAAAACCAGGCTTGAGAATTTGACTAAGATTAGGGGGTGGGCATCTCAAGATAATCAAAATAGAGACGTCGTATAATTGATAAAGTAAGAGTCACAAATTAATGGTATTTCCCCCTTCAATTGGTTTGTATCATTATAAATCACAACATGCATTCATACACCCAAAATAAGAAACCAAAATAATAATGGCACACCAAATTTCAAGATATTATAACCAATATTCACATAAAAAGAATCCCAACTAAAATAAATGACAAAGAATTAAATATATATTCTTGTGAACCTGTCATATAGGAGAAAGCACATAAGAAAATAATCAGACATGATGCATGGTTGAAACCCCAACCCACACGAAGACCATCCCACAACCTCGACCAAACAAAAATCCTAACACGACCTTCTTTGGTCTTGGATCTAGATGGGCTACTCACCCACCCTAGATCATCGGCAAACAAACCTGCCTAAAAAAGCAAACAAATCAGACACTCTAATGCAACACGAATTACATAAAGACCCAATTCTTAGAAACACGATGAACAAGGTAGTGATGAAAAACATAATCCACCACCAAAAAGACTGCACAACTCACTTCTTAAATGTTTTGAATGTGAAAAAGACCTATCGTTGCCACCAGTCACCACACAAACCTTACCATTATCATGATTGACACTAACAAATCAGTGGCCTCTGTATTTTGACAAGAAACGAGCAGTCTCAACTAGATACCACTCTGATACATGCATGCATCATTGAACCATAAACAAAACATTACATGCAAACAATACTCTTCCCAAAATAAAACAAAAAAAAATACTTTCAAGAAGAAGAAGAAGAAGAAATCCAATCTCTCTACATTCCCCTCTCTATCTCTAGAGCCCTAAATATTTTCTTTAAAGTCCATATAGAAAATTCATAATGTTACTTGCATACATTATTTAAAAGAAATACATGGAAAAAATGACATTGTATTATAAAAAGTAAATATCTATGTTGTTCTCTGTATTATACCCTAATTATCAACTTATACCCTCTTCTCACTTTTTTTATAAATATCATCTTACTCTTTATAATTTAATTATGCGACTAGTTATCCTTTTTGGACATAATCAGTCCAAAAGTTTCTTTAAGTCATTATTAAATATTTTTATAATTAATTAGAATCTTTCTGAATTATATAAACTCATTAGTCTGAAAACATCAAATTAACCTTCAAGTTTTTTACAATTTTTTTTACACACATCCCCACCTACATTAATTAACCCCATAAATATAAAAAAAATTACAAAAATCCTAATTCTTTTTTACAATCACCTCCACATCTAAAATAACTCAAACTCATCTCTTCATCAACACTGTTATGCCATAGAAAAGACTAGAAAAAATAAATAAACTCAAACTCACATCTTCATCACTCCACCTAGCTTCTCTTGTACACAATTATAACATCTGCCACAATTATGGGCCCCACATAAATCACATGATATCCCCTCCCCTTATGGATCCTCCTACACACTGATAGCCTCGCCATAAAAAATTATACGACATCCTCTCACCCTTAACAAGAATATACAATTAAAGGATCCAAATTAAGGTATACAAAATTGGTTTAATTCAAACTATTATCATCACTTTTATAGTAATTTCTTCTACGCTTCTTATCTAAACACGAGTTTAAACTAACCGATAAATCCCTAAGAAGGAATCTTATTCATCAAATATAACTTGCAAACGATATGTGCACCTCTATTGAGTTTCTCGTAGTAGTATTAGGTGTGTGATTTCTTATCATTTATTTATCACACCTTTGCCACCACCGTCGAACTTAAAAGGACCAACAATACAGTACAACAAAAAACAATAAATAAAACAACACAAGCCCAAAGCCATACTATGTCCCAACTCGCATCCCATCTCTTTAGACGTCTTCGGCATATCAAGGGCATTCTCAACAACATAACCTTCCCCGATCTCCTCTTGTGTTACAAACTACATAAAGAACATAAGTAAAGCAATAAAGAAGAGAGACAAAGATATAAAAAAGAAATATGTACTTGCACTTCGGGATCAAGCAATGAAATATCAGCAATCAAGGGAAGAGCTGTAGGAATGGGAAAGGAGTCCATGATCACATATTTGGCAAAGGAAGGGTATAATATATTCCATACATACTTTGAAACCCTTGTGGTGACCCATGCCCCTTGAACTCCTAGAGCATTGGCTCATATCCTTAACATCTTAGGAGAGACCCTATATGCCTCATATGCTCTCTTCTTTGCTTCATATAGATCTTAATTTAAAGATGACATCATGTCCTTACACCTCGAGGATTCACGACGACCCTTCTTTATATTCACAATAGCTAGGGATAGCTGCATTTGGGCAATTTTCAGCAGAAGTTGAAGTGACTCTAGCTTATCCGAAAGATCTTTAATCTCTACCTGCTACTGTTAAATAGCCATGGTTCCACTAGTCAACCTATAGAAACATCTCATAAAACTTGAAGTATTGAAAGATTTCTCCATTCAAACTTCAACTTCCTCAATGGTGCAGAGCGATTGCAATAAAGAAGAATCAAGTAGAGGAAGGGGATCAATAGGAAAAGAATGAGCAGAAGAGGCCAGTAAAGCGTTTGTCGCTAGAAGTGTAACATGCAGACTCCCAAAAGAAACCAGGAGCATGGGAATATTAGCGCTAGGAAGAGCCTATGGTCCTGACGACCCTCATTTATTATCAGATATCCTCAGAATAGTACCACCATACCTCTTATTTGAAGAGCGAGGCTTTATGGAGTGGGAACTCTCTTTTCTTTTCTTGCTTAGGATGGCAATGGGATGTTAGTCAGAAGTATAGTTGCCGGAGAAGCACTGCTAGCCCGAGTCATAACCATCACGGATTTCTTAGTTTCAATATCATCAAGATCCTTTGGGGAACACATACCATATCCTGGGAAATTAATAAAAAAAATTATCAAGAGAAAAGAAAATATAAAGAAGACAAAAAGGGGATACGAGATTACACTTGGAAAAGGAAGACTTGAAAGGAATTGATCACCCCGGGGATAGCTTGTAGGAATTTAGAGCACTCGTTGAAGGAAATTAATGAAAGGAACATGCCTTTATATATAGGTGTAAGTAAGCACTTGCTTTCCTTTCTAGAAATGTGTGCACTAATCTCTATGTAGCACGTGTACACGCTTTACCATAAAAGAAAGGATGAGACACTTTTGGCAAGACGTGTGGCATTATATACAAGATTACAAAGATTAGTCGGGAGTAATAATATTGGGTTTCTTGCCGAGGAAATAAAACGTGAAATCCTACCAGGGATAGAAACTTAAATTCTACAGATAAAAAAACAAAATTCATTCATAAAAATAAAAGTAAATTACAAGTACATATTGTCAAAAAGAATAAAGTTGTTCCTAATCATCAATTAAAGAATATCTCAAGAATAAGGAAAATAATCCCCATCATCTCACAAAGTTCAAAGGATCGGGAAATGAAATAAGCTTTAGATTCTAAGCATTGGGACCTATCAGGAGAATCTTGCTCTATGACTGCTTCTTTGGGCACAAATAGGTTGTCCTCATTAATTATATTTATATCAGCTAGTTGGGGGTAACAAGATTGGAAATGAAAAATAAACATCAAGTACATGAATCTTTTCCCCCCTTCATAGGCAGGGTCAATAAGCAACTGTATCTCTTTATCAATTTCCTCTAAGGCCCGATACTGGCGTATGATGCTCTCTCAAGTCGGAACTTGTGCCAATCATTCTTGAACCCTGGAACAAGATTGAGTCGAGCACTTGCCAGCCTCCACTGCCACCTTACATGTATAAGCCACCAAAGCACCATGTTCCATAACTCTGGCTTCCAACCATCATCCTGAAGATCCACAACCATTCCTTGATCATAATTCCTCTCTTTTCTGAGTCGATGGACCAAAACCGAATATTTCAAAGTATTTTGAAAGAATCGATGAGCATATAGGAAAGTCTCGAGCCAAGACTACATATGCAATGTAAAGAAAGAAAAAAATAAGCAAACATAGCCTATTCGTCCTAAGAAATTGATATAACAAAAATGAATTAACGAAGTGCTAGCCGATTCTAGCATGGAAGAAGCCTGATTGTTACTCAAATGTTGGTTCATGCTAGACCATAAATGACCTACTTGGATTAGAGGAACTTTAGAAGGAAAAGCCAAAGAAGATGCAATAATTTTCTCCCCTTAGGAAGAGAGGGGACAAATTCCTTAAAACCCTCCGAAGGTTTACGAGGCCTAACTTGAGGGACAAAAGTTGTGGAGCGAGACCTGTCATCCATAGTAAAATATATTACTACAAAGGGGAAAAACAGAAGGATGTGGTGATAATAGAAGAATTTACCATGTTATTTATAGTATAAAGATGACCTCTCACCTTCCTAAGGTATTCAATAGAGAAAGGACTCTTTGTATTCTCAATAACGATAAGTCTGACGTATCCTCGACAATCCAGATTTATTCATAAGGTCGGCGTAGTCTCGACAATCAGAATTGTTAATAAGCCTGACGTAGCCTCGACAATTGCAGATTATTTGTAAGTCTGATGTAGCCTTGACAATCAGAATTGTTTGTAAGTTTGACGTAACCTCGACAATCAGAATTATTTGTAAGACCGATGTAGCCTCGATAATCAGAATTGTTCATAAGCCCGACGTAGATTCAGCAATTGAATATTATTCGTAAGTCTGACAGAGACTCGACAGTCATAATTGTTTGTAATTCTGACATAGCCTTGACAATTAAAGTTATTTGTAAGACTGAGAAAGCCTCGACAATTAAAGATTATTTGTAAGTTCGGCGTACCCATGACAATCCAAATTGTTCGTAAGTCTAGCGTAGACAATCAGAATTATTCGTTAGACCAACGTAGCCCCGAAAACCAAAATTGTTCATAAAGTCGACATAGTCTTGTAAAAAAGTTTGTTCATAAGACCAACATTGCCTCGACAATCAAAATTGTTTGTACCTATGACGTAGCCTTCAAAATCAAATTTTCTCATAAGTCTGACGTAGTCTCGGTAACTCAGAGAGAGAGAGAGATATAGAGAGAGAGGTTTCAATCTAACAGAGCTTCAACAATCGAGTATCATTCTTGACACTGTAATAAGTGGAACAATTTACTATTACCTCTGCAATAAGACTTGCATACTATCAAATCCTTACTGTTGACACCCTTCTAGAGGTGCGCCCCTAAAATATAGTGTCAATAGTTAGAGGAGATAATTTGTAAGACTGGTGTAGTCTCGATAATCAACCTCATCACTACAAGACCAAGAGAGTCCTTGGTGAGATTTACCTTGGAAAACCCCGACATAAAAGTTCAACCTCGCATCAACAATAAAAAGGCCAAAGATGACGATTTCCTTTCGATCACATCCAAGGAAATGATATTGATCTCACAAATTCAAATAGGTATTGATAAGACAAAAGATAACGCTGATACTTAGTCCACCCCAAAGTGTCCCCTCCAATATGAGCTTATGGTATATGGGTACAATTCAAGGAATATGATTGTTGCCCGAGGGAGAAAAGTGCCAAAATCTTCTCAGGGTAGATCTCTCTAGACATTGGAAGGTATAAAGCAGAACGATATATCCATATCACTTCAACATAAAGGGTTTCCTTTCTAGCTTATCCTGCGCACCTACCTTCGAGTTACACTGCACCCAGTAGTAGCGTCTTGTGCGATCACTTGACATCTATAAAGGCCCAACTCCAAAACAGAACGACACACTCTGAGTACTCCCTACAAACTCTCTCTTTCTCTATATAAAATAGTTCTGGTTATTATATAGTCTAATTAAGTCTCCATAGTCAGGTTATGTAATACCCGATAACAACAATGCTAATGTTGAGCGTCAGAGTGCCATCGGAAGCGTACCTCCTTATGGTCCTGACTTAGTGTCTAGTTTCAAAAAGGTTTGGAGAAGCAAGCATATTCTCGGATTCCTTATCATGTAACATAAGATATGTTCTAAATTAGCATCTATAAAATTATGTATTTAAACACTTTACCTTATTCAATACATGTGAAAAGTCATGCTCTAGAAAGTGTTTATCCTTTGTGAAAGCCCACGAAGCATATATAATTATACTAATGATGTTGTGCTCTAATCATGTGATATGTTTCTAAATGTGAAATAATATAACAATGTAGTAGACATATTTAGAAAGTTTACTTATATGGAAAATGGTATCAAGGGATGTGCTAAGACTTAACCAATGTCACATAGAGAAAGAATGTGCTAAATAACATGTACATACGCCTATAGACTCAAGAAACACTCATGATTGTATGCCTAGCTCCTATCATGTGATGTGTTCTACAAGTGAAAATCATATAACAATGAAGTATGCAATATTTTAGGCACAATCAACACATATCAAGTTATTGCCTAAATAGTGCTCATATAACAAGATGATGAATGCACATGTAAACAAATATGACAAACTTGGATGCTTTAACTCTTAGAACGTGAAATGATATAATGGAGTGAACAAGTAAGATCTTAGTTGATCACTTATGAAAAATCAAAGCATATAACAAGATAGAACTTAGAAAGTGATCAACTAATGCGAAAACCCATGTGATAAGAATGTACAAGCTTGAGATGAGTCAACTAAGTGACAAATGATATGTTGAGAATATGTAAATATGTAATTAAAAAAATTAGTATGTTAAACACACAAAATTTTGTCTCGTAAAAATACTTGCAGAAGGAAAATATGCTAACAAATACATAAATGAAATAGAGATAAACAAATTGATCACATCATATACCATTATTAATACAAAAAAAGTAAAAAAAAAATTAAAAAAAAATTTATTAATTTTTTGAGCAGTGCACTTAATTTTAATCGGAGGAGAAGAAAGTAAAAGAAGAAATTATTGTATGTTGACATTAGCATCGTGACATCAACACATTATAGTCAACTAACATTGACATCATCTTCTCTAACAGGCTAAATCCATCTCCGAGCATATATGATAACCACCACCAGCACCATGTCGTTTACCTTCAGACCACCAAATAATCACGCTCATTGTCCATGTCGCCACCAACATTGACACTCTACTCTAGAACCACCAACCACCACCATGAACTAGATATTGAACCAATGCCACTAAGCCCAAATCGCATCAAACTAGTCACCATTGCAACCACCATGAACCACCTAGCCTATACTACCACTATTGGAGCTCTAATGGACCAGAGGAGCTCCGTCTCTAAACCACCACGGAAGCTCTGAATTTGAACCAATCACTATTTGAGCTTAAAACCTTGAGCCGCTACCACTTCCCTAACCTGTTAGCTTCGACCACGATCCGAGTTCACCACCAAACATACACCATATAACCTTTGATTTGTTAGCTTCGACCACCACTACCAGAACCACAAACAACTTCTTCACAAACTACCACCAGATTTGCCATAACTGGATTTTCCAAGGAGAGCGTTTAAAGTGTATGTGTGTGTGTTTTCTAAGTTTAGGGTTTAAATAAGATATAATAAGACACGCACACACACACATACACACACACACACACATATATATATATATATATATATATATATATATATATATATATAGAGAGAGAGAGAGAGAGAGAGAGAGAGAGAGAGAGAGAGAGAGAGAGAGAGAGAGAGGGGTATTAGGGGTATGAAAAAACTCATATTTTTATTTTTCTTATTTTAAATTCAAATTAACCTCTTTATAATATATTTGATCTCGTAGTATCTTTTGAGTTTTGATCAGGATTCTTCAAGGCCTTTTACTTAAAAATATATTCAATATATCAACTAAATCCCCACACTTAGGGGTGGAAATCGATCTTATCATAATAGGGGTTGTTCGGAAAATTTCTATTTCTTTTTGGAATAAAAAAATCCAAAAAAATCATAATTAATAATTTAATTTTGATTTCAAAATACCCAAAATTTTCAGAATTTTGGAATTTTTTATTCTAAAGATTAATTATCATAATTTTTGCAAGAGCCAATAATACCTATTAATAAAACTATTAATAATAATGTGCCTAGAATAAAACTCTTTATAAAAAAACAGCCCCAACCCAAAATACCCCTACAAATAGTAATAAAAAAAACTAATACACACGTGTCCGTGAATTTTTTTAAAAATCATCATAACTAATTCTAAAAAAAATCAGAAAAATAAAAAATTTATATATCTGGATAAAGCAAATTAATATTTACGTCTATGATTTTTTTTTAAATATTTTGATTCTTTTTTATTTTCTTCGCAGACACGGAATTTCATGTTTGCGAAAAAAAAATCACTATTTTAAACAGTGAATGTTATGTTCATGTCTGCGGAAAAAAAAATCAAAAAAAAAATTATAGACGTTTGCTTTATCCCAAAAGACAAATTTTTTATTTTTATGATTATTTTAGAATTAGTTATGACGATTTAAAAAAAAAATTCACGGACGCACGCGTGTGTGATGGAATTAGTAGTAGTAGTAGGTGGTGGTGGTGGTTGTGGTTGTGGTGGCTGTAGTGGTGGTTAAATACATGGTAGTGGTGGTGGTGGTGGTAGGGGTAGGGATGGTGGTGGTGGAAGTATCCTATTATTTGTTTAATATTTAAAAGTAAATATTATATTAAAATTAAAATAATATATTTAATAATAAAAACAGTAAATATATAAAAAATATAAAGTGGATGTTTTCTATAAATAATTACTCCATTAGGTATTTTTTTATAAAATAAATAATTGAAGGCTTAATTTAACAATTAGGTACTTTTATTAGGCTTCTTTTAGTAAATACCTCTTTTTGCAGTATTATATTATTTCCCATAAATAACATAAATAATTTAATTATATCTATATAACTATAAATCAAATCATAACACGAAAAAAAAAACAATACTAATTCAAATTGAACTCCCCTTTACAGGATACTATGTAACACAACACATACACAGTTGTGGGACCTCATGGAGTTATTATTGGTTTTATTGGTAGGGACCAATGTGGGGGTTGATGTCTATGAGGACACTAGTCGCGTAGCCCTTTATTTTATTTTTTCCTGCTGAATGATTGACTATTAACAGTGTTATTTTAGATAGTCTTCATTTGTTTGCGTTATCGTTGAAAGCGATGGTTTAGTTATGATCCAAGCCATCAAGTCTCTTACAACGCAGTATACTCAAGATATCTGCAGATCTTGGAAGGTATTGGATTGTTGGCTTGCGAAACCTCTCAAATTTATTTTAGGTAGATCAGGAGATCAGTAAACCGTGCTATTGGTTGAGTCGTTTAGAAGCTTGTTGTGTCTAGTTAACGTGTTGATTGGGTTTCTTTTTCTACTTTTGATTTTTGTTTTATCTTGTATTTCGACATTTCCCCTTCAAGGAGATAGTCTCCTTTTTTTTGGACAATGATAGTCTCCTTTTGTTAATAATATGATGTTATGAGAGGTTCAACAAAATAAATCAATATTTATCCATAAAATTTAACATTCAATTAGTTTTTTAATAATAAATAAGAAAAAAAACATTTAAGTAGATCTCTGTTCGATAGGTAAGAATACACATTTACATATAAACATATTTATATGTATATGCATCTTAATCTACAACAACAAGATTCATATAAATAGTATTAAAATGTCCGTGTATAAACATTACATTTATTAATCTTGAAAAAATCCTGAATGTCGAAAAGTCTTGAAAATAGAAATCGGATCGGAAATTCCAAATTTACACATGTAATTACAATTCCATTCCAAAAAAAATCGAAATCGAAAATTCGAAAATCGAAAAGTAAAATAACAATTTCAATCATAGAATTTTTAATTCGGAATAGACCAAATATCAATAAAATTTGTTCCAAACTTCTACCCCCACCCACACTATTTTAAAAATTAATTAATATTGAAAAAGTAAAATTGCAATGCATACAATTTTTAATTATTTTAAAACTATCTTATTTGAATACGATTTGAAGATCTTTTAATTGATCTCTAGATAGTCTAATAGTTAAACAACTTCTATCTTAGCAATTTTAATATTTAACACGAGTATATATATATATATATATATATATATATATATATATATATATATATATATATATATATATATATATATATATATATTAGTGGTGAGTTTTTCTTTTATATTAGTATAATATTTTTTGTCGTTGATTTTTTTCTAAACTTGGATGAATATTGTGTGGAACTCTCATGGTACCCCTAAACATGTAATAATTGTATGTATGACAATATAAAAACGGTTTCACACTAAGGATCAAACGATTGATATGGAGTTGGATCCACTTTGTGAGTTGCGGTGAAAATTTTAAATCAAACAAACACCTATTTTTTGAATGTGCATTTGTTAAGAGCATTTAGGAGGACATGGGGAAATATTTTGGTGTTTTTTTTTTTGGAATGAGAATAAAATTACAAGAAAAGGAAACAAAAAAAGCGATAAAGGTCATCATATACCCATCATGTTGAAGTTATAACTGAGTAAAAACTGTGACCGTGTTGATGGTTCGTATCCTCGTACCTAACTTCTTTAGCAACTTTGTCTACCTGCCCATTTAATCTTCTAGGAATATGCATAAAAGTGATTGGTCCAAACTCCTCTGCCATCTATTTAATTTTCCGGATATGCGGATGAATTTTCCAACTTACCACAAATGTTTCGGTATTAAAAAAGAAATGAACACTATTTTGAGTGCCCTCAAGGGATTCAAAAAGTTTAAAATCTGAAAAAATTAGAGGAGAATAGTCTTTATCACTACGATATATACTTAACGGATGAGGAATAACCTTGATATGAGAAGTGAAACTTGCTCTAAGAATAGAGGTATAGAGAAGATTAAAATATGCATTTTTTCTATCTTTATACTTCCATTGGTTATTAATTGTATCTATTTGAAATTAGTCTAGTGAATAAATATTGATTATTTTAGAATTTTGAGTTTAAATAAATAAATTTTGTACATTGAATCGTTTTTCTAATATTTTTGAGGAAACTATTTATCCAAACCAAAAATAGTAAATAAATTAACAAGAGTATATAATATTCATTACCTTTGAAGTTCAAAAGTATGTCTGACTATTTCTTTTAAACTGGTTGAATTAAATTTGTTTTATGATCACTAAAAATTCTCTTAACCTTAACCGACACGACGACTCTTAAAGGTATAATTTTCTTTTTGTTCCAAAAAGTATTATACATACTTTTTTTTTTTTTTGGACATTAGTATTATACATACTACTATGACCAATTTTGCAATTAACACATATTAATATAAATATCTTTCACACAGAAATGGTACAACAGCAACATACCTAAAAATACCTATGACATTTACTTTAATACCCTCAACATCCATCACAAAATAAATACCCAAAAAAATATCAATAGTTTTTTTGGTCAAAAGAATAAAATATCAATTATCACCTCATCTCCTCCTTCACTCTACTCCTCTCCTTCCCTGTCCCCTCGCCGGAACCATCCAGAATTCTCCACCGGCGAGTGAAGACCACTCTTTTCTCTCCTCCTCTAAATAAAGTTTCTCTCTCTAGAAATGACGTCAATCCCATTGCTTTCGAATCCACCACGACCAACACTACTTAAACCTCACCAAAACACCACCAAGTCAATACTTTCCTTCCACAATTCCGTTCATTTCCTCAAGAAACCTTCAATTTCCTCTCAAAGGTTGAATCTTTATAAGAAAAGGAAAAACGGGGGTTGCTTATCTCTATCACCTGTTGCATGTTCAACATCTTCCCCATTTCTTGGTAAAGTTGGGTTACATAGAAGAGAAGGGAATTTATCTTTGCTTTCCTTTGGTGTAAATTCAGATTCTCTTATTGAAGGAGAAGAAAAATCCGATTCATCTCATCTTTTATCTGCTTTGCTTCCTTTTGTCGTTGCTCTTACAGCTGTTGCTGCTTTATCTCACCCTTCTACTTTCACTTGGTAAATCATTTTTTATATGTGATTTGTTAAATTGTCAATTCTTGGTGTTCTAATTAATTTTTATTTACTTCATATAGTGGGGATAGTGCAGCTTTAAATTCTTTTGAGTTAAATTTGTTTTATAATCAAATGCGGTTATTAAATTACCTTTTTTTTGGGGGTTACAAGTTATGAAGCAACATTTAAAATTGATGAGTGATTTGTCTTATGCAAAATGGAAATTTCTTATTGGTCAAGTATTCTTAACATGCTGAGCGAAATAAACTATTCTTAAATACAATAATGTGTCATGTGTGGGTCTGTGTACAAATCATAACGTATTGTAATCATATACATTAATCATTTATGGCTAATAACGAGACAAAGATTCTAAGTTCTTTACTAAGAATTTTGTTGTGCTAATTGCATCATTGGTCCTTGTGTGGGGGTACATTTGCTATTTTTGGAAACATATAAAATGGTGCGAACAACTTCTAATGTGACAGTGGAAAGTGATTACATATTTGGAAATCTAATTCTTCAGTTTGCTTTATATGGTGATACTATCTTTAAAACGCATAAATTTGTTTTTAAAAAAAAATAAATGATAGAGAAAAATGCAGGGTTTCAAAGGAACTATACGCACCTGCACTTGGAGGAATCATGTTATCCATTGGAATACAGCTTTCAGTAGATGATTTTGCTCTGGCATTTAAAAGGTTATAACTGATTTTCCAATCTTTATAAATTCAATTTCAATATTTTTGTTAATCAAGCTGTTAAATTTCTATGTAACACAGACCCATACCATTATCTATCGGCTTAATCGCACAATACGGTGTTAAGCCATTACTTGGAGTGTTAATAGCTCGTGCGTTCGGGATGTCTACAATGTTCTACGCCGGTTTTGTACTCATGGCTTGTGTTTCAGGGGCACAATTGTCAAGTTACGCTAGTTTCCTAAGCAAAGGTGACGTGGCACTAAGTATTTTATTAACTAGCACCGCCACAATTGCTTCAGTTATTCTCACCCCTCTTCTAACCGGTCTTTTAATCGGCTCTGTCGTACCCGTTGACGCAATCGCTATGTCCAAATCAATTTTACAGGTAAATTCCACTTTTTGTCACCGTTCATGACGTTAAATGACTAAAATACCCCCACTTTGTTAAATTTAGGTGGTTCTTGCTCCAATCACCCTCGGATTAGTTTTGAACACTTACGCGAAACCGGTAGTAGCGTTGATTCAACCGGTAATGCCTTTAGTAGCGATGATATGTACTTCGTTATGTATAGGAAGTCCACTTGCTATTAATCGTACACAAATACTTTCAACCGAGGGTCTTAAATTGATCGGTCCTGTATTATCTTTCCATGCCGTAGCTTTCTCGTTAGGTTATTGGGTAGCGAAAATACCCTACTTTAGGTAACTAAAATAAATATTCCTTTTCTTTCTTTAATAGAAGTATAAAATTTGAATGTTTGTGTACAGATTTGAAGAAGAAGTGTGTAGGACAATATCATTGTGTACAGGAATGCAGAGTTCAACATTGGCGGGACTACTTGCGACACAATTTCTTGGGAGTACACAAGCGGTCCCACCAGCATGTTCTGTAGTTGCTATGGCGATTATGGGACTTTGTTTGGCTTCGTTTTGGGGTAGTGGATATAGAATTAGGGACTTGCTACCATCTGATTCTACTCTAAAGGCTTCTTGAAGAAGTTGAGGGTAATGATTCTTTTGTGTTAGGGAATAATTTGTTAGATTATATATATATATATATATATATATATACATGGTATATGTAGAATGTTTTTGGAGATACATATGTAAAATGGAAAGATAGGAACCACGGATAGTTTATTGTACAGTTTTTAAGTACTAATTCAGGATTTATAATTTAATAACTTTCTTAATATTAAGGAGTATTCCAAATGAGAGCTGCTGCTGTTAATTCCCACATCATGTTGACATATTTTCATATGAAAATGGGCCTTATGCTAAGATCAAAGTATAGTATTAATTTCTTTTTTTTAAGAGGGAGATTTAACTAAGGTAGCTTACTAGTAATCTGGGCTAGTGGTGCCTTGGCTTTAAACTATTGCCTCGGCCGGGAGCATGCATTTATTTACACATTTCCAACAGTAGAATGAATGAATAGATGGGAATGTTAATATTGGTAGTGGTGAGTAATGATACTCTAGTATAGAAATTAGGGGTGTGTTTATCTATCTTCACATCCACCTCGTAAGAAAAAGTCCCACAATCTGTTATACTTTGTAAATCTTCACGGAATGTTGGTTCTACTTGTGAATTATGATCGAAACCACAAAGAAAGCTATTCATTATCGATTCGAATTATGATTATCTAATCATCTCAATCACTATAATTTCATTACTTTTAGGGCCCGTTTGGAAGTGCTTATTTTAGAGTAAAAAAGCGCTTTTGGAATAAAATTCAAAATTTTAAAAAATTATTAAAAATAATTTTGAAATCTAAAATTATTGAAAGTGCTTTTTTCAAGAAGCACATATTTGGTGCTTCTCAAAAAAGTGCTTTTCAAGGTAAAAAAAACTTTTACAATGCTAAAAGCACTTTTAAGTGCTTCTCAAAAAAAGCACTTCCAAACGGGCACTTAGTTTCTTTCCAAACTTTCTAGAGATAGAGTTATTACTATTTTTGTAAGTATTATTTTTAAATGAAATGTAAATATGACAATTTTTTAATAAATAATAAGTTATGACGTACAAAGTCCAAATTAAATAGAGTAATGCTGGACGTCATCTCAAATCACATCACTCTTTTATTGCCTTTTATGTGGACCAATTATAAAATAGAGAAAAAAAATGATAAAATAAGAAAAATAAATTATATTATTGATCTATTTAAAATTCACGTAGAAGACGATAAAAGAGTGATGTGATTTGAGGTGTTATCTAACATTACATGAATTCAATAGATTTAATTTAATAAGATCACCCGTCCACCGTCTTATTTCATGAATATATATTTTGTGTTTAATAATATTTTCTTAAAAAAGTAAAACCTACATAATTATATAAATACCGGTGGTATATATCATTACTTAAATACAAATCACAGATGTTACTTTATATTTATATTTATGGCTTACCGTATTAAATAGTCGTAAAAAAATACTATTTGCAGATAAATTAGTGGAAGAAGGGACACGTATGTTTAGCCAACCTGTGATCTTTACGGATCCTCCAGAATATCTAAATCATTTTATTATGAAGAATAGAAGTGCACGGGCAACTGCGAGAGTTGTTCTAAATTAATAAGAACTCTTGCTTCATTTGTAATGCTTTATTCTTAACGACTCTTTTACGAGTCTTCTATGTATGAAAAAAAAAATATTATTTGCAGGGTTTGAATGTTATAAATATATTTTTATCATTAGTAATTTATCTTTTTATTAAATTTAATACTTGATTAAAATTTAGCATGTTAAATATATATTATATGTTACAGCTAACCTAACATAAATTATATATATATATATATATATATATATATATATATATATATATATATATATATATATATATTTTTTGTTCGGAAGGTATTCATGACTAGCTTACCTATCCTATTCCCATCTTCGAAACTCCGTTTGTAATGTCCCTGACTTCAATCGTGGATCCTTTGGCTCCGCATCTAGCAATCTTCGCGAGACTGTCAGCTTGGCTGTTCAATCTTCTCGGTAGATGCCGAAAGGATATCGGGCCAAACTCTTCCATCATTCTCCAAATCTGGTAGATGATCGGTTGAATAGACCAACTCGCTGCTGATGCCTGCCTAATATAAATTATATATAAGTGCCGAGAAAGTTTGTAGGACACAAAATGTTTATCTGTATAATATACTAGAATTAATTACGCGGATTTCTGTTCCCTACAATCCATTCTCACATTCATTTAGTACCTTTAAAATTCTCTTAAAAAATGGGATGAGACATGTAGTCGTAATCACATTGCCTATTAACCTCACTCGAATGATTTATATATACATGATAGTTTTTATAAATATGAGACCCTTATGCCAAAATATAACTTAGGATAATTATTGTTTATATTGCATTGATTAGATTTACTACCATAACTCCTTATAAAATATCAATAAATTAATAATAGTTACATATATGAAAGTGGCAATTTATGGAAAGGTCACTAAAATAACTATACCGCGGAATAAAATGATCCCATTATTCCTTCATTGTGTGATACGAATGGACAAATAAATAAAAGTAAAGTGACACAATGATTTCAATGCAAAATTTTCCAAATTAGAGGTAATTATTAACGAAGATCAAGGGTTCAAAATATTTCACTATAACATATGATAATTATATTATATGAGATTCTTTCCAAACAACACTAGAGATTTACTAAATAAATCAACTAACAGAATATACAAATCTAGATCGAACTCGCCAGATTTGAAACGAGGCTATAATATTTATTTTCAAACGTTAAAACGAGAATTTCACCGTTGAATCTGAACTTTAATGTGTTAGGAACACTTTCTCAAAATCCCGTCTCGATTGGGCATGATTTGATCATCCAACTGAGACTCTCAATATTCTATTACGGGCTTATTGGATTTCCGGATATACTATTCTATAGATTTTACTCTTTCGAACACTCTAATCACTCGACAAGTGTATCTCTCGCGTATATCAGTTCTTTTCAGATGATATCTCAAGGTTCTCTTTTACAGTTTTCAAGAAAGAGGAGAAGAGAAGGCATTCCACACATGATTAATTGAATGAAGTTACCAAAGCATAGTTGTATATTTTTAATATACTCATCCATTATTCCTAATGATATTCATTTACCAAGACATGAGTTATCCTATAAAGACGAGGAATCAACCCAATAAACCCCCTTCTGAATTAGTTGGGAGGAGCGCCAAAAACATGTGTCTCCAAAGGTATGATAAATTAATCAACAGCCGAGGGAGTTACTACCCGCAAGTGTACATGTCGTCAACAAGTAATAAATAAGTATTAGAGTATCGTTTTCCATAGAGACTATGAGGTTAATTTTTTCTGTTGTAAGAAAGCGTAAAGGGGTTGGATTGTAATTAACTACAATAATAAAAAAGATTTGTATTGGTTTTGGAATTAAAGAGGACTAAAGTGCAAATAAATTAAACCAATTATTATTAACTAAATGAATGAGAATGCAAATAAGAAGATTTAGATGAAAAGACAGCTTGAGAGTCGCTAGTAACTCCACTAGTTATGGATTTACATGTTTATTGATATAAGATGAATGATATTTTAGCAATAGTTAGGATTCTAAAATCTTCCTAAATCCCTCCTAGGTAGATATGGGGCTATCCTACAATTTTAGGGACCTCTCCTAAGCTATGCTGTAGATCTCGGTTTTGCATCCTAGGCGGTCGACCGGGGCCTAGCGCCTAGATGGGATTACACGGGGACTAGGCGGAATTATACGGTTTTGAATCTCGCTGTGTAATTTTGTATATTTAGTAATATATATGTATTAATTATAGCAGTTTTAACTATTTAAGTCATAAAATACACCTAACAACAATATAGTAAATATAAAGATACTAAAAATTGAGTTATAATATCAATTAAAGAATTCTCGAGAATAAAAAAAATAACAAGAAGGCCTATGCGGGAATGTTTTGCCATTAATTGGCGCCTAGGCGGCCATTTATTCCCATTAATCGGCGTCTAGACGGGCTAGGCGCCGATTGCACGGCGACTAAGGCGCTAGGCAAAAACGCCTAGAGTTTTAACTAGGCGTAAGCGGCAGAGGGGGGAGTTGACGCCTTGGCGGCGCCTAGACGCGCCTAGGCGGGGAGATCTACAACATATTCGTCGGTATGGATTTTCTTAATTTGTTACAACTTGGAATCTAGCTTTTCTCGTATCCAATGATATCTTACATCAATGTGCTTTATCCGAGAATGATAAGTAGTATTCTTGGTCATGTGAATCGTACTCTGACTATCACAATAAATGATGAAGTCTTCTTGTGTAGATACCCAAATATTTTAAGAAAAAATTCATCCATAGTAACTCTTTTCAAGTATCAGTTGCAATGATGTATTCAACCTCCTTACTTTATAAAGAAACATAATTTGTCCTGATGTCCCCCGTTCTATCCCTACACGAGACATTATTTTAGGTTTAAATTGGACTGGGTTACTACATTTATCATCGTATTTTGCTATAATGCACTTTCTTCATTCATTTTGGATTTATTTGTACTTTTAGAGCTTTTATGTGTTAATTTGTTTGTTTAGTGTGAAGTTCTTAGGTATATGGATACTAGGAGGCACCAAGATGAAGATAATAAGTGAAGATTTAAGTCCAAGAACAATGAAAAACGTTGAAAGAGCGAAATTAATCACTTTGGTCAACGTAGAGGAGTTTCAAAAAGAGTAGAGTCGTCACTTGTTTCCATTTTTTAGGCTAATAGGTTAGGGTTCTGACTTAATTATTCGAAAAATGTGGGCCTTGAAGTCAGCAAAACTTGAGAAGTGGAATAAATGGATTTGGACTTACGATGCAAAAGTTATTGACCAATTTACTAAAGTGGTGCAGTGTAATTCTGAATTAATTAAAATGGATTTTGGCCTTTTTGATCACTTACTTAAGCCTATACGGGCCAAGTCCATTTCATACCTCTGTATAAGGCTTATTTGACCTCATTAATCAATACACAACTTTTTATATCATATTTCAAGAGAGGGAAAAAGCGGCAACACTCGGAAACAAGGAGCAGAAGCGGGAGAAGAAGGCTAATTATTCTTCCTCAACCAAAGCTCAAATCATTCCACCCTTCAGAGTAATTTTATTTTATATTCTGTTTTAGGAATTTTGATTTCATTTAATTGTATTAGTTTTTATTTCTTTAATTATGGGCTAAACACTTTAGGCTTGAGAATCGCATAAAGGGATTAACCCTAGTTTGTAATCTACGTCTTTTAATTTTGGGATTCTGTTCAATTTAATTTAAAATCGACTTCTCTTGTATTGACTATATCTTTATGCTTGTTTACTATTATTAGTCTGGCCAATTAGTGATAGGTTTTAGTATCTCAATCTATTCGTCGCCAGACGATCATCTAGAAGGTTTTTTTTAACAAAAATAGAATATAGACGCGTGGTGTGCGTTATTGGACCTGGCGGTCTTAACTAACCACGTAGTCATTTGGGTTTTATGCAGTCGACATTTGAAAGTATCTTTAATGTCACTCTGAAGAGGTCATTAATATCGTAGAATAGCTCCTTATCTACCCTAACGGGATTTAGGAAGACTTTACTAGTATAAAAGGTCGATTTTACCCTTAAACAAAGAACGCCAGATTAATTAACTTAGGTGATTCCCGAGCAAGACTCAAGCTATATCTCATATTTAAGTAATGTTCTCTTAGTTAATTTAGTTTTAAAATCTAGCTTTAATGATTAGTTTTATTGCATTTGTTGTGTAGTCCTTATAATCCAAACAACAAAACAAATATCTCCTTTCATTATTATTGCAGTCACTTCTACTCTTTATATAAATACTTAGTCATAACCTAGTAATCCCCATGGAGATGATAATCCTGATTTTACAATATTTTTATGCTTGTTTACTATTATTAGTTTGGTCAATTACTGGTAGGTTTTAGTATCTCAAGCTATTCGTCGCGATACGAGCTTCCAGAAGGTTTTTTTTACAAAACTAGAATATAGACACATGGTGTGCGTTATTGAACCTAGCGGTCTTAACTAACCACGTAGTCATTTGGGTTTTATGTAATAAACATTTGAAAGTATCTTTAGTGTCACTTTGACGAGGTCGTTAATACCGTATAATAGCTCCCTATCTACCCTAACGAGATTTAGGAAGACTTTAGAATCCCGACTAGTATAAAAGTTTGATTTTACCCTTAAACAAAAAACGTCAGATTAATTAACTTAGGTGATTCTCGAGCAAGACTTAAGTTATATCTCATATTTAAGTAATCTTATCTTAGTTAATTTAGTTTTATTTCTAGCTTTAATCATTAGTTTTATTGCAATTTTTGCGTAGTTCTTATAATCCAAAAACAAAACAATTATCTCCTTTTATTATTATTGCAATTACTTCTACTCTTCGTATAAACACTTAGTCATTACCTAGTAATTTCTCTGGAGACGATAATCCCAATTTAGCTTATATATTACTTGAAACGACCCGTACACTTGTGGTTAGTTGCTCCTCTTATTTAGTGTTGATTTTAATCACACTCTAATAGTAACCAATTTCCTTGATTTAACTCCCTCATGCAAAAAAGTCATCATTTACCTCGATGTGGATTTGCGAGGTCATCGCCAGCCATATATGTATCTGTGTAACCATTTAACACAGGTTCCCTAAAGTCAAAATACGACCATATTTTTGAAGTGCCTCGAAGAATTATGAGACTACATTCTACAACAACCAAATGTATTTTGTCTAAAATCTATATGTAAAGACTTACAACTCGCACACCACATGCTAAATCATGTCTCTTACACTCTATCACATACATCAAGTTACTAACGGTCGATGCATACTGAACATTATTCATCTCTACTTGTTCTTCTTTGCTTATAGGACATTGCTTCAAGCTCAATCTGAAGTGTCCTACAAGTGTTGATCTAGATGGATTTGCCTTGTATATGTTGAATCTCTTCAACACTGTCCTCTCCTATAGTGTGATATAAATCAACACCAAAAGGAGGGTGATTTCATGCAAGTGTACGGGTCGTAGACAAGTAATAGATTGATAAGTAAAAAGGTCTCCACATGGACTATCAAGGTTATGATTAATGTGTTTACGAAGTATAATCGTGTAGAGTCACAAAAACAATGACAAGAAAGTAATAAATGTTTATTTGGGTTTTGAATTAAAAATGATAAATGATTAAAGGAAATAAGAACAAAAATTGAAATACAAATTATACTAATGAAGAGGTGTGAAATGAACGAGAAAGGCGCTTGAATACAAACAATCGTATATATATATATATATATATATATATATATATATATATATATATATATATATATATATAGTTTTGGTTTATATTAATAATTATACATTTGTATATTTTAACAATCACATCTCAACAATCATATATATCTTTAGTTTTGGTTTATTTAAATTATTTATAAGCGTAAATTTGATCTTTAATGATTCCTAAAATATGACATTTGAATTTTGAATATTGAATTATGAACGTTGAAATACAACCGTTAAAATGTATCAGTTGAGATATGACCTTTGAAATTAATTATTAATATTTGAAATAAGTTATTTAATAACTCAAATTAAAAAAAATCCTTTCACTTTCTATATATACACCAATTTATTCATTGTTTTTTACTCACAACTTTAACGTTCCAAAATCTTCTGAAAGAAATCAATATTTTCCATCTCCGGTATCTACTAAGATTACCATTTGGTAGTTCAAATTCTTTCTTTTTTTATCTCCAATCTCTAGTTCACACACAAATTCAAAAATATGAAATATTGCTTAACTACCCCCAAGAGACCTACCACCACTGCCACCGCATCCCTTACGCGTAACTGCGTGCCTCAAGCCCAATGTCACCCTCCTTAATCTGTGGTATATCCTTATAAGGCTATTTTTTTTTATTTTATCGAAAAGTCAAATCATTCCCCGATTAACTTTTGATACTAGTACTAGATGATCACTGCATTACATTGTTTTTAATGGAAACTTTTTTGATCCTTCATAATTTTTATGTCACGAAACACAAATTATAATAATTTCATTTCTTTGAATTTTGTGTATAGATGATTTTACAAGCAATTGGTGAGTTGAATGAACCACAAGGATCGAGCAAACAGGCAATATCCAAACATATCGTTAGTATGAAATACAAATTACCAACAAATCAGTCAGATTTGTTGGGCGAAAATTTAAAGAGTTTGAAAAACGATGGCGAACTGAGAATGGTTAAAGACTCATATAAGCTTTCTCGTACACAAAGTGTTGTCCCATCTATGGGAAATGGTCATAATGATGGTAGAAATGATGGTCGTAAAACGAGGAGTTGGGGTCTTGTCCAACCCAAGAGTGATATAGGTCGTATCCTTGATGTGTGCAAGACTGATGTCCCTTGCGAAGTGGGTCACTCCCTTGAGACTGGGATTGGTGCTTGTCTAGATGCGCTTCCAAAAAAGAAAACTGGTCCCTTAGTGAATGTGCAACCTATGGTGATTGAAGCACAACTAGATGGTTCACTACCTAGTGCCATAATTCAACCTAAACATCAACCAACATTAATCTCCTTTATATACGTATGTATGTGTGTGTGTGTTTGCACGCGCATTTATAATAAATATATATATATATATATATATATATATATATATATATATATATATATATATATTTAAATAGATGTGATTTATGATCTTTTTATCAACATGGATTAGTTTTAAATATAGTTAAAATATAGAATATATTTTTGTAATAATCAAATTCCATTTTTATTGCATTCTAATGGTTTGTGTCTTTGTGACATTAACAAAATATCAATAATGTTACTTTTTATATAAACTAGTCCAAATCTTCACTTGGTTAGACTAATCAACATCTATTTATTGTTTTAAATAATATAGTTTTTTTAAAAAAAATTTACAACACTTTTTATTGTTAAGAAACAAAAGTTTCACTACTTGAACTATAGGGTTTTTTTTAGTTTAACAAAATTAATGTAGTTATTTCTTTTTGTGGGTATAGGTTGGACCACACGCTTCTTCCAGATCATCTGAAAACTATGAAGAATTAGTAATGCAAAAGTTAGAGTATCTGGTACATGTCATATCAATTAAAATCACATTATATATACTATTTGTAATGAAATATATATTTTTATTTATGTGCATATTGTTTGAATCATTGACAGAGAAAAACGGTAAGCGGTACATTACAAGAGATAAAACCATATGTGATGGATAAGGACGCATTGAAGAAACTAGAAAATTTAGAAACATTGGTCTTTGTGATTTTTTAGGATGTTTTATAAATGTTATTTTATGAATTAGGTTTTTTTTTTGTTTCAATTTTAAGAAGTTGTATTTTTTAAATTAATTTTTTATATTATATTTTAGAAAAAATGATTATTTATCCTAATTAATTAGATTTTATGTTAAAAAAATATTATATGGATATTCATATTGTTCATGGACTTTTAATTTGGATTACAAGCCCAAATAACCAAATCTTAGGTTACTTAAGTTCTATAAATAGTGTATTTCTAAATTATAATTGAGAGTTTATGATTATCAATAGAATACATATTATTTTTATTCATTATCGTTCACAACTCATTATTAGAACGATAGCCTATACTTTATTAATTTCAAAAAATTCAAAAGTCAAAGAAAGTAATAAATATTTATTGGTTATTTAAATTACTTTGTTCCAACGGTTATATCAATAAAGTAAGACGATTACATGAAATGAAAATTTAAGACTATTAGGAAAGACAACCAAAATTTAGCATATACCTAAATAAAAGAAATTATGAGATGTTGAAGATGTTGGTGTTGTGTTTATTACCCGCCTTTTAGTACTTCTAGTCTTAGTATATGTCATTATACTTACACTCCTTAGGATATGATTGAATGAGATATGCATATCTCGCTCTAACATATCATCAATCTTCAAACCACATAAGCTAACTTTAATTAAATATTTAAATGCAAAAATTTCAAAATGTTGCTACAATTTATCTTTCATCATACAATTAGATCATATGTATCTTTTAATACAAATTGACCACACTACAAAAATATATGTTTGTATGATAATTCTCTAATGACAAATATTTTAAACATCATGAAAGTATTTTAAATATTATAATTTTATATGACACTTCATTAAAATTTGAACAATTACATCAATTTTTGTGATAATTTTAAAAAATCATATCTAAAAGAAGTCAATTTCTTATATATTTTTTTGTAAGGAATTATCATTACAATATTAGATAAGACAGAATTATATATAATAATCATTATCGATAGTCTGGTTTATTAAATTATTGAATAAATTTTTTAAATTTTTATGCATGTTATAAAAAACTGAACTCATATTCCTAAACATACATATCCACGCTAGCTGTCCTATCCACACATCCATAAAGTTTTGCATATTATAAAAAAATAGATATATTTTTTGAGGCCAAAATATATAACAATAGTTTAAAAGTCTTAATTAGATTTTTGTTCTTTCAAAGCCTTGGTTATCAAACTATGATTGTGAATGTTTTGTTATTTTATTTCACTAGCCCTTACTCCATTTTGGTGGATATAAGTCTAGTTTGGCAGGTATAAATTCGGTGATGAATTTATATCCACGTCCATTTTTTATAATTTCTATAAAGTTTATTTATAACTGTAGTATTAGGACATTCAAGTATGTGGGTTTATAAACATTATCCAATAGATTCTTTGTTTCAAGATAATTTTTTTTTTGTCAAGGTCCATATGGTGTCCAATTAAACAAGTCATGCAATGATAAGTATATACCCGACTGGTCATGTTTCCTGTATAATAGTAGTACCATCAACTAGAACCAACAAAATATCATTGGGTACATACCCATACAAATCGTTACCCATACCCATACCCACATAGACGGTTGGGTACATAGATATACATATCCATACCAATACCCACATAGATCCATACCCATACCTATACATACATACATATATATACATAACCACCTAGATCCATACCCGTATAGATCTATATAAGTTGACCAGAAACCTTAAAACATAAGCATATTGCTTACTTTAGGTTTATATAAGTTAATTACCCTAAAAAACTCAACTCATACAAAGATTTCTCCCACCAACAGTATTGCTATGCCACCAATAATATTGCTATGCCACCAGTTCAAAGATTCTCAAAGAACCAAATTTAAGGTAAAAAAACAATTACTTTTTTTGCAATTAAAACTTTAAAACTTAATGATAATTTTTGTTTAAATCAATTTCGATCAAAATATTTCTTTCACTTTGTTATCTTTTCAGATTTATTCCACAAATGTTACAATTATTTTCCAATTATCTTTATAACCATATAGATCCATACCCACTGAGTAAACCAAAAAAAAAAAAGATAAATGACAGATTTGACGAGTTCTTACCGTTAAAATGATTTTTTGGACTTGCAAAAATTTAAAAACCACCATATATTTCTTCTTTGGGTTTTGTTTTGATCGGTGGGGGATTTTACTGTACAAAAATAAAAAGTATGAAAAAATAAAGAATGGAGAGAAGAAGAGAAGAAACGATAGGATGAATTTTTTTACATAAGAAATGAAAAGGATGGAAAAGAGAGAGAAAAATTTATAAGGAGGATTTATGTTGTGTAAGAAGTAAGTAGATAGTTGATCAGAAGCCTTAAAACATATAAGCATATCCCTTACATCGGGCCTATATAAGTTAATTACCTAAAAAACTCAACTCAAAGAAGATTTCATCCACCAACAATATTGCTATGCCACCGACTAAAGAATTCTCAAACATTTGTAAAAAAAAAACTCAAAGATTCTCAAAAAACCAAATTTTAAGGTAACAAGATTTTTTTTTTTACAATTAAAACCCTAAATGTTAATGATAATTTTTGTTTAAATCAATCACATTCAAAACATTTCCTTTCACTTTGTTATCTTTCAGATTTATTCCAAAAATATTGCAATATTTTCCCCGTTTTTATGTTTATAAATCAATCTCTTAAGTGTCATAAGTTACGTCTCAGTCAAATGCAATGAACAAAGAGAAAATTACCCAAAGGATCATGAAAACACCCCCTTAAGACCCAAAAAGACCGGACTCACCTTCTCTTCTCACCTGAGGCTACAAACAAAAATTGACATTATATTCCTAAAATCCCAGTTACTTTTCTTACCCATTTTTGTTTTTATTGTCCTATATATACTACTTTTGTTAAGAAATATTTTAAAACCTCTCTCTCTCTCTCTCTCTCTCTCTCTCTCTCTCTCTCTCTCTCTCTCTCTCTCTCTCTCTCTCTCTCTCTCTCTCTCTTTATTTTTCACGTGAAAAGTTATTCAATGGAGAAAACAAATAATGGAGAAAAAATCTTGTTCAGCACTGCAGGCTCAGTCGCCGAAAAACTGTCTCAGTTCCACTGCTGCAAACTGCCACCACCCTCCACCATTCTACTCAAAGCTCATTGGAAGGACATCGTCGGAGATCCAGATCCGGCCATGAAAGAAAAAGAGTAGATCTATTCCTTTTTGCTGGGAAGAATACGATCATTTGCGTTCCGACCAGTAAAGTGACAAGGAGGATCCATTGCTCAATCTTAAGGATTTTCGTTGGCTAAATATCAATTTACGTAAGTTTTGCTATCTCCTCATTTTTTTGTTTTCCTTTGGCGAGGTGATATTTCCCATACTATCTTAGTATACACATTCTAGGTGATAATTCAAAGAACAACAACATTGTCATCATGGCTTCTGATTGCATGGTTATAACATTTATTTTATTACTTTATGATTCTTCTTGTTTATTTCCAAAGGACTTGTTGGACAAAAATCAGGCAATGGTGTGTGTTACTCTTTCAAGCTTGAGATATTACTTTTTGGACCCAATCAATCTGAGCATGTCGCCTACTTTAATATAGTGCTCAGATCTGTTCGAAATGCTTAGCAAAGATAGAGCTGTTTTTCTTTCTTTTGGTTAGTTTAACAGCTTGTTTTTCCATTGTAAATAATGTAACGGCCAATGGGTCATGTAATTTGTGAAAATCATTCATTTTTCACTGATTTTTCATGTAATTAGTTTTTTTTGTAATTGTAATTTATTAATGTAATCATTTGAGTTTTTCTAAATAAATAAATTTTAATTAAGAAAATAATAAAACTCAACAATTTTTTCCTGAATGCTCAGTAAAATTACTGAGTATACGAGCATACTCAATAAAATTACTGAGCATACGAGCATACTCAGTAAAGTTACTAAGCATACAAGCATGCTCAGTAAAATATGCTCAGTATAATATGCTTAGTAAAATATGCTCAGTAAAATATGCTTAGAAAAATATGCTCAGGAAAATATGCTCAGAAAAATATGCTCAGTAAAATATGTTCAATACTTTTTCGGGCGGTGGTCGGTGGTGGTTGGCGGTGCTCGGAGCTGGAAATTATTAATTGTTAATGAAGGAGGAGAGAAAGAAAATAATAAAGGAGGAGAGAGTTCAATGGTAATGAAGGAGGTAGAGTAATGGTAATGGAGGAGAGAGAAAAATCTACTTTTTTGTTTTATATACACTAGAAGAGAAGTAATGACATTTGTCAATTTAAGACCTCTAAGTAGAATAGAGTAATCACTTGGTTCCTATATAGCACTATGATTCTTCACAAGACCTCTTGAATAATTGACCCATGAACATGACTATTAAATAAAAATATATACTTAATAGATGTAAAATACAATTTATTAAAATACTCAATTCTAGAGTAAAAAAAACATCAACGATAATTAACTAAAGTTCATACATAAATATATTATTAATAATGTATTTCGAATTTTATTAAAATCCTCTATTAAATACACATAAATACCTTTGATTTAGTAAAGTAAAAGAAGATATAATCTCAAAAAGTGAAAAGGGTCAATCTACGATAAGATAAAACAAATTTCTAAGAAAAAGACATAAAGACTTTTTTACAGTTAAATAATCTCTTGCTTTTTCTTTTTAATATATATCAGAAACTTCTTTAAATTTTACGTTATTTTTATTTTAGTAAAATTTAGGGGGTGTTTATTTATATTTTTTGAGATCTTAATCTGATTCATTAAAACACTTGATTAATAAGACAGTTTGTTTTTCTGACTAATTCAGATATGAATGACTCTTAACTGGTCTGTTTTATTAAGATTCCAAACTAAATCTCAATCATTCAGACACGACTTCTTGACAAAATAAGTTACTTATTACTTTAAAAAAAAATGACACCTTAATCTAGATCTTATTTGTTTATCACTCCATATAAAACTCCAAATTATTACAATTTTTTTAAACAGTAAATTGATTAAGATTGTTAGTTAGTCTAGTGGTTAGACTATTCTGTCGTGACCAAAAGGTTCTAAGATCAAATCTTACTAAAATCAAATTGATTTTAAGTTAAATGTAGTTCTAATATGTATTAAAAAACAGTGAATTGTTTCTGTTAATTTTTTATTCGTAATTATTATTTTTTACACCGTTAATGGTTTATCTTTATTGCAATTTTTCGCTCCTATCTTTATATTCACGCTATCATGTTGTAACCATATATATATACACAACCCAACGTGATATTCTTCTATGTACACCAATGCAAATTCCTTTTTAATATCCTATGTTATTCTAGTAATACTAAACTAAAAATCGTTAATCAACTCTAGATCTCACCAAATCATTTATTTAAAAGTAAAAAATGTCCACTTAGAAAAAACTTAACAGTTAGAAAAGCTTCTAAGACAAAAAATATAACAATAGATATATAGGTTTATAATAATTTAGTGTTTTATATATGAATTAGATAATTTTTATTAATATTATAAAAATGTAACATAAATTTGTCATTTATTAAAGTTAATTAAAAATAAGTTAACTAAATTATCTAGATATCCGAAAAAATTGAACATAATTTCTTAAAATAGTTCATACCTATACAATATTCTCAGCTCTAAGATATCTCGTATATAACTGCACTCAAGTACTTGCAACTCCTAGTCAAATTAACTAAAGAGACCACAAACAAATGGCAAACAAATCACCCATAAACTTTACTTGCAATATCACGAGTACCACCAAATTAACCCTCTTATTATTATTCGAACTCAAATGAGGATTTTCTCTTAAGATTCATTAAAATAGTTAGTAAAACATCAATTCTTTCCATGCACAGAATTAAAAAGGAAACAAAAATTAAAGCGAGTCGATCTCAACATGAATATGGAGTTATAAAACTTATCATTCCAGCTCCTATACATAACCATAAACATAGCACTATATTACATCATACCTAGTTACATTACACTTTTATTTAAATTTCGATAACCTTAAAAATCCCCATCTATAACATTATTGATTTTCTCAAACATTGAGATTTTTGTTTAATTACATTTGAGAGTCTATGACACGATTGAATAGCTCACTCCTACAAATTAAGTTTAATCTCATGATTTCATCATTGCAGGAAAATGTTTTCAATCACCGGGGAAACTCCCAAACGGGACATAAATGGAGAATATTTCATGTAATAACTATACATACTTGATATTCTAATAACTTCAATTTGAACAAACATTCAAAATATTTCTCATAATCTTTACCTGCATGGATAGACACTTTATATAATCCGCAGTTTCATCCAACAAGCTGCAAGAATCCATACCTTCGCCTCCTGGAATAAGCTTCTGAAGCCGACGAACATCACCGTCATCTTTTCTAGGGTTTCCTCCTATCCTTCTTCTTCTTCTTATTCTCTTGTCTCGTTTAACCAAAGCAGCTTGTCTGAATCCCCGATTTCTAATCTTCCATAGTAAAACCCGGCTCCATCTTCTCCGGGACCCGACTGCGGAAGCCATGGATGCATAAGCTGCAATCTTCACCTTATGATATCGTCTATATCTTTCTTTCACAGATGGCGAGGTTGGTTTGTTGTTGTTAAGCTTGTTAAGCTCGCTAAGAAACTTATAAGTAAACCTAGTTTTGACTGAACTAGGGCTTATCGGCAAATCTTCCTTTATAAACATGATATTGAACAATAATAGGGATGAATTAGAATAGAAAAAAAACTAGGGTTTATGAAAAAATGAAAAAGATGGTTTTTTGTTTTTTTTGGGATTCAAGAAACAATCTTTACATATAGTATAAAGCTTCTCTTCTGAGTTCTGACACACAGGATCTTGAATGCGTTTGTTGTTTTAAATGGACAAAAACAAGAAAATTCAACTCTGACACAATATCTACGTATAGAAACATATGTTTTATGTCCTAAAAAAAGAGAGAAAACGTGTGAAGGAAATGGATCAATGAGAGAGAGATTGTGGATTGAGGATGTGAGGTGTGGGAAGGAAGAGTAGTAGTCTTAAAGAATCAATTTAGTAACGTGTGTAGACGACTATAAAGTAAAAGAAAAAAGAAAAAAAGACAAAAAAAGAAAAAGTGAATGAATATTATAATTACGTTTTAGTTTGAATTAGATAAGTTAATTAATTTGAGAAAGTAAAATCTGTCAATAAGGATTATGCTATAATTGGATGTAGAAAAAATAAATAATATTTATTTATTTGTTAACTTCATAGATAAATATCATTAGTATATAGAGTAATTAATAGTTAAAACATCTTTATCATTAAATTATGTCATGGAAATGAAAGGGTTTGACGTATCATTTTCAAGAATTGAGGATTTGGAGGTGAAAAGTGAGTTTTGGTGGGGCTAAGATAAGGGCCAACTACCATATGATCGCACATGGTTCCATTACCAACTTGGTGGACCGGGCCGGCATTAATCAATTTTTATTGATTCCATTATTGAGCTTAGAGAGGGTATAGATTTTGTCATGCTTCTGGTTATATAAGATTTTTGAACTAAAAAAAAGGTTATATAAGATGTTTTCTTACTTCCACTATTTTGTCTTTTGTTTTGGAGATATTGAAGATATAGTGTAGATAAATAATAAGACTTGGTCTACAGACTACATTGCTTTCTACTTTAAATATCTCTCTTTGAGAGAGGAATTTCTTTTAGAAAGCAAACACAATAACCAAGAATAAGGTGCATTGTCCATGGTGCTCAATCTGTAAGGAATTTTCATGAAAATGATAGCAAAACATTTTAATGATTTACTTCTAAAAGTTGTTTGAAGATTTTAATCACAAATTAGTAACTCTAATGGACATTCAAAATTATAATATTTTTATATGATGATAACCCCCTTTCAAACAAAGATACCAATATACCAAAAAGTAGTGCAATAAATCTCGATATAATAATTAAGAATGAAGCTAACCTCAAATAAAATAAACATGCGACCATCATCGCCAATCCTCATAGCCAATACTTATCTCCGAAATCTCAAGGCTACTAACAACTATCATGCTACAAACTAAATTTCAATACATTCATTAATGCCAATTAGGAGGAAATAAAGTATTGAAAGACCCACCGATATTAAAACTGAGCTCACCAAGATGTATGATAAAGTTATGTGTAGTTTCATCCGTGATTACTGTCGTCATTGCAAAATCTGTAGAATTAGATATCGTTAATCATGACGGAAATGGAGAAGAACGGGATCCAGATGTTATGGCATGGTGATTAGCTACCTCCCTCCTGGCCTCAATGGTGGATACGATAAGGGAATCCAATCTTACCATATTTATTTGTTATGTATATGGAGCATGGAAACCTCTACAATTCTGTTCCACGTGGGATAGGAGGGTCCTTATCTCTCACGTTTTTTTACATATGATTTAGTGCTTTTTGTGTAACTCTCGACTGATCATTTTATTTTGTTAGAAACAACCATTGCCAAATTATGTCAGGACGCGGGGCAGTAAATTAGTAATAGAAAATTGCTCATTTACTTCTCGAGAAATGTTCAAGTTGCAGTAGAATACAAGATTGTCATAAGGAGCGAGTTCGAGAGAAAAGCAAAATTGGGTAGATATGTACGTAATACCGATTCTCTCAGGGATGTGCCCTAGAAGATTAAATGACGACCTTAATAATGGGGTCCGTCAAAAGATAGCAGGTTGGAAGAGAAAAAATATGTTGTGTCAAGCTTACACAATCAGTTCCAAGTGCGATGCCAGTTACTTAATGCAAACGAAGAATATTCATCAATATGTTTGTAAGGAGTTGGACAAGTTACAAAGAGATTTCATTTGGGGGCCCTCCTTGGGTCAAAGGAAAATTCATTGGGTCTCATTGAATAATCTTTGCAAACCAAAGGAAAGGGAGGTTTGGGGTTGAAAGGAAAGACTGATATGATTCGGGTCTTCTAGGCAAGTGGTGGGGGCAAAGGTTTGATAAAATAATAGATATAATTAAGATAATAATAAGAGAACTACACCTTATACTACCATGATAAACTCTCTACAAGTTAACGAATCGTTTGCAAGTAATAATTAAGTAAAACAGATATCGATCTCAGGGACTACGAAAGTTAGCTTATAAATAGTGTAATTAATAAGTGGACTAGACATAGTTGGTAAAATAATACGCAAAGATACTAAAATATTTATTTAGTTTTATGACTCTAAACATACTTAAATTAAAGACAAGACAGTAAAATAGGATAGATAGAAGCTTATGATCCTTTAGCTTGATAACTAGCAAGTAATCCATACTAGCCTTGTTTTAATTTTTATTACCTAAAGGAGATTTGTGTGATAAGCAATAGCCAGGATTCTAAATTCCTCCCAACCCCCTTCCGGGTGGACTTAGGAGGCTCAAAACTTGGTGGTTTAAATAAACCCTAATGGCTATCCAGTTAGGCAAGCCCTTCCAGATCACTACCGCACACTAGACGACTATATGGTGTTTTATATAATTGAATCCTTATTCCGGATGTTAACTCAACTACTATGGTAATCCTATACGTGTGCATTGCAGGAACTACATACATTAATTCAAAGAAAATAATACGGAGCTATCACTACAAAATTCAGTTAGATGTAAAATGATATCCCAAATTAAATAACATATAAAACAAGTCTAGGATTCATACCCATATGCTAATCTCAAGATAAATAAATTAGTTCATAAGAAAGAAATAAGAATACATAATTACAAACAGTAAGGGTTGGAATGGTATGAACAACTTCTAAGCTCCTTCTTCTCTTCTTCCTTCTTGATCTAAGTTTCCTCTTGGTCTTTAGAAGATTAGTGACTGGCCAAGGATGATTTCTCTAAGGTATGAATAGATATATATAGGCTCTTGGTCGAAATATTGAGTAATCCCCAAGTTAAGGAGTCCTGATCTTACCAAAATTCGTATTCCTAACTTGTACGAGAGGATAAGCCTTAGCAGATATTGATTTGGTCATATCTTTTTCGTGAATTATCAGAATTTAATGTTCTTATATGGAAACGACCGTGTTTGAAAGATCTATTTGCTTACATAAAAATATTCTCTTAATTCCAGACCGAATTTCCACAGCTTTTTAATTAGTGGATGTATGTGCAGTTTTGGCAGTTTCTTTACTTTTCAAATATATCCAAACTATTTATTTTTTGACTTTGACTAAAGGGTTTCCCTTACTTTCCCACTTTAAATCAGTTTTCGTAGGTGTAATAGCTTCCATATACCTAAGTGATACACAAATAACACATAAAGTACGCGTAAAAGCTCACAAAATAACAAAATACGTAAAACAAGACAAGAAAGTGTAAAGTAAGAATAAATGGAGGAAAATCCCAAAATTAAATACTTAATATCCCTAAAATGATGTCTCAAGTATAGATTAATATATCACAAATAGGGAGACATCAGCAAGCTTGGATGGAAGGTTGTTCATGACGAGAAAGTGCTCTAGACAAGGACATTTAGACAATGTTATTTCAAGGGAGGGGTTCTTCAATGTAAGGCTTAGAGAGCTGATGCTCATATTTGTAAGGTAGACATGGAAGGTAATATTATTGTTAGACGAGGATCCTAATGGTGTGTATAAAATGTGAGAAGTATCATAAATGGATGTTTAGGCTGGGTCAGTTCTCCTCATGAAGTGTGTCTTGTAACCTTTAGTGGGGGAAAGGAGAAGCATATGGTGGAGTATTATAAGCATGTGGATGGTTCATGAGATTGGGGCATATTTTCAAACTCGATTACTGACCTTGATTTGCAGGGAAATTGAAAAGGTCAAGGTGGAACTAAATATAGAGATTCTAGATTATCTTGTTTAGAAATATGAGTAGCAAGGTGTTTACTCAGTCAAATCGGCTATATCGAGTAGCAGAACACCAGTTCGTGAGTAAGGTTTGGATTTCAAGAAGTTGCGGAAGATGAGGTATCCACAAAAAGTTAAGGTGTTTATGTTAAGGGTAGTTAAAAAGGGTCTTCCAGCAAGGAGTAATCTAGTAAGTATGGGGGTCGACTCTACTAAATCTTATCTGCGGTGTGGGGACGAGTCAAAAACGGTGAAACACATCTTTTGGAGGTGTTTCATGGAACAAGAGGCTTGGAAAGATCTGTATTCAGTATAGGATACATGATCATGTATCTCAAAGCATCCTGGGAGGGAGCTAAGTGGTGAATGGGGCAATCGATCTACATTACCCTTTAATACAAGCAAGGTTGTAGTGAGACGGGACGATCAATGAATTAATTATCTGTGTCTAGGTAGAAAAGTTAGAGAATGCGATCATTTCAAAATTTCATCGTCAAGGCACAACTCATTTAGGGAACCAAGTTCCAGCAGACTACACGAGTTGTTTATTTGAGGTGAGAGTGATATGGTTTAGGGACAATAGTTGAACGAACACAGATTGTCCCTTTTGTAGATCTGTTACAAGAATTACTAGAGAAGCAACTGGAAAACTTGATAAACCATACTCATTCAAGCAAGTCAACATCCAAGCTCAATTCAGCAGGCTATATTGGGGAGGTTCTTTGGGCAAGAATCCAATGGTTCAAGGTCATCGACGGGATGATCACGGAGTCGTTTCATTAAAAAATTTGCAAAAGTAAAGATTATTAGATCACTCACGGGCAGTGTATGAGTTTGCATGGTTAGAATGGTGTCGAAGGAATTTGATAAGTCAGAATGACTCGATATATAATATATTGGATCATCCAACTGTGTTTGGCATTCTAATAAAAGTCAAATCTCATGGGCAATCCTATATTAGAGTGTGGGGTTTGGGAGGAGTAACGTTACTAATATGGTGGAGTTAATAAGTTGGAAGAAAACAAAACGAGTCAAAACTTAATGCTGATGGAAGTGTGAATATGAGTAAGTGAGTTGGGGGAGCAGGAGGCTTGATGCGAGATAGGGATGTGAAAGTCCTATAGGGGGTGAATATTATACTAATATAAATAATGCCTAATTAAAATCTTTTGGACTGTAATAAGTTTGAAGAATAACTTCTAAGAAAATATATCGAACACTTAAGCAATCATGCAATGGATGACTAGTGGTTAAATATATAAGAAATACGAGCAATCGAAATACAATAAGCAAAGAGATAAGGGAAAGAAAGTACACAATCACTTATAGTGGTTTGGTTTCCCTACTCAAATACCTAAAGTAGCCACCTTAGGACTTCCAAGCTTCTTTAACTAAGCTTTGTGTCTCTCTTAACCGGGGCAAGAACACAATACCTATTACAACCACTTTGAAACCACGAAGCAAACTCTTGTGCTATCCCTATACTTACACACTCTCTTAAGATATCTATTACAAATACTACACTTAAGATGATATAACAAGTATTTGAATGGTGAATAAACTCCGCTAATACTTCGAAAGAGTGATTGATCTTTGATC
Source organism: Nemophila menziesii (assembly GCA_029959085.1). Lineage (NCBI taxonomy): Eukaryota > Viridiplantae > Streptophyta > Magnoliopsida > Boraginales > Hydrophyllaceae > Nemophila > Nemophila menziesii. The sequence goes on from JARWIR010000021.1 coordinate 10,770,757, forward strand.
TCCTCTTTGATTAGATAACACTTTGAAGCTTCTTCGATTAACCCCTTGAATGAGTGGATTTGGCAAGTTAATGATCAATTTTGGATGATTTAATATGTTAGCTTTAGACCTCTAACGTTGGATGTGAAATTGTAGAAATTAATTAATTAAGTAAGAGGTAGTAATTGCATATGAAAGAGCTCCCTTTTATATCCGAAGAATCTGCCTCGTACTTGTATGTTGGTGGTGTGGCCTAAGGTGTGATAAAAAGATGATATAATTTAGATGCAAATAAACACCCTAAGCTAACACAGTACTGCAAGTATTACAGGACGTATGCAAGTTTTAATGATAAGAAGATTCGTTCCTCAGAGACTGACGAAAGTTAGAGAGAACTTATGCAAATTATCAAGTGCAAATATTAAAGATAGAAAAGATAATACGCAAGTAGAAAGAAAAGATAGACAAATATTTATTTGGTTTTCGAATAATAAACTAAACTAATAAACTAAAGACAGAAAATAAATAAAAGAAAAGAGAATAGTATGAATGTTAGCTTGAGTAAATAGCATGCAATCCCCACTAGTTTTGCCGTTCTAAACATGTAAGGGTGAATTATGTAGTATTTCAATAATCGGTTCCAATTCGCTATCGGTAGTTTAAAATAGGATTTACCTGTGTCAATAAGGCTTCCTAAGCAAACTTTTCCTGTAATTGGTAAATAGTCACAAGAACTAAACCATACTGATTATCTAGTTAGGTTGGGTTGTCAGATCAAACCGAATACTAGACGTTATGTGCTAAATATGTAATTAAACACCGTTGTCAATGGTGACCTAATTACTAGATGGTAATTCTATATGGCCGCGGTTCCACAAGAACACATAATATAAATCCAAACACATAAACAGAGAATAAAAACTATAATTCAATTTAAAACATAGATTTCTCAAATTAGATAGATGTCAATCAAAACTAGGGTTCATACATATATGCTAAAACTCAAGCTAATGGAATTAATTCATACTAAAAAAAGAAGAGAAAAGAATTACAGAATCAAAGGTTGAAGAAGACATGATTGATGCACAGCTCCTTCCAGACTTCTCTTCTTGTGTAGCAGCTTCCTATTGGCCTTAGGGTCTGGCCAAGGATGATTTAAGAGTGTTAAGAGGCTGTATTTATAGTGTATAGGTTGACCTAATTCGTTTCTTGAAGGAAAGGTTAAGTAATGGACTCCAGGCCCAACTCAAATTCGTATGGAAATAAAGATAATTACTGCTGAACTGTTTTGAGCATATCTTCTTCGTTATTGGTCGTTTTTTGCTCCATAATATACCAAAAGAATCCTCAGCGAATTATCTATGTCCCTATGAAAGGAATTTACCAAAATCGGCTTCTTTCTTGGAGTTATCACCACTTCTTTAGGCGTGTGCTGCAGAAATTCAGATTTAGGCAGCTTTTCCTTTTCCTAATTGAACTCTGTTTCCTTCTATCTCCAATTACCATGCTTATCTCTTTCCATATCTTGTAGTCTTTGACTTGGACTCTAATTAATCTCCATAATTATCTTTAAAGCTTCACATTAAATAAACAATTAAACCCAATATGCTCTAAAAATATTATTTTACAGAATCAAGACTCAAAATAGGAAAGTGCACTAAATTAAGCTCAAATCAACCTATAAACTAATAAATACGCCTAAAATGATGTCTCTGAAGTATATTTAATTATCACAAATGAGGAGACATCAGCTGGTCCTATGGGATGTATTGCTGGTCCGGCTTGTCCTCTAGTCCAGCAGGAAGAATTCTATGAGTCATGTGACCGTTGCTCAACGACTACCTCTGGCTTGCTGGTCTTGGCATATGTATGTCGTTCTGGCTCATAAAAAATCCTTTGAAAAGGTATGTTATGTATAATAATTTACATATATATATATATATATATATATATATATATATATATATATATAGTTTAAAACATGTTAAGCACTATGCAATATGTTTGGGATATTTAAAAAGAGATTTTTCAAATATTAAAACAAGATTAAAAGGATGTTTGCCAACAATCTCCCCACTTTTTGTTGTTTGACAAATCGAAATACATAAGTTTTCCGGTAAAGAATTTTTAAACAATATTTTCTTTCAAAAGTGATTTGGGGCAATTTTAAACGAGAGTAACTCCCCCTTACTCTATGCATAAAGAAATTTTTTATTTTGAAAGGGATTTTGAAAGGGATTTTTAAAGATAAGAACGTTGATTTTTTTTAAAAGGGAGTAACTCCCCCTTACTCTATACTACCGACAAGAGTTAGAAGGATTGTTTAATCCGGGATAATGTGAAATTCACCAACCCACCCTTATCAATAACACCAATAAACTAACGGATAGGAGATTACTAGGAATTTCTCAAGCAACTCCCTCATCTCTTAATACATCTTTTATTTATTTGATTGTTTACTTGAATCATTAGGTTTAATCCTGTCTTTATAATAATTTAGTCTTTAATCATTGATAACCTATATAAAATATTATTATTTATGTTCTTTGTCATCTATGTATTTTTTTCTTCAATATCTATACATTTACACTATTCGAAGCATAATTTTCTACATTAATAATCCCTGTGGAAAATGATATATCCCCACGTATCAAATTATTACTTTTCAATAACCCGTACGCTTGTGGGAATTCATCCTCTCTGGTGTTGTTTTGTTATTACGGCCATGTTGTTTATTATATCCCTTAAATAAAATACAAGTTTATATCTTTCCAGAGACTATCCAGCTTCTATACTTTGAAAACCCATTTGCAGTTAATGTCATTCATATTATGATTCTTTGTAACCAACAATTGTGTGGTGTTCTTAACTAATATTTATATTAATCATTCATAGCAATTTATTAATAAGAGTCCTTCAAGTCTTGAATGTAAGATGTGGGTTCTATAGGTCGTGAATAGGATTGGACAAGTCAGACAGTTGGGATAGGATACCTGGTTGATAAGAGGGAGTTCTATATATGAGTCTAATCCATGTGTCTAGTGATCATGTGATAAGTGTGTGGGTGTAGGTTTTGTGTTTGTTCTTGGTGTAGGGGTAGTTGATTGGTGGTGGAGAAAGGTGTATATGGATCTAGATTCTTCTAAGTGAGGTTCTTATTGATTGGGGGATTTTGAGTTTCGTAGGAGATGCATCTGGTTTAATAGGATGGATTATTTTCTTAAATGAGGGATTTCTAATCTGATGGATGGGATTTTTGGTTTTATGAGATGGATTTCTGGATCGATGGGTGGGTTTTCTGGCCTTTAAAGAGAAAGGGAAATCATTTTTTGGTCAATAGAGATGCATGGGAACAAGGTATCGTAGTCATGGAAGTAATATTTAAGACACAATAATGGTGATATATCTATGACTATTTCCCTTCAGGTTAGAAATTGTGGTGACTGGGTGCAAAATTGGCCATGCATCACAATAGATGGCCATTTCTTGCGCATATGTTGCACTAATTTTTTGAAGGCTCGGACAAAATTCATAAAACAATGGCCATTTTGCACTGAATCTTTTTTTTCATCCCATATTTGAAGTGATTTTTCTCAATATTTTCGGATATTTTGAAGCCCAATAAATAATACTAAATTGGGGTGAATGGGACCAATGTGGAATTATAAAATCTACCACAAATTAGCTTATTCGACTCTATCTCAAAATTCACGCTTTAAGGAATTTTGATAGATTAGGTATACTAGAGTTGTGATACGAGAGTGAAACACTTAATCAAATACTTAGTGTATGTTCTCATTGAAAGAATACTAGCTGATAATCAAAGAGACAATTCTACAAATACAAAACATACAAGAATCTATTCTTACATATAAAAATCAAGTATGGAGGCAAGAACAATTTATTCATGACGCCTTTTAAGTTAGCAATGCTATAGTTCTTCATTTAAAGAAAGAATAACAAAAAATGGTTGGTGATTTAAAATATGCTAAGGATGAGGTCATTTTGGTGACTGTATTTTTAAGAAAGAATCAGAAGGTTCATTACATGTTCTATCTTTTCCCAGAATCCCCAAGGTAACCTTTGCTTTGAGAACTATTAATGAAACATCTCAAGCGGTTTATTTGGTTATTTGGAAAAGACTCAAGTATCGACCATGTCTAAATTAATTAATTATTCTTCACATTCTTGCAAAATTGTTAAGTTAAATTTTCCACTGTGAGTTTCACACTAGCTACTGCTTTTAAATTGCTTGATGATATTGTGGTAGACAACTTAGAAGTTGCTTGAAAACTTGAATTTTCCACCTGGGAAGTCTATGAGGATGATATCAAAGACATCGAGGGAATGAGTGATGTTTAACTCAAGTATGATCCATGCCTAAATGAAATGGAACCCTGAAGAAGTTTCTAGGGTGATAAACCCATGATCAAGAGATGTGAGCATCAGAATGTTTTGGGATGTAGTGTATAGTGCCCACCAAATTCGCGATGAGATTTTAACTACAATATCCCAGTTTGAGAGTTATGTTTCTCATTAAAAAAATTTACTCGTTGGATCTTAATGCCAACTCTTTGGATCAATGAACCTTTGGAATATCTTCCTTCAAAATCTAAACTAGCAAATTAACTTGTTCCCCCCTTTTATTTAGATTATACCCGATAAAGGCGGTATATAATTTTTTATGAGTTATAGGATATTCTCCATGGAATTTATTTTGTTTTAATCTAAATTTGTTCAGTTTGATTTTTGAATTTTTTTCTATGCGAATCCTTGCTCTTGAATCTTATATTTTGTTTAAAGTAATATTGAATAAGATTTTAGCTAGATATATATTAATAATCTTGGGGATAAGTTTAGTAAATATAAAAATACTCTCATCAACCCTAATAAGGGTTTGAACATGTCATTAAATGATTCTTAAGCAAGTTTGATCGAACACCTTATACTTTGCTAACTCGAAGTTAGAGTATACCGACATATTACTTAATCCCGTGTGAGGATTTATTCAAATATTGTATGATTCGATAACTCTGAATAAGAGTTTAATCAATATGTTTGATAAAATTTGGTGAATTTTATCATCTCATATGCCTCGATAACTCTGAGTTACTTAATAATTCTTAGGCAAGTGTTATATGCTTTTATAACTCTAAATAAGATTCTAATTGAACTACTTGATAATTTTTAGGTGAATTTAATCATGTATTACATGCTTCTATAACTCCAAATAGCTATTTGATAATTTTAAGGTGAATTTAATCAAATCTTATAAGCTTCGATAGGAGTTTAATTGAACTGCTTGGTAGCTCTTAGGTGAATTAAAACAAGTATTATATGTATTGATAAATGATAATAAGTGTTTAATAAACTGCTCGATAATTCTTAGGTGAATTTAATTAAGTCTTATATGCTTTAATATCTCCGAATAGGAGTTTAATCAGATTATCTTATAATTCTTAGTTGAATTTAATCAAAACTTATAAGCTTCGATAACTCTTAAAAAGTCTAATCCAACTGCTTGATAATTTTAAGTTGGATTTAATCAAGTATTATATATGCTTTGATAACTCCAAATGTTTAATCGAACTACTTGATAATTATTAGGTAAATTTAATCAAGGTTAAATACCTTGATAACTTTGAGTAAGAGTTTCATTGAACTACTTGATGATTCTTAGGTGAATTTTAATCAAGTCTTATATGCTTTGATTACTCGGATAAGATATTAATCGAACTACTTGATAATTCTTAGGTGAATTTAATCAAATATTATATGCTTCATAACTCTGAATAAGAGTTTAATAGAGCTTCTTAGAATGGCCATTTTACCCCTCAGTTATCAATCAAAACTTATATATGTGTATATAAAACATAATTGAAGATAATGCAAGAAATTTTTCAACCATATTTAACTTTAAAGGCAAAGATTAAACGAAAAACATTTTGCCTTAACCATCTCGTTAAAGAACCCTTTTGGCAAGGAAAAAGAGTGTGGCGAGTGTTATTATAGTATTTTACCTAATTACATTCCATGGACTCATCTCTCTCTCTCTCTCTCTCTCTCTCTCTCTCTCTCTCTCTCTCTCTCTCTCTCTCTCTCTCTCTCTCTCTCTCTCTCTCTCTCTCTCTCTCTCTCTCTCTCTCTGATTAGATTTTTTATAAAATTTGCCTAGATGTTCATCATGTCATGGATTTGGTGAAATCCTTCCATCTTCAGTAATTAACTTATATGTACCTGGTCTTACTTTCTTGTTTATGTGATATGTCTATCGTCCCCAACGAGGTTGGAGTTTATGAATAGTATCAATCATGTTGAAACTTTGCTTCCTTAGCACCAAATCACCTTCTCGAGTTAGAATCGCGACTACTGACTCTCATTGGCTTCAAATGCTACACATTCTTATGGCAAATCAAAATCGTTAGGTTTGCGCGTAGCATTTTCACAGATTGAGGTGGAATCATATGCCAAATTACTTGTACTTTATCGAGGTTAACATTTATTCCCCTTTGGCTCATTATGAATAATTCCTGAAAAAAACCCCAAAGCATACTTTTCTAGATTAACTTTTGTACCTACTCTTCGCATCACTCCAAACGCTTTCTTTAATTAGGATAAGTGTTCTTCAAACAATATTATTTTCACCAACATATCACCGACGCATACCTCCATTTTTACCCGATTTGATGTGTGAATACTTTGTTCACCATTCTTTGGTAAGTAGCTCTTGAATTCTTGAAGCCAAAATGCTTTACCTTATAACAATATCTCTTCTTTAGGTTCCATTCTTATCTTATTGTACCCATTGAATGCATCCAATAAATGTTATGATTGGATACCCTGCCATTGTATCCACCAATCTATCTGCTTTGGACAGAGGGAAACAAACTTTTGGACAAACTCTATTTAGATTTGTGAAATCCACACAAATTCTCTAGGTTCCATTAGGTCTTGCTACTAACACCGGATTTGCAGTCCATTCAGGATAATTCACTTCACGTAAATGTCCAATTTGTAACAACATCCCAAGTACTCTTTTATAATTGTGTCCTATTCAAGTTAACACATTCAACGTCGTTGTTAGATATGTTCTTCTTTTGGCCTGATATCTAGTTGATTGATGGAAAATTTGGCATTGATACCAACCATGCCTTCAGTTTTCCAAGCAAACAATATTTATCGAGCTTATAGAAAATTCCAACAAAGCTTCAGTTTATGAAGCCCTATTTTGATAATGCTAACCTGGAATATCAATTACAAAAATATTTGGTCCGACTCACGAAGTAAAATAAAGTTCTATGATCGACCTAATTTCCTCATCCGTTGGAAATTCCATCATAAGATGATATGTAGATATGACATCATATAACTTGTTAAGGTTAGTTCTTCTGATGATGACATGATATGGTTAATCATATTCTACTACCACTAATTTAGTTTTGATTGTAGCATTCCTTTCGTTGGTACCCAATTTCAAAGTTAATTCAATATGTCCCAATGGTATGACAATTTTCTCACTAAATCATGGAATAATATCCAAATATGCTTGAACGCTGGTCTGAGAAATATTCATTTTTTCATCTGAGGAAAAAAACTATGAATTTACTAAACTCCTTGTGTCGACCAATTCCTTTTCCAAGAGCACTACAAATGATTGCTGGAACCGATAAGGTATCTTCATGAGAAAATATTAGGCCTTTAGAATCATCATCATTAAAGTTTGAGTTGTTGTCATATTTAGGTTCACTATGAGGCGGTGGACCACGACCCTGCTTGATATATCAATTCCTCCTGGTAAGAGTCGTTCCTATGACAAATACTCAAGCAATTCTATTAAATTCTAATCTAAACCCTTCTTTTGAGGGGTTAGATCTATCCTGATTTTCAAAGAGTACCTTATTTTCAACATGTCTTCCTTGCATTCCAACCTTTCCACTTCGGGATTGGTTGTTAATAATTTATTACATGGCGGTAATTTCTTCCTTTTATAATTATTGTTGGGTTTATTTACGATGTCTGGAGGAGGAAGCTTTCCTAAACTCTCTAATCTTTATATTTCAACCAACAATATTTGACATTCATTTGTCTTATGACCAAGATCTTTATGTAAATGGAAATATTTATTCGTATCTTTATTTCTGGATTCCCTATAATATTTTGTGGCCATCTCAATTCAGACTCATTTACATTTAAATTCAACACTTCTCCTAGAGTAGCTCACGTAAAAGCTTTGAGAATATTGTGTCTCATCGCAATATCCACCCTACTTTTCCATCTTACTCCTAGATGGGGTTTATCCGTTTTCCGACTGATTCTTGTTCGTTTGGAATTTTGGTTCTATCTCTTGACATAAAATTACGTCTTCAACTTCAATATAAGGTTTCATGTATAAGATTCCAACCATAGTCAAATTAAGCGTAGATGGTAGCCTTTTTTGGAAACTCCTTACTTTCAAAACCACACGTGAAGGCAAGGTGTATAGTGATATTATCAAGTTTTTTGTATCCTTTGTAGCATTTACGAATCTTTCAGCATAACTTCGTAAAGATTCAACTTTTAGTTGATACAATTCTAATAAGAATGATGAATCTCGCCCTAGATGTCTACATTATGCAATGCATGGTTTTAACCTTCAAAATAAATGTTCAAATTCTATGATAGAATTTTCTTCTAACATTGAAACTCATAGATGTGATTATTCTAATAAAGTAGAGGGGAGGACTCGACACTATACTGCATCACAACTCGTTATCAATTCCATGTTCCTTTTGGACATGTTAATATGCTGATATGAGTCCATAGAATCATCATATGTTGGTTTGAAACCCCATGGCAATGACACATCTAGCACTTCCTAGGAAAATGGATTGTCGAGATTAACCTTCATTTCCTTGTTTGCCTTGTACAATACTAATCTTTGATATCGAGGGGTTCTTGATTACCTCGACTCTTCTTCAAGACTATTAAGGTTGGAAGGGAAGGAATTAGCGTCGATAGATGTTATTGCAATACATGTAACCGTTGATTTAATGTCGGAGAGTTAACCTCAATGACCCATGGTATTTTGGATGCAGGTTGATTCAAAGTGACACTGATATTTGGCACTGGAGGTACATGAATCGTGGGCTTGTGTGCTACAACCTCCACCACAATTGTCAATTCATTCAATGGTGGAATTTTTTCCTCTTGTCCCCCTTGAATTCATGTTATTTGATTCCACAAAAATGAAAGTTGTAGGCCAATCTAGTAAATCTGTGTTACACCCGTGTGACACATAAAATACTCTTCTTTTTCAGCTCCCATATCTTCCACTAACTCTTGTTCTTACCATCGTGGTATCTTAAAGAAACTTCCAATTTCGCATAAAGGACACCAATTTGACACAACATTTTTTACTAAACCATGTTATCAAATATACAATAATTGAGTCATATGTAAATATCACTCGTAAAAGCGTATCACAATTATTTTATTTACAATTTTCTATTTATAGAAATATATAGTAGTTAGTATAAGATTTCTAAAGCTACATGAAATTTGACATTTGTTTCAATTGATCTTTGAGATTGACACGAATCTTGCAACTCCGCCGAGGATGACACATATAAGATCTAAAACAAAAGAATAAAAATCAAACAGCGTCCTTATGTTCGTAACTTCAAAAAATTATGCCGATGTTACCTTGTTCGTGCTTGACGGTCATTGATTACTTTATTCTTATCTCCTCGATGTATTAGTAAGTCACTTTTTCAGAAATTATGAGATACACTTTTCCTTCTCATTAGTTATAGTAATTTTGTCCCTAAAACATATATATCTTAAAAATATATAAAGAAGCGATAATTAGTAGTGTACCTTATACATTGTTTATAAAGTTGCGGAGTTAAGGGGTTTGTAATTATAAATTCTTTCTTGATGAATGAAAAGATTGATTCTATTATTGATTTTTATCTTACTACCACGACTTGTTAAGTGAGATGAGATTAATGTGGTAAACTCGTAAATTTTATTATTAAGATTGAACTAACATTATGATTCATCTCGCTATCCGATCTATTTTGTCTTTCTTCGTAGATGGATCACCAATGCAATAACATAATGCTAGTGATTGATATACAACAAAGTGAGAATTAATCATATTAAAAGACGATTTTGTTAAATAGTGTATATAATGTCTATTTTCAACTAATAATACATGTATTTTGGATGAAAACAGACTTTAAAATGCTAAAACGCCATTCCAAATAATAGTTTTACGATTATTTGAGATTAATTGGTTTTATAAATTATTTGTATTTTAATTTCACGTTATTACATTAAATTTATTAAAATTTTGGATTATATTCTATTTTAACACTTAATTTTGTTGTTTGTATTCCATTTCAGTTGAAATTAAATATACAAAAGATTTTTTTTCCTACCTATATTTATGGTAAATTATTATTTTTCGTATGTTTTGAATTTATAATAATCTTTAACATTCATATATTTATTACATTTGTGAGACTTAAATTCTGAATATAATACCTCAAACAACCACTCTCTCTTCAAACAATACAAGGAATAAAAGAAGTGTCAATGTAATAAAATCTACATATAAGGAACCATTTTTTTTTTTTTTTTGACATTTGGAGGTGCCTAGGCACCGAATCGTAAATAAACCATTAACCTATTCCTAATTTGCAAAACCTAGAAGACAAGTCGAAAAAATTAAGCGAATTCCGACGTAAGAGCGTTGCCCCGTGTCTAGCTTCCTTTGCAAGCTTGTCCGCCCTGCTGTTGAGCCTCCTATTGATGTGGTGGAAAGTGATCTGCCTGAGCTCCTCAGCATTGTGGATAATCTTACGCAGAATGGGTTGGATATTCCAACGTGCTGCTGACACCTGCTTCGTACCTTGAATAACCGCACGGTTATCTGAGTAGATTACGATTTTCTTCCTTGGAAAACTTGCGCCTAGTTGCGTAGCTTTAAGAACTGCATTTGCTTCTCCTTCCAAGGCAGATTTGCAATCAAGGTTGTAGCTATGTTCAAACGATGTATTACTATTGTTATTTATTCCGATTATTGCTAGCCCCGTAGGTTCCCATTTGTTGTTGAACGACGCATCACAAAAAAAAGATACATCTTGGCTTTGCTCCCCCTATTTGTGTCTGCGCTTCCTTCACCTGTTTTTTTGAAGTCTTTGTAGTATTCTGTTGTCCAATTGATTCCGTGAATTTCTTGCATTAATTTTTTTGATGCCACATTTATTCCCGTTCCACATACTGTAACCCCCTCGTGTATAGCTTTCATTTTTTCTTTCCAAATATTCCAAAGGTTAATCATAATAAAGTCGCGTACTACATTTTCTTCCCATCCTCCCTTTGAAAAAGTTTGGATGATCTTTAAGAACCAATTCTCTATATTTTCCTCCCAATTGTCTTGAATTTTTATTTGTAGGATTGATCCAGCCCAGATGTCTTTACACATGTTGCGATGGAGGAGTAGATGCTCTACATCCTCACTACTATGGTTACACCATAGACAGTTTGTAGCATCCGCACATTTCCTCTTATATAAATTGTCCCTGGTCGGTATTGCGTTGTTTACTAATCTCCACATAAATAACTTGATTTTTTTTTTGGAATGTTAGAACCCCAAATCATCTTCCAGATTGGTGAGTCTTGTATTGCCTTTGTTCCCGTTGTTGTTGCCTTGTTCATAATTTGTTCTTCTGTTATAACCTTATATCCCGTCTTTGTATTGAAGGTGCCGTCTTTTGAGAACGGCCAGATTAGCTTATCTTTGGTGTCTATTTCTTTGATCTTTGTCTTCTTTATAAGATGTACGATGGGTTCAGGAAATAGATCATCCAATTTCTCGAAGTCCCATTCATCCTTGTTGTTCTTCATTAGTTCTTTGACCTTTGTGATGGTAGTACCATCTGGTTTTTTCTAGTTTCCATTCAGTATCTATCCATTTTTCATCCCATATGTTCGTATCTCTGCCGTCTCCTATCATTTTTATTCCATGTTTCTTAATAAAGTCTCTACCTTCTATAATGCCTGTCCAACTCCATGTCCTACTTTGTCTGAGTTTACAAGTCATTAAATTAGATTTATTGAAATAAATACCTTTGAGCTATCTCATTGCTAGATTATCGGGCCTGTTCATTAGTCTCCAAGCTTGAGCTGCTAGTAGGACAGTATTCATTTTCTTGAAGTCTTTGAATCCCAATCCTCCTATTAATTTGCTTACCGCGATCTTTTCTCAAGCGACCCAATGTATCCTGTTTCTTTCACCTGAACTCCACAAAAATTAGAGATGGCTGAGATTAGTTTATTACAAAACTAATTGTTTATAATATACGTCGTAGCTGTAACAAATATTTATTAATAAAGAAAGAGAAAAACTTGAAAACAACATGGAAACAAACGTGAAAATTCCAAACGCACGCTTGATTCTTTAATATGTAGGGCTCATAAACGAAACGTAACATGGTAGGGTCCAAATTTTACCTATTGATTCAAAGCTTCAAAATTAAGACTCCTTAACTAATCTTATAATTATACTTATCGTCTTCATTTAAGCAAATACTCACATGCTTCCATCTTTTAGTTAGGACCACAAAATGCCCGTGTGACTCATCTACAGGTGTAGTCCCGTATTAGGTACTAATCACATCAAATGTTTGGTAATGGATTCAGAAATATTTCTAAAACATATTTAAAATTGAGGATTATACAATAGATTTACTTTTTCACAAATATACACTTATTCAATTTTCTCGAACGCTGCAACCACCGATACCCCAACTCGCTCCTCTCAGGCTCCTATGTTGGCAGGTGACATATAGCAGCATTTGAACTTGAATGTTTATTTCTTTGTTCTTTTTGGCCTAGTGCTTTACTGTGTGCATGGATCGATGGCTTAAAATGAAAATATGAGATCAGAGTCGACGATCCTAATCCTCATGTAACTACAATTTAGGCCATTAGTGGGCTATAACTGAATGACCACAAAGGATTATCTTTGGTGGTATAGACTATTAACATAGGATGGAATATCACATAAGGTTTCACCTTAGTTGATATATATAGTAACTTAGATACAGTATATCATAGTTCTTTTTTTTTTATTACATCTGAGGTCAGAGACCATTTAGCTAATAGCTAAAATTACAAACCTCCCAAAGGAGAGCACATGACTGTTCTAGGGGTGGCTATACCACATCTATCCTTCATTATTAACTTCTTTAAGCCCATCGGTGGTTCATCGTAGTACACCGGTTCTCCAGTTAAATTCATTCCCAATTTAGCCATGAAATCCGCACAGTAATTTGCCTCTCTATACGCATGAACAAACTCATAGCCCGTGTGTGACGCGAAAATGTCTCTACACTCTTTTAGCAGTGTGTCTAGCCGACTCCCAGTGTTCCCACCGCCCTTCACTAGCGCGTGCAACACTAGCGAGTCGGTTTCAATAACTACTATCTCATTTGATCTTTGAATGGCCAAGGAAAGACCACAATGCAAAGCCAAAAGTTCAGATTGAAAAGCAGATGATGCTCTAATTCCACCCGCAAAACCTCCCATAAAAGATCCCTCCATGTCACAAAAAACACCTCCTATTCCAGCCTCTAACGAGCTCGGATTAAAGCTCCCGTCGATATTAAGTTTAACACCAACCGTTGGTTTAGTCCAATTAACTAGTGTATTACGCGCCGATACAATTAACCCACCGTCTATTTCTTTTCCCCAAGCCCTAATATAATTAGTCGCATTATGCACCACACTATATCGCATAGCTTGAGTTGATTTACCACGTTTACCCGCATTGAAGACACGGTCATTTCGGTCAAGCCAGATTACCCAAATAATAGCGAGGGCTAACAGTTTTAGCTCTATACCATCTGTTGAACCTTTGCAGCATAAGATAGCTGTCCACCAAGCTTTGTTCGAACTGTACAATACCTGTTCGGCTTGCTCCAGGTTTGCTGAATCAGTACCATTTTGCCGCAGAATTCTTCCGCCCAAATCTGCAGAATTTAAGCGCCCTCCAGGAGCTGCTGCAACGAACACTCCATCTGGCGTAATCTCCTCCAGGCCTGTGACATTATTGTTATTAGTTAATTGAACATTGATGACTCCATCTTGGTGTAAAAGCTCCTGTTCGCGAGCCTGTTTCTGCAGCTCAAAAAGAGAAGGCCATGATTTCCATAGCTCGGCGTATTTATTACAGTCTCTAAACAGATGCGTTTCAGTTTCGATCTCCGTTCCACACCCTGTACATATAGAACTTATATCCACGCCCCGCCGGACAAGATTTGAAGCCGTCGGTAGCCTCCCCCACGCGGCTCTCCACACTAAAATTTTTAGCTTCTGAGGGCATTTTAAATCCCATATTTTCTTCCAATTAAACCCATCTCCCAAAGTAATTGTTTGCGTAGAACTAAATGCTGATTTGACGGAGAATAGACCAGATTTTTCGTGCTTCCATTTGTACTCTCCAGCTAATTCCAATGTGTTAAAATCAACCCCATTGTTCAGAATATCCATCCCCTCATATATACTCTTACACATCTTCGAATCAGTCATCTTTGGTGGTCTTTCCAGTAGGCCTTCATTAAAATATTTATGTCTCAATGCTAATGCCCACAAGGATTGATCATTCTTGAGGATACGCCAACCCAGCTTCGCAAGAAGTGGTTTGTTAAAGGTTCTAGCATCCCTAAATCCCAACCCACCTTCATTCTTCGTACTACACAACTTTTTCCAGGATACCCAATGGATCTTGCGCGCTTCTTCATTACTTCCCCACACGAAATCACGAACAATCTTATCAAGCTCATTACAAACATGAACGGGTAATTTAGTTGTCTGCATTGTATACGTTGGAATTGCACTTAAGACCGATTTAGCCAAAGTTAATCTACCCGCCAAGGATAACTTTTGTGCTTTCCAATTCGCTAATTTTCCCCGCATATTCATCGATATCTTTCTGTAAAAACCTCTTAGAGGACGTCCTGAAACAATAGGAGTCCCTATATACGTACCCAAAGAATCATTAAGTACGAAACCACTTTTGTTAGCTAGCTCCGTTTTACTTGTCAAGGGGACATTCTTAGAGAAACAGATAATTGATTTCTCCTCACTGATTTTATGTCCAGCTTCCACACAAAAATTATTCATTACCATCTTCAAGAGATCAACCTGAGCCTCCGTAGCTTCCGCGAATAACACGAGATCATCCGCGAAAAAAATATGGGAAATTTGAGGACCATTCGTACTAATTTGTAGCGGGATCCACTGTTTACTACTGCATAATTGATTTATCAAGATCGACAGTCTCTCCATACACATAACGAACAGATATGGGGACAAAGGATCGCCTTGTCGGATACCCCGCTGAGGTGTGAATTCATCTAAAGGTTCTCCGTTCCAAAGTACCTGCATAGTATTAGTTCGCATAGCTTCAATAATAATATGTACCCAAGAAGGAGGAAAACCAAAGTTATCCATTGTGTCCGCCAAGAAACGCCAACTCAAACGATCATAAGCTTTGGCAAGATCAATTTTGGCTGCCATAAATCCCTTTTTACCCACTTTCGTGTGCATCATTGCCGCTATCTCTTGCACCAAAACAATATTGTCAGTTGTTGATCTTCCCGGTAGAAAGCTCGTTTGATTAGGACCTATACGATCGGCTAGTATAGGCCGTAATCGGTTTACCATCGCAGACATAATAAACTTTATCGGAACATTAATAAGGCTAATTGGACGGAAAAGACTCACTTTATCTGGATCTTTAACTTTAGGAATTAAATGAATCAACGTACCATTGAGCCCTGGACCAATCGTCCCCGTACTAATACATCTCCTCACCATTTTACAGATCGAAGGACCCACAACACTCCAGCTTTTCTGATAAAACGAAGAAGACATACCATCCGGACCTGGCGCTTTGACCGGATTAGTACGAAACACCACCTCTTTAATTTCTTCATCAGAAAATTCCTCACCAAGAAACTCCACCTCTCCATCCTCGATTCGCGGTATATTCGGTAAAGAGAATGGACCAATAAAATCTTCCTCCACCGAATAGAGCCGAATAAAAAATTCACGAACAAGAGCCTTCAAACCTTCTTCATCCGAAACCCAATTACCGAATTCATCTTTCAGCCTCGTCACTTTCCCATTCTTCGTTCTACGAATAGTGGATAGATGATATAATTTAGTATTGCGCTCCCCTGACCGAATCCATTGTTGCTTTGACCGCTCAAACCACATTAATTCTTCTTCTTCCAGGACATCCAAGTATTCATTTCTAAGTTTTTTTCCCAATTGAAACATCGAAGGATTATATTCACGATCTAAAGACTTTTGAATACCCTTCAATCTCGCCATAAGTAGTCTCTTCTTTCTGTTAATATCACCGAACACCTCATCTTTCCAAACTTTAAATTTATTCTTCATGTCAGTAATACTTTCGCCTAATTCCTCACTCTCTGCCCTCCATTTGGATTGAACAAACGTGATGAAATCTTTGTGTAAGCACCAAGCTGACTCGAACCGAAAACGATTTGATCTTTTTTGACTCCTTCCATCACCACCCAACCGAATCAAGATGGGCATATGATCCGAATGAGCGCGATCAAGATGTATGACTTTAGCCTGAGGAAATAACGAGACAAAATTAGGATTACCATATGCTCTGTCTAACCTTCTCATTATTCGTTGGCCTGTATTCCAAGAATCGCTCCACGTGAACCTCGGACCCTCGGACCCTCGAACCCCATATCAATTAACCCACACTCGTGCCTCCACATTTCGAATTTCTCCATTCTCCGATTAACACCCATATTTCCACCTTTTTTATCCTCTTCTTTCCCCACTTGGTTAAAATCCCCCGCGATTAACCACGGATCAGTAATACCTTGAAAGGCTTCTTTCAACGCTACCCATAGTTCTTCTCTTTCTGAAGCTTGTGTCCTAGCATAAATTGCTGAAAAAATCCACGAATCGCATCCTTGTTTCGAAATCTCTAAGTTGATTACTTGTTTACCGGCTGATATGACTTGAATGTTGACTTCAGAATCATCCCAAACTATCCAAATTCCACCACGATATGTCTCCGCTTCAACCCTAGTCGAGTTAGCTTTCCCAAGACTTCGTATGATCTCATTAGCTTTTTCCCCACTTGTTCGGGGTTCAACAATTATTGTTAACCAAACTTTATGTACATGGATCATCTCACGAACTACACGTCTGAAATTATCTGCACACGCACCATGACAGTTCCAAACTAAAATATTCAGTGGATGTGATAGACCATTCCATCCCTGAAAATTATTATTAGTTGTACACATTAAATAAACAAAAAATTTAATGAAAACGTGTAGTATCACTACACAGTCATGACTGTGTCCAGGTCACTATTTTGGTCTTGCGTCTGGACTACTGTACTAGTATTCTTCTCTGATGGTGTAGGCATTTGTTCAAGATACTCCACTATCAAATTTGTGGTTCCATTGGTCTTCGCCAGAGAGTGGCTGGTCGAATCAGGCTCCAGCTCTCTGAAGTCAGAAGCATTAATATAAGAAGTTTGCATGCTGCTGTTGATCATTTGGTCAACTTGGCCATCTTGTACTTGCCCCATATTTTTATTAAAGTCACGAAATGCCCCAATTAATTTTTCTGAACTAGCTCCCTCTACCGAAACAGGTACAGCTCCTCTAATCTTTACCAATTTTGACCCTTCAAATTTCGAATTGTCCACTTTTGTCCCATTTCTTTCGCTTCCATTTTTGCTCGTTTCACCCGAAGAGAAAAACATTACTGTCCCATCTTTTTTTCCATTCCCACTACCTTTATTTATCCCGCCACTTCCACCGACTAATTTCCTATTTTTTTCAAATGATACATCAGCTAGTATCGAGTGACCGCCACCACTGTTGCTATTTTTTCCTTTCTGATTATTCCGTCCCTTTCCATGAATCTTGTTACTCCCGACTTGCTTTCCGGATCCCACGCCATATCAAAAATACTCTTTTGTCCCTGTTTATCGTCATCCTCATCCTCATCGATAAAAAGTGACTCGAATCTCGACCCAAGGTTATTATTCTGACTTGTTTTCGTACTACCCAGCACATTTCCACTCTGTCTTCTCGTTCCGCCTCTATAATCTTTCCTTTGGACTGTCATCCATTCACCAAACATTGGTTGCTCCACCTCCACCACAGCGGGTATTAATGCAGAAGCTCCAATGGCTACACTATCACCGACATTCTCAGCACTATTTTCTTTGTTACTCGGACATTTTTCCTTCTGATGTCCAAATCGGCCACATTCGAAACAGATCATATGGAGCCCTTCGTATTCCACGTTACATGTTTCGCCACCAATATGTATTTTCGGAACAAGGGGCTTATTCAGGTCTAATTCCACTGCAATCCTAGCATAATTCCCTCTTCTCCTGGTCTTGGTCAGTGGGTCAATTCGTACCGTTTTTCCAATAAGATCACCCATATTCTGTAAAATTCTCAGAGTGTAATTTTGCATTCCAACGTTCGATATCCGCACCCAGGCTGTTGTAGTAGTAACGGCAGCTTCTTGCGGTTTAAACTCCGGTGTCCACTCTCTGACCACTAAATAGCGGTCATAAATCATCCAAGGGCCTCCTTCAAGTGCAAAAATAAGATCGTTTCTATTTGAGAACTTGACCATAAAGTATCCGTACCCCACATCCACCAATTCAAAAACACCTTTGGGACTCCAAATCTGTCTTAGTTTATTAGCTAAGTAATTATACCCAACCTTATAACCCAATAGTCTTACTACTACAGTATTTTTCCATAACTCAATCCCTTCGATTATCTCTTCCCTTGACCTAAGTACCTGGGGAAATTCACATCCCTCAATTATTTTGTCATCTTCTACTAATTCTGTAAAATCTCTCTCATCCTCAAACATGGGAGATTTTCCCTTATCTTCATTCGAATCAATAATAGCAGGAATAACAACATTAGAACCTGTTAAAGCGTTGTGCCAACCCGAGGTTTTCCGCGGCGGATTGATTACTTGTCGCCCCATTGATGATTCAGATATGTGGATTGCACCCACTGGTTTCTCCACGATTCTAGCCCGTATAGGGATTCTGTGTTTTTCTAGGGCTGCTGTTAAACTGGGGAATTAAGTATCTTCTATAACCTGCGCTACGGTTTCATCAGTCACCATAGCTTCAGTCTGCTGTGCAGCTCCCACCGGCGGGTGCGTGCTTGATTCTGGTAACGGAGGTGGCTCCGCCATGGTAATGGATTGAAGGGAGTTCTTTGGGAGGCAGCGCTTGAGAGCTTTTTTTTGTGGCTTTTTTTTACACTTCTATTAAATATTATAGTATATCATAGTTCTATTATTCTATATAATTTATTAATATATATACGTAATTATAATTTTTTTTCTTGAATTATAAATTGAATATATTAAGATTATCCAAAATAAGAATTGAGATACACCCAGGACGGACCGGTACTAACATTTCGAGGGCCCAAGGCAAATTTTAAAAAATGGACCCCTCAAAAAATCTTATGTAGTATTATATAGGATAATTGTTTTTTTACTTTAACTTAATTAAACAATGTTTTTGAAGACAAAAAAAAAACAATTAGAATTTTTGTTTAGAGTTGGGCTAAAATTGGTTTTTTTTAAATAAAAAAACTATATTATATATGAAAAAAGTTAAAAGATCCTAAAAATTGTAAAAATTTGAAGGGGCCCAAGGCCATGGCCTCCTTGGCCTCCCCTCAGGGCTGGCCTTGGATACACCATCTTATGTCCAATGGTTATCAAAACTTTCTAACTTAAAGTTTCTAAGTCAGATTTTTACTTTTACGGCTGAAAGAAACATTCATCTTGAATTTTTCACAAAATTGTTCTCGAATCGTAGAGGATTAAATATAAGGTTATCTTTGAAGAGATAAAAGATAATATTTTCAAACTCACATCCGGCAAAGAGGAAGAATATGAAAGAACTTGTTTCCTTAGACTATACGTGATTGAATCCTTGCATTTTTTATTGTGTAGATGGGAAGATAATGTGGAGTTCAAAGAACTGAATCTTGCCCACTCTTACACTTAGGTTCGTGTAGGGGGCTCGTTGGAATATAAAGTGATATTGATACAATAGAGCTTCTTGCACAACAAATTGGGGAAATTCTTCACAGCCTTTAATCATTATCCTCCTCATGCATGTGTGCAGAAATCGTATCGCTCATGTTCCATATGGTTTAGCCTTAGCAATATTTTTCTTGGTCAATTCATTTATCCATCATTCTTTGACATCTCCAAGATCAAAAGCAAATGGTATGCTAACCTTTACACTCTGAATTTTATGAAAAAGATTGATCTATAATGGGAGATATACTGGAACATAAACCTTTAACAGATACGATGTGTTGATTCAAGATAAAATCAAACGATAGGCGATTGAAGGAAAAGCCCTTTTTTGTCTCAAGACTTTTGTTGATGATGTAGATATACCTTTTCCTTTGACTGATCCTCCCCCTAGACACTTTTCCCCCTCTTCTTAACAGGAAAAACTGATCAATTCAGGAATCATGTTATAGATGCTCTTGGTAAGATTCACGATGCCATTTTATTCATTGATAAAATAGTTCAAACTTGGAAAATCGGGGAATTGAAGGCGAGACAAGTAGGTCACCAATGGCTAAAATTATGAAAAATGCCTATGAGGAAGGGGTAGTATCTTGAGTGTTAGTGTTTTAGTGTTTTTAGTTTGTTTGCTTGGTAGTTTTCTTATATTGTATGCCAGCATTTCTTTATCTCTATCTCTATCTCTGGTTGTACATTCGTTTTTTAATATAACCATTTCTTATTTCATTTCTTGTTTATACTCCCTTCCTTATATTAAGTACTTTGATATTGATAAAAGGGAAGAATATGCATGCAATCAGGATGGGATTTGATTATCTATAGGAAGTTTTGGGCTATAGTGTTATATATTTGTGTGGGAGAGTCGCCATTTACTTAATCGCTTTTATATATTGATTTGGTTTATCCACAAAATGTTTTTTCATCATCAAAATAGAGGAAAATATTGTCCTAAAGAGTGTATTTTGATTGATGTAATTGTGTACAAAATATCAAGTTTGAATGACTTGATCTTACGAGAAATGTCGAGATTGTGTATAAGTCTTGTAAGTTCAATGAAGCATGGAAATAATGTAGAAACATGGTCATATGATGTCTCACCTTTTGTGATGAATTAATATAGTATCCAGATACCATTTGATAGGGGTTTAGTGCATAATTGCAGGATTTATCTCTTATATTTGATATATTTTGATTTAGTGGTCTAATCTTAGATTTATATATATTTGGATCATTTTTAGGTAAATTGCACGTTAAGTGTGAAAACCTTAGGTACATGGATGATATGATAACACGATATGATGCCAAAAAGTCTAAAAGTGAAGAAGGAACCCTGGTCAAGTCACAGATGGAGCCAAGAAGTCTAGTTTAAGCTCAAAAGGAATTGATGGCAGAATGCTTCACCCACCTTGTAAAAAGCATAAAAAATGATTGGTAGTGAATTAACTGATGAAATTTCCAAAGAAGGTATCTCTTAGAGTCTATTAGATGTGGTAAATAGTGACTCCGATTCCTAATTGTGACTTAAAAATTATGTCAGTGTTACTGAAGGGAGACAAAGTTGTCCAAATTTAGAAGAGCCAATTAGACCACTTTTAGATCACTTAAGTAAGACAACTTGTGCCACACGTTTTCTAGTGCTATAAATACATGTTTTTAGTAGATAAATCTACCACTTATCATTATTAGAGAGCTAAGAAAGGCTTGGAGTAAGACAAGGAGTTCAAGAGCAACACTATTGTCTTAATTAGTGTAATACTTCCTTATAATATGTCTTTTCTTATTTTTTATTTTCTTCTTTTTCATCATGAGATAAATTCCTATAAATTGAGAATTTTTAAGGGTATGAACTCTAGATTATGATTTATTTCTTTTCTGTTAATTTGGGATTTTAGGATTAAGTGAATAGTGTTATTCCCATTGAGTATGAATTTGTTAATTGTGTGATCCTATTTCTCCGATCAATTAGTACTTAGTAGGTTAGTATAGAAATTTAACTATCGTTTAACAAGGGGATTGGGTTGTGGAAAATATTTTATATGTGTTTGATGTGCATAAGTGAACCAATAGGTCTTGACTAATCAAATAGCCAATGGGTAAGACTTTATTCGTCCTAATACTTGGTAATATCACTCGACAAAGGTTGTTGGAGTACCAAGGACAACCCCTTTTTTATCCGACATAGATTTAGGAGGATAGTTGGATCCCGTTTACTGGTTAAATACCAATTTTGCCCTTATAACAAGAAAATCATAAAATTTGTCTAATGGGGATTACTAGAGATTCTCGAGTTACTCCCCTTATTCTTTAACTTTACTTAGTTTAATTTGATTCTAGTTAATATTTAGTCTTTAATTCATAGTAGTATTATCGTCTTGATTAGAAAACCAAACAAATATATTTACTTTATGTATTTTTATTTTAACAACATCAACTAAACCTAAAACTAAGTTATCGATTAATTATCAAGTCCAAGTGGATATGATAATTGACATACTAAATATATTGATTGATGATCGATACACTTCTAGGGAGCAATTTCCTTGGTGTTGATTTTATATCACATTTAGGAAGACAACATCACCGGACCCCCTAGGAGTTGAAAAGCGGGCAACCGAAGAAGACTAGCTGCAGATGTAAGGAGGGGAGACGAAGCCCAGACCTTTGAGCATGAGAAGTCATAGTTCCTAAAGCCAGTCAAGACGGAAGGTTATGAATATGAAGATCAGCCTCCGGTCTAGGACAAAAGAAGGACAACCTAAACCCGTTTGAGAATGAAGGTCGAGAAAGATTGATGTCTAGAACTCCAATGTAAAGATTAGTCGGACAGCTAAAGTGCATCAGATGGGGGCCAAGAAAGATAAAGACCAGACAACTAAGAAAAGGTGTCAGTATTCTAATCCACTTATTCTTTGTATTTTTGAAGACTAGACTTGAAGTGGATACCCTATGAAGATGAAGGCGGGTATTGATGAAAGAAAAGATAACAACCACAATGGATATTTTTTGAGTCATTGGTCTACTATTGTTTAGAGACGTTGGAAAGAACATAGAAAATTCTCCTTCGGTCATCTAATGGAATGGACCGGCAATTCGACAAGAATTTTTTTCCAGCTAATTAGAAGTCTACATATGTACATATTTGTTGGGAGGTTGTGCAAATAAATAGTGGAATTGAAGACTTCCAAAAGTAGCTCTTTTCAACACCAAATTTGAAGATTTAAAAAGCATATCTTCATAGAGAGTCCCAAGGAAATCCATAGTCCATATATCTACATTTCTTTGTGTTTTAACCCAAACACTTATATTTATATACTCATTAAGGAGTATAGAGGCTAGACTAGGTAGACTAGGATTAATCGTAAACCTAGGGTTGCTCTTGGTCTATTGAAAAGTGTGATCTTCCATAGACTGGACAAAATTGGTTTTAGAGCTTGTGTGGTGTAGACACAAATATTGAAGGCTTCACGGAGTGTGAATTGGTAGATCGTGAATGAATATTGTTCACTTGTCCTTGTGTTTGCATACCCAAGTGGAAGGTTTCGCGGGCTTGTGAAGTGGTATATCGTGAGTGGAGATTCTCCACTTGGTTTACTAGTGTAGGTGATAAAACTAGGGTTTCCTTCAAAGGCACTTTTGAATAGGTTGTGAGGGTTTGTGCTCTCACCTTGAAGATACACAAGGAGATACCAGTGGATGAGCTTGAAATTCTAAGTGTTCATAAACCTTAGGCGGTGGACTAAGACGACGGGAGACGATCCATTACAAATCGCTTGTTTATCTTCTCTCCCTTATCTAATTACATTTCTGCATGTCAATTGTTTGTTCTAGAGTGAATCTGATATGCCAACAATGAGGATTCGTTCTCCATAGAAAACTTCCATAGTAGCTTGCAAAGAGATGGACAAAGAATTAATCTTTTTCATAACATCGTGAAGGTCTTGGTAAAAAAGGCATGGAGATAACAGAGGTGGAGAAGAGTACCTCCTTCTACAAAATCGAACTCCCCTTCTCTAATTTTTTAAACCAGGAGGGAAAGAGAGAAAGTTGGTGCCTTTCCGTGGAAGATTGTGAGATGCTTTTATAATTAAAAAAATTAGTCATTTGGAGAATGAGAATTTAAGGTGTGTTTATATAGAGAAAACTTGGGAAAAGAGAATGTCATTTTTTTGGTACGTGGGTGATACGGGCTAGCTTGTGTGCACCATGACTAATCCCACGGGGATATACACACCTCTGCATGTATCTTCCCAGGTAAATCAGAACTACATTACCCATGTTCAGGGAGGGGTTTGAACTTTGTACCTCTCACTTCACACCCATCAGGGAGGGGATTCAAACCCTGTACCTCCCCTTTAAGTGATGAAGAAATAGCAAGGCCCTGGCCAGTTAAAAAAAAGAATGTCATTAGTCATAAAATATATTCATAAGATAATATGTTTGAAATGTCTCAAATAGAAGTAATCATAACGTAGCTTGGGAAAGTAAAAACAATATATGCACGTATAATATCACAAATATTAAAGCAATCAATCATGGATCACGTGAAAAATAGTTGTACTTTGATATTATGATTAGATTAGTAATTGATAAGTTTATTATGACTATAAACCCTAAGTTAGCTAATAAATAGTTGAGCTTATACAAAAAAGTCGGTATCTCTATCACAAGAACCTTACATCAAGAAGCTACTTGAACGCTTTAAGATGCCAATTTTAAGGTCGTTGATATTCCGTTACAAAAAGGCATGCCTTAATATAAAAGTATGTGTCCTTTTACTACAAAAGAAAAGAAAAAACCTCCTCAATACCATACTAGAGTACCATAGGTAATCTTGTATATGTCTTGTTATATAGTAGATTAGACATTTGTTACATTGTCGGTTTAGTTGATCATTTTTTATTAAATCCAAGACAAGAGTATTAAAAAGTTTCTAAAAGGATAATGTGGTACATGATGGGGACTGAAGATAATGCTTCTGCTTTAAGGGTCAAATTTACGTCTCGAGGGAAATACTAATGTCGATAGGGATGGTAATTCAGATGAGCGAATATCTAATTTAAGATATATTTTTCTACTTGATAGTTGTGCCATATCTTGGTGTAGCGAGAAACAAACATGTATTGTTTTATCCATGATCTTGTGGCATGTTCAGCAACAGTTTAAGAAGATGTTTGGTTAAAATGTTTTTTGAACAATTATATCTTAAATTGTAATGGGCATCCAATTGTGATACATTGTGATAGTCAAGTTACAATGGTTTATATGAAAGAACAAAATGTATCACATTTTCACTAAACATATATATATGAAAATTATGACTTATTAAGAGATGTCACTGCACCGAATGAAGTGACTTTGCAATACATTTCCACACACAAGATACATGTAAATTATATTTGGAATCCCATTAAAGATCTGCTCTTGGGTCATCTTAAATCTATAGGATTAAGTAGAATCTGATGTATGTGTAATTGCAATATACTGTACATTGTTGATGAATTCGATTATAAAATGATAGTTGTATCTATTTGTATTCAATGATGTTTGAGTTCTCATGTTAAAACTTAATTGTTTTATATACATGTGGATGAAAAAGTATGTTTGATACACACTATTTTCCATCTCACAAGAGGGACAACCTTTGGCATGAGAGATGCGCAAAGATGAGACAGACTTGAGTTCATGGAGAACCGTTTTGCAAAGTAAATATGAGTTCTGAAAGTTTCCTTAACTAAGTGTTAGATGAGATCACAACCATGTATATGACATGTTGATATTATTTGTGATCGAGGTAGATTCCCACTATCTACTAGTCTATCTTACAAGTTTTCAAGTTCTTGATTGATTTGTAAAAGGTTTGATCAATTAAATATTTTATTTTAGGCAACAAGGGTCGGCTAATTATACATTTATACAGTTACTTTGATGAATGACATACATAGTATGATTACCGTAGCATGTGAGTCATACCATGTGTTTATATGTTGCAACAAAAAGTAAAGGAATAATTGGGCCTTGATTTTTTGTATGATACCTTTAACCAATACCCTGAGTACTTTTGACTGTCTCTTGATGTTTTTATTCAGTGTATGCTACTTTAGAATATTATTAATGGTTATGGTTCATTTGATATGATGGGCGGTATATTCAGGAAAGCGACTGTATTATTATGGATAGATTCGGGTACGAGAGGAAGACTAAATTGAATATCAAAGATGTGTTCTTGTAGGTGCACCAATCATGTAAGTAAACTAGGACTGGGACGATAATGAGACACACAAGGTTATAATAGTTGACTCATGTTATCGCTACAAAGTGATAACTTATTTTTGAGGGATCTGAGTTACTACATTATTGAAATTAAATTTTTAGTCTAGAGCCTACAATAATTAATTTGTGATAAGTTTTAATGGAGAATCTATCTACCCTAACAGATCTATAGCAATGATGCTAGTATACTTGTTAGGTCGTACAAGCTAGTTACCCAGTATGACAAGTTTGTTTTTGTTGACATGAGATTTATGTGTACTGTCGAATATTATAGGTGAATGAGGCTTATCCCATCATGTGTAAGTGTGAGATTGTTAGAATTTGGATCGGGCTAGTCGTCCATGATGGGCCAACCTGATTAGGATCCACATATAGTTTTGGTGGGAATAGTTATTGATGTCTCCCTAAATGTTCTAATTTTATACCCTTGGGAGACATCATTCTTGATGTCTATTTGACTATTTAGATAGACTTTTGGTGTTAATATGCAATAATTCGATTTTCTATTTTTCATTTATTAAACTTTTGCGCGTAATATGGTGTATTTTTAGTGAAAAGTTTGTAGGTTTAAATACTAGGTTGGAGAGGAATCAAAGATTAAAGTCAAAGATCGTGTAATGAAGTCAAAGGTAAGAAGAAAAATCCCGAAGAGTTGACAAAACTTTGAAAAGCACCAATAGGTGCTTCTTAAAAAAAGCACTTTAAATGATATTAGATTTCAAAATTATTTTTAATAGTTTTTTTAAATTTTGAATTTTATTCTAAAAGCGTTTTTTTACTCTAAAATAAACACTTCCAAACGGGTCCTAAGTCCAACAGCTTCTCAATTATTTTGTCACAATTGGGAGTCAGACATCTATTTCCTATCAAATATTGACCACTAAAAACAGTTTTGCTCCAACAACTTTCCGATTTCGACTTTCCAATTTTAGCAAAAAATATGTTTTAATTGTATTTTAATTAATTAGTTAGTTTTTCAAATTCTCATAAATATTTTATTTTTATTTAATTTTTTTAATTTGTTATGTAAAATAAAAATAAAATATTAATAGTTAAATTATAATCTTTAAAAAAAAACTATGTATAAATCATGATGGTATGATTTTTTTAATTAATTCAATTATTAATTATTATTTTTTGAAAAATCTTTTAAACTAATAATAAATATATTTATTCATAATATTAAAATTATGACAATTTTTTTTATAATTCAATAGTAGTGTGTCCAGATATCATTGTAATATTTCGTGAATTGAGTTATATACAATTAGAGATCTTTAAATCTAGATAAATTATTATTTTTTAGATTCTCATAAAGTTTAAAATATAATTATTATCAATTATAATTGGTTTTTTCTATTTATATGTTATCTTATTTATTACAAAATATTGGGTTTCAATATTAAAATATTAAAAAATATTGTTTAATATAATCATTATTAATTATAATTATTTTTTTCTAAGTAATTTTTATTTTGCAATATTATTTTTTTCCAATAATAAATTAACTATTAAAATATTAAAGATACAAAAAACAAAGATTGGGTTTTAAAGTTAGCTAGATACGTGGCTACAATTTGTGAAGAATTGGAACCCAATAATTGGGTTCCTTATAATTGGGAGGCTATTAAAGACTCCTAATTCTAGTTTTTAGCGAAAATTGGGATGCTATTGGAGAAGAAAATGATTAATTTTAACTGTAAAATATCTATATTACCCTTATATTCTTTTTATAATATATTTTATTAAAGGTATAAATATAATTTAATTATAAAATAATCACTTCTTTTCAATTACTCGTAGAATACAAATACAAAGTTTAAAGAATCTTTAATACTATCTTTTCTTTTTCTACTTAATCTAAACAAAATTAAATACTCTCTTCTCCTATCTTTTTATATACTATTTTTTTTTCCTTTATTAAAAAAAATTTCTAATATCTAAAAAAACCCAAAAATATTCTTGACCCATAAAGTTTTAAAAGTTTTTAAAAAAAAATTGTGAACTATGATATTATTTTGAGCCAATTGTTGATTGATGCCTATTAAAAAACTTATTTAGAAAAAGGTGACTAGGAAAAAATATTTATTGAAAACAGCCCCATCCCAAAATTACCCTTATAATTAACAATTAAAAAATAAGAAAAAAACTAATAATCACACACGCGCGTCCGTGAAATTTTTTTAAAATCGTCATAACTAATTCAAAAAAAATCAAAAAAATAAAAAAAAATTATATTTGGATAAATCAAATTAATATTTACGTCTATGATTTTTTTTCGGAATTTTCTGAATTTTTTGATTTTTTAGATTTTTTTTAATTTTTTTTTCGCAGACACGAAATTACATGTTTTAAACATGGAATTTCATGTTATAAACATGGAATTTCATGTTTATTTCACGGTTTAAAACATGGAATTTCATGTTTAAAACATGGAATTCCATGTTTAAAACATGAAAATCCGTGTCTACGAAAAAAAAAATCAAAAAAATCAAAAAATTCAAAAAAAATCAAAAAAATTCATAGACGTAAATATTAATTTGCTTTATTCAAAAATACAATTTTTTTAATTTTCTGATTTTTTTTGAATTAGTTATGACGATTTTAAAAAAATTTCACGGACGCGCGCGGGCGATGGAATTAGTAGTAGTAGGTGGTGGTGGTGGTGGTGGTGGTGGTGGTTGTGGTGGAGGTGGTGGTGGTTGTGGTGGATGTAGTAGTGGTTACATACATGGTGGTTGTGGTGGTGGTTGTGGTGGTGGTGGTGGTGGTGGTGGTGGTGGTGGTGGTGGTGGTGGTGGTGGTGGTGGTGGTGGAGGAGGAAAAAGAAGTACCCTATTATTTGTTTAATATTTAAAAATTAATATTGTATTAAAATAAAATAATATATTTAATAATAAGGGTAGTAAAGGTATAGAAAATATAAAGGGGATGTTTTCTATAAATAATTAGTTCATTAGGCATTTTTTTATAAATAAGATTATTGAAAGCACAAAAAAACAATTAGAGAGTTTTATGAGGATGTTTTCAACAAAAACCCCTATTATTTTTTATAACAAATAGATAGTCTTCAATATTTTGTAGGTAATTGATCATCCTATTAAGGTATTATGGGTGTGAGAATTAAATTATTATTATTAAAATTCATGACATTTTTATTTTAAAAAATAACATAATTTACATAGGCAGCAGGGCGAGGATTAGGTGTTGATGAACCATCTTTTTCTCGTTTGTTTTGCTTTCCATAACTTCCATATTCCTGCAATTGTTATCAATCTTGGAAAACCTTACAAGCTTTCCTTTTCCTTTCACTAAGTTTAGTCTATATACAATGTATGTATCAGGAATTATATTATGTCATAATTAAAAAGATTCACCTTCACGTTGCGATGGTCAATATATTACCCAACATGATTAACCATACTTGTCAAGTCAAGCACAAAAGCAACATTAATTGTCCGCATTACTTTTGTCTCTCCCCCTTAATCACCCGTACCTAGCTTTCATGGAGGATGAGGAGGGGGAGGCTTTTACTTGGCAGAAAACCCTCCATTATTCTCATTTCTCAATATCTTTTCCTTTACCTATAATATCTCTCTTATAGTCACAACTCACAACCCCTTTTCATATTGGCTCCAAGTGTTAAGATGAACAAAAATCACCTCACAATTTTTTCGTTAACCTTGAATTTTAGGTTTGCCGACCTCAACTTTAATCCCTTTCTATAATGTCTTTCTTTCATTTAAAACAATACTTTTGATCGACAGTTGTTTTAAGATTTGAAATACTTTATAATGATTAAAATATTCTGAAAAAAAATTTTACTCGAGTTAAATGATAATTTAGTATTAAATTCATGATCAAAACTTCATAACTGAATTATGTTACCATCGAATTAGACATAAAGCTTCAACAATTTAGTTCGAATCAAGCCACCTAGGAATGATCCGGTTGACACTTCTAGTGTCAAAGTGTAATATTAAAGTAGTTACTGTCATAAAATGAAAAGATAAAAAAAAATTGGCTAGCTGGCCAGTTCTTCAACGAAGGTAAAGTAAGAGATACAAGTTTTGAATCTTTTTCATAAATATGCATAACAAAGACGTGTATATATTTTATACAATTATATGAAAAAAAAGAACAATTAGTCAAATTAAATTATAGAGATGCAATCTGTTAAAAAAAAAAAAAAATCATAGCAATACTCATTTATTAGATAGGTGACTTGAAGTTCAAATTACAATAAAGCCTATATAAAGGTTATAGCGAGCAATTTTCATTTCCCTTAAATGTTGTATGCAAAAGGGGAAATGTCAAAGTCCTCGACAAGGGAGGGACAATGTGCTTAAATTGTATCTTTTTATATTTAGTCAATAAATTGTATCTTTTGAAAGAGTTTGGTAAGTGTTTTGAATTTTTATTTCGATGTAATTAAACAAAAATTAATTATGTGGAGATAAAAAGTAAATTATTTAAAGAAAACTTAGAAATACGAAAATTTCATAAAGGGGTTATTTTCAATATTTGATTATATTATTGGTACTTCAATCTTATGTATAAAAGACTATATATTTCTTATTAATATCTGAGAGTTATGTATGGCCTTGAAAATTCCTTCTCTTTTATATGTCGGTAGCTTTGAACTCATTATATCGGTAGTTACAGGGATTGTGTGTTTTTTGTTGTTTATTTTACGATTTTGGTATTTGTTCGTGAACATATTGTGAGTATTTGTAGAAATTTTTGGATGGTAAATCTCTACAAGTTAGGTGGAAAGCTATATGTACTCTAAAAGAAGAAGGTGGTTTTAGTCTTAAAGATTTAGGTACTTGAAATCATTATTTATGAAAATGTTGTACAAAATTGTTGACAAAAAAACTCACTTTTGATTGAATGGGTATACGAAGAATACTTGATGATGAAAAGTTTAGTTGTGGCAAGTGAAGAAAGAATTCACCGATATTCAAACAAATTTAGGAGTTAAAAAATAAGATTAACTTCACTTGGTAATGTGGGAGCTGAAAAAATATTGTCAAGATGCTCTTCCTCCGCAACGTTCTTCCTAGTGTGAGTAATGTAATGTATACAAAAAACCTTATGATGTATTTCGTCATCCGATCTTTTTTGAAAAATTGGGTGAACATAGTGTGGGATTCACGTGTTACTATTAAACATGTAATCATTGTAAGGATGACTTTACATAGAGATTTTACCCAACGGGTTTTGAATACCCCTACTCAAGACCCAAGCTCCCCCATTCAATACACTCTTTTTACTTAAGGCCAAGTATACGATTTAACACTATTGACCTAGATTCCCACTACTCATTATAGCCTTAAATATCTTTTATCCACTATGTATACTACTCTCTCCCATCTCTCTTCTCCCCACCCAACCCACACGAAATAATTACTCACTGTGGCACACTCCTCTCATTTATCTGCAGCACACTCCTCTCCGGTGGCAATTAATTTTTTTTCTGGTGAGTCTCACAACATCTAAACGACAATATATACTTCTCTCTTCTCTTTTTTATTCGCAAATCTCATGGTTCTCATATCTCTTTTAATGGCTTTATATGAATCTCCTATCTGGTTCTATGGCAACATTAGTGTAAGGAACCATTGAGGAGCAGTAGAGTAATGTTTTGGGCACCGTTGATTTTTAGCCATGGAAGATCTAGCAGGAAGTTTTTTTTTTTTTTGTTAATGCTCAGTGATTTTGCGCTTATTACTCAGTGATTTTGTGTAATATTTATTAATTAATTATAAATTATGTGATTTTTTGTTTATACTCAGTGATTTTGCGTTAATACTTAGTAATTTGTATTTATACTTAGTGATTTTGTGTTAATAATTAGAAAAATTAAATGTTGCTCGGTGATTTTTCATTAGTCCTCAGTGGCTTTGTTAAACACACTCATTAACTTTGTTGGGCATACTAATTCTGGTTAATTAGTCCTAACATATTTTTTCTGAGTATATTCATTGATAAAATAAATAATTAGTAAATTACTGAATTTTTTTGGTTTTTTATTTAATTTAAGTACGAATTTACTGATTACGAGTACTAATCCTCACTATGGTTGTTATTCAATGATTTCATTGAGTACTCAGTGATTTCACTGAGTTTCATGTTTGTTCTTTACCAATCACCATGGATGTACTTCACTTCTATGTTGAAAAAGCTTTGCTGAATCTGTCATGGCTTCGTTTGATCAACAAAGCTCACCTGAAATGAAGCTTTCATTAAGTCGGATCTCAAAGAGAGCTTCATTATCTCGAACTAAGTTTCCATGGAGTAATCAACATGGCATATTTTAAACGAAACGGAATGGAGGAAGAAAGGAAAGAGAAGAGATAGCAGATTTCAAACATGCCAGGGAGAAAAAGGGAGAGGGAAGGTCTAGAAAAAAATGAATGATATTGTTGGCATTTTTTCCTATATATATCCCCGGAGGTATTTTTGACCCATAAGATTTCAAAGACTCCTTTAGAGAAAAATATATCAACACATTCCCTATTAAGCACAAAGATGGTATCCAAGATCTCGTAGGTCATTCACCCCTTTACATAAGAGGTTTCATACAAAATATAGAATGATACTTTTCCAAGGAGTTGGAGCTGATTGACTTTGCCAAGCGATATACCAGTCTTGGCGGAGGTATACAATTAGATACTTCGCGACAAAAGTTGTTGACGCAAGATTTTACTCTGTGTACTCCCATATTTTCCAGGGAGCGACACTTGTAGCTAAAAATGCTTAGCCGTATTACCACCCAGGAGAGCAGTATACCGTGACCTAGACAGTTTTGCTTGCGAAATGCTTCTCTAAACAGGAAAATTATTTCCGTCTAGCATTTTCGCGCGCCTTTCACCCCAAGCTCAACGGTTTAACACATGAAAATTCACAAAAACTCCAACCTTTCTCATAACTTCATAATTATACACTAATTAACAAATAAATTTAAATTCATTGTACACTAACATCAACTAAAAATGCTTGAAACTAGTCTACAATGGGGTTTCACCCTTATTTGGATTTTGCTTAATGTCGTTAAGCTCGACGAGTTACCTCAAGAATCATATCTTTCTAACGTAACCTCCCAAGAAGTGAGTGAGGCTTTTAACATCTACCAAGCGAAATTTGCATCCCTTTTCTTTCACTTCTACCAACTTCTCAGAAATAACTCTATTGACCATGAATGGCCCACTCCAAAGATATTGTGCTTATGTGATTTCTATGGGGAATTAAGAGCTTTCACTGGGACCAAGTCGCCTACCCCAAAATCTTCATCTTCTATGGGTTCTCTTAGAACCTTCTTAACACATTTCTTGGTCCTCTTCGAGTGGGAAAGGGTTAGGTTCCCTTTAATATTTGGAGGAGCTTTTTATTAGGTGGTTTCTTTCTTAGCCCTCTCTTCTCTGACCTTAAGGTTGCCACAACCTTGGTTGACACTTTCTCTACCTGATCAATGGTGTCCAAGAAAAAACTATCTCCCAAAGAGTTCGGGAACTTCATCGCCTTGAACACGTTGAATTTTATCTCCAAGTCTTGCATTCTCATGACCAATTGACCATTCTCTACATCATCAAAGTAAGCCTCGTGACTAATAATGGCCACCCCAAAATGATTGGCACATTCTTATCCGCGTCGTAGTCAAGAATAATGAAATCACAAGGAATTATAAAATTACCTTCCTTTACGAGCACGTCCTTAATCTTTCCTTTGTGTTGGGAGAGAGACATATCCACCATTTGTAAGACTATTGTAGTATGCCTCGCATTCCCAATCTTTAACTTTTTTAACACTGGCCTAGGAATGAGATTGATACTCGCACCTAAGTCACACAAAGCTCTCTTAGTCCACTCTTAGTCCACTCTTTACCAATGGATATAGGAATATTGAAACTACCAGGATCTTTCAACTTTGGAGGCAACTTATTGGTGGTCCTTTGTGTGTTCTAAAATAAATGCAAAAGTAAATCGAACCACAACCGCAAGTGTACGGTTGTCCCAAGTAGTATAACTGATAAAACAAATTCGTTCCAAGGACGGGATGGTTGACTACAATGCTTATATATTAATGATTGATGCGCTTATGAAAGCAAATAAAAGTAATATGTTTGTTTGGTTTTTTGTATTAAAGCTAAATAAATGAAAGACAATTATTAAAATGCAAATAAAAGTTAAGACGCAAGTAAAATGATGTAAAACGCAATATGAGAAGTAGCACTTGAGAACGCAAGGATCCTCCCAATCTTATTTCCTAACTTATGTTGTTTAAGGGCTAAATTGGTCAATTACAATGGCCGGGATTCTAAATTCCTTATACCCCCGTCAGGGTGGACTATAAGGCTATCCTAGAGTGTCACTAGTCCGGTCAGGGTAAATATGATCCACTTTTAGATGTTTAAGTTAATTACCACATTGGCCCTAAAATTAGCTAAGTTCGTCAGAATCAATAGCTTCTATTTTAGATTAAATAAATATTTCCGTACCTAAACCCTCCGTCAGGATGATCCAATCGCCACTAATTGGAATAGCCTAGATACTAACACCTGTTCTTAGTTAGCTACTCCAAAAACAGTAATTAATCTCAATTTATTGAAAAGAGTAAAAGACCTAATTTAATTTAATTTAACAGAAACCCAAATTCAACATTCGTTATTCAATACGATTGGGATTCACCCATTAATTGTTCTCAAGCACTATAAAAAGCTTAGCTCATATTAAAAAGAAATACTAAATTAAATGTAAAGGAATTCATATTTGATTACAAAATTAAAGATAAGAAAAACCTAATTTCCGGAATAGGAATGACTACGAACGGAGATATAGACCCTCTCCAGCTCTTGTAGCTTCTTCTTTCTTCCTTCCGTTGACTTCTCTCTGGTGTTTAATCTTGTAGAATGTGAATTGTGTGTAAAATAGAAGTCAAAGGCTGGTTTTATAGGTGGAAAAACGGATTAGGGCTTGGACCTAAGAATAAAACATTAATTAAATGTCCAAGCCCAAATTCTAAGCCCAGAATCCCGTAACTGCTGATACACCTTCACTAAAACGGCTTTTCCCGATGCGTTATGACTCCGATTGACCTCATTCCAGTTGCTAAAGTTCCGTAACTCGATAAGGAATGTTTTCTATTCAAAGGTCAGCGGCTAAATCATCGCTTAAGCACCTCGAAATCAGCAATCTATGGCCTGGAAAATGGATTTTCAACTCTAAAAATAATATCTTCGGGATTTTTCTTCAAGTCTTGACTCTATCTTTTGATCTTTGACTTTCTCCTCGGATTCCTCTTCTAGCTAACATCTAAAACCTGTAAACTTTACACTAAAAATACCAATATTACACGCAAAAGCTTAATAAACTAAAATTGCTAGAAATAAAAGAGGAAAATCATATTATTGCATATTTAGTCCAAAAGTCTATCAAATTGATTAAATAAACACCAAAAATGATGTCTCCTAAGGGTCGAAAATAAGAACAATTAGGGAGACATCACTTATTTTACAAATCACGAAACTCCCTTGGCAAACCAACCATCTTTCCCTCCAACTATTTGCGTTTATTAGAGAGCACATCCTTCATGAATTTTAAATATTCGGCATAATTTTGATGGCTTCTACAAATGGAAATTTAATTTGTATTTTCCTTACCATGAAATTCTTGTAATCTTTGTCATTGTCCTTCTTCTGGACACATGATGGGATTGGTGGAGGAGGTTAATTTTCTTTTACAACTAACTCTTTATTCTTTTGCACCGGTGTTTTCTCTACATATTTATGAATGGTTACCGGCTCAACTAACTCTTCAACGAGTTCTTCTACTTAGTTCATCCACTTTACAATATTCATAATTTCAAAGGTTCTCAGTATTTCTTAAAAGTTGACCTTGCGGTCCCGTGTTCAAATGGTTAGAAATTTGAGAAACTTGATTTTCAAGATTTTTTAACGAGGCAGAATGAGAATGCAGGTTTCCTCTATCTTGTTCAATTTTTCACTAGATGCTAACATAAACTGGTTCAAAGTGATATCCAAGTCATTTTTAGTGATCACACCTTCTTGTGGATGGGAAGGGAATGCCTTTTGAGCAAGGATTCCCGCATAAGCATCATACACAGAATTTTAGGGAGCTTGGGCTCCATGGATTGGTCCTCATTGATATTGATTTTGAAGTCTTGGTTGAAAGTTGTTTCCTTGGGGTCTCGGTTGATAATTTATTTGATTCACTGCCCCATGAGGATTGGAACATTGGAGTCCCGGATGATTTCTATTTTGATTACCATAGCCTTGACCACCCGACTGGTGTTTCCCTCTATTATATATAAAAATACCGATTCTAAATTGTTGGGACACTCTTCCCGTACATGATCAATTGCCCCACAACAGGGACATCGTCCAGGATCTTGTACCACATTAACATTAGCCTGATTATTGGCTTCAGATATTTGTTTGATCTTGTTCTCTAGAGCGGCAATCTTAGCATTCAAAGCGATTTTGGTGTCTAAATTCAAAGTATCTCTTTCAAAAACTCAAACCGGTTCTCTCGATATTTGCCAACTCGTCTCATTCTTCACAATCTTATCCATTATACCAAACACATGATTAGCAACTACCATCAAAAAACCTCCTCCACACAAAGTTTCAGCCTTCTCATTAGAGGTTACATCTAAACTCCTATTGAACATACCCAATTGCAACTTTGGTGTATACCCATGTAGTGGATATTTATTCAAGCATGACTGGAAACGAGTCCAAGTGGCTCCTAATGTTTCTACTTGTTCTTGACAGAATTCAACCAAATCGAGTTGTCCACTCAATCTTAGACTCTAAGGATAGTGCCTATTAGTCCCAAGTAGTGATTAAGTTGTTTGGTTGATGATCGTACGACTCGCTTGCTCCTCCTGTGAGGAAAAATGGGAACATGACGAAATACATTTGTTTTTTCAGATTTAATTTAAATACTCTATTTTTTGTTAGAAAAGTACAAAAGTGACTGTCACATCGTGTCTATCCTATAATTAATTTACGAAACGTCTCGCACAACATTGCTATGTCCCATTCACGGCTCCTGTCCGCCCTCTGCCTCACCTTTTTTGCAAGTGCGTCCGCCCTACAGTTGAAACGTCTCGAGATGAGATCAAACCATATTGGCCCCAGCATTGTGACTATCTCTAGATCTCCAACAGTGTCGGGTGAACCATCCATCTTGCGGTGACATTTGTTTTATCATTGAATAATTTCAAGGTTATCAGAGAGAATTGTCTTTGTTTCAATCGAGCGAGTTTCCCCTTCAATGACGGAATTTCACCTTACAACATAAGTCTTAATCGTGTTTGATGTTGCACGATGCCAAGGCATGTCATATTACTTGGGTCCGTAAAAGATGTGTCACAGTACCAAATGATATCTACTTGGTTAATATGGCTTGAATCTTTAGTGTGAGGTGCAACTTCCGTGGTTATGCGACTGGTTGTCCCATCCGTCATGTCTTGTTAAAAAGTTCATGCATAGATTTATTAGTAATAAATTAGACGTTTTCACAATCAATGGGGATGCCTTTATGGATACACTTCATTTTAGCTTTCCAAATATTCCACATTAGCAAAAAAAGTATGCTCACACCATACGTTCATCCCACCCTCCTTCGGTAAATGCATGAATTATGTTTAACATCCACGAATTGATGTCCTTTATATCCTGTCCCTGAATCTTTACCAGGAGATAAAACCTCGCCCAGATAATCCGGGATATTATACATATTAAAAGTAAGTGTGCAATAGTATCCGTTTGTTGTATACACAAAGTACATTCCTTTGTGTCAGAATATCGTCATTTGTACATATTTAATTTGGTAGGCACAACATTATTAAAGAATTTCCACATGAAGATGCGTACCTTTGTCGGTAGTCTGCCAACGGCTAGTTTCTCCCGTACAACCCAGTGTATTCGGTTTCTTTCCTCTGAACTCCACCAAAAGTTTGAAATAGCCAAAATAAGTTTATTACAGAAAGGGATCGGAAAAAAGAATACCAACATAGTATAAACAGGATTGGATTATAAAACTGCTTTAATCAACACCTTTTTTCTTCGCCTGATAAAAGTTGTGCCTTCCACCCTTATGTCTTGTGAAAAACCTTTTCTAGCAATCCATGCGAATGCTTTTACTTTTGACCGTTTATGACATAACATAATACTCAGATACTGTCCCAAATCTGTAGTATGTTTTATTTAAAGCTGTTGCGAGATCAATGCTTGAACATCCTCTGACGTATCTCTACTAAAACACATTGATGACTTGTGAAAATTTATTTTCTACCCAAAGCTATTTCTATATGCTGTGATACACTCCTGGAAGACGTGTATTTCTCTGTCCGTAATGTTCAAGAGAAAAAGGAAATCATTCGCAAAGAGATGGTGTGTGAGGCTCGGACAGTTCCTTGTAATTTAAACTCCCTAAATATCTTTTACTTGTACACGGTATCCGATAAAAGAGAGTGACTCAGTCATAATAGTATACAGAAAAAGGAGCCAGTGGGTTCCCCAGTCGTAACCTCTGCCGGATTAAATTTTCCCCATTTTTCTCCATTTAAATTTATTTGTAAAGATACATTTGTGATGCACGCTTATATCCAGCGAACCCATTTGTCAGAGAAGCCAAGTTGCTTAAGGACTGCAAATGAAAATTTCCACCATACCTGGTCATATGCTTTAGCAATGTCTAATCTGATTGATGCCATCTGTCTTGGATATTTCCTTTTCATATAAAATGAATCTTCTTGAGAAATAAGAATGTTATCTTGGATCGCCTTCCTTTGATAAATGTCATTTGTGTTGGAGATACAATATCATTTATGAAAATTCGTAGCCGATTTACCGACAATTTGGCAATAATTTTGTATCCAAACTTAACACAAGCACTGGGTCGATAATCCCCTACCATAATTTGTATATCTCCTTTCGGAATGAAAATACTCTATTGATCATGTATTTAATATGTTAATTTATATACACATTATTTAAACATCTTATTTTTTTATTTTGAGGCATTTTTTGTTTAATTTTAAAAAATAAATTGTTTTTTTCTCTTTTAATAAATTGTTCTTTATTTTATTATGCATAACATATACTCCACTCTACAAACTCAATCACTTCAAAAGTCGTCGGTTAATTTTTACACTTTTCTTTTAATCAAGTTAAATTTATATTTAAACTAAAATAGGATGAAAAGGTCATCTAATAGTTGTAGGCGTCCAATCCGACTTAATTTGTACATTTTGTTTTTTTTTTCTTTTTGACAGCGATACAATTCTAACTATTACAACATCTAGTTAAAAGAGCTAATAACCGGGAAATCCTTCCATCCGGATAAGTTGATATTCTTTCTAGCACATTTTGCTAATGCATCCGCGATTGCGTTGTGCTCCCTGTTTATATATGAAATCTTCCAAGTTGGAAACGCATTAATCCTTCCTCTTATTTCTTCAATGATTGGGTTAAGCTTCCAATGTAGCCCAAATTGTCTTTGAATGCCTTGAACGAGTTCAAGGTTGTCAGAGTAGAAAGAACTACTCTAAATGCCCGTTGATCCTGTCGATCTAAGGGCCAGCAGAAGATCCCATGATTCCACTTTCAATGTATTGCTAATTCTACATTTTGTTCTTCTTTAAAACACGTTTGAGCTGCGTCAAAAAAAAGAGTAATGATATTTGTCCTTTTTGGTTCACCCTTATATTACCTCCTGTGTAGAGGTTTTAAAAACCAATCAAAGTATTTCTTTTTCCTAATTACATTTATTCTCTCGTATTTATCTAATGACACATAAGGTGATACATAAGGAGTAATATAAGAGTGAACCAAAAAGGGGTGACAAATATCATTACTCAAAAAAAAATACGTTTGAGCTCAAAAAACTACTTAGTTTATTTTTTTAGAAAAACTATTTAGTTTTTTTTTTCAAAAGAAAACCTATTTATCCAAAAAAAACCTATTTAGTTGTTTTTAAAAGAAAACCTACTTAGTTGATGCCTTTAGTTGTGTCTTCTATAATTCTTTGACATGCGAAATTCTTATGTAGACCATGTACCATAATACTGACCATAGTTTTAGTACTATTTTAATATGTTAACCTTTATTGTGTACTGGCCTAAAACTTCTCTCTAGAAAACTTCTTTGTCAAAAAATATCGTTGGCCTAGAATAAAATTTCTGCAAATCTTTATCTTCTTTCCTAAAAAGTTTAAAGTCAAAATTGTCAAATGATCAATCTTTCGTCCAATTTCTTTCAATAATTATCTTTCTTCTTCATTTCCTCTTTCCTTGCTTAATCCATGATCTGCTTTCGTTTCCTTCTTTGGTTTTTCCCTTCTGTATGCGTGATCTAGCTAATCTTTGCTGCTTTTTTTCTTTCTTTTCGCTTGTGTTTGTATTCATATGTGTTTGTGAGGAGGGTTGGAGCTTCTATGGCCTCTGGAGATCTCTCAGTGATCGGAGGCTCTTTATTTGTCGTTGCATGTGTAATTGGAGTCAGGGGCAGGTGGGAGTCATCTGGTGTGTTCTGGGTGTTCCTCCTGATACTAATTTCCTTGTTCCTTACAAGGATCATACGTCTTACATTCGGTACAAGTTAATATATGGGGTGGTGTTTAATTATGAAGGAAGCCATACGATCTTTAGAAGATTTGGTGGTCTGAAGAAAATATGTATATTTTTCGCGCCTATCTGCGGTAGTTCATTATGCTTGTTCAGCTTAGCAAGACTTAGCCACATGCATGGTGCTTTTATGGTCCAATTTCTTACATGTGAGGATTTTGTCGATGGATCTATTTTTGATTATGAGTCCGGTTTACAATGGGAACATATGCATCTTTCATCGGAGGGGCTGGA
This sequence comes from Nemophila menziesii, assembly GCA_029959085.1. Lineage (NCBI taxonomy): Eukaryota > Viridiplantae > Streptophyta > Magnoliopsida > Boraginales > Hydrophyllaceae > Nemophila > Nemophila menziesii. The sequence continues at coordinate 10,812,046 of JARWIR010000021.1, forward strand.
ATCTTGGAAGATAATATTTCAAATTATTAAAAGTGCAGAAGTCAATCTCCATTATTTATTACAATGCCGTATCAGCAATAAAGATAAGTCTTCTTTATTTCTTGTTGGACTTTATATATTAGTGGACTCTGTTCTATGGACAAGTCTGATCCCACCATTTTGGGCCTATATTAATCATTGGCTTCTTCTGGACTCTTTAATTGGGTTAGTTATTATTAGATTATCTTCTGCTAAGTTATTGGATCAATGGATATACCAATACTTTCTTTTATCATCCTTACACCTAGGAGTGTTGAAAAGGAAAATAGCGCCGAGCTTGGGTGGGGTCAAGAACAATGCAAAGAGAATATGCCTCGAGGATGTGGACACCCTCGAGAAAAGAATCGTGGAGGCGCAAAATTTTTTAGATGAATTACTTGTTAGTTACGGGGAGATCAAAGAACAATTTGTTGAGTATGAATACCTTTATGTGTGTGGTCCTAATGCGGTGATTGAAAATGGGATGGAAAATGAACAGTATTACTATTGCAGTGCTGAGAACTGTGATGGTCATTTGAAGGGTGATAACATTTCGAGTGACGATTCTGATAATGATGGTAGTACCCAGGCTGCGCCTGTGAAGGAGACCCTCATCAATACAAATCTCAAGGGTATCGGCCAACCCGGGTTAGAAGCGGCCGGTGTTGATGGATAACTTTATGATTTGGAATTTTCAAGGGGCAAGGGCACCTGTGACAAGAAATGTAGTAAAGTCCCTTATTTTGAAGTTTAGTGTGTCTTTAGTATGTCTTTTGGAAGCAAAAATTAAGTCTAGTGATGTTAGGTTTTGTAATTTCCTTAGCCAATTCAGTAATAAGTTTGTGGTGAACCCTGGAGGAAGAGCTTATAGGTCTGGGGGTATTACACTGGCTTGGAAGGATCATATCAAGTTAACAATTGTAGTTTCTCTTTCAAATTATGTTATCGCTCATGTGGAGGAATCTAGTTCTATTGTGTGGTATATTATATTCATTTACGCTCCCAATGATACGAACAAAAGAGAGAAGACTTTTATTGACATATCCAACTGGTCACACAATAATCAAAAACCGACTCTCATTATTGGAAATTTTAACGAGATATGTAAAGCATCGGAAAAACAAACTAAGTTACAACCTAACCTTGAGAGGATGATCAAATTCAATGACTTTATAAATACAAACAATCTCATTGATATTCCTACGAAGGGTTGTTTCTTTACTTGGTCCAATAAAAGACAAGGAATGGAAAATGTCAAAGAAAGACTTGACATAGGATAAGCAACTGAGGAATGGTATAATCTTTTTCCAGATACGACTATTAAGGTCCCACCAGCAATAGGGTCAGATCATTCTCCTTTAATTGTTCAAAGGACCAACATTTTCAAGCCTAATAATAAATATTTTATGTTCGAATCAAGATGGCTTGAGAATCTTGAATGTAAAGAAGTGGTTAGTAAGTCTTGGAATAATTTTAGAAATTTTAATAATATCAATAATTTTAGAGGAAATCCCATTTTTAGGCCATTACCTATGGCCTAAAAACATTTTTAGGCCAAACGTTTCAAATGTCACATTTTTAGGCCAAACGTATTCAAAACGCCCATTTTTAGGCCATTTCATTAATTTCATGAGATATTTTATTGATTTTAAGGACAATTTGGACATTTTAGACCGAGTTTCTAGTTTGTAATGCGGCCAAATAAACATATAGTTTATTTAAAATGCCTAAATTGTCCTTAGAATCAATAAAATATCTTATAAAATTAGTGAAATGGCCTAAAAATGAGCGTTTTGAATACGTTTGGCCTAAAAATGTGACTTTTGAAACGTTTGGCTAAAAAATGTTTTTAGGCCATAGGTAATGGCCCAAAAATGGAATTTGCTCATAATTTTATTATGAAAAGAGATGCGACATGTCTTGCATTATCGGGTTGGAACAAAGAAAAATTTTGCAATGCAAGGAAATTATTAAACAAATATCAAGGTATATTGGAGAAATTGCAAGATGAGGAACTGACAAAGGATAATTTAGAATTGGAGAGAAAAATAAGAGAGGAGATGGAAGATTTATGGAAACAAGAGGAGGCGTTCTGGGCGGATAAAGCATGTGATGATTGGATAGTGAAAGGTGATAAGAACACCAAATATTTTTTTGCCAAAACGACGATGCGACGAAATATTAATCGCATAAATGAGATTAAGAATAATAATGGTGAATGGATTGAGAATCAGGATAAAATAAAAAGTATTATTCAAGCATACTTTTCAACGTATTTAGGGCAGGTAACGTGGATCATAATGAAGAGGTCGTTAATCATACGCTGTGTAAAATCGATGAAAATATGAACAAAATGCTTATTAAGACACCAGATTTGGAAGAGATCAAGATGGCGGTTTTGTCAATGTCGGGTTCTAAAGCTCCGGGACCGGACGGTTTACCAGGAAAATTCTATCAAGAATTTTGGGAGATTATTAAACTTGATATATATAAAATAATCGTTGACTTCTTTGAGAATAACGCTTCTTTAGACAAAATCAATGGTACTATTATCACGCTGATTCCGAAGAGTAAAACTCAGGAGTTTATTACTAATTTCAGACCAATCTCGTGTATTAATTTTGTATATAAAATTATAGCAAAAATCATGGCTATGAAACTTCAACCATTGATGAATGACATTATTTCTCTGACTCAATCGGTGTTTATAAAAGGCAAGAGTATTCAAGATAATATTATAATAGCTCAAGAAGTGGGTTTTTTCTTGAAAAATAAGAGAAAGTCAAACAAGCATTATGGAACGGTAAAGATTGACATGGCGAAGGCATATGATCAAGTAGATTGGAAATTCTTGTTGGCGATCTTGAGAAAATTGGGTTTTTGTGAAAAATGGATTGATTTAATCTATAAATGTATATCTTCGGTATCGTATCAAGTCAAGGTTAATGGAGAGCATCTAAAGAAATTTAAACCAGAGAGAGGCAACCGTCAAGGTGACCCGATGTCTCCACTCTTTTTCTCTATGTTAACTGAAGGTCTTATCGGCCTTATTAATTATGAATGCCGACAAGGTAATATCAAAGGAATCTCGTTAGCCAGGGCAGCACCAAGGCTTACTCATTTACTATTTGTGGACGATGCACTATTTTTCATTGAGATAAATGATACGGAAATTGAAGCTTTCACGAGGGTTCTTAATTTATATTGCCGCGCTTCGGGTCAAAAAATTAATTTTGGAAAGTCATCAATTATGTTTAGCAAAGGTTTCTCGGAAGAGAAGGCAATAGAGATAGCAGAGAAGCTTAATATAAAGTGTACAAATGATTTTGGGAAATATTTGGGGAACGCTTACACTCAAAAGACCGAAGGGTGAAAATGTAGCGTATATAAGAGATAAATTACTTAATAAATCAGCAAGCTGGATCGCTAAACTTTTATCATATGGTGGCAAATAAATACTTATCAAAGCAGTATTACAAGCTATCCCGAATTATGCAATGTCAATCTTTGAATTCCCGGTTAGTATATGCAAAGCAATGAGTAGTATGATCGCAAATTTCTGGTGGAATTCAGACACTAAAAAAAGAATTCACTAGGTAGCTTGGAAAAGGTTAGCCAAGTCAAAAAATATTGGGGGCATTGGATTCAGAGACTTTCAAAAAATGAACCTAGCCTTGCTGGCAAGTCAAGCATGGAGATTATGGCATAACCAAGATTCTTTGGTTTTTAAAGTCCTAAAAGGAATTTATTTCCCAACAACGGACATGTGGAGCACCAAATTAAAGAATAATAGATCATGGAGTTGGGCAAGTATATACAAGGGTTTGCAATTTATAAAAAATGAGAGCTTATGGCAAATTGGTAACGGTATGAAGATAAGTTTATGGGATGATATTTGGATTAGAAAAGGATACAAATTGGAAAGACCATCAAATTGTGAACTAAACAAAGTTGCTGAATGTTTTAACAATGATATGTCTAATTGGAACTTTGACACTCTTAATAATATATGTACCAAAAGAGATATAATGGAGATTAGGAAAATATTAATTATGCAGCTTGAAAAAGAAGACGAAGTTGTATGGACAGCAACAAAAGATGGGAACTACTCAACCAAATCAAGATACCATCGTCTAGTACAGATAGAAGATGAAAAGAAAAGGTCTTCTTCACAGGAAGGTGAATTAACAAGGAATTATACAACATTATTTGGAATTCTAATGTGTCGTTGAAGGTTAGAAACTTTATTTGGAAAATCCACAATAATGCCATACCAACAAAAAGTAACCTAAGAAAGAGAAAATGTATGGAGAAAGACATTTGTGAATGGTGCGAAACAGGGATTGAGAATGTAGAACACATTTTTTTTGGAATGTAGATTCAGCAAGAGCGTATGGGCTAACTGTCAACTACAAATCAAGATTGATGAGAAGTTAGAAACTAAGATAGGTGATTGGATAATTAAAATCATAGAAAGCTACTCAAAGAATGGATGGGATCAAAGATATGTGACTGCAGTGATACTCCTGACTTTGTGGAACATATGGAAGGCTAGAATGAAAGGTTTCTTTGAAAAAAAGAAATGGGCAATGCAAGAAATTTTAGAAAAAACAAAATTCACCATGAAACACCTATTTGAGAATAAGGAGGCTAGGGATCTAAACATCAAGAGCCAATTGTTGATTAATGCTGATTAAAAAACTTATTTAGAAAAAGGTACCTAAAATAAGATACTTTATTGAAAACAGCCCCATCCCAAACAACCCCTATAATTAACAATTAAAAAAAACAAAAAGAAATTAAAAAAAAACAAAAACTAATAAACACGCGCGCGTCCGTGAAATTTTTTTAAAATCGTCATAACTAATTCTAAAAAAATCAAAAAAATTATATATTTGGGTAAATCGAATTAATATTTACGTCTATGATTTTTTTTCGGAATTTTCTGAATTTTTTGATTTTTTTTTTCGCAGACACGAAATTTCATGTTTTAAACATGGAATTTCATGTTTATTTCACGGTTTAAAACATGGAATTCCATGTTTAAAACATGAAAATTTGTGTCTGCGAAAAAAAAAATTCAAAAATCAAAAAATTAAAAAAAAAATCAAAAAAATTCATAGACGTAAATATTGATTTGCTTTATTCAAAAATACAAATTTTTTAATTTTCTGGTTTTTTTGAATTAGTTATGACGATTTTCAAAAAAATTCACAGACACGCGCGTGTGATGGAATTAGTAGTCGTAGGTGGCTGTGGTGGTGGTGGTGGTGGTTGTGGTGGTGAAGGTGGTGATGGTTGTGGTGGTTGTAGTGGTGGTTACATACATGGTGGTTGTGGTTGTGGTAGTGGTGGTGGGAGAAATACCCTATTATTTGTTTAATATTTAAAAATTAATATTGTATTAAAATAAATTAATGTATTTAATAATAAGGGTAGTAAAGGTATGAAAAATATAAAGGGAATGTTTTTTATAAATAATTATTTCATTAGGCATTTTTTTATAAAATAAATTATTGAAGGCATAAAAAAATAATTAGAGAGCTTAATGAGGATGTTATCAACAATAACCCCAAACATCAATGGCAGATCTAAGGCGAAATATCAAGATGAGGAGAACGAAAATCCGATCTTACACGATGATGCAGATATGATATGGCTATGTGATTCGTCGCACACTAAAAGTTAGGAGCCAACAAGTATGGTGTCTATAGCAGTGAATAAAGAGGGCGAAGTTAGGAATATTGATACGAAGAGAGCAAGAGTCAATAGTAGCATCGAAGGGGAGATGTGGGCGATTTTGTTGGCTATGAGATCGGCCGCAAATCTTGGAGTCAAGAGTAGCTCTTTCTACTCAGATAACCTTGAGGTGATTCAAGGTATTAATCGACGTGGAGGAATCGACTGGAGAATCCGCCCCATGATATCTGAGGCATGGAGGTGGATAGGAAGATTAACCATGTTAAAAGGAAATTTAACGGAGTGGCGGATATCCTTGTTAAAAATGCTAGACTTAATTTAGATTTATCTAATTGTCCTAGTAGGTCGTTGGTAGAATTTTATACTAGTATTAATAATGTATATTCCAGATGTACCAGACATCGATATTAAACTGTATTATTGAAAAAAAAATATGTTAACCTTTTTTCTTTTTATTTGGGATAATATGTTAACTTCCATAAAACTGGAGAACGAAATGGGATTTATCGTGTTTCAATGTTTTTATTAACATATAAAAAAGGTTTTATTTTTTCTCAACGTTTACTTTTTCTTTTCTGAATTTTTTTAAGGGTGAATTATCTATAGGGTCTTAGGAGCACTATTTTTTCTCTATAGAGTAGTGTCTTGAAAGTTGTTATTCTTAGAGCCTCATTTTTTACAATAGTCTTTCCTACCCTTACTAACACTAAAAGATAAAAAAGTATGATGTCACTGTTTCTCTCTCCTCTACCACTACCCACCTACCACCTACCCACCTACCACCCATCTCCGACCTCCGTCCACCGACCACCGACCACCACCACCACCACCGACCACCGATCTCCGACCACGGACCTCCGGCCACCAGTCACCGGTCACCGGAAAAAAACATAGAGTACTCTGAGAAAAACATAGAGTACTCTGTATTTTTGCTGAGTTCTCTCTAATTTTTTTGAATGCAATAATAAAATCTCGGAGTACTCTAAGAAAAACTCGAAGTACTCTAAGAAAAATCTCGGAGTACTCTAAGAAAATCTCGGAGTACTCTAAGAAAATCTCGGAGTACACAATAAATTGGTGAGTATTTTATTAATTTGATGAGTATTATTGAAAAATAAAGCATACGTAGTCAAAAAAACACTTTATTCATCTTTACACAAATTTAAATAAATTACAAATCAATTTACAATTATAAATAATAAAATTAATCTATCTAATTTTTTGTTTGACCAGATCTGGTCAAACCAGATCTAGATCTGGAAAAAAAAAAACCACGTCGGCATCCGAGCACCACGATTGTCCTGCTGGTGTTCTGCAATCTTCAGCGCGAGGAGGACGGGCTCGAAATCCGAGCACCACCACCACTGGACGGAGTTCCTCACCATGGCGGAACCCTAGCAGCCATGTTGAAGCTTAAACTTCAAGCGAAGGCAACCACAAGCTCGAACAACCATCGCCACTGTGAAGGAACCACCACCACTGCGAAGGCAAACCACCACCACTGCGAAGGCAAACCACCACCACTGCGAAGGCAACCCACAACCGTGCGAGGTAACCACCATCTCTGCGTTCTCGGAGGAAAAACCTGCAACTCCGGCGAACACTGCTGGAGATCTTCGTTGCTCTTCTCCGGCAGCCTTCCCATCTTCGCGAGTTCACAGAGATATCACCACTGCACCTCGAAATAACTCCAGATCTGCTGGTGGTGGTCACGCCTAGAAGAGAACTTGAAGAAGAAGAGCTCTCCTCCGGCGAACGGCTTCACCAAGGCAGCACCACCGAGATAAAGAGGCGTCGGAGCTCGAGAGAGATAGGAGGGAGAAGGGAGGTGGTGGTGCAGATCGGCGGTGGTGGTGGTGGTCATTTAGGTGGTGTAGGTGGTTGTTGAGAGGAGAGAGGAAAGAGAAGCTGTGAGGTGAGGGAAATTGTAACGTGAATAATGAAATTAGAAATAGCAATTAGTATATATAGGTATAGAAAAAACAAAAGAAGGGTAGTCTAGTAATTGGGGTTTTGGGGTTCATGTGTTAAAAAGTTCCTAGGGTCTTTAGTAAGAAGAGGCTCTAGGTGGGGGTGCTAACTCGAAGAGGGGTGTGTCTTCAAAACCCCTAGTGTCATTATCTCTTTTTTTAAAGTTTCTGGTTGTAAAAATTATTATTTATTTAATATTTATAATGTAAAATCGGAAAAATATATTAAAAATACAAATAAAAAACAAAAATCGAATCAAAAAGTTGGTTTAGAAATTTATTTTATAGTTCCAATACCGATTTGATTTTTTTGGAAAAATCGAAAAATCAATTTTTTTGAAACTTTATAAATTTTTTCCGAAATCGAAATTTGTCATCGATGATTTTATAATATTAAATACCATGAAAAAAATATTTAAAGACATGCTGATGACTAATATAATTAGGGGTCGAAGTCGAATCCGAAATTTATGATTTATGATTTTTTCGATTCGAAAATTTCAATTTCGAAACAGATTTTTAATGTTTCGAAGTTCTGAAATTATGATATCCAGATTTTTCGGAAAAAACGAATTGGAATTGGAAATTTTTGAAATTTCTAGTTTTTTTATTCGATTTTTTTTTCCGATGTTGCATTTCAAATATTAAATAAATAATAAATTTTAAATTAAAAAAAATATATGCAACCGACGAAAAATTTTAGAACGATAAAAGAAAAGAAAAAGTAAATGTTAAAAGACAATGAATCATTTTTTTATGTTAAAAAAGAAACACAATGAAACATAATAAAACCTATTTTGTTCTCCAAACAACTTTATGGTGGTAAGTTAACATAAAAAAAGAATTAACATATCAAAATAATATTAAAACTATAGTTAGTATTGTGGTGTATGGTGTACTTAAGAATTTCTCCTTTAACATAGATAATATTCAAACTTAACTTCAAATGTTTTCACATATGCAAGGAAAACTCACTAATTTGCATCTATTATAACAATCCGGATTCTAGACCATTAAGCACCTTTGGCCCCTTTAGCTTTATGGTTTTGTTCCTAATGTCGCTAGATAAGAATCCTCTGTGCCTTTACAAGTGTGGGGAAAAAAATCCATTATGGCATTTCATCAAAATAAACCACTTTTGGCACCTATAATTAAAAAGTAAACTATATCAAATCAAACCACACACCATACATGTGCATTCATAATAATGTCCTAATGAAGATAATAGGATAAACCAAGTATTGTAATTGTAGACTTAATAGTTAATACTAAGGAGGGGAACGGTTACCTTTTAAATCCAAAATCTGTAGAAATTGAATTAATTAAAAATCAATTATTTAATTATGGTTAAATTCTATTAGGTTATGATTTAAAAAATGGTTACAGATAATGAATATCTTGAGGTTAAATAGGAAAACTTTTCCTGTGAATACCTAGTGTTCCAAATTTTAACAAATAAGGCCCTGTTTGGTTTGTGAAAACATTTTCCATTTTTGTTTTTAGATTAAATTTTCAGAAAACTATTTTTGTTTTCATTGTCAATATTTTCAGAAAATATGGAAAACGTCGATTTCACGTTCTCCAATATATCAGTATTTTCAATTATTTTTCCAGGAAACTGTTTTCATTTTCTTTAGCCAAGCACGTTTTTATTACTATTTTGAAAAATATAGAAAATGAAAACAGAAAATGCCCATTATTTTCACGAACCAAACGGGGCCTAAGTATCTACGTGTACAAAAGTGACATACAAATACTCAACGTTCTATTTTTTGTCTTTCATTAGTATTCACTGTGAAATTTGTCGTTAAATGCCACGTGTCAGCGACATGGTTACTTTTTCCTTCCAAAATAAAGTACCCAAGTTTACAAAAGCGGACAAACATGTATCTAACGTTCTTTATTTGCAAATGGGACCTTTGTGTTATTTATTGACACGTGGCATTTAAGTCCAAACATCACGGCAGGTACTACAGAAGACAAAAAACAAAACGGTGGATATGTGTTTGTCATTTTTGTAAACTTTAGATAATTATTTGTCTAAATAGCGAAACACTGGGTATTCAGGAAGAATTTTCTCTTTAAATACTAATAAATTAAATATACCTGATAATATATTATCACATATATTTTTATAATGTAGGAAAAAAATATATTCAAACAATTAGTGTGGAGAAATCTCCTATATTTCTCGAAAAATGTTCCTGGGGAGAAACAACACGAGCTAGCAATGGAAAGCGAATTTTGCCACAATGATTCATTTAAAACTTATTTGGGGACTCTTAACTTATCTGGGAGACTACCAACGGGGTTTTACAAGAAGAACGTGGAAAAGATGAGAGTGAAATTAGATGCATGGAAAAGCAAAACGTTGCTAGCTGGGAGAGTGACTTTGGTGAAGTCCCTACTAAGTGCGGTACTGGTATACCAAATGCAAGGGTCGAGACATCCCAAATATGTTTGTGCGGATATTGACAAAATAGTGAGAGGTTTCATATGGGGTTCTTCAAATACGGAAAGGAAAATACATTGGGTCGCTTGGGACCACATTTGCAAATCAAAAGAGACGAGTGGTCTTGGGCTAAGGAATGTGAGGAGTTATAATTTAGCGCTATTAGCAAAATCGGGTGGAAGTACCTTCAAGGTTAGAATATAGATTGGGTCGATGTTTTTAAAAACAATTTTTTTAAGGACGGGTTATTGAATCATCATATAAAACCAGGTGATTCGAACGTGTGCAAGGACATCCTTGCGGGGGCGATGGTTCTTCGTGATGGGATAAGTGTGGTAAATGATAGGCCTGTGTCAAATATAGTATGGTGACACGAGAAATTGGGGTGCTTTACAGTAAAGTTGGCCTTTAATGTTCAAGAAAATAATGAAGCGAATATGGCGTTTAATTGGGATTTGGTTTGGAAGATAAAGTGTTTCCCAAAAGATACGTTTGTTATTGTGGAGAACTGCTAAGGATCAAATTGCCACGGCAGAAAATCTTTTTAAAAGAGAAGTTATTGAAACAAACCAATGTGGAATATGTGGAGAAGAATTAGAAGACATGTGCCATGTATTTTTGAATTGTAAAATTTCAAAAATAGCGTGGCAAACTTTTGTGTTAGAAAATGGAATATTAATTGCTACTAGAATGTCAAATTCTACTGACTTCCAAAATGTTACCAGTGGTGAACATGTGAATCATGGAGCGAAATTATCACCTGATGCATTATCAGGCTTGCGAATGATCAACACCAACTGGAAACAAATAGTGGAGGACATCAGGTCCTCTATTTTGACAGAACTGGAGGCTGCAGGAGAAGACTTTTCTGCAAATGGAAATTTGGGAGTGAAAACATGGCTTCAAGGCCACCTAAAATCAAAAGCTTGAGTTGCGGGAACGAATGGCAACTTGTCTTTGTAGCGACAATATGGATAATATGGACCACGTGGAATCTTCTATTATTTAATGAACTTCCCGCCATACCAAGAAAAGCGGAAATAAAACAGGAAATACTTCGATTAGTCAGAAATTTTGTTCTAGCTTGGGGAAAGGAGATAGATGGAGGTTTAATAAAATCAGCCAAAATTATAATGGTTAAATGGGTTAAGCCCAAGCTAGAGAAAAATTAAATGTGGATGATAGCTTTGATATAAATAGAAGGGCAGCAGGTATAGATGGTAAAATAAGAGATAAAAATGGTACATGTATTGTGATGTCTCCCTAGTTGTTCTAAATATAAGCCCTTAGGAGACATCATTTTAGGTAAAAATTGGTCTTTTTATATTGACTTTTGTGCTTAATTCGTAAGATTACTATTTCTTGTCTTGATTTGATGAATTATTATTTTTAGAGCATATTTGGTTTAATTTGTGTGTTATTGTGAAGATTTAAAGATAATATGTAAATAAATTAGATACCAAATCAATTCTAAGGAAATAAGGAAAGAAGATCTTGAAGAAATCAAGAGATAGAAGGAAACATAGTTCAATTAGGAAAAAAAAAGTTGGCAAATAATTGTGAATTTCTATAGTTACGTCTAAATAAATGAAGATAACTCCAAATCAGAGACGATTCTGGAAGAGCCCTTTCATATGTAGATAGATCTTTCTGTGTGGATTCTTTTGATATCTTACGGGACAAAAACGGCCTAATAACGAAGGAGATATGGTCAAAACAATTCAACATTAATTATCCTTATCTTCTTACGAATTTAAGTTGGGCTTGGACTCTTTTACTTGGGGTGGTGTATTCAACTGGGAGTCTGTTGGATTTTTTTGGATTTTAAAAGTCCAAATATATATATTCTTAGAAATATATATATTTGGACTGGCAAAGAGGAAATTTTTAAAATATATATTAGGACTTTTAAAATCCAAAAAAATCCAATAGACTCCCAGTTGAACCCCCCCCCCCCCCCCTCCCCCCCCAAGTAAAAGAGTCCAAGCCCAACTCAAATTCGTAAGTAGATAAGAATAATTACTGCTGACTTTTTTTTATCATATCTTCTTTGTTACTGAACCGTTTTTGGCCCGTAAGATATCAAAAGAATCCTCACGGAATTATCTATCTACCTATGAAAGAGATATTCCAGAATCGTCTCGTATTTGGAGTTATCATCACTTCTTTAGACGTAGCTGCAGAATTGATTTGGCATCTTTTCCTTTTTCTAATTGAACTCTGTTTCCTTCTCTCTCCAGATTCCTTCAAGATCTTCTTTCCTTATTTCCTTAGAATTGACTTGGCCTCTAATTAATTACCATATATCTTTAAAGCTTCACAATAAATAAATAATTAAACCACATATGCTTTAACAATTAATAAATCATTACATCAAGACTAGAAATAAGAAATTGCACTCTAAAATTAGAAACTCGAATAAAATACTTCCTAACACAGTAAAAATAACCAAATTAACGCACAAAAGCTCTAAAAATGCAAATAGTGTAATTCCAAGGGGAGAAAGTGCAATATGATGAAATAAGCATAAAAGTCTATCTAATAAGTCAAATATTCACCTAAAATGATGTCTTCTAAGGGCTAATAATTAGAACAAAGGGAGACATCAAGACCCCAAACTCAAACCTTTGTCGTCCCGACAAAGTAAAATAAAAACAAGGGTGAATTATACTTACGGTCTTGGAGACCATATGTCTTCTCTATAGAGTATGGTCCAAGAATTCCTTCTTATTAAAGACCTTTATTTTGACAATTGTCTTTCCTACCCTTACTAACACTAAAAGACAAAAAAAAGTGTGATGTCACTGTTTCTCTCTCCACTACCTACCTCTACCCACCAACCACCAACCTCAGACCACCTACCACCGACCACCTACCACCGACCTCCAACCACTGACCACCAGTCACCGGTCACCGGAAAAACATAGAGTATCGGAAAAAATTGATGAGTACTTTATAAATTTGAAGTACTTTATATATTTGATGAGTACTCTAAGAAAATCTCAGAGTACGCTAAGAAAACTGTTGGAGTACTCTAAGAAATCTAGGAGTACTCTAAGAAAATCTAGGAGTACTCTAAGAAAATCTAGGAGTACTCTAAGAAAATCTCGGAGTACTCTAAGAAATTGGTGATACATGAAGGTTACATACAAGGAAATCACTGCACCCTATCTTGGTTACTAATAAAGCGAGGCAATAGCCTCGAAGAGTATGTTTTCTTTCCTCCTTACCATTTCTCTATATGCAATATTTGCTGTTTTTATCTATTGAGTCTTTTCGAGTCGTGGGAACACGACTCATTTTTGAGTTGGGGGTGTGGGGATTCGTTGTCCCTCATCTCCGTATTATGTGATTTACTGTTTTTTTAGATAAATTTGAAATTTTTAAGAGATGGATTAGATGTATAGTGTGTTTAATAGCTTGAAAGCATAAGCTTAGGAAGTTGATGATAGACAGTGGTATGTTTATGAGCTGCTTTATTTTGTATGCTTAAAGTATTTGGTAGGAAAACACACTTTGATAGTAAAGAAAAGATTAGTTAGCAATGCGATAGAAAGTATGTTCGATCTCAGGGAGCCGTGAGTGGTGTGTAGGCTGTGAGACCCAAGCTAGTTGATAAACCCATTTAATGAACGTGCTAAAGGTACAAGAATGACAAAATTGCATGGTTTAGAAAGTGATTGAGGCGGTTTTTTCATAAGCCTCTTGTTGCCTTTTAGCTTGCTCTCCATTTATTATATTATATATCCTTTTCAGCCCCTTCTAGCCTTTATAGGACTTTTCCATATAACCCGCACTCAAATCTCAATGCATAGACAATTGTTTTAGAGCTTGAGTTTTGAGTGGTGGGTCCACCATTATGGGAAATATTATTGGGTCGGAATTTTAGAGCTTATTAATTGAGCTCTATTCTATATTTTGTTGATGATTCACAGGTTTATTATATTGTAACCCTTTGCCGGGGTAAGAGTAAATGAAAAAAGATGAAAAGCATGAAAAGAAAAGAAAAAATATATTAGAAAAAATAGCATGATATCTCAACATCAAAAAGATAGTCATAGCTATACAAAAGAAATATTGATATGAAAAGAATATATTTGGACCGGCAAAGAGGAATTTTTATGTGAACATCTTTATGCTTTAATTGGGTTATTAGGGATGCTAACTAGCGTATCAAGGAATTCATTGGGTTGAGTGAGAACGTTTTATGAGAGTAACTCAAGCTCTAGGGTGATTTGTTGATGGCTAGTGAGGAGAGAGCCAAAAGCTCACTCTAAATTATCCAAATATACTTATCATACAGTCACTAAGCCAATATTATAACCTTAAAACCTTTTGATTATTTTCTATGTAATCTAGAAGTGATTAAGCCGTGAGAGAGTAGTTAAGTGGATCTTTGGATACTAGTGAAGTTTAATGGACAATCTATAGCCACCTTGGTAAACTGGGTAAAGGTCCTCTCCTTCTCACGTTGCGAATCTAATCCAATCTTGAATTCAAGCCGTGTTGATTGTAGATATGACAAGTGTGCAGGTATGTAGTTTGTAAATATTATTACATAAAATTTTCTAAGTAGTTGCTTTGAGTTTATTCAATATATTCTTCTATCTTCTTTTCCCCTGTTCTTAATTGACTTAGTTGATATTATAGAGACTTCCCTATGTTCTTATTTTTTATTGTATCGGGACGATACAAGTTTGAGTTGGGGGGGTCTTGATGTCTCCCTAATTTTTCTAAATATAAGCCCTTAGGAGACATCATTTAGGTAGAATTTGGTCTTTTTATATTGACTTTTGTGCTTAATTCGTAATAATCCTATTTCTTGTCTTGATTTGATGAATTATTATTTTTAGAGCATATTTGATTTAATTTATGTGTTATTGTGAAGCTTTAAAGATAATATGTAAATAAATTAGATGCCAAATAATTTCTAAGGAGATAAGGAAAGAAGATCTTGAAGAATTCAGGAGATAGAAGGAAATAGAGTTCAATTAGGAAAAGAAAAGCTGTCAAATAAATCTGAATTTCTGCAGCTACGTCTAAAGAAGTGAAGATAACTCCAAATTCGAGTCGATTCTGGAAGATCCCTTATAGAGGTACATAGATCTTTCTGTGAGGATTCTTTTGATATCTGGCGGGCCAAAAACTGCCAAGAAACGAAGGAGATATGGTCAAAACAAGTCAGCAGTAATTATCCTTATCTGCTTACGAATTTGAGTTGGACTTGGACTCTTTTACTTGGTCCCTACTCCAAGATTTCGACCTAGCACCTATATATATCCGTTCTAAACCTTAAAAAATCATCCCTTGGCTGCATAAGCTTAATATACATACATAAATCATCATAGAAGCAACCCAGAGGATCTAGAGGAGGAAGAAGCAAGAGCTAGAGTTTAACTACATCAATTCAACACTTCACCATCTCTATTCTTTGGGTAAATTAGTATTAGATCTATTTTGTCTATGAGGTATTTCTATACTATTTATTCAAGAGTTTTAGTATGCATAATTTCTCTTTAGGATTGTAATTATATGAACCATTGATTATTGTTTTTTAGTTTTACTTTGAATATGGGATTTTAGTATTTAATTAGATTGGTTCTTAATTTCCATTGGCTATATTCTTGTGCTTGTTTACTATCATGACGTCACGAATCAAGGGTAGGTTTTAGTAACTAGGCTATTCACTAGTGGCGGTATCACCTCGACGGAGGGTTTAATTACAGAACTAAAAAATATAGACGTGTGGCGTCTGTGATTGACCAGTAGGCTTGACTAACCACTTAGCCAATTGGGTATATATATTAATCATCTGAACGTAGCTTATAACCGCCCTGACGGGGGTTGTAATACGGTAGGGTAGCTCCTAAGTCCACCCTCACGGGGGTTAGGAAATTATAGTGTCCCGACTATTGTGAAATTTCCCATTCACTCTTATTCTTAGGAATCATAAATTCAATAAGATAGATTCATACTTGCATCTCCTTATCTTATTTTCATAATTGTTTATTATTTATTATTTATTTTTATTTATGTAGTTAGAAAACAAAATACTTCATTGCTTATCATTTTAGTTAAAACAATTAGAACTATCTATTCTGATATTTAACACAAATTTAGAATAACTACTTAAATCCTTGTGGAGAAGATAATCCCGATTTTACTTATTTATTACTTGATCGCGAAGACAGCGGTATGTTACGTAAACAACCTAACTTTGAATTAACTCATATTTATCGCGAAGCAAATTCATGTGCTGATAGATTAGCCAAGGAAGGAATGAAGGTACACACAGGGCCCACGTAATTTATTGATCCTCCGGATTATCTTTGAAATATCATTACGAGTGATAGGAGTGAATGTGTGACGGCTAGAGTTGTATTAGACTCACAATAAGGATGTAATTCATCTTGTAATTTTGTTCTAAACGGCTTTTTAAGCCTCTCATGTATGAAAATATATATATATATTCAAATTCTAAAAAAGTTTAAATACAAAGTTTAAACAAACTATGTAATTTTTATACTCAACTTTAATCAAGATGAACATAATTTTTTTTCTATACTATAGATATTTTTATTTTAAATGTAATCTTGTTCTTAAAGTTATACTATAAATAAAACCTGCAAAACCATGTAAATAATTGAAATCTAATGATTTGGTTATGATTTTAAAAAACGTAATCCATGGTTAAAATCATTTAAATAGAATAAATATTAATACTATGAGTTTACTCTATAATCTACATTTTTATCTAGCAGAAAATCTCATACAAGCAAGCAAATGTATTACAATAAATGTAAAAAAGACACCCTTTTAGTAGTATTACAATAACAATTACATGTTTATATTCACATGTGTATTTGCCTAAGCAAAATTGCATTCAGAAACATTTCATCTTTACAAACAAATCATACAAAAAAATCTCAACACAATCATACAAAAAAAATCAAATCAAAATAACAATCTATACTCTTCTAAATTCTAATCACTTGATGATTCTGAAGAAGTATCATCAATCATTGAATTTGTTGATGACGTATTATCAATCAAACTTCCATTCTCACTATCTGATCCTCCATAACCTTCTATTGGTTGTTTCAAATACCAATACATTATACTCGCTGTTAATGTAAGTATCATCTTTTGATTTACCTAATATTAAAATATTTCATTAATAATTATTTAATCATTAAATACTAAAAAAGAAAAAAAATTAAAGTAACATTACCTCAATTATATCTTCAGGAAGTAAGAATATCGAACATCCAAGTTTTCTCGCGATACTGATTATATACGTAGCATTCATCTTTTTTTCTTGCTCTACATTATATTAACATTTACAAGTTATTTTTAATATATAAAATTTTAAAAAGAATTAAAAAATTACCATTTAATCCTTTAGTAACCATACTCCAGTTAACAGCTCGAGGAGATACGGAACTAAGCAGGTCGAGAAAAAATATACCAGATGATAAACTTTTATCCTGTAGAAAAATTAATTAATTAATCTTCATTACTAAATTAATTAAAAAATAATTACTTTTTGTACCTTAAAACTTGTCATTTTACTTTGACCCCCTGAGGTTTTAACTTTGGTATTAGCCCATTCAAGAATATGAGCATCAGTAATTTCTTTACCATGTGAATGAAATCTTAAATTCTTTAAAAGTTGAAGCATATTACATCTCATTAACTGCCATAAATAAGCTGATAAACAAACAAAACAAATTAAATTAAATTAGTTTAATTACTTATTTTAACAAATTTAAATATAAAATATATTACTTACCCAGTATTAATTTCTTATTTCCTTGCACAATATCATTTCCAGCAATATTAACTAACGAGAATTTTAACTGTTTCCCAATCTTAATAACTTGATTACAGTTTTCAACTTTTCGAAACGGCATTTTTATCGGGGGCTTACTTGCAATTTTCCAATTCACTATCCCTGGTGATATTTTCTCAAGTGACTCCAATAGTATCCATCTACACAAAACATAATTAAAAACTAACCCCACAAGTTTATTAAATTACTTACTTACCCATTTCTCAGATCTTCAAAAACATTATCAATAAAAGTCGAATTTCCAAGACTATTTAACCAGAATCGAAAAGCTGTTTCTTCTCTCGAAATTAGGGTTTCATCTAATGAAGGTTCCATAAAAGATGAATGTTTACTCTGAGTTGAAAGCCCATTTCTACAAAAAAAGTAAAAATAAATATTTATAAATGAGAAGAAATTAAATTAAATAAGTTTTCTTACCTATGTTGAAAAATATGTGCAACAAAAGCAAGATTAAGATTTGGAGAGCCTTCTATTATATCTTTAGCTGTTAAATATCTTTTACACCCCATTTTATCAGCATGTTCAAGAACTAATTTAGCTCTTTCTAGAAGATCTTTCACTTTTAATGTACTTAAATTACTATGTTCTGGTGCAAGAATATTTAATAGATGAGCATAAGCTTCTGAATCCTGTTAAACATTTCATTTATTATTAAATGTTTTAAAAAAATTTAATATTAAACGGTAAAAAGTAAAAACTCACCTTTACATCAATAGAGAAGTTTGAGACTGTTTTTTTGTACTCTGTTTTTTTTAAATGATAATTCATCCATCTAAGTAATATCTTCTCTGGTGCTAAACTCATAAGTTCCTCTATATCCTGAATATTTAATTAAAAAAAATATACAATACATTATAAGTATTAAGAAAAATTCGAAAAATTTGAAAAATTCTCCATACCTTACTATCATCCACTAATTCCGCTAATTGAGGTGTTTTCTTCAAGTTTAGATCAGCTAATAGTTGGATCTGAAATAAATATACACATAAAAGTTACACAATGTGTTTTGTGAAAAGTGTATTTTATTTAATTTGAATTTAATACCTTAATGATTT
Organism: Nemophila menziesii; assembly: GCA_029959085.1. Classification (NCBI taxonomy): domain Eukaryota; kingdom Viridiplantae; phylum Streptophyta; class Magnoliopsida; order Boraginales; family Hydrophyllaceae; genus Nemophila; species Nemophila menziesii. The sequence continues at coordinate 10,831,093 of JARWIR010000021.1, forward strand.
GTGATATTACTCCAAGTACAAGATGTCTCTGAAAAAAGACAAAAGAAACAGTTACTTTTTACTAATCTGTTGAGGAAACTACAAAAAGAAAAAATTAATTTAAAGAAATAGTTTTTACATACCCTTCCTTCAATTAAGTCTTGAGTTCCTATATTAACCAAAGTACATCCAATAGCTTTAGCTGAGTTAAGACATAATGTGTGATTTTCATTTCTTTCCCATGGATTAAGCACTCTTTTTGTATTAATTGCTCGTTCATCGATTGTTCCAGGTACAGCTACGTTTATAAGCTTACTGTGAAAGAGATTTTGATTATGGATATTAAAAAAAAAATTAAAAAAATAGAAAATTGGAGGAGTATTTACCAGATAAGTACTCCATCTTTAGCGATTTCGAATAGATCATTAGTTGAAGGATCAATTGGAAGATATTCTTTCAAGAATTGATCTTCTGCAAGATAGTTATTGATATGTGCCACGTAGGATGCTTTTTCGGGTTCACTTATTGTGTGAAGTAAAGTAGAAGTTGGAGATTTTAAGAATGCTGATGATTTGTTTACACCACTTCCTCTTCTTGATGTTGCATGTGTTTGAAGCATTAAATAAACCTGCAAAAATGTATACTGATTAGTAATCACACAAAAGATTCAATACTTGTAAATGCATTATTTGCTGATTTTTTGTGTTTTGGATAAGGTTTTGAGCAATGAAATTGTGAAATTAACATCTAACAAGCATTATAACGAGTAACAAATGTGTATTAGTTACATAAGTGTCTGTTTAATTGATATTACTCCATAAAAATCGAATTAATACTAAAAACATTAGATCAATTGAGTTCGATCTTTACGCTTTTTTATTGCTAAGTATTTAATTAAAAATGAACATTAAACGATCAAATCGGATAACAATCAGCCAATAGAGAAGTAAAGATGAGTAGTTCATAGGTTTGAAAGATCTGTTTGATTGCTACAAAAGAGATTCAAATAGAAAATTAATTAAAATCGAGGATATAAGAAACAAATATCAGTTTTACATTCATTATATACATGTAATGGATTGGAAATCATCTTATTAGATCGATATAAGATGAACAAGAAAAAATCAGATTCAAGCTTAGATTCTATTTTTTACCCGAAGGAAGAGCTCGAAATCGACATCTTCATCCAAATTGTCATACGAATCGCGAATAAACAAAGCTCTCTCATCCTCCGTTAAATTCTCTCCGACATGCTTCAGTTTCGACATTTTTAACGGTAAATCCACCAGTTTTAAACCTCCGTTTTCTCTTCTCATCGCCATGAACTGTATCAACCAAATCCTTAAGCTCTACATTCATTCATTTATCAGCTAATTTATAATTTCGATAAGAACAAAACTTACATGAGTTTTCAAGCTGCGAAGCTCGACTTGAGTGAACTGATTTTGCAGCCATGGATCGGAAACAAGCACACCTACGTACGCTGCCATATCTTGATATTTATTTTTGAATTAAAGTAAGAGAAAATGTTGTCTCTCTTCTTTGGAGCTATGCTTTCTCTCTCTAAAAAGCTTTGAGTTAGAGAGTTAAAGAAGGTGGAGAGGCCTAACAGTGTGGGACTGACACAGAGCTGTCAGAGTTCAAATATGCTTTGAGAGAAATTCAAAAATTTGACCATTTTGTCCTCCACTTCTAACAGCTAGTTTAATTTAAACTACTATAAAAGCATATACTAATTAACTAGTAAATCAAATAATAAAAAGGGTATATTACTGGAATGGTCCATCTCTATACACGTTACTTTAAATAATATATTTACTTTCAAACTGGTTTTAGAATCATTTTTTTTGAAATAAATTTTGTCAAGTAAATAATAATCGACATATAAGTGCAAATAAGATTTTGAACTAAATGGTGGATCATTATTTTTCAAAAAGTCTTTGTATATTTTTTGACAATCATCAATTTGCAAATTTTGTGTTTTGCCTTAACGAGTGGGTACATTTGTAAAAATATATCGATCTTATTTTTAAAAAGTGATTTTTTTTTTTTTTTGAGATAATACGGCAAGAGATGGATCATTCAGATTGAATTAAAAAAAAATTGGTTGTTGCCATGTGCTTAAACCAAGAAGGAAAGCAATGTTTGTATAGAGAAAAAGATGGGCACTTAATGACCACTTCATTTTCATTATGTAAGTAACTGTTAAAAGTACAATTACTACCACATGCATTGGTGCTAGTTATAAGGTGGATTATGCTAGTTCGAATGTTTATTATATTTTGACTAGAAAAAAAAGGTTACTTATTTTTATGTTCTAAGTTTATAATTTGCTTAGTTGAGTTTTTATTGTGGCAAAAACAATAGTGTCTCTTAAAGTTATAAAAAAAAAATCGGATAATTACTCTTGTACGTGAAGGGAGCGTCGAATTCAAGTGGGAAGTTGTGCAATTTTTTCTAAGAGTCCACAAAAGTTTATATACTTATTTGACATGCGGTGTAGAAAAAACTTCTGATAGCAAAAAATCTTTTCATAAGGGTCATATTCGACTCGCGACTTTGTCCGAGATGCAGTTAGGAACTTGAGACGTCTATCCATTAGTTTTATGATTGCTGCAAGACAGTGAACATGTGGAAGGATTGGACGTCAGTGGCTAGTTCACTAGAGAAAACACTCGAAAGCAATTCATGGAGCGTACACCATCCTTATAACCACGTTTAGTGGGAAAAGCTCATGTTGTCCAACATATTAGTGGACGACATGAAGTTGCGGATAGTTGTAGCAACAACTATGTGGAGACCGTAGGTGGTAAGGGTTGACATTTGTTTTAGCTTGGAAATGCACTAGACCATCTTCCCAGTAGTCGCCCTGAGTTCAGTTTGCAGTAGTCCAGTCCAACGCCAGGTCTGAGCCCAACAGTCTACCCAAGTTCGGAGGCACAACAACCAGCTCATTTATAGGCGGGCTCGTCGGAATTATAAGTGTTAGTGAAGGATGGTAGGAATTTTAGGTGTCATCTTGATGCAATATTAATATTATGTAAAGGGATCTTAGCCAAACATATAAATTTTTTAGATTAACCATGTATACCCAAAAGGTAATGCGTATGAAGATTGGATAGCCAAGATATGAGTGTTGTCAACGACATGAACATTTCAATATGTGAATCCTTTAGATGACTTATGGAAGGTTATCAATTGAGATTTGAGTGGCTGGTCCAAACCTAAGGATTAACTATAGCACCCTGCCAGGGGTTTAGTAGGATTTATCTTACTAGCCATAAGGCCTCTCAATGAATATTTAGAAGTGTTTCCACATAAGGCGCCAAACTAATATGGCATACAAGGTCCTTTGTCAAAATTGTGAGTACTTGATGTATAGATAACCAATTGATAGAAAACCCTTAACAATCTCTCAAGGAGTAGAATAACTTGAAACCAGACACTAAGTGAATCAAAGGAGCTATGTATCCCGTTGAAACTCCTTCGCTCAAGTCATTTGAGCATAGGTCAAACTATGTACATCCCCAAAGATAAAGGTATGAAATATCTTTTCACGTATATTTTAATATATGTGAATATATATATATATATATATATATATATATATATATATATATATATATATATATATATATATAAAATGACTAGTAAAGTGAATTGTTGAGAAAAAACACTGCAATATGTGTGATATGTTACTCGTATGATTGACATAAGATAACTAGTAAAAAAGAATTCTTGTTTGTGAAAAAATGATCGAAACATAAGATAACTAGAAAAAATGATGGAATTTATAACTAAATCATGGGCCAATGACTCCAAAGGTTTATATCCATTAATAATTGCTTCAAAAATTTCACCTTATTATATAACCAAAAAAGAACTAAGTGATGTCTCACATTTTGTTCTAAATATTAGCCTTAGGACACATCATTTTAGGTGAATATTAGACTGATTTGATAGACTTTCATGCTTATTTCGTTATATTTAATTTTCTCCCCTTTGAATTATGATATTTCATTTTTAGAGCTTTTGTACGTTAATTTGTTTGTTTTTACATCAAATTTCTTAGGTCCATGGATTCTATGGAGCACCAATACAAGGAGGAGAAGTGGGAATTAAATTCCAAGATCAAGCGGAGAGGTAAAAAGGAAGAAAAAAATATTTGAAGAGTTGACTAATAGAGAGGAAAATCTGGAAGGCTGTTACTAATTACTGTTCCTGAGCCACTTAGACACCGATTCAGCCTTTGAATCATGAAATAAGAAAGCTGCACCTTTAAGTTAGGAAGATTTGAGAACTGGAATCAGGTGATTTGGAGTTGAGACGCAAAAGTTATGGCCGTTTTACCAACAGCTGTACAACAGTTATGGGATTTTAATATGGACTTAGGCTTTTTATTATTTAAATTATTATTCTTAAGTGAAAAGCCCATCCCTAATTCTCTATTATATATAGACATTTAGACCTCCTTTTTACATGTCATACATTATAGAATTCATTCTACGCAGTCAGAGCATAAGGCAGATTAGGAAGCTAGAGCTGGAGAGTTTACATTCCTCCATCAACAGCTCAATCCAACGCCTCAATTAGGTTTCTTATTTTATTTCTGTAATTTAGGATAATGTATTTTCTTTATTTTATTTTAGTTTTTAGTTTGAACATGAGCTAATTTCATAAGTACTTGAGAATCGCAATTATAGGTTAAGCCCTTAATTATTTAATTTATGTTTTTCTGAATTTGAGATTATTTAATTTAATCTAAATTGGGTATTTTGTATTGACTATTATCGCATGTTAATTTACTATTTTTATTTTGTCCAATTAGAAATAGGGTTGAGTAATTAGGCTATTCACTTTAGTGGCGAAGTGATCACCTTGATGGGGGGCATTTAATTACGGACCTAGGTAATAGACGTGTGGTATTCGTCAATGATCCTGACGGACTTGACTAACCACGCATCCAATGAGGTAAAAGACTTCAACATTCAAAAGTAAGTATAATCACCCTAACGGGGTTTATAATACCATAGAATAGCTCCCAATTCAACCCTGGCGGGGGTTAGGAGATTATAGAGTCCCGACTAATACATAAATACCAGTTTAGCCCTTAAACGGAAGCATTAATTATATAAATATAGGTAGATCCCTTGCGAGACTTAAGTACCTCTCTCTTTTTATTGCGTCCAAACTCATTTACCTTCAGTATTTTATTTCAGTTAAGCTTTTTATTACTTGCCTCTTAGTTATAAAACAAAACCAAAACAAATATCTTATCAATTTTACTTTTCTGTTTTAACAATTATTTCTACTATTCCGATTAATACCAGTGTCATAACTACCCGTCCCTGAGAACGAAATTCGTATTATTTACACATTACTTGGAACGGCCCGTACACTTGCGGGTAGTGTCCCTCTCAAAAGGGGTGGTGATTTTATCACACACCAAGAGACACCACTAAGTTGACCCATGGCTGGTAAAAGGCATGTTTGGTTGTCACATACATACCACGAGTAAGGACTACTGATGGGGTCCATTTTTTGCTAGTGATAGGGGATGAAAGGGATGGGGTACCAATAATTGGTTGCCAAGTGTATTTAAGTAGGATGTGAGTGTATTTAAAATAGGTTGTCTATGTACTTCAATGGGTTGTTGGTGGAGTTTATATTTTTAAAATTTATCCAGCTTTTTTAATGGGTGGGTGGGTTAGGGAGGGTGAAGGGGAGGGGTGTTGTTTAAATTATTTTTATTTTTCCATATTTTGTATGGGTTGCGAGGGTGGAGTAGGGGTAGGTGGAATTTATAATTTTCTATTTTTCTAGCATTTTTAATGGTTTGATGGGGGTAGGGTGGTGAGGTCAAAGATGATATATATATATATATATATATATATATATATATATATATATATATATATATATATATGATGAAGATCTTTAACACTGTTGTGGTGGAAGATGCCGAGCTCTCAAGAAAGAGGGATTTCTTGGTTCTTGTTGTAAGCAAAGAAGATGAAGGCCTTAGTGATGTAGAATTTGGGGATGTCCTATGGGAATCAGAATGTGAGATGGAAAACCAAGCTAATATGGTTTCTGAGGTTGTTCCAAAACAACCCTATGAGGGTAAATGAATACAATGAACTGGAAATGTCAAAAATTTAACACGTCCTTGACAAACAATTTTTTTGGTGGATGTCGTGTTGCACCACCATACTGAGGTACTTTTTATTTTGGAAACTAAAAATAAAATGTCTTTTTCATTAAGTTTTTAAAACAAATATATGGACCTCGATGCGTATGTGGATCCCGATGGAAATTGGTGTGGCCAAAGGTGTGATAAAATAACGATAATAAAAGATAATAAAAGCACACACACACCTATGGAAATCCAGGAGAAACTCTCTGCAAGTGCACAGATCATTCGCAAGTAATAGTTTTGTAAGTTTTGTTCTCATGGATTTAAGTAGTTAGCTCAAGATTGTGTTCAATAAAAGCGTAGATGAATTTAGATGTTTACATTAAACCGGAAATGAGATAAATACTAGTTTAGCGTGAATAATTAAACAAGAATGCAAATAAGACAACTTAGGGTTACTAATATGAGCATATCTTACTAAGTAGTTATTCTAACCTTAAGGGTTTTTTAGCAATATATATGTAGCCGCCGGGATTCTATAATCCTTCTAACTCCCGCCAGAGAGCTTAGAGGGCAACCTCAACATTAACAAGGGACTTGGGTAAGGGGACCTTGCACAAAGATCAGTGGTTAAGTTAAACCTTAATGACTATCTAGTTAGGCAAGCCTGTCAGGATCACTACTGTACACTAGACGATTATGTGGTCCTAACAATAATTGGATCCCCCATCAGGGTGACAATCCAACTACCAAGGACAGTCTTAAGATTAGCCAGATTTAGGGCTAGAATAATTCAAAGCACAAAATCCAAATATACGCCAAGCTCAAATCAATTAAAACAACAAGATAGTATTCTAGGATTTTGACAACATAATAACCTAAAAAATTAACAAATAAATCTAAAGAATAAAAGCTTATAAATATGGTTATTCCATATATGTATAGCTAATTACCCTATTGATAGAGAAGGAGAGATGTAAAATTTATGTTGTGATGCTTCAACTCTTGTTGCTTCCTCTCTCTCTCTCTCTCTCTCTCTCTCTCTCTCTCTCTCTCTCTCTCTCTCTCTCTCTCTCTCTCTCTCTCTCTCTCTCTCTCTCTCTCTCTCTCTCTCCCTCTCTCTCTCTCTCTCTCTCTCTCTCTAAGATGATAATATGAAGGATATGAAGGAAAAGACATGTTTACAAAGGTATATAGCCATACATATAGGTTTTAGGTCGAAATCTAGAGTGTTCCCCAAGTTATAGAGTGCAAATCCAACTCTAACTTGTATTCCTTAATAATAGGGACTGGTTGACCTTTAGAGTTTGTAAAATTCATAAATCCTTCGTTACTTATCCAAATCAAGTGATCTTTATATTTAAACGATCGTAATTCAAATACCTTTTTGAATATCAAAGGACTCCTTCAAATTAACTGTTTATTTTCTGCAGTATTCAAAATACTAGATGTTTTCACAGCTGGACAACAACTTTTGACAGCTTTTCCAATTTTCTAAATTAGCTCTTTTTCCTTTTAACTCTTGATTTCATCTTGTATCTTCTCTCTTTAACTCATTTACATTTATTTGGCATCTAATATAATCGTGATACCTAAGAGATCACATTTAACACACAAATTATACCAAAGATTGCTCTAAAAATAATAATCTTCCAAAATAAGGCAAGAATTGAGAAACTAACGATTAATAGTGAAAATCCCTTAACCAAGAATATAATACACCTAAAAGTATGTCTCATGATGAGATTAATTCATAACATATATGGAGACATCAAGACCACCAAATCAAATTTGGATTATCCCGACACAATAAGAAATGAGAACATAGGGCAGACTCTAAAATAGATGACTAAATCAATTAAGCATAAGGGGAAAAGATAGAAGAATGTGAGTATAATCCCAAATAAACTAATGACTCTATATTTATAATGAATTAATATAGGTTTGAGACATTATTTTAGGTGTATTATGTTCTTAGTTGGGGGATTTTCCCTATTAGTTGATAGTTTCTTAATTCATGCCTTGATTTGGAAGATTATTACTTTTAAAGCATTTTTAGTGTGATTTGTGTGTTAAATGTGAAGCTTTTAGGTATAATGAATATATTAGATACCAAATCAATGTCAAGGAGTTAAAAAAAAAGAACATCCAAGGCGGAATCAAGAGTTAAAAGGAAATAAAGTTGATTTATGAAAGTGGAAGAACTGTCAAAAGTTACTTTCCCAAAACAATTAAGCATAAGAACTGATGTCTCAATATTTCTGATGAATTAATATAGTTTTGAGACATTATTTTAGGTGTATTATGTTAGTTTCTTAATCTATGCCTTGATTTGGAAGATTAATACTTTTAGAGCATTTTTTATGTAATTTGTGTGTTAAATGTGAAGCTTTTAGGTATATTGAATATATTAGATTCCAAATCAATGTCAAAGAGTCAAGGAAATAAGATCCAAGGCGAAATAAAGAGTTGAAAGGAAATAAAGTTGATCTAGGAAAGTGGAAGAACTATCAAAAGTTACTTTCTAGATTTAAATTTGTCTAGTATTTCTGACGCTGTGCAAATATATAAGGAATTTGAAGGATACCTTTGACAAATGGATATGTATTTGAGTCTCGGTCATTTTGATATAAAATCTACTGAATTTGGCCCAATAACGAAGGACTTACGAATTTTACAAACTCAAGAAGTTAACCCGTCCTACAAGTTAGGATAACGAATTTGAGTTGGATTTGGACTTCAATAACTTGGCCCAAACTCTATATTTCGACCTAGCACCTACAAATATGACTACCTACTTTGTAAACATGTCCTTGCTTATTCCTTAGTCAATATTACACTTAGAGATCATCCATAGAAGCAAGCTGAGATTTATTTCTTCTAGTATGAACTAATTTCCCATAGCTTGGGTTTGCATATGTATAATATTTTAATTCTATTATTTTATTCTATGTTATTTGGGATAATGATAGTTAATTGATTGAGCTTCTTATTTACATTTTTGTGTTATGTGCTTCGGATCAAGGTTTGTAGTCCTTACTAGTGCACGAGTATAGGGTTACCCCATTAGTAGTTCGATTTTCGCCCTGGCGGGGGATTCAATTGTTGACAACACCACATAATCATCTAATATGCGGTAGTGATCTTGCCGGGCTTGCCTAACTAGATAGTCGCTAAGGTTTGATTTAACCATCGATCATTGTGCAGGGTCCCCTTACCCAAGTCCCCTGGTAATTGTTAGGTTGCCTTTAAGTCCACCCCGCCGAGGGTTAGGAGGAGTATAGAATCCTAGCTATTTGTACTTCCATAGAACTTAAACTACCCTTATAATTCGAATATAGATTTAGAAGGATAGGTGCATACTAGCAGACCTAAGCTATATTCTCATCTCCGTTCTTTTAGTTTATTTATTTGCATTAATTTAATTATTGTCTTTAATTCCTTATCTGAAAACCCAATAAATATTTATCTCTTTATTATTGTCTTTTAGTTTTACAATTAATCTCTTCTACGCTTCTATCTTAAAGACAACTCGATCTAACAGACTAAATCCTTACGAACGAACTTTACTTATTAACTATAACTTTCAAACGATCTATGCACTTGCAGTTGGTTTCTCGTGCTAGTATAGGGTATGCGTCCTTTATTAATATTGTTATTTTATTCATTTATTTATCACACATATAACCCCACCATGAACCAACCAAGCCAAGCATGGAGAAGACAAGTATTGAGATTTTGGTTGAAGAGGTTGAGAAAGATAAGGTCTAGAAACCAAGAGAGGTGGTTGATGCACCAAGCGTGCAAGAAAAAATTAGAGCTGAATCGGTTGAGGATCAAGTGGTATTTGAAAAACTAGAACCACCTAAACTGTTAAAAGTGATCAATACATACCTTGGAAGCAAGGTATTACACCACAGAAGTAAGGCGACAAGAAGAGGGATCTACCCCCACCTTTTAACGATTGAGTGAAGAAACCTTTGTGTGGGTGAGTCCTTAAGTTACCAATCATAGGAAGAGGCGAGTTTAAGCAAAGGAGTACCGCAAGGGCCTCAAAATAATCTTCATGGAAGGTAGTCAAACTTAACGACGTAATAAACAAAAATACTTCTTGGGAGACAACTTATGTTTTAAAATGCTTTATTAGTTTTAATTTTATGTCCTTAGTGTTTATTAGTATTTAATTTCGTGTTTTACTATATATTATAGTTAATGAGAAATGTATGCAGTGTTCTTGATGTGCGGGTGAGCAAACAATTGAGTTTGGGGTAAAACTTGGGAAATTCGTTAGACAACAACAGGTCTTGATGTACACCGCACCCTACCCGCGGTGCACCACATATGACGTCAAATTGTTGCCACGATACCTCCATGCTCTAATTATCAGAAATTTGGGAGTTGTAGCACGAGATCTACGGTACACCGCATCACAATTGTGGTACACTGCAAGACGGGAAATAAAGTGTGGGGAGATTTTGACACGGTACATATCGCGAGAAGAAAGACACCAGAAGCGCGGTACACCGCACCCCATCTGCAGTGCACCTGATGTCTCCCCATTTGTGATGATATAATCTTAGTTGGAGACATCATTTTTAGTGTTTTAGGAAGTCTAATACTCGTTTTTTCCCATGATATAGTGCACTTTCCTATTTCTTGTCTTGATTTAATGATTTATTATATCTTCAAGGTGTTGAAACAAGTTCATCCAGATATCGGTATTTCAAGCAAAGCAATGGGGATCATGAACAATTTCATCAACGATATTTTTGAGAAACTTGCGCAGGAATCATCTCGTCTCGCTCGATACAATAAGAAGCCAACGATTACTTCTCGCGAGATTCAAATTGTTGTTCGTCTCGTTTTGCCTGGGGAATTGACTAAACACATTGTTTCTGAAGGGACTATGTTTTTTACCAAATTTACAAGCTCTTATATCATTTCTGAATATAAAATGTTATTTAGGTTTCAAATTATCTTTTGCACTCCCCTGATCCATGGGCCAAGCGGAAAGACAATCAATAATAGTATCTGGTTTAATATTCCTTTTTTCTAATACCCTAAGCGACTTGATTACCTTGAGTGTGTGTCAGGCTTTGCAAAGCCCATTTATGACAACACCAAAAGTAACTTTATCATGATCACAAAGTTTCTCTCTTGTTGACTTGATGGATCTGATTAGTTTGGTTTGAAGAACCCAGAAATTAGGGTTCATCATTTACCCTAGTTAGATGAAGAATTTTGTTTTATTTTTGGATTAATTTTGTTTTAATTTAGTGTATATATGTTAGGGGATTAAGAAATACCAAATTTTTCCCTTGTAATAAAATGGGTATTATTTACTAATTCAGAAAAATGTTTTTTTTAATAAAAAATAGGGCACATGACCTGCACGTGATGACTTAACGGGGATATTTAACAGATTCTTTTAAAAAGGGCTAACTAGTCACAAAAATGAAACTTAAGGGGCATCCAGTACCAAAAAAATATAGTAGGGGGCAAACTGTCAATTCAGCCACAGTTTAGGGGATAAATGAGGCATTTATTCTTTAGGAAAGAATATTTTGCATCTGCAGTTTAAAAGCACATGGGTCAGATGGTCACTCATTATGTTTCTTCAAGAAATCATGGAGTATTGTGGGACATGATGTGTGTGAGGCGGTAAAAAGTGTATTAAAAGATGGAAAATTCTCAAAGAGATGAATACAACTATAATATCCCTAGTCCCAAAGGTACACAATCCCATACTAGTAAAGGACTCTAAGTCTATAGCTTGATGTAATTTTTTATATAAGTGCATCCCAAAGATTGTGGACTTAATGATGAACATTACACTTGATAACCTCATTACACACAATCAGTAATCTTTTGTCACAAGTAGGGAGATACGGTAAAATATACTTAGTGCTCAGGAAATTGTGAGAGGATATATTTGAAGATCCATCTTTCAAAGATGCACAATGAAACTGGATATCATGAAGACTTATGATACCATAGATTTTAATTTTTTGATATTCACAATTAAGGCAATGAGATATCTAGACATGTTTATAACTTTGGTTCAAATGTTTATGATAACTACAAGTTATTCAATTTCATTCAATAGAGGGTCAATGGGGGGTTTTCAAATAATCTAGAGGCCTCATACAAGGATGACCATTCATGGAGACACTATCTCAAATACTATACAAGATAGGAGAAAAAACTTCACATGGCATCCAAAATACATAACAATAAAGACCAACCATATGATGTTTGCATATATCTTGTTGGTATTATTGAAACTATTAAGTTAATGTTCTAATCTTATCCATAATAGGATCAAGTTTTTCTAAAAAATTTCTGGCCTATATGTTAGTGATTATAAGAGAAACAGTTTTTGTGGATGGTGCAATCCTTTTATGCAATCTTGCATATTCAATATGCTTAAAATTCCTAAAGGCAAATTGCATATGAGATATTTATGGGTTCCTTTGATTACAAGAATACTCAACTACTAAGAATGCAAAGTAATGGTTGGTAATATATTCAAAATGATTGATCCCTAGAGAACTAAGATCCTATCAATTAGGGGCAGATTACAACTAATCCAATAAGTATTTAGGATTTTATGATTTTATTGGTGTAGTGATTATGGCCTACCAAAGAGGGTTATTATGTTACTCAATAGTAGAACATAAATATTATTATCTGATGGAACAAGAACATATGTAGCAGGAGTAAAAGTTGCTTGGGATAAAGTTTGGAACCCAGATGATGAAGGTGGTTTGGGGATAAAAGAACTTGAAACTCAGAACAAGCGGCATTTCTAAATATGTTATGGTCACCCCGCACAAAAAGAATATTTTATGGTCTAATTGGGTCCATATGATACTTATGCATAATAAATCCTTTTGACGAATCTCAGTTCCCCCAAGATGCATCAAGGGATTAGAAGAGAAAATTTAAGAAGAGGGATTTAGCCAAGGAGCTCATAAGGTATAAAGTGGGGAATGGACAAAACACATATTTATGGTGGGACAAGTGGCTACCATACCAAAAGAGTTAAACAAACATGGATGATCAATTATTCAATATACCAGATTACTACAAGAGCAGTCAAGTTTAGTATTTTATTTAAGGTACCAATTGGAAATGGCCACAAAATTTATATTTTATGAATATGACATCACAATCGGTGCATATTAAACTAGATTCTCAAGATAGGGTTGATGTCTCCCTATTTGTCATGAATTAATCCTAGTTAGAGACATCATTTTAGGTGTATTTATTAGAGTATATGTCGATTTTATCATGATTTGGTACACTTTCCTATTTTGTGTCTTGAATTAATTATTTATTATTTTTAGAGCATATTGGGTTTAATTGTTTATTTGGTGTGTAGCTTTAAAGATATATGGTAATTAATTAGAGTCCAAGTTAATTCTAAGAGCTAAAGGAAAGAGGATTAACATGGAAATGGGAGATAAGGAAACAAAAGCTAAAGTATGGAAAGTTAAAGTTGCCAAATAAATCTGAATTTCACCACCCACGACCACAAATGGGCTTATATCTCAAATCGGTGAGGAATTTCGAAGAACGGTCAAGAGAAAAGTTAAAGATCTTTCCAAGACGATAAATTTCGACTACTCATACACGTCAAACGGATAAGTATTGAAGTTGTTAGGACCAAAACAAAAACGGGACTGATTCCATATTTTAGGGTTACGAATTTGAGTTGGGCTAGGAGTCCATTACTTACCTTCTCCTTCAAGAAAACGAATTAGGGCTTCCTATACACTATAAATACAATCTCTTATCATTAGAAAATCATCCTTGGCCAAACCCTTAAGCCAAGAGGAAGCTGCAACACAAGAGAAGAAGTCTAGAAGGAGCTGAACACCATATTATGTCTCCTTCAACCTTTAAATTTGTAATTTCTTTCTTTTCTTTCATTAGTATAAACTAATTTACTTTTAACTTGAGATTTAGCATATTAGTATAAACTAATTTACTTTTAGCTTGAGATTTAGCATATATGTATGGACCCTAGTTTTTCTATTTGGATTTGGGATACCACCCGATTTAATTGGAATTCATGTTTTATGTTCTGTATATGTGTTTTGATTTAATGACTGTTTTTCTTGCTAGTGCACGAGTATATGATTACCTTAATAGTAGTTAGATGATCACCTTGACTGGGTGTCTAATTATTGAAACACCACATAACGTTTAGAATAAGGTTTAGACCTGACAAATCAGCCTAACTAGATAATCATTAGGGTAAGTTTTCACCACTATCACCATGTTTGGAATTGAATTGCTTGGGGCCTTAGTGGCGTTTGATAACCCTGGGTTTAGGCTGCCTCATGGTGTGTCCGTAGCCCCCTTAGCCGCTTTCAAGGTCTAAGGTATGAGAATTTAGAATCCTGATTATTTCATATTACTTGATTCACCTTTAAACGATAGAATACTCAAAACTAGTGGGGATTACTTGCTAATATTTCGAGCTAAACTCTCATACTATTTGCTTCACTCTTTTATTTAATTTTCTGTCTTTAAATTCTTAGTTTAATTTTTTTATTTAAAAGCAAACAAAAATCTCTTTTCTTTAATTTCCTTGCGTATTATTTGTTCTATCTTTCAATATCTGCACTTGAATATTTGCATAAGTTCTTCCTAACGTTCGTAGTCTCTTAGGAACGAATCTTACTTATTCATTAAAACTTGCATACGTCTTGTATACTTGCATAACCGTGCTAGGCTAGGGTGTCTATTTTTTCACTTATTTATATCATCTTTTTATCACACCCTAGTCGATACCAAGGGTTTATATTGAAGTCACAATAAAGGGTTCATTCATAACTGCATATATTTATAGTTTTATCATACAAAGAACACATGGTATAAGATTATATGGGACAAGACGATTTGGCCTAGACATATATTCATATTTTGGCTTGCAAATATCAACTTATTGTCCACCAAAAGGCGGCAAGCACTATAGAATCACAATATTTGTAAAAAGTGTAGCTTTTGTAACCTCGGAGAAGCAGCTCGAGACCACTTATTTTGGGATTGTATTTTCACTAAAGGAATGTGGCATAAAATCTCGTGCATTCCTGGATGTTCTCTTCCGACATCTTCATGGACCATAGTACTCAGTAGGGGTGAGCACGGTCCGGTTCGACTCGGTTTTTGGTCAAAACTGAAACTGAATGATTCGGGTTTTAATGGTGTTGCTACCGAACCGAACGGTTTTCATCGGTTCGGTTTTCTTGGTTTTCGGTTAAGTATATGCTCGGTTCGGTATATTTTTCGGTTTTAGTATATGTTTTATTTGGTTTTGATGATATCAAATTAAAGTGTATTCTAGTTTTGAACTTGTTGGAAAAAGTAGTTATTTTTTATACGTTATTTTGGTCAGTGTTATAGACGAAAAAATAAATATTTCTTATTCAATTTTTACAAAAAGTATGATTGAGAATATTTTTTGTACAGAAATTACAGAACTTTAACAAAAGCTGCCCTTCTGATATTAATATTTTAGTAAATGTCATGAACTAATCTTAGAAAATCTAGGCTTTGTATTATCTTGTGGAACTGATATGAAAATGACATGGATTTTTATACAATGCTTTACTTACAAATTTGCTTGTAAGCTTGAACCATCAGCTTAACACATCTACTTATTATAAAAGAAAATGTGGAAAGCCACCAAATTTAGCCTTCTGTTTAAAGTCTCAAGGACTTAAATTTAGTATGTCTTACTATTTTAAATAGCAAAATTTTGTGCTATAGTATTTTGATAGAATATATCAAACTTGTGTAGGAAATTTCTATCCTTCTGGTGTAATTGAATATTATCAGATCGAATACTTTGATTAATAATAATTTCAAGAACTATAAATCTAGTGTTAATGTATAGCTATTTCACACATAAAATTTGTACTAAATAATAAATACATAATAAATTAATATGGTAAATATAGAATTCATAATGACTTGAATAAATTTTCAATATTGTTTTTCAATATTTATGCAAAACAACATTATTTACTAAACTGGTTTCGTTCGAATTACAAAAGCCGGTTCGGTTCATTAACGGTTTTTCGGTTCGGTTTAGTATTGCATAACCGAACCGAACCGAATTTTTTCGGTTTTTTCAAAACCCTATACCGAATCAAACGGTTTACTCGGTTTTCGGTTTTTTTTGGTTCAGTTTTTTAGGTCGGTTCGGTTTTTCGGTTTGGTTTTGCTCAGCCCTAGTACTCAGTTTGTTTCTTCAGCACAATCAAACAATCCTGAGTCGTGACTAACATTTGAGAATCATTTTTCCAATGGTAGTTTACATAATTTGGTGGGAACTAAATCGGCAGTTACATGGTGAGATTCATAAATTCATGGAGAAGAAGCGATTAGTAGTGGAGATTTGTCTAGCAGCTAGGAATTCGACAGAATCACATGAAGATGCAAATGAGGAGACAAATGGTTCATAATGTAATAAACGGGTGTGATGTAAAGTAGGGGATACGATGTTGTTTGGTGAGATTTAGTGGAAAGTTTAGTTGGCATGTGGAGTATAAATCTGAAGTTGAAGTAACATAGAAGGAGAATTTTACATTCTTTCTATTTTGGGAATAGTAGTGAAGTTTGCCTATTTTTAAATTAGCTTATTTTGTATGTATTTCATTTTTAAAAATTGTGTTTGATTTGGTTCAATTTCTAAACTTCATTTAATTTAATCATTGAGCTATAAAAATAACACTTGCCTAAAAAAAACTAATTATAGTAAAGGTGATGATTAAAAAACACTGTTAGTTTAGTTTGAAACTCTTTATGGAAGTTTTACAATTACAATAATTATGATATATAAAGAGTGTATTGCAGAAGGAGAAACAACGATTTATGAGTTTCTTAACTTCCAAGGGTTCCTTCCCGAGAGCCTAGTCGACTGCCTAAGGTCATTCAAGTTTAGAATTTTGAGATTTCACTAATATCTAATTCTGGGCTAGTAATACTACTCTTTTTCTCTTTTCTCTTCGAGAACCGCACTCTCTCCAAGGGAAATTTGAGCTTCACTCTCTCTGAATAAAGCAGAAAATGACGCAGCTTGTAAATAAGATGTGATATACCAAATAGGAGATACAACTTAGGCTTGTATAGCATCTTCTAAAACTTCTTTTGGTAGATCGCACAATAGATAACACAAGCTACGACGAGCATATACAGTTGCGGACCCCGTTGGGGTAAATTCTATAAATTGTAATTTCATTAACTTCTTGTATTAGCTCATAGTTAAGTTAAGTAAATTATACAAGTTTGATTCAGAATTTGATATCACAAACAAACCTTTGTGTAGGATTCAATCGCAGTATTCAGTCAAATTATATAATGTGTTGTATGCTGGTTTTACTTAACTTTATTTTAAATCAAAAAAAAAAAAACTTGAAAAAAATAATGTATATTATAATAAAAATAAATGATCCTCAAGAATCCCTACACAAGTTTTTTTTGGCTTGATATGTAGTTATAGTTGAATCGAGCCGAGTCAAGCTCAATCCTGGAAAAAGAATTAACCAGTCGAGCCCAAACTTGAATGCTAAGCCTTGTTTCAACTTAATCTGAACTCTAAAATATTTCCAAGCCGAGCCTGAAATAGCTAGAGGTCGACTCAATTTGGTTCTTTTGCAGGACTATACATTAGGGTTTTTTAGGTCAATCTCCATTATTTCTAGGCGTATTTCAGAGGATGTGACGATTTTTTTCGGCATAAGGTTGATGCTTTTATGTACCATATGTTATATCCATATCATATTTGTGTTATATGTGAAAAAATACTATTGTCCTAATTAATGAAAATTAAACAATGATTATGATATACGTTAATATAATCAAAATTGAGCTATTTAAGTTGTTTTTAGCATTACTACTCGAGCTATAAGTGTAGTATCAAGACTGAATAAGATATTGTAAGAAATATCACAATTATTATCGCAAGAAAGAGTATTGAGATGAAGAGGTGAAGATCATACTCGAGATAAGGATAAAAAGAATGATCAAGATAACATGGTGGTGTTGCCTAGGGTGTGATAAAATAATAGAATAAAATATAGATAAACGATGCACAAATCACCCTAGATAAGCACGGTACTGCAAGTATTACAGGACGTATGCAAGTTTTAATGATAAGAAAGTTCGTTCTCAGGGACTTAGTGTGTTATTTGAATGAACAATAATTAAGAGTAGCAAGTAATTAATTAAAAGACAGAAACCAAATAAGATTGATTGAGAGATAATTAATTAAACTAATGAAATTAAAGACAATAAAATAAATACGAAGAAATATGAGATGAGAGATATAGCTTAGGTTCTGCTGGTATGCACTAATCCTTCTAATTCTTTCTACCAAATTCTAGTTAATAAGGGAGATAATAGCTCTTAAATACTTAGTCAGGATTCTAAATTCCCTCTCCTAGACCTTGAGAGCGACCTGGGGGGCTACGGGCTACGGCACAACCACGATGCAGTATACGCTTAGGGTTATCAAGCGCTACCAAGGCCCTAAGTAATTCAATTCCAAACATGGTGATAGTGGTGAAAACATACCCTAGTGACTATCTAATTAGAATCAGTGTTGCAAGACCAATATCGGACAATAGACGTTATGTGGTGTTTCAATAATTAGACACCCCTTTCGGGTGACCATCTAACTACTATTAAGAAAGCTTAAAGTGACCAGGTTTAGGACAGGCAATAATTCAAAACACATAAACAAATATATGAGTAAGCAGCTAATATCAGATTAAAACGTATAATTCCCAAAGAAACTTAGATAGAAAGAAAATAGAATTCATAGATTATACATAATGCAAAACCCAAGCTATGGGAAAATTAGTTCATACCTGAAGGAAATAAACTTAAAAATTGAATAAAAGACTTCATCTTGCTCTCTGCAATAACTCTAATGATATAAACCCTAAGGACTAATTTATGTGAGGCAAGGATGATTTACAAGTGATATAAGGGTGTATTTATAAGTGTAGAGAAGCCCTAATTTGTTTTCTTGGAGTAGAAGACAAGTAATGGACTCCTAGCCCAAATCAAATTCGTAACCCTAAAATATAGAATCAGCCCGGTTTTTTTTTGGTCATAACAGCTTCAATATAATGTTAATACAAAAACCAAGATTAATATCAACTATAATGGTGATTTTGAAGTGAGGATCTTGCACATAATCAAGGATAGTTGTAGCCGAGAAACTTCTACGACCTCTGTCTTTATCACTATCTGGAACATCTGGTTTGTTAGAATGAAGACCTTATTTGAAAATACCAAATAGAGTACAAAAGTGATTATCATATTAAGGGACAACCTTAAGAAAAGATTATTTGGTAGTGATTGGAATGAAAGTAATGTTGTGACTTTAACACATGAAGGACGATCATCTTCCTTAGTTTAAACTCAGATTTGTGTGTGTGTGTGTGGTGGGGGGGGGGGGGGGGGGGGGGGCTGGGGGGACCTCAAATCTCAACATCTTCTGTAATATCCCTTTTGTGGATGAGTTGGAGATTATAGGTATTGTTATCGTTGGTATAGACAAGGCTTATACGTCGATCTTATGTAAAGGTAACATCATTTGGTGTAACTCGGTTATTGAAGTAGAGACGACGATAGTTTTTTTTAACATGTCAAATGGTAGACTCTTTCAAATAGCAGATGCATATTTCATAATCACCACATACCTAAAAATACATCTAAATCTAGTCAAAAAACTTAGTTTCTCATGTAAAAATTAAAATTTTGGTTGCAAATAGATTTCATAATTTCTTTAAACATGTTATTATGATTAGAAATGTATAGATCGATATTATGGCTAGATGTTTTAGATGTAAGTATATAACATCTTTTGAATAATTGGTTATCCATCTCTTTTTCCGATTTGATCATTGAGACTTAGTAACCGGTCTGCGATCGGATACTCTTTTATAATAATTTCTTCACCTTTTAATAATATTGATTGATTACACTTTAGTCTACTCTTAATATTTTGCTATTTGTCCAATCGCTAGTAATGATAAAAACGATACTCAAAGATCAAATCATAGAAATGGGGGAACCCATGTGTAGATTTGGCCTACCTGTCCAGCAACGTGATCTCAGTGCTATAGACCATTTTTACGATTTTGATGTCCCAATATCACGTTGCAAAAAACAGCTAGGATTGGGCGGGCTATGTGCCTCCTCTAATTTATGACAAAGGAAAAAAGGTGCCTCCTCTAATTTTAGAATTCTTTTACTAATTTCCTCCATTAAAGAACTTATTATGAAATTTATTTTCACTCTTATTTAGTAAATTTTAACTTATCTTTATTAACTAACAATATAGGTATATGATGATAAATATATCTTTTTATTTTAACAAAGAAAAATATATCTCTCTTACGGCCAAAATTTATAATTTTAGTAGAAAGGTTTTTTCTTTTCTTTTACATGTAAAAAAGCATAAAAACTAATAGTTTCTAATAGATTAACTCGAAAAGGTTATATGACATTATTATATGCGTACTTATTATTATTTTTGTATAAAATAGTTACACTAAAAGCAAGAAAACAAAAGTATTAATAAAGGTTTGTGATTTATACAAGTTTACTATTACATTTGTACTTGATCGAACATAAACAAAAACATATATGCTAGAAATCATGAATTCAACCTCCGACGGTGGTAACTAACAAGAAAAATCAAGCTAGAAGCACAATACAGAGGACGAGAAACATTTCAACCATATGATGGTGTAAATTTATATGAGGAACCAACGGATACCAGGATTGTGCAAGTGCATAAACACTCACGAGCTAGAATCGATCATCATCAGGCAATTTTTTGCGACTCAGCTCTAGAAGGGGAAGCTAAAGCGGTTCTGAAGGCCACGGAAATGTGTAAAGATATCTGCAATAAAGAGAATATCATCTTCTCAGATAACCTTGACTTAATTCAAGGTTTTGGGCAACCGTTACTAGCAAATTGGACTGTATAACTGGTGTTGAAAAATAATGCGGAGTTGGCAAACCATTATATAGACGGGGGTGTTTTCGACATCTCCTAAGATTTTTAAAAACTCATGCAAATACTCTTGCCAAAAATGCTAAGCGTATGACCCAAACTTGACATATAGCTACTACTACGGACATTCGGTTCCCTAAACTCGGTATAGGATATTAGAATATTAAAAATATGTGATTTCTTCTTTCAAATAAACAAAATATATGTCCTTTCAAATAAACAAAATATATGTAAAATGAGAGATTTTTATTTTAAGTATAAATGAAAGATTGTATCAATACTCTTTCTAATGTTTTTTTTTTACAATACTCTTTCTAAGTTCTAACCATGGGTTCTTTTTTCTTTTCATTTTTTTTTATCAAAAACCATGGTTCCAAATTATAGGTTTTGTGTCCTAAAAAAAAGTAAAGGTTTTGGTCTCTTAAGTTAAGTCATTTTTTATTTTTATTTTCTTTATCATCATTATATTTCCTTTTCTTTTTTTTCTTTTTGAAACGTAACACAATTTGCTTGCTATCTGGTCAAGTTCAAACTGCAAAATACCTCTCTATTTATGTTCAGTTCCAATTCACATCAAAGTTACCCAAATAGCCGTTATGTTATCTATTCAACTTTTTCATAAAGCAAGCTATTTTTCTCGTGGGCCTCCAAATTAAAAAATGACGACATAGTCCTTGACATATAAAATATAAAAAACATGCACTTGATATAAATAAACATCTCGGAAAAAAGAATATAAATATACATCTCCTTTTGTTTATAATTTCTTAAATTTTTTTTTATTCAAAGAATTCTTATTAATAATTTAATAATTTTTTTAAACCTTCAATAATTTATTTTATAAAAAAAATGTCTAATAAAATAATTATTTATAAAAAACACTTCCTTTATATTTTTTCATACTTTACTATTCTTATTATTAAATATATTATTTTATTTTAATACAATATTAATTTTTAAATATTAAACAAATAATAGTATACGTCACCACTACCACCACCACACCACCACCATGTAATTGACCACCACTACAGCCACCACAACCACCACCACCACAGCAAGCACCACCACCACAATAACAACCACAACCACCACCACCACCTACTACTATTAATTCCATCACACACGCACGCAGTGGCGGATCCAGGAGACAAAATGAGGGGGGGCTTATTATATATATAGAAAATTTGAGGATTATCGTTTAAATTTTAAGTCTATTCAATTAAAATGGATTTTATATTCTATGTGCGGTTAAGAAAAAAATAAGGTAATTGCTATGTTTCGAACTCACAACCTCCATTCTAACTCTTGTAAACCAAGCATAAATATCTGCTAAACTATAACATCTTATGTACACTTTAGTGCAAGAATGAATAATATAAAAGTCGACAGAGGGTTAATTTTTTTTTCGGGCGAAAATTACACTTACATATCCAAAAAAATTACGGGTTCAGGGGGGGCTTGAGCCCCCTCTAGGCCCTAGCTAGATCCGCCAGTGCACGCACGCATCCGTGATTTTTTTTTAAAATCGTCATAACCAGTTCTAAAAAAAACCAGAAAGATAAAAAATTTACATTTTTGGATAAAGCAAATTAATATTAACGTCTATGATTTTTTTTTGATTTTTTTTGGTTTTTTTGGTTTTTTTTTTCCGCATACACGGATTTTCATGTTTAAAACATGAAATTCCATGTTCAAAACATGAAATTCACTGTTTGAAATAGTGATTTTTTTGCAGACACGGATTTTCATATTTAAAACATGAAATTCCGTGTCTACGAAAAAAATTCAAAATATTCCAAAAGAAATTTAAAAATTCCAAAAAAAGTCATAGACGTAAATATTATTTTGATTTATCCAAATATATAATTTTTTGATTTTTTTGATTTTTTTTAAAATTCGTTATGACGATTTAAAAAAAATCACAGACGCGCGCATGTATTTATTTGTTTTATTTTTTTATTTTTTATTTTTTAATTACTATTTGTAGAGGTATTTTGGGTTGAGGCATTTTTTAATAAAGAAACTTATTCTAGGTATTTTTTTTATTGATAGTTTTTTTAATAGGTATTTTTTGATAATTGACTTTTTTTAAATCAAAAAATTTATATGAATAAAGAACTCATATTCTATAAGTACCATCTTATCCCTAATAGATCAGTACCGCGAGCTAAGAATTTTGCTAATTGAGAAAATGGAAAACACACTCAATAACTAAACAAAATATCATTTAATTTTTGTTTTATCACCTAACCGATCATCAAAATTTTATATTTATGAATAAAAAATAAAATAATATTACATTTATACTTGTAGTATTTAATTACTATTAAATTATTACAAATTTTCTTCACATGATTTGATAAAAGTATCCAAGATTAGTAAGATAATGTTAGCACAATCATTTTCGACGGTTATGGTTCCTCTACTGGTAAATCTGCACAATCTTGCAAGTAAACACTATTCCTAAAGTTTCTACTTCCATCGGTTATTGATCGCTAAACTTTCATACTTTCTTGTCCAATAATTTTCTTTTTAAATTCCTGACAACACAGACAACTGAATCAATCAAGTTTGAAGAATCCTATACCGCGTCACATTTTATTTTATATTGATTTTCATGAGGGGAACCAACTTGGGTTAAAGGTTGATCTCATCATTCCAATTGTCTTATTAAACACTATAAAACAAGTAACCCCGGTTAAACAACATAGCAGAAGCAAGATAACGCCTATTTAACAAAATTTAATATGGGTCCCTATAAGGCTATAACAACGTTGAGAGGGAAAGACCCGGGTTACCAACTATAATAAGACCAACCATATTAGAGTCCTCAATTTTTAAAGGAGGGGTGTTTGCTAGCTGGTATCACATGATCTAATATCATTATTAATTGTTGCTAAATGGTCAGTTACCAAACCCAAAAAACTACATTATTACAACTAATCCAACTCCGCCAGACAAGATGAACAACAAATATCATAATATCCTCAGATTTTTTACACGAACCATAATTACAGTATTGTTGAACAAACGAATAATCCAAGCATCAAAGTGGTTGGTAAAAGTTTAGAATAAGGTGCCTTATAGGGCTAGCCATCCAATTAGCAGGAGTGTGGTTGCAATGACCATTATTTTAGATTTTGTCGTTACACGCCCTACAGATAACCGATACCACACATTTTCGCTTAAATCTATTTTCATTCGAAGGGACAACATTATTAGTCGTCTTCCAAATAAAATTTATAATCTTGGGACTAAGTTTTAGGCCCCATATTAATTTCCAAATTTTTTTGGAAGGGAAACCGAGAGGAGTCTCCAGCCTTATTGCTATTATTTATACTCTTTCTCTCTCTCCCATGTTTAAGAAAAAGATAAAATTCTTTTATCAACACATGCCTCAAATACACACGATTCAAAGCAGGGATATATCTACAACTAAGCACATGCAAATAAATCTGAATAAAGTACCTTGCAATATGTTGTGAAAAAATAGTTTGGATAAAATCCATATTAGAGGCAGCTTGCCCAGTAAGAGTCAAATTAGAAACTAGTTTTGATTGACTATTTGTAGAGTTTGATATTAGGGACCCATACATCCTCCCATATATTAATTGCATCCCCATCTCTAATAAAATCAACAAATATTATAAGAATTTTTTTTTTACCATTTAATAAGATTTTCCAACCCTACGATGGACTATTCCCTAAATTAGATTTCAAGAACAAAGAGATATATAAATATTTTCCACTCTAAAGAAATTCAAATCTTGTTTTTGAAAAAAAAAAATCTAAGCATTGGATGCGAGGAGAGCTCTACTAGTAAGGTAGAATTCCTAAAAGCCCAATCCCCCGTCCATCTTGAACTTAGTACTAGTATCCCAACTCGCCTAATGGGTTCTTTCTTTAGTTTTGTTGTCCAAAAAAATTACCAACTAAGTATGCAAGGTTCTTAGTCACTTTGTTTGATATTAAAACCACAAAAAGCAAGAAATTAGGAATAACATTGATCATAAGCTTTATAAGGGTTTCTTTCCCTCTCTTAATAGAAAGTTGTGCCATGAAGATATTTTCCCTACTTTTGTAACAACCCAGTCAAGAGCTTTCACTTTGGACCTACTTAGTCTGAGGGGAGGTACTTACTCAAATCTGAAAAGTTTCTCATATGTGTGCAAAACACTAGTTAACATAATTTTTATACTTTGTAGCGTGTTCTTACTAAAAGAATTTTGATTCTATTCAAGTTGATAATCTGGCCCAAATCAGTACTGTATTGATTTAATATATATCTAAAATTGGGAAGTTTTGCTTGTTAACTTCAAGAAAATAAGTATCATCCCCAAATAGGGCATAAGTTATTAATTATATGAGAATTATTTGTAATTCTAATGCCTTTTAGCATCCCAAATTTTTATTTATTTGATATAAGCGCATAAAGTGCATGCTTTACTGGACGCCAATAATGGGGACAACATGTCCCCTAGTGAGATTAACAAAATGATATGGGACGCCATTAATAAGATCATCATACGAAATAATTCTTACACAACTCATGATTCGACCAACCCATCTCAGGTGGGAGCCTAATTTACATAAAAGAGCTTGAAAGAAGTCTTTTTCGATTCTTTCGTATACTTTTAAATGTTCTATATAACCGCCGCATTGAAAATAATATACTTCTTTTTAAAACTAAGGTGGTGGTAAACCTCGTTATCTAGGAGAATATTTTCAAAATAGAAATATTCCGGGATGAAGGTTGATTGCGATTCATGTATGCAAATATGCATTATAGGTTGCAAGCGTAAGACAAAAATCTTATTTACAACCTTAAAAACTAAGGTTGCACAACTAATATGTCTCAGTTGACCTTCCTTATCCAAGGTAGCTACTTTTTATATCAATCTTATTTAGTGCATTTAGTGGAACTCATATCCCTTTTATTCATCAAAAGGTCAAATAGAAACCTCAAATCATCGATTTTTTTCATTTCCCAATACTTTTGAAAAAACCCTGAAAATCCATCCCAACATAGGTTTTATCAGGATTCAATTTCCACACAACCTTTTTAACTTCCTCCATTGTCTTAGGTTTCATAAGATTAGAGTTCATCTCATAATTATCCTTAGGGTGAAATTTTTCAATGACGTGAACGATGTCACGCTCTCCCATTATTTGGTAAATAGCGGAAAAATAATTAACAATATCCAGTCTGATAGATTTAGGATTTTATGACCAATTCTTATCTTCTACTTTAGCCTTATAATAGGGACATTATGCGTTTGTTTAATAGCCTTACTGATGATCTTAAATTATTTAAGTTTCTCTCTAAGTGTTTTAAATAAGTTAATATCATCAGTAAGGCTATTAAACAAACGCATAATGTCCCTATTAGGTCACGAAACCTGAATTTCTCCGTCGTAAAATGATAGAGGTTAAAATCCTCAGTTACAGACCACGAGGCTAGGGAATTTGGATTAAACAAGGCTATGGCTTTAAAGAAAATTAGTTTTTTTACCTATATAGGTGTCCCATCCATACACAAAATATATATAGACAAGACCTAAACCAAGGATATCATTGATATAGTGGATATTATCTTTTGAGGACGACAAAACAATTTACTTAACCCAATCACGATTAAGTACTACCAAACCTCTAGATTTATGATGTATCCATATTTGTGATAAATTAATCTATTCATGAGACATCATTTTAGGTGTATTACATTCTTATTTAAGTGATTTTTCCCTATTAATAGTTAGTTTCTCAATTCTTGCCTTAATTCAAAGATGATTACTATTAGAGCATTTTTTTTCTATAATTTGTGTGTTAAATCTGAAGCTCTTAGGTATAATGATTATTTTAGATGCCAAATCAATATCAAGGAGTTAAGGAAAGAAGATCCAAGGTGTAATCAAGAGTTAAAAGGAAATAAAGCTAATTTTAAAAAGTGGAAAAGCTACCAAAGTCATTGTCCAGTTGTGAAAACGTCTAATATATATATATTTTTTTTTTTGTTACATGGGTTCCGGGCTAGCTTGCGCGCACCCGACTAATCCCACGGAGATATACATGCCTCCCCATATATATTCTCATGGTAAATCAGAACTAGGTTACCCATGTTCAGGGAGGAGTTCGAGCCTTGTACCTCTTACTTTACACCCGTTAGGGAGGAGATTTGAACCATGGACCTCCCCTTTAAATGCTGAAGAAATAGCAAACCCCAAAGGTCAACCCGTCACTATTATTAAGGAATACGAGTTAGAGTTGGATTTGGACTCTATAATTTGAGAAACACTCTAGATTTTTGACCAAACACCTATATATATGACTACCTACCTTCGCAAACATGTCTTTGCCTTCATAGCCTTTATATTATTATCTTAGAGAGAGCAAGTCGACCTAGAGAGGAAGCAACAAGAGATGAAGCATCACATCATAAAACTAAATCTCTTTTTCTCTATCAATGGGTAATTAGCTATAGATTTATGGCTTAACCATATTTATAAGCTTTTATTCTTTTATTTATTTATTAATTGTTTGGTTTATTATTCTGTCTAAATCCTAGAATACTATTTTGTTGTTTTAATTAATTTGAGCTTGGAGTATATTTGTATTTTGTGCTTTAGCTTATTCCAGCCCTAGATTTAGCCAATCTTAGGACTGTCCTTAGTAGTTGGATTGTCGCCTTGACGGGAGATTCAATTATTGACAACACCACATAATCGTCTAGTGTGTGGTAGTGATCCTGACAAGCTTGCCTAAGTAGATATTCATTAAGGTTTAATTTAACCACCAATATCTCGCAAGGTCCTCTTACCCAAGTCCCGTGGTAGTGTTGAAGTTGCCCTCTAAGCTACACTGGCGGGAGTTAGAAGGATTATAGAAAATCCCGGCTACATATATATTTCTCAATTCACCCTTAAGGTTAGAATAACGACTTATTAAGATAAGCTCATACTAGTAACCCTAAGTTATCTTAATTTCATTGTTATTTAATTATTCACGCAAAACTAGTATTGATCTAATTTTTGTTTTAATCTAAAGATCAAAATTCATCTACGCTTATATTGAACACAAGCTTGAGCTAACTACTTAAATCCCTGAGAACAAACTTTTACTTCCTTAACTATTACTTGTGAACGAATTCTGCACTTGCAGAAAGTTTCTCGTGAATTTCCATAGGTGTGTGATTTTATTATCTTTTTTTATTATTATTATTTATCACACCTTTGGCCACACCAAATTTTTGGCGCCACTGCCGGGGAATTTGTAGTTAGTTATTGTGTTTATTTAGTGACGAAGAATTTATTTGTATTCAGTATTACGTGTTTCCTTTAGTCTCTTTTCAGGTTCCTTAGGTATGGAGAATTATTTCGCATCAATGAATACAAATATGCATGGGGATAGAAATCAAAATTTCTATCAAGAAGGTCCAAGCTACCAAGTTCAAGCTCCACCACAGCACATGTTTAATTTGCAAGAAGGTTCCAACAATTAGGTTTTGCAAATCATGCAATATTTTTCATAAAAATAACACAAGAAAACATGCAAATAGATAAGGAAAGATCCAACAAGCAATCCACAGAATTGGAAACATTGGGGACGCAAGTCACCCAAGTAACTAATACTTTTGCGAAGTTTCAACAAAATCTTCCACAGTTGGTCTGATGTACAACAATGGATCAAGCTCCAAATTCACTGCCATCTCATTCACAAGAAGGACTAAATTATTCAAAATATTCTCTTGAGCAATTCATCAAGATTTTAACTAATAATATGAGAAAAAGTGAAGTGAAGATCCATGCTACTTTATTATTAGTGCAGCTCATGCACTAATAAAATCAAGCTATAAAGCAATGATTAACACAACTCACTCCGATCATTCAACAATTACAACAAGAATCATCTATTGAATTAGGCCAAGCTACAAAGACTAATTACGAGGCCATTCAAACTAGCAATAGCAATGTTAGGTTCGAGGATCCAACCATAGAATAACCAACCAAGCTTATTTTAGATGAAGTGAGTGTTAAAATCAAGATGAGAAAGAGATTGTGAAAGAGTTTGAGCCTTATGTTATAAAGGTGTAAAAAGAACACCACCAATTCCGATGAAGATGGACTATTTCGATTACTTTGGCGTTGCTTCCAGCTTTGCCCAACGTAGACGTCTTGTACTTGAAGAAAAGCTAGAAAAAGAGACAGTTGCACCAAAGATGCAACAACAAAATCGAGCTGAATCGCCTTCGAGTATATCTAGTGAAGAGGAAATTTTAAAAGGGATAGAAAGATTCGAGTTTTACATAAACGAGGTAACAATTGAAGATTGGGATAGTAAAGATGAGGTTGAAGACAAAGGTGCAATAAGCGTTGTGATTCCAACAATAGAATGTGTCTGGAAAAGAGTTAGTTGACGCATCATGGGTGTAAGAGAAAAATAAGTCGAAGGTTCCACCTACACATCCACTTATATCTCCACGACATCTATAAAGAATTACATATCCTAGTGGTGATATTAAGTCTGATACAGTAATAGAGAAGTCAAGCCGAGAAGAAATCAGCATCCCAGCACTCGAGGTAATTGAGAAAGAACCTACTGCACCAAAAGTCTTCAAAGATATTCCTTCCAAGAAAAGTAAGAGTGTAGAGGTTGAGATCGAGACTGTATATTTTACTAAAGAAGGCTTGACAGAAGTTCTAAAGAAGCTACCACCAAAGATGCAAGATCTGGGAGTTTTCTACCTCCAAATCAATATAGGTGGTAACTTCGAAACTAAAGCGAAGTGTGACTTGGGTTTTGCTAGAAATATCATGCCCAAGAATATGTTTGAAAAGTTAGGCATAGGAGATGCCAAAAGAAAAGACGTCACTTCGTTTCTCCTAGATAAATCCACGATAAAGGCATGGGGAGTCATTGAGGATGTGCTTGTCCATGTAGGTACATTAGCTATACCTACAGATTTTGTTGTTCTTGATAGTATTGTGTGCCAATACGTCCCATTGATACTTGGACGTCCATTCTTGGCGACAAGCTGCAGCCTAATCCATATTCATAAGGGAACTGTGACCCTCCGCACTGAAGAAGAATCCAAAACATTCCATTTTGTGGATGAGAAGCATGAGGAGCCACGTGAGGTCCCCACCCTCCAAGTTGTGACCGAAGAGGTTAAAAAGAAAGTCTACCATAAACCTGTGAAGAAAATAGTTAAAAATGAGTTTGGGTTGGAGACGAGGTCTCTTGTGAAGCTCCCAAGCATGAGAATAGGCCACAGTGACTCAAGAATTCGTGGATGGGCCTGTTTTTCATTACCAGAGTTGTTTCAGCAAATGGATTAGAATTCAAGCTAAGAAAGGTCACAAGATTCGGATAGTAGATGTGCACAAACTCACCCGCTGCTGGGGAGGCTATATAATCAAGAGATAAGCGAGGTAACACGTCGAACTCTAAACGATGTTAAACAAAATTGCTTTCCGGGAGACAACCTACAATTTTTTTATGTCGTTGTTTAGATTAGTTAGTTTTTGCGTTTTAATGTATGTTGCAGTAATGAAAAAGGTATGAGTTTTATTGATGTGTAGGTATGAAAAAGTTCGAGTTCAGGATGAAAAACAAGAAAAATATTGAATTAAAGGAGTGGGCAGAGAGATTTTGCGGTGCTCCGCAGGAACTCGCGGTGTACCGTACCCATCAGCGAACATAAATTGCAAAACTTAGAACTAACATAACTTTGCGTTCGGGTATCAGAATGCAAATTTTCTCAAGTGTAAATCGCATATTTTTTCGAGATCTATACAATGGAATAGAGAAAACCTTGATTAGAGATATAATAAAAAAGTTACTACTGGTTTTTGGAAGAGTTGTAGATGAACGTTTTTCCTTTATTCTCATTAGAATCAACTATAGTCAGGATAACAATGTTCAAACCCGTTAGAGCGGCGTGCCATCCTAAATTGTTTTTTGTTGAATTGACCCTCATCGGTTCTTGTTCATGAGGTAATTGAGAATTGTCTAGGCTTAGTATTTTTGTAGACCTCGCTCTCTTAGACGCCTATGATTCTCGATAGCCGCTGAAAGGCTGGGAAAGTTTCCTATATCGACTTCATTTACTGACGGATTATCCACTATCATTACAATGGTGTTTTGTTCATCCACCGCCTCAGCGGCCATTGATTTATTAATGGTGGGTCCCCCAGTTTTGGATGAAGGGAACGAACGATTATTTCAATGCGTCGAAGAAGAAGACTCACTGTCGCAACTATTGAAGGGTCTTTTTTTTAATATATGACAGGTTAGTTGTAGTTTATTTATTTGATATAGTATATCAATTTTTTATCATTTTCTATGTGTTATTTAATGTGTTATTAAATAAAAAAAAATTAATAATTAAAAAAAAACAATTTATTGGTGATAATGAAAAATGATATATATGTATGCAAAAAAAAAAGATATATATCATTATTCTTTCTTATTTCTTTTCAAAAGTTTAAAGTGACTCTAATGTTTTTTGTGGCAAGCTTTAGCTTACTGTGCTGCTCGCTATCGATTTAACAGAAATATGAACCGATATAACAGAAATAAGAACGGTTCCGCTCTTCGTTTTCTTTCTTTTTCTTCACGTCTTATATTATATATATACCCCTTACCTATAAAACGTTCTCATTTATCCATTTCCTCTCTGAGCTCTCTCTCTCTCACTCTAGGATTTCTCTTTTTCTAAGCAATGGCGAAGGACCCTCAGAACGTTGGAGTTGAGAACAAAGCTGCAGTTGTTCCTAAGGATGTGACCTTCACGGCGGTGAAATCTATGCTGTTTGTTGAGGGGGCGAAAGTTAACGAAGCAGTGCAGTTCTACAAAACGGCTTTTGGTGCTGAGGAGGTGAGCCGAACCATGAGCCGTAAGAAGAAAGCTGATGAGGAGCTTCCTCATGTTATCTCTGTTGAGCTTAAGATTGGTTCCGTTTCCATTCTCGTCTCTGGTCTCGCATATGATTCTCCGTAAGATAACATCCATGTTATTCATTGATTTTTATGGTGTTTTTCATTGATTTTTTGTTTTTTTCTAATCTTTGCTGCTGTGTTATTTGACATTTACCTCCACTAATCGTCTGTATGGCGTAGAGTGAAGAGTCCAGGTGCTGGATCTGTTTTCTGGTTGATGACGAAGAATGACGTTGAAGATACAGTTTTGAAGGTGGTGGGTACCAGTGATGTTACGGAAGTAGTAATGGGTAAACGTATAGGCGCGTGTAAGTGTTCAAGTGGGTTATGTGGTGGGTACGTTGCTAAGCTGAAGGACCCTTTTGGTAACATCTGGTTAATTTGTTCCGCGGAAATGAAGTGCGCTAACATCATTTGCACCGGCAAGGCTTTTTGACGATTTAATCATAATGTTTTCAAGTTCAGAAGATTCATTGCTGCTCCACAATTTTAAATCCATGGTCATAGATATAGCAATTACTCCTATAAACTGAATATGTAAAAGCTTATATGTATTGGCCCTCAGATCAAGAATCGTCTTCCCAAGTGTACAAATATAAGCCATTGATTTTTTGCTTTTATTTTGAAGATTTAAAATTGTATTTGCTACTCACTAAAATGCAGTTACTATATATTTTGAGGTAGAACTTAGAAGTATTACTCAATCTTACTTCATAATTTACGAAATCGGAAAGAGAGAACAGGAATGCAAGCGGAGCAAACATTACTAAAGAGACTAGATAACCTTTTATAATACTCCAAAACTTCTAATGCTCCCCTTTTCCAAATATCCATTAAATGTGAATGGGCCGGAATAGGTAGTTTTTGCATTACCTACTATAAAGTAGAAGAGCCAGCCCAGTCCTAGGTAACTAAAGCGCTTTGGACCCAAAATCCCGAAAACTTCAAATAAACATTATATATATATAAACAAAATGCTTAGAGCAAATAGTTAAAATTTGAGTGATTTATAATTGTTTATAATTAGTTATAAATTTGTCTATATATATATTTAATCTTTTTTATTTAGTATTTAGTAGATAATAATTTTAAAAATGTTGAGACCACAAAACATATTAAGACCAAAATACTTTAAGTATTAAATATAATTTTAAAACCTTAAAGTATAGAAACATTTTATATATATATATATATATATTAAATATAATAATTATGATAACAAAATTAAGTTTTTTATTAAAATGTTTGGTTTCTAAATTTTAGAAATTATATTATTTTTATTCACTATTCTTCTAGTAAAACGGAAAAAAAATATTCAATTAGTACGGGTTCTAATTTTTTCCTCGCTTTAGGTACCTTAAAGGCTCATGCCGACTTTGCAAAGTAGTCGTTATTAAGTTTACTTTACTGATTGACAGAATTTAATTACCAACCGCAGCATGTGGCTACTAAAATATCGTGTAATAAGTTTCAGACATGCAATAGTTGAACTTCATTTATTAACCAAACAAAACTCCTTTACCCAAAACGAAAAAGATCAAACCGAAATTGATTTCACTTTGAACTTTAGCAAAGGATAGAACGGAGAGAGGGGGACAATCAGAAATAACATTAGGGCACAAACCCGGGAACGCTTCAAAAGGGAGGAAGCGGGGCATTCTTCGGAAGTGCTTAAGTCAGCATTCTAGTTTAGAGTCACCACACCGCCTTCATTTCACGGTGGCAATCGTGCCGGTCCAGCGATTCCCTTTTTATCGGACCGGTCTGGTCCGGTTCTTGAGAAGGTATGCATAGGGTTCGAACCGTTAAGAAGAACCGAGTAACTGGTTCCGGTCCGGTTCTTACGGTTCGCAACCTTTTTTTAATTTTTTAAACCACAATATTAATTTCCTTTTTTAATTGTTTTTTGTGAACTTCTTTGTTTTTGACTAGTTTTTTTATTCCCTTTCATTTTTCTATTTGTTTTTTTAAAATTCTTAATTTACCTAATTTCTTAATTACATTGTATTTTCTCCATTTGTGTTGTCTATTAGTGATAAAATGTGTAAAACAATGATTCAATGATGTTCTAGTTGTTTGACTATCATGGTTTAAGTTTGACTTGTATTTCTACAAATTAGTTGTTGTTGTTTGTATTTTATACTAATAGACGCAACCTAAAAATCTAAAATCGAGGTTATGTGGTGTTACAACACAATAAACAACCTACATCATACAAGTAAAATACAAAAAAAATACAATTAATTATTACAAACCATTTAAAATAATTGAAATACTTTAAACTTTCAACTTGAGAATACATGCTAAAGAAGAAAAGATAATTAGTAAATATGAAGTGACAAGAATCAATTTCAATTAATGTGGTAATACCAAATAAAAAAAAAACTACAAAACAGCACCTGCTTTAATTCACAAATCAGAAAAAAATTACCCCAGTTTTATTTTTCAAATATTATAAGTACATAAACTTGGCAATTTAATGTTACTTTGCAAATACTAGAAACTTCGGTTATATATAGTAACGAAGTGTCATCCAAAAACCGCCCAAGTGAAATATGGACCAACAAATGAATCTCTTAAAAGTTTAGGGACCTTTTTGCAAAATTTTAGATTTTAACTCATCATTTTATAAACTTATATAAGACTTTTTAAAATCTTTTTGGTCCAAATACTTATTTTATGAAAAATATGGTGCAATTTTGTCAACAAAGATATTTTCTATTAAGTTTGTTCATCATTTTTGTATAAAGGAGGGAATGTTTTGAATTTTTACCAAAGTATCTTGATCCACTATTTAAAATCCGTCAATTCCAAACTACTTGATTTTAGGGACCTCCATTCTCAATTTTGCAAAACTCATGGACTTTTAATTCGCATTATCACAAACTTATAAGGACCGCAATTTTGCATATTCTCAAATTCACAAATTACTTAAATATAGGAACCTCAATTCGCAATTTTACATATTCTCAATTTCTCAAGTTTGAAAAACAAAGGAACACCTTGAATAACACCTAACAACAAAGGAAAATTATCAATACAGGGAAAGATTCTCAAAAACCAGGGACTTAAAGTCTCATTTTCGAAAACATATTAACATATTTCGCATAACATAAGGACTTATCATGAAAAATACACTTAACACTTTGAATTACAACCTCTAAATCACATGAACCAGTAACAGTTTCACTAATAGTAACAATTAAAGTTCCAATTCATCAAAGTCAAGCACTAATAGTAACAATTTCACACATAATAGGGACTTTCTCTTACAATTTCAACAAAACATGGAATGATTTTATCATTTTCGAATACATGGTCTACTTCCCATAACATAATCACACAACTAAGGAAAAATATGGAGCAATTTCGCACAACAAAAGGACTTTCCATATCAATTTCACACAAACAATGGACCATTTTGAATTACAGAATCAAGTTTGGCTTAAAATTGGGACTAAAACAATAATTTCTACATAACCTAGGGACTAAAAAGAAATTTACCCATAACTCCATCACCATCCTCCAATCCAAATCCAGAAAATCATCATAAGAATCCTGCAAATCACCGATGCATAACATAAATCAACATAAACATCTCAATCTTTATCAGAATATATATATAGAAAAATATCAAATGAAAACTTACACTTTTTGAAACTTCCATAATGGCTTTAAGATTACAACATAAAACCAGCAAAGATCCCATTAGATGAAGATAACAATAACCGAAACCCACCATGGCGTAATCAGACAATATAATAGACCATTAAATACAAATTGTCTTACACAATAGATAGTTTAGATTACAGATTCAAGATTTGGCGTAAAGATAAAGATGGAGTAGTTGAGAGATTAATTAGAACGAGATAAGAGATGGAGTAAATGAGAGAAGAGATGGGGACGCATAGGGTGGGTAAGGAAAAAGCTAATGGGACGCGTGGGGTGGGTAAGGGAAAACAAAAGGGTGGTGGTATTTATTAAAAATATATTATTATCAGTTCGGTCCGGTCTAAATGTATAGGCTTTTTTTAAGGGAATCAGACTGATATGACCTGGATCAGTACGGTTCGGTTCCGCACTGTAGCAATGGTTCGTTCTGGTCCGTAAAGACCGGTCTGATAGCCAGGCCGACCTTCATTGCACCTGCTGCCGTTTGCTCCATTGCATACCCATCTTAACAAGACTTATTTCCACCATTTTTTTATTTGAAGTATTTTTTAACCATTCTTTGAGAAATAATTTAAAATTTCCTAATTTCGTGAATTGACTATAGATATATACTTGTTATAGAGTTCAAATATATGATATTATGGTTCTTGGTTAAATTATAAGAAATTTAATAATTTATGTTCAAATTATAGACCATTTTGACCCTAAAATGTGCGCTCTTTATGATTTGTGTTATTGTAATTTATGTTAGTTTGTGATTATATTATAGGAAATATTCATAATGGTTAACTCATGTATATTGATTAAATTTCACAATATAAGGATTCACATTATATGCACTATATAAGTATATTTATCTAAATTGTATCTTGTATGATGAAATGCAGTCATGGATCTACTTATTGATAAAGAGTAGATTAATACAAAGGATAAGGATAACTTAATTTCTACGAGAGGTGTAAAAAAGTTCATAGCATTAACATTTAAACACATGGATAGTACGAATGTCATTCAATGTTCGTGTAACATTTGTTTGAATAATAGAAAAACTTATATTACAGATGCATACACTAAAATTTTGAGGAATTGAGTTCTATCATCATGTTTGGTTTGGACGAAATACGGTGAAATTGAAACAATATTGTGTGTTGAGTCAAACAATATTGTAGTTGAAATATAGTGAATGTTTTAGATGATTTGAGAGGTATTGTTGATGACGTAGACACGACGAAGGTAGACGAGCATGTTCCACGAAGAAACTGGCATTGTTTTGATGTGTTGTTTGTAAAAATGAAAACTGAGTTGTATCCCGGTTTCACAAAAATGGTTCATTGAATTTCATTGTGAAGTTGATTCACATCATTGTAAAGAATAAATGGACGAATATCTTCTTCACGGGACTCCTACAGTTGTTGATCTGTGTTTTCCCCTACAGGCATACTTTGCACATACTGCATGAAGAATCTAAGAAGAAGTTAAAAAGGTGGGGTTAGGGTACGATACGATTGATGTGTGTTTGAACAACTATGTTTTGTACTGGGTGGAGTACTTAGAATTCAACCCTAGTCTGGTTTGTAAGGTATCTATGTGGGATCCTAAGAAGGGGAAAAGGATGGCGCATAAAAATTTACGATATTTTACCCTTGCCTTTAGGTTACAACAATTGTATTATTGGACACACAGTTCAAAGGATATGACTTGGCATAATATTGGATAATGTACATATTAGGATGTATTGAATCATCCACATGAGCAATTAGTTGGATGATGTTTGACAAACGATAGACAGAGTTTGCTAGAGAGCCTCGTAATGTTTGTTTAGATTTGGCTAGCGTTGGGTGTTATCCATTTTCCGGGAAAAATAATTTGTATAATGATGTCTCCCTAAATGTTCTAATTTTATACCTTTGGGAGACATCATTTTTGGTGTTTATTTGACTATTTAGATAGACTTTTGGTGCTAATATGCAATAATCCGGAATTTCCATTTTATTTCTAGTAATTTTGATTTATTAAACTTTTGCGCGTAATCTTGTGTATTTTAGTGAAAAGTTTGTAGGTTTTAATTATTAGCTAGGAATGGAATCCGAGAAGAGAGTCAAAGATCGTGATATGGAGTCAAGACTTGAAGATAAATCCTGAAAGAATTGTTTTTAGAGCTGCAAATCTATTTTCTAGGCCAAAGATTGCTGATTTCAAGGCACTTAAGAGAAGATTTAGCCGCTGACCTTTGAAGAGAAAACATTCCTTATCGAGTCACAGAACTTTAGCAACTGGAACCAAGTCAATCGGAGTCATAACAAAGCGGGAAAAGCCGTTTTAGTGAAGGTGTATCAGCAGTTACGGGATTTTGGGCTTAGAAATTGGGCTTGGACATTTAATTATTGATTTATTCTTAAGTCCAAGCCCTAATCCGTTTTTAACATTATAAAAGGGCTTTAGACTTCTATTTTCACACACCCTTTTTCATAATACAACATACGCTTAAGAGTCAGACACCAGAGAAGAAGCTAGAGGCGGGAAGAGAAGAAGCAAGAGCTGGAGACTGTCTATATCTCCAATTCTCAGCCAATTCAATTCCGTAATTAGGTTCTTTTATTTTATTCTGTAAAACATGATGAACTTATTTGTTTCTTTAGTTTTTATCTTTTCAATAATTATGAGCTAAACTTAATTAGTGCTTGAGAACGCATAATGGGTTAATCCCAATTTGATTTCGTTTTATACATTTGAATTTGGGATAATTATTATTTAAATCAAATTGGGTAAATTGTATTTTTCTTTAATTTGCACTTTATTTACTATTTCTAACCTGATCAATCAATGATAGGACTTAGTATCTAAGCTATTCCAATTAGTGGCGATTGGATCGCCTTGACGGGAGGTTTAGGTACCGAACTAGTTAACGAATGTAGGTTAGAAATTATTTGACTCTGACGAGCTTGATGAAACCTATGGCCTATTGGATAATTTAAACTTAAACACTTGAGAGTGGACTATAATCACCTTGACGGGGTTTGTAGCACTTGAGAGTTGCTCCTTAGTCCACCCTGACGGGGGTAAGGAGAATATAGAATCCCGACCAATACAAATTTACCAATTTACCCCTTAAACAATGTATGAAATGAATGATAGTTAGGAAAACCCTTGCGTTTCTCAAGTACTGCCTGCTCATACTTGTGTCTTACCTTTATTTACTTGCGTCTTAGTTATTCATTTACACTTCCGCATTAGTCTTAATATCTTAGGAATTAGAAAACCAACCAATCAATCATATTATCTTTTATTTGCTTTCATAAGTGCAACCAATCATTATTCGATGAGCATTGTAGTTGACCAAACCGTCCCTGCGAA
Organism: Nemophila menziesii; assembly: GCA_029959085.1. NCBI lineage: Eukaryota > Viridiplantae > Streptophyta > Magnoliopsida > Boraginales > Hydrophyllaceae > Nemophila > Nemophila menziesii. Next base: position 10,870,221 of record JARWIR010000021.1, read on the forward strand.
CGATCCTAGAATCACTTATTACTACTTGGGACAACCGTACACTTGCGGTTGTGGTTCGATTACTTTTTGCATTTATTTTAGAACACACAAAGGACCACCATATAACATGTGCCTAGTTGTATTGACCACTTATATATTTCCACTGTGGTTATGTAGGAAAGAATCCATGTTCATGTTAATGTTATTGATTTTGGGTTTGCGTTATCCATGTAGATTTTTGGATGTTTATTTCATCTTATGACAAATTATTAAACATGTTGGAGAATTAAAGATGCATAGATACATGGAAGCGTGAATAAGGAGAGGTACCCCCAAAGTGTTTAATGATTATTACAGCTTGGAATATAAGGGGATTCACCATATCCCATAATAAATGAGGGGTTATTAACCCCATTCAAAGAAAATGTATTAATATTATTGGCATTTTGGAAATGGAGAGTACTCAAGGTAGTGTTAATGAGTTTATGCGCACCATGCTTCGAGGCTGGGAATACGGTGATAACTTTAGTGTAATTAATCATGGGAGGATATTGCTTGTTTGAGATCCGGATAAGGTGGTAGTATAAATTATCTCTATTACACCTCAAGCGATTGTAAAATGGTATGTATGGCAACACCTCTAAATCTCTATATTTATTTTATGTATGGGTTAAATAGCAAGATTGAGAAAATGGACTTGTGGAAGGACGTAGTTGATCATGTGGCTACTTACGATGCACATTGTCTTCTATTTGGAGATCTTAAAAATATCTTGTCTCACACAAGAGGAAATGGAAGGTTAGATAAAGTGAGTGATTATAGTGAGTTTGAGGGTTGTTGTAACACACTTGGGTTAGAAGATTTACAATATTTCAGTCAATTCTTTATGTGGAACAACAATCATATTCTCATTTTTATTGAAAAATTGATGGAAATGGGAGTCTTGCATCTTTGAATCACTATGTACATTTGGTTTTTTTTCCAAATATAGTGTTTCAAATCATTCGTCGTGCATTGTGTCTTAGTTCTTACAAAATTTTACTAGAGTGGGGTCTTTCCGGTTTTTTATATGTGGATTGATCAAGAAGAATACAGAGAGGTGGTTAGCAATAGATGGAATAGGGAGCATTTTGAAGGGACATAGCAATATATCGTATGCAAGAAGCTTAGAATTTTAAATCGAATTTGAGAGGAATAAATAAAAAGCATTTTCTAATATAGTCGAGAGAGCTAAAAGGGAGAGTGAGGTATTGGAGGAATATGAGATTAGACTCCAACAAAATTTGGAGAATAATGTAAATTTGATGAAATTGTGGAGTTTCGAAAAACGACTACAATGTTCGAGAAGGTGGGAGTTAGCTTCCTCCAACAAAAGGAAAAAACTGGGTATAAATTTAAAAGTAATCGATGTTCAAAACTTTTTCATGGTATTATGTAAAGTAAAAACGGAGGAGGTTTATTTCTACAGTTCAACTCGCATATTGTGTCAAAAAATACATCAAAATGGCTAGATGAACAGGAGAGTTGTGATATAAGAGTGTTATATGGATTAAACTCTGGTTCTTCTACATTCGTTTGCAACATCAATTTAAATTTGGTGCCATTTTTGATAAAAAAAATGTATTTGAACTTATGGTGCACCTTTGGACTTCTAGGTTCAACTCGTGGTCTATGTTCGGTTTTCCATAGGTTCTTCCTTGTCTTTACGGCTCCTTAGATCTTGTTTGAGACTCTAAACACCTCGTGTTCCTTTGAGCTTAACCGATAATACAAAAAACACCTCAAATGTTCCTAAAATACGTGAATGGTTAACGTTAGATAAAATCTCGATTTAAACCAAATAGTGGGATAAATCCCAATTTTAAGTTCTTAAACGCCTATAAATGATATCTCGTATCTATAAAAACTCGTCTTACAATGTGAGACATTAATCATCTAGTAAAACCAATAATTCAAATGAAGACAAGAAGAAGTAGACACTTGGTGCATCTATTAAGCAAGGTGTTTGATCAATGGGATTTTCCCATCGACATATGATGTTGGATATCGACAATACCGCGCTTACGATCCCCAACACTTTTTTCCTATCAACTTGAAACTCAAATGCTTTCTCATAAGTAGTCTTATTGTAACAATAAGTAAATCAGAGAACTTCTCAACCAAATAAGAACACTCCCATTTGTGATACTATCTTCCTTACTGCGAGAGCTTCATATACAACCTATGTTGTAGAAACCCCCGTCTAGGAGGGCTTAGGCCCCGCTTAGGCAAAAACTTTACCCTTAGCCCCTATGCCTAGTAATAATGTTGAACGTTTTTTTCTAGCGCCTTAGACACCATGGAAGAGATACTTTGCACACCTAGGCGTCGATTAATGGCAAAAGATGATCGTCTAGACTCTAGACTTTTTTTTTACTCTTGAGAATTCTTAGATAGATATTATATATATAATTTTAGTATTTTTTTAATTTATTATATTACTGCTAGATAAATTTTATGACTTATATAGTTAATTAATTAAAGTTACTAATATATATTACTAAATACATAAAATTACATACTATAATTCAAAACCGCCTAATTCTCCCTAGACCCATTATAATCCTTAGTGGCGGATTTATGTGGGGTCTCGGGGGAATAAGCCCACCCGGACCTTGAGAATTTTAAAAATATATGTGTAATTTTTTTTGGAAAAAATAACTAACCCTTTTAGTATTAAGTAATATTCAGTGTTCAAAACAAACATATAACTTGTTGGTCTAATGGTAAGCGTTTGGTAGGGGTGAGCAATACGAAACCGAACAACCGAACCGATCCAAAAAACCAAAAACTGACAAAATCGTTCGGTTTATATAAGCTTTTTAAAAAACCAAAAAAATTCGGTTTGGTACGATTTTTCTATGCTAGACCGAACCGAAAATAAATACAAAAACAAAAACATTCTTGAATTTAATTTATATTCTTAAAGATATTATGACAATGGGATAGAAAATTGAGTAAAATTAAAAAAAAATGTTCATATATGACATGCACCGCGCCTAAAAATTGTCATAATATGCAACATATTTTTACACAAGTCATTAGTATATATATTTTAAAAATTCATTCGTTTATTAATATTTGTTGAAGGTAAAACATACACATTAAATTTTATAAATATTCCTTTGAAATTATTTGTTTACGACTAATATTTAATATTTGAATTCCAAAAATGCAATTTCCTACATGGATCAATAGCTGGAAATTAAACACTTCATATATGGAACATAAAATATCTCATGTAAACGCCTTTGAAATCTATCCAACTATCGAATTGAACACATACCAAAATTGAAAAAAACCGAACATATAGCGAACCGAAAACCGATAAAACCGAGCTGACAAAAACTGTTTGGTACCGACACCTTTAAAAACCGAATCATTCGGTTTCGGTTACGGCAAAAAACTGAGCCGAACCGAACCATGCTCACCCCCAGCATTTGGTATTAGTTATTTACTAGTCTAAGTTTAATTCTCGACGTAAGCAATTTTGTTTATAATCTGAAGTTAAAATTAGCCCTTGGGGTTCGAAACCGCATTTTACAACATAGTATACGACGTTTCCTTTTGTGAGGTTTTGGGTATTCAGTATCTTCGTTATTCATTGATTTTCACCGACTTGGGATTAATAGATTATAGTGCATGTATTCAATGGAGCAGCCTATAAATATTCAAGCATTTTTTATAAGATCTAAAGTTAATTTGTTTATACAATATAATTTTTTAATAATTTAGTTAAAATTTAACCAGATATTCATTAGATCAGATTACATCTAATTGTTTTAAATAATTTTTATGGTTAATCTTAGAGCAATTACCAAATATAAGTCAATGGGATAAAATTATTTTTAAACAATGTTTTAAAAATGTGTCATATTTTATCACTTTTAAAAATATTATTTTTAAATATTTTACTAGTTCAATAGATATTTAATAAATTTAAAGATTAATTTAATATTTACAATAAAATTCCTAATTTATGATATAAGTATAGTTTATTTAAAATATTCAAATTATTTTTAAAATCTACGAATATGTAACAAAATTAGTAAAATTATAAAAAAAAAACGCTTTGAAAATGTAAAGTTTAAAAATTATATTTCTTACAAGATGAGAAAAATGTGATCTAAAAATAATTTTATCGAATAAGTAATAATCTATTTTAAGTAATTACTCGTAATCCTTTTTTTTTCAATAATTACTCGTAATCCTGATTCACTTGATGTTACACGGACATTGGAACAAAAAAAAGGTGTTACACGGATTTAATTTATTTTCCAGATGTTTTTTGAATCAATAATCCAACCTAAAAGTCAATTTTGTTATCAATATACAATTTTCTGACGAAAAAGTCAATACTTTCGAGTTATTTGTCAGAATATACCTGACAAGAAAAGAAATGGCAAAACTATACCACGTTTCAAAGTAATTGCAAGGGTATACCATTTCGGTAACCCAGTTACCGAATTGAGAATTTCGGTAACCCAGTTACCGAATTTCTCGTTTTTCGGTAACCCAGTTACCGAATTAGTACCGTGTGCTTTGCGCGTGCACCGCCTTCCCACCTCTATAAATACCTCTCCTCCTCACTCTTTCCCTCACTCCAACCTTCTCCATCAATTTCTCTATTCTCTCACTCACTCCATCCTTCTCTATCCATTTTCCAAGCTCTCCTCTCACGGTAAGTGTCTTCACTTTTCTTTTATTTTCTTTTAATTTATTATATTGTTTTATTTGTAATGTTTATTTGTTTTATATATTTTAGATTTACAATTTTGATCCTCCTCTTACATCATCTACGGGAAAAGGTATGTTTTTCTATCTTTTTTTTTTTTAATTTTAATTATTATTTAATTATTAATGTTTATATTTTATGTAGAATTGTAAAACTTAAATTAGGTTAATATTATTATAATTAGTTGAAATATTATTAATGATAAGATATATTACTATATTATATATTTTTTTTAAGTTAAATAAATTATTGTAATATATTTAGATTTATATTAGTTTGAAAAAAAATGCGTTAAATTTAGGGTTTTTTTTATAATATTAGTTGAAATAATTTAATTTTAATTATTTTAGAATTGTTTTATTGAATTTGTTAGTCAATTATTTTAGAGTGTAGGAGTATAGTTTTAAAAAATTACATTATTAGTAATTAGCATTTTAAAAAATTACACGATTTATAACAAATATTTGTGTTATATTAGGAATTTAAAGATGTATACCTCACAAGGTTCACAGGGTGAGAGTAGTAGTAGTTATGAAGCAACTTACGATAAATTTTTTTTATGGCTTCAAGACAACCATAGGAGCTCTAAGATATTTGAGGTAATTTTAGTTGTTGTAAAATATATTGTTTATGTAATTATTATTTATTTTCTACTTATGTTAATATTTATATATCAGGAGAAAGATTATGATTACTCAATGAAGTACTATAGAAATGCGCCATGGGCATTGGAAGACGTTCGAGTCAGGCAAATTGTCACGGATGCGGGTTTCGGGTGTATTCAGTCATATGGGAGTACAATTTTAGACCATGCACTATTAAAGGCATTAGGCGAGAGATGGCGGCGCGAGACACACACATTTCTCATGCGTGGTGGTGAGATTACAGTGACCTTGCAAGATGTTGCAATGATTTTAGGAGTGCCTATTGATGGTGAGCCCGTCATCGCTGTCAACACTGATGAGGATCTTCATGACATGTGTGATCGACTACTAGGTGCCTCTTCAAACTATTCACGTAACAAAAAAATGAAAAGCGTGAAGTCGAAGTGGCTGGTAACGAATTTTCAAGACCTACCTGAAAACCCTACCCAAGATCAGATAATATTTCAAGCACGTGCGTACATATTATATGCACTGGGTATGCTCTTTTTCCCTGATGCTTCAGGTAATACTGTTAATCTGAAGTACCTGCCACTTCTCGAGGATGTGAATGCCATCGGGGGATATAGCAGGGGCTCGGCAATTCTTGCTGGGTTGTACTCAGCATTGTGTGAGTGCACCGTACATGCTGGAATTCATACGTTTAAAGGATGTGCTATCCTACTCCAGGTAAATTCTTATTTTATTTATCGGTTTTCAATTCTTATTTTATATCCTTAATTTTTAAATCATTTTATATGATACAGATTTGGTCCTGGGAACACTTTCATGTTGGTCGTCCGGTAATGAAAATGTTTTACGAGGTTCATCAGAAATGTTTTGCCTCATTGTAAGTAGAAACAAATAACACTTTATTTACCCAGTATTTTTTTAGTTACAATGTTTCGTTGTGTATGACTTTTTAGTTGGTACGGAGATAAAAAATTTACTCAAAGTTTGAAAAGTTCTCAATTACAGCTATATAGAGATGAGTTTAAGCCGCGGGGAAGCCAAATGGCGTATCAGGTATGTAAGGCTTTAACTAATATTTTGTTTTTGTAGTCTATGTTTTAAACAGTCCATAAATTTATTGTAGATGCACCTAGTTACTGAAGCCGCTATTCGAGATACACGAGAAGCAGCTTCGCACGTTATCCGATACGGTGATCGTGGTTCACAAAAATGGCTTAGGCAACGGGCAAATAATATGAGGAGTTTAGGGTTGCACGAAGAACTAGACGGAATATTAAATGAGTTCGCTGGCCTATCAATTTTACCAGATAATGTATCTCCACCACCGCCTGAAGGTTCTTCGTCTAGACGTGTGCGATTTAGAAGGGATAATCTATGACTTAATTATGTATGACTTAATTTATGTTACTTGATTGCTTGTTAAACACTACGTTTTATTTACTAATGTTTGGTGCTTGTTTGATTCGCAAATATTTACTAAAAAGTTAATATTCTCATTAAAACAATAGTTAAGATTACATAAAACATCACAAAAATAATCATGCTTTGCACGTTTTCCTATTGTGACCAGGTTGCTTGCATTTGCCGCAGTTATTGCTACCAGTTTTTTCTCTTGCATCCATTTCATTATGAATGCGAGCCGTCTTTCTTCGACCACGTTTAGTAATAAATCTACTAGGATCTCCCACAACCTCGACTCCCTCATAATTTGGCCAATAATAGGGGTCATTCATGACGTTAAAGCTCGGCAGCCACTGTCTGTGATGTGCTTGGCTAGTAAAGTACGGGGATACCATATCCTTTTCACCCAAATTCCAACACGCACCGACTGTCAGTGCATGTGGACATGGTATGTGAAATATCTGCCATTCTCCACAATCACAAGAGCGGTCATTAAGATTTACCCTGAAAAGTCCTGGAGCTACCCTTCCTGCCGACGTGTATTCGCGGTGTGCCTCCACTTCGTATAGACCCTCCAAATGGTTGAAACCTATGAATCTACACTTCCTGGATTTTGCAGTACTAAGATCGATCAAATTCTGTATGATAAACGGAAATGTTTTCCCAAGATTCTCTGGAAGGCCCGTGTCTTTACGTCTAAGTGTGAAATAATCGTTTGACCGATAGAATGTTAGCAATACGATTGCAGTCATGGGCAACCCTCTAGATCCTTTCATCACGTTGTTGAAAATTTCGGCCAAATTTGTGGTCAAAACACCATATCGGTAACCTCCATCGTGCACGAGCGACCATTGTTCGAGGGGAATCCTCTCGATCCATCTCTTGTAGGATGATGTTTTACAAAAATGAGCATATTCTTCTTCAAATTTCCACTTGCAACTGCGACTCGCCATTGTGTACAAGAATTTTTTCATCGTGGTGTTTTTAAATCTGGTGTTGAAATTACTTACGATGTGACGCACACAAAATCGATGTTTAGCAGTCGGCAAATGTATTCTCACCGCCTGAATAATGCCAGCATGTCGATCAGACATGATACAGAGATCACGTTGCGTTACGAATTCTCTCAAACACCTACAAAAGAAACCCCACGAATCCGCCGTCTCGCTATCGACTATGGCAAAGCATAAGGGAAAGAGGGCATTAACAGAATCGTATGCGACAGCGACGAGTAACTTACCGTTGTATTTTCCGTATAAATGAGTACCGTCAATACTCAACAACGGCCTACATAATCGGAAACCTTCAATAGCGGCTCCAAATGCCCAAAAGACCATTTCGAATGTTGCGGTGTTTGTGGAATGCTGGACGAAACGATGATTAAATTCGACAACACTTCCAGGGTTTGAGCGCAGGATCTCCGCGAAGAGTCTTGGGAGCTTCGGAAACGCTTCCTCATGGGTACCAAACATTCTCTCTAAGACTTTTTGTTTCGCTCGCCAAGCCTTCGAATACAATATATTGTATTGGAATTGTTGGAAGATGCTTGCCCTTATAACTGAGATGGGTAACCCTAAATCAGCTCTCACTAGGTGGTGCACCTTATCAGCCACAAACTCGGATGTGATGTTGCGATGATTCTTCAACACCACTTCATACCGACATGAGTGAGGTTCGTTTAACTTTGATACAACCCACATCATCGAACTTTTCCGTAACGAACACCGACAGCTCCATCGACAACCCATATCTTTCATTTTACATACAAGAGAAACGTGATCAACAGCAGTCCTTTTCACCGAGAATTGGCGGTGTCTAGCTATGTGCCATGCTTTGATGGCGTCTGTAAATGCCTCCTTTGAGTAAAACATCGTCCCATTACTTATATCACCACCCTCTCCCACTGAATCATTATAACAATTCGCCCAATCACTGCAGACGTTTTGATCAGCCCAAGAAACATCTACAAATCCAGGATGAGGAGGTTCCATGATTTTTGGTGGGGCCTCCTCATCGGTTGACGACCCTTCACTGAAGGTATCCGAATACTCTCCATCGTTGGACACCGTATCATCCTCGGGAATATATTCCTCATCGCTTGACAACCTATCCTCATCAGGGATATAGATCTCATTCATAGTGTTTGGATCCACTTGAAATAATGCTTCAGTAGATGTTGGAGTAGCTGATACAACACGTGATCTACGGATTACCCTTTCAGTGTTAACATAATCTTGTTGTCGTGAAAAATCTACATACAACTCGATATATCCATTACTCGATTCCCGTTGCCGATCAAACAATAACTGAATAATCCCGGAATCGTTTACAGGGAGCAAATCGTACTTTGGAGGATCCTGACTTAATGGCATCCTCCACTGGATCTGGACATCAACCTTTTCACTATCAAAACCGCAACCTTGACATATGATTCTTTTTAGCTGGATTATTGACGTATTATCTTCTACTAGAATGAAGATACTGTTTCCACCATTATAAGAGACACCACCATTAGCTTGGCGGTAAATGCTACCATTAAAATAACACTGAAAATATACTGCCATATGACCTACACAGTTAACAACAATACGTTAACATTTATTATACATATAACAACAATAACTTAAAAACGGATATAATAACATATTATTTTATATTTATCAAATATTATAAATATAGTTAGCAAAAAAACTTAATTATATTAACAAAACTTACTTAATAGAAAGTAAACCCGATTGAAGTAACCAAAAGAAATAATTAAAAGAGAGGATAAAATTAGAGAGAATAAGTAAAGAGAGGAAGAGAAGATTGGTGTGAGATTAAATGATTTTGGTGGTGTTATTTATAGGGAGGAAAAGGGTAATTTAGGGATAAAATTTGGTAGGTATCGGATAAATTTGACGAGGATCGACAACGTATGCAATCCACGACGAGGGTCGACGAGGATCGACAATTGTATTAGCGTTTCGGATACCCAGAATCCGAAAAGGGGGTTTGTCTCACAGAACAAAACCATTTCGGTAACTGGGTTACCGAAAAAGCATTAATTGTCAATTCGGTAACTGGGTTACCGAAAATCTCTCAATTCGGTAACTGGGTTACCGAAATGGTATACCCTTGCAAATACTTTCCAACGTGGTATATTTTTGCCATTTTTTTTCTTGTCAGGTATATTCTGACAAATAACTCCAATACTTTCAACCTGGCTAAAGTAGAAAAGACAAAATTACTACTAGTCAAAATACAAATTTTAACAAAAAAAATCTCCAAATACAAACAAAGACAAAAGATATAGTGCCCGTTTGGAAGTGCTTTTTTGGAGAAGCACTTAAAAGTGCTTTTAGCATTTTAAGAATTTTTTTTACCTTGAAAAGCACTTTTTTGAGAAGCACCAAATATGTGCTTCTTGAAAAAAGCACTTTCAATAATTTTAGATTTCAAAATTATTTTTAATAATTTTTTTAAATTTTGAATTTTATTCCAAAAGCGCTTTTTTACTCTAAAATAAGCACTTCCAAACGGGCCCATAGTATAATTGGATGTAAATTTTTTCTCTCCTCTTTTACTCCGACAAAAAAAAATCTCTCCTCTTTTAAAGTAGTTTTACAACACGCTAAATAAAAGGGCAAGATTTATACTTTCAGGCAGCAGCACCATTGCGTGACTCACATAATAATGAAGAAACGAAATACCGGAAATATCCCTAGATCCGCTTCTTTACGTCTTATTAATACCCCTCTACCTGAACGAAATCATACATCCATTTTCCTTTACTCGCTCACTCTCTCTCTCTCTAGTCTCTCTATCTCTTCTTCATTTTCTCTCTCTTAGGGTTTTCTCTTTTTCTCAGAAATGGCGCAGGAGACTAAGAACAGTGGAGTTGATAACGCAGTTGCAGTGGTTCCTAAGTCCGTGACCTTCACGTCATTGAAACCTCAGCTGATCATTGAGGCACCTTATGCTGAGGAAGCCGTGCTCTTCTACAAAAAGGCGTTTCATGCTAAGGAGGTGAGCCGCGTCATGCATCCTAAGAGGAAAGCTGATCAGGAGGTTCCTCTTATTCTCTCTGCTGAGCTTCAGATTGGTCCCTTTTCCATTATCGTCTCTGATCTCACAGATGACTCACCGTACGTTTTTTCTCCCTTTCAGTTAAGATCTATGTTGTTCAACATGCACCAGCTTTTTTTTTTCCATTTTCTATTGTGTTTTTAATTGATTTTGTTTTTTCGATACTTTAATTTTGTGTATATATATATTCACTCTTATATTGCTAGTTTTACATTGTTAATCATCTTATTTCATAATCTAGCTTTCGTTTTCTAACTTTTATGACCAGTTTGAGTTGCATGTTGTTTAATTAAGCTTATTTGTTTCTTTAATCCTCTGCGCGCGAATAACTTGTAATGCATGTTTACAATTCAGTTGTCTTGTTCATGCTAGTTTATGTTTATAATTTATCAACTTATTACTGTCTTTTTCGTTTTTTTTTTGTTAATTTTGGTGAATTAAGCGTGTGTATGTGGATTGAACTTTTAGCTTTAAATCCACAACGTTTCTAACGAGCATGAAACCGTTATGTTAAATGTGTAGAGTGAAGAGTGTGAGTGCTGGATCTGTTATTTGTTTGGTAACAGACAACTTTCCAGCTGTATTTTTGAATGCATTAGCAGCCGGAGCTCGAGCAAAAACATTACCTAGTGAAGGTGAAGGAGGAAGCCTATGGAGTCGTGGGCGCTTTGTTAAATTGATGGACCCTTTTGGTATCATCTGGTTGGTTTGCGCTTTGCCAATCTGATATGGTGTCACACTCATTCTGATGGTCCAACTCTCATTTAGTTTTCATGTCACTAACGAGGAACACTACTCATGTGGATATATAATATCGAAAAGCTTATTCATGTATTAATAGCGCTCAGTCACATTATGAGATTCGTATAGTAATCGTGGTTTTTTTAGTCATATGTAATAATCGTGCTCGCATTAAACATTTTTGTTTTTATCTAACATTACCGTACCAATAAAAGTCTTTCTTATTTCCCAAATGTACAAAATATAAAGCATTTTATTTGAGGACATAAAACTGAATTTAGTAAAAGAGGGCCGTGCAGTTGGACCCAATAGATAGAAAGATAGAACAACGAGATCATCGTCTGGGGGTCCAATTTCTCTAAAATAATATAAGATATGATAAGTAAATTATATTAGGAAAAGATTAGTTTCGTACTTCTATACGGATTTTAATTGATAGAGTAAAAGAAATTGGGTTTTAATATCTTAAGGGTTAAATTCTTATTTAATAATTAATATAGACATTAAATCCTAATTAATAAAAATGAGTTTTCATTTTCTATTTAATCATTTTTCATTATCATATAGTAACATTTTTCTAATTATCTTTTATTTATATCCATTAGTTATACTTCACGAATTAATTTGTTCTAAACTAATTTCATTCATAAATTTTATTTACCCACAAATTTAATTATACGACTCATTCTCTATCTATTGATCATATCTTACACATAATTTCCTACCCAAACAAAACACTCCACACAAAACAAAGCACTTAGAGACATTGATGTTGCTCGTTTTTTTTTTGCTTAATTTTGTTTTCGATTCTAAAATAGAAAAATCAGTTATACATAATTCATTTTTATTCAAGCTTAAATTTACCATTGATTTTTTTTCTTAATTATTGTTTGATTTTTTCAAAATTTTGAATATTAATTATGATGTTTTTGATTATTTTTTGTTTCTAAATATTTTCACATGTTTTATATTAAATAACACCACTTTCGGTTTAATTGCATAATAATTTGTGACCTCCAGGTTTGAATTTTCCCAATCTCTTTTCGCTATCTTTTCTAATTTTTGCGTTTTTTAAACTTTTGTTTATAGTTTTGACTTTATTTCTTCTTCAATTTCTTGTATTTTTAATTTTGTTATTTCTTTTCTATTATTATTAGGGGTGTGCGCGGGTCGGTTTTGTATAAGAAATGTTCAACCCACAAACCGCCCGTTCTTGTGCGGATTTTGAAAAATAAGACCCGCACCCGCCCAATACATTACTTAAACCATTGAGTTTCGGGTTAGGCGGGTTGCGGGTGCATTGCGGGTGATTTAGTTCGATAAAGAAGACGAATTTGTATCCATATTCATTTGGCAAGTCAAATTTATATTACAAATCAAAATTATAACAAAAAATATTGTTTAGGATACGCATATGCATTTCAAATCATCTATGATTAAAAGATATAAAATGAGATGTTAGTAAACTAAATATATGAATTGAACAAAGAGTACAGATAATATCATAATTGAAATGAAAAACATATTCATTAGATAAAATATTATTGAAATATTTGAGAGATTTCAAAATATTTTTAAAAAAGTGAGAGGAATAAAAAAAATGTAGAGTGAAAAGCACATGACTCCCACTATATTATTTGAATAAAATGAGCAATACGAATTTTTCTAATTTTTATACTAAAATGTAATCGAGTATATGCGGGTTTGCGGGTTTCAAGTTTAAAATCCACAACCCGCAAAAATGTGTATATTTTTTCAAAAATGTAAACCGCAACCCACCCAATTAAAAACTAACCCGTATAATTTCGGGTTAGTGTGATCGGGTTGGTCGGGTTATGCGGGTTTTCTAACCCGATGCACACCCCTAATTATTATGATGAATTTTAATTTCTGTAATGAATTCTTTAATTCTGTTTTATTCTAGAAATGCACAAAATTAACCATGTTTTTATATTAACCAAGAATTTTATTCAACACAAATCAAACTTTCACAACAAGTCTAAATTTATCTTTTTAACTTTTTTTTTGTCAACTGAAAGAAATTACAACCGATAAGTTTTACATATGTGACTAAAAAAATTAAACGAATCTAAATCCAATGACAGAAGAATCACACCAGTTAGAAATATCAATAGTTCTTCTAGTGCAATTTGAGAGGGTATCGGCAGTGAAATTGTAGCATCTATTGATGTAAGATACTACTAAAATGAAAACCAAGTAATCTTTACAACTTACTAAAAAATGAAAGATAAAAGAAAAGTTACAATGAAAAGAAAATACAAAGCTAATCTATGATTACTAGGTTCATCATGTTAAATAACAACATCAGTTATACACAATTCATTCTTATTCAACCTCAAATTCACGGTTTACGGTTGATTTTTTTATTTCTAACTATTTTTCGATTTTTTCAAAATCTTGAATTTTGATTCTGATCTTTTTGATTATTTGTTGATTTTAAATATTTTCACATATTTTTTATTAAATAACATCATTTTTTGTCTAATTTCATAACAATTCGTTGTCTCCATGTTTGAATTTTTTTCCAATTCTTTTTTCGCTATCTTTTCTAATTTTTGTGTTTTTTTTATTTTTTAACTTTTGTTTATAGTTTTGACTTTAATTTCCTGTATTTTGAATTTTGTTGTTTCTTTTCTATTTCTTATGTTGAATTTTGAATTTCTGCTATGAATTCTATGTCTATGGTTCTGTTTATTCTAGCAATGCATAAAATTAATAAGGCTTTTTCATTAACAAGAATTTTATTCCATACAAATCAAACTTAATTACACAACAAGCCCAAGTTTTACTTTTTAACTTAAAATGTTAAATTCGACAACATAAACAACCATATACAATACTACTGAAAAGGAAACCAAGTAATCTTTAACACTTACTAAAAAAGGAAAGATAAAAGAGAAGCTACAATGAAAAGAAAATACAAAGGTAATTTATGTTCACTAGCTTCCTCATGATCCACTAGTCCCTCCAACCGCATCACCCCAATCTTCCACATGAGTCTAACTTACCTGTCACAACAAAATCCCAACGCAAACACTAATACACAAATATAGTCATCAATCCCTCTCAACTTCACTATCAACAAATCAACTAATCTGAATTTACTTCTATCTCCTTACAATATAACCTCAACCAACCCTGCAATCATACCAACAAAACAAACAAAAAACCCAACTCTCTATAACATCGAAGCACAAAAAAAACTCAACTATCAGCCACCTCACTCACTTGTATCAGAAATCAAAACTCCTTGCAAGTTCCATCTTCTTTTAACCAACTTTTTACCCAAATTATCCTTAAAGCTTTATTCCATATCCGAATTCTGATAACCTCTTTAATACACTTCAAAATTTCATCTTAAGACAACTTATAACTCTGAAGTATATTCTTGTTTCTAGCACCCCAAAAATTATACATAAAGCTAAGAAAACTCATCACACTGACAATGTCTATAGATAATTAGTCTTGTACTTTCTTATAATTCAATAATCATCTGATTTATTTCCTTTACTCACACAACTATTGGGTTTGCAACATTCATTCCATATATATTGGGTAAAAGAGCACTCCACAAACACTTGATTTATATTCTCCAACTCGGTCTCACACATAATACATGTACCATCAACATTCTAACCCCTACATAAGTAATATATTTTTTGTTGATAGTTTGTTTCTACACACTAACCAACCATATAAACTATTCTTTGGGATTATATTATTCCAAATAATACTAAACCATTAGCTTTTTGCCCTTCTCCATTTAGATATCCCATAATCTCCTTAGTTGAGAAACCTTTTTCCCCCTAACATTGATATCTTCAGTGTTATTCAACATATGTTCTTCAATAAAATTCTTAATATCCCTCAATTTACCTAGGCTATCTCTATCAACCATTTACATAGTAGCTAGAATTTTTTCTCTAGATACTATAATTACCCAAATAAACCTCCACCTTATGACATAATTTTTCATGCTCTTGCCTTTCAACCACCTATCTATTATCATATTAGTATTGTTCCCAATACCAACCCTAATTTCAGTATACATATAAATCTATCTCTTACTTTGAACATAGCCCTCCAAGTACAAGGAACACAACTATCACACTCAATACTCCAAATATTCCTCTTATACTACCAAGTAAAATACACTCACTAAGACCGAATGTTATCTTTACCCCCATATATCCTTTAAAAAGTTCTTAGTATACTTCCTGATTAATATATAAAATATCACAACATACCTTTTCTCCATAAATTTTTTCAATATTTCATTTCCATAAGAATCTACTCAATAAACTCTCTATATTTTGGTAAAAAACTTATAGCACACCAGTACTTGCTTTGTTTGATTATGTGTATTTATGTAAATGTAATGTGTGTGTACATAAAAAACTAATTACTAGTTGTTTACTAAGCCCAAATTAAACTTTTTATTTAATTCTTTGTACTCAAAGATTGCATAATTTGATCTTGCGGTATAATTATTAGTACTTGATTAACGGTTCTTGTAATTGTTTTCATCAAACTGTTTTCTAGTTCTTTAGTCAGTAATAACTAATTGTATTTTTTTATTTGATTTTTCTCATTTACTTTTCTTAGTGAGTAAGGGGTGGGAATATAGTGCAATATTTGAATATTATAGTTGCCTAAGTTTCTATTATGTATAATTAAGAGACCCATAGTGGAATTAAATTTACAAAATCACAATCCCCTTTCCTTCATTATAGTACATTATCTGTATAAAATAGGTTAATGTAGTGCATCTTTGAAGATAATAGGGTAGGAGAGTTAAATTTTTTATAACGTGTTGACTTATCTTAATATTTTTATTCATTTTTTAACTATCTTTATGTTTCCCTTTTCATTCTTTTGTTACTTTACGTTTAATCTTATCAATAATGTGGTTATAGTATCTATATTCTTCACTTTGGAAGACACTATTAAAGTAATCTTTTATTGTTTTATCAATCACTTCTGGTTTATCATTCAAGTTTCCTTCACTATATTCATTCATAAGGATTCTGTTTTTTAACCTTATCTCTTTTGGGACTGAGTGATAGTATTTTGTGTTTCTATCCCCAAGTCTTAACTAATTATTTATTGATCTTAATGACCAATGTCGTTCCTCTTCACTCCAAAATTTCTTCAAGTCTTCTAACTTTGTTTTGAAGGTGATCATATCAATAGTGTTACCACGATTTGTTATTATATCAAGCTATTTAATGATGTTATATTCTTCCTCATATTTTCTATGTTTTCTTTTTTTGT
Source organism: Nemophila menziesii (assembly GCA_029959085.1). Taxonomy (NCBI): domain Eukaryota; kingdom Viridiplantae; phylum Streptophyta; class Magnoliopsida; order Boraginales; family Hydrophyllaceae; genus Nemophila; species Nemophila menziesii. The sequence goes on from JARWIR010000021.1 coordinate 10,887,093, forward strand.
TCTATTTTATTAGTACCCTAGTTAAGATGGCTAATTTCTTCCCATATTTTAGTGTACCTTTGCATGTTAAGCTCTAATAGTTTTTCCAACTATGTTTGATCAATTTATAACATTTAGTGCCTTGTAATCAAGCATTTTCAAAGATGAATCTTTTCATCTCAATGCTTGACTTCTTATAAAAATAATCTCTAATAGGTGAATGGTCAGACCCTACAACAGGTAAGACTTCCACCCATTCTTTCTTATATAAAACATGCCATATATTAATAGCCACACATCTATCTAATTTTTGTTTAAAATTTGTAATTGTCATTTCTTTTGTTGGACCATGTATAAGCACAGACATGAGAATTCAAGCTCAAGTTTTTCTATAAATGCTTTTAGTTTTTCAAGTTTCCTTGGAATTCTTTGGGTTTCCACAAATTTTTTCATGATTATAGAGGGTCATGTTAAAGTATACCATAATGTTCCAAGTTGAATTGTTACCCTTTGCGGTACAATCTATAATTTTATCAAGTAAATTTTCCTTGTTTTTTTCTTCAGGATGTATGTGAATAAAGTAGTATGGTTATGTTGTTTGGCTCAACAATAAAATTACAGTGCATTAGATTTTTATCTTTTTTCATAACATATATTTTAAATTTATTCGCATAAAGGGGAAGGCCTCCGAAAAACTCTACTGGATCAACAAAATCAATTAATTTCACGATAATTCCTTTTACAAGCTCATTGAATTTATGATTTTTTTTTACTTCTGATAAGAAGAGTACCAGAGGCTTATTAGTGTGCACGATTGATGTCTCCATATTTGTGATAGAATAATCTAGTCATGAGACATCATTTTAGGTGTATCATGTGCTTCGCTTAGGGGGTTTCCCAATTATTTGTTAGTTTATCAATTTTTACCTTGTTTTGGAGTTTTGTTACTTTTAGAGCATTTTTGGTTTGATTGAGTGTTAATGTGAAGCTCTTAGTTATAAGTATAATATTAGATGCCACGACAAGTATATGGAGTTGGGGAAAGAAGATCCAAGACGAAATCATGAGTTAATAAGGCAGAAGAAGCTATTTTGGAAAGTGTAAAAGATGCCAAAAGTTGTTGTCCAGATTTGGAGATGTGTAGTATTTTCAATGTTGTATAAAATATACAGAGAATTTGAAGGAGCCATTTTATATCAAGAAAGGTCTTTGAGTTGCGATCGCGTGGTTTTGAGTGATTTGGAGTTTGTAAAGAAAGAGTTACGACTTTTACAAACCCTATGGCCAACCAATCCACTTATTAAGGAAACGAGTTTGAGTTCGATCAGAATTCCAAAACCTGTTCCATGACTTAGATTTCATCTAACACCTATATAATATCAGTATGTGACCTTAGAAACTTGTCCTTACCTTCACAACCTTCATATTATCATCATAAAGAGAGCAAGTCGACCTAGAGAGTAAGCAACTAGAGCTGAAGTATTAGAACATCAATTATGCATCTCTCCATCTCTACCAATAGGGTAATTAGCTATAGATTTATGGTTTAACCATATTTATAAGCTTTTATTCTAGAGTTTTATTTATGAATTAACATGAGTTATTATTTTGTATAGTCCTTGAACTACTATTTTGTTATTTTAATTGATTTGTGCTTGGCTTTATAATTGTATTTTGTGTTTGTTTGGCCAAGTTAAGTCTGCTTTTAGTAATTTGGAGTGTCACCCTAATAGAGAATTCAATTTTTTAAAACATCACACAACCATCTAGTGTGCGGTAGTGATCCTAACAGGTTTGACTAACTAGATAGTCGATAGGGTTAGATTTTCATCACCAATCTCTAAGCAAGGTCCCCTTACCCAATTCCCTTAGTAATGTTGAGGTTGCCTTCTAAACTAACTTCACAGGTGTTAGAGGGATTATATAATCCCCGACTACTTATATATTGCTCAATTCACCCTTATAATTAGAATAACGACTTAGTAGAACAAGTGCATATTAGCAACCCTGAGTTATTATCTTATTTGCATTTTTATTTAATTATTCACGCTAATCAATTATTTATCTTATTTCTATATAAATTCAATTTCACTATTATTAAACACAAGCTTGAGCTCACTACCTAAATCCCTAAGAACAAACTCTTACTTATTTATTATTACTTGCGAACGATTTATGCACTTGCAGAGAGTTTCTTTTGGATTTCTTGAGGTGTGTGCTTTTATTATCCTTTATTATTTTTATTTTATCACATTGGGTCCACCAAGTTTTTGGCGCCGATGCCGAGGATTTACAGTTAGTTATTGTATGTATATATTGTAGAAGTTTTAATTTGTTTTCATATTTACGCATCTTTCTTTAGTCTCTTTTTAGGTTCCTTATGAATGTCAAATTTTCTTGCATTAATGAATCAAGGCGTTGAGGGTCGATGTTCAAAGTGTGGGTTGCTAGGGCACAATTGAGAAAAGTGTAGTTATATACACTCAAATCTATTTAAAAAATTTACACATCAAAGTAACTTACCGCAACCACAACCAACTCACACCTCTTGGGAAAATAATATAGCTCACCAAGCATTGCCAACATATCTCAAGAAGGCTCAGTCATAGAATTGCAGCAAAAGATGAATTCTTTTATGGAGAAGAGTCAAAATACACAAACAGCTATGCAGTCCCTCATGGCAATTACATAAGAAAATATGCAAGTTAGTAAGGAAGGACTCAATGAATAATCTGTTGTGTTGAAGATATTAGGGGACCAAGTCACCCAATTGTCTTCCCATCATGAGAACCATCAACAAACTCTCCCACAGTTGGGCCAAGGTACGAAGAATGACGTGAAGGCCATAGAAAATAGTGATAGCAATATTGGTTTTAAGTTTCAAATAATAGAAGAACCAACTAAGCTTAGCTTAGATGAGAAAGTGGTTTAGAAAGAGGCATTTGGTTGGAGAAACTGAAAACGAGTCTGAGAAATAAGTGACAAGTTCACCAAAGGTACAAGAAGAAGAAAGTAAGGTGGATCCGCCACCTATACATCCATCATCACCACCACGACCAATGAAGGTGGACTATACCAAATACAAGAGGTTCGTAGAGGCTTTGAGTGAAGCAAGAATCAACACCCAAGAAATCGAGATTCTAAAAGAGATAAAAACAATCGAGATGAACTTGATTGAGGTAACAATCTAAGATTCGATTAATTAGGATGCGGTTGAATATGAAGCTGCAATGAGTGTAGTGGAGATTATAACAATAGGAGAGCCTATGAAGCTTAACTTGGACTATGTGACAATCAAAGATAGAGTTAAAGAGGTTGAAAAGGAGTTAGTTAATGCACCAACGGTGCAAAAGAAGAATAGGGCGGAGTATCACTTCTACATTTGTTTGTATCACCACCATACCTACTATAAATTACATATCCTAGTGGTGATGCCATGTCTAAGACATTGGTAGAGATGTCAAGCCAAGAAGATATCAACGTCCCAGTACCCAAGGTAATAGAGAAAGAACCTACAATACCAAAAGTATTCAGAGATTTATTCTGAGAAGAGCAAGAGTGTAGAGTTTGAGATCGAGACTATGGATCTTTCTGAAGAAAGCTTGACAAGAGTTCCAAGGAAGCTACCACCAAAGATTCAAGATCTTGGAGCTTTCTACCTTCAAATCAATATAGTTGGTAAATTCGAAACTAAAGCGATGTGTGACATATGTTTGGGTATAAATTTCATGCCCAAGGACATGTTTGAGAAGTTGGGCACTTTTAATGCCAAGAAGACAGTTGTCATCTTAAAATTCCTAAATCAAGCTATGATAGAGCCATGGGGAATCACCGAGGACGTGTTTGTCCATATAGTTACATTAGCTATACCTACAGATTTTGTTGTTCTTTATTATGTTGCAGATCAACAAGACCCCTTTATACTTGGACATCCATTCTTTGCGACAAGTCGTAGCATTATCGATGTTTATGAGGGAACCGTGACCCACCAAATTGAAGAAGATTCCAAGACATTCCCTTTTGGGATGAGAAGCATGAGGAATCACGTGAGGTCCCAACAATCCGAGTTGTGACCAAAGAAGTCAAAAAATAAGGTTCCCCATAAACCCGTGGAGAAGAGAGTTGAAAATGAGTTTGGATTTGGTGACGAGGTCGCTTGGAAAGCCCCCCAAGCAAGAGAGTAGACCATGAGGATTCAAGAATTCGTGGATGGGTCAATTTTTCGTTTCAAGAGGTATTTTAGAAAAACATATTGAAATTTGAGCTAAGAGAGGTCATAATATTCAGATAGTAGATGTGCATAACCTCACCCGCTGCTGGGGAGGCTATATAATCAAGAGATAATCGAGGTAACGCGTCATAATTCAAACGACGTTAAACAAAAGTGTTTTTCGGGAGACAACCTGCACTTTTTATGTCTTTTGGTTCTTAGTTTTAACTTTAGATTAGTTAGTTTATGTGTTCTTGAGTGTATATTGCAGTACTTAAGGAAGTATAGTTGATTATGATGTGTAAGTAATGGGAAATATGAGTTTGGGGTGAGTTTTATGAAGAACTTCGTGCCCCCAGCTGTCCCCGACGATAAACCAGACCTACGGGTGGTATACTACTAAAAAACCATCACGATGGTATGGAAAATTAAAGTTTTGGCCGAGACTTGAGTGATATGCCTCTCATACGGGCGGCATGCCAGTTTGTAACAGATAACAACGATTCACGAATACCGTAACAACTATCTTTGAAGAACCATAACTTTCGCATATGAGTTCCAATTCAGTGATTCAGGAGGCCACAAAAATCTTGGGAAATTGTCTATAACTTTTATTCAGGAAATGTTTCCTAATAATGGACGAATCAAACTGAAATTGACCTAGAACAACGGTATGTCAAGAAAAGATTTAAAAATACAATGATTCGCAAGTGGGTCATGACGTTCTACACCACGGTCTAAGTCAGAAAATTGAAAAGTACTAACTGGCAAGTCGGCCTTCTTAGCGGCATGCCAGTCCCAGACCGTGTCGACATATGCTAGAGGGGGTCATGACGGTAGCAAGACAGTAAAATCAAAAGATTTTGACCGGCAAGCCAACCCTACCAGCGGTATGCCGGTCCCAGACCGTGTCAACATTTGAGAAAGGCGGTCATGACAGTTCGAGGTTAGAATCTTGAATACCTCGACCGGCAAGCCAACCCTATAGGTGGCCTGTCATTGCGGAACACGGATAGCTCAACAAGAAAAAGGTTAGAACATATACAACTCATAACCCTCAAGACTTCTTCTTCTCCAAACACCGAAACTCCATTAAAGCCTCACCAAACCTTCACCATACATCAAAACAATACTAAATAACCACAATTTCATATCCAAGTCCATCTTTCCACTAAAATAAACAAAATTTACCCACTTAAATCATTCTAAAACATCCAGAAATCAAGAATCAAATTTCATATTCTAAAAACTCTTTTTCTGAATTTGCTTAAACCCTTCTTAACCAAGCAATATTCCATCATACCCACATAAAGAAACATCATCTTTACACCTTCACTAACCCAAATAACACCCTATTCACCCAAAATCAAGGGGTAATTCCAAGAGTGGTGCAACTTTGAGATAGAGGTAAAAAAAGATGATGAAAAAGATTAGAATCACTATCTAGTGTTAAGGAGATGGAGAAAAATCAAGCAAGGTATTGTGTAAAAGCAAGAAGGAAGTGGAGAGGGTAAGAAAAAAAGATTTCTAGATTCAAGAGATTGATTGGGATGGAGCACCTAGGAGGTAAGTGAATGCGAATGTTGGTGATACAAGAAGTTTGCATACTAGACGAATGTATTGTCTTCTTGTTCACCCATCAATTCCTCGTCAGTTAATTCAATTTTTAAATTTCCCCCTTTTCCTGAAGCACCAATATGAGCCTTTTTGTGCCTCACCGAGTCATCACGATTCAACTCTTTCTTCTTTGCAACCATGTACGGTTATTTGAGATTGGCCATTCTTTACTTTTCAAGAAAAGGTGGAAAAGCGCCATGAGCCCACATACCCTATTTAATGTAGAGCTTCTATTGAGTTGCAATCTCTAGCGACATGATAAAGAATTCCATAACTAAATCACACATCACCAAAACTTTCGTATTTCAGAGCACCCTTAACATTTTTTGTGTTGTCCATGTTAGGAATGCAATTATCCATCAATGGTTTTCTTATTATTCAAATAAATTCCAACTCTTGGACAACTAAATTATTTAAAAAAAGCAATTGGAGTAAGCCAAACCTCAGAGACCAAGCCCAGTTGGCTGGCTACTTTAGCAACATTTTTCTCTTTGATCATAGAGCGCGTAAGTCCATGAATTTGAACCCAAAATGTTAAAGTATTCCTTTCATCTCACTAAGTTTGACACCCACTTAATTTTTCTAAATTAGGACGTGCTTACCTGCTATATTTCATGGTCTATTTTCCCAAAAAGATGAACTTTTTTCTTCATTGTCAAATACAATAGTGTATGTGTTAAAGCCTTGTTTTAAAAAAAAGTTAAATCATACCTTTAAGGTATGTTTGGGTTGAGAGTATTGAGAAGAAAAGAAAAGAAAAAGAAAAAAAAAGAAAAAAAAAAGAAATGATTTTTGATATTTTCTATCGTTGGAACTGGAGATTTTTTAAAGGAAAGTAATTTGGGTAATTATGAAAATCACATATATACTCCATTATATAATCACTCCAAATCCGAGTCAAATAATTTTTTTTAATAAATAAATAAAAGAAAAAAATAACATTAACATTTTACATACAATAATAAAAACAAAAATATGTTAATATATTTTTTTTCTTATTTTTATCCAATTCAAAAAAAAAAAAAAAATACTCAAAATCCTTATCAATTTTTTCTTTGTTAAAATTATATAATCATAATAACCGTTTTCTCTCTCTCTCTCTCTCTCTCTCTCTCTCTCTCTCTCTCTCTCTCTCTCTCTCTCTCTCTCTCTCTCTCTCTCTTTGTTTTTGTTTTTCCACCCTAAATACAAACACACCCTTAATGCACCATTGTTTGATAATTGTTCTCTTGAGAACGGTAAAGTTAATAGAGATTTTGTTGATGATTTTTGCCATAAGCTTGGGGCCCTCTGCCATGTCATAGATGCCAATTATCATTAAGGATAAAATCTTCATTTTTTTATCACTATTACAGATCTAGAATTCTATCACGACATTAAGTGAGATGCAATAAATTCAAGGGAATAAATGCTCATATGGTATAAGTATGTACTTAAAGCAAGAAAAACAAATTTAAAAATAAATAAATGCTCAAGTGGCAATGAGGTTTTGAGTATTAAGAAGCTGTGGATTGATGAGAATACAGTATTAGGGAAGTGGTGTGGAGGAAAAAGAAGAGAGAGATAGTTTTGGTGGAGTAATGGCAGTTGTATGGTGGCAGGGGTGGAGCCAGGATTTTTGTGTTGCCTCCGATTTTTTTGGTTAATTGCACTATACATCCCTATATTTTGCAAAAAATACGTAAGATATATTTCTAAAGAAAATACTTTAAAGTCTTTATATTTTGCAAAATACTATATTGTTGCTGGACAAACGATTGATTTTATGGGCTTATTAGACTGTAGTTATGGTTAAGAAAATGTGGTACTTGTTTTATAAAGAAAATTCAAGAAGGTGAGATAATTTATGAGGAGGTTACATTATTTTGTAAAAGTTAGAATGGACCAAGCAAAAATCTGAAAGCCAATTATGTTATCTATATATATTTTTTTTAAAGATTATAGTTTTTTTTTTGAAAAAACTTAGGGAATCCATGGCTTCCCAACTTTGGCTGTGGCTCCTCTCATGTATGGTGGGTTTAGGATATATCCTGTATTGGTGGCTTTTTTTGTTCCATATTGGTGGACACATTGGGTATGAACCGTATGATGCCGGGAGAGAAAAGGGTTATTTATTTTCCTTAGTTTTTTAATTCCACTTTATTTTGCTTCCAATTTGGATATAATGATCCTTCTTTGTATCCTCGATAGTTAATCTACAAAATATGTTATCGAGGAAAAGAAAATAATCTAACTCATTGTACGAAAAGAAATTGTTTTAAATTCATATTCAATTTCAGGACGACAAAGAGAAAACTGCCAAAGTGCCTAAAGAAGACTTAAAGACAAAACTAGTGCAGGCACACGCAAAAAATATTATCAGAGCGAATCAGTATTCAACTTTTCTCTCCTCATTTACAGAAATTTTCTAAATGTTTGCAAACGAAGGTTAATATCATTCCACAACGGTAAAACGAGACAGAAAATACGGTTAGTCTTTTCTTCTGTCACGTTGAACGTGACTAATGCCTTCAGCACTATCGTGTCAAATGCGTAATAATGAAGAAAAGAAAGGGCAAGCATACTGACTGTTCTTTATCAAAATACCGAAAATATCCCTACAGTACAGACGGTTCCGCTTCTTTGCGTCTTATAAATACCCACTCCCCTCTAACTCCACGTTCCACGTTATCATTTATCCATTTCCTTCACTCACTCTCTCTCTATCTCTTCTTCTTCATTTTCCCTCTCTCTCTCTCTTAGCGATATCATTTCTTCTAAACAATGGCGCAGGAGGCTCAGAACGGTGGTGGTGAGAACGGAGCTGCAAAGGTTGATGCTACGCCTACTTTCATAGCGGGGAGACCTCAGCTGTTCATTGAGGCGCCGAAAGCTAACGACGCCGTGCAGTTCTACAAAACGGCGTTTGGTGCTGAGGAGGTGAGCCGTACCATGCATCCTAAGAGGAAAGCTGATCAGGAGCTTCCTCTTGTTCTCGCTGCTGATCTTAAGCTTGGTTCCTTCTCTATTACCGTCTCCGACATCACAGATGACTCTCCGTACGTTTTTTCGATCTCCCTTCCAGTTTCTCTTTAAGATCTACGTTATTTAACATGCACGAGACCTTTTTCTGTTTCTACTGTGTGTTTGATAGATTTTTTTTGCCTTTTTGAGTCTGTATTTTGTTGTATATATGTTTTTTGTTATATATAAACTCCCATTTCGCTAGTTTTACCATCTTAATCTAGCTTTTTTTCTTCAAAATTTTTAGATATGTTTAGTTTGAGTTGTTTAAGCTTTTTTTTGCTTCTATAATCCTCTGCATGCACTTAGAGTTATGTTTTGATGTGTGTTTACTGTTCAGTTAACTTCACGCTAGTTTTTATATTTTTTTTAATATTATGCTCGTTTTTATTGATTTTTGTGTGAAGTAACGCATGAAACTGTATGTTTTATTTGTAGAGTGAAGATAGGCACTACTGGATCTGTGATCTGTTTGGAGACAGATAACGTTGAAGCTGCACTGAAGAAGGCCATAGCTGCCGGAGCTCATGTTTTGGGGGCAGAGGGAGACATTTCTGAAGGTGAAGGCGCGTGCTGTGGTGGGTCCACTGGGAAGGTGAAGGATCCTTTTGGTAATATCTGGTTGATTTGCTCCGCCTCCTCACCTAAGAAATTTGCTGACGTGGAGGCTGCTGCTTAAAAGCGAGCAGTGTGATGGTGAACCAACTTTGATTTAGTTTTTAGTTTTGTCTCTAATTTACTACTTTATCAGTTGACTATGAATAGCTCTTTATTAAAAGTTCAACTTGTTTTTATTTTGTCATTTTGAACAATGGAACTTCAATTATCTGTAGGTTGCAGCTTTGCATTTATGACTACATATCTGTGCGAGCATGTTTCAGATCTTATTTTATATTATTTTGAATGTTTCTATTTTTTTTTTTGTATGAATTTGAATCGGTAGTCTAAAAACTCGTTGCTCTTCTGTACCCATAGTACTGTTGTCAAAATTACAATTTAGTCTCTTAAATTTGAAAAAGTACTTCTGTTAAAGTTGCAATTTAGTCTATCCTTTTTTATTGAAATACTCTTTTAAGTAAGAAAAAATCATCTCCGGACTTATGTGGTTTGACAAAATAACGAAAATATTTTGAAAAAATGACAATAAAAAGAGTTATAATATAACCACTCGAATTTATACCGTATATAAATTCTAACGAAAAAATAAATTTTGCAGATAAAGTTAACTTTTGAAATATCTTTCGAACAAATTACTATTGTAAAGATATTAATTTTAAATCTACTAAACCCAACCCACTAACTAAGCATATTAACACACAATCCATTAATTTTTACTATAAAGATCCCACTCATAAAAATTACTCATGATTTATATATTATTCTACTCCCTCCGTTCCATATTATCCACTTACTAAAAAATAATATTCCAAATATATTGTCCATTTAAGAGTTCAAAACACTTTTTCCCTATTTTTTCCACTATTTCTTTTATTAAAATATTAAAATTTATATTTTCAATACACATTCAAGATATCAAGATACTTATTAGGGATGTTTTTTTAATGGTGAATGCATTTATTATATTTCTTAATATATGTGAAAAGCTAATTGGACAAATTTAGTGAAACAGAGGGAGGTATATATTACCTATAACATAGAGTGATTTTAACTAGATGAGATTAACTCACTGGCCAGAGCCTTGGTCATCCAATCTAACGGTGTAGGTTCAAACCAAGTCATGACTCAGAGTCCAAAGTAGCTATCCTATGTAACAAAAAAAATCATAGAGTCCAAAGTGGCTATCCTATATAACAAAAAAAAAAAAAAAAAAAACAGAGTGATTTTGAGTGATTTGAGTTGTCGTAAATTATTAATTTATTTACTTTATCGATTTGATTAACGATTTTTTTTCCTACTCAAATCACGCCACGTCATTAGTGCTGTTTGAGTAATATAAATTTGGATCGTATATATCATTATTCTAAAATCATCATAATCCATCTTCTCCACTAAGCTATATATGCATCTAACAATGCAAATATTACATGTTTCATTATTTATTTATATTGTTTGATTTTCTCATATTGTTAGGTTGGTTAAAAATTAATTTATGTATATTTTGAAGAATAAATAATGAAATATTATTGATGGAATTATATATATATATATTTTGGCTTAAAAAGATTGTGCCAAATGAATAGTATTTTTTCATTTTGTAGAAAAAAATTGGTAATATAGAGCAAGTTTTGATTTGCAAGAAATAACACCAAACAGTTGGAGCATAATTTTTATTTTGTGAGGAGCATTTTGGCAATTCTTTGCAGATGCAACAAGTTTGGAAGATTGGAGCATATTTATTTTGTGAGGAGCATTTTGGCAATTCTCTGCAGATGCATCTTGTGAGGGCATCTAAGTTTCCAAATCTTATCCCAATTGATCTCCATATTAGCATCATACGGATAATAATCCCAATAAGACGATTTTAATGAGTAGATTTCATAATCTCGTGACTCATTAGCACAATCCACTAACACCCTTGTGATCTCTAATACATTGGAGGACAAAAGTATGAAAAAGGTTCCAATCCCACAAACCATCTTTTTTTAACATATTCACATACCTTCTTTAAATTTACATATTCCATGATTGTTTGAATATATAAATACAGAAAAGGAAATTCACATATCCACACGTCTAGCCAAAATGACACACGCTTACCATTTTGTAACTTCATTAGGATCCCTATCTGACCACGACAATACCTTCCACGATGGTTCTACAAATTTAAGAATCAAAATACTTAGTAACATATTTGAGTATATTCGACTTGATGTACATTTTACACATCACTGAAGGCTATATGATCGTTTCGTCATGTATTACCTTCCATCCAAGCATCCTGAGAGGAGCTTTAATCATATTCTCGGCCTTACAAAATCCTAAACCACCAAAACATTTTGGACGACACATATCATTCATTGCAATCCAGTTAATTTTTCGTTGTTCTTCCATCAAGCCTCAAATAAAATACATCCAAATTTGGTTTATCTCTTGACACATATAATTCATTAGATTTTTATCATACATGATAGACATGGGAATTGCACTAATGACTAATTACGCTAACGTTATACGTCCTGCTAGCGATAGAGTTCCCCCTTTATAATTTGCAAGATTCCCACAAAGTATATTGGGGACTCCAAGATACTTCCCAAAGCATTTCTTCTATAATGACCACTCATATTAAAGGATCATTACGGTGATGGTTGCCTCTTACATCTATCATCTCTTGATTTTGTTAGATGCTTTTTGGGAGTATGAAACTATGGCTTTCAAGGGGTCCGACCTTGGAGGCGGTGGTTTCATGTCCATGGATACAATTTAAGCATGGGTTTGTATGGAATAGATAGTAGATAATGAGAGGATTTTTCACCTTAGAGAGCTCCAATTCGTAACACCACTAGAGGTACGTTACGTTTTGATAGTGACACTGCTATGGATGCAAAATTTTCCTATTTAGAGAATCAATTGAAGCTGTTGGAACTAGTTGTTAAAGAAGGTCTTCAAATTCTAAGTAAATATAATACAAGTCTCTCATGGTTGTCCGTGTTGAAGAGTGAAGGATCATAGTTGGGAAGAGTGCCAAGGTAATCCAGAATCGATGTTGTTTGTGTCAAATCGTGGAAGCTACCATTCAGATAGTCATGGGTATCAAAATGGAAATCGTAATCATCTGGGAATTTAATGGTCAAATCCGAATAGGGTCGTGAATCAAGGTAACACCTATCAAAGTAATTCATTTCAACCACTACATCAAGAGAATAACTTTAAGCCAAGGTCCCAATATCATTATCAAGGGGGAACAGTCTATGGTAATCAAGCTCTACCACAACCCGTGTATGATGCATATGCAAAACGTCTTAGTCAAAAAGCACTCCTGGCTCATATACAAGAAGGCTCCACCAGTAATCTACAACAAACGTTTAAAATAATCATGGAGATGTCTGGAGAGAATTTGAGAGCAAACAATGATAGGTTCAATTATCATTTCGCCACGTTAAAGATATTAGAGAATAAAGTTTCACAAATTTCCAACAACCTTCAAGTCCGACAACAAGGTCCACCGCTGCAGATCGGTCAAGGTACAAATACTGATGTCAAGGCAATTTCAAAATCTTAATAAAAATATTGGTTTTGAGTCGTGTAAGGCTATTGGATTCAAATAGAAAAGACAATGGAATCGCCACCGGTTACACCTAGTGAAATGGGGACTAAGAAAGAGAACGAACCAACAAAGCTGAATCTAGATGAGGAAACTATTAAGGATTATGTTGAGAAAGTGGTTAAGAAGTCGAAATAGGTAACTGGATCACTTGGGATGCAAGATAAGTTAAAGGTGGAATTGCCACCACCACTTATCCATTTACCACTGCCATATTCTTCACTGTTAGCTAAGAAGAGCAATGGCTCCAAGTACAAGAAGTTCATAAAGATGTTAATTCAATTGAAAATCAATATCCTGCTACTCGAATCCATCAATAAGGAGACTAAACATCAATTATTCTTCAAGGACACACTCTAAAAGAATAATAAATTAATCGAGTATGAGATATTAGCGCTAACCGAAGAGGTATACAAAAATTACAACCACAACTCAAAGATTTGGGAGGTTTCAACATCCTAATCAAAATAGGTGATACATTTGAAGGAAAGGAGATGTATTACTTGGGTATGAGTGCGAATCTAATACCTAAAAGCGTGTTCAAGAATTTGGATATTGGAGACGCTAAACCAACATCTGTCATCTTGTAATTGGAAAATCGACCAGTAACAAATTCGTGGGGTTTCATCGAGGACGTGTTCATCCAAGTAGGTAATCTTGGTATTCCCACTAATTTTATTTGACTAGATTATAATGTAGATAAGAACATCACATTCATACCAAGGTGTCCATTATTGGACACGAGGCGACCATTATCAATGTGAATGAAGGAACTGTGACCCTTCGTATTGAGATGAATCCAAACATTTTACGGTCAGGAAAAAAAGAACAGGAAGGAGTAACCAAGTGTCTTGGTAATCCAAATTGTGACCGATAAGTCAAATGTTAAGACCCCCCAAGAAACTGTGAGAATGAAAGAAGAAAATGAGTTTGGGGTGGGAGACGAAGTAGCGTGGAAAGATCCTAAACTCGAGAATATACCATGGAGGTACAAAAATGCTTGGATGAGGCCGCTCCTTGTCACTCGATTCGTTTCAGATAAGGTGATTGAGGTACGAGTGAAGTAAGGTTGCAAATTCCAATTGGTAGATCCGAGTAGTCTCGCCCGTTTACAAACATAATAACATATCTATACCCACAACACGTAAAATATCATTAATAACATTTGGAATCACAAGAACTTCTTTGTACACCAACTTATTTCTCTTTGCAATACAATTTTGACTACTTGTCCTTTAAGTTTAAATCAAAGGTATCCGATTTTTTTAAAATAGAATATAAATTGTATTTATCATTTGAAAACATGTAATGAAATCTATCAAGGTTTAATGATCGTATTGTCATTAAAGTTCAAGAGATATAAAATGAGATCTAATTACATTGCTTGATAATATAGCACAATCTTTGAACTCCATTGAGTTTTTATCTCAACTACTTTAGTTTGTTTCTTAGCAACGCTTCTTGAACCCCATTAAATCTTGACCTTCATGTACTTAGCTTATTTTTTCCATCTCCATTGAGTCTTGATCTTGACATCTTCACTTTCTAAGAACTGCATGATCTCTTGATCATAATTTGGATCCTTAAGTTTGAATATGATCATCACATATTTACTTCAAAACTCTAAAGCATGATATGATCCTTCTTCTCTTCCCTGAAAACTCTCCGCACTCTTAATTTTACACAACTAGTTCATACAAAAATGCTAAAAAAACAATCCACATAGCTCAACTATAATTATATAACAATTAAAATAATCATTTATTAATCATCATTAAAAATACCTTAGTTAACGTTAGAATAAAAAGACAATTCTAGAACCAGAGAGTAGATATGAAATTTGGTAATGACGAATTCACCCAATTGTTGTCGAAAGAATTTATAGTTTTCCAAAGTTTGGAATGAGGGGGATACGAGTGGTATAAATACAGGAAGGAGGTGAAGAAGTTTACGTAGTAACCTGAGGAGGTCAGTTATTCAATCATGCGTAGTAACTATATTTAACTGTCATTTTTGTTTTGTAAATATTATTGTTTATTAATCGACAATATTAGTTAGCTTAGTATGATAACTCACCATGAATTTTGAAATGCATGGAAATTTAGTGAAACATTTGTTGCTAACCACATGAATAACTTGAATCTAAGGCTCACAGAATGGCAAAGATTTCACACACATTCTTTAAAATTTGGAATGTTGCTTGAAATTCCAAAAATAGTTTTAAAATATGAACGGTGTAGTTTCAAGGTAGATATTTTTTTTATATTTCTACGAAGTAGTTGGTATTTAACAACACTAGATTAGAATTTGAATATGTTGATATACAATGAGTACTCGAGATTGCAAGAAAAAATTAAGATTTGAATCATAGGTTTATTTGCTAAAACTAATGGTGGTTTGGTACCATTAATAGTGTTGATATGTTTTTCTAGTGTGGAACTCAGAGTGAGGAGTTAAAAAATTATTTTACTTGTACATAATAGGTTATTTTAAGCTCTCTTAATATGCACGGGCTGGATATAAAATTGATTTATGCCACACCAAGTTCATATATATGATTCAAATACATAAGGGATCATGATACGTGTTTGATCCAATTTTACATGAATCATAGAGTATGAGAAAGAAACATGACAAAGAAATTTGATATGCATAAAATCATATACATATTTTTTATTAGCGATTATAAATTTATTATGATTGATTCCAATTACTAATTACTTTTGCGTAGTGATTATTTACAAATTCAAAATTGTGTAATGTAGGTTTTGTTTTTAGATAATGTGCATATGCAAACCAAGTTGGTTCTTGAACACTCAAAGAGTCCATTTTTATACTAGACTACAAATAGAGTAGCTAATAGGTTTATATGGCATAGTCAGCGATGTATGTAAATTTTTACAATTTTCGTTTCATTGTAAATACTTCTATCAAAGAAGACATAAAGGAGAGATTATCAGAGAGGGTGAAACCTGCAAAGGGTATTTTAGATAGTCGGACGACTACTCCTTTTTGTTAGAAAGAGTGATGTGGAAAATATTAAAGGTATTTTATCGAAAATAAGGGATACCGTGAGTAGGTGGGATTAAATGATAATATATTCAATACCTTAAATATATTAAATATAATGTTGGTGTGGGTAATAAGGTGCAATGTATCTGGTTAATGTCATAAAGACCGAGAGCCTGAATACATCAAGCAACCATGAAATTGAAAAAGTAGGACACAATGATAATACCCAATACCCATTATATTGAAATCAATGACAACCTCCAACACTCGGAGCATGCACTTCCATCCAAAGATAACAATTCCACTGTCATCTCAAGTTAGGGTCATGAAACCATGTGAGATGAAGTGTTTTGGGCATAAACCTGGTTGAATTAGTTTTTGTATATCCAATAACTAATGTGCGAGGATGTATTAATTGTCTATGTATTTAACAAATGAAGGGATTGACATGTTAACTGACCACTAATTTGTTTATATATTTTTATATTATTATAATAATTTGATGCGATATTCTTAAAAAGATTCTCTTATTATTTGTAGGGATGTGGTGACCAGGTATAATTGGTATGCCTTTCAAAGGAATGAGCTGCACAAATTTATATGGTCTGATTTGTTTATTCGTGCAGATGTGAGTTGTCTTTATAATTTATTAATTTTTTTGTTCGTATGTCGCACCTCCGAACTTTTTTTCTAGATGATGTAATTGATTTATCAACAATTAATATATTGTTACAACAAGAACATGGCAACGATGAATAAGGTAGGGATCATGTGAAATTTATTGTTATTTTCCAACATTATTTTTGGTATGTGACAATGTATTATCCATCCTTAGTATTTTGTTTCAATTTTAATCCACTCCTCGTATTGTGTGAGTTTGATATTTATTATTAATTCAACTTGCAGATGCAAGGATAATTTCAATTTTAAGGGTTAGGTCATCTTAAGCAGTATTACAATGCACTAAGGAACTTCATCGGGGCCTGAAGCACTGCGAGCATGTGAATTTTTACGCCACATGTACGATCACTGTAGAGTTAGAATTATCATTTTGGTTTTAAATGTGTTTAATTATTTGTTTTCTAATATACATACTATGTAACTTGGATGACAACCATTGGATTTTGTATATCGTTGATTTGACAATTCAAACAAAGCATGAGTACAAATCAGTTCTGCTATATAAACATGAACAATTTCCATCGAGGTTATCATCGTAATGATCTTGTTTTATTGATAGTATCATTCATTATTGTGTATGCATTAGTTACGTGAATCATTATTTTTTATATCTTGATCATGTTTAAGATAAACTCAACTAGATATCACAAGAGAGAATCCAGACAACCCCTTGATTAATTGAGTACGTTATAAACTTTCAAAGTTGGATACTCAAATTAAAACAATTTTTGTCGTCTACATAAATACAGAATGTTGCGAGATTTGGGATTGTTAAGAGGATTGAGATATGCAAAATCTAGAGCAAAGTGTATGACTTTGGATTGGGAAATGTTTAGGAATGATCTTCTAATTTATATGATGCTATGTAAAGGGACCTTAAATAACATCATATTGTATGATCTAGCAAATTATATAATATGTATTGATGAATAACTATATAGTGATGCGTAAATGTTATAAATACAAGTTCATTTTGATTTTATCGTGATGTTTTTATGTTTAATTTGTGTACTAAGGTATATAGTTCTTGTCGCATTATGCATGTATGAAGTGCTTCAATTTATCCAATATAATGTAGCAATCACCAAGGGAATCACCAAAAATTGCATAGATATTGTTAAAAGAAATTGTTGCCAATACAATATCTCTTCCAGAAGTGAAATCTATTTATACGATCTCTTACAAAATACACTATATTTAGAAAAAAAAATCTATCCAAACAGAAGCGACCACCTAAGTGGAACGTGCTTCCTCTGTAGTGGCTTATGGTGAGACAAAGTTTTTGTCCAAATAAACCTATTTTTGTTTTATAAGACTATTCTTTCATGAAGGTTTCCACCTTAGTGATTTCCACTTCCTTAATGTCTTCCATAAATACAAACACTTTAGTAGAAAACTAAATCAATTGAATTCAAACAGGCTATATATTTGCTATGAATTTTGCCTTGAAATTGTCATATCAAAATCAATCCAACCAACGTATGGTATTTTATTCGTTTCACGAGTCTAGGATATCAAATTAAGTCACTGTATCTTATATCTTATATATGACGAGCATTGTTAAATTTTAACAAAATGTCTCTGGAAACCTCAAGATTGAATAGAGTTTGGTAAATAATCGATATTAAAAACAACTTTACTAATATTATTTCATAAAAGTACATAAAACACTGAAATTTATTAGTTACAACATATGTTCTGAAGGGTACAATTATTTGAAATTACAATGATTAAGATCTAAAACTGGAATATTGGCCGTTTTCCAAGGTGTGATAGAATAATACAAGTAAAACACACACCTCGATAGAAAGAGACTTTTCGAAAAGTGTTCAGATCATTGAAAAGTAATAAAAATAAGTATAAGAGTATCGTCTCCACATGGGCTTATGTCATTAACTGCAAACTCATGTTCGTGTAAAGTGTAGAGAATTTAGATGTTTAACTAAATCACAATGAAAGAAATAGATATTTGCTTAGTTTTTTTGATTACATAACTAAGATGCAAATGATAAATTAAACTACAAAAACAAATAAATACGATATGAAGAATAGACGATATATTTACTCAATTTTGTTAGTATGCTCCTATCCTACTAAGTCGATAATTCCAATTATAAGGGTGAATTAGGTCGTTATAACTAACCGAGATTCTAAATTCTTTCTAACTCCCGTCAGGGTACCTTAGAAGTCTGCCTTACATTTACTAGAGTTTTTGGGTAAGATTATTCTATAAGAAATCGATGTTTTGTCAACCACTCATCTATCAACATTACATATTTAGACCAACATAAACTGAATATGTTAAACCAAATTTTAATTACCAAACATGTATGTCTTTATCAGTGCAAACCATATGACACAAAAAATCTGAACCAACATTACATTTCCTTGGAATATTCATACTATCTATATAGTTAGCTTAATACTCTTGTTTTTTTATGTACAAACACATGAATTTGATTGAAAATAATAGTCGTTTATCAATAAAATTTAAATGTTAAAGATAATATAATAATAATAATAATTATAATGAATATATACATACATACATATATATATATATATACTAGGGAATACCCCGTACCTGAAGGTACGTGGCCTAAAATGAATTTAAAAATTTATAATTGATGGTGCAATATTTATCATTTAGTTTATATCAATACTTAAATGAAAAATCATATATGAAAACATGTTTTCTATTAAAAAAACTACTTCTTTCGTGTTTATAGTTTTATGATGAAAATGATTATATGAAAAATTTGTAGTAATAAAAAGTAGTTGAGTGAAACCTGATATTGGATTATAAGTAAATTTAACCTTTTAAATTAACTAAAATTTTCTAGTAACTATGTTTTATAACCATAAAAATTAAATTCACCGGCAGTTGCAATAAAAATCACCCCATCTCCAAATAAATGAAACAAGTAAAGGTATCACTATAGCATATCAAACCTTTAAAGGACATAGTGGTATGGTGGTACGAGTAAAAATCAGATCCGAAATTTTTGATTTTTCTAATACGAAAATTCCAATTGCGGAAGAGATGTTTAATATTCTGAAGTTTTGATTTTTTCAAAAATTTCGAATCGGAATTGGTACTACATATTAAATTTCCAAAATTTTCTATTTTTCGATTTTACATTTTGGATATTAAACAAATAAATTTTAAGATTAAAAAAAGTATACAAATGAAAACGTTGAAAAAATCCAGAACATAGAAACAAAAGAAAACGTAAATGTTGAAAAACAATGAAACATTTTTATGTTAGAAAAAGAATTAAACAATGAACCATGATCAAACTTCAAACCCAGAGCTTCACACCTGCATTGGAAAAAAACAAAAATAAATCTCTACCTTCCCACCATTCTCCACCATCACGATGATAAGCAACACACAAAGTGTGATGCAAATACAACTACACTAGATGACAAAATCAGTTAGATAGTTAGTTGTATGTATTGTGTGTGTATTATATTCTCTTTGTACTGCTATATATTGTACTGTCAAACACAATCAAAACATAATACAAAAATATACATTTTATCAAATATCTCTTATCTTCATTATGGTATCAGAGCTAGAGGGGTAAAATAGGAAGCAAATTCTGTTCTTCTTTTTCGCCATTAATGGCACAGAATTGCTTTCCTCCTCGCTTTCCTTCACTCTCTTCCGCTTAATTCTTTCTCTTCTTCTTTGTTTCTACTGACTTATAAGTCATATAATGACAGATTCTTCTTCATCTTCTCAAAATTTATCCCCAAATATCTCTTCCAGCACATCGATTCCTGCTGGTTTGCTCCTTCTTCGCCAAAACTGGTCGAGCCTAGTTCAAGTCAAACTCGACTCCACGAATTATGTTCTCTGGCGTGGTCAACTTGAAGCTATTCTGGAAGCTCATGGTTACTTATCGCACGTTAATGGCGTCAATCCTAAACCAGACTCATCGAACCCAACATATACAACATGGCTTATTGAGGATCAACAGCTCAAAGTTTCGCTGATGGCCTCTATGATTCCTTCAATCTTATCACAGGTTGTTAAACTTACTTCTGCTTTTGATGTTTGGCATAAACTAGAGGAGATTTTTGTTTCACAATGTCGTACACATGTACATCAATTGAAAATGAAGCTGTGTAATATTCAAAAAGGTGAGAGATCGATGAATGCTTATTTAAGTGAGATTCAGGAAATTTATGATGGCTTAGAAACAGCTGCATCTGCTCTACCACTAGAAGACATTATAATGTACACATTGCGTGGATTACCTGCTGAATACAACCAATTTAAATCGAGTATTAGAATTTCTAATGCTCAATCGTCCACTCTAAGTATTCACTCGCTTGGTAGCTTACTTGTTTCGGAGGAATTACACATGAAAATGTCAGAATCGTGCGTTGTTAACACAAATCACTCTGCACTTTTCACAAATTCTCAATCCTCAACACCTGCACAGTCTATGAATAACTCAAATAATGTGAATAACTCTCGAGGTCGTGGTTTTTCTTCTGGTTTTCGTGGTCGTGGTAGAGGTAGATCAGGTAGAGGTCCCTCTATTTTGGGACAACCGTCAAATTCAGCTGCATCTCAGCTCTTTGGCTCAGTCCCTACTTGTCAAATATGTGCTAAATTTGGCCATTCAGCAATTGACTGTTGGTATAGAAGTGATTTTGCAACATTTCCTTCTCCTCGTGCTCAGCGTGTAGCTTTGACAGCTCAAGCTTCTGTCTCAACACCACCTTCTTCATCATCACCATCATCATCAACTTCTTCTTATGATCCTGAACTTTGGTACTTGGATTCTGGAGCTAATAGTCATGTTACTCATGACTCCTCATTGATTCAAACTACTACACCTTATAATGGTGCTAATGCAGTTTCAGTTGGTAATGGGAGTGCCTTGCAAATTGCTAACATTGGTAACAGTAAGTTCTCTACTCCCTCTTGTGTTTTTCAGTTGAATTCTATTCTACATGTTCCTGAAATCACCTCAAATCTATTGTCTATTTCCAAATTCACTCAAGACAATAATTGCACTATTACTTTTACCTCTAATTCTGTGTCAATTCATGATATTCATACACATAATCTGTTGTTTCAGGGCCCTTGTAGGGGTGGGCTGTACTCTCTTCCCTTAGGTGGTCAGTTGAAGTCAAGTCCTCCATCTGGTCAAGTCAATTTCAAGTGTCTCTCCTCTACTTCAAATAACTCTTTAGCTCAGCTGTGGCATTTTAGACTTGGGCACCCTTCTCATTATGCTTCTTCCAAGATGTCTTCTCTACTCAACACTAAGTTAGATTTCTTTGGAGTTCAATGCACTGATTGTGCTGTGTCTAAGTCTCATAAACAGCCTTTTAATCTTTCTGTATCTTGTAGTTCAAAGTCATTTGATTTGATACACAGTGATGTTTGGGGTCCTTCTCCAATTGAATCTTCCTTATTCAAGTATTATGTAATCTTTGTTGATGATTTTTCTCGTTTTACTTGGGTTTATCCTATCAAGTTTAAGTCTAATGTGCTTTCAGTTTTCAAATCCTTTTACAATATGGTTTTAACCCAATTTGAAACTAAAATTAAGATCCTACGCAGTGACAATGGTGGTGAGTACATTAGTCATGACTTTGCATCTTTTACTCAGTCTTGTGGTATTATACATCAAACTAGTTGTCCTCATACTCCTGAACAGAATGGTGTCTCTGAGAGAAAGCATAGACACCTAATTGAGACAACCTGTACTCTTTTAAAACATGCTTCTTTACCACCTAAATATTGGCTTGATGCTTTGGCCACTGCTGTGTATTTAATCAACATTCTACCCACACCTGTGTTAAATAATTCAAGTCCTTTTCAAGCTTTATTTCAGTCTTCTCCTTCTCTTTCTCATTTAAAAGTGTTTGGCTGCCTTTGTTTTCCATGGCTTAAGCCTTACTCTCCTCACAAATTGTCTCCCAAATCTGAACCTTGTCTATTCTTAGGTTATTGTAATACCTCAAAAGGTTACAAGTGTTTATCATTGTCTTCTCACAAAATATATATCTCTAGACATGTCTTGTTTAATGAGAATTCCTTTCCCTTCAAAGACTCACAAAGTTCTCTTCAAAATCCTAGTGATGACTCTCATTCTTCTTATATTGATATTTTTGACTCCACTATAAATCCTTACTCTATATCCCATCCTTTTGTCTGTCCAGTTAGTCCTCCTCCACCTGAGTCATCATCACCTCTGAGTCACTATACTCCACCAGATTCCCCTGAGTCTTCACAATCCACCTCTTCTTCTCCTCCTCCTCCTCCTCCACCTAAGCACCATATGGTCACTCGGTTACAGACTGGCTCGCTAAAACCTTCTTATAAGTGTCAGTCTTTGTCAGTTACTCCCCAAATTTCTGAACCTACCTCTTATAAGGAGGCTTCAAAGTTTCAATGTTGGCAAAATGCAATGCAAGAAGAGTATAATGCTCTTATAAGTCAAAAGACTTGGGATTTGGTTCCACCTCCATGTAATCGTACTCCAATTACATGTAAATGGATATTTCGTATTAAGAAACATGCTGATGGATCAATTGCTCGCTACAAAGCTCGTTTGGTAGCTCGTGGTTTCTTGCAAGAGTTTGGTATTGATTACAATGAAACTTTTAGCCCAGTTGTTAAGCATCAAACTGTGCGTTTAATCTTTTCTCTTGCAGCTTCTTATGATTGGACTATCCATCAACTAGATGTATCAAATGCCTTTTTACATGGCTCTCTATCTGAAGAAGTTTATATGACTCAACCACTCGGCTTTGTTAGCTCAGATAATCCTACTTATGTATGTAAACTTAATCGATCACTTTATGGTTTGAAGCAAGCTCCTCGAGCCTGGTATCAGTTGCTTACTTCATTTCTATTAGCTCAGAATTTTGTTGTAAGTTCAGCTGATACATCTATGTTCATTCGAGGTTCTAATGATTCTTTGACAATCGTCTTAGTTTATGTTGATGATTTATTAATCACAGGAGCTAATTCTGATCTTATAGCTTCTATTATACTTGCTTTAAAGTCACGTTTTGCTATGAAGGACCTTGGACACGTATCTTATTTTTTGGGGTTAGACATAATCAAGAATGATTCAGGTTTTCTAGTAAATCAAGCTACTTATGCCAAATCAATTTTATCTAAGGCTGGTATGCTTGAATGTAAGGCCTCTCCTACCCCTTCATTAAATAAGTATCTTGTTCCAACTGTGCATGATCTCAAACCATTTGAGAATGCATATCTTTTTCGAAGTTTGATTGGTGCTCTTCAGTATCTAACAATTACAAGGCCGGATATTGCGTTTGCTGTGAATCAATTGTGTCAACATATGCACAGTCCTCGCAATCTTGACTATGAAGCCTTAAAGAGATTGCTTCGCTATGTTAAGGGTTCTATATATTACAGCATTTCGTTTACAAAATCACCAATTCAACTTCGAGCTTTTTCAGACTCTGACTGGGCAAGTGATACTCTTGATCGGCGCTCCACTACCGGCTATTGTATCTTGCTTGGTTCTAATCTTTTATCATGGGGTTCCAAGAAACAGACCACTGTGTCTCGCTCTTCAACTGAAGCTGAATATCGAGCTTTAGCCTATGTTTCAGCTGAATTAAAATGGATTTCTTATTTGTTGAAAGACTTAAAACTGCCTGTTGAAACTCCAATTTTGGCTTGTGATAATCTCTCAGCTATAGCCTTAGCTTCTAATCCGGTGTTTCACTCTAGAACAAGGCATATTGACATTGACTTTCATTTCGTTCGTGAACAAGTCACATCCAAAGAGCTTAAGCTTGTTCATGTATCTACTTCAAATCAAGTTGCTGATCTTCTTACTAAGGGTCTTCCAGTTGCTACCTTCTCCTTTTTAATCTCCAAGCTTCCTCTTCTTACGATGGTTAGCTTGAGGGGGGATGATAAGCAACACACAAAGTGTGATGCAAATACAACTACACTAGATGACAAAATCAGTTAGATAGTTAGTTGTATGTATTGTGTGTGTATTATATTCTCTTTGTACTGCTATATATTGTACTGTCAAACACAATCAAAACATAATACAAAAATATACATTTTATCAAATATCTCTTATCTTCATTACACGAACCCTGCTTGGCGAAGTACCCAAATTAAAAATTATTTTTATTCTAATCTCATAATTTTTACAATTTTCAAAATTATCCAATTTAAGTATAATTACAGTTGTGACTGTTGGAGTGAGCAATTTGGTCTTAGACTGTATTGAAATACCCCAATTCATTCATTGATTTACCAAGTAATTAAATACCACAACTCAACTCAAAATTGTTAACAAATATTATCTCAATATCTTCAAATTTCAACTAAACATGGTATAACAACTTAGTTTACTATGAAATCCCCGTAAAATTTATGCATGCATAATTCAGATACATCATGGTTTTTTTTATGGTTAAAATGTCAGATTATGAAGGTATATTTTCTGAAAATTAAATGTGTGTCTGACTGCTTGAGTTAGATCCGTCTGATGTATTGCTTTTTTATTTCATCCCTGAAAAGATTATTTAGTCTCATCTTCTCTTTAATCTTGTTCCCCTTCTAGTGTTAAATTTGCATCTACATTTCAGATTACATGGAAAAGTAGCATTAGTAACTGGAGGTGCTTCAAGTATTGGAGAGATCATTGTGCGTCTATTTATAAACATGGCACAAATATTTGTATAGTTGACATTCAAGATATTCCTGGTCAACATATCTGTGAATCCCTTGGTGGTGATCTTAATACATGTTACTTTCATTGCAACGTAACACTTGAAGATGAAGTTACTCAAGCAGTTGATTTCACAGTTGAAAAGTTTGAAACACTTGCTATAATGGTAAACAATGAAGGCTTAGCAAGACCAGTCTGTTCAGATATTCGTTACTTTAAGCTCTCAGATTTCAAGAAAGTGTTTGATTTGAACGTGAAGGGTGATTTTCTAAGGATGAAACATGCAACTCGGATAATGAGTGTTTCAAGTACCGTGGTTGGTATGGGACCACATACATACACGGGTTCAAAACACGATGTGGTGGAGATCACTAAGAACGTTGTAGCAGAGATGGGACAACATGGCATACGTGTGAAATGTGTTTCTCCTTATGTAGTTGAAACAAATTTGGTTGGCTTCTTTTACCTACTAAGGATGCGAGAGCCGGATTCAGGGCATTTGTTGGGAAGCATGCGAATCTTCAGGGTATTGGATTGGAAGTTGATGACGTGGGTAATGTTGTAGTGTTTTTAGCTAGTGATGAAGCTAGGTATATAAGTGGTGTTAATCTTATGATTGATGGCTTGTTTCTCAAATAAAGGATCACTTTGTTACAATCGATAAAGATAAAGGACTATAGTAGTAAATCAAACTCTGTTTCTCAAGTTGATGCTTTTTGTAGAGGGTATATTCCAACTACTTAGCAAGTAATTCATTCAAAGCTTTTCCTTTTAATATCTTTCGCGAAGCTCTGTTCGATTCCTTGATAAACACCAACTTTTTCCGCAAGTATGCGAGTGCATTATTGAAATTTAGCAGCACCATTTACCTCGTTTGCACTCATAGAACTAACAAAAATGAAAAAACAAAACAAATGAATAAACATAAAGTATCACACAACTCTTATATCTCAAGTAGAAGAAATGCACTGCAGGTCCCTACATTATGCAAAAAATACACCACAGGTCCATATATTTTGAAAAAAGTGCACTGCAGGTCCCTATATTATGCAAATATTGTACATCACTTCACATACGGTAAAAGGCTTCCAACGGTCATATTCATGGCCATTGTAGGATATATATATATATATATATATATATATATATATATATATATATATATATATATATATATATATATATATATATATATATATATATATATATATTTATATACTTAAATCAGATAATTCTAAAGAATTGCAAGAGTGATGAGACTAGGTTAAAAATAAATCAATTTTTTACCTTAAATTGGGTTCTTTGCCAAGCCGGTTGATGATGGTGGAGAATGGTCCCCGAGTTGCGGCGGTTTTCTTGTGCAGGAGCGGCAAGGTGGAGGTGGTGTGGCGGGTGAGGCAGAAAGGAGGGGCTAGGTACGAAGGTTAGGGTGAAGGTGAGGTTTTTTTGAAATTGTTAATGAAATTATCAATCTGCACCATATTTATAATCAGTAAGTATTTAAAGTACATCTTCATCACACATAAAAAAAACCATAAATTATCTTACAACAACAATAATTATCGCACGTCCGAGAATTCTATCTGGAAACACATTCATAAGCAAGTAATTTGATCCCCTAACATGTCTTGTATGATGAAATTCATTCTTATTCATTAACACTACAAATTCTTCATTCTGTACAATATCATAATCATCATTAGCTAAAAAGATATAGTGATGACAATAAAATTAGAGATAATTTACACACCTCGTAAAAACTCTTCAAGTGATCGTATAAATCATTACTTGCTACTCCATGATGTCTCCCTATTTGTTCTAATTATTAGCCCTTTGGAGACATCCTTTTAGGTGAATAAATGACTTATTTGATAGACTTTTAGGCTTAATTGATCATATTGCACTTCCTCCCCTTGGAAATTAACTATTTGCAGAATCTGAGCTTTTGTGCGTAAATTTGATTGTTTTTAATGCAAAGTTAATTGGTTCTTGAATTTCATGAAAGACTAATCCAAGGAGAAGAAGTGAGAATAAAGTCTTAGTGTATTTTAAAGTGTTAGGAAATGATTTTTACTCGAGTTTCTATTTTTAGAGTGCACTTTCCTATTTCTATTTCTATTTCTTAATTTATTGATTTATTCTTTTTAAGCATATGCGGTTTAATTATTTATTTAATGTGAAGCTTTAAAAGATATATGGTAATTACTTAGAGACCAAGTCAAGATAAAGGATTAAAGGAAAGAAGATTTACATGGAAATAAGAAGAATTAGGAAAGATATATTCAAAGAAGGAAAAGATAAAGCTGCCTTATGAATTTGAAATTTCAGCCACGTTTCAAAGATTAATTCATAACTAATGATTGGCTAGGAATCTGGACGAGTGGTCTGCACCAATAGAAAGCTCTTTCCAAGATAAGCAGTTTCATATAGTGGAACTTCTCAAACGAATAAGTATTGAAAAAGATATGACCAAATCAAATCAGCAGCAAAATCTTACCTTTCCTAAAATTTAGGGCTACAAATTTAAGAGTTCTTGCCTTGTCTTCCACTCCAAGTAATTCGACCTAGGGCTTGCTAACACCTATAAATACACCCCTTAGACCTCATAATTCAATACCTCTCAATTATTATTCAATATATACATCCTTAGAGAGAGAGTCAGAGACTTCAAGAACAAGAAGGCAAAGGAGAAGCTAGTGCTGGAGGAATTCTGTTCTTCCATCAACAATCATCTAATCCTTAGGTTATATATTTCTTTTCTGTAATTAAATATGATGTCTTTCTATTTAGTTTCAGTCTTTAATATTACCATGAGCTAAACTTTTATATACTTGAGAATCGCAATAAAGGGATGAACCCTAGTTAATTTAATCTTTGTTTTGAATTTGGGATTGTTATGATTTAAATTGAATTAGGTCTTAGATATTGGATATTACTTTGTTCTTAATCACTATTTCTTTTCGGTACAACTAGAAATAGATTTTAGTATTTAGGCTATTCCATATAGTGGCGTATGGATCATCTTGACGGGGGGTTTGAATACAGACTTAGGTAATACCCGTGTAATAGACGAAAGTCATATGATTTACATAGCCAAAGAGGTAAAATATTATTCATCTGAAAGTAGCTTATATTCACCCTGACGGGGTTTGTAATACCGTAGGATAGCTTCTAGGTCCACCCTGACGGGGGCTAGGAGATATTAGATTCCCGACTAATATACTAATACCAATTCTACCCTTAAACAAAGCATATGTTATATTGATTAGGTGGATTCCTTGCGAGACTCAAGTATCTCTCTTATCTGAAGTCAGTCTTTTATTTGCTTTAGTTATTTATTTTTAGTCTTTATTTATTTGCATCTTATAAAACCACCAAAATCTATTATTTACTTTTCTGTTAAACAATTATTCTTGCTATCTGATTAATACTGGAGTTGAACCTAATCCGTCCTTGAGAACGAAACTCGATTTATCGAATATTACTTGGACAACCGTACACTTGCGGTAATTGTGGTTCCTTTACTTTTGTACTTAATTTAATAACACACCAGGACCCACCAAGTTTTTAGCGCCGCTGCCGGGGACGGTAGCGTAAGACCCCGGTGTTAATCTTTAGTAGTTTTAATTGTTTATTTAGTTTTTTTTCAGTTTTACGCTTGGTTTTTGTTTTTGTTGTACATATTTTTATTCAGGTAATGATCAAGAGGTTTTATTGAAGATGTATAGAGGACATTACCCGGATCCCGATCCATATGACTATTGGGAAGACTCTTCGGGGCAACAACAATGGGGTAGTAACTTCTACCAACAACCTTATCAATACCCACAAGAGTAAGGATGGAACAATCAATGGATCGATAATAATCAACAACAACCATCATATCACTATCAGCAAGAGCAAGCATGGAACAACCAATGGGTTGAAAACATTCAAAACTCTCCACCTCATCACTATCAGCAAGAAATTGACAATGATATACGTTCTAAACTCCAATGCTTAGTAGAAGAAACTAACGCCACCCATGCAACAGATGGTAGAAAAATGGGGTAGTATGTCTTATGAAGATTCCACTCCCCAGAGGGATGGAAGCGATCAACCGGGAAAAGTAGTGGAGGAGGAGGTGTTGAAGGAAGATATTAGTGATAGTGATATGACCATCATGCCGGTTATAAATAAATACCACCATGTGGTTGACAATCCTATTAGCATGGTGGAAGAAGGAGTAGCAACGAAAATCCTAGAAATTGAAACTGAGGTTGCTATTCCTATGGTGCGTGCACATGATCAAGATACTGAACGCAAACAAGAAAAAGAGGTTATCGAGATTAAGATTCCACATCAAGAGTATGATGAAGTAATAGTGGAAGATTGGGTTGAAAGCGAAGACGAATATGAAGTGGTTGAGGAATCAATTGAAGAATTAAAGCTTCAGAATAAAAGAGAAGTCGAATATCCACCACAAAAAGTTCACCAATCACTATATCCACCACAAATAATCATTAGAGATAATATATCGGAATCACCTCTATTACTACAAATGATCAATAGGTGCTACTCAAGAAAGGTGCTACACCGCAAGAGTAAAGCAGCAAGGAGAAGCACCTACCCACCACACTTTAAAGAGGAACGCGAGATTGAAGAGAATAAAAATGAGCTTATACCGTTGAGGACGGTTATCTACTATCGTGTGGTGAAGAATAAGTTTCGTCGTGAAAGTAAGAAGGCGAAACGGAGATACTACCCTCCCCCTTTCAGAGATCGATTGAATAAATTTTTAAGGGGGAAGGTTTCAAAGCTTACATGCCAAGGACGAGGCGAATTCAAGCGGAGGAGAACCGCAAGGGCCTCAATACCATCTTCGTGGAAGGTAACGCGTCAAACTTAAAGACGTAATAAACAAAAGTGCTTCTTGGGAGACAACCCATGTTTAATTTGCTTCCTGTTTTTTTTTTTCAATTCCTAGTGTATAATTCTAAGTTAAGTGTCAAGTTTTAGTGTCTACTTTTAAAAGAAATGAGAAGGGTAGTGTGTTATTGGTGCAGGAATTGAGTTTGGGGTGCTAGGAAACGAAAAAGGAACACATGGGAAAATTCAGCGCGAAGTCCGGTATACCGCCCCAGAACCCCGGTATACCGCAAGAAGAAAACCCGTGCCACGGGTTTTATACAGAGATGAGAAAAAGTGTCGATGCGCGGTCCGGTATACCGGGCCATACCTCCGTTATACCGCAGGTGGAAAAAACCCGTACCACGGGTTGAATACCGCGGGTTTTTTGACGGAGACGAGAAATTTAACAGTGGCAAAAACCCGTGCCACGGGGTCTTTGCCGAGACGAAAAAATGAAGCACTTATGGGTCCGGTATACCAGAGGTTATGCCCGGTATACCGCAGCTATGTCGGTTTGAAGAGTTTGTGTCTTATAAACTTCTTACTTCATCAAGAAGTAACCCTAGCCTCTTCAAAAACGAATTTTCCAGATCCTAACCCTTATATACCTGTACAAAGACCACTACAACACCCAAGAACATTAAACCCTTCCTCCTAATCCATTCCAAACACACATCCAACACCACAATCCTTCAAGAACATCAAGAAATCTTCTCCTACAACCTTAAGCCTCTTCGTCAAAGCTTCAATCCTATTTATTAAACCTTCCCCAAGCCATTACATATTCATTACCCATCTCATATAAAACCAAAATCCTTCATTACAAATCCTCAAAACATCAAATTTCAAAACTCTTCTCTAGTTTTTGATTATTTGAAGTTTTGAGTTTGGGGTTCATTGAGATGATGAAGATTGGAAGGTCAAGAATACCGTGGAGAGGAAGAAGAAGAGGTGAAGAACCTTTTATTACTTTTGGTGTTAAAATATGTAGTTGAAAGAATGGAACTTTTGTAGGATAATCAAAGAGGTGTTGAAACCCATACGAAAAGTCACAAAAGAGTTGGAGCTTATGCAAATCATAGTACGTGGAGTGAGCAATGTTCAACATGCCACCTACGCAACACAAGGAGCTCAACCTACACACAACCATGGAAACCAGCTTCGTGCTGGTTCAGATACGTTTTCCTATCCCTTTCTTATTTGTTTTATTTGTTTATTTGCTTTATTGAGTCTTTTCCGAGTCGTGGGGACACGACTCACTTTTGAGTTTGGGGTGGGGTTCGTTGCCTCATCCCAATTTTTTGTGTTTTACATGCTTTCAATAAAGTTAATCTTAGGGTTGCGTTGACTGTAGAGAATTTTAAATGCCCCCATCAAGCATGCTTTTTATGAATTAATGATAGAAAATAGTTGACTTTAGGAGTTAGTATGAAGCTGAACTTTAATTGCATACAAATATGAGATAATTGATAGGAAAAATTAATGAACAATGCAAAAGAAGTAAACTTGTGCTTAAGGATAATGGGTGGTTTGTAGAACGTGAGATCTAAAGGAGTAGAGAACCCACTTAGGTATGAACTAGAGACAAGTTGTGTAAATAGGAAGATGATAGAGGCAGTTCTTTGTTAGCCCTTTGAATCCTTTTTGGCCTTCTATCCCTGAATTAATTTTATCCTTCTTAGCTAAATTTTTAGCCTTTAAGCCTTTCTTTTGTCGCCACATTATAAGCCAATATCCCTTTAGATTGTTAGGCATGACCATATGACCCGCACTTGAATCACGATCCTGAGACTTCTTGTCTTGAGCTTGAGTTTGGGGTGGTGGGTCCACTATATCGGAATTTACATTGGGTTGGGATTTTTTAGCTTATCAATGATGCTTTGTTACATAATGATGATTCACATGTTTATTATATTGTAACCCTTTGCCGGGGTAATAGTGAATGGAAAAGAAGCTTCGAGCTCAAGTTATGAATAGGCATAACTATGAAAAATAGCATGATATCTCAAACATTAAAAACGAGAGTCATAGCTATACAAAAAAAATGAATGATTTGAAAAGAAAATATATTCGGACCGGCAAAGTGGAAATTTTTATGTGAATCATCCTTAGTGCTTATTGGGTTAATTTGGGGACGCTAATTAAGCGTGTCAATTGGGATGAGTGAGAACGTTACTCGAGTGTAAACTCAAGCTCTTGGATAATTTGTTGATGGTAAGTGAGGAGAGAGCCAAAAGCTCACTTCAAATTTACCAAATATACATACCATACCGTCCCTCAACCTATGCTAAAACCGTAAAGTCCTCGTGATTCCTAGATGCATAGTGAGTTAATAGGGAGTATTCTAAGTGGAGCGTTCAAAGCAAGTAAAGATCAAGGAACACCCTATAGCCACCATCTTGAGATAAGTATTAAGCGTAACCTTCTAGCATTGTGAAATTAATATTGGATTGATATTATTTTGTGTTTGATTTTGCATGATAAGTGTAGATGTATATTAATTCCTAGATTAAACTATATGAAATTTGTTTTAAGTTTTGCTTTGGGATTATTTTCTAGATTCTACCTTCTGCGTTCACCTAAAAGATCCTTTGTTTTTATTTTACTTTGTCGGGACGACAAAGGTTTGAGTTTGGGGTCTTGATGTCTCCCTATTTGTTCTAATTATTATCCCTTTGGAGACATCCTTTTAGGTGAATAAATGACTTATTTGATAGACTTTTAGGCTTATTTGATCATATTGCACTTTCTCCCCTTGGAAATTAACTATTTGCAGAATCTAAGCTTTTGTGCGTAAATTTGATTGTTTTTAATGCAAAGTTAATTGGTTCTTGAATTTCATGAAATACTAATCCAAGGAGAAGAAGTGTGAATAAAGTCTTAGTGTATTTTAGAGTGTTAGAAATGATTTTTACTCGAGTTTCTATTTTTAGAGTGCACTTTCCTATTTCTATTTCTTGATTTCTTGATTTATTCTTTTTAAGCATATGCGGTTTAATTATTTATTTAATGTGAAGCTTTAAAAGATATATGGTAATTAATTAGAGACCAAGTCAAGATAAAGGATTAAAGGAAATAATATTTACATGGAAATAAGAAGATTTAGGAAAGATATACTCAAAGAAGGAAAACATAAAGCTGCCTTATGAATTTGAAATTCCAGCCACGTTTCAAATATTAATTCATAACTAATTATTGGCTAGGAATCTGGACGAGTGGTCTGCACCAATAGAAAGCTCTTTCCAAGATAAGCAGTTTCATATATTGGAACTTCTCAAACGGATAAGTATTGAAAAAGATATGACCAAATCAAATCAGCAGCAAAATCTTACCTTTCCTAGAATTTAGGGCTACAAATTTAAGAGTTCTTGCCTTGTCTTCCACTCCAAGTAATTCGACCTAGGGCTTGCTAACACCTATAAATACACCCCTTAGACCTCATAATTCAGTACCTCTCAATTATTATTCAATATATACATCCTTAGAGAGAGAGTCAGAGACTTCAAGAACAAGAAGGCAAAGGAGAAGCTAGTGCTGGAGGAATTTTGTTCTTCCATCAACATCATCTAATCCTTTTTTTGTTACATAGGAGAGCCACTTTGGACTCGGAGTCATTGACTCGGTTCGAACCTGCACCACTAGATTGGATGACCAAGGCTCTGGCCAGTGAGCTAATCCCATCTGGTTAGTCATCTAATCCTTAGGTTATATATTTCTTTTCTGTAATTAAATATGATGTCTTTCTATTTAGTTTCAGTCTTTAATATTACCATGAGCTAAACTTTTATATACTTGAGAATCGCAATAAAGGGATGAATCCTAGTTAATTTAATCTTTGTTTTGAATTTGGGATTGTTATGATTTAAATTGAATTAGGTCTTAGATATTGGATATTAATTTGTTCTTAATCACTATTTCTTTTCGGTACAACTAGAAATAGATTTTAGTATTTAGGCTATTCCATATAGTGGCGTATGGATCACCTTGACGGGGGGTTTGAATACAGACTTAGGTAATACCTGTGTAATGGACGAAAGTCATATGATTTACATAGCCAAAGAGGTAAAATGTTATTCATCTGAAAGTAGCTTATATTCACCCTGACGGGGTTTGTAATACCGTAGGATAGCTTCTAGGTCCACCCTGACGGGGGCTAGGAGATATTAGATTCCCGACTAATATACTAATACCAATTCTACCCTTAAACAAAACATATGTCATATTGATTAGGTGGATTCCTTGCGAGACTCAAGTATCTCTCTTATCTGAAGTCAGTCTTTTATTTGCTTTTAGTTATTTATTTTTAGTCTTTATTTATTTGCATCTTATAAAACCAAACCAAAATCTATTATTTACTTTTCTGTTAAACAATTATTCTTGCTATCTGATTAATACTGGAGTTGAACCTAATCCGTCCCTGAGAACGAAACTCGATTTATCGAATATTACTTGGACAACCGTACACTTGCGGTAATTGTGGTTCCTTTACTTTTGTACTTAATTTAATAACACACCAGGACCCACCACTCCATGAGCCGTATCCACATACATAGTTGATTGCATACCATAGATCTATCAATTAACAATATTTATTACCACATAAAGAAGCCACAAATGAGGGTAAGTAAGTAATTAACCATAGGCATTAAGTGTGGAGGGAAACTAACTATCACTTTAGAATTTGCAGCTTCTGACAATAATTGTTCGATTTCCGGAACTATAATGCAAACAATTATACTATATACACTGTTCAAGATCTATTAAGTGTTTAATTCTGTGTATAGTTGATTCCTCATCGGTCCTTCCAAATCAAAAAAAAAACTTAATTAGATTCTGATAAATTGAAACTTAAAATGAACTTGCATAACGAAAGTGTACCGATACATTATCAAGTAATCAAATATAACTTCAGTTGAGACAATTATCAAGTACTTTCTAAGCATAAACGAAAGTGACCTTTAGTACCAGAAGAATCGGATGATTCAAAGAAAATTGGAGTAAAATATTTGCAACAATATACTCATCAATTCAATGTAGGAAAATTTTACAAAAAATTGCACTATAATTCGGAAAACTGAAGTTGAGTAGAGAATGGCTACCTGTGTTTCGATGAGTTGTGAGCACTTCTGTAAATCGAAGCTACGTTCCTTGAAGAAGATGTAATTCTCCGGAGCTCAGATTATCAAAGCTAGAAGGATCAGTCGGAGCTCTTCAAATCCAGCGAGATATGCAGCGAGGCTAGAACAGAGTTAGACATCCGAGTGATAATGAAGCTAGGTGTGAGCTATGTGTTGAAGCTCTTCAATTTCAAAGCTAGGAGTTGGAGCTCTTCAATTTTGGAGCTAGGCGGTGAGGCGAGGCGTACGAATTGAGCGAGGTACGGCGAGACGGAGATGAGTTGAAGGATGGTGAACGGCGGTGAAAGTGAACGATGGTGCTGGCTATGTGTCAGACTTAACTTCAATTATTCAAATCACAAAAACACTAATTAGCTGGAGAATACAACCTCGGTGCGGTGAGGCTCCTCAGCGCTAGCTCCTATAACTGATTAGGCGGAGAGGCTCGAATCGGAGGTGCGGTGAGGTTCGGTGGTGAGCGAACGCCGATGAGGGTTTTGAGTCATGATGAAACGAAACCAAAGTGTTTTGTTTTGTTTTTGATGAAACGAAAAGGAAAATTCAAAACAAATGAGAGAGAGAGAGAGAGAGAGAGAGAGAGAGAGAGAGAGAGAGAGAGAGAGAGAGAGAAAGAGAGAGAGAGAGAGAGAGAGAGTTGTGTGATGTGTATTTTTAGATTTTTTTATTTAATAGTTAGTATATATACCATGGGTAAATTAGGAAGTATTTAGTTTTTCAATTAACAGAATGATCTGGAGCATTGCCCGTGACACATTTTTGGCTAAGAATCAATCCCGACCCTTCTTTATATCTCCTTAGCGATATAAATATGGATATATCTGTGTAGAATACTTGATAGAGTAAGTGAATAAGTAAGAATTAAATATATATAATATATAATGAACAAGATCTAATTTTTGAATCTTGCATAATACCCCAAAAAATATAGGACTAGCGTTGATAGGAGGATAAAGATTTAGCTTGGCCTAAGGCCTCCAAAAGTCTAGGGATGACCCTAGTGTCACTATTTTATATGACCAAGGACGAAGGCTGAACCATACACTATCATCGTAATCTATATTTAGGACCAGATTGGAGTTACTAATCTGATGGCCATGTGCCATGCAAAGTAAGATGGGTTCCTACGATGGTGTTCATGAGCTATGACTGGATGGAATATCATGCAACCTTACAATCATTATAAACCATACATGAGTATGAGCCGAAACAAGAAAACAGCATGAGCTTTACATCAATTACAGTCGTGAGTCTAATGATCCTATTTTTGTACGAAGTTATGGTAGTGAACTTCTCTACTTAATCAAGTCAATAATTAACATAATCATAGTTTCACATTCTTCTTAATAACACATATAAATGTATTAAGGAATTTATATTTCATGCAATCGTTCGCCTATACTAAAATAGGCCCCTCCATGAAATGCAGTGTTGTAGACGATTTTAAATTAATATATACTCATCTAATCCTATTTGTTTTTGTTTTTTTTAATTTTGATTCTATCCATATTTTGAAAATCATTCTAATTATAAAATAATAATGAAAGCGTGATAAAATTCTCAGGCGTCCCGCTTACAAACATAAAAGATGAAGAAATACATACCACCACCAAACAAAGAAGAAAAACAAATAAGTATGTTTACGTTGCACAAGTTAACAGATATAACCAAACAAAAAGGACCTTGACAAAAAAAAAAAACCAAACAAAAAGGACAAAAAAATATGAATATCTTATACGTCCCACAAGTAAACAAAGAAGACAAACTTGTTGTGAGATTAATGAGGCAAAAAATATTGTTTTGAATGATTTATGCTAACTTTAGATTTATTTTTGTTGTTTTGTATATATATATATATATATATATATATATATATATATATATATATATATATATATATATATATATATATATATATATTCTAGAATAAATAAATTAAATTTTGTAAAAAACATTATCGTGATTTTTTTTGAATTTTATTCATGTGTATTATTATAGTTGATCGTCACAATCAATTTTGACTTGTCTCTGTGTTTTCAGATATGA
This sequence comes from Nemophila menziesii, assembly GCA_029959085.1. Lineage (NCBI taxonomy): Eukaryota > Viridiplantae > Streptophyta > Magnoliopsida > Boraginales > Hydrophyllaceae > Nemophila > Nemophila menziesii. The sequence goes on from JARWIR010000021.1 coordinate 10,924,587, forward strand.
TTTATTTTATGATTGCGAATTTCATTAATCAGAACAATAACTTAATTATAAGATTAAAAAAATTTATCTGTCATAATACACTGAATCATAAGTTTGATAATTATGGATCATAAGTTTGATAATTAAATCATATTAATTTTATAATTGATATTTAATCAATCAAATATAGAATTTTTTAATCATAAAAAACTAAATCATATATATGTTCAAATATTTTTTCCTTTTGAGATTTTTTTATCTTCATAAAAAGTAAAAGATAATTATTTTAGTGGATTTGATCTTTTGTAATCATAAAACTGACAAAAATTTAGTTTTTTTCTAGATGAATAAAAATATATCAATAATTTAGAAAAAATCTATATTTTCTATCAGTGACATATAATTTCAGAAGATCAAATCCACTAAATCTTTGCTTTTTTACGAAGTTATGAATGTTTCAATTCTCAAAATGTAAAAAAAAAACATTTTATATAAAAATCTTACAAAGTGTATATATATATATATATATATATATATATATATATATATATATATATATATATATATATATATATATACACATCGCATCATTCAAATGGTAGTCGTGGTAGAACTTGGATATCATGGATAGAGCTCGAATTGTGTTTTATTTTTTATCCCTCGTATGAGCGGGGTTTTACAGAGTTTTTCATCTAAATGTTCTTGTGGGTCTTTCATTCCGAACATGGTATATCAATCTAGTTTTTTAATATGTAGTTCATTACTTTTTTAACAAAAGTATCGTAATTTCAGAAAATAAAAAAATAAATAACATGAGTTTAATTAGTTTATGTTTTTATATAATAATTTATTATGAATTGAATACGTTTTTTTTCAAAATTAATGAGAGGAAGAAATAAATCTAGATTCATATATAAAAAAAATTAAGTTTAGTTGTAATAAGTAATAGTAGTGTCTTCCTTGGATATAGTCTTATCAACCACAACTATATAATTGTTTTAATATTTACAAATCTATCTATTTCCAAAAAATTTAAAATAAATTTTACAAATAAATCATTTTTGATGTCCCCGGTAAGTCCATAACTTCGTGATCCTTCCCCTTTTTTGTTTCTAAATACCTATAAATACCAACCTTGAACCCTATAAACTTCATTGGTAATTTAGTATTCAACAACATACTATTTCAAATGGCTTATTCTTTTATACAAATTCTTCTCATTAGTTCACTCCTCACAACCATATTTGCTAGTAATTTTAAGGAAGATTTTGATATCACATATGGAGATACTCGTGCAAACATACTCAACAACGGAGAACTTATCACTCTTACCCTTGATCAAGCCTCTGGCTCAGGCTTCCAATCTAAGAACGAATATTTATTTGGGAAATTTGACATGCAACTCAAACTTGTCCCTGGATATTCAGCTGGCACTGTAACGACCTTTTATGTGAGTATACTGTATTAATATCGTTATACTTATCCAGCATATATATACTCCTGATTGTGATAATTTCATTTATTGCAGATGTCATCTCAAGGAGAAAACCATGATGAAATAGACTTTGAATTCTTGGGTAATGTAAGTGGAGAGCCCTATACTCTTCATACCAATGTGTGGGCCCAAGGACAAGGCGTTAGGGAGCAACAATATCGTTTATGGTTTGACCCAACTGCAGATTTTCACACTTATTCCATCGTATGGAACCCACAACATATCCTGTAAGATACATTATAATAGATATTCGTCATGTCATGCACTTTATATAAATAATTTGTGTTTTATTATAATATAATGTTTCAGATTTTTGGTGGACGAGACACCAATAAGAGTATTCAAGAATGGAGAATCGGTAGGTGTACCATATCCAAATAATCAACCGATGAGGGTATATGGAAGTATATGGAATGCTGATGAGTGGGCAACACAAGGTGGTCGTGTGAAGACGGATTGGAGTAATGCTCCATTTACATCTTCTTTCAATAACTTTAATGATGCAAATGGTTGTGTTTGGTCGTCTTCATCGGGATCATCTTCTTGCACTTCTTCAAATAATGCATGGCTCAATGAAGCGTTAGATGGAAGTAAAGAAGAAAAACTGAAAATAGCTCAACAAAATTATATGATTTACACTTATTGCACTGATACTAAGTATTACCCACAAGGTCCTCCTCCTGAGTGTTCCATCAACAACTACGCCTAATATAAATTAGAAAGTCATGGATCTATAAAATAAGAAGTAAAATTTTAATAAATAAGGAAGATATTGCTTTGCAATCTAAAATTATGTATAAAGGAGGGTCAAAATTATATCAATGTGTACACATATTTTTAATTATTAATATATGAAGAGTTATGTTTTATTAATTTATTACTTTTTCATCCCTAAAATTTTAATTCTCAACCCATCAAAATTAGTTTCTATTAAACTACACATTCCCATACCACTACAACTTAACTACTACCACCACTATACCTCAACCACCACTCCACCACTACTCCATCACATTATAGACATACAAACACAGGCACCCACCCACACATATATACACCAACACAAAAGCATCCTAAACATTCACCCAAACCACAATCATCGCTACCTTACACACACTTGAGGTGGGTTTACCTTCATCGATGGGATCATTACCTCATTATATCTTTTTTCGGCATAATAATTTTTTGTCCATGACCCAACCCAAATAGGATTTAAAAAAATAAAAATAATGCTTTTCAATATATTAATGTCACCATCACATGTTTGTTTCCTATTATTTGCATTGTTATTTATAAGAGGTATTTTATAGTTTATATTTTACAAATAACAATTCTATTTTTAGAAAATAAACGTTAGCAATCACTGTATTTTATTGCCTCATGCCCAATCCCTACCCAAGTCTTATAATTTGAAATAAAGGAGTCCTACAAAATACCTCCTAAATCCAACATAAAAATATAATAACTAATTACTTAAACAAAAGTCATAGGCATCAATGAAATTACTTAAGTTTACATTAATTTATGCTTTTTCTCAATTGATTTCAATATATGAATTATTGTGTCTCTATATGAAGTTGGTGTATGGATATTAGTTGTTATTTACATTTTTTTTCTTGATAGACCTGCCTGATGTACAACGCTCCTTGGAGGTTATGATGTGTTGTTTCATTCAGTTACCATCTTTTATAACATTTTATATTTATATATCAGTTGTATTTTGACTTTGACATTTATAAGTTTATGTTTTGGATTTTTATCCTTAAAAAATTATGTGATGCCTCTAAACCTCTTATATATCAAACCCTTCCTGATTTTTAGTTTCTAGATACGAGAATGACACGCACCACCACTCCACTACCAAGGGAGAGCCACACCTTCCTCAGGGGCTCAATAACCATGTTTGATTTTCAAGAAGAAATTAAATTACCTTAAAAATATATCTTATATGATTAACTTTTCCCTCCATTTATTGTATGAACTTTAGTCCGCCCTCCTCAAACTTTAAAAGTCTATATTATTACGCTTTTATTATTATTACTATAATCTACTTTCAACAAATAAAAAATATTTTACTTGTACAACAATTTCATTTTTTCTATAAAAACAAGTTATTACATATAATATAGAGACTTATATAATACTAATTAAAAAAATAGGTAGGATTATTTAGTGATTATTACATAAAATAGGGACCTAGAGTGAAACTAACACATATTAAATATATTGACTTTAAAAAAAAATTAAAAGGTTTATAAGGATAAAGAAAAAGTTTATAGTACCATGGTCCTGACTTCAATCTCTTCCCGTCACTAGATTCACAAATATACCTTGATGTAACAAATTGGCTTGACCGACTTTCTAGGGAAGCCAACAAAGTGTAGATTTAAAGCAAAATTTTGTTTTAAAAGATACCCTAACTTCATAAAAAGGATAATTCAAAGTTTGAAATAACCAAAAAAAATCAAGTAATGTGAATTTTTTTTTTAAATCCAATCAAGTAATTAACAATTTTAGGCATGGAATAAAAGTTAGAAGGTTTATATAATGATCTAGCTCTGAATAACCAATATAACAAAATTACCTATGGATTGATAGGTTGATGTTAGAAACACAATGAAGTAGAACGAAAGAGATGAACAATAATAATGCATGAATATAAATAGACATGTTTAGATACTTCACTATACCTCTCCTTCCCTTAAGTTTTAATTAGCCTCATGATTCAGTGATTGGCATAAAAGAACATGTTATTATCTCAACTCAGCCCAGTCAATTCAAGTTTTGACATACAAACTAAGATAGAAAAAGTAATATTTTTTTAGATCTTTTAAAAAAACCCTTGAAATCTTTGATTTAAATTAGGCCGATTAAGGACTTTATATGATTAAAAATTATGAATGCAAATGAATTTTTGGTTCATTATAGTGTCAGATTATTGTTTATATGTTTTTAGTAGGAGCATAATAAAAAAATTGAAATATAAGGCGTTTGTACTACTGCAATTAGTATTTTCTGGACAAAAATGTCCATAGTTTAAGTGTTGATCACACACAAAAGCCATTTAATATCCTATATATTAACCCATTACACCACATTCATTTTCTCTCTTCCTTTTCTTAATTTTTCTTCTATAATAGAGAAATAATACGACATACGATGATTTTCCATGACAACGTCTAGCAGAAGAGCCCACCAATTATAGATTAGGTGTAGAATGATTGTTTCGATGTATGGGTGTCCGGGCCAGCTTACGCGCACCACGACTAATCCCATAGGAAATATACACGCCTCCTCATGCATACTCCCACTTAATCAGAACTTTCAACATACAGAAGGATAAAATAAAAAATTATCATTCTCAAGTTGAAGGTTAAGCAACTCGAACATATTTTTTTTTAACGTTATTATCGAGTGTTTAGCGAAATATGAGTGGATTTCATGATGATTTATGAGTTAATTGGGAAAGCATGTATTGTGTCGTGGTTTGATTGTTACCTATAGTGGAAGATCTAAGTGGAGACTAAGTGGGCTTAAGCTCAACCTCAAGTTTCATTAAAAAACAGTTATACATTTTGACTTCTATTTTTTGTTTGTTTTTGGCTATTATCGTTCAACTCTGGTTTTATTTCTTCACATTTATCATTGTTAATTCTTGAAAAAACAAAAGACATTGATGGTGATACGAATTGCAAATAGAAAAACGAGGAAAAAAGGAAAAACAATTAAAGATTTGTTTCATGCGTATATTTTATATATATTTGCAAAACACCATAAAATAATTTTAAAGATCGACCCTTCTTATATTTGAAGCCTACCCTCATATATATATTTCTGGATTCACCACTGGTTACCTAGTCATATGGAGTGGATTTAGTATATCTAACACACCTCTGGTATGACTAATTAATATTATTAATATATTTGAGGTGTTACTATTATCAATATGGTTATGTTGGTTATCAATGGACTGGGAACAACTATACTATTATGGTGTCATGTGGGTTGGACATAACCCATCAACATCAAGTTTGGATATAATTGGGATAAGAGTGCTACTAATAGAATATAATTTTTTAAAAGATCATTATAGATACATTGATCAAGTGTTGCTCATGGAGTAAAATAGAGAAATGATTGATGATAATGGGAACACTTGTTCAAATTAGATTTTTTTTTTTTTTTTGAAAAATGACCCAAAAACTAATTTACTCAAAAAGTTCAATCAACTTTTTATCAAAAAGACCCTGGATATTGTTTCAATGGCATATTCTTTCCATTTTACCCTTAATGTTTCTTTCTTTGCGTAATAAAAAGTAATCTATAACAAAATTACAAGTTTTATGCATGTTTATTTATATTATCCACGACCTCTACCTAGTCAAGGTAAGTATCATTAAATTTTTGGATCTTGAACTGCCAATCAACATCGATATCTATATAAAATACTTTGCATATTAAATTCTCATGTTATCAAATCATTTACCTGGTAATTTTGATACTTTTTTTTTCATTTAACTTGTATTACTCTTTTTATTTCATATAACTTGTTCATTGCCTTTTTACGAGAAGTTTGTATTTACATGATTTCTAAGTTGGTTCTCTCATGTAAAAGCTGCCTCATTGTACAGGTTATTCAAAAAATGACCACCAACACAAGAGCAAACAAATAAGTCTTAAAGATCTAACTGTAAGGTTCAGATTCGAGGAAGACAATCGAATTGATGAAAAGTCAACTAACCCTCAATCATATGAGGCAAAGACAAATGTTGTACAACAAGGGAGGTATAACCAAAACAACTAGTTCAAGAGTCATGGATAGTTAAACAACGATTCCAATAAGAATTTGAAATTCAACAGACATTGTCACAACTGTGGAAAACATGGAAAAGTAATTTCGAAACTAGATATCACGATGAAAAATAAAGGTAGGAGCATTCATAAATATGTGACTGTGATACCTGATGGTATTGATGATTTGAACCTATCAAAAGCGGTCTCAGAAGTTAACCTTGTTAGAAACCCAAGACAATGGTGGGTAGACACTAGAGTAACTTGGCATGTGTGCTCGAACAAATACGTGTTCAAAATTTACAAGAAAGATACAAACAATGAAATGTTGTACATAGTCAACCCCACTACCTTATATAAGGTACTAGCCAGTTTCTGCTAAAGATGACCTTCAGGAAAGAGTTTACCTTAAACAATGTTCAATATGCTCTAGAAATCCACAAGAACTTAGTTTTTAGATCCGTACTTAGAGTCTGTTTGAAGGTGTTTTTTTTAAAAGAACTTAAAAGTACTTCTAGATCTTTAAAGGTATTTTAGAATTTAAAAAACACTTTTATGAGAAGCACCAAATACGTGCTTCTTAATAAAAAGCACCCAAAGTGATACTAGATTTTAAACATAATATTAATATTTTTTTACACATATTCAGAGTTTATTCTTAAAGTATTTTTTACTCTAAAATAAGAACTTACAAATGGGCCCTTAGAAAGGACCTTTTTTTAAGCTTGCATTTGTAGCTGATAAGTTTGTATAACTAAGAAAAAAATTTATGTAGGAAAGGGGTACCTCTATTACCATTTGTTTAAGATGAATGTAATGACCATGGTACCAACCGAAATGTAAATGAGAAAGAAATAATGATAATTCAAGTTACGTGTGTGTTCTTGACTCACCTAATTAATGGTACAATAGATTAGGTTATGTTTGTAAATAAGTTAGTAAACATTGTCATATTGCCTTATGTGAACATCAATTCTAAAAAGTAATGCAAAGTATGTATTGAGTCAAAATTATCAAAACTTGGTTTAAATCTATATAAAGGTTTTTATTGTCTTTTGAGCTGATTCACAATAAATTATGTGACTTAAATTTTATGCAAACGAGAAGTTAGGAAAAACTATTTCATAGTTTTTATTGAAGATTGAACAAGATAGTGCTAAATACACTCGATTCACAGTAAGGATGATGCCTTAGAAAAATTTAAACAATACAACATTGAAGGTGAGAATCAATTTAATAAAATTATTAATTTTATTAGAACGTATACAGGAGGAGAATATGTTTATCCTTTTAAGGAGTTTTGTGCAAAACATAAAACCGTCCGTCAAAAAATGGCCCCATATTCATTTCAACAATATTGGATTTTTGAATTCAAGAACTACATGTTGAAGAAATGATAAATGTGTTATTGATTAACTCCAACTTACAACATATCTTGTGGGGAAAGTCTTTGCTCACATCAAACCACATCCTTAAAAAATACCACACAAGAAGATTCATAAAAATCCTTATTAATTATGGAAATGATTTTGAAAATACATCTTCATAGTAAATAAAGAATTTGTAAGCACTATAGTAGAAGTAAGTTTGATCTTAAGGAGCATAGAGGGGTGTGTAAGCCATGAGATCCCGATCTAGTTGATAAACCCATTTAATGAATGTTCTATAGGTTATAAAGTAATAAAATTGTATAGTCTAGAAAGTGATTAAGGTGGTTCTTTAATAAACCTTTGGTTCCTTTTAGCTTTCTGTCCAAATATTATTTATATATATGTCTCATCCCCTTCTAGCCTTTCTAAAGACTTTTTATGAGCCACATTATAAGCCATACCCCTTAGATTATAGGTCTTTTCTATAAGACCCACACTCAGATCGTGATGCTTAGACAATCGTTTTAGAGCTTGAGTTTCGGGTGGTGGTTCAAATTATGGGAAATATTATTGGGTTGGGTATTTTTTGAGCTTATGTATTGTACTCTTAATGACGATTCCTTGCTATTATTGTAACCCTTTGTCGGAGTAATAGAAAAAAAATATTGAAAAGAAAATAAATATGTTGAAAAGAAGTAGCATGACATCTCACATAAAAAAGAGAGTCATATCTAACTTACAAAAGAAAAGAATATGAAAATGATTTTATAAATTGGACAGGCAAAGTGGAATTTTATGTGATCATCTTGATACTTTATACTGGGTTAGTGGGGATTCTGGTAAGTACATCCAATATTGGGTTGAGTGAGAACATCTTACGAGAGTAACTCAAGCTCTAGGACGATTCGTTGATGGTTAGTGAGGAGAGAGCCAAAATCTCACTCTACATTATTAAAATATACGATCATATCGTCCCCAAGTCTAACATTACAACCTTAAAGACCTTATGATTCTTAACTATGTGATCTAGGAACGATTGAACCATTAGAGAGTAGTTAGATAGATCATTGGAGACGTTTTTAGGATCGATGAACAATCTATATCCCCCATATTGAACTAAGTAAAAAGATCTATCCCTTAAAAGCTAATCTAATATTGAAATTAAACAGTCTTGATTGTTTGTATGGTAAGTGTATAATAATTTAGTTTGTAAATATTATTACATGAAACATTCTAATTAAATGCTTTAGGACTATTCTTTACATTCCTTTTCTCCTTAAGCTTAATTGACTTTGGTACATTTAGACTTCCTATGTTCTTATTCTTTATTGTATTAGGTTGATACAACTTTGGGTTGGGGGCCTTGATGTCTCCATATTTGTGATGAATTAATCTAGTTTAGAGATATCATTTTAGGTGCATTATATTATTTTTTAAAGGGTTTTCCCTATTAATTGTTACTTTCTTAATTTATGCCTTGATTTGGAGATTTATTACTTTTAGAGCATTTTTTGTATAATTTGTGTTTAATGTGAAGCTCTTAAATATAATGAATATATTAGATTCCAAATCAATTTCAAGGAGTTAAGGAAAGAGGATTCAAGGCGAAATCAAGAGTTAAAAGGAAAGAAAGTTAATTTAGGAAAGTGGAAAGCTGCCAACATAATCTGTCTAACTTTAAAGATGTCCAATGTTTTGAATGCTGCTGAAATTCGACTATGAATTTGAAGAAGCCCTTTGATATTAATATAGGTCTTTGAATTGAGGTCGTTTTGATGGGTGGATCACTGAATTTGGCCTAGTAATGAATGAGGTATGAATTTACAAGCTTAGGAGGTCAACCAGTCCTACAAGTTAGGAAAACGAATGTGAGTTGAATTTGGAATCCAATTACTTGGCATACACTCGAAGATTTCGACCTAGCACCTATAAAAGTATACATATTTACCTTTGTAAACATGTCCTTTCTTATCCTTTCCTTCATACCTGGTTGCTCCTAGAGTGTGATAATAATCAACACTAAAGGAGAGTAGCGACTACCACAAGTGTATGGGTCGTCCAAGTAATAAAATAGTAAAAATGGGTTAATCGCCTCCACATGGATTGCTAGGTAACACAAATGTGTTTAAACGATGAGTAGAATTTATTGCGATATGAAATAAAATAAAATAAAATACAATTAGATTTTTGTTTGCTTTAAAATTAAAAGACTACTAGATGCAAGAAAGTAAATAAACTAAAGATTAATTGAAAGTAAATAATATAAAGACTAAAAGAATAAACACATATATGAGAGGTATACTTGAGTCTCGCTGGCGATTCACCTAAATTCACGTAATTAATGCTTTCGCTAAGGGTAGAACTGATATTTCTATATTAGTCGGGACTCTACTCTTTCCTAACTTCCGTCACGGTAGACTTAGGAATTATCCTACAGTATTACAGAACTCGTCAGGGCGACTATGATCTACGTTCAGATGATTAAGAAAATTACCCAATTGGCTATGCTGTTAGTCAAGCCCGTCAGGATGAATGATGAATACCACACGTTTATTATTTAGTTCAATAATTAAACCCCCCCTTCCAGATGATCACCACCACTAGTGAATAACCTAATTACCATGACCTATCTTCGATTAGCTAATTCATTGATATTAGTTCAATGAAATACACTAATTAAATAAATTAGGGTTCATTCCATTATATGATTCTCAAGTTTAAAAGTGTTTAGATCATAATGAAATTAAATACTGAAAAGAAATTAATAAAATACATGTTTCCTAAAAACAGAAAGAAAACCCAAATAGAGGGATTGCTTTGAGCTGTTATTGAAGAAAGGTGTTTCTCCAACTTATGTTTTTGCCTCTCTGCCTCTTGATCTCTTCAGGAATTAGAAATAATAATAAGTGTATTGATTTTTGATGCTTAGGAAGTGTTATATAGGTCTTTAAAACGAATTGAGCTCTTATTAGACTTAATTAAATGATTATGGGCCCAAGTCCATTTTATTATTTTCGCAGCTGCTTAACACACTCTAGCAAACCAGGTGTAACTTTCGTAACGTAGGTCCAAATCACCTGATTCTACTTCTCAAATTTCGATACCTCAGAAGTGCACCTTTTTAATATGAACCACCAGGTCTGAATCTGCACCGTTTGGGCTCGGGGGACCTAGAAGTGACGACTTTCCAGTTTCGAATGCTCCTCTCCTTCACTAAAGTGATATCTTTTCTCTTTTAACACTTCCTTTTGCTTTTGGATTTAAACTCCACTTCTTCTCTTCACCTTAATGCCTTCTAGCATCCATGTATCTAAGAACTTCACAATAAATAAGCAAATTAACGCACAAACGCTCTAAAAGTAACAATAGTACAAATCCGCAGGAAGAAAGTGTGATATAGCAAAATATGCTTACAAATAAACTAACCAATTCATTTTCTACCTAAAATGACGTCTCCTAAGGGAATTCATTTGTAACAGAAAGGGAGTCATCAATAGCCTTCATATTATCATCTTAGAGAGAGCAAGAAGACCTAGAGAAGAAAGGACAAGAGATTGAAGCATCATAACATAATTCTACATCATTCCTTCTCTATAATTAGGATAATTAGCTATAAATGTTTGTCTTAACCATATTTCTAAACTTTTATTCTTTATATTTATTTATTAATTGGTTGGGTTAGTATTTTGTTTATGTCCTAGAACGCTATTTTGTTATATTAATTAATTTGAACTTGGCGTATATCTGTGTTATGTGCTTTGCCATATTCCAGCTCTAGATTTGACCAATCTTAAGACTGCCCTTAGTAGTAGGATTATCACCCTGACAGGGGATTCAATTATTGAAAACATCACATAATCGTCTACTGTGCGGTAGTGATCCTGACGGGCTTTTCTAACTAGATAGTCATTATGGTTTGATTTAATCACCGATCATTGCGCAAGGTCTCCTTATCCAAGTCCCCTGGTAATTGTTATGTTGCCACCTAAGTCCACCCTAACGGGGTCTGGAGGAATATAGAATCATGATTACATATATAATGCTCAATTCACCCTTAAGGTTTGAATAACGACTTAGTTAGATATGCTCATACTAGTAAACCTATTTATTAACCTATTTGCATTCTTATTTAATTATTCACGTTAGGTGATTATTTGTCTTATTCCATTTTTAATATAAACATCTAAATTCATCGATGCTATTATTGAATACAAGTTTGAGTTAATTACTTAAGTCCTCGAGAACGAACTCTTACTTATTTACTATAACTTGCAAACGATCTGTACACTTGCAGTGAGTTTCTATTGGTAGTAGAGGGTGTGTATCCTTTATTATTTATTTATTTATTTATCATTGATCACACCTTTGCCACCACCATAGACTATTTTAAATTAATATATACTCATCTAATCTACTTTTTTTTTGTTTTTCTAATTTTGACTCTCTCTATATTTGGAAAATCATTCTATTTTTAAAATAATAATGAAAGCGTGATGAAATTCTTGTACGTCCCGCTTGCAAACAAAGAAGATGAAGAAATAGATACGACAACCAAAGAAAGAAGAAAAATAAAGAAATATGTTTACATTACGCAAGTTGACAAAGATAGCCAAACAAAAAGGACAAAAAAATTATGAATATCTTATACGTCCCACAAGTAAACAAAGAAGACAAATTTGTTGTGAGATTAATGAGGCAAAAAATATCGTTTAGGAGGATTCATGCTAAATTTAGATTTATTTTTGTTCTTTCGAATATATATATATATATATATATATATATATAAATGGTCAAAACATTATTGTGTATTTGATTTGAATTTTATCTTATGCATTATTTTGTGATTGCGAATTTTATTTACCAGAACAAAAACTTAATTATAAGATTAAAATATTTATCAGTCATAACACACTGAATCATAAGATTGATAATTAAGAATCATAAGTTTGATAATTTATAAATGATATTTCATCAATCAAATAGAGAATTTTATAATCATAAAAAACTCAATCATATATAGAATTTCTTTAAACTTCGTAAAAGATAATAGATAAATATTTAAGTGGATTTGATCCTTTGTAATCATGTAATCATGTAATTGACAAAAATAGTTCTTTTAGATTAATAAAAAAATCAATAAGAAGTACAGGGTTCGAACCCCGAAAGTGGAAGAAAGTTAAAAAAAGAAGGTTGTTGGCCAAAGCTCTATTGTCTCATCCATGAGGTCCAAGGTTCGAATCCCGAAGGTAGAAGAAAGTTAAAGAAGGTTGTTGGCTGTGCTAAATTATTAATTGAGAAGATTTGTAATAGCTAGTCTAAAAAAAGTGTAAAAAAAATTGATGTTTGAGCTTCATATATAGTTTGGTTTGCCGATCGAAAAAAAATCAATAATCTAAAAAAATCAATATTTTCTATCAGTGACATATGATTTCAGAAGATCAAACCTAGTAAATCATTTACTTTTTACGAAGTTATGAATGTTTTAATTCTCAAAAAGAAAAAAATAGAAAAATTTATGTAAAAAACTTTAAAAAAACATTGATATATATAATTAACATGATATCATTTCGATGATAGTCGTGGTAGAACTTGGATATTATGGATAGAGCTCGAATTGTGTTTTGTTTTTTTATCCCTCGTATGAGCTAGTTTCTTAAGAATTTTTTATTTAAATCTTGTGGGCCTTTCATTCCGAACATAGTATATCAATCTAGTTTTTTAATAGGTAGTTCATAACCTTTTTAACAAAAGTATTGTAATTTGACAAATAAAAAAATTAATTACATGAAATCTAATTAATTAGTTTTAAAAAAACATAATATTTCATCATGAATTGAATATGATTTATTTCCAAATTAATTAGAGGAAGAACAAATCAAGATTAACATATTAAAAAAAAAAGTTTACTTGTAATAAGTATACCAATGTTTTCCTCGGATATAGTCTTATCAACCACAAATATATAATTGTTCTATATTTACACATCTATCTATTACCAAAAAATTAATTATAAATTTTAAAAGAATAAATCATTTTGGATGTCCCTGGTAAGTCCATAACTTCGTGATCTTTCCCATTCTTTGTTTCTAAATTCCTATAAATACCAAACTTGAACCCCATAAAATTCATTGGTAATTAAGTATTCAAAAACATACTATTTCAAATGGCTTATTCTTTCATAGTCATTCTTCTCATTAGCTCACTCGTCACTGCCATATTTGCTAGTAATTTTAAGCAAGATTTTGATATCACATATGGAGATACTCGTGCAAACATACTCAACAACGGAGAACTTATCACTCTTACCCTTGATCAAGCCTCTGGTTCCGGTTTCCAATCTAAGAACGAATATTTATTTGGGAAATTTGACATGCAACTCAAACTTGTCCCTGGATATTCAGCTGGCACTGTAACAACCTTTTATGTGAGTATAACATCTTAATATCAGTTATACGTATCCAACATATATATACTCATGATTGTGATAATTTCATTTGTGGCAGATGTCATCTCAAGGAGAAAACCATGATGAAATAGACTTTGAATTCTTGGGTAATGTAAGTGGTGAGCCTTATACTCTTCATACCAATGTGTGGGCCCAAGGACAAGGCGTTAGGGAGCAACAATACCGTCTATGGTTTGATCCAACTGCAGATTTTCACACTTATTCCATCGTATGGAACCCACAACATATCCTGTAAGATATCCTATTATAGATATTCGTTGGGTCATGCACTATATATAAATAACTTACATTTTATTATAATATAATGTTTCAGATTTTTGGTGGACGAGACACCAATAAGAGTGTTCAAGAATGGAGAATCGGTAGGTGTACCATATCCAAATAATCAACCGATGAGGGTATATGGAAGTATATGGAATGCTGATGAGTGGGCAACACAAGGTGGTCGTGTGAAGACTGATTGGAGTAATGCTCCATTTACAGCTTCATTCAATAACTTTAATGATGCAAATGGTTGTGTCTGGTCGTCTTCATCAGGATCATCTTCTTGCACTTCTTCAAAGAATGCATGGCTCAATGAAGCATTGGATGGAAGTAAAGAAGAAAAACTGAAAAAGGCTCAACAAAATTATATGATATACACTTATTGCACTGATACCAAGTATTACCCGCAAGGTCCTCCTCCTGAGTGTTCCATCAATAACTACGCATAATAATAAATTAGAAAATCATGGATCTATATAATAAGGAGTACAAATTAAATCAATAAGGACCATATTGCTTTGCAATCTAAAAATGTGTACAAAGAAGGGTCAAAATTGTATCAACGTGTACACATATTTTTTATTATCAACATATGAAGAGTTATGTTTTTTACCTTATTACTTTTTCATCCCTCTAATTTCAATTCTCAACCCATCAAAATTAGTTTCTATGGAACTACACATTTCCATACCACTACCATCGTTAGACGTCCACCACCACTATTACCACTCCACCACTATTATAGACATACAAAACACAACCACCCAATCTCACACACACACACACACACACACACACACACACACACACACACACACACACACATATATATATATATATATATATATATACATACACCAACACCAAAGCACCCCAAATATTCATCACAACCACGATCACCGCCACCTTACACACACTTGAAGCGGTTTTACCTTCGGCGAGGGGGATCATAACCTCATTAAATATTCTTCAAGCATAATGTGTTTTAGTCCATGACCCGACCCAAATAAGAATTAAAAAAAATGCTTCTCAATATTATTAATGTCACTATCACATGTTTGTTTTCTATTATTTTCATTGTTATTTATAGGATGTATTTTATAGTTTATCTTTTACAAATATCAATTCTATTTTTAAAAAATAAACCCTAGCAATCATTGAATTTCATTTCCTCATGTTAAGATCTATGTGTCCATATTACCAAGCCTTGCCCTAAGCCCTCAAAATTGAAATAAAGAAGTCATACAAAACACCTCCTAAACCAAACATAAAAGTATAAAACTAATAACTTAAACAAAAGTCATATGCATCAATAAAATTACTTAATTTCAATAACTTATGATTTTTTCTCAATTGATTTCAATATGTGAATTATTGTGTCTCCATATGAAGTTGGTGTCTGGATATTAGTTGTTATATATTTTTTTTCATGATGGACCTGCTTGGTGTACAACGCTCCTTGGAGGTTCTGGTTTGTTGTTTCATTTGATTAACATATTTTATAACGTAATATGAATAGTTTTATTTAATATTACCAATTGTATTTTGACTATGAAATTTATAAGTTTATATTTTGGATTTTTACCCTTCAAAATTTGTGTGATGCCTCTAAACCTCTTATATATATGTATCGAACAACAAACATCAAACATAAAACTCTTCCTTATTTTTTGTTTCTAGATACCGGAATGAAACACACAACCACTCCACTACCAAGGGCGAGTCACACCTTCCTCAAGGCACAATAACTATGTTTGATTTTCAAGAAGAAATTAAAGTACCTTACAAATATATATTATATGATTATCTTATCCCTCTATCTATTTTATGAACTTCACTCCCCCCTCCCAAAACTTTAAAAGTCTATATTATTACACTTTTATTATTATGTTTGTACTTTCAACAAATAAAAATTATTTTACTTGTACGACTATTTCATTTTTCTATAAAAACAGGTTATTAATACTAATTACAAAAATAGTGAGGACTATATAGTAATTTGTACATAATTTAGGGACCTAGAGTGAAATTAACACAAATTAAATATATTGAATTTAAAAAATTACTATAAGGTTTATAAGGATCAAGCGAAAGTTTATAGAACTTATTTAAAAGAAAGGAAAATATTCACATAAGAATTAGGGGGGGTACCATTTTCCTGGTTTCTATCTCCTTCTGCCATCAGATTCACAAATATACCTCGATGTAATAAAATAGCTTGACTGGCTTTCTAGGGAAGCCAACAAAGTGTAGATTTAAACCTGGATTTTGATTTAAAAATACCCTAACTTCATTAAAAGATAATTTAAAGTTTGATATAAACCAAAAAAATTAAGTAATGTGATATTTTTTTTATTTTTTTAGGATTAATCAAGTAATTACCAATTTTAGGCATGTAACATAAATTAGAAATTTACAAAGTTCTCATCTAGATCAGAAAGGTTTATATCCTGAACTAGCTATGAATAACCAATATAACCAAAATACTTATTGATTAATAGGTCAATGTTAGAAACACAATGAAGTAGAACGAAAGAGATGAACAATAATAATGCATGAATATAAAATAGACATGTTTAGAATCTTCACTAGACCCTCCCCTTCCCTCAAGTTTTAATTAGCCTCATGCTTTAATAATTGGCATAAAAGAACATGGGTATTATATCAACTAAGCCCAGTCAATTCAAGTTTTGACATGCATGCTAAGATAGAAAAAGTATTTTTTTTTCCCAGATTTTTTAAGAAACACTTCAAATCTTTGAGTTAAATTAGGCCGATTAAGGACTTTAGATGATTAAAGATTATGAATGCAAAATAATTTTCGGTTCATTATAGTGTCAGATTAGTGTTTATATGTTTTAAGTAGGAGCATAAAAAAATTTGATTCAAATTCTGACAAAATCTTGAAATATAGGGTGATTGTATTAAACCAAAATTAGTATTTTTTGGACAAAAATGTCCTTGGGTTAAGTGTTGATCACACACATAAGTCATTTAATATCCTATATATTAACCCATCACACCACGTTCATTTTCTCTCTTTATTTTCTATAATTTTTTTCTATAATTTTTCTTGTATAATCAAGAAAAAATATGACATACGATGATTTTGCACGACTAGTCTAGCAAAATAGGCCACCAATTATAGATTACGTGTAGACCGATTGTTGTTTCAACATTTAGAAGTATAAAATAAATAATTATCATTCTCAAGTTGAAGTTAAATAAACTCGAACATATTCTTTTTTAAGGTTATTATCGAGTGTCTAGCAAAATGTGCGTGGATTTTATGACGAATTATGAGTTAATTGGGAAAGTATGTATTTTGTTGTGGTTTGATTGTTACCTAGTCATATGGAGTGGATTTTAGATATCCAACACACACTGCGGGTATGACTAATTTATTTTATTAATATATTAGAGTTGTTACTATTGTCAATATGGTTCTATTGGTTATCAATGGACTAGGAACAACTACACTATTATGGTGTCATGTGGGTGAGATATAACACATCCACATCAAGTTTGTATATAATTGGGTTGAGAATGTTACTAATAGAATATATATTTTTAAAATAAGATAATAGATGCATTTATCAAGCGTTGCTCATAGAGTACAAGAAAGAAATGATTGATGATAATGGGAACATTTGTTCAAATTAGATTTGTTTTTTTGGAAAACAACCCTAAAAATTAATTTACTCAAAAGTTCACCAATTTCCCTAGATATCGTTTCAACGATATATTCTCCCCGTTTTACCATTAATGTTTCTTTGCTTGTGTAATAAAAACTTATCTATAAAACATTACAAGTTTTATTCATGTCTATATATTCTCCACGACCTCTGCCTAATCAAGCTATGTATTATTAAATTTTTAAATTTTGAATGGCCAATCAACATCGATCTCTATCCAAAAACATTTGCATCTCGAATTCTCACATTTTCAGATTATTTACCTGGTAATTTGATACCTTTTTCTCATTTAATTAGACTTACTATTTTTTATTCAATATAATTTGTTCATTGCCTTATCACGAGAAATTTGTATTTACATGATTTCTAAGTTGGTTCTCTCATGGAAAAGCTTCCCCTATTGTACAAAGTATTAAAAAAGTACCTCCAACACAAGAGAAAACAAATAAGTCTTAAATTTCTTATTGTAAGGTTCAGACTCGAGGAAGACAATCGAATGGGTGAAAAGCCAACTACCCTCGATCATATGAGACAAAGGCAAATATTGTACAACAAGTTCAAGAGTCATGGATAGTCAAAAAATGATACCAATAAGAAGTTATAATTCAACAAACATTCTCACAACTGCGGAAAACATGGAAAAGGCATTTCGGAACTAGATAGCACCATGAAAAAAAGGGTATATTCATAAATATGTGACTGTGATACCCGATGGTATGGATGATTTGAACCTATCAACAATGGTATCAAAAGTTAACCTAGTAGAAAACCCAAGACAATGGTTGGTAGACACTAGTGTAACTTGGCATGCGTGCTCGAACAAATACGTGTTCAAAATTTACAAGAAAAATACAAACAAAGAAACCATGTACATGGTCAACCCGGCTACCTTTAAGGTATAATGTACTAGCCACTTTCTGCTAAAGACGACCATTAGAAAAGAGTTGACCTTAAACAATGTTCAACATGCTCCAGACATCCACAAGAACTTAGTTTTTGGATCCTTACTTAATGTCTGTGAGGAAGTGTTTTTATTTAAAGCACTTAAAAGTACTTCTAAATCTTTATAGGTATTTTAGACCCTGAAAAACACTTTTATGAGAAGCACCAAATACGCGCTTCTTAAAAAAACACCTAAAGTGATTTCAGATTTTAAAAATGATTTTAATAATTTTTTCAGATATTCAAATTTTATTCTAAAAGTGATTTTTACTCTAAAATAAGTACTTCCAAATGGGCCCTTAGTAAGACCTTTAGGGGGGAGGTGTTTTCAATTGGGAGACAGTTGGATTTTTTGAACTTTTGAAGTTCAAGGGTATTCAATCATAATTTTAAAAAGTCTATTAAAATCTTGTGGTATTCAATTGAGATTTTTACAACTCTTTTAAAATCTAGATGTATTCAATCAAGACTTTTTTAAATCGATTAAAATTTTGGGGTATTCAAAAGTTATTGGACTTTATAGAAGTTTAAGGTTTAAATATAAATAAAAAAGTCTTCTACAAATCCTTCTGCAGAAGCAGAGATTTTATAAACTCCACGCAAAACAACGACCGAGGTAAATATCTTTTTATAATTATTCTAATTTCTAATAGTTCATGGTCGTGTTTCTCTAAATGGATTGAGATTAGAATAGTTAACATATATGCCAGCCATATTTATTCCAATGCGAGTGTGAAGAGATGGGTTTTAGGTTATCATATTTCATTGTTTTTCTAATCAAACATTAAAAAAACGTTTCATTGTTTTTAATAGTTTACTTTTTTTATTGTTCTGATTTTTTTCAACGTTTCCAGCTTCCAATGCGAGTGTGAAGAGACGGGTTTAGTTTATCATGTTTCATTGTTTTTTTATCGAAAAATAAAAAAAAGTTTTATTGTTTATCATAGTTTACTTTTTCTGTTCTGAATAATTTCAACGTTTCCATGTATATATTTTTCTATCTTAAAATTTATTATTTATTTAAAATTCATAAGGTAAAATCAAAATTATAAATCCGAAACAAAAATCGGACCGACCACCATAATGGAGGCCACCATTCCTCGTTAGCGTTAGACCATCATGGTGAAGGAACGTCTTTTTTTGTTGAATTGTTTAAATAGATGTATATTTATTTTTTAGGAGACAATCAAAATATATCAAAATTCATTAAAGTCTTAACATAAGAATCCGTTAAATTTTATATAGAGTTAAAAAGAATCTTACAAATTCTATATAGAATTATAACAATCTGTAGAGTTTGTAAAGTTTATGGATTTTAAAAATCCAAAAAAATCTAACAAACTCCTTAGACTTGCATTTGTAGCCGATAAGTTTGTATAACTAAGATTTTTTTTTATGAAGGAAAGGGGTACCTCTATTACCATTTGTTTAAGATGAATGTAATGACTGTGGAACCAACCAAAATGTAAAGGAGAAAGAAATAATGATAATTCAAGTTATGTGTGTCTGTTCTTGACTCACCTAATTAATGGTATGATAGATTAGGTTATGTTTGTTGATAAGTTAGTAAACGTTGTCATATTGCCTTATGTGAACATCAATTCTAAAAAGTAATGCAAAGTATGTATTGAGTCAAAATTATCAAAACTTGGTTTAAATATATATAAAGGTTTTCATAATCTTTTAAGCTAATTCAAAATGACTTATGCGACTTAGAGTTCATGCAAACTAGAAATGGGAAAAATTATTTCATAGTTTTTAGTAAAGATTGAACAATATAGTGCTAAATACACTCGATTCACAGTAAGGATGATGCCTTAGAGAAATTTAAACAATACAATACTGAAGGTGAGAATCAATTTAATAAAAATATTAAGAATATTAGAACATATAGGGGAGGAGAACATGTTTATCCTTTTAAGGAGTTTTGTGTAAAACATGGAATCATCCGTAAAAAAATGGCCCCATATTCATTTAAACAGAATAGGATTGTTGAATGCAAGAACTACATGTTGAAGGAAACGATAAATGCGTTATTGACTAACTCCAAGTTACAACATATCTTGTGGGGAAAGGCTTTTCTCTCATCAAACCACATCCTTAAAAAGGTACCACACAAGAAGATTGATAAAACTACTTATGAATTATGGAAATGAAAACCACCATACTTATGATATTTATAAGTGTAGGGATTCATGGAAAATGTAGTAATCCTGACTCCTAAAATTTGGTAAAGATACAATCAAAGATAATTGATTGAATCTTTATTGGATATTCTTATAACAGTGCTGCATATAAGTTCTCAATGTACAAGTCTTGTCACTTTTACATTCACGTCAATATGGTGTTTGAATCAAGAAATGCATATTTTTTTAGAACAACTATCTCATATAGGACCACACCTGAATTTGGTTGTTCAAAAAGAACACACGATGAAATTCAAGGAGAGAAAGATCTAGAATCATTTTTAACCGAAGAGCAAGACAAAGAGTAGTTGCAAAATGAGGAAAATACAAGGAGTAAGAGGATTAGAACATCTATGAATTCCTAGCTTACATGCTAAATGATGAACCAAGAGTATGCAAACAGTATATGCCAGGCCATAACACCCTTACTAATAATGTGTTATGACCTTCAAAAGTCGATGGAAGCATTCTGCATGCAATTCTTGTTGAGCTTTCAATGGACTTGTTGGTTACTTTTGCGGCTTGACTTGGGGGTTTTCTTGACTTTTTGACTTCATATCATGATCTTGGGGTCTAAAAGAATCCAAGTACCTAGGAGCTACACACTTAAAACACAAATGATCTCAAATTTCTCCAAAAACATATAACATCCAAGATAACTAAAACTCGAATAACATCAAATGAAGAGATAAATTCCACAATTATATCTAAAAAACATACCCAAATGATGTATCTTAAGTCTCTATAACTATTACAAAGTGATAGCTATCAAGACCCCCTACTCAAGGTTTTGTCGTCCCAAAAAAATAAGCACAAAAGCAGGCCCCAAAACCAACAATTCCATAGGGCGAAACATGTAATAATCCTAATAAAACAATGTACAAAAGTATCATAAGGTCTTACTAAAGAAATAAACCACATGATATACTATCATACACATAATTAGTATGTTAAATTCCAAGAATAACTAGCTTAGGAATTCACAAATACTAGAATAATTATATTGAAGTGGAAGCTATAGGGAGATCCTCGATCCTTACATGACGTGTAATGGCCTACTTACTCACTTCATTTCCTCTCATTGTTCATTCAATCATATGACTAATAATAATAGGGTCTTTTCAGTTACAACGTAGGCTTAGGTAGGTATGATATATTTAGTTAGATAATATCGAGTGAGCTTTTGTCCCTATCCTCACTAACCAATCAACTTTATATATAGGAAATTGAGTTTACGCTCAAATATCTACTCACTCATCCCCTTTTTGATGTAATAGGTTAGAACCCCCAAATATTCAAAAACCATTTCTCTTGATGTTAAGATAATTCACTTGCTCGATTCTTGTATTTTTCCTTTCTTTTGTTGATGTTCTTTTATTTTGCAAGTCAAACATGAATCTTGTTTTGATGGAAAAGTTCATGTTGAATTCTTTTCATTTTCTCTTTTTATTTAATATTTTTTCTTTATTTTCTTGAATCACGGAAAGCATCACAATAAAGTGCATAATACATAGAACTATACAAGCATAATACCCACCTAAGTAAATCCCAGAACTACGAACACCTACCACCCCACATGCAAGTTCAAGAAAGCAAGTCGTAAGGAATTATGACTCAAGGGCGGGTCATATGGTAAAGTATTACACACTAAGGGGTATCGACTTGTAAGAAAGGTTAACAAAAAAAAAGGCTTCTGGTTCGGAGGGGCCAAGAATAATAAGTAATGTTATTTTGTCATAAAGGTAAAGGAAACAATTGGATAACAAATACATTCCCTATTCATTTTCCTATCTATGTGATATGATTAGCTCGTTCATGTCAGAGTTGCAAAGCAAAATAGGTTTCCAATAGGTTAGATCTCATGCTCTACACCTACTCAGTTCTAACTTAGTTTCTAGGCCTTATATCCATTGTTCATCACTCCTATTTCTACACTAATATGTTATCATAAACACTAAGATGTTACTATAATTGTTTTGTTTATACACGTGTTCAAGGGACGTGTCTTAGTTCAACACGTATTTCCTAAACATTTTTTTTGGGTTTCTTATAAAGCTTTAATACACATAAACATGTATTAGGCTAACGAATAACTTGATACCCCCAAATCAAGGTTTTATTGTCTAGACAAATAACCACAAAAGAGGGTCCCAAAACCAACAATTTCACTATACGAAGCATGTAATAATCCCAAAAAATCAATGTACACAAATCTCATAAGGTCTTTCTAAATAAATAATCCACAATATATACTATCATACACATAATAAACACGTTAAAATTCAAAGAATAATTTGTTTAGCAATGCAAAAAGGGATACTAGAATACTTAGCTTAAAAATGGCGGTTCTGGGGTGATCTTTGATCCTTCCATGACATGTAATGGCCTACTTACTCACTCTTTTCCGCTCACGGCTCATTAGATAACATAAATAATAATCATAGGATCTTTTCGGTTATAGATTAGGCTCAGGTAGGTATGATATATTTGGTTGGATAATGTTGAGGGAGATTCTGTCCCTCTCCTCATGAACCACACAACTAACCGCCTAAGAACTTGAGTTTATTCTCAAAGATTACTCACTCATCCCATTTTTTACTCAATAGATTAGCATCCTCAAATTTACAAAAACCATTTCTCTTGATGTTCAAATAATCACTTATCATATTCTTCTATTTTTTTCATTTCTTTTTTCGATGTTCTTTCTTATTGCAAGTCAAACATAAATCTTGTTTTGGTATGCTTTTCAATTTTTCTTTTTATTGTCTCTTTTTTCCTTTTTCTTTATTTTCTTGAATCTTAGAAAGGATCACATCAAAGTTTATTAGCACATGGCACTACAAGCATAATAACCACCCAAATATATTCCAGAACCACGAACCCCACCATCCTAAACTCAAGTTCCACACAACTAACTTTAAGGAAGTGTAAATCAAGGGTGGATCATAAGGTAAATTGATACACACCAAGGGGTATTAACCTATTATACAGGATAACAAATAAATAGGCTGCAGGCTTAGAGGGGCTAAGAATGATAAATAATGTTATTTGGTCATAAGTCTTAAGGGAACAAGTGGAGAACAGAGAACTACCCATTTTATTTCCTAGTTATGTGATCTCATTATCTCGTTCACGTTAGAGTTGCAATGAAAAATTGATTTCCACTAGGTTAGATCCCACGTTCTACACACCTACTTCATTCTATCTTATTTTCTAAGCTCTTATATTCATTTTTCACTATCCTCTTTCTACACTAACATGTTTTCATATGCGCATTTAAGTACAAATATAGATAATTCAAAAAGAAAGCACCTAATTACTATCATCATTCGTTTATACACGCTTTCAAGGAACGTTACGTAGTTCAACACTTATTTCCTGAACTAATTATTTTGGTTTGTTTCTAAAGCCTTAAAATACATAAAGGGGGATGAGGACAACGAGTACCCCACCCCCAAATCAAAGATGATTCGTGTCCATATGACTCTATAAATAGTATTTTTAAGAGTATACACATAACCATATAATATACAACGATTACGAGAGTTTAAAGAGTACTTACCTTTGCGAGCTTCTCTCATTTTCAAAATTAAGGTTTGACGTTCTCGATCCATGTCACTTTATTGTGGTGTTTCATGGACTTAAGGATTTATTTGGAGCAGAATGGGCATGTGAATTGAGAAAACTCTGCCATATTATGCGGCACACCTCACCGTTGTGATTACAACTTTTTTAATCGACATCCAAATGAGGCATGGTTTGTGGAATTGAAAACTAGACTTCTCTAATATCCCGCCAGTATAACGATCTCCCTAATATTTCAAGCTAACTGGTTGCAATTTATCTTCAAAGTTAGGCATAGTGTGCTTAACCTCAATTATTTGGACATAACTTTCTATTGAGATTTGGTCATCTCCATTATATAGATATCGAAATAATATGTGATATAGGCTCGAGAAAAAGTGTATTCCAATACCCGAGCAAGAAGTTATGGACATTAGAAGTATTTTCCATATAGATACACATAGAGACGCGCCTGGCCGGAATCACGTCACACTTGTGATCTAGTCTAATGCATGTGTGCTACCAAGAGTTCCAGAAATTTACGAGGTGCGGCTGTGATTTTTTGAGGCACGACTTTACGAGGTGACGAGAAATTAGGGAACGCCTGTGACTAGTTTTTTTTCTTTTTCTTCTAATAATTCCCAAAAAACCTCAATTTATTTTTCATATTTCCCGCCTATTGACCCGAAACGACGTTCCCGATGTACTGGTGCTTTTGCATTTTCCAACAGAAATTCCAATTTACATGAACTCCACCATTTCTATGTTTTACTGGTGGGTCCTAGTGTGTTATAAAATTAACTACTGAAAATAAATAGGAACCACAATACCGCAAGTGTACGGTTGTCCAAGTAATACTCTGATAAACCGGGTTTCGTTCTCAGGGATTAGACTGATATAACTCAAGTGTTCAATAAATAAGTAGTAGTAATTGCAATTACAGAAAATAAAAGATAAAAGATATTTGTTTGGTTTCGAGTTATTAAACTACTAGACGCAGAGAAATAAATTACTGAAAATAAATACTAAAAGATAAGAAGCAGATATGAGCTATACTTGAGTCTCGCTAGGAAATCACCTAAACTTACGTAATTAATGCTTTCTTTAAGGGCAGAATTAATATTTCTATATTAGTCGGGACTCTAATGTCTCCTAGCCCCCGTCAGGGTGGACCTAGGAGCTATCCTAAAGTACTATAAACCCCTATATGGGCGAATATACCTCTTCGGATAATATGTGTTTACCTCTTTGGCTATTTAATTAGTTAAGTCTGTCGGTCAATAACGGACATTACACAGATATTACCTAAGTCTGTAATCAAACCCCCTTGTCGGATGATCACTTCACCACTAAAGTGAATAACCCAATTACTAAAACCTATTTCTAATTAGCTAGGTCAGAAATAGTAAAGAAGAACAAAATAATATCAAAAATAAAATTCCCAATTCAATTTAAACTAGAAACTAATCCCAAATTGAAATACATGAATTAAATAAATTAGGGATTAACCCATTACGTGATTCTCAAGAATATAAAGATTAGCTCATATTGAAAGTAAAACAATAAAGAAATTAATAATATAAATGTTCCTAATAACAAAAATAAAATAAGAACCTAGATAGAGGAATTGACTTGAGCTGGTGTTGGAGGAAAAGGATTCTCCAGCTTCTGCTCTTGCTTCCGCCTCTTGACACTCTCCCTAAGGACTATTTAATATGAAGCTTTAATGAGAGGTGCTGAATAATGAGGTCTAAAGGAGCTTATATAATTCTAAAAAAATGGATTAGGGCTTAGGTTAAGAGGATTAGGTCAAATTATACAAAGCCCAAGCCAATCTTCTCTTTTAATTCCCATAACTGGTGTGCAGCCTTTAGTAAAACGGTTGTAACTTTTGCATAACAACTCTAAATGGGATTATTCAACTTGGAGAATCTTACTAACTCAATAGGCTATCAAACCATATTTCACGGCCCAAGGCTAATCTGCTCATAAGTAGCCCAAAAACAGTAATCTTTAACAGCCTTTCAGATCTGCAACTTCTTTAGTTATGTTCTTGGAAATTCTTTTCTTTCCTTTAGCTCCTCCACTTGATCTATGACTTTAATTATCACTTCTCCTCCTTGTAGTGGTTTATTCATGAATTCATAAACCTACTAACTTTGCACTAAAACAAACAAATTAACACACAAAAGCTCTAAAAATGCGAATAGTCTAATTCCAAGGGGAGAAAGTGCATTATGACGATTTAAGCATAAAAGTCTATCAAATAAGTTAAATATTCACCTAAAATGATGTCTCCTAAGGGATAATAATTAGAAAAAATATGGAGACATCATTTACCCTTTGTTTTTTTTTACCAAGGACCTCACCTATTTTCTTGCACTATGTCGTAGAAATCGCCGCCTATGCGTCAACTCCCCTTGAAGCCACCTACGCATAGTAAAAAATACTAGGAGTTTTTTCCTAGCCTTAATCATCATGGTAGAGGCGCCAAGCCCGCTTAGGCGCCGATTAATGGCAATAAATGGTCGCCAAAGCTCTTTACGCTTGATAATTCTTGAATTGTTATTATAACCCATATTTTAGTATTTTTTATATATACTATAGTGTTGTTAGATGAATTTTATGACTTAAATAGTTATTTTTTTATAATTACTACATGAATATTTTACTAAATATACAAAATTACATAGCGCGACTCACTAATCCCGCATAGTCCCTGTGTATTCCCGCCAAGGAACTAGGACCAGGTTGACCGCCTAGTCCACACCACCGTGTTCTACAACATAGCCTACACATCAAGTAAACTCCATTACCCTTCTCGTTATGTACATACACTAATTAAACTCTTAACCACTAGAAATATTATACACTTAGTGTTTGCCCCTTTTGACCTTGGGTTGCCTCCCAAGATGCGCTTTTTTAATCAAATTATTACAACTCGACATGAGAACTGCCCCGTACCTTGTAACGAGAACCTTGTGAAACTCCTCCACTTAAACTCACATCCTTTTCGAAATAGTGTAATGGGGAATCACTCACCTTTGATTTTTTATATGAAGTTTGGGCGATATTTGATGACTGTATTAGACGGTATAAGCTCTTTAGTTTCTTCAATTACATGTTCATCTTTGTAAGGAGGTGGGTATTCCCCCTTTATTGCCACCTTAATTTTGCAGCGTGACATCTTGCTCCCAAGGCATTTATTGACACTCTTTGAATGTGGAGGTGGTTTTCATTCTTATAATGCCCATTGACTTTCAACGAGTTTTACTCTAACTTCTTTCATAACTCTCGAAGCGAATGGTCGGCGGTGGACTTCTTGTGGCGAAGACCCAGTTTTAATTTTATCTTGAACCTTAGGTTCTTCAAAAAAAAATTCAACCATTTCTTCTTTGTTATCAACCCAATCTTCCACTATCACCTCGTCCAAATTTGGCTTAGGAAGCCCTTTACCAGTCTCTACTTAAAAATACTTGAGTTGAGAAAGGTACACAATCTTAACTTCTTTGACATCCGTGGAACCTTGATATTAATTCCAATAACTTCCAAACTTTATATGTAAAATCACATTTTCTCACTCGCCTATAATTTATGCTACTTTTTCTCCAAGCAAGCATATATAAAACTTTATTGTTTTTGGCGAGCCTATCCAAGTATGAGAAACTGAGTTCTTCATATGTATTGATTTCTGTGGTCTTTTCATCCTTGTGGGGTATATGTTTTGAAATATTTGAACTTTTTTTTGTTTTTTTAATTTTTTAATTTTGATGTTTTGTTTTATGTGTTGTTATAATACGAAAAAAAATAGATTTGTGAATAAAACCTACACGCGCGTCCGTGAAGTTTTTAAAAAAAAATAAAAATTAATTCCAAAAAATAAAAATTAAATAAAAAAATTAAATTCTTGGACGAGGTAAGTTCATATCTACATCTGTGAATTTTTCAATTTTTTTCTAAATAAAAAAAATCTGATATTCAGTATAATGTATTCCTACAATACACATACACACAGACACACACACACACACACACACACACACACACACACACACACACACATATATATATATATATATATATATATATATATATATATATATATATATGTACTCTTGTAACACACAAAATCATAGAATCAATCTAAAATATTCTCTTCTTTAACAAAATCATTTTTTTTCTCTTTATTAATATAATATACCTATTTTTACTCGTTTTTAACTATCTTGATATTTTATCTTTTTGTCCAAACCCCTTTTGTTATTTTGTGTGTTGATGTAATACACAAAATATTCATTTGTATATTACAACAACACACAAATTCACTTTTTCTCTTCTAGTCAAGGCCCTTTCTATATGCGATTTTGTGTATCACAGAAACACATACCGATTGTTTTGTGTAATGATTTAAATACAAAAATAAAATAAAAAATAATATGTTGATATTGGATTATATGTATCTTTTGTTTTGTGTATTCATGTAACACACAAAATGACACATCATATTAGTCTTTTTTCTTATCCTCTGTTATTTTGTGTGTTACAAGTATACGCAAAAATTAGTTTTGTGTAGTACTGTAACACACAAAATGATGGACCACATCACACTAGTTCTTTATCTACTTCTCTGTGATATTCTATGCTACAAGAATACACAAAACTCAATTTTGTGTATTCTTGTAACACACAAAACTCAATTTTGTGTATTCTTGTAACACATAAAATAACATACTCTATCATATTAGTCATTTTTCTCCTTTTTTAGTATTTAGATTTTAGTGTTTTTTTAGGGTTTATGGTTTTAGAGTTTAGATTTTTTCAGTCTTAGTGTTTTTAGGTTTAAGGTTTAGGATTTAAGTTTATTTGTGTATTACATCATTACACAAACAATCGGTCTGTGTGTTCATGTGTTACACAAAATCATAGACAGATTAGGACATGACTAAAAGAGAATACGTGATTTTATGTGTTTCTGTAATACACAAATTACTGTTTGTGTATTACATCTACACAAATTAAAAGAAAGGGATTCGACAAAAAGAGAATACATCAAGATTGTTAAAAACAAGTAAAAATAGGGTATAAGCGATTAATAAAGAGAAACAAATAATTTTATTAAAGTAGAGAATGTTTTAATTTGGTTATATGATTTTGTGTATTATAGGAATATATAAATATATTTTTGTGTATTGTAGGAACACATAAAACAAAATATCAAAATTTTATAAAAAATCGTTTTTTTACAGATGTAGATATGAACTTGCCCCGTCCAAAAATGCAATTTTATTTAATTTTTGTAGAAAAATTTCACGGATGTGCGTGTGGTGGAATTGGCAAATCTATTTTTGTGTGTTTTAGCAACACATAAAACGGAATATCGAAATTAAATAATTAAAAAAATTACGAAAATTTATAGACGTAAATATTAATTTGCCTCGTCCAAAAATGATTTTTTTTTTTTTTTTTTTTTAGAGTTAGTAATGAATTTTTTTAAATTTTTTTAGGGTGAATGAGACATAGAGTCTTGGAGACTAATTTTTTGCTCTATAAGGAAGGGAATAAATCTTAATTCTTTCAAGGGATCTCAAGGATGACTAAATACTAAAATAACCTTATATAATACAAAAAATACATAAAGACAAAAAAACAATATTGAGTGTTTACACTATTCTTTTTTTACCACCACCCACTGACCTCCGGCCACCCCCACCGACCTCCGACATCAAGCCACCACCGCCGACCTCCGGCCACCACCCACCGCCGGACAAAGTATAGAGTATCGGAAAAAAGTATAGAGTGTCAGAACTGAATTTATTGAGTAACGTAAAATTTGATGAATACTCAATAAAAAAAATAGTGAGTATTCTGTACAAAACTTTGAGTGTACCATAAAATCAGTGCTTATTTTATTGCACTTTAAACTAATTACAAAGGAAAAACATAATACACTAATTACAACAAAAAAGAAAAAAACTAAAAACTAACTAACTAAATACTGGTTGACCAGATCTGGTCAACAAAAGAATACTATTCTACCTACGCATACTGTGTACGCATTCGAAAAAAAAAGGCTCTCCAGCCAAGCCGAAGCTCAACGAAGGAACACCAGCGAAGCTCAAAGAAGCTGCTGTAAACCCACCACCATCGCCGTGAAAATGGCTCGCTTGAGAACTGGAGGAGCTCCGTTCGCGAACAGAACTGCACCGTTCGAGAAAGGTGCCTGAAATCGACACTCATCGCCTTCGTGATCTCACCGTACTTTAGCTGAAGCTCCATCGAGAAATGGATACGCCGTGCTCACAATGTTTGTTTTCATCTTCTGTCACAGAAGGAGCTCATGATAGGTCTTCTTCAATGGCCTAGTTTTGCAAAAGAGCTCGTGATAGGTCTTCTTCCATGGCCGAGTTCCATGGTCTTCTTCCATGGCTGAGATCCATGGTCTTTTTCCATGGCCGCCGCTTGAAATCCATGGTCTTCTTCGAGGCCTGCATCTCCAATCTGTTCTTTTGTTGGTTCTAGCCATGGTAAAGGCTTGGTGCCGGATTTTTAGAGAAGGTCCATCGCCGGATTTGCAGAGAATGGAGTAGAGATTTTCTAGGGTTTTGGATAGAAGAAGATGAAATGAAAATTTGGGTGAGTGGGAAGAGAGAGAAATAGTTGACGGGAAAGTGGAAGGTTTTTAGGTTTAGAAATAATATATTTAGTATATATAGGAAATAAAAACAAAATGGGGTAACAATGTAATTGTTTTTTAGATTATAGTGCAAGATTTAGATTGAGGTCTTTAGTAAGAAGTCAACATGTCTATCGGTCCCGGTTCTCCGGTCCACCGGACCGGACCGGTCGGTTCTGGAACTGGACCAAACCGGAGCTGGTTGACGGTCCTTGACCGCTCCGAACGAGGAAATCCTTGTAGGTTCGGTTCTTAAAAAAATAGTTTGAACCGGACCGAACCGGTCTGGACCGATAAGGTTTTTTTTATATTGATCCATTAATCACTGACTTAAACAAAACAACTCAACCCATCCCATTTACTTCATTCACCCACCCCACCGAATTCTCTTTACTCTCTCTGGCTCTCTGCGAAACCATTACTCTCCTCTTTCTCATCTTTCGATTAATCTGTAATTCTCAACCCAATCCAATGGTTGAATCTAAAGTATATAGTATACTATGTACTATGGATTTTAATAATTTTTTGGTAAGGTTTTGATTATCAACTATGGTGGGTTTTCGGTTTTGGGTATTCTTGATATTCATCAGTTTATATGAAATGGTAATCTTCAACTATGATGGCTCGATTAAGATTTGGTGGTTTGATTTTGTGATAGTGTCTTGATTATTCGAATGATTTGGAGGTGGTTTGGGTTCAAAAAACACTGAGATATGGTGGTGGTGGATGGTGGTTTGTCGAATTCTTCCATATGGTTTGTCTAATTCATCTATAATCTTCAATTTTCACTTCTATATTGTTTTTATCTATTTTTTGTAATGATTTCTTTGATTATTCTTATTGGCATGTTGTCCGATGATGAAGATGTGATTTCTTGCTGATGGTTTATGTATTCATCTACTATGGTAAGTAGATGGCTTTGAACCCATCTATATTTGATATGATGTAGAGTGATTTTGGATTTTCTGCAATTTTTGATACTCGGTTTTGAAAAAAAACACTTGATGTTGATAAATTTGAGGGAAAATAAATGGTTTGTGCTATATTAGTCCTGTTGTTGGCGAAGTTGTCTATAATTGTTGAACATATTAAAATTGTGACTTTAGTCCCTATGTATCTTGAAAAGTATTTGTGTTGGATTTTCTGCAATTTTGGTCCCTTTGATACTCGGTTTTGTAAATAAAGTCACAGGTTTTTGATAAATTTTTGGGAATTCTTAAAGGTTTGTGCTAGATTGGTCCGATTTTTATGAAGTTGTCTACATTTGTTGAAATGATTTTCAAAAAATTTCAAGTTTAGTCCCTTTGAAATCAAAATTTGCGAATTAGAGGAATTGGTTAAGAATGTTAAGATCAAGTAGTTGAAATTGTGGGTTTAATTGATGGAAAAAGTTGAAATCATCCCCTTCTTTAAACAAAAATGATGATATACTTTTATATATACAATCTTTGATGACAAATTGACCCCTTATCTTTCAAAAAGTTTGGATTTGGATATAAATGAATTTCTAAAATGATGATTTGAAATCTGATTTTTTGCATATTAGTCCCTACACAAATTTGATTTACCTTTTTTGGATAAACTTTACAACTTGGGCAGTTTTGGTGATGACAATGCATTACTAACTTGTGTTTAAGTTTAGAATTCTTAAATTGTAACATGAAATTGCCAAGTTGTATTTCAAACTTTTGAAAATGTAAATGGGGTTTAAGTTTTCTGATTTGTGAATTAAAGTAGGGGGTGATTTCAAAATTCTGAAATTCTATTAAATGGGTTATTATAGTCACTTCAAAAACAGTAAAGATCTTTTGTGATAAATGTTTTGATCGAAAGAAATGAACTATTTTCAGCATTGTATTTATTTTCTTAAAAAAGTCACATCTCATCTACTCAATTAAACCCAACTACCATCTTTAAACTCCATCCTTTTGGCCTATATAAGTGTGTCTATTTCATTTGTAATACTCACCTTGCAAACAATTGTTATCTTACGAAACAAAAGTCTACACTTTTATCTACTTAACTTTATTTTTTCATTTCAACCTTCAAGTTTCTTTCATATCTTATTCAAACTAGCAATTGTATTTCAAACATCACAAGAAGGTAAACTCTTTCATCCATTTTACTTTGTGTAGTTAACTTTGTGTATATATAAATGAAAAATAACCCCTAAAATTTGTAGAATACCCCCTTAAGTCTAAAAAATAACCACTAAACTTTAGGTAAATGAAAAATAAACCCTAAACTTTGTAGAATACCCCCTTAAGTCTCGAAAGTAACCCCTAAACTTAAGGTAAATGAAAAATAACCCCTAATATTTGATAAACCCCCTCTTAAGTCTAAAAAATGACCCATTTACTATATTTATGAGAAAAATAAACCCTATTCTTTGATAAAAAAACCCTAAGTCTCGAAAATGACCCCTATACTTTAGTTAAATGTGTAATAACCCCTACTGTTTGTTAAAATTTCTAATGCTATCCATTATTTTTGAAGAATATCAACTTCTTGGATTACAAGGATTGTACACTACTACAAAGTATAATACAAAGGGTTTCAAGACACTCCAGAACAGGTATAACTTTATTTCGTACAAGTATTTTTTATTTCAAGGCATTTAAATTCATTTAAATGGTTTGTAATAATTATTTTATTTTTAAAGTTTTTAATTTTTGTATTTTACTATCATGGTTTGTTTTATTTGTATGTTTGCAAACTTAGATAGATTAGTAGGTTATCGTCTATTAGTTTACTAGGTTAGCGTCTATTAGTTTACTAGGTTCTCGACTATTAGTTTACTAGGTAATCGTCTATTAGTTAACTAGGCAAAAACATAATCTATAAGGAAAATATATTTTAAAATCAATTAAATACTTCAAACAAACCAAATCAAACAAATTCTTACAGCAAACATATAACTTGATCCTTCAATATTGCAATAAAAAATGATTCAGAATCATATTTTTTTTATTTTAAGAAAATATATATAAAACGTTAATAGCGACTACATGTAGTCGAGAATGACTACACGTAGTAGTCGCTAATATATAAGTCAATAACGACTACAATGTAGTCGTAATTAGTAAAGTTAATAACGACTACATAGTAGTCGCTATTATTATGATCAATAACGACTACGCTGTAGTCATAAATAGTACCATAACTTCTAGGGACTACTTTGTAGTCGCTAATAGCACCAACGCTTCTAACGACTACTTTATGATACGTAGTCGTTAGGTACGACTTCTAGCGACTAATCACTAACGACTACATGTAGTCGTTAAATCCCAGTTCGTGACTTTAGCGACTACTTGCTAATACTTTAGCGACTACTCGTGTAGTCGCGAGAAGCTTTATGCTGCGTAGTGTATGGGAGACCTTCCACACCATTTCTAGGATAAGTTAGACAGTGCTACATATAAAAATAAGGGATAATCCAGGCTTTTCGTGGTTCTTGTATCTTCAAACACTTAAAATTTATTATTGCAAAATACCCTCGCCAATATACAACATATATGAATGATAAGAGTTGGGTGGTCTACAAGAAATTCTTAATGCAAAATGATATGACTGGTATTAATGAAATACTAGGATATTTCCAAGGCTTTAAATGATAACTAAGTAATATATGTGTAATTCAAATAAACAATAACTAACACTTTGTCCAATGGTTAATAGTGTTTTTTTTGTTATAGAGGGGTTTGAGGTTCAGGTAACTGAAGAATCATTAACATAAAATTATCTTTTCATTGGCACCTAATTTGTCAAATATTTTTAAATTTTTAACACTTACTGCAAAACTTTGACATCTATAAATATTATTAATATATATTTAACTTAACTATGAATTACATAAAATTTGAACCATTGAATTATTTATGTAAAGAATTGTATAAATATTAATATACTAAACAACAAAATAAGTCTACATGAAGTTTATATAGGTACAAGTATACACTTAATATAAATTATAACATAAGAAAAAAAAAATATATATATATATATATATATATAGGTGTAAATTATATTATAAATTGTTGCCCAAAAAGTAGTTTCAAAACGGGGAAGTATATGTATTATGTGAAACTAAAGTCTAATCCAAATCTTAATGTTTCTTGTAAACAGGAGCTCCCAAGACATGTTAAATAGATATTTTATATGCGAAATCTTAATATTTCAAAATTTCATTCTTTTAACATAATTCTTTTGTCGTTTTTCTGCGGTCCGATCATTTAGGGATTTCGAGAGTCTGTTTCTCTGCATTGTAGCTTTACTTAACAACTTCCACATACGTCTGGCCAGTCAGTTGAGCCTTCACATGTAGGATACCTAGCTTCTGCGGAATTATTTGCTATTTTTTATTAGAAATTCCGCTATGATTTTGTCCATGAAAATAAAAATACTTTCTCGAGAATCTTATAAGATCAATGTAGTGTGAAATCAATGTTTTGTCAATCACACATCTATCATGTCATTAGACCAACATAAACTGAATATGTTAAACAAACTTTTAATTATTACCAAACATGTATGTCTTTATTAGTACAAATCACATAACACAAAATCTAAACCAACATTGCATTTTCTTGGAAAATTCATACTGTAAATATAGTTAGTTTAATACTCTTATGTTTTATGTCTAAACACGTGGATTTGATTGAAAATTATAGTTGTTTATCAACAAAATTTAAATGTTAAATATAATTATCTAATAATAATTATAATGAAAATATATATACAACCAAGTAGAATACCTGAAAGAGTAAGTAAATTTAGTAATCTTGTTTATGCATATATTTGTATAGGTTAGACGTAAAAATATTTAGTAAATTTTGAACAAGACCTAATTTTAATCTTTGAATCTTGCATAAGACCCCCAAAATTATAGGACAAGCCTTGATAGGGGGATAAAAAGCTTAGGGCCTGCAAAATTCTAGGGACGACCCTAGTGTCACTATTTTGGATGACCAAAGACCAAGGTTCAACCATATTTATCATCTTACTCTATATTTTTTTCCAGATTGGAGTTGCTAATCTGATGGTCATGCGTCATGCAAAACAAGATGGGTTCCTACGATAATGTGTCTGAGCTTCAACTGGGTAAAATATTTTTCAACCATACTGTCATCATAACCTAAACATGAGTGTGAAGAAAACAATGTAAGCTTTACATTAGCCACATAAGTGATTCTAATGATCCAATTTTTTTTGTACGAAGTCATGGTAATGACCTTCTCTACTTAATCAACTCAATAATGAACATAATCATAGTTTCACATTCTTCTCAATAACACATATAAATGTATTATGGAGCACATATTTCATGTAATTGTTCATTAGATTAATATAGGCATTTCCATGAAATGCAATGTTGTAGACAATTTAAAATTAATATATACTCACTTGATCTGATTTTTTTTTATTTTCTATTTTGACTCATATATATATATGTATGTATATATATGGAAAATCATTCTATTTTTAAAAATAATAATGAAAGCGTGATGAAATTCATATCCGTCCCACTTGCAAACAAAGAAGATCTAGAAATAGACACCACAACCAAACAGAGAATAAATATAAATAAATATGTTTACGTTCCACTAGTTAATAAAGATAACCAAACAAAGAGGAGGAAAAATTGAACATCTTATACGTCTCACAAGTAAACAAAAAAGTTAGGATTGTTGTGATATTAATGGAAAAATATCATTTTGGATGATCATGATAATTTAAGATTTATTTTTGTTGTTTAGGATATGAATTTTTTGAGAAATAATTTTTTTAACTTCATAAAAAGTAAAAGATAGATATTTTAGTGGATTTTATCTTCTGTAGTCGAGTCACTGATAAAAAATTAGATTCTTGCTAGATTAAGAAAAAAGTCAATAAACTAGCAAAAATTTAAATTTTCTATCAGTGACATATAATTTCAGAAGATCAAATCCACTAAATCTTTTTTTACGAAGTTATGGATTTTTTAATTATCAAAAAGAAAAAAATAGAACATTATGTAAAAAACCTTAAAATAAATTGCTATGAATAACATGGTCCGATGGTAGTCGTAGTAGAACTTGACATATCATGGATAGAGCTTGAATCTTGTTTCGTTTTTTATCCCTCATATGAGCTAGTTCTTACTAATTTTTCTTCTAAATCTTCTTCTCGGTCTTCCGTTCCAAACATTGTATATCAATTTGGTTGTATAATATGTAGTTCAATACCTTTTAACACAAGTATTGTAATTTCAACAAATTAAAGATGTGGATAACATGATTTTAATTAATCATTTTTTTTAAATTGTTTCGTTATGAATTGATTAAGATTTTCTTCAAAAGTAATTAGAGGAAGAAATATATTAAGATTCACATATTAAAAAATTAAGTGTCCGTTTAGGATTACTTTTTTAAAAAAATTACTTGAATTGATTTTAGATCTCTAAAAATATTTTAGACCCTTAAAATCACTTTTAAGAAAAGTACTAAATATGCGTTTCTTAGAAAAAACCACTTAAAGTGATTTTAAATGTCAAAATATTTTTAAATATTTTTTTATAAATATCATGATTTTAAGTAAAAATTGTTTTTAACTCTAATATGAGCAATCTCAAACAGGCTCTAAGTTTATTTGTAATAAATAATACTAATGTCTTCCTTATATATATTCTTATCAACAACAACAACTTTAAAGTTGTTCTAATATCTACACATCAATCTATTACCAAAAATTAATTACAAATAAAACATTTTGGATTTCCCCCTTTAAGTCCATAACTTCGTGATCCTTCCCCTTCTTTGTTTCTAAATTCCTATAAGTACCAACCTTGAACTCCATAAACTTCACCCGTCATTTCTTGTTCAACAACATACTATATCAAATGGCTAAATCTTTCATACTTATTCTTCTCATTAGCTCACTCCTCACTGCCATATTTGCTAGTAACTTTAAGCAAGATTTTGATATTACATATGGAGATAGTCGTGCAAACATACTCAACAACGGTGAACTTATCACTCTTACCCTTGATCAAGCCTCTGGCTCTGGCTTCCAATCTAAGAATGAATATTTATTTGGGAAATTTGACATGCAACTCAAACTTGTCCCTGGATATTCAGCTGGCACTGTAACGACCTTTTATGTAAGTATAACATATTAAGATCAATACACATATTCAACATATATATATGCTCAAGATTGTGAAAATTTATATGTTATAGATGTCGTCTCAAGGAGAAAGCCATGATGAAATAGACTTTGAATTCTTGGGTAATGTAAGTGGTGAGCCTTATACTCTTCATACCAATGTGTGGGCCCAAGGACAAGGTATTAGGGAGCAACAATATCGTCTATGGTTTGATCCAACTGCAGATTTCCACACTTATTCTATCATATGGAACCCACAACATATTCTGTAAGATATTCTATTATTGATAATCGTCAATTCATGCAATTTATATAAATAACTTGCATATTATTATAATATAATTTTTCAGTTTTTTGGTGGACGAGACACCAATAAGAGTGTTCAAGAATGGAGAATCCGTAGGTGTACCATATATAAATAATCAACCAATGAGGGTATATGGAAGTATATGGAATGCAGATGAGTGGGCAACACAAGGTGGGCGTGTGAAGACTGATTGGAGTAATGCTCCATTTACTGCTTCCTTCAATAACTTCAATGATGCAAACGGGTGTGTCTGGTCGTCTTCTTTAGGATCATCTTCTTGCACTTCTTCATGGTTTAATGAAGCGTTGGATGGAAGTGAAGAAGAAAAGCTTAAAGAGGCTCAACAAAATTATATG
This sequence comes from Nemophila menziesii, assembly GCA_029959085.1. NCBI lineage: Eukaryota > Viridiplantae > Streptophyta > Magnoliopsida > Boraginales > Hydrophyllaceae > Nemophila > Nemophila menziesii. The sequence continues at coordinate 10,963,818 of JARWIR010000021.1, forward strand.
ATATACACTTATTGTACAGATACTTATTATTTCCCGCAAGGTCCTCCTCTTGAGTGTTCCTTCAATAACTATGCATAACCATAAATTTGAAAATCATGCATCTATATAATAAGAATAAATATCTAAATAAATAAGGACCCTACTGCTTTATAATCTAAAAATGTGTACAGAGGATGGTTAAAATTGCATCAACGTGTACACATATTTTTAATTATTAATATATGAAGAGTTATGCTTTTTTACCTTATTACATTTTAATCCCTCTAATTTTAATTCTCAACCCATAAAAATTAGTTTATATTAATCTACACATACCCATACCACTGCCACCCCACTACCATCACCATTAGACATCCACCACCATTATAGACATACAAAACACAACCACCCACCCCACACATATATATATACACCAACACCAAAGCACCCCAACACATTCACCACGACCATGATCAGAGCCACCTTACACACACTTGAGTCAGTTTTACCTTAGGCCAGTGAGAATCAGAACCTCATTGAATATTTTTCAGCCATAATATTGTTTTAGTCCACGACTCAACCCAAATAGATATTACAAAAATTATAAATAATGCTTCTCAATAGTATTAATGTTACCATCACGTGTTTGTTAACTTTTATTTGTATTGCTATTTTATCTAATTTATTTTCTATTTTATCTTTTGCAAATATTAATTCTATTTTTAGAAAATAAACGTTAGCAACCATTGTATATTCTTTCCTCACGTCAAGACCTATGTTTCCGCATTCCCAAGCCCTACCCACGTCCTAAAATTGACACACAAAAGTCCTACAAAATACCTCTAAAACCCGCAATAAAAATCTAATAACTAATTACTTAAACAAAATTCGTATGTGTCAATATAATTACTTAAATTTATAGTAACTTATCCATCTTACTCAATTGATTTTGATATGTGAATTATTGTTTCTTGATGTGAAGTTGGTGTCTGGATCTTAGTTATTATTTACATTTTTTCTTGATGTCTTGCTTGGTGTACAACGCTCCTTGAAGGTTATGTGTGTTGTTTCATTTTATAACAACATATAAACAATTTTTTTTTTCAATATTATCGATTGTATTTTGACTTTGACATGTAAAAATTTATGTTTTGGATATTTTCCCTTTAAAAATTGTGTGCTACCTCTAAACCTTATATATCTCAAACTCCCCCACATTTTAGTTTCTAGATACGCCAATGACACGCACCACCCCTCCACTACTATGGGCGAGTGACACCTTCCTCATGGCTATGATATCCCTCTTTGATTTTAAAGAAGAAATAAAATCACCTTACCAATAAACATTATATGATAACCTTATCCCTCCAATTATTTCATGAACTTCACCCATTTCTCCCCAAACATTTAAAGTCTATATTATTACACTTTTAATATTGTATTTGTACTTTCAACAAAGAAAAATTATTTCACTTGTGTGACTGTTTAATTTTTTCTATAAAATTAGGTTATTACATATACGTATAAAGACTTATATAATACTAACTAGAAAAGTAGTGAGGACTATATAGTAATTTTTACATAATATGAACCTAGAGTGCTTAATACTAATTAAATATATTGACTTTCAAAAAAAATGAAAGGTTTATAAGGATCAAGTAAGTGTTTGTAGAAAATATTTTTTTAAAACAAAAGTAAAATATTTGTTATTATAAGATTAGGGGGTACCATGGTCCTGACTTTTATCTCTTCCGCCCCTAGATTCACAAATGTACCTTTACTGAACAAAATGGTTTGACCGACTTTTTAGGGAAGCCGCCGAAGTGTGGATTTAAACCAAAATTTTGTGTTAAAATACACTAGGTTCATAAAACGGATAATTTAAAGTTTGAAAAACACAAAAAAAAAGTAACGTGATATTTTTTATTTTTTAGGATTGGACGGTTGATTAACAATTTTAGGCATGGAGCAAAAATTAGAAGTTTGTATAGTTCTCATTTAGACCTAAAAGATTTATATCGTGAAATAGACCTGAATAACCAATATAACAAAATTACTTATGCATTGATAGATCGCTTTCAGAAACACAATGAAGTAGAACGAAAGAGATGAACAATAATAATACATGAAATCAAAATAGACATGATCATATTTTTTTTTGGTTACATAGGAGAGTCACTGACTCGGTTCGAACCTGTACCACTAGATTGGATGACCAAGGCCTTGGTCAGTGAGCTAATCCTAACTGGTTATCATATTATTCACTATACTCTCTTTTTCCCGTAAGTTTTAATTAGCCTCATGGTTCAATAATTGGAATAAAAGATCATGAACATTATCTCAGCTAAAGCCATTCAAGTCAAGATTTGACATGCAAACTAAGATAGAAAAGGTGATGTTTTTCTAGATCTTTTATGAAAAACTTCAAATCCTCAATTTAAATTAGACTGTTAAGGAATTTAGGTGATTAAATTTTATGAATGCGAATGAATTTTTTGTTCAATATATTGTCAAATTAGTATTTATATATTTTGCGTACGAGCAAAAAACAATTTGATTGGAATTCTAACTAAATCTTGAAATTTAGGGTGATTGTACTAGACTAAATTTAGTAATTTTGGAAAAAAATGTCCTTATGTTAAGTGTTTATAACACACAAAAGTTATTTAATATCCTATATATTAACTCATCACACCACGTTCATTCTCTCACTTCCTTTTCTATAATTATTCTTCTATAATCAAGAAAAAACATGACATACAATGATTTGCCACGACTAAAAAATTTCGCAAGATAGGCGACAAATTTTATATTACATGTAGAACATTTTTTTGTTGACATTCAGAAGGAGAAAATCAATAAATTATCATTGTAAAGTTGAAGGTAAATAAACATAATCATTAGTTTTTGTTTTAGGGTTATTATCGAGTGCCTAGCAAAATGTAAGCAGATTTTATCATATACTATGAGTTAAATGGGAAAGCATACCACGACATGTGTTCGGAAAGCATGTGTTTTGGTTGTGGTTTGATAGTTACATTGTCATATGGAGTGAATTTTTGATATCCAACACACATTGCGGGCATGACTATTATATTTGATTAATATATTTGAGGTTTTACTGTTATTAATATGGTTCTATAGGTTATCAATGGACTGGGAACAACTAGATTGTTATGGTGTCATGTGGGTGTTATATAACCTATCCACAAGTTTAGATATAATTGGGTTGAGAATGCTACTAATAAAATATAAATTTTCAAAATAAGATAATAAATGCATTGATCAACCATTGATCACGGAGGAAAAGAGAGAAACGATTGATGATTACAGGAACGTTTGTTAAAAATAGATTTGTTTTTGGGGAAAATTACCCAAAAATAATTTACTCAAAAGGTCCAACCAATTTCATATAAAAAAGGTCATAGGTTTTGTCGCAATGGAACATTCTCCCTATTGTACCTTTAATGTTTATATGCTTGCGTGATTAAAAAAAATCACCTATAACAAAATTAGAAGTATGTAATATTAATTTTTTTAATTTTTGAATTGCAAATCAACATTGATATCTATCCAAACTCATTTGCATCTTGAATTCTCACATTTTTTAATCATTCACCAGGTGATGTCTCCTTATTTTTTATAGATTGATTTATTCACGAGACATTATTTTAGGTTTCTTTTGTGCTGAACTGGGGGATTTTCCCCTATTATTTGATATATTCATGTTTGTTGTCTTGTTTTCGAGATTTGTTACTTATTAAGAATTTTGGGTGTAAGTGTGGATCTCTTAGGTATAAGTATGATATTAGATGCCAAAGTATGGATAAAGAAGTTGAGGAAAGGAGATCAAAGAAGAAAACCAAGAGTAAAGGACTAGAGAATCTATTTTTAGAAAGTAAAAGAGTTGTCAGCCAATATTAAAAGCGAATTGTTCGTGATCCCACGTGAGATTTACAATTATTTGGATGATTAATCTTATATTCAGATAGGGCTCTGAATTAGGAATACATGGACACTAAAGGTTCGTTATTTGGAGTTGTAATGAAGAATTTATAAATTTTGCAGCTAATGTGACTCAAACCCGTCCCCTCTTGGAGGAAAACGTATTTGGGATGGGCTAGGTCATTTACACCTAGCCATGACCCATTAAACATTTTTTAAACTATAAGTATCAGCTATTAACTGTATAACCTCATAATTTTCCGGACATAGCCACCATAATTAAGCTTTATTCAGAATCTTTCCACCAGATAAGGGGAAAATCGATCTAGAGAAGGAGCAACAATAGTTGGAGCATCACATCACCAATTCTACGTCAAGACCGTCTCTATTGTTAGGCTAATTAGTGTTAGATTTCTTGGCCTCACCTTATTTATATGCTATTTATTCTTTGTCTTATTTTGCACTATACTCTATTTTCTTAGGGTTTATTATGGAATGAACCATTGAATATTGTTTTCATGTTTACTTGAATTTGGGATTAAAATATTCAAATGAAGTTGGTATTTATATTTCCATTGACTATGTACTTGTAGTTACTTCATGTTCATATCCTAGCTAAATATTAAATAGTATTGGTAATTAGGCTATCTGTTTGAAGGGGGTCGAATTACAGAACTAGTACATATACTTCTAGCGTGTGGTAGTGAACGAGATGTCTTGCCTAGCTAGATAGTAAATTGGGTTAGGTTTAACCACCAATTATTTCCTAGGATCCCCTTATCTAAGTCCCCTAGTAGTTTTGTGGTTTCTTTCTAAGCTCAGGAGGGAGTTAGAGAGACTTTTGAATCTCGACTAATGTGAAATCACCACGTCACCCTTATTACGAGAACCATTAATTCAGTAGGTTAGGTTCATACTTTCAACCCTTAATCTATTATCTTACTTGCATAATTAATTAATTAGGAGAAAACAAAACAAAACTAACATTCAAGTTATCTTTCTTATCTTTTAATCAAAACATCTAAAACAATCTACTCTAGTATTGAACACGAGTTGAATTAACTACCTAAATCCCTTAGAAAAAAACTTTATTTACATACTTATTACTTGTAACAGTACGTACATTTGCAAAGAATTTATCGTGGTTTCCAAGGTGTGCGATTTTAACATCATTTATTTTATCACACCCACCGGCCCACCACCAGGTAATTTTGAAACTTTTTTCTCATTTAATTTAATTTACTCTTTTTATTGAATATAACTTGTTTGTTGCCTTGTTACTAGAAGTTTGTATTTACATGCTTTCCAAGTTGGTGCTCTAATGGAAAAGTTGCCCCCGTTGTACAAAGTATTCATGAACTACCTCAAACATAATTTACTCTTTCTTTATTTTCTTGAATCCGATAATTTATCACATCAAAGTGCATCTATACATAGCACTATACAAGCATAATGTATCCAGAACCATGAACACCTACCACCCCAAACTCAAATTCAAGACGATTAGTTTTGAAGAACTATGACTAGAGGGTGGGTCGTATGGTAAAGTCCTACACACTTTGGGGTATTGGCTTATAATAATGTCTAACAAAGAAAAAGGCTTCAGGCTTGGAGGGGAAAGAATGATAAATAATGTATTTGGTCATAAAGCTAAAGGGAACAAGTGGAAAACAAAGAATTTCCCTATTCATTTTCCTAGTTATGTGATCCCATTAACTCGTTCACATCAAATATGCAAAGCAAAATAGATTTTACACTAGTTTAGATATCACGTTAAACGCACGTAAACATTGCTCGCTTAGTTTGTAGGCCCTTATATGCAATTTTAACTATCCTCTTTGTACATTAACATGTTTTCTTACACGCATACAAGTAATGATAATTAAAAAGAAAGTACCTAATATCTATCATACATTTGTTTATACACACATTCAAGGGAAATTACTTAGTTCAACACTTATTTCCTAAACTAAGTTTTTATGTTCTCTTCTAAAGCCTTAAAATACATAAACATGGATGAGAACAACAAGTACCTCACCCTAAATAAAATATGAGTTGTGACCCCATTCCCCTAAAAAGACTCTAAACAATAATTTTAAGAGTATACACCTAACCATATAATATACAGAGCTTACAAGGGTTTAAAGAGTACTTACCTTTGTGAGATTCGCTCAAATCCAAATTTACAGGCTGATGCATTAGATCCAAATTCTCTGTTGTGGTGTTTTGTGTCTTTATGGATTGATTGTGAGTAGAAGGGGCCTATGGAGTTGAGAAAAACCAATATTATATGCATCATACCTCACCGTTTCGATTTTAACTTTATTATTCAAAATCCAAATGAGGCATGGTTTGTTTAATTTAAATCAAGGCTTCTCTAGTTTCCCAATAATGTAATGATATCTGCAAAATTCCAAGCTAATAATTTTCAATTCATCTTCGAAGTTGGGCGTATTGTTCATAACCTCAACTATTTACACATAACTTTCTAATGATAGCTCCTATTGATATTTGGTCTTCTCCATTATATAGATCTCAAAAACATATGCGATATAAGCTCGAAAAAAAAAGTTTATTCCAACACCTGAGAAACAAGTTATGTACATTATAAGTATTTTCCAAAAAGAGACACATGGAGTCGTGCCTATCCGAAACCACGTCGCACTTGTGATTCGCATCAAGTGCTTGTGTGTTGCCGAGATTTCCAGATGCTACCGAGGCGCACCTGTGATTTTTTTGGGCACAACTTCTTGAGGTGCCGAGAAACTAGGGCAGGCTTGTGACTAGTTTCTACTTTTAATAATTTCTGAAAAAACTCAAAATTTGTCAAACTTTTTCCCTCATAACTCAAAACGATGTTCCAAGCGCATCGGTTTTTCTATATTTCTCAACAGAGACTCCAATTTCCATGAACTTCACTGTTTCTCTGTTTCACCCCGTGTTTTTACCTCGGACCTCACCTATTTTCACATCATCATCAAATCAACTCCACTAACCTTCTCGTTATGCACAATATAAACTAATTAAACCCTTAACTACTGGAAATATTATACACTAATTCAATAAAAGCGATAAATCTGTGGGTTTACCCTCTTTGACCTTGGGCTGCCTTTCAAGAAGCACTTTTATTTATCATAACGTTAAACTCGACATGATAACTTTCCCGAAACTTGTATTGAGGCCCTTGTGGTACTCCTCCGCTTAAAATTGCTTCCTCGTCGAAATAGTGTAATGAGGAACCGCTCACCTTTGATTTTCTTGATCAATCTTTTATGGAGTTTGGTAGCGTCCCTAGTTCACCTCCTTGTTCTCACAATGACACAAATTCCTTACACGATGATATGTGATGACCGTATTGGATGGTATAATCTTTTTTTTCACTTCAATAACATGTTCATCTTTGCATGGATGCAGTGTGACATCTTGCTCCCAAGTCATTAATTGATCGTCTTAGACGGTGGAGGTGGTTTCGGTTCTTCTAATACCCATTGATCTACACCGAATTTTGCTCTAACTTATTTAAAAACTCTCGATAAGAAAGGCGGTGGGTGAAATTCCTGTGACGAAGACTCGTTTTCCATTTTCTCTTGAACCTTTGGTTCTTCAACCGATTTCTCAACCACTTCTTCTTCATCATTGTCTTTGTCTTCGTTATCAACCCAGTTTTCCACTATCACCTCATCAAAATTTGCCTTAGGAAGCCCTTTACCCTCGATAACCACTTCTTTCAACTCAACTTCCCTCTCTTGATTATATAAAAACTCCATGAGGATAAAAAAAAATTCTTCATCGTTTTGTTTAAGTTCAAATACCCCATTGTCCATCATGCTAACAGAAGGCACACCCACATGTTGATATTTAACCATATTTTGCAATATATATACATCACCTACGCAAGTGTCTTCATTACTAATTCTTCCTTAATTGTTGATGTCTCCCTATTTATGATATATTAATCTATACTTGATACATCATTTTAGGGTTATTTATTTATTAATTTAGGGATTTTCCCCATTTATTTATACTTTACACTTTCTTTCTGACCAAAAAAAATATACTTTACACTTTCTTGTCTAATTTTAGGTGTTTTGATATTTTGTGAGCTTTTGCGCGTAATTTGTGTGTTATTTGTGTAGCACTTAGGTATATGGAAGCTATTACACCTATGGAAACTTATTTGAAGTGGAAAAGTAAATGAAATTCCTTAGTCAAAGTAAAAAAGGATAAGTTTGGATATATTTGGAAAGTAAAGAAGTTGTCAAAACTGCACATACGTCCATTAATTAATTTACTACAGAAAATAGGTCAAGAATTAAGAGAAGATTTTTATTATGACCAGATTTATCTTTCACACGCGATCGTTTCCATATAAAGAATGTCAAAATCAAATAAGTAACGAAGGAGATATGACCAAATCAAAATCTATCAAGGTTTATCCATTCCTACAAGTTAGGAATACGAATTTTGGTAAGATCGGGACCCCTTAACTTGGGGATTACTCCTAATTTCGACCAAGGTCCTATATATATATATATATATATCCATTCCTACCTTATATAAATCATCCTTGGTAAGTCCCTAATCATCTAAAGACCAAGAGGAAGCTTAAATCAAGAGGAGAGAAGACAAGAAGGAGTTGTACAACCATTCATGCCTTTCCAATCCTTCAAATTTGTAATTTATTTGTCTTTATTTATCTAGTATGAACTAATTCTATTTATCTTGATATTAGCATATGGGTATGAACTCTATACTTGTTTTATATCAATTTTAGTTTGGTATGTCTTGTACATTTAATTGAAATTAGTGTTGATATCTCTGTTTTTATGTGCTTTGATTTATTGTCTGTAGTTCTTGCGGTGTACAACGTATAGGATTACCTTAATAGTAGTTAGATGGTCACTTGGAAGGGGTTTCTAATTATTGAAACACCACATAAACGTCTAGTGTGTGGTAGTGATCCGGAAGGGCTTGTCTAACTAGATAGTCACTAGGGTTTGAGATTAACCACCGATCATTGCGTGGGGTTGCCTTACCCAAGCCCCCTGGTAATTGTTAGGTCGCCACCTGAGTCCACCCAAAAGGGGGTTAGGAGGAATATAGAATCCTGGCTATTGCATATTACACAATTCTCCCTTACATAAATAGGTTATAACACAAGGCTAGTGGCGATTACTTGCTAGATCTCAATCTAAACTCTCATACTACTTCTTTCTCTTTATTTATTTTCCTGTGTTTATTTTATTTATTTAAATTGCTTAGATTCTTAAAACCAAAAAAATATTTCAGAGTCTTTTCTTTTCAGCGTATTATTCTTCTAGCTTTCTTATTTGCACTTTATATTGCATAAGTTCTTTCGTAGTCTCTGAGGAACGAATTATACTTATCATTAAAACTTGTGTACAATCTTTGATACTTGTAGTGAGTAATGTGCTTGGTTAGGTGTTATTTGCATCTTTATTTATCGTTATTTTATCACGCCCTAACCGACACCAAGTTTTGGCGCCGCTGCCGGGGACTACATCGTTAGTCCTTGTGCGTTTATTTAGTGCTTTTATTTCATTTAGTTCTATTTTACGCTTTTGGTTTTAGTTTTGTTTATTTCAGGTTATTCAGATGGAAAGTCCTAGAAATCTTGATCTTCCCATCGCATTCAAAGTGAAACCTAGAGGAATCTGCACTCCAGAAATCCAAGCCGCTAAATTTAAGCCTTATCCAGGCATAATTGAACAATTTTTGAGTTATGGCCGATTTAGTGGTGCTGCACATCACGATCTGGTTCGTTATATTCAGAAATTCATGCAGATTTGTGATGCCTACATCGTTCAAGGTGTCACACAAGAACAGATGTACTACGTTATGTTCCTGTTCTTTTTAACCGAAAGTGCAAGCAATTGGTATGACTACTAACACCCTGATTCAGTTCGCTTAGAAGATATGTTGGAGTTAGAACAAATTATGCAAGAAGAAGGGGAAGTGTTGGTGAAGCATGGTTATATTTTAAAAAAAAGAAAGCGAGGTGTCCATTCCACGTCTCCTCGCCCGAATATCAATTGACCATGTTCTATGGAGGACTCAATAGCGAGTACAAGGCAAAGGTAAATAGTTTAGGAGATGGAATTTTTGTATTATTAGATCCATAGAATGCGCATATCATTATGGAAAGAGTTCTTGAAACTGAAAGAAGTTGGCCATTAGAAACAGAATAAGAAGAAGATACCTTAGAAGCTCTAAGGATAAGAATATTAAGCCAACAACTCAAAGAATTACAAGAACAATCCCGTTTAGCGCGCAGTTCAGTAGCTCAGGTAAATCTAGTACACGCAATACCTCCATGTCTTGGTTGTGGAGCAAGAAATCATTCATGGGAGAATTGCATTAATAATAAAGCTTCGATTTCATTCGTTTCTCATCAAAGAAGCCATTATTAAAATGGCCCTTATCATCCTCGAGGAAGTCACGCTAATTATTATTCCCCACAAAATCATAATTGGGTTGAAAGTCAAGGTAACTTTTATCAGACTCAATCTCCAAATTATTATCAAGCTCAACCACAACCAATATATCAACAATTGCCCAAAATATTAAGATTATTATCAAGAACCACGTTATAATTTGTATTCAACGCAACAAGATACATATGATCAACCTTCATCACAACCTTCAAGTTTGGAAAAAATCTAGATAAATTAATGGATGCTTCTAAGGAAAACAGGAAGGTGAGTCAACAAAGATTTCAAGAACAAGCAAGGGTTATTAAAGATCTAGAGAATACATTATCACAAATTGAGAATGCAATACAAATCAGGCCAAAAGGGCAACTTCCGAGTGATACTGTAACTCCTCAAGATGATGCTTGTCATGTAGTTGAATTAAGAAGTGGAAAACAATTACCTCCACCTAGAGTAGAAGAAACTAAACAACCAAAAGAACCAACCCCTATTCCTGAAGAGGTGGTTGAAGAAATAGTTGAAGAAAAAATCGAAGAGGTAATTAAACCAAAGAGTGTCCCTACAGAGATGACACCAGAAAAGAAGAGCTCAGTGGAAAACAACACACATCCTCCTCCACTATTCCCTTCACGTGATAAAAACGAGAACAATGAAAAAGAATTCAAGAAGTTCCTTGACATGGTGAGAAAATTAGATATCAAGATACGGTTTGCCGAAGCTCTCAAGAGAATGCCAAAATATCTTAAAATTCATGAAGGACATTCTTTCTAACAAACGAAGCTTAGAAACTGGGGAATTTATTGGTTTACCTGGGGAGTGTAGTGTTATATGTCAAAGCAAGTTGCCACCAAAGCTACAAGATCCTGGAAGTTTCACATTTCCTATTGACATAGACGAAAGATGGACCTGGAAAGCTTTATGTGATTTAGGCGCGAGTATCAATCTCATGCCAAAATCCCTGTTCAAGAAGCTCTACATAGGAGAGGTAGTACCTACTTCGGTGGTATTACAAATGGCGGATCGCTCCCATTCCCAACCAGTAGGTAAAATTGAATCTGTTTTAGTTAAAGCTGGTAGTTTTATTTTTCCTTGTGATTTCATTATTCTTGACTACGACACAGATAAGAATGTCCCCATCATCTTGGGTAGACCATTCTTAGCCACGGGGCGTACACTAATAGATGTTGAGAATGGTAAATTGATCATGAGGTTCTAAGACGAAAAGGTGAGATTCAATGTGTTTAAGGCTATGAAATATCCAGATACGAAAGATGAATGCTTTAAAATAGATGTCATGAGCAAAATTACATAAGAGTTTTAAATTAATCAAGATTCGATGACAATCTAACAGTAGCCTTAGCACTTGAATCCGCAGATATATGTGACGATTTAGCTGAAGAAGTTGATGCTCTTGATTCAGATGATGGTAGACCAAAAGCAATAATTCATGAACAACTCCGAGAAGCAGGAGACATTGAACCAATGAAGAAACCATCTATAATATGTCCTCTTATTCTTGAGGAAACACCGCTTCCTTCTTATTTGCGTTATGCTTATTCAGGTATTAACAAAACTTTGCCTGTTTTTATTTTCTGCTAACCTTTCGAGGCCTCAAGAAGATAAGTTACTATGTGTGCTTCGAGCTAATAAAGAGACAATTGGGTGGACTATAGCTGATAAAAGGGGATTAATCCTAACATTTTCCAACACAAAATCATTCTTGAAGATGAAGGATGGCGTTCTATAGAAGGGAAAAGAAGACTTATGCCAGCAATGAAGGAGGTGGTAAGAAAATAGGTGATCAAGTTGTTAGATGCAGGTATTATCTTCCCGATTTCGAGTAGCGAGTGGATTAGTTCAGTACAATGTGTTGAAAAGAAAGGAGGTATCACTACCATCCTTAATGATAAAAACAAAGTCATTCCATCAAGAAAACTTAAGGGGTGGAGAGTGTGAATAGATTACCGCAACCTCAACAAAGCCACAAATAAATATCAATTCCCTCTACCGTTAATCAATCAAAAGTTAGACAAGATTGAGGGAAGAGAGTGTTACTGCTTCCTTGACGGATATTCAGGCTATAATCAGATTTGTGTAGATCCAGCTGATCAACACAAAACAACTTTCACTTGTCTGTTAGGCACCTTTGCTTATAAAAGGATGTTGTTTTGTTTATGCAATGCACCTACCACGTTCCAAAGGTGTATGATGGCTATATTTTGGCACATGATTGATAAATACTTAGAAGTTTTTATGGATGACTTTTTGGTATTTGGAGATAGTTTTGATGAGTGTTTCAATAATCTTGAAAATGTACTCTGCGATGCAAAGAAACATATCTTGTTCTTAATTGGGAAAAGTGCCATTTCATGGTTCGAGAAGGAATTGTGTTGGGTCATAAAGTTTCAAGTGCAGGAATGGAGGTTGATCGTGCAAAAATTGAAGTTGTAAAAACCTTACCACCTCTGGTTTCTGTTAAAGGTGTTAGAAGTTTCTTGGGTCATTTCTCCAAGATCGCCAAACCGCTTTTTGATTTACTTAAGAAGGATACTCCCTTCAATTTTAATGACGCATGTCTTGAAGCATTTTTTACGATTAAAGAGAAACTCATCTCCATACCAATTGTCATACCTCCATATTGGAACGCTCTGTTTGACATTATGTGTGATGCAAGTGATCACGCCATGGGAGTTGTGTTAGGGAAAATAAAAGATAAGTTCTTTCACACGATATATTATGCGAGTAAGACCTTTACAGCTACCCAATTGAACTATACAGTGATGAAGAAAGAATTGTTAGCCGTAGTGTATGCTTTTGATAAGTTTCGTTTCTACCTGGTTGATAAAAATTATCATATACACTAATCATTCAGCAACAAATATCTTATGGAGAAAAAGGACGCTAAGTCGCGTTTATTAGATAGGTATTATTGCTACAAGAATTTGACATAGATATTCGAGACCGAAAGGGATGCGAGAAACAAGTAGTTGATCATTTATCCAAGCTCGAAGGATCTGATGTCAACACAGGATCAGAATTGGTCAAAAAGGTATTCCCTGATGAACAACTTTTTACTATTAAAGCTGCGTTTGTTCCTTGGTATACGGATATAGTTAACGTCATAATGAGTGATGTATTCCCTACGGATTTCAACCCACAAAAGCGAAAGAGGTTAAGCCATAGATCAAGAATTCTTTTGGGATGGGCCCAGTTTGCAGTGACCAAGTTATTAGAATATGCATCCATGAGGGCGAAATAAGGAAAATCATTGCAAGCTGCCATGGCTCACCATATGGTGGCCACTTCAAGGGCGATAGAACCGTAGCTAAAATTCTTCAATTTAGATTCTATTAGCCCACCCTACACAAATATTGTCATCAGATCGTCCAGAGTTGTCAAATATGCCAATTCACTTGCAACATATCAAAAAGAGACGATATGCCACTCAACAATATCTTAGAAGTAGAAATCTTTGATGTATGGGGTATAGATTTCATGGGACCTTTCATCTCTTCCCATGGTAATCTTTTTTTATTTTGCTAGTAGAAGATTATGTATCAAAGTGGGTAGAAGTAGTGGAAACACCAAAGAACGATGCCAAGACAGTCATTTTGTTTCTCAAATCAAATATCTTTTCAAGACATGGTACGCCACGTGTTCTCATTAGTGACAAAGGTACCCACTTTATAAACTTTCAGTTGAGAGTTTCCCTTCTTAAGTTGGGATCATCCCCAAACAAATGGTCAAGCCGAGGTCTCTAACTAAGAGATCAAATCTAACTAGAGAAGATCGTGAAAAAAACGAGGAAGGATTGGTCATTAAAGCTAGATAATTCTCTCTGCGCTTACAAAACCGCATTCAAACCACCAGTTGGGGCATCTCCATATCGCATGTTCTACGAAAAAGCTTGTCATCTTCCTATCGAGATTGAATCTCGTGCTTTTTGGGCTATTAAAGATCTAAACTTGAACATAGAGTTAGCAGGTAAGCGAAGGATGATGCAGTTGAATGAGTATGATGAGTTTTGTTTTCAAGTCTATGATAATTCCCGTCTCTACAAAGAGAAAAAAAAAGATGGCATGATAATCGGATTCATCCAAAGAGGTTCGAGAGAGGACAAAAAGTGCTCTTAGACAATTCAAGATTCTCGAACTACCCGGGTAAGCTTAAATCTCGTCGGGGAGGACCATACGTTGTTACGAAAGTCACACTTCATAGCGCAATAGAAATTGAACATCCAACCGAGCAATGGACCTTCGTAGTGAATGGTCATTGCTTATAGTTAAACCATGATAGTAAGGACTTTGGAAGAGAGGAGACGATACATCTCCAAGAACACGCTTAACCGGAGTACATGTCGAACGAAAAGACGTAAAACAAAAGTGCTCTTAGAAGACACCCTGGTGTCTCCTTGTGTGTTCTAAATAAACACACCTAAAAAGGCAAGACACGTACCGCAAGTGTACGGGTCGTCCAAGTAATATCCGGTAAACAGGTGTTCGATCTCAGGGACGGATTGGATAAGACTAAGATGTTATGCCGTAAATAGGAATAGTTGTTCAAATGCTAAGAAAAGTAAAGGGAATAGATATTTGTTTTGTTTTTGATTAAATACTAAAGTGCAATTAAATTAAAGTACTAAATAAATAATGCAACTAAGCTAGATGCAAGTAAAAAATGAGTAAACGCGTGCGCGAGGGAGAGAGAGAGAGAGAGAGAGAGAGAGAGAGAGAGAGAGAGAGAGAGAGAGAGAGAGAGAGAGAGAGAGAGAGAGAGAGAGAGAGAGAGAGAGAGAGAGAGAGAGAGAGAGAGAGAGAGAGAGAGAGAGAGAGAGAGAGAGAGAGAGTACTTGAGTAACGCTAGGGTTTCACCTAAACCTGTTAAATCAATGTCTTGTTTAAGGGACGAAATCGTAATTAGTATTAGTCGGGATTCGATATTCTCCTTACCCCCGTCAGGGTGGACTAAGAAGCTACTCTAGGGTGCTACAAACCCCTTCAGGGTGATTATAGTCCACCTTCGAATGGTCAAGTGTTCTATCCAATTGGCTATAGGATTAATTAAGACCGTCAGGCTCACTAATTTATATCCTACATTCATTACCTAATTCCATAACTAGACCACCCCCCCCCTCCCGTCAAGGTGATCATTACGCCACTATAATGAATAGCCTAGTCACTAAATCCTATTATTGATTAATTACTTCAAGAATAGTCCATTAATGCAAGATAATGAAAATTACTAAATTACCCAATTCGTATTAAATCTTACGATCCCAATTGGGGCTTAACTATTTAATGCGTTCTCAAGTACTAATTAGATTTAGCTCATGAATGAAATAAAAAATAAGAAAATAGAAATAAAGGAATTCATAATGTTTTACAGAATTAAAAAGATAAGAAACCTAATTAGGGAATTGATTTGGCTGCGAAGTTGGAGAAGATGACTTTCTCCAGCTTCTAAGCTTCTTCTCTTCCTTGCTCTGACTTTCTTTCTGATGCTCTGACTTATGAATAATGAATTGTGTGTAAAAATAAAGTCAAAAGGTCCTTTTATACTACTAAAATCGGATTTGGGCTATTTTTAAAAGAATAATTAAATGTTAAATGGCTCAAGACCATTTTTCAACCCCAAAATCCCGTAACTGATGTACACCCTTCACGAAAACGGCTGTAACTTTCTCAATATAACTCCGAATTGACTCATTCAACTTGCTAATTCTTCTTAACTCGATAAGGAACGAATATTCTTCATAACTCAGGGGGTGAATCCATCTTTAAGTAGCTCATAATCAGCACTTTCCATCAGCCTTACAGATTTTCAGCTCAAATTTGTCAACTCCTTGGGATATTCCTTGTAGCTTTTGACTTCTTTACACGATCTTTGACTTCATATTCTCGATTCCTCTCCTTGCTAGTATTAGAAACCTACAAACTTTTCACTAAAACAAACCATATTACACGCAAAAGCTTAATAAATCAAAAATACTAGAATTCAAGGATGGAAAATGAAATATAACGATTTAGTACAAAAAGTCTATCGAATTAATCAATTAAACACCAAAAATGATGTCTCCTATAGGCATATAATTAGAACAAAATGGGAGACATCACACTCCTTATTTTAATTGTTTTTTAGTTAGTTTTATGTTTTGTAGTGTATAATCTTAAGTTGGTGTATATTTGTAATGTGTTTACAAGATAATAGGAGAGAAAGGTAGTGTGTTATTGTGCAGGAATTTAGTTTCGGGTCAAAGAGAAGGGAAAAATTTGTGCAACCCAGCAGCTTGGTGCGGTACACCGCACCCTAGCCGCGGTGCACCGCACCCCAGATAACCGTATAGACACATGCGCAACACCGTGCCACAGTGTCATCCAGAGATTTTGTGTGGTATATTGCATGAGCTCTGCGGTGCACCGCATGGGAGAAAACCGTTACAACGGTGCAGAAATTAGGTTCGTGGGCCAGAGCATGAAGAAAGAACCGTGTCGCCGAACTTGCGTATGATCGTGACACGGTCCAAAAACAGAACCTTCATGTGGTACACCACATGACCTATCCGGTGCACCGCGCCGCCGCGCCAAAAAAAATCGTGACAACGGTCAAGGAAATCAGGTTCAACGCAGAGGGGTCAAAGGCAAAAACCGTTCCGTCAAAAGCGAAGAGTCGTGCCACGGGTGCATGATGACACCTGCGGTACACCGCAGGGAGGCGTTTTTTAAGAGAAATTTAATTCCAAATTGGATTCTTACCTTACAAGAGTTAAACCTAGCCTCTTCCAACCTTCCTAACACAAAATTTTCACCCAACCCAACAACATCATCAAATCTTTCCTCCATCTTCCATAAACACATATTCTTCAACAAATCCAATACACAACACCACAAAACACCAACGATCATCAAGTTTTCAAGATTTTTTTCATCATATTTAAATTATTCCTTCTTCTACATTGATAATCATTCATCCAAGCAACAATGTCAATCCATACCAATCTTTCATAATTTTATTCCATACTTGGTGCAACTTGAGTTGTGGGTTAAACAAAGATGACTAACAGAACAGATCTTTTGAATTACAAGAAGAAATGTTCAATCTTAGGAAAGAAACAGAATTTACTCGGAGCTACAAAAGAGAAGCCCATCGATCTTGATGAGCCAATTATAAGGAATCCAAATCTCGAGGTAACAGCAAAACCACTACGAAGACTTACTAAGAGAATAAGTGTACCAGTCAAGCCTAAAGCAAAGACACCAATCCAAGATCAAAGTTCATCTTCAAATCTTAATGACAAATCTAAAAGTGTATCCACACCACCAGCATGAGAAGTAACATTAATGGAAAATGTCGATAGATTAAAGTACGATTATAACTCCTGCTGGATGGAAACTCTGAGGGTAGACTACGTGATGAACAAGGTTACAGAAGAATTGTATATAGATAATGATTCTCCTTCAAAATAGGAATGGCAATGGATGCTTTATGTCAAGGTACCACCTTCTAATCCTTCTCCTTAATTTCGTATATGCGTTAGTTTAGTTTAGTTTAGTTTAAATTTTATTGCCTTATTTAGTCTTTTCCGAGTCGTGGGGACACGACTCACTTTTGAGTTGGAGGTTGGGATATGTTGTCCTCATCTTCCTTTTTGTTTTTGCATAAAATTTAGAAATTTTAAGGGTTAGAATTGGCATAGAATATGGTGAATGTAACTATTGAGGATGTTTTAATTAAGTCAATGATAGTAGGTAGTATATTTTTTAACAGTGTCACAAATATGTTTAGTAGGCATGTATGAAAACAGGAAGTAAAAGATAGGGAAGATTAATAAGCAATGCGTAAGTGATGTCTCCCTAAATGTTCTAATTTTATGCCCTTGGGAGAAATCATTTTTTGTGTTTATTCGACTATTTAGATAGACTTTTGGTGTTAATATGCAATAAATCGATTTTCCTCTTTTAATTCTAGTATTTTTCATTTATTAAACTTTTGCGCGTAATATTGTTCTTTTTAGTGAAAAGTTTGTAGGTTTTGAATACTATCTAGGAGAGTAATCCAAGAATAAAGTCAAAGCAAGAAGAAATATCCCGTAAGAATTGACGATTTCAAGCTGCAAATCTGGAATGTTGATAATGATTGCTGATTTCGAGCCATCTAAGAGAGGATTTAGCCTCTGACTTGTGAAGATAATTTGTTCCCCATTGAGTTACAAAAATTTAGCAACTGGAATGGAGTCATTCCGAGTTGAAACGAGCCGGTTAGAGCTGATTTAGTGAAGGTGGTGCAGCATTTACGGGATTTGGGCTTAATTAATGGATTTGGGCTTTTTTAATTTTCATTTAATCCTTTAGAAAAGCCCTAGTCCGAATTTCATACTATAAATCGGGTTTAGACTCTTATTTTTAACACACAATTCATATACAATTCATCCGCTTAGAAGTCAGAACACCAGAGAAGAAACTAGAGCAAGGAAGAGAAGAAGTCAAGAGCTGGGGAATTCCAACCTCTCCAATTCTCAGCCAATTCAACTTCATAATTAAGTTCTTCTATTTTATTCTGTAAAACAACTATGACATCCTTTTAATTTAATTTCTAAGTTTTTCGTATTAGTATGAGCTTAACTTATTAATTGCTTGAGAACGCATAATGGGTTAATCCCAATTCTATTTCATTTCATGTGTTTGAATTTGGGATTATAATAATTGAAATCAAATTGGGTAATTAGTATTTTTACTTAATTTACATTTATTGACTATTATTGAAATTGAGAATCAACAATAGGACTTAATACTTAGGCTATTCCATTTAGTGGCGAATGGATCACCTTGACGGGGGTCTAGGTACAGAACTAATTAACGAATGTAGGATAGAAATTATTTGATCTTGACAGGCTTAATTAATCATATGGTCAATTGGGTAATTAGACTTTAATCATTCGAAGGTGGACTATATTCACCCTGACGGGGTTTGTAGCACCTAAGAAGAGCTCCTTAGTCCACCCTGACAGGGGTAAGGAGAATTCCGAATCCCGACCATTACAAATTACCGATTTGTCCCTTAAACAAAACATGGAATGAATAGAGTTAGGTGAAATCCTTGCGTCTCTCAAGTACTTAGCTTGCGTTAACTACTTTATTTTCTCGCGTCTAGTTTAATATTTGCATTAATTTAGTCTTTTAAATTATTTTCTTAGTTATAGAAAACCAAAACAAACAATCTTAAAATTATTTACTTGCTTTCACGTGCAATTAATCACTATTCGATAAGCATTAGAGTCAACCAATCAGTCCCTGAGAACGAATCTGTTTATCATATATATTACTTGGGACAACTGTACACTTGCAGTTGTGGTTCTCTTATCCTTATTTGCATTTTATTTTAGAACACAAAAAGGACCACCAGTAAAAAGTGTCAAGTTGGTACTTAGGGAGAGTTAATTGGTGTGTAGAACGTGTGATTTTAAATTAGTTGAAAACCCGCTTGTCTATAAACTAATAGTGAAAAAGTTACGAAATCTGGTAGTTAGAAAAGTGAATAAGGCGGTTATTTTATATTGAAGCCACTTGAAGCCTTTTAAGCTTTTTTACCATGTTATTTAGATTATTATCTGTCTTAGCCCCTCTCAGCCTTTCTAAAGCTGTTTTATAAGCCATATTACAAGCCATACCCCTTAGTTGATATGACTTGTCCATATGACCCGCACTCGAATCGCAAAACCTGAGACAAGTTGTTTAAGAGCTTGAGTTTTGGGTGGTGGGTTTCAACATTGGAAAACATTGGGATTGGGAATTTAATTGTAATTGTGATATTATTGATGATGAGTTTATAATTGTAAGCTTTTGTCAGGGTAAAAGTAAATAAAACGTAAAAGAAAATAAATATGAAAAAGTAGCATGATATCTCACATTAAAAAGAGAGTCATAGCTAGCTATCAAAAGATAAAAATGATATATGAAAAAGATTGAAAAGATTTGGACCTGCAAAGTGGAATTTGTTACGTAATCATCATAAAATAGCTTTATTTGGGTTATTCGGGGATGCAAATTAAGGCATCAAAATTGGGTTGAGTGAGAAAATCATCGAGAAATAGTTTCAATGTATTTCAAAAGTTGATAGAAAAATGATACAAAAATGAGGGTAGAGCAGTCATTAATATGTGACTAAGATACACGGTAGTATTGATGAGTTGAACTTAGGAGCAATAGTCTCAGAAGTTAACCTAGTCAGAAACCTAAGACAATGGTGGGTAGACACTAGAGTGACATGACATGTGTGCTCAGAAAATATGTATTCATAACATACAAGAAAGATACAAAAGAAACGTTGTACATGTAAAACCCCGCTACCTCAATGTTATACGGTACTAGACGGATTCCGTGAAAGGTGACCTCCGAGAATGAGATGACCTTGAGCAAGGTCCTGCATGTTCTAGAGATTCGTAAAAACTTATTTTTGGATCCTTAGTCAGTAAGGCCGATTCTAATCTTTTATTTGTAGCTAATAAGTCTGTATTAACTAAGAAAATAATTTATGTAGGAAAGAGGTACCTCTAACCGATTGTTTAAGATGAATGTAATGATTTTGGTACCATCCAAAATCCAACTGATAAAAATATGAATGATAATTCAATTTATGGGTTTGTTCCTTACTCACATATTTAATGTTAAGATAGATTAGGTTAAGTCTGTAAATAAGTTAGTAAATTTTGTCTTATTACATAATGTGAGATTCAAGTCCAAAAAAAATACAAAGTATGTTTTGAATTAAACTTTTTAAAAAAACTTCATTTAAATCTATAGAAAGGACTACGGTGCCTTTAGAACAAATGTACAGTGAATTATGTGACTTAAGGTTTTTGGGAACTATAAGTGGGGAAAATCACTTCATAGCTGGTGGTCCTTTGTGTGTTCTAAAAATAAATGCAAAAGATAATCGAACCACAACCGCAAGTGTACGTTTGTCCCAAGTAGTATAACTGATAAATCAGATTCGTTCCAAGGACGGAATGGTTGATCACAATGTCTAGCAAATAGTGATTGATGCACTTATGAGAGTAAAGGATAATAAAATGTTTGTTTGGTTTTGTTTATTAAAACTACTAAATGGAAGATAAATTATAAATGCAAGTAAAAGCTAAGACGCAAGTAAAATGAGTGAAAACGCAATATGAGATGTAGTACTTGAGAACGCAAGGATCCTCCTAATCTTATTTCCTAACTTATGTTGTTTAAGGGCTAAATTGGTCAATTACAATGGTCGGGATTCTAAATTTCCTTATACCCCCGTCAGGGTGGACTATAAGGCGATCCTAAAGTGTCACTAGTCCCGTCAGGGTAAATATGATCCACCGTTGGATGTTTAAGTGTTTTACCTCATTGGACTTAGAATTAGCTAAGTTCGTCAGAATCAATAGCTTTTATCCTAGATTGAATAATTAATTCTATACCTAAACCCTCCGTCAGGATGATCCACACGCCACATATGTGGAATAGCTTAGATACTAATACCTAATCTTAGTTCGCGACTCTAAAATCAGTAAATAATCACAAATTATTGAAAAGAGTAATGAACACAATCTAATTTAATTTAATCTAAACCCAAATTCAACATTCGTTATTTCATAAAATTAAGATTCACCCATTGTTTGTTCTCAAGCACTATGGAAAGCTTAGCTCATATTAAAATTAAAAACTAAATTAAAAATAAAGGAATTCATATTTGATTACAAAATTAAAGATAAGAAAAACCTAATTTCCGGAATAGGAATGACTACGAACGGAGATATAGACCCTCTCCAGCTCTTGTAACTTCTTCTTCTTCCTTCCGTTGACTTCTCTCTGGTGTTTTATCTTGTAGAATGTGAATTGTGTCTAAAATATAAGTCCAGACCTTCTTTTATAAGTGCAAATTCGTTCTAGGGCTTGGACCAGAAAATAGAATATTAATTAAATGTCCAAGCCCACTTTCTAAGCCCAAAATCCCGTAACTGCTGATACACCTTCACTAAAACGGCTTTTCCCGATGCGTTACAACTCCGATTGACCTCATTCCAGTTGCTAAAGTTCCGTAACTCGATAAGAAATGATTTCTATTCAAAGGTCAACAGCTAAATCATCGCTTAAGCAACTCGAAATCAGCAATCTATAGCCTGGAAAATGGATTTTCAGCTCTAAAAATAATATCTTCGGGATTTCTTTTCAAGTCTTGACTCTATCTTTTGATCTTTGACTTTCTCCTCGGATTCCTCTTCTAACTAACATCTAGAACCTGTAAAATCTTCACTAAAAATACCAATATTACGCGCAAAAGCTTAATAAATCAAAAATGCTAGAAATAAAAGAGGAAAATCATATTATTGCATATTTTGTCCAAAAGTCTATCGAAATGATTAAATAAACACCAAAAATGATGTCTCCTAAGGGTCGAAAATAAGAACAATTAAGGAGACATCAATAGCTTTTCTTGAAGATTTCACAAGATAGTGCCAAAAATACTTAATTCCTGGTAAGAAAGATGTCTTAGAAGCATTTATACCTTACAAAATTAAGGTGATAATCAACTGAATAAAAAGATTAAGAATCTTAGAATATGTTTCTCCATTTGAGGAGCTTTGCACCAAACATTATATCTATCAAAATACGGGTCCATATTCATTGCAACAAAGTAGGATTATTGAATGCAAGAACCACGCATTGAAGGAAATGATAAATGCATTGGTAAAGGTAGTAATTCTGATTCCCAAATTGGTAAATATAGAACGAAATACAATTCATTGCATCGTTATTAAATATTTTTACAACTATGTTTCATATAGGTTCTCGGTTAATAAGTCTTGTCACTTTGACATTCACGTCAATATGGTGTTTGAATCAAGAAATGCACATTTCATTGAAAGAAATATTATGTATAGGACTAGAGCAGAATATGGTTGGTTAAAATAGAACACATGATACAATTCAAAAAGAGTGAGCTCTATAATTACTACCAACCAAAAAGCAAGACCAAGAGTCATTGCAAAACGAGGATGATCCAAGAAGGAGTAAGATGGTGAGAACCTCTATGAATTCCTACCTTACATGCTAGATGATGAACCAAGAATATTCAAAGAGGTTATATCAAACCCTAACGCAAAAAATAGAGTGATAAAATTCGTAATGCAAAATCATACATGTGAACTAGTGGAACACTCGCCTAGTTATAAATTGAATAAATTTAAAACTAATGGATCTATATAAAAGCACAAGGTTTGACTTGTTGTAAGAGTTTATAGTAAAAGGTAAGGACTTGATTATTTTGATACGTACTCTCAAGTAACAAGAATATCACCCATGCAAATTTTGATTGTTATAGCTTTGATATACAAGTTTGAAATTCATCAAATGGATGTAGAAACAACTTTCCTGAATTAAGAACTATACAAAGAGATATATGGAATGATATGAGGGTTTGATGTCTCCTCATTTATGATAGATTTATGTTAGGATGAGACATCATTTTTAGTGATTTATAAGTCTTTCTAATTGATTTTCTTGAGAAATAGTGCACTTTCCTATTTTGAGTCTTGATTTAGTAAAATAATATTTTTACAACATATTAAGTTTAATTATTTATTTAGTGTGAAGCTTTAAAAATAATTATAGAGATTAATTAGAGTCCAAGTCAAAGACTAAGAGATATGGAAAGAGATAAGCATGGTAATTGGAGATAAGGAAACAAATGCTAAAAACATGGAAAAGGAAAAGCTGCCTTAAATCTGAATTTCTGCACCTACGACCACAAATCAGCTTATATCTCAAGATCGGTGTGGCATTTGGAAAAACGGTCAAGAGCAAAGTTGAAGATCTTTCCGAGACGATGAATTTCGACTACTCATACGCGTCAAACAGATTAGTATTGAAGCTGCTAGGACCAAAACAAAAACGGGCATGATTTCATGTTTTAGGGTTACGAATTTGAGTTGGGTTTGGAGTCCATTACTTACCTTCTCCTTCAAGAAAACGAATTAGGTCTTATAAACACCTATAAATACACCTTTATATCACTTGTAAATCATCCTTGCCTCATAGTAATTAGTTCTTAAGGTTTTATTCTTCCAAGTTATTGTAGAGAGCAAGATGATGTCTTTTATTATTTCTTTTAGTTTATTTCCTTCAGGTATGAACTAAACTTCCCATAGCTTGGGGTTTGCATCATGTATAATCTATTAATTCTATTTTCTTTCTATTTAAGTTTCTTTGGGAATTACATGTTTTAATCTGATATTAGCTTTTTACCTTTATATTTGGTTATGTGTTTTGAATTATTGTCTGTCCTAGAACTGATCACTTTAGGCTTTCTTAACAGTAGTTTGATGATCACTTTAGCTGGGTGTCTAATTATTGAAACACCACATAACGTCTAGTGTCGATATTGGTCCTGACAACACCGATTCTAACTAGATATACATTAGGGTATAATTTAATCACTATCACCATGTATGGAAATTGATTGCTTAGGGCCTTGGTAGCGCTTGTAAACCCTATTTGAACCAGCCTCGTGGTGTGTCCGTAGCCCCCTTAGTCGCTCTCAAGGTCTAAGGTATGGGAATTTAGAATCCTGACTAAGTATTTAAGAGCTAATTATCTCCCTTATTAACTAGATTTAATAGAAATAATTAGAAGGATTAGTGCATACTAGCAAAACCTAAGCTATACTTCTCATCTCATATTTCTTCGTATTTAATTTACTGTCTTTATTTTCCTTAGTTTAATTAGTTATTTTCGAATTCTTCTCTATTTATTTTTCTGTCTTTTAATTAACTACTTCTTACTCGTTATTTCTACCCATTCGATTAACACGCTAAGTCCTTGAGAACGAACTCAACTTATCATTAAAACTTGCATACGTCCTGTAATACTTGCAGTATTGTGTCTGTCTAGGGTGAGAGTGTGTTATTTTCTGACTTATTATTTATTCTATTTTTATCACACCCTAGGCGACACCAGGGTTAAGTAATTTCAGGTAAGGAGAAGCAAGTATATAAGCTTTATATATCTATATATGGTCTAAAACATGAGCCAAACCAATGGCATGATAAATTTGACAAAGTCATGATCTCGAACGGTTTCAGGATAAATGAGTGCAAAAAGTATGTATATGTAAAATGATATGATAGAGGATATATAATTGTGTTCTTATATGTGGATTAAATGTTTATCATTGAATGTAACAATGAAGTGATCACTTACTAAGATGATGCTTGTAAGTAAGTTTGACTCTAAAATTTAAGCCTTGCAGATGTTATTCTAGGCATCAATATTCTGAGAGCATCTAAAGGTATAGTATATCTTCCTCACACTATATTTAAAGTTAGTAAACAAGAAAAAAAATTCCAATACACATGTTGATGTAAAATTTCATCTTACTAAAAATACGGGTGATACGATAAACCAGTTAGAATACTCTCGGGTCAGAGGGAGTTCTATGTACCCAACAAACTACACTATTCCAAATATAGATCATATAGTAAGCAAGATAAGTAGGTATACAAATAACCCAGATAAGAATCACTGGATTTTTGTTATAATATTTTAAGGGTGTCAGAGCATGAAAATCATGCCATCATCACCCTCAAGATAACACTCAACCCTAGTATATAAAAAGGCCAGAATACAATAATGGAGATGGATTTGTGTCGGAAGAAGAGGATAAGAGTATGAAGTAGTGAATTAGACAATGAGGAGTGTTAACAACTTTGTACCTTAATCCTGATATCAACTGAGAAGGTATATCAGGGTCCAAGGATCTACTTTCTTCTACCAGCCTTCTTGAAACCAAACACTAAGTCTAAACAACAGGGAGGTGCGCACCCGATGGCACCTAACTCTTAGTATTAGAATTATTGGTATCAGTGATTAATTAAACCAAAAAGCTATAGAGAATTTAGCTGACTGTATAATAACTACATCTATTTTAGAGAGAGAAAGAGAGAGTTTTCATAGAGTACTCAGAGTGTCCCACTGGAGATAAAGGTATTTATAGATATTTTCAAGATCACGAGATGTTGCTTGGGTGCAATTTAACTTGAAGATGGGTGGGAGAATATGCTTGGTGGGAAGCCACTCTACTAATGTGGCACGACCATCCCATGATGTTTACGAGCTCTACTAACTTCGGGAGGTTGGCCCTAAAAAAGGTTTTGATTGTTCTCTGCTTCTGGTATTTGTGTTCTTCCCCTGGATCACAATGTTACATCCTTGGCTTTGGACCATCGAGGTTCTTTGAGTTAATCCAAGTACTGGCATTATTTTTTGTCTTATTAATACCCATTTGTATCAATGATATGGGTATCCTTTGCTCGGATGTGATCGAAATGAATTCATTATTATGACCATTTTATGTCAATACGAGGTTGAATTTTATGTCGGGTTTCTCCTCAAGTGCATTTTTCCACGAACTGCCTTAGTCTTTATCAATGAGATTGGTAGCAAAGTTTACATAGGTTTTATAGATTATTCCATCTGACTGTTGACACTATGTTTTAGGAGTTCACCTCTAAGAAGGTGTTAGCAGCAGGATTTGATGGACACAAATCCTTTCGCGAACTTCATCTTTAGTTGTTCAAGTTATCTCATACTCATAGATGATGGCTGATTATCAAGGCTATGTTGGAATTTTTAACCCCTCTCTCTCTCTCTCTCTCTCTCTCTCTCTCTCTCTCTCTCTCTCTCTCTCTCTCTCTCTCTCTAAGCTACATTGGTCTTATGAATAACTATGATCGCCGAGGCTACGTCAATCTTATAAATAACTCTGATAGTCAAGGCTACGTCAGACTTACAAAGATTGACGACGTTTCATTATTTCATTTAGGCACGTTACATACAATCCTTGTTGTGTGTTTAAATACGGAACGTGACCCTCTTTACCTATATCCTATATATACATAACTTGCTTGGCCTTTTGTTCAATTACCATTTTACCTTTCCTCTTCTTTCTTCTTTCTTCTTTACTTCGGTTATCCTCATATTCCCTTTAGTTGTTTGCCTCATGGACTCCTAAGGAGTTTTCTCAGCTATAGCTCGATCTTCGGAAAAGTTTTCTCCGGTGAAGGATAACGTCGTGTTGCCAAGAAATAAGGAACCTCCTCTACTAGGTCAGTGTTTGGTCCCAACATTTCTACCATGTTGGAATTAGTCTTGAACTAGGTAAGCTTTTATCCATTTTACTTTTTTAATTTGCTTGGTTTTTTAAATTTTTTTTAGCTCTTTTTCAACAAAAGTTAGTAATGGAATTCCTTGCCTCAGAGCATGAGAAGCTCAATGGTTACCTTTGGGAAGAGGAATTTGAACATCTACGCGTGTAAATTGATCTCTTTCAAGGAAAATAGGATAGATTTCAGCCTGAGTAGGATATCTATCATTAAATGTCGACCCCATCCCCCAATCATACAAGAGATTAGCAAGACACACATGTAACACGCGTCCCAAACTTTAGCTATATTTCAACCTTTTTTACAACCAACATGGCATATCATAAGTACCCCTTATTGAAAGAAAAAAAAACTATAATTGTCTCATCATCAATGGACAACATTAACAACCCAAATTAACAAAAAA
Source organism: Nemophila menziesii (assembly GCA_029959085.1). Taxonomy (NCBI): domain Eukaryota; kingdom Viridiplantae; phylum Streptophyta; class Magnoliopsida; order Boraginales; family Hydrophyllaceae; genus Nemophila; species Nemophila menziesii. The sequence continues at coordinate 10,991,785 of JARWIR010000021.1, forward strand.
GAAACCACCTTAATGATCCTTAATCATATCCTCAACAAGGTTAATGTCAAAAGCTCCATTATCTTCTAAATTCAAGATCTTAACAACATAACTGTTGACAAACATAGCATACCTTTTAGACCTCATACCAATACTGACTGGTTTATCACTCAAATCCATCTCGCATCTGATTGTTGTTGTGAACATTCCATTTCCATCGCTAAGAAACAACAGTTGGATATCGGAAATACTTTCCAAGCTTGCATAACGAAGACAACCGAAGATACAAGCTATGGTGTTGATGTCTTTGGATTTGAATTTTGAAGCTTTTTTTTACAACCCCCAGGAGGTGTTTTCGTGAGCAAGTGGGTGTGAATGCTCTGGGGACATCGATGGGGATGGCTTTTTTGGTTGGAGGCGAGGTTGGATATGGAGATGGTTTTGACTTCATTACACGAGTCTAGGTATGAGGAGTGGATTCAGGGAGTTTGTCTTCGAATGTGAGAGTGGCAAAAATTTAGGTGTAGCGCTGGTGGAGAGATTGAGGGGTTTTGAATGGTGGTGTTGGTAGAATTTGAGAAAGAGGTAGCTGAAGGCATAGGAAGTGGAAGAGAGGGTTCTGGAGGAGAGGTGGAGAATGAACGGGGTTTTGGGGAGCAAAAAATATTTGAGAGGATAAAAAATATGATGGTTGTGGTTGCCATTGTGTGTTTGTGTGTATGTGAATATGATGGTGTGTGGAGAAGCGAATTATACACTATATCATTATTAATTTTTAGAATTAGATCAACCTAATCTTATCATTTGATTATATTTAAATGCATGTATATATGTGTGTATATATATAATATGTATGTATGTATATATGCATGCACATATCTTAATTATAAAGAGTAAAAGGTATTTTTTTGTGCATGTTTTGAATTTTGGGTATAATTTGTATTTTTAACTAAAATATTTATATTAATTAATATAGATAATGAGTGGGTGAAATTTTATGCTTAACTTTTTTTAATTTTATATATTATTTTTTTAAAATTTATCTAAAGAAACTATGAATGCTTGAAAATATGGTACTAATAGTGTTAATGGTGGATATATGTGTGATGAAGAATTGGAATAAATGGAAAGAAGGTTGCAAATATAATTAAAATTTTTGGGATATTTTTATAATTTTTTTTAAATTTATGGATTAAATAATTTAAATGGAGAGAGATTTAACAAAAATAGAAGTTAATTTTGATTTTTTAAATTTATATATTAAAATAGTGATATAATAATTTAAAATTATTTAATAATTATTTAAAGTAATACAAGGTATCATCTAAATCCAAATTATATCATAAATTACAAAAATTAGAGGTTAATTTTGATTTTTTCAAATTTATATATTAAAATTGTACTTTAATTAATAATTTTTATTCATTTATTATTTTTACTTGTTTTTATGATTGGTTAATATAAAGAGCAATAAAAAAGTTATATGATTTAAGATTATATCTAGCACTATTTAAGTATTTAAGATTTTTTATATAAAAATCATCAAAAAAAGTAAAAAATGAAAATAAAATTTAAAAAACAATAAGATTTAGGAGTTTTTTGAATACATATGAGAGCCACTTTGGACTCGGGAATCATTTTGACTCCGATAAGATTCGATCCCAGGACCTCGATTTAGGAGTTTTTCAGGGTAAGAGGTTAATCATACTCCACAGATATTTTTTTTTTTACTTTTAAGACAATGTCATGAACTCCCACATCTATATTAACTTACTCGAATTTCTCCCATATTACAAAATTTTGGATGACGAATTTAGAATGCATTGTATTGACAAAATTGTCTAGGTGACAAAAAATCATTAAATCAGTCGCGATTACAGCTTATGATAACAAAAGTGATCCCAATAAAAATGATGCAAAGAGCACACCATCGCCAAAAATTGCAACAATAACAAGTAAAATAAAATTTGTCCATAGATTTTTTAGCATTATTGTGGATATTGAGAAGGTCAAACACCCCAAGCGTAGCATTTTCATAGCGCACATCTATATTCACCTCTTCCTTCGGCTTCATGTAGCTAATTTCTTTCCAATTGTAGCGCGTACTTGCACACAGTTTACGAGAAGCTACAGTTTCCAAAATAGTAAAATTAGATACTTAAACAAATTAACCAATTAACATTAACTATAGTTCTCAAATTAATTAGGTATTTTGTTTTGAAATGAAGCTCTCTTTCTTGTTTTCAAATAAATAAACTATTATATAATGACCTTCAGTAAAACATAAAAGTTAAATCTATATAAGTATTAAAGTGCAGCCAATAACAGAATAAGACTTCTATCATATATTTACTGATGAATATAATTTAATATGAATATAATATGATCATCATATAGAAGTACGAAATAATCTTTACAGGAAAATATTTCATACTCAAATTATAAATAAACTCAACATTTAATTATTATACATTCTTTACAAGGTGTTTTAACTCTCCATGATCACATTTATCACCTGAGCATACAATAAGTTACAGAAGTAAGCAAGATGATTCTGCGCATTATTATGTTTAACATTAATATCGTAATTTACGAACCTTCAACTTCCAATACAAGAAATGGAGATTCTTGTTCCTTTTGGTATTCTCCATCAAGATTGCACACCTGAATTATGAACTTAAGTCCGAAAGTCCCAGAAGAAACCACTAAATCCGAGACATAAAAAGCTTCCGTTTCAGCCACTCCAAGAAATTTTGAACTGTAACTTTCTCCCCCATCTAAAGATAATAATTCCTTCACATGAATGAGATACCTGAGGAACAAGTCAGTTTTTCCATTTTTCGGTTCCCAAATTAATTTAATATTTAGGTATTTAACCCCCTCTTCAGAATTTATAGTCCACTTAACATATTCCCCCGTCACAGTCCATAAATCAGACGGTGGAAAATTATTCTCTTGGGATGAAGATGTACTAATGTTTATATGTCCCAACAATGTATGAAACTTCAAATCTCGGTTTAGCATTTTATCGTACTTTGAACTATCTGTCAAGGTCACTTGTATATTACTCGATTCAGGTGTCTGGTGAAGTTCTTTGATAATTATTAACTTGTAGCATATACCACTGATTTTTGTTAACACGTGTCCTTTCATAGCTATTTTGAACTCTATAACACTCCATGGAGAATCCCCTCCTTTAAAAACTTTATGTGGCATAATAACTTTAGTAAATTTGCTTGAAAAGCGATTCATGATAAGTAAGTGCTCCGATGTTGAATTATTTCCTTGTGATGCAAGAAATACAGTTTTCTCCTCCTTTGCTTCATCGGAGAAATAAAGTACTAGACCTAAGAGGGAGTTACCGATTGAGGTTGATTTTGCCTGCATTTAAAAATATTAAACAAATTGTGTCACGTGTGAGTTAAATTTATAAAGATTGGCTTACCGAATATGAAAGGTAGAGTAGTGAATTTTTTATAACAAGTTCTCCTTCAAATAGCCTTGCTGTGAAAATAGCATCGTTCTTAAGGTTCCCTTTAAACGTGATGTTCCCTCCTCCGGAATAAGACGGTCCTTTAAGACTATCATTAGAAAATATACTATCAATTCAATTTATTCCCATTAAAATAAAAAATTTATTTTGTGATTTTGTCCTTACTCAACATAAGATTGAACAATAGTATCTGGGTTTGAGTCTTCAGAATACTCAAGGAAAGGCTAGCAAAATGGTGATGAATAATAATTAGTCTAAATTTATTCAAAGTTCTATTGTGATTTAGATAGAGAAATTACTTGAAGGGTTTGGGACGAAATGTTATTCCAAGGATAATCATAAAGTTCTCCGTTAATAGAAAAATGGTATCCACGACCCTGATCAAAGTTTGAATAGAAGGGAAGTATTTGTGGATATTTTTGTACAATTCCCCATGATTTTTCAATTAGCCCCCACCATCTGCAAATTTGATACACTCAAACATCAAAAAAAAAGCAAGGGAAAAGTTATAATACGAAATATATTTGATTTAAATTTTTACTAAGTTACCGATTTTGAAGAGCCTGGAACTCTTGCTTATCAAAGTTTTCATACACCCATCCAGGAGCAAATATGGCAGCTGACACATCATTTTGCCGTATTACATCAAGTGCAACATTTGTCTGTCACAAAAGATCAATTTAAAAGCTACACTTAATTTTGCAGAAGTTTTATTTCTCTATAAATGTTTCAATTATTTATAAAAGTAAAAATAGTGACAGGGGTAAAACTCACAGTCCATTGTCCTCCACCATATGTACCTCTTCCAAAAACATCAATTCCCATGTACACGTCAAACTTTCTGTTCCCAGCAACTTCACCAGATAGCTTAGGATAATTTTCCTGTAGTTATAATATATGAAAGGGTGTTTCAGGTTTTTTGGGATAGTTCAGGGGGTAAAATGCACGAGTTTTGAATATTATCAAGCAAGATTAGTAGTACCTTCCAAGTGTAGTTCACAAAAATTCCATCACATAAATCAAAGAAAGGCTTATTGTTAGCATTTAATTGGTTTTGCCAGTTAAGCTCCCCTTGGTCAGTGACACTATCATACCTACACCATGAGGTTCATAAAGAAGTAATAAGTTTCATCAGAGACGGAATCTTAACTACTAGTAAGAATAAATTGAATATTAAAACATTTACCATATAATTAATGATCCGGGTAAAAAGGAGTGCATGGTCTTTGTTAAATGGCTAACGAATTCTTTCAAAATAGTCACATTCTCTTTATCAATCTTAACTTCCATATTGATCTGCAATACCACAGCACATCAAAATAAAACTTAGGAAATATTTGCACAAGCTAAGGCAAGTAAGTACCAGCCAACCATCAAATTCTAAGGCAAGAGCAAGCTCAGCTAATCGCTCAGCATACATCTGAGCAGATTCCACTGTTGATAGAAGCTTTTTAGCAAGGATAGTCCCTTCATCCCACTCCATTATGAAAGTTCCCAACACCTTAATATTCACCCACAAACATACAAACACATGCATTAATGAAACCAAACATTGTAACAGCCTTCTTCCTATTGCAAATTAAATTACAGAGTTACATCAACGTATCATCCAAACACTTTTACACACCTGTTAGGATTAACTAAATGTGACTAATACAATTATACCTTAACACCATGCTTGTGAGCAGTATTTGTCCAGCAAGGAGGCGGCAAAGTAACCAAATTATGCGAAAAATAAACAAAAATATCCATTAAATACCAATGCCAAATCGCATAAGCTTCAGGATTTTTCCCTCCTTGTATCCACTTATCATCATCAGTGTAACCACCGGCCATATCATGACAAACCAGCATCCTCTGCCGGTCCGGCAAAGGCTCAGCAGCATGAGAGTTGCTGGATTTCAGCTTCACCTTAGCTATATTAAACGGATAATGGAAGGAATTAAAGTAAGCTCGTGATTCCAAATCCTCTAGCGTTTTGATTGGGTATGAGATCGGTATTGATGGTTGTATAGGATCGAACGGTGGAGGAGCTGGTGGAGATGAAGATGATGAGTCGTTTTCAGCCGTTGGATTCATTTTGGAGAGAAGGAAGTCGATCGTTGACTTTGTGCGTCTGACGATGGCGTCTTTTTATATAGGCGGGAAGCATTGTATGAAAAGATCTTTTTTTGATTTAAAAATGAAATACCAGTAAATAATGGATTGGATGAGATCTTAGTTCTTAAATTCTTACCATCATTTCATGGTAAGAGAACCATGAAAAGTCGTGCAATAAGTGGACAATTTTGTCTTTCAAGGCATAATGATGACACTATTATGGAGAACTCGATAGTCGGTCAACCTATTTAATTTCTATTTTAATTTTTTTTTTTACTTAAAAAGGTGTCTAAGGCACCAAATGAAAAGAAAATTATAACCGAAAGAGAAACAAACTAGACGTAAAACCGTAAAGTAATCACCCTAATCGATCTCTGATATACCAAAATTATCATCAAATTCGAACAATGCAGTGATCCAAAAACAACATTGGCCTCGTGCCTATCTTCTTTTACGAGTTTATCTGCTTGACTGTTGAAAGTCTCGTTGATAAAATGGATAGCGATAGGACCGAATTCCGCAGCCTTTCGGTTAAACGTCTTAATAATCGGGTGGATTCTCCAACTCGCAGCTGACACCTGCCTAATACCTTGAATAGATTTAGGTTATCTGATAGAATAAACTTCTTTTTTGTAGTGTGTGCTTTACAAATCTAAAGGACCTTTAAAATTGTCATTGTCTTCCCTTCCAAAGTTGATTCGTGAACTAAATTCGTTGTTATGCTCTCCAAGATTCCTGCTCTTTTATCAATCTGTTGGATTCTGATCCCAGTAGATTCATATTTGTATTTGAAAGACACACCATATTTTACTATTATATCTGCTTCGTCATAATTCGGTTCTTCTTGTCTTACAGGTGTTGATTCTTTATTCCTCCTGGCTGTAATATTGACCTTATTACAGTCAATATGATGGACTTCTCTCATCAATTTATTGGTGTTAAAAATGTAAAAATGTGATGTTGTCTCCGTCTATAAATATTCTCGTGCAAATTTTTCATTTTAGATTCCAAATATTCTATTTACTGATCATTAAATAATGTGTTACAATCTTCTTTCCCATCCTTCTTTATAATAAACTTCAATTATCTTTATTATCCAGTCTGCCAATGAGATGTTATCTTCTACGTCTATCTTAATCTTCATTGAAGTCCCTGTCCAAATTTTTGTACATATTTTACAATGTAGTAGTAAATGTTCTACTGTATCTTTAGAGCCGCAACCCCATATACATTTTTTAGAGTCCGCACATTTCCTTTTGTACAAATTATTTTTCGTGGGAATTGCATTATTACACGCCTTCCAGAGGAAAACCCTATTAATTTTCGGGATATTAGAATCCCAGATGATTTCCCAAAATTTTGAAGTATACTTTTCTGACTCATCAATAGTTTGTGGTTGATTTATCACTTGTTCTTCCACTAATTTCTTATATCCTATTTTCGTATCATATTTCACATCTCTTGAGTAGGGCCATATAAATTTATCTGTATATGTAATATCAATGATATGTATTCTCATAATAAAGGATATAATAGGTTTCAGAAAGGTATTATCAAGTATTTCTATAGCGGAGCCCAAGCAGCAGGCGAGCGAGCGGTTAGTGGCCAATAGCGGCCTAGTTGATGTCATTCCTATCTGCGGCCTTAACGGGATGGACTGACTTTCATACAGGTGCTGCATGGATGTCGTCACTCGTGACGTGGTCCCCCTTTCTCGTGTAAAAGCGATCAGAATTCAAACACGCTGTGTTTTACTGCCTTTTAGGACTCATTCTACCAGGAAACCTATTAACAAGGAGATAGTAATACCACACCTAAAGGAAGAAAAGTGAGGATAGAAGAAGCCATCAATCCCTTGTGACGGCTACTGCTAGCCTTGTACTGCTTATACGACTGCTTTGGTGTTCCTTTTACTAGTCTTCTCGCCTGGAATCATAAATAGGTTGTCTCCTGTCTGATGATCTTCCAAATATTAGTATTAGAAAAAAGTAATTGACTGGCCTTATTGATCTTGCAGTCCTTTGGTTTGTCCAATTTCCAGTCAGTGTCTATCCACATGTCATTCCAAATATCAATATTCTCACCATTTCTAATCTGATGTATTCCAAACTTCTTAAAAAAAATCTCTCCCTTCCATGATACTTGTCCAACTCCATGTTCTGTTTTGTCTTAAATTTACATTCATAAAAGTATTATTGTGGAAATAAATCCCTTTTAGTAGTCTTGTAGCCATATTGTCTGGGTTCTCCATTATTCTCCAAGTTTGTGCAACTAACAAAGCAGTATTCATTTTTTTTTTGAAATCTTTAAAACCTAGACCCCCTGTCAACTTCCCCATTGCAACTTTTTCCCAAGCCATCCAATGTATTCTACCTCTTTCCCCTAAATTCCACAAAAAATTAGAGATCGCAGAAATAAGTTTTTTGCAAAAAGAAATAGGGAAAAAAATGTACATATGATAATTAGGGATCTCTTGCAGTATGGATTTAAGGAGAACTTCTTCCCCCTTCAGATAATAATCTCGTTTTTCATCCTTTGGTATTTCTAAACAATTTCTTCGCTATCCATTACAAAGATGCCCATCTCTGAAGTCATATATTATCTTAATTCTTGAGGGGTCTATTTACTAAATATTATTGCTGACTTGTTAAAATTAATCTTCAGACCCCGAGCCTCTACAATACATACTAAGACATTCATTACAATACACACTAAATATTCTTACACGCCAGGAGTTCCAAAAATATTATTAACCTGCTAGAAGAATATCGTTGGCCTATATTATACAAATCGTAAAGGTAACAACTATAATGAGTGGGTTTCTTCATATATAAGATAACGAGATACATTATTGTCTTTTCCTTGTGATTGTAATTTCTTTGGCGGAATAAATTACTTCGATGTTTGATTGAAAGCTTCTTCTTGTTCTTATAAAAAATTATCAGCTAAAAAAAAAGCATGAGATAGTAGATAAACTAAAACCATAATTATAATTATTATTTTTCTTAAAACTTGAAAGGAAATTGAAGCGGAATTGTATGGTAGACAACATATCAGACGTTTTACAAGGTCCTCTACACCATTTCAGATTATGATTGGTGCATATTCCTAATAAAATCAGTCCATTGTGATAATTCACTTTAAGCTTACCAATATAGGATTTTTTAAACCAACGTAAGGCTTGCTTATATCTAACTGAAACAACATATAAAAAAGATTCTTACACGCCAAGAGTTCCAAAAATATTATTAACCTGCTAGAAGAAGAGGAGAGTTTTCGATTATATCTAAAAGAAACAAAATCCAAATAACATAAATTATAAGACACGCTACTATAACCAAATCTAATACATGCAAACCTAATAAGGATTAATAGGTTTCTATTAATCAGTTTAACATAAAAATTATTAAAGTAGATCTTAAAACAAAAGTGTCCTAGGTCAGAAGGAATTAATCGAAACTCATATCCATCACAAGGGTTTGAAATCTGAGATCCTTTTCTATAGTTGCTTGCAAACCCAATTCGAAATTGGGGATTATTCACCCTATAAATGGTGTCTTGCTTCATGATTGCTCTACTCATTCCTTTGCTCAGTGGCGAATCCAGAGATACAAATGAGGGTAGGCTTCATTGTATCAAGAGATACGGGAGCCCACCCTCATCGTATTTCTTTTTTGTATTTTTAAAATATATATTGAGTGCATTAAATATTTTTAGAAATTTTTAATTCTATATACTTTTGCTTAACAATTCTAAAATATTAAGGACAAAAATCATTAGTTTTTCTTATTATCAAAAGGTTATATAGAAAAAGTATATCAATATTATTAAACAAAACAAAGTAAAATGTAATAATAAATAACGTATCAAAAAAAGAAAAAATGTTAGTTTTCTTTTAAGTTGAGGGTGGGCTTGAGACCACTAAGCTTCAACATAGATCTGCCACTGCCTTTGCTGGCTCTAAATATATTGGGTTTATGATCTAGGTTTATTATTGAATTAGGTCTAAAGTAGAAAAAGCTTTTGGGGAAAATGAACCCATCTGAGAATAAGTTCATTTTCCAAGAGGTGAGAAGGGAGTCTCGAAGGTGAGACAAACCCTAAGAAACGAAACGAAGAGATTAAAGAATGAAACGCTGAAGAAGAAGACCTTTTTTTAGAAAGAAGGGAAAGCGTGATTTTTAGAGAGTAAAAATAGAGATGATTAATTCTTCTATTTAGATTAATTCTATGATTGTAAGTAGGACCTTATATTTTAGTGAAGCATAAATGATTCAAGGAGTTACCAACATAATCCGTAAACCTTAGTTAAACCATGTTTAAAGGGACAAAAATTTTGCATAGCAATACTATAAGTACTAGTGACCAAACACGTATGGAGAATCATAGAAAATCTAGAAATCTTTGTTACTCGTATATTGAAAGGCATGTATTTTTTGAGATATTTCATTTGGAAGGCATCAATTGGAAAATACCTACGAAAGATGACGACGAAAATAACCTCGGTCCAAGTCATCTCAATATTAAGTTCGGAAAGAAAGCCTCAACCAAAATTGTTACCTAATATGTTCTACTCGTGACCAACACAAGATGCTCGAATGACCGATTCTCGCATCAGCATATCAAGGTATATTAAAAGAACCATCTCACATCCTAATACCAAGAAATAATTGAAAGATCTCTCCTTGCATCAACGTGTCACGAAAATAGTCGAAATACCATTTCTCGCATCGATGTCTTAGGAAGAACCCGATGAATTGTCCATCTAGATAACTAGATAGGGTAATCTTGACAGTATGAGTTCAGAGGGATAAATATAGTAATGAAGGTCCTTAACCATATATGCTTATAAAAGTGTTTTGACAGTAATACCAACCAATGTAGTAGACATAGAAAAGAAGAATCATATTCAGCAAATAAAAATTGAAAATACATTCGGCTCTAAGCCATAGACATAAAAATCAGAAGAAAGTACAAGATTAAATATCTACAAGGTAGAGGATGCGGAGTCGTTTGTATAGAACAATAGCTAACCTGGCATTTCTTGTTCGATATCAAAAGAGATTTCAACGAGATCCATCTTGTACGTCAGAGGAGAATCGGGTAATACCTCACGAGGAATGTTAAATTTGTCTACATTCAAAACTTTGTGATTGAGTGGGTCATAAACCCCCAGATCCAGGTTAAATGGATGTATCCACACCTAAAGTTCTTATCAAAATAAATATTGAGCACGCATGCAACATCCTCTACAAACTGACCTAAAGATCTATAATCAGTCACTACCAAAGTAGCACATTGCTTAAATTTCATCTTTAACATTGAAATCGGTCGTAGATAACTTTAACTCCTCTTGGAACTCATATATCTCGGCGTATACATTATCCTGAATTTTGGCTAGGTCAAGTTATGCCAGCCTGTATCGGCATTGTCGATCTCAACCTAGATCTTTTCATGAGAATACCATGATTCCTTAAGCCGCCTCTCACAACCAGCATGGATTGTCGTCAAGCTCTCAATCTTGAATATGGCATTACCCAACTACGACAGTATGTTCTCCACCTGTAAACAAGCAGAATAGCCATCGACACGAAAACGGTCAAATTCCTTTGTCCAGAGTCGACCCCCATATTGTACTCATCCGGAGAAGAGAATCACATACTGGTTCTGCAGAAAAAAGGCAGACATGTCAATAAGTTATCATTAAGTCAAAAAGACAAACTCTAGATCACTTACCGATCATAGGGAAGTCTGCAACAAAAATAGTGTTGAAGAACCATGGTCCAACCCTCTTGGCGTGAAAGGGTCCGAAATATTTGCAAGATGTGATAAGCCCATGAGAGCAGCAATGGTGATATCTCCCGTTTTGTTCTAAATATTAGCCCTTAGGATACATCATTTTAGGTGAATAATTGACTTATTTTATAGACTTTTAGGCTTAATTCGTTATATTGCATTTTCTCCCCTTGGAATTACGATATTTAATTTTTAGAGTTTTTGTATGTTAATTTGTTTGTTTTTAGTTAAAATTTCTTAATTCCATGGATGCTATGGAGCACCAATACAAGGAGGATAAGTGGGAATTAAAGTCTTAGATCGAGCGGAGGAGTCAAAGGCGAGAAAAGATTTCCCGAAGAGTTGACTAGAGAAGCTGCAAATCTGGAAGACTGTTACTAATTTCTGTTTTCGAACCACTTAGACACGGATTCAGCCATTGGGTCGTGAAATAGGGAAGTAGAATCTTTGAGTTAATAAGATTTTTCAAGGAATGAGTCAATTTGGAGTTGATATGCAAAAGTTAAAGCTGTTTTACTATGGGCTGCACACCAGTTACGGGAATTAAAAAGATGAACTTGGGCTTTTTATATCTTGACCTAATACTGTTAACCTAAAGCCCATTCCGAATTTTCTAGTATAAATAGGCCTTTAAACCTTCTTTTTTACACATACTTCAAAGATTTACATCTTACGCTTCATTATTTCAAGTCAAAACAAGAAGGCAGAGGAAAAGTTAGAGTTGGAGGAATTCCCTTCTTCCAACAACAGCCAATCCAACCTTTAGGTTATCTAATTTCTTTTTAGTAATTAAAAACAATGTTTTTTATTTATTTAATTTCAGTTTTAATTTCGTTATGAACTAATTTTCTTAGTGCTTGAGAATCGCAATAGAGGGATGAACCTTAATCAATTTATTCTATGTTTTGAATTTGGAATTTCTATGATTTAAATTGATTTGAGTCTTATATATTGGATATTACTTTGTGTTTCATTACTATTTATTTTCGCTACAACTAGAAATAGCTTTTAGTATTTGGGCTATTCACTTTAGTGGCAATAGTGATCATCCGACAGGGGGTTTGAATACAGACTTAGGTAATACCCGTGTAATGTCTGTAATTGACCGACATGCTTAACTAATTACATAGCCAAAGAGGTAAATACTTGACGTCTGAAGAGGCATATTCGCCCATACAGGGGTTTATAGTACTTTAAGTTAGCTCCTAGGTCCACCCGATAGGGGGCTAGGAGACATTCGAATCCCGACTAATATAATAATACCAATTCTACCCTTAGCAAAACATTGATTAGGTTAATTAGGTGGATTCCTTACGAGACACAAGTACATCTCTCATTCTTGCGGCTACTCATTTTACTTGCATTATTTCCTTTTCAGTTAATTAATTTAGTATTTATTTTATTTGCATTTTTAATCTTTAAATAAAACCAAAAAACAATCTTTATCATTTACTTTTATGTCAAGCAATTATTCGTAGTATTTGGTTAATACTAGAGTTATAACTATCCGTCCCTGCAAACGAAACCCGATTTATCGGAGTATTATGCACTTGTGGTATTGTGGTTCCTCTATCTTTATTTCTTATTTTATAACACCCCAGGACCCACCAGATGGCGTTCCGTAAACTACTCTCTAGGCTCTTTCTCTCTCCTGGGAGGTACGCAATTTAGTAATCCTATAACCGAGGCATTTTCTTTCATCCCCGCCTACTGCATTTGTTGAGGGAAACCTTTTTGAAAGACACAATAAGTTCAAATACTTGATGATGTGCTCACCCAAATATGTAGAAAGCTAAATTTCTGACAAAAACTTGGCGACAACAAAAGTAAAAAGTGACAAAGAATCATCTATAGTAGTGGATAAATGAGGCGTTTCACACTCTTCATGTAATTATAACCACCTCCCCAATCATAAATAGCCACTTATTGTTCGCAAATTTTTTAGACAACGCCATAATAATTTGGCACTTGAAAAATATTTTTATTGATTCAATTTTAAATTATTGCTAGAGTAATAGTTTTTGCAACTATTTTTGTATATGTTGCTTAAAGTTAATCTTTGTAAATTTTGAATATAATGTTGCGTTATGTAGTAATTGTACATTTTTTTTTTAGTTAAATACAAGCCAAAGAGCCTATCTACCCGCTACCATATCTATTACAAATATTATTAAGAAAACTAAAACTTTCTAGAACAGATGATCCCTCCAATCCTTTATATTTTTTTTATTACAAGGAGATCCAAGAGGATCGTGGAATACTAGACTAGTACATCAGTTAGCAAGCCTGGACTAAAAACATCTCTAGGAGTCTTCCATCTCATCCGATCTCACGTGAGAAATCTCCATATCCCCTTAGGCGGGCTATGATGTAAGCGATAACTCTCACCTTGTAACGAACACAATAAGCCAACCAATTCGCACAATAATTCGCCTCACGAAAAATGCAACCAAGGGTGAATAACCTGTTTCCACCCATAATCTCACGAATTTGGTCAATCCATAGAGCAACTAGTCCTTTATCTTTCTCAACACACTTTATTATTTCGACTACTTCCCTTGAATCCACCTCTAAAACCACCTCACTGAAACACATAGCCTCAATCAATTTAAACCCTTCACATAGAGCAATTAATTCCACAATAACAAAAAATTCGTGTAAGATCTTCATCGAAAAACATCCAACCCAATTGTCTTTGCCATCCCTGATTATTCCCCCTCATCCGCCTTCTTTTCGTCATCTATTACAGCTGCCATTCGTATTTAATTTCAGCCCACTAGATGGCTTGCACCAACCAATAAGACTAACAAAACTTTTATTCACCGAAACACTCCCTAAGACATTACCCCATGCTTTCGCGTAGGAAGTTGCAAGGTAACGAGCTTTTCGAAACAAGATCTTACATGGAGAGAGCCCCCTCTGTTGAAAATAATGTCATTCCGTTCCTTCCATATAACCTCCACGATCGCCCCAAAGAAGATATTCCATGAAACTCCGGCAAATACCTCTTTAGATGATACGCTTGTTGGTGGGGCCTAGGGTGTGATAAAATAAGATATAATTAACGTGCAAATAACGCCCTAAACTACACGGTTCTGCAAGTATACAGATCGTATGCAAGTTTTAGTTAAAAGATTAAGATTCGTTCCGCAGAGACTACAGAGGTTAGGAGAATCTTATGCAAATACCTAGTGCAAATAAATTAAAGATAGAACAACTAAATGCAATTAAAAGTAAAGACAAATAGATGGATTGATAAACTAATTAACTAAATTAAAAATAAGAATTAAAAGACAGAAATTAAAATACGAAAGAGAAGTGATATGAGAATATAGCTCGAGTTACTAGCATGTAATCCCCACTAGTTTTGCCGTTCTAAACATGTAAGGGTGAATTATGTAGTATTTCTCTAATCGGTCCCAATATGCTATCGGTAGTTTCAAATAGGATTTACCTGTGTCAATAAGGCTTCCTAAGCAAACTTTTCCTGTAATTGGTAAATAGTCACAAAGACTAAACCATAGTGATTATCTAGCTAGGTTGGGTTGTCAGATCAAACCTAAAACTAAACGTTATGTGCTAAACATGCAATTAAACACCGTTGTCAATGGTACCTAATTACTAGATGGTAATTCTAATGGCTGCAGTCCACAAGAACACAGAATATAAATCCAAACACATAAACAGAGAATAAAAACTATAATTCTATTTAAAACATTAAATTCCCAAATTAGATAGATGTCAATCAAAACTAGGGTTCATACATATATGCTAAAACTCAAGCTAAAGAAAGTTAGTTCATGAAAGAAAAGGAAGAAATTACAAAATTAAAGGTAGAAGAAGACATTGTTGATGAACAGCTCCTTCCAGACTTCTCTCTTGTGTTGTAAGCTTCCTCTTGGCTTAAGGTTTCACCAAGGATGATTTAAGAGTGTTAAGAGGCTGTATTTATAGTGTATAGGTTGACCTAATTCGTTTCTTGGAGATAACTCTAAGTAATGGACTCCTAGCCCAACTCAAATTCGTAAGGAAATAAAGATAAACACTGCTTCGCTGTTTTGAGTGTATCTTCTTCGTTATTGGTCGGATTGAGCTCCATAAGATACCAAAAGAATCGCAACAGAATTATCTAGACCTTGTAGAAGGAAATCACCAGATTCGGCCTATTTCTTAGGTAAAAACGCATATCTTTGGACGTGTATGCAGAATCCCAGATTTAGGCAGCTTTTCCTTTTCCATCTTTTTAGCCTTTGTTTCCTTATCTCCAATTTCCATGCAAATCTCTTTCCATAAGTTGTTGTCTTTGACTTGGACTCTAATTAATCTCCATAATTATCTTTAAAGCTTCACACTAAATAAACAATTAAACCCAATATGCTCTAAAAATATTATGTTTCTAAATCAAGACCCAAAATAGGAAAGTGCACTAAAGTAAGCTAAAATCAACCTATAAACTAATAAATAAGCCTAAAATGATGTCGCATGAGTATGTTTTATTATCACAAATGAGGAGACATCACTTGTTGTCCACCATAGACTGTCAGAGGCCGATATAGCAACTCTAGAAAGAGTCACATCCTCACTATCAGGTCTGCCTACACGTTCAGCTGCTCGAGCACCCATATCAGATTCTATGTCATCCTAGAGAGGACTATCCATTTCTCTCGCAACTGATCCGCGCCAAATAAACTTCTGTGGAGCTGAAACTTGGAGCTGAGGGACCTGCTGCTGCGTACGAGAGGAGCGACGTGCCTAGCCATCCATGAAGAACTGATGTTGTTGCTGATAAACGACATGCTGGAAGTTGGAAATACTGACCTGCTATTCGCTTGGAGTTTCTGTCACCTGGGATCGAACAGACACATCCCAAATATAATCCATCCGATCTTGACCAATGTTGGAACTGTTTTGTACCTCCACCCGTATCAGTTTCCACAACTCTTTCGTAACCACACAGACTCTAAAAAGGTGCAAAGAGTTTTCTTATAACACTCCACAGAGAGGTCAGTTAGATGAAATCTCTATACCTCGCAGTACTAAATTCCCTCGTGTAGCTAACCTGTCATGTATCGCTCTCCAGAATAAACCCCTTGTTCTTTGTAGATAAAAAAATCTTATTTTGTTTTTTACAATGGTTTTTAACAATATGTTATTTGTGATGTCTCCCTAACTATTCTAAATATAATCCCTTACGAGACATCATTTTAGGTAGAAAATAGTCCTTTTATATTGACTTTTGTGCTTAATTCGTAATATTCCTATTTCTTGTCTTGATTTGATGAATTATTATTTTTAGAGCATACTTGGTTTAATTTGTGTGTTAATATGAAGCTTTAAAGATAATACGGAAATAAATTATATGCCAAATCAATTCCAAGGAGATAAGGAAAGAAGATCTTGAAGAAATCAGGAGATAGAAGGAAACATAGTTCAGTTAGGAAAAGAAAATTGTCAAATAAATCTGAATTTATGCAGCTACGTCTAAAGAAGTGAGGATATATCCAAATCCGAGACGATTCTCGAAAATCCCTTTTAGAGGTAGATAGGTCTTTCTGTGAGGATTCTTTTGATATCTTACGGGTAGGGCTGTAAATGAACCAAGCCGCTCGCGAGCAGCTCGAGCTCGGCTCGGAAAAAGCTTGACTCGAGATCGTTCGTTAAACTAAACGAGCCGAGCTCGAGCCTAAAAACGAGCTCGTTTATTAAACGAGCCGAGCCGAGCCTGTTCGCGAGCTTTTATGAAAAGCTCGTGAAAAATATAAATAAATTATAAATATCTATTACATATTGATATTTGACAATTCAAAAATTTAAAACCAATTACTATATTAAAAAACTTATCTTATCCCCACACTTACACGTTACTCTCCCCCTCTACCTACTTAATTATAAAAAATCATTCAAAATTTAACATTCCAAAGAAAGAATACGTGATTGTATTTAGTGATAGTTTACAATAGTCAATTACGTTCTAATTAAAAATTTATATAATTAAACGATTTGCAACAATCTATCTTATAATTAATCCATACAAGCTTAAGATAAAAGAAGGGAATCCTAACTCGAAATAGATTTAAACAAGCTTTTAAGCTCGAGCTCGAGCTCGAAATAGATTTAAACAAGCTTTTGAGCTCGAGCTCGAGCTCAAAATAGATTTAAACAAGCTTTTGAGCTCGAGCTCGAGCTCGAAACACTTTTAAACGAGCTTTCGAGCTCGAGCTCGAGCTCTATTATATTCTCACGAGCCGAGCTCGAACACTAACTTCAAAGCTCGGCTCGAGCTCGAGCTCGGCTCGTTTAAATTTATAAATAAATAAACAAGCCTGTACATCTACTATTCGGCTCGGCTCGGCTCGTTTACAGCCCTACTTACGGGCCAAAAACGGCCCACTAACGAAGGAGATATGGTCAAAACAAGTCAGCAGTAATTATCCTTATCTACTTACGAATTTGAGTTGGGTTTGGACTATTTTACTCAGTCCGTACTCCAAGATTTCGACCTAGCACCTATATATATCAGTTCTAAACCTTAGAAAATCATCCCTTGACTGCATAAGCTTAATATACATACATAAATCATCATGGAAGCAATCAAGAGGATCTAGAGGAGGAAGAAGCAAGAACTAGAGCTTAACTACATCAATTTAACACTTCTCCATCTCTATTCTTTGGGTAAATTAGCATTAGATCTATTTTTTCTATGAGGTATTTCTAAACTATTTATTCAAGAATTTTAGTATGCATAATTTCTCTTTAGGATTGTAATTATATGAACCATTAATTATTGTTTTTCTGTTTTAATTTGAATCTGGAATTTTAATATTTAATTGAATTGGTTCTTAATTTCCATTGAATATATTCTTGTGCTTGTTTACTATCATTGAAGTCATGAATCAAGGGTAGGTTTTAGTAATTGATCTATTCACTTTAGTGGCGAAGTGATCATCCGACCGGGGGGGGGGGGTGTTAATTACAAAACTACAATATAGACGCGTGGTGTCCGTTATTTGACCAACAGACTTGACTAACCGCTTAGCCAAAGAGGTAAAAGAACTTATCATCCGAAGAAGCATATTCACCCATATAGGGGTTTATAGTACTTTAGGATAGCTCCTAGGTCCACCCTGACGGGGGCTAGGAGATTATAGAGTCCCGACTATTATGAGATCTCACATTTACCCTTATTCTTAGGAATCATAAATTTAATAGGATAGGTTCATACTTGCATCTCCTTATTTTATTTGCATACTTGTTTATTATTTATTATTTATTTTACTTAGTTAATTAGAAAACAAACTCATTTGCTATTTATCTTTTTAATTAAAACTATTAGAACTATCTATTCTGATATTGAACACAAAATTAGAATAACTACTTAAATCCCTTTGGAGACGATTTTCCCGTATTTACTTATTTATTACTTGGAACGACCCGTACACTTGCGGTTTGTGGATCCTTTACTTCTTTTCTTTTATTGTTTTATTTTATAACACACCAGGACCCACCAAGTTTTTGGCCCCGAAGCCGGGGATTTATTGCGGTTATTTTATTTTATGTTTAAGTTAGGTTAGTAGTTTTAGTTGTTTTCAGTTTTATGTTTGTTTTGTTTTAGTCTCTTTTCAGGTTTTTCTTTAGGTATGGAGATTTCCCCCTATCAAGAGCAAAATCCAACACATACATGGTATATGCCAGTACAAAAATTCATGGATCTAACACGAGGAAGATTTACGGATCATGAATTTAGGATCAGAAAGTTGGAGGAATCCCTCAATTGTTTAAATGCGAAAAGAGATGTTATCATATCATTAGTGCAAGTCATGCAACAAAATCATCAATTAATGGAGCAACGATTGACGCAACTCACAAAAACAATTGAGCAATTACAACAAGTACCATCTATGCAAACGGGCCAAAGTACAAATTTTGAAGATGAGGCCATTCAAATTGATAGCGATGTTTGGTTCGATGTAGCTACAAAGTTTAACCTTCAAGAGAAGGAACTGGAATCGCCACAAGTTGTACCTAGTGAACCAGAGATTCCAACAATAGAAGAATCAACCATGCTAAGAATAGATGACTCAATTGTTGGTAAGCGAGTCGAAATTGAAATTAAACCTTGTGAAGGGAAGATTAAATCCTTGGAAGACCTAGCCAAACCACGTCTAGAGGAATCAAATATTGAAATCTTGGTGAGAAAAAAGATAGAAGAAGAAGATACTAGGATGAATTCTCCACCTAGTACTCCATTGATGTCACCACTCAATCCAATAAAGACGAATCATTCAAACGGTGACATCGATAAAGCATTTGTAGAGGTGTGCAAAGAAGACAAAACCTACACCCAAATGCTTGAAAGTAATACAAAAGAACTCACACCGCAACAAGTAGTCACAGAAGTTATTCTGGAAATAAATGAGAGTGCGAGTGTAGAGATCGAGGTTGAAGACGTGGCCCTCATAACAAAAGAAAAGTCTGAAACATCCCTTGTTTTGGACAAAACTCTAGAGGAGGTGCCACTTGAGATCCCCATTGTTCCAGAAGTATCTAAAGAAGTTAAAAAGAAGGACCACCACCATGAACCCGTGAAGAAGAGAGCGAAAAATGAGTTTGGGGTCGGAACCACGGTTGCTTGGAAAGCCTCCAAACAAGAGAATAGGCCACGAGGTTTCAAAAATGAGTGGATAGGACCATTTGTTGTTACTCGAGTAGTGACACCAAAATTAATAAAGATACAACCTTCGAGAGGTCAAAGGCGGCGAATTGTAGACATACATAACTTCAACCATTGCTGGGGAGGCTACATAATCAAGGGATAATGGAGGTAACCCGTCAAACTTTAAATGACGTTAAATAAAAGTGCTCTTTGGAGACACCCCAAGATTTAATTGCTTTCTTAGTTTATTTTTTAGTGTATATTATTTAGTTACGCATTTTTTAGTTGATAGTGCATTATTGAGGAGGGTATTTGTGTTTTTGATGTTCAGGTACTAAGAAACTCGAGTTAGGGAGAAAAAGAAAAAAATTGGGAGAAAATCTGACCCGTCCACCGGTATGCCGGCCCCTACAGCCGGTATGTCGGCGGGTCAAAAACACGAGCCCTCGTGTACTCATCCCGGGTTTTTTGCCAAGGGTTGAATTTCAAAAACAAGCAGCACCGGTATGCCAGCCCCTACGGTCGGTATGTCGGTCAAGACAAAATACGAGCCCTTGTGTATGCGATTCGGGTTTTTTGACGAAGGAGAGTTTTAAGACCAGCGCACCGGCATGCCGGCCCCTACCGCCGGTATACCGGTCAGCGCCGCTGGAGAGAGAAAAATTCGAATTTTAGGTTATAGAGAAGAGGAAGGCTAGTCTAATCCGAATTTTCCAATCCTTAAGCCTCTTTTTCTTCTCCAAACCTCTCCCAACTCCATTAAAGCTTCACCAAACCTTCACCCAACATCGAAACACTACCAAATCACCATGAATTCATATCCAAATTCTTCCCTACATCATTACAAAGAAGATTCAACCATCCAAATCACATCAAAACACCTAGAATCCAAGAATCAAGAGCTAAATTTTCACAATTCATTCAACAAATTCTTAGATCCATACCAATCAAGGAAGAATTCATCCTACCCACATAGAGAATTATCATCCTAACACCTTTCCTAACCCAAATAAAGCTTGTTCCACCTATGATCAAGAGTTACAAATTTCAAGAGTGTTCAAAGCTTTGAGTTGGGGTCAAAAGAGATGATGAAAAGAATAGAGATTTTATCAAGTATTAAGGGAGATGAAGTATCAAAGCAAGGTATTGGGTAAGATCAAGCATCCTTTTTCCAAAGATGAGTAAAGCTTCTGGGACGCTAGTGACTGTTTCCACAACAAAATATTCCTAGATGAACACCCTCTCATGAGAGAGTATTCGAGAACAAAGTTGTAGAAGATGAGAAACAAGAGATCTCTAGAGTGTGATTGATTGGGATGGTGCACAAGAGGATGTAAGGGAAAGTAAAATTGGTTATACATGAAGGTTGAAAACAAGGAAATCACTGCACCCTATCTTGGGTACTAATCAAGCGAGGCAATAGCCTCGAAGAGTATGTTTCCTTTCTTCCTTACCATTTCTCTATATGCAATACTTGTTGTTTTTATGTTTTTATTGAGTCTTTTCGAATCGTGGAGACACGACTCGTTTTTGAGTTATGTGATTTACTATTTTTCTAGAGAAATTTGAATTTTTATTTGAAATTTTTAAGAGATGGATTAGATGTAGAGTGTGTTTAATAGCTTGAAAGCATAAGCTTAGTAAGTTGATGATAGAAAGTAGTATGTTTATGAGCTGCTTTATTTTGTATGCTTTGAGTATTTGTAAGAAAACACACATTGATAATAAAGAAAAGATTAGTTAGCAATGTGATAGAAAGTATGTTCGATCTCAGGGAGCCATGAGTGGTGTGTAGGCCGTGAGATCTAAGCTAGTTGATAAACCCATTTGATGAACGTGCTAAAGGTAAGAGAATGACGAAATTGCATAGTTTCGAAAGTGATTAAGGCGGTTTTTTCATAAGCCCCTTGTTGCCTTTTAGCTTGCTGTCCATTTATTATATTATATATCATTCTCAATCCCTTGTAGCCTTTCTAATGCCTTTTTACTAGCCACATTATAATCTATATCCCTTTAGATTATAGGACTTTTCCATATGACCCGCACTCGAATCGCGATGCATAGACAATTGTTTTAGAGCTTGAGTTTGGGGTGGTGGGTCCACCATTATGGGAAATATAATTGGGTTGGGAGTTTTGAGCTTATCAATCATGCTCTGTTCTATATTTTGATGATGATTCACATGTTTATTATATTGTAACCCTTTACCGGGGTAAGATTAAATGAAAAAAGATGAAAAGCATGAAAAGAAAAAAAAATATATGAGAAAAATAGTGTGATATCTCAACATCAAAAAGAGAGTCATAGCTATACAAAAGAAAAAAAAATTGATATGAAAAGAATATATATTTGTACCGGCAAAGAGGAATTTTTATGTGAACATCTTATTGCTTTAATTGGGGTATTGGGGATGCTAATTTGTGCATCAAGGAATTCATTAGGTTGAGTGAAAACGTTTTACGAGAGTGACTCAAGCCCTAGGGCGATTCATTGATGGATAGTGAGGAGAGAGCCAAAAGCTCACTCTAAATTATCCAAATATACTTATCATACCGTCCCTAAGCCAATATTACAACCTTAAAGACACTATGATTCTTTGTTATGTAATCTAAAAGTGATTGAGCCGTTAGAGAGTAGTTAAGTGGATCGTTGGATACTAGTGAAGTTCGATGAACAATCTATAGCATCCTTGGTAAATTGAGTAAAGATCCTCTCCTTCTTACATTGCGAAGCTAATCCAATCTTGAATTCAAGCCGCGTTGATTGTAGATATTACAAGTGTGCAAGTATGTAGTTTGTAAATATTATTACACGAAATTTTCTGAGTAGTTGCTTTGAGTTTATTTTATATATTCTGCTATCTTCTTTTCCCCTATGCTTAATTGACTTGCCTGATATTTTAGAGACTTCCCTATTTTCTTATTTTTTATTGTATCGAGACGATACAAGTTTGAGTTGGGGGTCTTGATGTCTCCCTAACTGTTCTAAATATAAGCCCTTAATTGACATCATTTTAGGGAGAAAATGGTCTTTTTATATTGACTTTTGTGCTTAATTCGTAATATTCCTATTTCTTGTCTTGATTTGATGAATTATTATTTTTAGAGCATATTTGGTTTAATTTGTGTGTTAATGTGAAACTTTAAAGATAATATGGAAATAAATTATATTCCAAATCAATTCTAAGGAGATAAGGAAAGAAGATCTTAAAGAAATCAGGAGATAGAAGGAAACATAGTTCAATTAGGAAAAGAAAAGCTGGCAAATAAATCTGAATTTCTGCAGCTACGTCTAAAGAAGTGAGGATATCTCCAAATCCGAGACGATTCTGGAAGATCCCTTTTAGAGGTAGATAGATCTTTATGTGAGGATTCTTTTTATATCTTACTGGCAAACAATGGCCCAGTAAAGAAGGAGATATGGTCAAAACAAGTCAGCAGTAATTATCCTTATGTACTTACGAAATTGAGTTGGGTTTAGACTCTTTTACTCAGTCCCTACTCCAAGATTTCGACCTAGCACCTATATATATCAGTTCTAAACCTTAGAAAATCATCCATTGACTGCATAAGCTTAATATACATACATAAATCATCATAGAAGCAATCAAGAGGATCTAGAGGAGGAAGAAGCAAGAACTAGAGTTTAACTACATCAATTTAACACTTCTCGATCTCTATTCTTTGGGTAAATTAGTATTAGATCTATTTTGTCTATGAGATATTTCGAAACTATTTATTCAAGAATTTTAGTATGCATAATTTCTCTTTAGCATTGTAATTATATGAACCATTGATTATTGTTTTTCTGTTTTAATTTGAATCTGGGATTTTAGTATTTAATTGAATTGGTTCTTAATTTCAATTGAATATATTCTTGTGCTTGTTTACTATCATTGAAGTCATGAATCAAGGGTAGGTTTTAGTAATTGATCTCTTCACTTTAGTGGAGAAGTGATCATCCGACAGGGGGGGGGGGGGGTTAATTACAAAATTAGAATATAGACGCGTGGTGTCCGTTATTTGACTGACATGCTTGACTAACCACGTAGCCAAAGAGGTAAAAGAACTTATCATCCGAAGAGGCATATTCACCCATATAGGGGTTTATAGTACTTTAGGATAGCTCCTAGGTCCACCCTGACGGGGGCTAGGAGATTATAGAGTCCCGACTATTGTGAGATTTCCCATTCACCCTTATTCTTAGGAATCATAAGTATAATAGGATAAGTTCATACTTGCATCTCCTTATTTTATTTCCATACTTGTTTATTATTAATTATTTAGTTAATTAGAAAACAAACTCCTTTGCTATTTATCTTTTTAATTAAAACAATTAGAACAATCTATTTGATATTGAACACAAATTTAGAATAACTACTTAAATCCCTGTGGAGACGATTTTCCCGTATTTACTTATTTATTACTTGGATCAACCCGTACACTTGCGGTCTGTGAATCCTTTATTTCTTTACTTTTATTGTTTTATTTTATAACACACCAATTTACAACATGTTTTATATTGTTGTTTATAATTTTTTGCTACGGTTTCTTTGAAACTTTAATTTGTAATGCGTTATAAACCACTTCATAATTTTCTCACAACGGTTTTTTAGTAACAGTATTTAGTATACTAATTTATTCAAAAATAAACATTATAAGAGAAAAATTGGTCTAGTCACCTTAGTAATTCATAAATTTAAATCAAATCTAAGTTTGTATCACACAACTATCAAATAAAATAAATTTATTTTAACCAAAAATAAAATGTTGTTTAAGGTAATACAAGTATTGCTATCCTTCAAAAAGAACCATTACCAAAACATTTTATTAAGATTGCAAAATGCCATCACAATGAATTTTGAGTTTTTAACAGTTACAACAATTTAATAAAAATATATTGCTTTAAGATTAAGCAACATGTGGCAAATTCAACAGTCTTAATACCATTGCATAAAGTCATGTGCAATAATTTTTTTCTATATTGTAATGGTTTTTACAAGTTGTAAGATAAAAAAATGTGGTAGTGCAACAACTTAATAACCAACACACACGTTGGTAATTGGTAAACTACTGAATTGCTCAAATGACCAAGTTATGCACCGGCACAAAATATCAACTCTTGTATTAGCACTATCTAGATTATGCAAAAGACTGACTTTTTCGTTGACACAACACCAAATACTCAAGAAAAGTCAACCCTTACGTCGACACAATATATAACATTTCAAAAGATAGATTCTCGCGTCAGCACACTGCAAAGTCACTTAAAATATCGACCTTTTTGTAATATATTATCAAATATTCAAAAGACCGGCCCTTGTGTCGACGCGTCATTAGATCTAATTTGAAAGATCAACTCATGTGTTGGAATATCACAAATTTATTTGAAAGACCGAGTCCTACGTCGATATAATCTAAATTACTCAAAAGTTTGATTACTTTGCATCACAAAATACACGATACCAGTTCCCGGAACCTCATGAAAAAGTTAATGAATTTTTTATCGTGCTGGTTAAAGAAAGGGAAACATCGATCATGTAAATTCAATGGTGGTATTGATAAGATATAATGAAGTGTCGAGCATAATTGGAGAGAATAAAACCACTGCTAAAGGTAAAATACCAATGTCGAGCGTAAACACGAGCTCTCTTGAGCTGGTCGAATGATATAGGTACCTTATGACTAGTGACCGAACATATTGTCATCATATACCTAAATAAAAGGGAGAGGCAAAACACCGCAGAAGAATGATGTGAACTGGTTATTTATAAATAATCAATGCACACCTCCCAAAAAAGGTACTCATTTATCTTTGTTTATAGATATTGACTAAAAACTTCCAGAGCTCTCTCTTGATTAGAAGACGCACCAGTTTCGGTACCATATCCCCCTATTCGCGATCACCCCACCCCATTCTGCTCCATTATCAAGAAACCCACCTTCCTAGCCATCAGCCCACCCCCGAATTGCCTCCTGGGTAAATATTCGATCGCGTCCCGTTGTTTGCAAAGAATTAATTGCTATTAGGCCATCGCAGATCTTTTCCTTAACCTTTTCCGATCAATAGAGTGAAACACATGACTACAATTTCCTTATATTGCATAAAATAACCCGGAGTTGTTCAAATCGTGCTTATCCATTGAGAAGCTTGGCTTTCTTTCACCAACGTTTTTATTTTGTTCCGCATAATCATACTATTACACATCTTACCCTTACTGCTATTATGAGTTTGCTGAAATCACTTGTTAATCAATTAATTCTTTAAACTACATTTTACCAAGTTAGAAATTCATCTGAAATTACAGTAATCTGTAGATAATAAATTACTGGTTCTACTGACCAAACAAGTAGAAGTCACGTTCAGTATAGTATTTCACAGCAGTTTTAGGCCTACAATCATGTTTTTACACAAAATTGTACTCATTATATATTAAGTAATAATTCTTACTCCCTCCATTTCATAATGTTTGTCCACTTACTAAAAATGTAGTTTCAAAATGTTTGTCCACTTAGAATATCAAGACATTTTTTCCTTCTTTTTTCCACTATTACCCCCATTAAAAAATTAAAATTTATGTTTCCAATACACATTTAAGATATAAAGACACTTTATGAAGGATACTTTTGTAACTGGGAGTGTAATAATTACTTTTCTTAATTTGTGTGAAAAGTAAAGTAGACAAACATTTTGAAATAGAGGGAGTATCATTTAACACATTCACCAATTAGTGTAGTATTTAGTAGCTGGCAATTTCTTCAATAATAACCTATAATTATGTTTTTACACAAATTGTACTCATTTCATATTTAGAAATTTTTCTTATCATTTAACACTGTCACGTATTTCACAGGATTTTTAGAATTGGCAATTTCTTGAATAATAGCCTACAATTATATTTTTACACAAAATTGTAGTCATTACATTTATAGTATTCTCTCTTATTATTAAACACAGACACCCCACTCACTCACATTGCTAACTCCAAATCACTTGGTCTTCTTCCATTCTTCAAACACACATAATTCATATACTTACGCAATTATCCACATTTGCACAAAGAAATGGTGCATCTTAGCTATAATGACAAGTTAGTGCTTATTGTGATGTGTATTTTGATGATAGCGATGTTATCTTGTATGGGGTTAGGCTATATAATACTAGGTAAAACCCGTGCCTGAAGACACTAAAACAAAAATTAATTCTGTTGACGGGAATCGAACCCAGGTTCCCTGGGTGAAGGGGCCAGAATCAATCCTGGCCACCACTTATGTTTAGCCAGATTAAATCCTGGCCACCACTTATGTTTGGCCAGATTTAATCCTAGCCACCACTTATGCGGGTAAATCTACACCGTAGATAAAACTTTGAAATATAATATAATATATATATATATATGATCGTAGTACATTGTTTGAGGCCCAAAACTCCGGAAGTTGCCACCAGACGCTCACCTATTTAGGTCGAAGAATATCATCTATTTTCTTTCTGTCTTTTTTATCCTTTTTATTTAATTATGTACTTGTAATTCAAATATTAATAAAATGACCGGATGGGATTAGCTCACTGGTCAAGACCTTGGTCATCCAATCTAGTGGTGCAAGTTCGAACCGAGTTAATGACTTCAAATCCAAAATGGCTCTCCTATGTAATAAAATATATTATTGTATCTTTTTTGGGTTTTTTTTCTTAATGTTATGTGGATTTTACTCAAGTGATCACCTGAGTATTCTAAAAACGATAAATTTACCCGTGTTCCAGAAAGTAGTAAAGTCACTCAAATTACCATAAAATTAATTACAATAATATATTTTGAGTGATCTATGATTCTCTGTGTGGGCGTGATGGCGGTGATTATATAAAGGTAAGGTAGGACTAGCGTTCTAAAAACGCGATAAACAGGATTTTTCTAGTAGTTATGAATATTTTTAATTAAACTTATATGCTATTAATTTATTTATTTTAAAATTTATCTGATTCATTCGAATGAAATAAGAAAATATTTTTACCTTTTTTTAATACATATGAGAGCCTACTTTTGGGCTCGAAATCATTTAAATTCTAATAAAATTCAATATCAAGATCTTTTTGTTTCTACATAGTAGTCTAAGCACTAGACCAACTATCGATCTTATTTTTACCGAGTTTTAGTGTTTCCGATCACTCACTTTATATTATTTCTAAGGTATAGCAGGAATTTTGGTAATAGTAAAACATGCCTAACCCGGATAAAAGAATTGGACATTTAGGTATAAATACTTTAGCCCCAAGAATCAAGAATCAGGGTAGCTAACGTGACGGTCCGGACCGGTTCGGTCCTTAACGGATCTGGGACTTACCGGACCGTTTCTAGTCAGGTCCGCTTCTTAGGAAGGGAAGTTGAGGTTTTGGACCAGTAAGAAAGACCGGCTTACCAGTTGTGGACCGGTTCTAGCCGGTTCCAAACCGGTTCTCCTATTGTTTTTTTCTTAATAGTTTAGGCCGATTTAAAAAAAAAGTTATCAGTCCGGTCTGGTCCAGACCGGTTCTAAACCTTTAAATTTTTTTTGCAGAACCGACCGATAGCTAAGGACCGGTCCAGTCCGGTTCCCTACTATTCCTCTGGTTCGGTCCTGGAACCGGCCGGTCCGGTCCCGTATGGTCCGTAGGACCGGTAGAACCGGTCCGATAACCAGGTTAGAAGAACCCTCTTAAAAAATAATACAGCTTAGACTATATATTATTTAAACATATGTCAGTTGCATTATTGGTCCACGCAAAATGATAGCAAATATAACTTTGTGTTACTAAAAAATGGAGAACAATTGGTCTGGGGTTATATCTAGAGTTAAGTGTATGGCCTTGGTTATATTTGACATCATTTGAAACATGAGTATGTTTGGATATGTCGTGTAATAGAAGGATCACATATGGGATTTACCTCTTTACTTAAACTATAGTCATTGTAATTCACATTCAAGATAATAAATTTTAGTTTGGTTTGAACTTACGAGACCTGGTCTTGCTTGGAGGATCGGTTAACAGGTCTGGGATTACAATAATCAAGAACAAGGTAACATTATAATAACAATAATTCTAACAAATATTAGTTGCACAATTTTGAAACTGTACCAGAGAGATGAGCGGTGTTTGGTAATTTTGATTAGAATAAGCTATTTCTTGAGCTGAAAGTGATGCAATCTTATATAATCCTTCACCTTAACCTTTAAACCTAACCTTCACCTTTATCTTAATTTTTTTCATCTTAATCTCAAAGTTAAAACTTAACCTTAACCTTAAATCTCAAACCTTGACCTTAACATTAACCATAATCTTAACATTTAACCTTATACTTCACCTTACAATTTACTTTAAACCTTGAACATTAAACCTTAACCCTAACTTTCATCTTAACCTTAACTATAACCTTAACCAAATAAAGATTCATCGCACCAATATTAAACCTTAAAACTTATATCTTATTAAACATTAACCTTAAATCTCAATTGTTAAATCTTAAACCTTAGTTTTAACCATAGCCTTAAATTAGCCTTAAACTTAACCTTGACCTAAACCTTAACCTTAGCCTTTAACTTTGAATTCAAATTTAACCTTGAACATAACCTTAACCTTGCACTTGACCTTAAACTTAACTTTTACTGTAACCTTAACCATAAACATAAACTTAACCATAACGATAACTGCAACCTTAACCTTAACCTTTAACTTAACCTTAACTTTAACATCAACCTTAACATTAACCTTAACCTTGAGTTTCACCTAGAGAATCTGGGTTCGATTCTTGTCAATGGAACAAATTTTTTCTTGAGCGTATTCAGATAAAGGTTTTACCAAGTAAAATATAAAATTGATATTGATCAAAAAGGCATCTAGTTTACCATATTCATGCCATGATTTTTGGAAGAACTATATATCTCATACAAATTATCCTCAAATATATTTTTCATAAGAAATAAACCTTTACATGTACCTTATTTTTCTTAATTTATATGTTATCATAAATCTTTGCACTTTCATTTTATAGATATTCAAAAAGTTAACCAGTTGGGATTAACTCACTGGCCAGGGCCGTAATCGTCCCATCTCGTGGTGCAGGTTCGAACTGAGTCAATGACTCCGAGTCCAAAGTGTCTTCCTACGTAACCAAAAAAAGTATATAATAAATATAGAGATAATGACACTTAGGGTCTTGAAGACACACCCCTCTTCAAGATACCACCCCCTACTAGAGCCTCTTCTTACTAAAGACCTCAGAAACTTTTTAACACATGAAACCCAAAACCCCTGTTACCTTTCTACCCTCAAATGATTTTTAGTCTCATATATATATACTATTTTGCATTTTCTCTCTCTCTCTCTCTCTCTCTCTCTCTCTCTCTCTCTCTCTCTCTCTCTCTCTCTCTCTCTCTCTCTCTCTCTCTCTCTCTCTCTCTCTCTTGTAATTTTCATGAGCTTCTTTTACTCCTCTCTCTCTCCATTTTCGTGAGCTCTATTTCTAAGCTTTCCATATTTATTTCAAATCTTCCCATCCGATTTCAACCTTCCTCCCTTGTGTTCATAGATTCATCATTGCATAATCATCTGCATTTCTCATTGTTTACCTTCGTTCTAAGGTTTGTTTCGTATCTTTTTTTTGTTTCTCTTTAACAAATTCATACTTTTTTTTGTGTTACGTGTATTTTCTGTATTCAATAGTGTTGTTTAATCCCAATATCCACTATATATCGTGTAATATGTTTAGTTTTTCCATTCAACATACGATTACGTGAATATATCATAGTCGTTTTAGAGTTTTCTGTTACGTTTTCTTGTGTTTCATGGTAGATTTGTTCATCATATGATTGTTATTGTTGCATATAGTCGTCTCAGTTTGCGTGTTTATTTCATTGCTTTGCTCTTTGAACGTTAATGTTTTACGATCCGCCATTTTTAGGGTTTATCACAACCGCTGCATGCATGATAGTACAGTACAGTACTATACTCACTGTTTTTAAATTTCAGAGAGTACCCTATGTTTTTTAAATATTCGGAGCACTCAGACTTTTTCTAGGTTTAGCGATAACACTGATTTTATATAGTACTCAGAGTTTAGTAGTGTACTCTGAGTTTTTTAGATTACCTGTAGTTCTTACAGAATACTCTACGTTTTATAGAATGCTCTCAGTTTTTATTAAATACTCTTAGTTCTACAGAATACTCTCAGTTTTTATTAAATACTCTGAGTTTTACAGAATACTCTCAGTTTTTATTAAATACTCTGAGTTTTACAGAGTGCACTCAGTTTTTATTAAATACTCTTAGTTTTTAGATTACTCTCAGTTTTTTACTGATTACCCTGAGTCTTATAGAATACTCTCAGTTTCTATTAATTTACTCTTAGTTTTTAATTTCCTTGTTTTTTCTCACTTTTTCCCATATCTGCTGCTGACAGTTATAATGATACAAGATGTGCTTGTTGTGTTCAAGATGGGAACTGATCAGATTTTCCTCCCCTTTCATCAGCTGAATGGCATTAACTCAGTAAAGAATTTTGTTCAGTCTAGGTGGCCTCAGATATCTAAATCTGCTGTTACATCTTATACTGTAGGGGAGTATAAAGACTCCCTTCTTGAATCTGAAACAGATTTCTGCATAATTAAGTGGATTCTTGGACGTGGTGTGTATGACAAGATTTATATTTATGTTACTGATTCTAGGACCCCTTCATTCAACAATATATCCTCTCCAGAATCATCTGGCATTTCTAAACCAATCTCTGTTGAACCTATTCGTTCTGTTGTTGCTTCTACCCCTGATCCAACCGTTTTTATTCATGAAAAGAAGGTTATGTTGAGTGATTCTGGGAAATTGGGGTTAGAAGGTGTTGGACAGTGTTTTGTGGGTGGTGCTGAGCAGTTCCGTTCCGTTCTTTTCAAGCAAGCTGTTGTTGATGGGTTTGATTTCGACTATATCAACAATAACAAGAACTCTCGCATCAGCGCGCAGTGCTTTTACAAGATCGAGCAGGGTTGCAAATGGTATATATACGCATCGGTTGAAAAGACAAACGGATTTTGGTATTTGCGTACTTATAGGAATATGCACACTTGTGGTCATGTTTACAAGAAAACCTCACATACCCGGTTGGATTCTTCGATTCTCAGTCGTGTTATTTTCGATGAACTTCGTTCTAAACCATCGTCCAGGCCTAGAGAAATTCAGACCGTCTTAAAGGAGAGTTATGGTTTCGATATTTCATACAAAACATCTTGGTCTACTATCAACAAGGCTAAGGACACTCTATACGGTGATATTGGCTCTTCATTCAATCAATTTCAATCTTACTTTGAAAAGCTACAGAAACTTGATCCAATCACTGCTTTCTCGGTTCATTGCGATCCTGTAACACGCGTATTCCACAGATGTTTTTTTGCTTTTGGTGGTTCTATTACTGGTTTTAAGTCCTGTCGCCCCATGTTATTTCTGGACGCTACGTTCCTCAAGTCCAAGTACAAAGGCTCGTTATTGGTTGCTACTGCCAAGGATGGAGATCAAGGTATCATAACAACTTATTACTTGTTCTCTTTGTATACATTCATTTTTAGTTCTTGTTTCTCACTTTTTTACTGTTTTTCCTAATCAGGTTTATTCCCTGTTGCTTTTGGCGTTGTTCCCGGTGAGGACACCGACAATTGGACGTCATTTCTTCAGTTTTCAAAGCCCCTTGTCGAGGGTCGCCCTCTCACGTTTATATCAGACCGCCACAAGGGTCTACTAAATGGTGTTAGGGATGTTTTTCCTCAAGATAGTCACAGTTATTGCATTAAACATATTGAGAAAAACCTCCGAATTGCTATTTCCGGCTCGACTTTTTACCGTGAAAGGATGGTGTATCTGCTCAAGCAAGTCGCGCATGCTCCTACTGTTGCACATTATGATCAACAGCTGGCTAAATTCCTGCTTGAAGGAAAGAAGGCGGTAAAAGATTTCCTAAAGGGTTTGCCAAGGGAAAATTACGCAAATGCTTATTTCCCTGGTAGACGATATGGCGAGATGACGTCTAATGCAGTCGAGTCGTTTAACTACTGGATTTTAGGACAAAGGGGACTTCCTGTTTGTGAGCTTGTTGACGCTCTTCGTGTTAAGTTAATGCAGTGGATTTATGAACGATCTCTAAAGTCATCTAAATGGACTTCACCACTGTGTCCTGCTATTATGTTGTTATATAACACTAATGTTGGTCTTAGCTGCACTTGGACCATTAAACAATCCACCGCTTCTTTGTTTCAAGTTGGCTCAAATCCAATTATGGTGGTAGATATAGCTGCCCGTACCTGTTCTTGTTGTGAATGGCAAGAGCTCGGCTTCCCGTGTCAGCATGCTTTATGTGCACTATCTAGTGCTTCTGTTCGTGATCCGTTCGAGTATGTAGAGTCCTACTTTCACACTTCATCATACGTTAAGACCTATTCAAACAGCATTCCTGCTATGTCTACCTTTCAAGTTGAAGTCCCTGTCCCTGAATCTCAGATTATTCTTGCTCCTGATGTTAGGGTTCCACCTGGTAGGCCTCAGACTAAGCGCTTTCGCTCATGCACCGAGAAGGTTGTCCGTTCAATTCGTTGTGGCAACTGCAAGAAGGTGGGACATAACAAATCTACTTGTAGAGCTCCACCCAAATAATAATTTATTGTGCGTTTTTAAATTGTAATCATGCTTATTAACTTCTTGTTAATGTTTATTTTCACTCATTGGTTCCATTGACAATGTTTTTAAGTTTTAGAAGTTGAATTTTATTTAAGCATGTCATTCTTGTTATACTCTTTCATCTGTGTTGAATTTGATTTATATTGTCTGAGTACTCTTTACAACCTGATTAATACTCTTTACATTTTCAATGAGTACTCTATACAATTGTATGAGTACTCTATACAATTGTATGAGTACTCTATAAAATTATATGAGTACTCTATCATTTTTCAGAATACTCTATACAATTGTATGAGTACTCTATCTTTTTGCTTAGTACTCTATACAATTGTATGAGTACTCTATATAATTTTATGAGTACTCTATACAATTATATGAGTACTCTATCATTTTTCAGAATACTCTATACAATTGTATGAGTACTCTATCTTTATGCATAGTACTCACTACAATTGTATGAGTACTCTATCATTTTTCAGAGTACTCACTACAATTGTATGAGTACTCAATCAGTTAATTGAATACTCTTTATTTTTACAGAGTACTCTGTTATTTATGCTGAGTACTCTTTATTTTTGTTTAAGTACTCTTTATTTTTGTCTGAGTACTCGCATTTTTGTCTGTACTTTTATTGTGTATATTTTCAACAATCAATTAATCAAACAATACCAAAACCCTGTTTCATTCATAATTCATTTTCCAAGTTTAAAAAACATCCAAAAACACCTAAAACCATTCTAAAGTTCCAAAACAACCCAATAATATAGTTACATACCAAAAACCATCATAAAGTACTTCTCAAACTTAGAGAACAAACCATCAAAAAGTCTTAATCAAAGTCTATATAAAATCAAACTCCCCAACACTCATTACATAAAAATAAATTTAGAATTAATCACTTATGCACTTCTCCCCATGTTGATGCATTGCGAGTATTTGCTGCGCAACAACTTACGAATAATCATTGCTCTTCCTTCGTTAATAACCTTTTGTACATAATTTTTTTGACGCACCAACCCATTCCTATAATAGCCATAACACCAAAGTATGAAAAAAACACCGCAGTCCACACTCTCTGGTTCTTATTCAGCACAATCTACATTAGTCATTAAATTTTTGTCTTCTTTTCCTGGTTTTATCTTCCTCAATACATTTTGGACCAAGAACTTTCTATACTTTGCTGCGGTTTGTTCTGTCTTTGAACCTATTGACTCTGGATTTTTTGGTTTGATGGAGTTATAATGGAAAAATTCTTTCTCATATCTGCTGTACACCAATAAACTCCAGTGTCCACAATCACCATCTTTAACAAACACTGGCAATAGTGTGAAATTATATTCTTGACTGTTTTTGAAGAATGGGTCTGCAACATACATCTCGCATGCTTCAACATTCTCTGCGTCTATTAAACTCTGCAACAAAGTTGTATAATTTTAAAAAAACACTTAATGATAGAGTACTCATTAAAAAACTCAGAGTACTCAAAGTTATGTTTATTAGATTCATAGAGTACTCACAGTCTCAATTCAATGAAACACAGAGTACTCATAGTTTCTAATAATCAAATAACAGAGTACTCACTATTTGTATACATTAAAATAGTGAGTACTCACTACTTTGTATTCCAATATGAAAAACCCAGAGTATTCTTACCATGCACATTGCACTCTGGTGTGTCACCCCATACTTTCCTCCCTTTACTCCATATTCCTCTTTTACCATTTTTAGCATAGCATCAATCACCTGCAATATTTATTAATCACATACTCAGTTTTCCAATATATATTTTTTACTTCTATAAGATCATATTTAACTTTGTTTACCTGCACTTCAATCATTTGTTTTCTCGCAATAGAAAAAGCATCTGACCCTGATACTAACAATTCATTTTCTTTATCCCACCATATTGCATCTCCCAAGTTATCTTCTTTAATCTGCAGAAGGAAATTATAATCCTTCTCATCAAATGTGTCCTCTCCATTCCACTTTTGTTTTATTTTCCCTTTATTTTCTTTTTCTGCTTCTTTTTTCTTTAAATCTGAAACCTTGTCCTTAACACCTTCATCATATTTTTCCTTCACGTTTGTTCCACTAACTTTATTTTGTTTTGTTTTTTCACCCGCTCCTTCTTTTTGTTTAATTTTGAGTTTTACTCTTTTTGTTTTTGGTTCTTCCACGAAATCAGAATCTTTGTTTTTTGCTGCAGCTGCAGCACGGTTATTCTTCTTTACATTTCTCTCTATCGACCCTGGGGTCGCAAGCCTGTATGATCTCCTTCGTTTAACATTTGTTTTAACTTCACCAACTACCTCCACATCCTCACCCTCTTCTGTTCCTTTTTCTGCCTCTTCATTATTACTCTCTAAAAGTGACGCAGCTGCTCTCAAATTTTCGCACTCTGCCTTGGACTTTTCAAGTTCTTCTATACATTCGTTGTACCACGTGCTTATATCCATGTGCTCCTTGTTTAACTTTACTTTTTCCTCCTTCAGCTTCGCAACCTGCTCTCTTAGACCATTTATTTTACCTTGTTGATTTATTATCGCATCTTCCAACTCCTTGTTTTTGATTTCTTCTCTGTTTACCTGGTTACTAAGTGTATCTACCAGCTGCAAAAGCTCTTTCTTTTCCTTTTTTACTGTTTCCAGTTTAGCTAAAATATCTTCAATTCTTGATATTGTTTTTTCTTGTTTAGCTTTTTCCCTGTTCAAAACCTCAATCTCATCTATTAAGTAATTTTTTTCCTTGCCTGATTCAGTCAACTTTTCTCTTAAAGACATAACAACTGGGTCATTCGAATCTTTCCCCTCGTATACTTCTCCGTTAACTGCTCTGGTTTTTGTTAATTCCTTCAACAACCATCTCCACTACCTTTGTTAAACCATCTAGTTCTGTTTTTTCATTCCACACCTCTTCGTCCTCTTCTAATTCTTCTTCTTTTTCAACATCAATCTTATCAACTTCCTCACCCCCTCTTGGGGGGCCATCATCGAGATTGTCGTCTATCAACATTTCTTCTTCCGCACTACCATCACCATTATCTAAATCCATATCTAAATTCATCTCTCTTTCTCCATCTTCGTTGTTGTCTGAGTTTTTATCTTCTTCCTCTGCTTTATCTTTTTCTTCTGAATCCTTTATTTCTTCACTTTTGTTATCTTTGTTATCATCTTTATCATCTTCACGTATTATTTCACTCATCACCCCATCTCCTCTATCATTCATCCAACTATCGACATTTACGTCTTCATCATCCGACACCCTTTTTGCAACATTTTCATTTTCATCATCTTTTGCCGCAGATTTATCCCCAACTAGTTCATCTCCCTCTTTATCAGTAACCCGACTGCACTCTCCTTCTTTTAACACAACTGTTTCATCAACCTCCTGGTTGTGACCATCCTCCGTTGTTATCCATCCCTCTTCCAAAGTTGTTGGTTTCAGGTCCTTACTCCTAACCTGCGTATGTCTCAGACATTCCAAAGGAGTTGGTTTTAGCTCAGTTGCAATGCAACAAAACATAAAGCACTCACAGTTATCATGACTAAAACATAGAGTACTCATAGTTTTTATAATAAAACTTAGAGTACTCACAGTTATCATGTGTTTAAAACATAGAGTACTCATACTTTTTATATTAAAACTTAGAGTACTCACAATTATCATGTTTAAAACTAAGAGTACTCATAATCTATATAATAAAACTTAGAGTACTCACAGTTTTCATATTTTAAAACTAAGAGTTCTCATAGTTTATATAATAAATCTTAGAGTACTCACAGTTTTATTACATGAAAAAGTAATATCTATATATCTATATATTTATATTGTATAACACTATTCCTTAACCTTTTTACTCTTCACTGCATGCACATTGATTTTTTTAGCACCGAGCATGTACTCCCATTTCAGGCACCTCGGAACTGCATCTTCCTCCTTCAAATTACCAATTTCCTTCACGTGTTCGAAAAGCCATGGCTACAAGTTTAAAAAAATAAATTTCAGTGTTTATTGTATAATAATTTTAATATACAATTGTACTTAATCATCTTACCAGCAACATAAAAACACCTCCCTTTGCTTTTGTAGTATCCGAACATTTACGAATTGATTTAATCATGTAACTTTTCATTTCACCGGCCCAATTATACTTCTTTATGCTGTCCAAGTCCTCGCATACACTAATATGTATCTGTTTTGCATGGTTATTTCTTTTCGACAAACATAGCGACGTTACTGTATATATTGATAATAACTTCGCTATATCCTCCTTCGCCTCCAAAGTGAGTACTCTATCTTTAAAATTCTCAATAACAAGTTCTATTTTTTTCTAAGAGTATTTAAAGTAACTACACATGTATTCTCGAACATTCTCCTATACCACGCCGATCTGTTCATAGCGTCAATTGTAATCTTCTTTGGTAGATGATCTTGACCACACTCAATACCTAATAGTATTTTTATTTCTAACTCAGTTATCTTTAAATCTTTTCCACCCACTACGAATCCACCCGATACAGAGGAGAAACAATCTATAACTTGTTTGATCAGTACGTCCGACTTTTTCATAAACTTGTAATTTTTTCTCCTATCGAATATACCTTTCCATAATCTATAGAAAGGCGTCCTTCTGCATTCTGCCAGGTGATCTTCTGTCATCCCTTGCAATTGCATTATCTGCAGAATTCCATTAATGTTCGATCTGTACTGTATTGCTTTTTTCCCCTTCTGAAAAGCAATTAAGATCGACAAATACTCAATAACCTGGGTTTTTTATTATAGTTCTTAAAACTAAGAGTACTCATAGTTTTCGCATACAATCTCAGAGTACTCATAGTTTTCAAACAAAAAACATAGAGTACTCACAGTTTTTGTGTATAGAAAAACTCAGAGTACTCATAGTATTCGAATACAAACTAAGAGTACTCATAGTTTTCAAACAAAAACACAGAGTACTCACAATTTTTGTGTATAGAAAAACTCAGAGTACTCATACTATTCGAATAAAAACTAAGAGTACTCATTATTTTCAAACAAAAACTCAGAGTACTATCATTTTTTCGTATAAAAACTCAGAGTACTCTTAGTTTAATCATGCAAAACAACATAACCCAGAAGAACGATTCATATACAAAACAAAACAGAGAGTATTCCAATAAATCTACAGTGTAGTAAGCAAATAATATAGAGTATTGAGCCAAAAACAACAAAACTGAGAGTACACATGCGAATCAACAAACACCAGAAAAGGACGGTTCACATTCAATACAAAACTGAGAGTATAACACCAAATCTACAGAGTATTAA
This sequence comes from Nemophila menziesii, assembly GCA_029959085.1. Classification (NCBI taxonomy): domain Eukaryota; kingdom Viridiplantae; phylum Streptophyta; class Magnoliopsida; order Boraginales; family Hydrophyllaceae; genus Nemophila; species Nemophila menziesii. The sequence goes on from JARWIR010000021.1 coordinate 11,030,802, forward strand.
GCAAATAACAAAGAGTATCGGGTCAAAATCAACAAAACTGAGAGTACTCATGCTAAACCCTAAAACCCAGAAACTGACGGTTCACATTCAATACAAAACTGAGAGTATTACACCAAATCTACAGAGTATTAAGCAAATAACAAAGAGTATCGGTTCAAAAACAACAAAACTAAGAGTACACATGCGAAACCCTAAAACACAGCTACGGACGGTTCACATTCATAGCAAAACAATGAGTATTACACCAAATCTACAGAGTATTAAGCAAATAACAAAGAGTATCAGTTCAAAAACAACAAAACTAAGAGTACACATCCGAAACCCTAAAACACAGATACGGACGAAAATAAAAAAACCCAGAAAAACTCAGAGTGCTCATAAATCGTTGCTAACCTTTGGTTTTTCCTCGGAATCGGTATCAGAATCACTGTTGTTCGCCATTTCCGTCAGATTTGTCGGAGTATTTCGATCGTCGCTTCAAAATAGGAGAGAGAAAATTGAGAGCGTTTTCTGGATAGAGAGAGAAACTGAGAGAGAGCGTGTGACGTAAATGGAAAGAAAAAGCTAATTCTAAGAGTATTTATACCATAAGGGTATTAAAGACAATTGTCAAAGTTGAGGTCTCTAAGGAGAACGAAAGTATAGAGTCTACTCTATAAAGAAAAAAAAGTGTCTCTAAGACCCTATATATAATTCACCCATAAATATATGTCTTGACAATTTTTCTTCACCATCTTTGACTAGAAAAACTATCATTAATATTGACTAGCCATTCTACGATAGTCACCAAAACCTTTTTGCCGATTTTTATTTGCAAGTTTTAGTTATTCTAGATTTGAATATAAAACGAGCAAGCGATAAACATGTATCTAACCATTTATTTTTCTTAATCACACCAATTGAATTTATCTTTATTCTCACATTTACTTTTAAGAAGATTACAAATCGTCGTATATTTATTAAGACAATATTTCCATAAAAATATATGACTTTTGATAGAAATATTACTTTTAAGATGGTCTTGCATTCCTTTGTATCCATATTCACACTGTTACTTGTATGGAACTTATTCATGTTATGAAATTTGTTGATATAATAATATCATATTTTTTAGAGTACACTAATTCTATTATATATACAACCAAAAACCATATGCTCTTGATCCAACTAATACAAGGTAAAAAAAATTATTTTCTCAATAACTTATCATATGTATGTTTGTGAAGATTATATAAATTCCAAATACCAGATTCCTTTTCCATAATTAGAGCCACACATTTAGGGTGTGATTGGTACGCTGTAATGAGATCAGTAACGTAATGACATTACTGATTTAGACATGATTACTGTGATTGGTACGTCGTAATCAACTCCGTAATGCCATTCCTTCCGTAATCACATTACGACAAAAATGATATTTTTCATTACATAGCTACTACCCATGAATGACTCATTACAATCGCAATCGTAATGGATATTTTCTTTTAACAAACTAAAATTATTTTATTAAACTTAATATATTGCACATTTATTATCATATCTTTTTTTTATTAAATCAAATATGTAAAAATTCATATTATAATTTTTAGAAACTAAAAAAAATTATATTATATTTACCACGTACATACATAAATCGTATATAATTACATAAAATCTTTATATTTCGGTGATATATTTCACCATAATATACTGAAAATTATAACCATTTTTTATTCTTTCTCACATAACCATAAATCATGAATCAACATTTATATCAAAATATTAACGTGAAATTAAAACTTAAATTAAATTATTAAAATTTTACTTCTCTATAACAATTAAACAAGTTACCTAACCAATAACTAACCAATTGAATTCTATATTACATCAATTATACTATTATCATACATTTTCAATAAAAGTTAAAATCGAAATGTATAAATCTAAGATTTATCGAACTATATATACAAATTATTTAAAAGTATTTTTTTTTTGGACGGGAATTATTTAATAGTATTAAAATTATTTATATTTCATATTTTATTTTATTTAAATTATCTATATTTTATAATAATAAAATTATTACTTTATATCTTAAATAAATTATTTACAATTTATTTAATTAAACTAGTATTAGCACAAGGTTGAAACCAACCAGGACATTACATCCTCATTCAGATAGCATACCAAGCACTGTATAATGATTACAAAGTTCATTACATTCCCAATCTTATTACATTACTGAACCCATTACATTCCTGCCTAAATCTATTACAACATACCAATCACTACCTTAAGATTACAATTTTGTGCATATTTGAAGTGTAAATACTTTGAGCGACGAAGTTAAAAAATATTTCAAATTTGAGGATAGTATGTTATTTATATAAATTTTTGTAGGATAATGTTTTTATAATAGCTAAAGGATTCACCTAAAATGTGATTGTCTCCACCAAATTAGGTAGTATCTAGTGAACATGTATTATTATGAATTAATTTGCGAACGACTTCTTCAGGTATTTTTTTAAGAAAAGAAGAAGTGTCATGGAAGTTCTCTCTCGTTGAAGACTTAAGCGATCATTGACAATAAATTTAAGGAAAATGAAGTGTGCTTATTATCTCACATGTGGAACCTTCTCTCGGTATTTATGGTTCGTCGCACATCTTTGGTGAGGATCCCACTAAAAGGTGCTATGGGCAAGGGTATGTTTTGATCTTTTTTCCTTTGTAATGTATTGTTTGGATTCAAATTATCAAAGAAAAAGAAATTATAGGAATATAAAAATATTAAAAAAAATGAAAAAAAAAGTAATAATCGTATTTGGATAGTAAAAATATTAAAAAAAGTAATTGATTAAAAAATCACTTGTTTGGATTCACATTATTAAAAGAAAGAAAATAATTATTTTACACAAAAATACTTATATACCTTTTTTGTGTTATATAAAAATATTATGTATTAAAATTATAAGGTTAATTGTGACATTTTAAAAAGTAATCATTTCCTTTCTTTTGAAATGACTCAAAAGTAGGAGGATTAAATAATTGATATTTTAAAGAGAAAGAAAAGATTATGGAATTCATTGAATTGTTTTCTTTTAATTAAAAATCGAAATAAAACAAAGAAAAAGAAAATTTATTCCTATTATTTCTTTTCCTTTTCTTTAAAAAACTGAATCCAAACAGTACATAATGCATTGTTTGGATTCAGATTATCAAAGGAAAGGAAATGATAGGAATATAAAGATATTAAAGGAATGGAAAGGAAAGTGATAACCGTGTTTGGATTATAAAAATTTTAATAAAGGAAAAGAAAGTAATTGATTAACGAATCACTTGTTTGGATTCACATTATTAAAGGAAAGGAAAGAATTATTTTACACAAAAATACCTTTATACCCTTTTGCGTGTTATGTAAAAATATTATATGTTAAAATTATAAGGTTAGTTGTGACATTTAAAAAATAATCATTTCCTTTCCTTTAGAATGACTCCAAAATGGAAGGATTAAATAATTGACATTTTAAAGGAAAAGAAAGGATTCTGCAATCCATTGAATTACTTTCCTTTAATTAAAAATCGAATTCAAACAAAGGAAAGGAAAATTTATTCCTACCATTTCCTTTCCTTTCTTTTTAAAAAATGAATCCAAACAATACATAAGTGACGGGTTGATTTAGTTCGACATGATTTCAGTCTTTACTTTATTTTGGTGTTGATAAATCATTGACAAGAATTTCGATTTTTGGGTTTTATTTTCCATTTATAAAAATCGTTGTTTAAGGTATCTTGATGTGTTATCAAAGGGTCTTAGTTCTATTTGTGATTCTGAAGGATATTTATAAGATTTCTCTCTCATTTCGTCATATTCTAGAATTACCCTTAACCTAGCGTTACCATCTAGTTTTTTTTTGTTCAAAACATAAATATATAGATAGAAATAGTATCGGTTACAAAGTTACCCTACCCCTATCGGGTCCATGTCAACACGAAAGATAGATGCTAACTGGGGAGGGGTACAGACATCCCAATCACCAAACAAGTTGCTTAAAAGCTGTTGTTAAGCAACCCAGTCAGCCACAAGATTTCTACTCCTAGGAATAAGAGTAAAAGAAGGACTCGAAAGTTCCACCAAAAAATAAATATTACAAACAATGTTCTTAATAGAATGATTAGAGAATAGAGATCCTGAAGAAAGGGGCTTCATGATTTACTCAGCATCATTCTCTATGATTAAGCTTCCAAAAGGATAATCTAAGGTCATCTCAGTTGCTTTAAGGATCCCTGTGGCTTCTGCTTCTAACACTGAATCTGTCTCAATATTCCAACTTTTACCTGTTACAAATTCACCATTAGAATTTCTTACTAAACATGCAATTGCTGAACCTTTATCCGAAAAGGCAACATCACAGTTTATTTTGAATTTATTAGGTGGTGGTTTTTTCCACTTCTCTTTAAATATTACATTATTATTAGGGTTGTTGTTATTGTTAGGAATTAGGGATTGAGTTGTGATATCCTCTCTATTCATTTTATCCATAAAGTTTATATCATTAGGGTTTGATATTTTAAAATACTCTTTCCATGATTCAATTGAGCTATTGATAGTTCTTATAGGGTCACAATTTTTACCATTGTAAATAAAATTGTTTCTATTCTTCCATATTTGCCATAGAGTGGTACAAATGAATTCAAGTACTCTATCTTTTTTATCAAAATTAGTAGTAATTTGTTGGACATGGTCCAAAATCCATTGATCTAGTCTATTTGTGCTATTATTATCTGATTTTATATTAAGGGGGTTAGAGAACCATACACATTTGGCCCAAGGGCATCTAAAGAGCATATGTTCAACTGCTTCAATATTATTGTTGCAAATTTTGCATAAGTTAGTATCACTACATTTTCTATTAAAAAGATTTTCTTCTGTTGGGAGGAGGTTTCTAATAGCTCTCCACATAAAATATCTAATTTTGGTAGGGGTCTCCATATGCCAAATTAGATTCCAAAGATCTTTGTCTCTAGTGATAGATATTGTTGGTAGGTTTTGATTCTTTACAATATCTTTTTGAATTTCTTCATTTTTTAAACTTATGGTAGGTTTCTTTAAAAGTATATATACCATTTTTGCAAAAATTAATGCAAAAAAGGTCTTCACACCCTATTTTAGGTATTATCATATTTTCAATCTTATCACTAACCTCTTTTCAGTAAAGATTCCTTACAATATTAGTATTCCATGATTTATCATCTTTCATTAGGTGTAAAACCTTTGTTACTGCATTATCTTTAGGTTTTATAATGCTGTTATTGTTATTAATCCAATTATGTTCATGTAAATTGATACTAGCTCCATTTCCTATTTTCCATTTAATATCTCTCTCATAGGTCCCTCTGCCTACAAGGATACTTCTCCTTCCCCAATATGGTGAGCTTCCTAATTTATTTTCTAAAAAGTCACAATTGTGGAAGTATTTTCCTTTTAGAAGTTTATAAAGTAAGGAATCTTTGTTATTAGCAATGTTCCAAGCTTGCTTGCCCAGAAGTGCTTTATTCATAAGGTGAAGGTCTCTAAAACCTAAACCCCCATCAAACTTGGATAAGGTTAATAGATCCCATTTGGCCCAATGAATTCTTTTTTTACCTTTGTCACCCCACCAAAATTGTGCAATGATAGAGTGTATTTGATTTATTATATTTTTTGGGAATATAAAGTTTGACATCATATAGTTGGGTAAGCTCTGAATGATGGCTTTGATGAGAATTTCTTTACCTTTTCAGACATGAATAAAGTTTTCCAGTTTTCCAATCTTTGTAAGATTTTATCTATTAAGAATTGAAGGTCTTTTGATTTTGATCTACTCCATTCAGTAGGTAGACCCAGATAATTACCCAGGCTATGAGTTTTTTTCATGTTCAGTCTCTTAGCCATTACATTTTGAAGATAAGTTGGTGTATTGGGGCTAAAGATAGCCCCACATTTATTAAGATTTAGACATAGACCTGTCCCATTTTTATAAATGTTCATGATTTCCATAAAGGTCTGTATTTCAATATTCTCAGCATTGAGAAAAAATAGGCTATCATCAGCAAATAGGAGATAGGTTATTTCAGGACATTTGTTACCAATTTTGATACCTTGTATTAATTGTTTTTCTTTTTTGTCCCTAACAAGGTCATTTAGGGTTTGAGAAATAAGGAAAAAGATCAAGGGAGATAGGGGGTCTCCTTGTCTTATGCCTCTAGTTGGTTTTTGTAGTTGGTGAATCTCACCATTGATCATAACAGTGTATGTCACAGAGGTAATACATAACATAATTTTCCTTATCCAATTTTTGTTGAATCCCATTTTAATAGCCATCATATATTTTTAGTTGTTTTCCTTCTTTTGATATGAGTGATGAGTTCATGAGCTATCATTGTATTTTCTTGAATAAGTCTATTTGGCATAAATGCACTTTGATTTTCCCCTACCAGAGAATTCATGTGGGGTTGCAATCTATTAACTAGAATTCTTGCTATAATTTTATAAATAAAATTTGAGCAGCTGATGGGTCTATAATGTTTAATATTAGTAGGTTTACTAATTTTTGGGATAAGGGTGATAATAGTTTGATTAATATCATTTAACTCCCCTTGATTGTTCCAGAAATTATTTATAACTCTCATGATATCAATCTTAATAATTTCCCAATAGTGCCTAAAGAAATTTCCATTATATCCATCTGGTCTTGGTGACTTATTAGGACCCAATTCCCAAGTGGCTTTCTTGACTTCTTCTTCATTTATGGGTTTATTAAGGTTATCAGCTATTTTTTATCCAATTTAGATGATATGATCTCAATAGTGTTATTGTAGTCCCTAGGGCCTACAGAGGTGAAGATATTATTAAAATAACTAGTAATTTCATTGTTGATTTCATTTTTATTATCTAGCCAATCTCCATTATCATTGGTGATATTTGTGATCTTATTGATGCTTCTTCTTTCTTTAGTGCAAGCATGATAATATTTAGTGTTTTTTTTCATTTTTTTCTAGCCAAAGATTTCTAGATCTAGTTTTCCAAAAGGCTTCTTCTCTTTTCCAAGTTTCTTCCAACTCTTTAATAGTTGAATTATACTCATCCCAATTGAAATTAGGGATGTTAGAATTAGAAATAAATTCTAATTTTTTGATAAGTTTATCAATTTGGATTTTATTATTGCCAAAAAATTTCTATTCCAATCTCTTATTGCAAGGCTACATTTTTTGAATTTGTAGTTAATGACACTATTAGGGTTACCCCTAAGGGTTTTGAAGTCATTCCAGACTTTTTTGATAATGTTGAGACAATCAGTGTCAGTTGTCCAGAAATTTTCAAAATAGAATCTTCTTTTTTTATTGTTACTATTCTTATCATGATGTAGTACAAGGGGGCAGTGGTCAGAGTCAATAGCAGGAATGATAGCTGTCCAAGCATTAGGAAAGAAATTATCCCAAATGGTATTATGAAGGGTTCTATCAAGAATAGCCTTAATAATTTTATTATTATATCTTTTATTGGTCCAGGTGAACTTACAACCATAAGAAGTTGTTTCTTCCAATTTGTGGTAATTTATAAAGTTGTTAAAAAATTTAATGGATTTTTTAAGGCAAACATTTCCTCCTAATTTCTCTTTAATAAATCTAATGCAATTAAAGTCCCCTAAAATAGACCAATTAAAATTTTGGGGGTTAAGATTATTTAAAAAATTATGAGATAATTCTTTTTTATTATCATAAGGGCTCAAGTACACATAGGTATAAAATATTGGGGTGTTATTAACATTATATAAAGAAGTGTGGATAAAAAATTCATTATTTTTTAATATTTTCATTTTCAGCCCCTTCTTTACGAACAAAGCTAACCCCCCTTTAATCCCTAAAGGTTCAACGGTATGAAGAAGCAACATATCAAGATTAATAGCGAGATTATTAAGGGTTTTTATACCATTTTTAGTTTCAGATAAGAATAGTACCTCTGGTCTGTGTTTGGAGCAGAGGTCACGCGCCGCCTGGACCGTCAGTGGGTTGCCAATTCCCTGACAATTCCAGGCGATTTGGATCATTGATGAGGATGGAATTGATCGGGCTCAACTCCAGAGGTATTACCATCTTCAATTTCAAGCAATTATGATTCATTCTCCATTTTTTCTTCACGGTGAATTTCTTCATCTTCATAGTTTAGAGTAGGTAAGGTTTCAATTTTGTATTTGAATTGATCAAAAAAAAATTACCCGCTTTCTTAACCACTTCCATATTCTCTTTCTCTTTTCGGTTTAAACTTTTTTCATTCGAAAGTTTTTGCTTATTCTTCGGATTTTTTCTTTTCTCCCAGATTGCTTTGTACCTCATTTTATCGGATTGAGAAGCTTGATCTTCAATTCGGAAATTCCGAGCCATAGACATATGAAATGACCAGATATCTTGATTGATTCTTTCCTTAATTCGTTTAGAATAGTGAAGTTTTGCAGAATCAAATAGATAGGTGAATTTTTCCATACTATATTGAAATAGTCCTGTGATATCTATTCCTTTATCCAAATTAATGGTTTGAATTGTGTTTTCTGCAGGTAATTCTTGTTCTGGATGGGTGGTGCAACTCTGTAATTCTTGGGGTTGTACTTCAGTGGTTATATGGTTGTTTTGTGTGATAATTGGGGTACATAAAAAGGAGGATTTATTTGGTGTTGGTGTAAAGGGTGATGAGGGTAGTGAAGAAAGAGTGGGTGAGATGGTGTTCTGAGTTTTGGAGTTACTGTCTTGTTGTGGATGAATTATGGGATTTGACTTTGTAGGTGTTTGTGTGCATCAAGTTTTACTTTTTAATTGCATGGGATCACATTTGGCATTATTACTTGTGTTTTCTCATCTCTAGCAAATCTTATCCAACACACATTTATAATTTTATATAGGCCTAGATTCTTTATTTGGGTAAATGTATATTTCATTAATGCTTTTTCATTGGTGCATGATCTTTTTTTTTAGTCATTTTAAACTAAATTTTACCTACTTTTTAGGTTCCTTAATATGTGTGAAAAACTCTAAAAAGTCAATTATTATGGAATGGAGGTAGTATATGCATTACTTCTCTTTTTCGTGAATCTCAAGATTATAGAGTTTATCTTTATCACGTGATCAGTAAAGTCGATATATCTTTGTTGGTTGATGTAGGGTGTTTGTTTCTTGAGATACTCCCTCCATTCCTTAATAATTGACTCTTTAGATCTTTTCACACATATTAAGAAATCTAAAAAGTATGAAAAAATTAGTTTAATATGACTAAAATATCCCTACTTTTAAGAAAGAGAAAATTGAAAGATTTTAAGAATAAGGGTAAAAGTGGAAAGAGGTCATTTAATTTGTATTGAAACTTGAAATGTGACATATATTATGGAATAAATTATATTGGATAAAGAGTCAATTATTAAGGAAGGGTATTAAGGAAGGGAGAGAGTAGCTCATTTTCTCATATTGGAGATATCCTCTCCTAGGGCTCTACTCATTTTGGTACGCTAGTTGTGGGTATATATTTATTGGAGGGAATTTATTTAGGGTAAAAGAGGTTTAGAGGCCCAACATAACATCTATGTTATAAAGAAAGGCCTCATTTGAAACCCAACCAATTCAATTGGGATCCAACTAAAAGAACCCAATATAAACCCACCCCTCCCCCATTGTTCTCTCTCTCGCGCACCAAAACCGCACCACACCAGAATCACCCCCTTCACTGTGAGCTCTCCACCACCGTCGAAAAACCAGATCCACCACCACCTCATCCCGTCTGCTTGTCTTCTCTCCGAGCCCACCACCTTGAACAACCAGATCCACCACCACCATCTTCCCATCTGCTTGTCTTCTCTCCGAGCCACCACCTCCAACAACACGTCGCCATCACCACCACGAAGAACAACCAGTCCCCGAGCCACCACCACTACGAAGAACAAAGCCATCGCCATCATCGAACCAGATCGAGGACCACCAGAGCCACCACGACGAACCGCTGTTGCTGCTGCTGCGATTTCGAGGCCACCACGATGGAGACTGCACCAGCGCACCACGTTCGAGGCCACCACCACCACCGCGTTCGAGACACACCACCACGCCGTTCGAGCCCACCACCACCACCGCGTTCGAGACCCACCACCGCGTTCGAGACCCACCACCGCGTTCGAGGCCACCACCACGTTCGAGGTCCCACCACACCACCGCGTTCACTGGCGACGTCTCCTACCTCCGTCGAGACTCAGATCCACCGCCAAACCCCACCAGCAACACCCCTCCACAACCTCCAAACCCCACCAGCAACACCCCACCACAGCACCACCCAACCCCATCAACAACACCCCCAAAACACCCATCGCATCTATTCCAAAACCCACCAAAACTGCTCTAAGATCTGTTTGTCTCCTTGAATTTTGTTTTTTAATTTTTTTTACAGGTTGCAGATTAATATATTTAGGGGGTATAAACCCCCTATTTTGCTATTTGAGGGGGTAATCATTTAAATAAAGGGGTAAAACATGAATATTAGGGGGTAAAAATGAAATTTTAGGGGGTATTGTGGTATTTTAGTGGGTAATCAAATACTTTGGGGTGCAAACTGAAAAATTAGGGGGTATATCCCCCTGTTTTGGACTACCCTTAATACTTGGACAATATGGACTTTGAACAATATGGACGTAACTTAAAAAACGGGGGGCGTGGACCCCCCAAAAATTAAAGCTCGAGAAAATCTAACTCGTAAAAAATAAAATAGGGGGATCTAACCCCCAAAAAATTCAAAAAAACAGCGGGTGCGAACCCCCTAAAACGTGACCCTAACCCGCCAAAAAATCTAGTTAGACCCTTAAAAAACATAAAAAGAAACTGGGCCCTTAAAATTCTCTTTTTTGAATTTTAGGCCTAAATATGTATTTTTTTTTTTTTTTTTTTTTTTTTTTTTAGACATCGAGGCCTAAATATGTATATTCCTCATTTATTTAATCACATGGGAAGATGGCCATGTAGGTTTAGAGACTACATATTAATAAAAGAGACTCTCGCCACAGGAATCAAAATATCGAACTTTACAAGCTCCTGATTCAACTATATGATTTTTTTCTATTTCATCTCGTGGTTGGATATCTGGAGTGTCCATAAAAGGTATGAAAACTGGAAATGAGATACGCTTGTTGGAGCTGTCAGGGGGTGGGGGCTTGCTGTCTAATAATAGTCTAGCTAACTTTATTACTTTTTTAGTCTGAATGTTTTGTATATTTTTTAATCTAAGTCAAAAGATACTAGTTTCTTTGTAATCATTAGGCCGTTAGGTCACTTTGATAAGTGAATTGTTATGGCTCCACTGAGAGTTCAGAGTCTCTCTTGGAATTATTTTTGGTTTTGAAGGAGTATATGGTTGTCTGTCATATATTCATGTAGTTTTTTCTTAGTTTGCCATTTTAATGATCTTATTAATCGTATTTTTTGGTATATGATGTTTGTTCACGCTCCAAACAAAACTGAGGAGTGTAATTGAACTTAGATGACATATCAATATGGAAATGCAACCATCTCAATATTCCTTAGGTTATCGTTGGCGACTTCAATAACATTTCTACCTATTGAGTAAAAAATACTAAGAACTCCCATATTATTGCTTTTAATGAGTTTATTACGAATAATGTCCTTATTGAGCTTCCACGGAAAAGGTGTTTAGATACCTGGTATAATTTTAGTGATGCAAATTCACATGTCAAAAAAATACTAGATCGAGTTATTTCTAATCAACTTTGGCTCAATATGTTCCCCGGTGTTCTATTTTCGTTCCTACTAGTGGTCGACTCTGATCACTCTCCACTTCTTATTTATTGTAAGCCATATTTTCTAGTGCTTCTTAGATATTTCATCTTGAACATTTCTAGGTGGATTAACCAACATGTATGGGTGATTTTAAATTCTCTTGGGCTTATTTTTTGTCTAGGTTGGACAGTCTGGGGGTATGCTATGAAAAACTAAGTAATCAGTAATTCATTTTCCGTATGGAGTAACAAAACCTCTAAGAACTGTTCCCCTTTTATTGAAGGCATCCAATCAAGACTCACACTCTTTCAATACATGGAAGCCTCTTGCGAGGTCCTAGAAGAAATGAAAGCTATTTCTCTTTCTCTTAAAAGAATATGTACTCGATAAGAATCTTATATGAGGACGAGCGAGAAATAGATTGGTCATTGATATCTCCTCATTTGTGATAATATAATATACTTCAGAGACATCATTTTAGGCTTATTTATTAGTTTATAGGTTGAATTGAGCTTATTTTAGTGCACTTTCCTATTTTGGGTCTTGATTTAGTAACATAATATTTTTAGAGCATATTGGGTTTAATTGTTTATTTAGTGTGAAGCTTTAAAGATAATTATGGAGATTAATTAGAGTCCAAGTCAAAGACTACAAGATATGGAAAGAGATATGCATGGTAATTGGAGATAGAAGGAAACAGAGTTCAATTAGGAAAAGGAAAAGCTGCCTAAATCTGAGATTCTGCAGCACACGCCTAAAGAAGTGGTAATTATTCCTACAAGGAAGTCGATTTTGGAAGATTCCTTTCATAGAGACATACATAATTCTGTGACGATTCTTTTGGTATATTATGGAGCTCAAACCGACCAATAACGAAGAAGATATGCCCAAAACGGTCCAGCAGTGTTTATCTTTATTTCCTTACGAATTTGAGTTGGGCTTGGAGTCTATTACTTGGCCTTTCCTCCAAGAAACGAATTAGGTCAACCTATACACTATAAATACAACCTCTTAACACTCTTAAATCATCCTTGGCCAGACCTTAAGGCCAAGAGGAAGCTGCAACACAAGAGAAGAAGTCTGGAAGGAGCAAACACCATATGTTTTCTTCAACCTTTAATTCTGTAATTCTTTTCTTTTATTTTCTTAGTATGAATTAATTCTATTTAGCTTGAGTTTTAGCATATATGTATGAACCCTAGTTTTGGTTGACATCATCTAATTTGATTGGATTTATGTTTTGATTTCTCTGTTTATGTGTTGGATTTATATTATGTGTTCTTTATGGTTGCAAACATATAGGATTATCATCATAATAGTTAGATAACCGGTATACTTGACTATGGAATTAGCACATAACGTCTAGAATAAGGTTTGATCTGACAACCCAGCCTAACTAGACAGTCAATGGGTTAGTGTATTTCTATTTTATCAATTGCAGGAACAATTTGCTTAGGTTCTTATTGACACAGGTAAACCCTATTTGAAATTACCTAGCGCAATTGAAATCAAACTATTGAAATACTACATGATTCATACCTTACATGTTTAGAACGGCAAAACTAGTGGAGATTACATGCTAATTACTCAAGCTAAACTCTCGTACTATCTTATTTTCCTTTCTTTTATTTATTTTCTGTCTTTTAATTTATTAGTTTAATTTTCTTTTATCAAAATCCAAATAAAAATCTATCTTTCTTTCTTTCTACTTGCGTATTATTATCTCTAGCTCTTATATTTGCACTTGAATATTTGCATAAGTTCTTCTTAACCTTCGTAGTCCCTGAGGAACGAATTCTACTTGTTCATTAAAACTTGCATACGATCTGTATACTTGCAGAACCGTGCTCAGCTTAGGGTGTTTATTTGCACTTATTTTATATATCTTTTTATCACACCTTAGTCGACACCAGTCATTGAAGGTGATTTAGTTACACTCTATTATCACGCCTCATGTCCCAATAGAAAAACCACAACAATATTACTCTTATTCTTGGAAAAAATAAGGAATGTATTATAATCCAAACCATATTAAAGATACTTTAATTACTCAATTTAAAAATATGTACAATGGGAATCTTGGTACATAAGTACTGGAAGCTACATATCACATTCCGTGTAAGATCACCTATAATATGAACCTTGATCTTATGAGAGAGCCAACGATGGAAGAAGTCCGAGGTTTTTTTTCCCTACGGGGTAGAAAATATATGCGTTCAGAGGGTCTCCCGGGACTATTTTACCAGAAATATTGAGAAATTATAAAATTTGACGTGATGGATATGGTTTGTGCAATTTTTAAGGGAAGCTCTGCGAACTTTGATTACAAGATTATTTCGTCTATTTTGGCTGAAAGGTTGAAACCTAATATGGAGGATCTCATCTCGCGTACCCTATGTGTTTTAATCAAGGTTAGGGATATCTAAGATAACATTATTTCGGCTCATGATATTTCATTCTTCTTTAGAAGGAACATATACTATAATAAACATTATGCTACGGATAAGATGGACATGGACAAATCTTATAAACATGTTTGGCGGGATTTATTGGAGATGGTTCTAATAAGGATTGGATTCCATTCTACATGGAATGGGTGGATAATAAGATATCTATCTAGGATACATTATCAAAGTGTCAATAATGATGAAGTGGTTGGTAATATTAAGCTGACTAATATGATTAGACAAGAAGACCCTCACTCTGTAGTCATTATGTCTACGCACAGAAAATTTTGTGAGCCTCATCAATTTCAAAATCAGAGAAGGAAACATAAATGGTATCAAACTGGATAGGGATTGTCCTTCACTCTTGCACACTGACTTCGCAGATGACTCTCTATTTCTTGTAAAATTTACCAACTTGGAAATTATAGATTTTTAATGGATCATCCGGCTCTATTGCAAAGGATCTATACAAATAGATAACCTTCATAAATCAAACATATATTTTAGTATAGATACTGCTTTCTCACCTTGCTAATAAAAATGTTAATTCACTTGGGAATCAATTGGAAGATTCTATCAGGAAGTACCTTGGTAGCCGGATGAATTATACAACGTCCAAGATCATCACTCTTCAGTGGGTCAAGGATAGTTGAAAAGGCTAATGGATGGAAAGAATAATTTTGTCTGTAAGAGGAAAGGAAGTTTTAATCAAGACTGTCTTTTAGTCCATACCCAAATACACTATGTCCATCCTCTTTTCTCCTGAAAACCTTATACAAGAAGCTTTTAGTGTGGTGTTAAAATATTGGTGGGGGTCTATAAACAAAAGCCACAAACACTAGAAGGTGTATGACAAAAATTTAATTTCTAAAGAAAAGGGGACACTTGGATTTCGCAACTTTAGAAACATGAATTTAGCTTTACTTTCAACCAAAACCTTGCAATTGTTACATAACATGGATTCGTTGGTGTAAAAAATACTAAGATATGTTTATTTCCTTCAATTTTTTATTTGGAATGCACTACCAAATATGTAAAATTATTGGCTTGGATGAGCATTTTTGCGAGGTAGGATGTGTTAAAAAATGATGCATTATGCAAATTGCTAACGGGTCCTCTACAGATATATGTGATGCAAATTAAATCCATCATACATTCCCATCTCAAAGCCCTCTCATTTATCTGTATAATTGTTAGGTACCTTATTCATAAAGATGGGTGTAGATGGAATACTATACTTATTCATAACACTTTCTATCAATAAACAACAAAGTGTTTATTTAGGTTTCATGCAACCCATGAAGAGGACAAACTGATCTACCCCTATGCTAAAAATTAAGTTTCCCGACTAAACAAGGTATGATGCTATTATTCATTGAAATTATACTACAAATACTTAAGCGTCTTCTTTGGGTAGTTCTAGAGACCCTAAAGTTTGGAATACACTATGGAATTTGAAGGCTCAAACAAAAGTTAGAGCATTCATATGGAAGTATTGTCATGCGGATATTCCATGTGTCGTAGCTCTTTTTAAGAGGAAGTGCGTTGCTACAACTAAATGCATCTATTCAAATGACCCCATGGAAATTGTAGAACATATATTTCCCTTTCCCCAGTAGTATGAAAGTATGGAATGGTATGAATATCGGACATGCTCGGTTTATTGAGGGTGATGGAAATTTTGAGTCCAACATTATGCACATCATCAGGGGAGGATCTAGTGAAGGATCTAGCATAAAATCTTTAAGATATTTGTATTCATCACAATCTAGAATATCTAGATAACCTAAATGAAATGTCTTTTGAGTAACGAAATAGAATATCTAGATAACTTTTCTTGGTTCTCCTCGCACTTTGATCTTCCTCAACTACCCATGTTTTTTTTCTTCGAATCTCGGCGATATGAATCACCCACAACTCAATTATCAAACACCTTGGATGATTACTTTGCAGGCCCCAATCTTCCAAACTTCAAAAGCTCTTGAATGATTTCACGTCTCTTGATGTTTTTGATGATTGATTTGGTGTTTTAGGAATTGGGTAATGAATATATTTTGGTGTTGTGGAAGATTTGATGTTGTTTTGCTGTGTTGGTGAAGGTTCAATGGAGTTTTAGACTGATATATTTGTATTGGTGAAGGTGGGGGAGGTTTGGATTAGGTCTTGTAAGGTTAAAATCCACGAAGAAGACAATTTACGCTCTTGAATCGACATAGTGCGGTGCACCGCGGGGATGGTGCGGTGTACCGTAGATGATGTCACGCTCTCCTGCCCCGTGTCACAGTATTGCGCATCTGACGACAAGGTTTTTGACAAGTGTCCTCTTGGCAATGGACCTGATTTGTCAAACTGTGGTGACGGTTCTTGATGGTGGTCCTTTGTGTGTTCTAAAATAAATGAAAATAATAATCGAACCACAACCGCAAGTGTACGGTTGTCCCAAGTAATATAGATGATAATACAGATTCGTTCCAAGGACGGGATGGTTGACTACAATGCTTATCTATTAATGATTGATGCACTTATGAAAGAAAATAAAGATAATATGTTTGTTCGGTTTTGTATTAATGCTAAGTAAATGAAAGACAATTATTAAAATGCAAGTAAAAGCTAAGACGCAAATAAAATGATGTAAAACGCAATATGAGAAGTAGTACTTGAGAACGCAAGGATCCTCCCAATCCTATTTCCTAACTTATGTTGTTTAAGGGCTAAATTGGTAAATTACAATGGTCGGGATTCTAAATTCCTTATACCCCCGTCAGGGTGGACTATAAGGCGGTCCTAGGGTGTCACTAGTCCCGTCAGGGTAAATATGATCCACCTTTGGATGTTTAAGTTTTATTACCTCATTGGCCCTAGAATTAACTAAGTTCGTCAGAATCAATAGTTTCTATCCTAGATTGAATAAATGGTTCTGTATTTAAACCCTCCGTCAGGATGATCCAATTGCCACTAATTGGAATAGCCTAAATACTAACACCTGTTCCTAGTTCATGACGCTAAAAACAGTAAATAATCTCAATTTATTGAAAAGAGTAAAAGCCCTAATTTAGTTTAATTTAACATAAACCCAAATTCAACATTCGTTATTCAATAAAATTGGGATTCACCCATTGTTTGTTCTCAAGCACTATGAATTGTTTAGCTCATATTAAAACGAAATACTAAATTAAAAGTAAAGGAATTCATAATTGATTACAAATAAAAGATAAAAGAAACCTAATTTCCGGAATTGAAATGACTGAGAACGGAGCTATAGACCCACTCCAGCTCTAGCAGCTTCTTCTTCCTTCCTTCTGTTGCTTCTCTCTGATGTTTTTAATTGTAAAGAATGAATTCTGTGAAAAATAGAAGTCCATACCTCCTTTTATAAGCATAAAAACGGATTAGGGCTTGGACCAGAAAATAAAATACTAATTAAATGTCCAAGCCCAATTTCTAAGCCCAAAATCCCGTAACTGCTGATACACCTTCACTAAAACGACTTTTCTTGATGCGTTATGACTCCGATTGACCTCATTCCAGTTGCTAAAGTTCCGTATCTCGATAAGGAATGTTTTCTCTTCAAAGGTCAGCGGCTAAATCATTGCTTAAGCACCTCGAAATCAGCAATCTATGGCCTGGAAAATGGATTTTCAGCTCTAAAAATAATATCTTCGGGATTTATCTTCAAGTCTTGACTCTAATTCACGATCTTTGACTTTCTCCTCGGATTCCTCTCCTAGCTAACATCTAAAAACCTGTAAACTTTACACTAAAAATACCAATATTACGCGCAAAACTTTAATAATTCAAAAATGCTAGAAATAAAAAGGAAATTCCGGATTATTGCATATTTAGTCCAAAAGTCTATTAAATTAATTAAATAAACACCAAAAATGATGTCTCCTAAGGGTCGAAAATAAGAACAATTAGGGAGACATCAAGACCCCCAACTCAAACCTTTGTCGTCCCGACAAAGTAAAACAAAACAAAGGGGTATAAGTAAGCGTATAAACAAGTAGAAGCTAACAAATAAACCCTAAAGCAATTCTTAAAATTAATCTCATATAGCAAACTCTAGAAACTAATATACACATACATCTAAAATGCAACATCAAACATAAATAATCTCAATCATAAAATTAAAGTTGCAATACTTGAATGTTACACTTGTACTCATCTCTGTATGATGGCTATAGGGTGGTCATTAATCCTAACTCGCTTTGAACGCTCCACCTAGTATATTCCCTATCAACAGAATCATAAATTCACTATGCACTTAGGAATCACGAGGTCTTTACGGTTATAATATTGGCTTAAGGACGGGTGTTGATGTATATTTGGTAAATTTGAAGTGAGCTTTTGGCTCTCTCCTCACTTACCATCAACAGTGTCCTCGAGCTTGAGTTAACGCTCAAAAAGATGTTCTCACTCACCCATATACGCAACAATTTAGCTTCCCATGTCTACCCACTATAAACAAGATGATTTTCAGAAAAATTCCACTTTGCCGGATGTTTTATTCAATCATATTTTTCTTTTTATTTTCTTTTCTCTTTTTCTCTTTTTTTTTGTACAGAAGCAAACCGGGTTCCCGGTTTTGACGAAACCGGGTTCCCGGTTCCTACTGTATGGATTTTTTTTCATTTTTTTTTCATTTTTTTCTTTCTTTTTCACTTTTTTCTCATTTCCGGCAAAGGGTTACAATTATAAATCATCTGCAATTGTGCTACAATACAAAGCACATCAATCCCAACCCATAAAATTCCCCATATGTGGTCCCACCACCCCAAACTCAAGCTCGAGACATGTCTCAGGATTGTGATTCAAGTGCGGGTCATATGGTCATGCCTAATAATCTAAGGGATAATGGCTTATATCGTGGCTACAAAGAAAAGGCTAAGGCTCAAAGTGGGCTAAGACGGATAATAATTAATACAAGGGAGAGAAGGCTAAAAAGGCACAAATGGCTAACAAAGAACTGCCCCTATCATTTTCCTAAGTACATAGCTTGTCTTTAGTTCATATCTAGGTGGGTTCTCTACTAATTAGGATTTCACGTTCTACACACCAAACATATTCCTTAAGTACAAGCTTACTTCATTTGCATTGTTCATTAATTTTTCCTATTAATTACCTATGTTTGCATGCAATTCTAAATGCGTTTTATATCAATCCCTAAAGTCCACTATTTGCTATCATTGATTCATCAAAAGTATGCTTAGAGGGACATTTAAAATCTTCTACAGTCAAACGCAACTCCGAAAATTATTTTATTGAAAACAGATAACACATAAAAACTGGGATGAGGCAACGAACCCCACCCCAAACTCAAAAATGAGTCGTGTCCCCACGACTCGAAAAGACTCAAAGCAATAAAATAATTTACACTAAATGAGAAGGGATAGAAAACGTATCTTAACCAGCGCGTGGCTGGTTTTCGGTGTTGCGTCCATGAACTTTATCTTGCGTCTAGACATCGTAAGTTGTGTTATGAACAAATAAAGTGCAACTTATTTGTAACGTTTCCCAAAATATCAATCATCGCATCCCGATTCTCTTTCAACACCTTGATTTGTGATTCCAACTCATCATCGGATCATTTTCTTCCTCACTTTCAGGTTCCTCAATTACTTCTCTCTTCTTAGGATTAGCTTTAATTTTTTAACCTCTTCAGTCTTGTGTTTGTAACGCGAATTAGGAATCTCAATAGCTTGTTCTTGAACAGTACCAAAAGTGTTTATGTTTCTTGGAGAATTCCTTCGATAAGTACACATGAAAACGATTCTGATAAGCATCTCTTTCCACCCCAAACTCAAAACTTCAAATAGTGAGAAGCTAAGGCTTAGAACTTTGATGTTTTGAGGCTTAAGACTTGAAGATTATGGTGGAATATGAGATGGGTAAAGGCTAATTGATGTGTGGGAAGAGGGAATTGGATTAAATTGAAGTTTGGATGAAAAACAATCGGAGGAAAGTGGGAAATTTATCGTATTTTGGATGGGAGATGAGTTGATTGCATGTTTTTGTGGTGAAAGAGGGTAAGATTTGAGGATTGTGTGGTTGTAGTTGATGATGCTAAGGAAATTCTGGGTTTTGGGAGTGTTTTTGGAGGCTGGGTTGAAGAAAGAGGTAAAAATCTAGGGCTAAAAAGCTGAAAATTGACCAGTCACAGATGAAACCGGGTACCCGCATTTGCAAATGCGGGGCCCAGGTTTCGCGTCGCTGTGTCGACGCGAAAAAATAATTTTTTTTTTGGGCGTCTGATGCAATAAATGACGCAATATTTTTTTTTTATTTTAATATACCTCAAAACGCGGGGTCAGAGAAATGCCCTTCGAAACCGGGTTCCTGCATTTGCAAATGCGGGTACCCGGTTTTTCGTCGATGGCGCGAGCCAAGACGCACCAAAACGCGACCTCCCAAAACGCGGGGTCAGAGAAATTGGAAAAGTACAGCTCCGAAACCGGGTACCCGCATTTGCAAATGCGGGGACCCGGTTTGCGTCGATGGCGCGAATCAAAACGCAGCAAAACGCAGTGGTGACGCAGCAAAACGCGGGACCCAAGACGCTGGGTCAGAAAGTTAGAATTTTTAGCTTTCGAAACTGGGTACCCGCATTTGTGAATGCGGGTACCCGGTTTTGCCCCTGGAACACCACAAATTTTTCTCCTATTTTCGCCCTTTCGACCCCAAACTCATGACCTTTTTATCCCTGAAATCATCAAAAACAACTACCCTTCCTCATTTCTTAATAATAAACACTAGAATTACGAAAATCAAACTATTCTAAATTGCAAAAATTTAAAAACTCAGATAATATACAAAGAATTGGCTTTTGTTTAACGTCGTTAAGCTCAACGGGTTACCTCATTCATTAGTCATTGATATAACCTCCCCAGCAGTGAGTGAGGTTGTCAATATTTGCAATTCGAAATTTGCATCCCTTAGCTTTTATGCCTACTAGTTTGTCTGAGATAACTTTCGCGACCATGAATGGTCCTAGCCAAGAACTTTTTGATTCACGTACCTTTGGATGGGGGTTCGGTTTCTTCATAGCTACTTCTTCACCTACCTTGAACCCCTTTTTCTTTCTTTCTTTCTTAGGTTCCTTCGGAACCTTCGTGGCACGTGCTTTCTCTTTCTTCTTTGCATGATTGAGTTGTGGATTTTTAGGGTATGGATGAGCTTTAATTGGTGGTTTCTTTTGTAGCTCTTTCTCCTCCACCCCTAAAGTGTCCACAACACTAATTTGCTCTGTTCTTACCGGTTCCATTACATCTACACGAAAACATTCTTCCTTGGAATCCGGAAACTTCATAGGTCTAAACACATTAAACTTCATCTCCTCGTCTTGGATTCTCATAATCATTTCGCCGTTCTCTACATCAATCAAGGTACGCCCCGTGGCTAGGAATGGTCTTCCCAAAATAATAGGGATATTCCTATCCGCGTCGTAATCAAGTATAATGAAATCAGCGGGAAAAATTAACGTACCTGCCTTAACGAGGACATCTTCGATTCGGCCTTCCGGGTGTGCAAGAGATCGATCCGCCATTTGCAAGACCATAGAAGTGGGTCTTGCTTCGATATTAAGTTTATCAAAGATTGATTTGGGCATAAGATTTATGCTTGCACCCAAATCGCATAGTGCCTTACCTTTCCATTCTTCTCCAATCGATATCGGAATTGTGAAACTCCCAGGATCAACTAACTTTGGATGTAGCTTACTTTGACAAATGGCACTACATTCTTCAGGAAGACCAATCATCTCATTATCACAATATGGCCTTTTGTTAGTGAGGGCTTTCTTCAGAAACTTAGCATACTTGGGTACATCTCGAATAGCTTCTAGCAACGGAATATTTATGCTAAGACCTCTTATTTTGTTGAAGAATTTTTGGTAATCAGCCATATCACCCTTCTTTTGAACTCGCGATGGAAATGGTGGAGGGGGACGGTTTATTATAGTATCATCTTTCTTTTTCGGAACCTCAATATGCCTCTCCAATTCTTCTACTTCAACTTCTTTATCTTCATCCACCACAACCTTTTCTTTTCTAACTTCTTTTTCTTTCATAACCGGAAAAGGAGGTGGGGGAAGGTTCTTACCACTTCTGAGAGTAATAGCTTTACAATCTTCGATTTGGATTGGATTCTCAGTATCGCTAGGGAGTTGCCCTTGTGGACGTTGATTTAGCTGTTTATTTATTTGACTTAGCTGATTCTGGAACAACTTCATATTTGCTTCGGCTGCATTTTGACGTTCCATAGCTTGTGTTTGAAGAGCAATTAAACTTTCAACTGTTTTCTAAAGGGTAACTAGTCCTTCTTGTGGATGGGCAGGTAAGGCTTTTTGGTTCAAATTTTCATCATAAGTATTCTGAGGAGCTTGTCTTTGTACATAATTGCCTTGATTTTGTCCTCCTTGATAATTGTTGTGTGGTCTTGGATTATAGTTGTTACCTTGGGGATGCGGCTGATACGCATATGTAGGATTGGCTGCCCCATTAGGATTTGAGTATTGAAACCCAGGATGGTTTCTGTTAGGCTGATATCCATTACCACTTGAATTGAAGTTACCTCTATTGGACATAAACATCACAGACTCTTGGTTATTCAGACAACTTTCCTCATCATGATCATCTACCCTACAAATCGAACACATATAAACCTCTTGTGCAGCATGCACAGCTACCTTCTTACCCGAAAATCCTTCTTTTACAGCTAAAGTGAGCTGCTTCAATTGTTGCTCTATAGTATTCTGAATCTAATTCTCAAACGTAGCAAATTTTTCTTCCATGTCAACACTATTCACTCCTTTAACCGGTGTTCTTACTGAATTCCACCCAACTTCATTCTTAATTGTTCGTTCTAAAATAATTTTAGCATGAGCGGGTTGAACTTGAAGAAAACCTGCACCATATAACGTATCAAATTTCTCTCTCGAAGTCCCATCAAGGCCTCTATAAAAGATTTTTAGCTGTTGTTGTTCTGAAAAGCCATGAGTGGGAACTCTACGTAAACACATCTGGAATCTTGTCCAACTCCTACCCACAGTTTCATCATATTCTTGACGGAAATGCATCAATTCTAATTCAGCATCTAATCTCATGTTACTTGGGTAATACCTGTCAAAGAAAGCAATCTCTAATTGGTCCCAGTTGGTAATCTTTGTAGGATCTTGTGTATCGTGCCATTCACTCGCTCCATCAATAACAAAAAAATTAAACGCAGCGAAATACATCTTTTCTCTTGAAACTCCTTGTGTGATATAAGAATCACATATCTGTTTGAATTTCTGTACTGCTCTAAGAGGATCTTCTGATGGTCTTCCACGAAAATTCCCAAAGTTTTGGAATTGAGCTAACATACCCGAATCTAGACGAAACTTCGGGACATCTATATTTGGAGCACCTACTCCTATAGCAGGAGCACGGAATGGAACTTCTGGTGGACCATTAGTAAATCATGGATCTTGAATATTTTCCATTTCTTTTTCCTCTTGTTATCTTCTTTTCTTATTTGCAAGTCTGATTAACGAATCTGGATTATCAAGGATTTGACCTGGTGGTTCAAATCTGAGCCTTTTTCGCATACACCAAACCTAAAAACCTGAGAAAACTAAACAAGCAAAAAGCGTAAAACTGATAAAAACAAAAATAAAAATAAATGCAACTATCACTAAAGGATAAACACCGTGGTCACACGCTACCGTCCCCGGCAGCGGCGCCAAAAACTTGCTTTCATAAGTGCAACCAATCATTATCTGCTAAACATTGTAGTCAACCATCCCGTCCTTGGAACGAATCTGTTTTATCATTTATACTACTTGGGACAACCGTACACTTGCGGTTGTGGTTCGATTATTAACTGCATTTATTTAGAACACACAAAGGACCACCAAGTTTTTGGCGCCGCTGCCGGGGACGGTAGCGTGTGACCACGGTGTTTATCCTTTAGTGATAGTTGCATTTATTTTTATTTTTGTTTTTATCAGTTTTACGCTTTTTGCTTGTTTAGTTTTCTCAGGTTTTTAGGTATGGTGTATGCGAAGGAGACTCTTTAAGGATCTAGAGCCAACACCTCCGATCCTTAGTAATCCAGAAACATTAATCAGACTTGCTAACAAGAGAAGGAGAGAACAAGAATCCTTAGAAGCAGAAGAATTAATTCACAGAATGGAGGACATTAATATTCAGAATCAACAAAACAATAACGGACAAGCTCAAATAGTGATGAATCAAGATACTTTGTTTACTAATGGTCCACCAGAAGTTCCATTCCGTGCTCCTGCTATAGGAGTAGGTGCTCCAAATATAGATGTTCCGAAGTTTCGTCTAGATTCGGGTATGTTAGCTCAATTCCAAAACTTTGGAAATTTTCGTGGTAGAGTTGGAGAAGATCCTCTTCGAGCAGTACAGAAATTTAAGCAGATATGTGATTCTTACATCACACAAGGGGTTTCAAGAGAACAACTGTATTTTGCTGCGTTTCGATTTTTTGTCATTGATGGAGCAAGTGAATGGCACGATACACAAGATCCTACGAAGATAACAAACTGGGACCAATTAGAAACTGCTTTCTTCGACAGGTATTACCCAAGTAACATGAGGTTAGATGCTGAATTAGAATTGACGCATTTCCGTCAAGAATATGATGAAACTGTGGGTAAGAGCTGGACAAGATTCCAGATGTGTTTACGTAGAGTTCCTGCTCATGGCTTTTCAGAACAACAACAGCTAAAAATCTTTTACAGAGGCCTTGATGGGACTTCGAGAGAGAAATTGGATACGTTATGTGGTGCAGGTTTCCTTCAAGTTCAACCCGCTCATGCTAAAATCATTTTAGAAAGAACAATCAAGAATGAAGTTGGGTGGAATTCAGTAAGAACACCAGTTAGAGGAGGCGTCAATAATGTTAATATCGAAGAAAAGTTTGCTACGCTAGAGACAAAGATTCAAACCACACTAGAACAACAACTGAGACAACTTACTCTAGCCGTGAAAGAAGGTCTTTCGAATAAAAGAGGTGAGGTAAAGGTTGCACAAGAGGTATATGGATGTGAGTATTGTGGTGTTAATGATCATAGTTGGGAAAATTGTCAAAATAATCAAGAATCCGTGATGTTTGTGTCCAATAGAGGTAACTTTAATTCGAGTGGTAATGGATATCAGCCTAACAGAAACCATCCTGGGTTTCAATACTCAAATCCTAATGGGGCAGCCAATCCTACATATGCGTATCAGCCACATCCCCAAGGTAACAACTACAATCCAAGACCACACAACAATTATCAAGGAGGACAGAATCAAAATTATGTTCAGAGACAAGCTCCTCAAGACAAATGACGATGACACAATGAATCAGAAAGCCTTACCTGCCTATCCACAAGAAGGTGTAGTTACCCTTCAGAAAACCGTAGAAAGTTTAATTGCTCTTCAGACACAAGCCATGGAACGTCAACAAGCATCTGAAGCAAACATGAAGTTATTACAGAATCAGATGAATCAGATAAATAAACAGCTGAATCAACGTCCACAAGGGCAACTCCCTAGCGATACTGAGAATCCAATCCAAATCGAAGACTGTAAAGCTATTACTCTCAGAAGTGGTAAGAACCTTCCTCCACCTCCTTTTCCGGTTATGAAAGAAAAAGAAGTTAGAAAAGAAAAAGAGGTGGTGAATGAAGATAAAGAAGTTGAAGTGGAAGAAGTGGAGAGGTCTAATGAAATTCCGAAAAAGAAAGATGATACTATAATAAACCGTCCTCCTCCACCATTCCCATCGAGAGTTCAAAAGAAGGGTGATATGGCTGATTATCAAAATTTCTTTAACAAGGTAAGAGGTCTTAGCATAAATATTCCGTTGCTAGAAGCTATTCGAGATGTACCCAAGTATGCTAAGTTTTTGAAACGAGCCCTCACTAACAAAAGGCCGTATTGTGATAATGAGATGATTGGTCTCCCTGAGGAATGTAGTGCTATTTGTCAAGGTAAATTACCTCCAAAGTTAGTTGATCCTGGGAGCTTTACAATTCCGATATCTATTGGTAATGAGTGGAAAGGTAAGGCACTATGTGATTTGGGTGCAAGTATAAATCTTATGCCCAAATCGGTCTTTGATAAGCTTCATATCGAAGCAAGACCCACTTCTATGGTCTTGCAAATGGCAGATCGATCTCTTGCACATCCGGAAGGCCGAATCGAAGATGTCCTCGTTAAAGCAGGTACGTTAATTTTTCCCGCTGATTTCATTATACTTGATTACGACGCGGATAGGAATGTCCCCATTATTTTGGGAAGACCATTCCTAGCCACGGGGCGTACCTTGATTGATGTAGAGAACGGAGAAATGATTATGGGAATCCAAGACGAGGAGATGAAGTTTAATGTGTTTAAACCTATGAAGTTTTCGGATTCCAAGGAAGAATGTTTTCGTGTAGATGTAATGGAACCGGTAAGAAAAGAGACAATTAATGTTGTGGACACTTTAGGAGTGGAGGAGAAAGAGCTACGAAAGAAACCACCAATTAAAGCTCCTCCATACCCTAAAAATCCACAACTAAATCATGCGAAGAAGAAAGAGAAAGCACGTGCCACGAAGGTTCCGAAGGAACCTAAGAAAGAAAGAAAGAAAAAGGGGTTCAAAGTAGGTGAAGAAGTAGCTATGAAGAAACCAAATCCCCCTCCAAAGGTACGTGAATCGAAAAGTTCTTGGCTAGGACCATTCATGGTCACGAAGGTTATCTCAGATAAACTAGTGGGCATAAAAGCTAAGGGATGCAAATTTCGAGTTGCAAATATTGACAACCTCACTCACTGCTGGGGAGGTTATGTCAATGACTAATGAATGAGGTAACCCGTCGAGCTTAACGACGTTAAACAAAAGCCAATTCTTTCTATATTAGCTGAGTTTTTAAATTTTTGCAATTTAGAATAGTTTGATTTTCGTAATTCTAGTGTTTATTATTAAGAAATGAGGAAGGGTAGTTGTTTTTGATGATTTCAGGGATAAAAAGGTCATGAGTTTGGGGTCGAAAGGGCGAAAATAGGAGAAAAATTTGTGGTGTTCCAGGGGCAAACCGGGCACCCGCATTTGCAAATGCGGGTACCCAGTTTCGAAAGCTAAAAATTCTAACTTTCTGACCCAGCGTCTTGGGTCCCGCGTTTTGCTGCGTCACCACTGCGTTTTGCTGCGTTTTTATTCGCGCCATCGACGCAAACCGGGTCCCCGCATTTGCAAATGCGGGTACCCGGTTTCGGAGCTGTACTTTTCCAAATTCTCTGACCCGGCGTCTTGGGAGGTCGCGTTTTGGTGCGTTTTGGCTCGTGCCATCGACGAAAAACCGGGTACCCGCATTTGCAAATGCGGGAACCCGGTTTCGAAGGGTATTTCTCTGACCCCGCGTTTTGGCTGCGTTTTGAGTTATTAAAAAAAAAAAAAAAAATTCGCGTCGGCACAGCGACGCGAAACTGGGGCCCCGCATTTGCAAATGCGGGTACCCGGTTTCTTCTGTGACAGATCAATTTTCAGCTTTTTAGCCCTAGATTTTTACCTCTTTCTTCGAACCAGCCTCCAAAAACACTCCCAAAACCCAGAATCTTCCAAAAATTATCATCTACAACCACATAATCATCAAATCCTACCCTCTTCCACCACAATAACATACAATCAATTCATCTCCTATCCAAATCACCATGAAATTCCCACTTTTCTCCAATTGTTCTTCATCCAAACTTCAAATTAAATCCAATTCCCTCTTCTCCCACATCAATTAGCCTTTACCCATCTCATATTCCACCATAATCTTCAAGTGTTAAGCCTCAAAACATCAAAGTTCTAAGCCTTAGCTTCTCACTATTTGAAGTTTTGAGTTTGGGGTGGAAAGAGATGCTTATCAGAACCGTTTTCATGTGTACTTATCGAAGGAATTCTCCAAGAAACAGAAACACTTTTGGTGCTATTCAAGAACAAGCTATTGAGATTCCTATTTCACGTTTCAAACACAAGACTGAAGAGGTTCAAATTAAGGCTAATCCAAAGAAGAGGAAATTGATTGATGAACCTGAAAGTGAGGAAGAAAATGATCCAATGATGAGTTGGAATCAAAAATCAAGGTGTTGGAAGAGAATCAGGATACGAGGTGCGCTATTTTGGGAAACGTTACAAACAAGTTGAACTTTATTTGTTCAAAGCACAACTTACGATGTCTAGACGCGAGATAAAGTTCATGGACGCAACACCGACAACCAGCCTCGCGCTGGTTAAGATACGTTTTCTATCCCTTCTCATTCAGTGTATATTATTTTATTGCTTTGAGTCTTTTCGAGTCATGGGGACACGACTCATTTTTGAGTTTGGGGTGGGGTTCGTTGCCTTGTCCCAGTTTTTATGTGTTATTTGTTTTATTTGCTTTCAATAAAAGAATTT
Organism: Nemophila menziesii; assembly: GCA_029959085.1. Classification (NCBI taxonomy): domain Eukaryota; kingdom Viridiplantae; phylum Streptophyta; class Magnoliopsida; order Boraginales; family Hydrophyllaceae; genus Nemophila; species Nemophila menziesii. The sequence goes on from JARWIR010000021.1 coordinate 11,059,445, forward strand.
TCGGAGTTGCGTTTGACTGTAGAAGATTCTAAATGTCCCTTTAAGCATACTTTTGGTAAATCTATGATAGTAAATAGTGGACTTTAGGGATTGATATAAAACGCATTTAGAATTGCATGCAAACATAGGTAATTAATAGGAAAAATTAATGAACAATGCAAATGAAGTAAGCTTGTACTCAAGGAATATGTTTGGTGTGTAGAAAGTGAAATCCTAATTAGTAGAGAACCCACCTAGATATGAACTAAAGACAAGCTATGTACTTAGGAAAATGATAGGGGCAGTTCTTTGTTAGCCATTTGTAACCTTTTAGCCTTCTCTCCCTTGTATTAATTATTATCCGTCTTAGCCCACTTTGAGCCTTAACCTTTTCTTTGTAGCCACGATATAAGCCATTATCCCTTAGATTATTAGGCATGACCATATGACCCGCACTTGAATCACAATCATGAGACATGTCTCGAGCTTGAGTTTGGGGTGGTGGGACCACATATGGGGAATTTAATGGGATATATACTTGTAAACCTTTGCCGGGAATGAAGAAAAATGAAAAAAGAAAGAAAAAATGAAAAATTTCGAAAAATCATACAGTAGGAACCGGGAACCCGGTTTCGTCAAAACCGGGAACCCGGTTTGCTCCTGTACAAAAACAAAAGAGAGAAAAAGAGAAAAATAAAATAAAAAGAAAAATATGAATGAATAAAACATCCGGCAAAGTGGTATTTTTCTGAAAATCATCTTGTTTATAGTGGGTAGACATGGGACACTAAATTGTTGCGTATATGGGTGAGTGAGAACATCTTTTGAGCGTTAACTCAAGCTCGAGGACACTGTTGATGGTAAGTGAGGAGAGAGCCAAAAGCTCACTTCAAATTTACCAAATATACATCCACACCTGTCCTTAAGCCAATATTATAACCGTAAAGACCTCGTGATTCCTAAGCGCATAGTGAATTTATGATTCTGTTAATAGGGAATATACTAGGTGGAGCGTTCAAAGCGATTTAGGATTAATGACCACCCTATAGCCATCATACAGAGATGTGTACAAGTGTAACCTTCAAGCATTGCAACTTTAATTTTATGATTGAGATTATTTATGTTTGATGTTGCATTTTAGATGTATGTGTATATTAGTTTCTAGAGCTTGCTATATGAGATTTATCTTAAGAATTGCTTTAGGGTTTATTTGTTAGCTTCTACTTGTTTATACGCTTACTTCTACCCTTTTGTTTTATTTTACTTTGTCGGGACGACAAAGGTTTGAGTTGGGAGTCTTGATGTCTCCCTAATTGTTCTTATTTTCGACCCTTAGGAGACATCATTTTTGGTGTTTATTTAATTAAATTGATAGACTTTTGGACTAAATATGCAATAATCCGGAATTCCCTTTTTATTTCTAGTATTTTTAAATTATTAAACTTTTGCGCGTAATATTGGTATTTTTAGTGTAAAGTTTACAGGTTTTTAGATGTTAGCTAGGAGAGGAATCCGAGGAGAAAGTCAAAGATCGTGAATTAGAGTCAAGACTTAAAGATAAATCTCGAAGATATTATTTTTAGAGCTGGAAATCTGTTTTCCAGGCCATAGATTGCTGATTTCGAGGTGCTTAAGAGCTGATTTATCCGCTGACATTTGAAGAGAAAATGATCCTCATCGAGTTACGGAAATTTAGAAACTGATTTCAAGTCAATCGGAGTTGTAACGAAGCGGGAAAAGCCGTTTTAGTGAAGGTGTATCAGCCGTTACGGGATTTTGGGCTTAGAATTTGGGCTTGGACATTTAATTAGTGTTTTATTATTAGGTCCAAGCCCTAATCCGTTTTTCTAACTATAAAAGGAGCCTTTGACTTCTATTTTTTTCACACAATTCATTCTTTACAATTAAAAACATCAGAGAGAAGCAACAGAAGGAAGGAAGAAGAAGCTGCTAGAGCTCGAGTGGGTCTATAGCTCCGTTCTCAGTCATTCCAATTCCGGAAATTAGGTTTCTTTTATCTTTTATTTGTAAAACAGTATGAATTCCTTTACTTTTAATTTAGTTTTTCTTTTTATTATGATCTAAACATTTATTAGTGCTTGAGAACGCATAATGGGTTAATCCCAATTTGACTTCATTCTATACATTTGGATTTGGGATATTTATTATTTAAATCAAATTGGGTAAATTGTATTTTTCTTTAATTTGCATTTTAATTACTATTATTGACGTAATTAACCAATGATAGGACTTAGTATCTAGGCTATTCCAATTAGTGGCGATTGGATCACCTTGACGGGGGGTTTAGGTACAGAAATAATTAACGAATGTAGGTTAGAAATTATTTGACTCTGACGAGCTTAATTAAACCTATGGCCTATTGGGTAATTTAGACTTAAACACTTGAGAGTGGACTATAATCACCCTGACAGGGTTTGTAGCATTTGAGAGTTGCTCCTTAGTCCACCCTGACGGGGGTAAGGAGATTTTAGAATCCCGACCAATACAAATTTACCGATTTGTCACTTAAACAATGTATGAAATGAATGATAGTTAGGAAAACCCTTGTGTCTCTCAAGTGCTACTTCTCATATTGCGTTTTACATCATTTTACTTGCGTCTTAGCTTTTTACTTGCATTTATAATTTGTCTTTCATTTAGTAGTTTTAATAACAAAAACCAAACAAACATATTTTATTTACTTGCTTTCATAAGTGCAACCAATCATTATCTGCTAAACATTGTAGTCAACCATCCCGTCTTTGGAACGAATATGTTTTATCATTTATACTACTTGGGACAACCGTACACTTGCGGTTGTGGTTCGATTATTAACTGCATTTATTTAGAACACACAAAGGACCACCAATAGTGTGTATTTATAGGTGTTTAGAAGACCCTAGGCTGAAATATTGAGTAGAAGGCAAGCAATTTGAGTCCAAGTCTAACTCAAATTCGTTTCCTAATATATAGGACAAGATAAATACTGCTCACTGTTTTGATCATATTGCCTTTGGTATTGGGCCAATATTTTTCCACTTTATATCAAAACGACCACAACAGAAAGATCTATCAAATTTATTAAAGGCTCGTCCAAAATCAAAGCCGATTTTAAGTTATCTTCACTTTAGTGGACGGAGTTGCAAAATTTCCAGATTTATTTGACAGATTTTTCTTTCCTAATTTATCTTTACTTCCTTTTATCTATTGATTACTTCCATATCTTCTTTCTTTAACTTCTTAGAATTTATTTGGAATCTAATTATATTCCATAAACCTTAAAGGCTTCACATTAACACGCAAATTAAACCAAATATGCTCTAAAAGTAATAAATGATCAAATCAAGACAAGAAATACATAAATAATTATCAAATAACGAATAAAAATCCCTAACTAATTAATTAATTACACCTAAAATGATGTCTCCAACCTAGATTAATATATCACAGATAGGGAGACATCAAGACCCCCACCTCAAAGTTGTATCGTCCTGATACAATAAAGATAAGAAGAAATGGAAGTCTTTAAATACACACCTAAGTCAATTAAGCAGAGTGGGAAGAAGATTGCAAAATATAAATAATAAACTCAAAGCAACTACTTACAAAATTTTATGTTATAATATTTACAAACTAAATTATTTGTGAACTTGTCATACAAACGATGAACACGGTTCGAATTCAAGATCGGATTAGCTTTGCCAATGCACAAAGGAGAGGTTCTTCACTTAGCTTACCAAGGAGGCTATAGATTGTTCACAGAACTTTATTAGTATCCAAAAGTCCATCTAAATACTCTCTAATGGTTCAATAAATTCTAGATCACATAGCAAAGAATAAAGATGATCACATAAAAATTCCACTTTGTCGGCCCTCATAACCTGATGAACTGATGTACTAATTAGCATCCCCAATAACCCAATTAAGCATAAAGATGATCACATAAATATCACACTTTGTCGGTCCTCAAATATTCAATCTTTTCATATAATTTTTTTCTTTTCTACTATAGCTATGACTCTCTTTTTGATGTGAGATGTCATGCTATTTCTTTTTCATATATTTTTTCTTTTCTCAATTTTTTTCATTTACTTTTAACCTGACAAAGGGTTACAATATAATAAACAGTAATCATCAATAAAAAATGTAGAGCACAAATACAATAAATAACAAAAAATGGAGATGAGGGACAACAAATCGCTACACCACCAACTAAAATGAGTCGTGTCCCCACGACTCAAAACATACTCGATAAAAATTTAAAACTAACACATATATTGTAAGTAATGAAATGGTAGGGAAGAGAGAGAAAATACTCCCGAGGCTATATCTTTGCATGATCAATATCAAAGATAGGGTGCAATTCTTTTATATGTACTAAACTTCTTGTATCACCAGCATTCGCATTCGCTTACCTCCTAGTGTGCTACATCCCATAAATCATCCAACTCTAGAGATATTTTGTTCTCACCTTCTCCAATTTATTTCTTAAACACTCTCTCTCTCATGTGAAGGTGTTTTTCTTGATTTCACCCAATATTTTGCTTTTATTCTTCTACATATCCTTAGCACTTGATAGTGTCTTCGTTCTTTTCATCATCTCTTTTGACCTTCAACTCAAAGTTGCACCACTCTTGGAATTACCCCTTGAATTTTGGCAAATAGGATATTATTTGGGTTAGGAAATATGTAAGGATGATGATTCTTTATGTGGGTATCATGGAATCATGCTTGGGTGAGAAGGGTTTAAGCAAATTTGGAAAAAGAAATTTGGAAATTTGAAATTTGATTCTTGATTTCTAGGTGTTTTGGAATGATTTGGGTGGGTAAATTTAGTTTGTAGGAGTGTAAGGATAAATTTAGATATGTAGTTGTGGTAATTTAGTGTTGTTTTGATGTGAGGTGAAGGTTTGGTGAGACTTTAGTGGAGTTTGGATGTTTGGATGTTTGGAGAAGAAGGAGACTTAAGGTTTATGAGTTGTAATGAACAAACCTTCCTTATATTGAGATGGTTACATAGCGGCGCGGCGCACTTCATGATGGATTGGTGTACTGCATAGTACTAATGTTCATGGACCGTATTGCGGTATGTCGTGAATGACGACACAATCATGAGCTGCGGAGTACCGTATGAAGTAGTATCTTCTCGCAATTGGACCTGGATTCCCATACCGTCAAGACGGCTTTTTAAGGTGTAGTATACTGCAAGATAGCATGATGTACCATGCGCATAACCTTTCGCTCGCACTCGGACTTTATTTCCCATACCGTGGTGTTAGGTTTTATTATGTGGTGCACTGCAGGATGGCACGATGTACTATGGTTATCTGCCGAGGACACGAATTTCTTGTCTTTTCACCCTAAACTCATTCTCGACAGAAGCTACACATAAAAAACAACAACTACCTGTATTATTACTGAAATATTTATTAAAAAAACTAATCTAAATAATAAATAAAACATAGAAACATATAACAATTGCGGGTTGTCTCTCGGAAAGCACTTTTTTTAACGTCGTTTCAATTTCAACGTGTTACCTCAATTATCTCTTGATTATATAGCCTCCCCATCATCAGGGGAGGCTATACACATCTATTATCCAAAGCTTATGACCTCTCTTAGCTCAAATTTCAATCTGTTTTGCCGAAACAACTCTTGTAATGACAAATGGACCCATCCACAACTTCTTGAATCCCCGCGGCCTATTCTCTTGTTTAAGGGCTTTCTAAGAAACCTCGTCTCCAATCCTAGATTCATTTTCAACTCTCTTCTCTACGTTTTTCTGGTGGATTTCTTTTTGACCTCCTTGGTCACAACTCGGAGTGTTGGGACCTCACGTGACTCCTCATGCTTCTCATCCAAAGAATGGAATGCCTTGGATTCTTCTTGAGTTTAAAGGGTCACGGTTCCCTCATAATCAACGATTATGCTATGACTTGTCACCAAGAATGGACGCCACAGTACAAATAGGTCATGTTGATCTGCAACATAGTCAACAATAGAAAAATCAGTAACTATAGCTAATGTACCTACATGGACAAGCACGTCCTCGATGATTCCACATGGCTTTATTGTGGAGTGATCTGGGAACTGTAACGTGACGCTGTCCTCATCAACCCAATCTTCGATTGTTATGTTGATTTAGTTCAACTTGATTGGTTCTATCTCTTTTAGAATCTCAAATTCTTGGGTGTTAATTCTTGCTTAACTCAACGCCTCTACAAACCTCTTATATATGGGATAATGGAATGGTGGTCCTTTGTGTGTTCTAAAAATAAATGCAAAAAGTAATCGAACCACAACCGCAAGTGTATGGTTGTCCCAAGTAATATAGTTGATAAAACAGATTCGTTCCAAGGACGGGATGGTTGACTACAATGCTTATCTATTAATGATTGATTGCACTTATGAAAGCAATTAAAAGTATTATGATGATTGTTTGTTTTTTATTATTCTAAGTAATGAAAGACTAAATGGAAAATGCAATTAAAAGCTAAGACGTAAGTAAATAAAAGTAAAACGCAAGTATGAGCAGGTAGTACTTGAGAGACGCAAGGGCTTTCCTAACTATCATTCATTTCATACATTGTTTAAGGGACAAATCGGTAAATTTGTATTGGTCGGGATTCTATAATCTCCTTACCCCCGTCAGGGTGGACTAAGGAGCAACTCTCAAGTGCTACAAACCCCGTCAGGGTGATTATAGTCCACTCTCAAGTGTTTAAGTCTAAATTACCCAATAGGCCATAGGTTTAATTAAGCTCGTCAGAGTCAAATAATTTCTAACCTACATTCATTAATTATTTCTGTACCTAAACCCCCCGTCAAGGTGATCCAATCGCCACTAATTGGAATAGCCTAGATACTAAGTCCTATCACTGGTTAATTACGTCAATAATAGTAATTAAAATGCAAATTAAAAAAAAATACGAATTACCCAATTTGATTTAAATAATAAATATCCCAAATCCAAATGTATAAAACGAAATCAAATTGGGATTAACCCATTATGCGTTCTCAAGCACTAATTAGGTTTAGCTCATAATAATTAAAAAGACGAAAACTAAATTAAAAGTAAAGGAATTCATATTGTCTTACAAAATAAAAATACAGAGAAACCTAATTATGGAGTTGAATTGGATGAGAATCGAAGATATAGACCGTCTCCAGCTCTTGCTTCTTCTTTTCCTTGTTTCTGCTTCTTCTCTGGACGCTCTCTTCTAAGGATGTTTTGATTTGAAGAATAAAATGAGAGGTACTGAATAATGAGGTCTAAAGGCCTATTTATAGTGGTAAAAACGGATTAGGGTTTTACTTAAGGTTTAAATGAAAATTAGAAAAGTCCAACTCCACTCTTGGCCCAAAATCTCGTAACTGCTGATACACCTTCACTAAAACGGCTTTTCCTGCTTCGTTATGACTCCGATTGACCTCATTCCAGTTGCTAAAGTTCCGTAACTCGATAAGGAATGTTTTCTCTTCAAAGGTCAGCGGCTAAATCAGCTCTTAAGTGCCTCGAACTCAACAATCTATGGCCTGGAAAACAGATTTTCAGCTCTAAAAATAATATCTTCGGGATTTATCTTCAAGTTTTGACTTCATCTCGTGATCTTTGACTCTTCTCTCGGATTCCATTCCTAGCTAATATTCAAAACCTACAAACTTTTCACTAAAATACACAAGATTACGCGCAAAAGTTTAATAAATCAAAAATACTAGAAATAAAATAAGAATTCCGGATTATTGCATTTTTAGCTCAAAAGCCTATCAAAATATTTAATTAAACATAAAAAATGATGTCTCCCAAAGGTATAAAATTAGAACATTTAGAGAGACATCATGGACCTTCATTGGTCACGGTGGTGAAGATGGATCTGTAGGTGGCGGCTCCACATTCCTTTCTTCTTCTTGCACATGTGGTGCAACTATCTCTTATTTCTTTGTCTCCTTTTCAACTTCTCTAACCAAAGGCTTGAACTCTTTCTCAACATATTTCTCATGTTGACTCTTAACAATTACCTCATCTAAGCTAAGCTTGGTTGGTTCTTCTATTATTGAATATTCAAACCCAACACTAATATTGTTGTTTTGAATGGCCACATCATCCGTAGCTTGGCCCAGTTTCATAGATGAATCTTGTTGTAATTGTTGAATGATTGTAGTGAGTTGCGTTAATCTCTACTCCAAACTTTGATTATGTTGTTTTATATCCCACACCAATGATACTGAAGCGTCGATAATTGCCTCACTCCTTATCATATCGTCAATTGAAACTTTGATGAAATGATTGAGCGTATCTTTCAAATCATTTACACCTTCTTGTGGATGAGATGGCAGTGCCTTCAGAGCTTGATCCTCCTAGTGAGGATTTTGAATAAGTTTGGTAAATTGGGTGAGTTGTTCAGCAACTTGAGAGATTTGATTCCCCAAAATTGTCATTGCATTGAATTTTTCTTTGAACCTCTTGTCATAGGCTTTATTGGTCTCTCATGTCAACGTGGCGAAAGCTCTCATATTCTCGTGAACTAAGCCTTCTTGTGGATATGCTGGAAATGCGCCCTGAGCAAGATTATTTTCCCAAGTGACATAAGTTGGTTGTGGTTGCGGTAGTTAACTTTGATATATGAGGTACCCAAACAGATTTGATCTTGAGAATGCACACTCATCCCAATGGTGCCCATGCAACCCACACTTTGAATATCGTTCCTTAACGCTATTATTCATGAACGTAAGATAATTTTCCATACCTAAGGAACCTAAAAAGAGACTAAACAAAACACGCGTAAAGCTGAAAAAATCAAAAAATCTACACTAAATAAACACAATAACTAACTTTAAAATCCACAACAACAGATTCAAAAACATGGTGGACCCAAAGGTGTGATAAATAAACGAATAATAAAAGATAATAAAATACACACACACCTCTCGAAATCCACGAGAAACTCTTTGCAAATACACAGATCGTACACAAGTAATATTAAGTAAGTAAAAGTTTGTTCTTAGGGATTTAGGTAGTTAACTAAACTTGTGCTTAATACAAGTATAGATGCATTTAGATGTTTTGATTATGAGATAAGAATAAGATAAATATTGGTTTGCGTGAATAATTAAATATGAATGCAAATAAGATTGTAGCCTGGGGTTGCTAATATGCACCTATCTTACTAAGTCGAAATTCTAATTATAGGATGAATTGAGTAATATATAAGTAGCCGAGATTCTATAATTCTCCTAACTCCTGTCAAGGTAGCTTAGAAGGCAAACTCAACTCTACCAAGGGACTTGGGTAAGGGGACCTGGTGTAGGGATATGTGGTAAAAATCTAACCCTATTGACTAGCTATTTAGACAAACCCGTCAGGATCATTATCGCACACTAGACGATTATGTATTGTTTAGCAATTGAATCCCCCGTCAGGGTGACAATCAGAATTAAGTCTTAACGTGATCAAGGTTAGGTCTAATATAAAGGCAAACACAAAATACAATTATAAAGCAAGCTCAAATCATTTAAAATAACAAAGTAGTAGTCTAGGGTTTATACAGAATAATAACCCAATTAATTCATAAATAAAACTAAAGAATAAAAGCTTATAAATATGGTTAAGCCAAATATCTATAGATAATTACCCTAATTATAGAGAAGGAGAGATGCATAAATGATGTTGTGGTATTCCAGCTTTGTAGCTTCCTCTCTAAGTCGACTTACTTTCAGTCTGATGAAAATATGAAGGCTATGAAGGAAATGACAAGTTTTTAAGGTCATATACTGATATTATATAGGTGTTGGACGAAATATAAGTAATGGATTAGGTTTTGGAGTCCTAATCCAACTCAAACTCATTTTCTTTAGAATTTTTCCTTAGAAAGTGGACTGGTTGTCCATAGAGTTTAGTAAAAATCACAATGCTTTCGTTACAAATCCAAATCACTCGAATCTAGTTGCCATGCGACCACAATTCTAAAATATTTCTTGATATAGAAGGGATCCTTCAAATTCTCTGTCGATTTTATGCAGCATTGGAAATACTATACGTCACCAAATCTAGACAAACAACTTTTGGTAGCTTTTTCTCTTTGCAAAACCAAATTCTTTCCTTTTAACTGTTGATTTTGTCTTTGGATATTCTTCCTTAACTTCTTAATATTTTTTGGCATCTAATATAATCTTTGTACCTAAGAGATTCACATTTAACACACAAATCATACAAAAAATGCTCTAAAAGTGACAAACCTCCAAAACAAGGCAAGAATTGAAAAATTAACAATTAATAGGAAAAATCCCTCAGCTAAACACATAATAAACCTAAAGTGATGTGTCAAACTAGATTATTTCATCATAAATATAAAGACATAAGTTCACTTATGGTGCTTGACTTTCCATCAGATTGAACCCCCGGTACATATATTAATAGCTCTGAGGTCAATCTTTTTAGCGACGCCTAATTTATGAATGACAAGGAATTTATTGGTATAGCTACGGTTACGATAGATATAACATTCCTCTTGTTTGCAAGGTGAGAAATATTTTGTGTAGCTCGTTTCTCGAAGGGTAAGATGATGTTCTTCTAGCATGTTAGATAGTAGATCTCATCATAGATAAGAGTATTACGATTCACACTGACTGCCTCAGTATTACCGAAAGCCTTAAAAATACATATACAATTTGCTGAAAAGCCCAACCTATTATGCGAAAAATTAAGGATATTATGTTTTCTAGATCTCATATTTGTATTTGGATTTTCCTCAGAAATAAGATTACAGAAGCGGACTTATTACCTAAAAGTTTTAGATGTATCATCCTACCATTGAACTGGTTATCGGTTCCTATCCTCGATTTGATTAGGAAATTGGGTGTAATTTGTAACTAAACCGGGATTGGTTGATTTTTTGTACTTTAAACTATTTTTATTTATATATTCTTCTTTTGACAAAAAATAATATATTAGTAATTAGGTAAAATCTCCATCCATCAATATATTTAAAGGATTATTTTACTTCAATAAAATGCCCTCGAGAAATACCCCCTTAATTTTATAATTAAATTGCCCAAATTATATGGTACACTATTCCCAACTTGACCAAGTTTTTTAGACTTTAAATTTTATCTCTTTTCACGTTCAATATTGTTATGATCATGCCAAATTATTTCTTTATCTTGATGATATCCCACCTAGATAGCATATCTAACAATATCGAGCGTCATCAATACCGTTTCAACTTAATTTCATTTATCTTGACTGTTACAACATTATCGATCAATACGAGGCATGAGATACCTATTCTTGGGTAATGACTTATTATACAAAAATGTTTTCTCTCCCAAACTCTCTCCACTCTCCCCTCAACTTTTAAACTTTACAGCTTTTTCAAACCAAAAAAAAACCTCCATTTTAACAACTTTTCTTTACTGGATACTCATCTTCTTGAGTGTTCTTTGCTTCCTCCTTTCTTTCCCACCCTGTTTTTTTCTAAGCTGTATCACCCATCCTTTTTCCAAAAAATCTCCTTCCAGTAACATCTTTAAAATCTGTCCTTTTCTTCATTTATTACACATCCTCTATAGTCTAAAGACTCTTCTTATCATTGGCATTTATATCTCCTGCACAATGAATGTTTATGCCATTAATCACCCTGATGCAAAAAAGGTAGTATCACTTTCTCTTGAAAGTGCTAATTACTACCATGAAATAGAAGAACCAAGGCTTATAGCCAAAGTTCTCAACAAGGAGCTTATGAATTTTGGCTTCATGAGGAATCATATCCAAAGACATTGGGGAATCAAAGGCAAAGTCCAAACCGAGAGGCTTGGTCACAATGAATGTATTCTCAAGTTTGACAATGAAGAAGATAGAGATAGAGTGTGGAGCATGAGACCTTGGACAATCATGAAGAAACACTGTGCTTTAAAAGAGTATGAAGCTAATACTAAGGTCACAAACACTATTCTATGGTTAAGACTCTATGCCCTTCCCACTACTGTTTTAAACACCAAAAGTATCTCAGAAATGCTCCATGATATTGGAAAAGTGCATGAAGTTCAACTACCCAAAGAGACAAAAGTCACAGATCAAACATTTACTAGGGTAAGAATTGAATGGGAAATCAACAGACCTATAGTTGCAGGATTCAATTTTTGGATCAATATTCACACACCTAAATGGATAAGAATGAAGTATGAAGATATTGGCCAAATTTGCTATAAATGTGGTCATTTTGATCATGAAGACAAGGACTGTGTAGATCCATATAGAGTTACACCCCATCTTGGAGGCTATGTCAAGATTCTTACCAGAAATTTTCAAAACTCCATGGATGAACACACTAGCAGAAATCATGGAAAAGCTAGAGCAGCTCCCTATGCAAAAGCTGATCAAGTCACTGTCAATAAAAAGCCCAATCACACGCAATTTCAGTCTGCAAATAGTAAAAGCAATAAAGGTAAAGGGATATCTTCTGACAATAATATCTTTACTTTTAAAGCTACTACACAACACTATTGTCCTTTGGATAATACAACAAAAGTTGGAGAAAAGGAGATATACCTTTCTGCACCAAATCTTTTGGGGTCCACTTTGGAAACCTCTTATCCAGCTCAGCAACTTCCATCTCAGCAGAGTCCACAACCATCTGCCTCTAGTCAACTAAACTCGGCTAGTGACATGGAGATTACCAGGTCTGAAAAAACACAAAAACAAATACCAGAAGATTTAAGTTACATTCAAGAAAAAAATAATCAAAATAATGAAGAGGCAATAACTTCACCTCAGGTCAACCCTAGTGCTACTTCAATTTCACCAGCAGGTAAAAATCCCAACATGATTTCTTATTCTGAAATTCTTCAAACTCCAGCACCTACACCCTTTGTTACTTCAACCAAATCACCTAATCTCATTCATCTAACCCCAACTGTTCCTAAAACCTCCCCTAATACCAAACCTTCAACAAATTCTCATATATCTGTAACTCCCTTTAACCCCTCGTACATACCAAAACAATCATCAACCCAAACACCTACTAGCACCACTTCTATAAACAAACCACAATTTGATTGCAAACCAAGTGATTCTGTTATCCAATCACCTTCTACCACAGAATTACCTTCATCTCCTTTCACACCAAAGCCTACCAAGCCCTCCTTAATTTGTATACCTACTGTAACACACATACCACAAACCAACACGGAATTACATCCTCTCGTAGCTCAGAATATTTCCACCCACCAAGCCCAAATTTTACCTGCAGAAAACGTTAATCAGAATTGTATTATTGAGGAAAATACAAATAATGCGAGTTTATTTGACTACAGCATGGAAAAATTTACATCTTTATCTGATTCAGCTAAAATTCACTATGCAAATCGTGTTAAAGACAGAATTGACCAAGATAGCTGGTCTACCCATATGGCCATGGCCCATAGTTTCAGAATTGAAGACCAGATCACTCAGTCAGATAAAATGCGACACAAAGCTATCTGGGAAAAGAGGAAAAGCTCAAAAAATAAACAAAAATCTTCAAACGAAAAAAGTTTAGACCGAAAGGAAAAAGAAAGTTTGGAAGGTATTAAAAAAGATGGAAGAAAGAAAGTTGAGTAGGTCAAACACAAGGAAGAAGCTTTACCCATTCAAAATTTTGAAGAAGAAGATATCGCCGATACCGGAATTGAAGAACAAGTGATCGAATCAATTGAAATTGGAGATGATAAATCAAATGCTGCTGAAGATAGGCCTTCTGGAATTGAGCCCGATCAATTCCATCCTCTTCAATGATTCAAATCGCCTGGAACTGTCAAGGGATCGGCAACCCTTTGACAGTCCAGGCGGCGCGGGACCTCTGCTCCAAACACAGACCGGAGGTACTCTTTTTATCCGAAACTAAGAATGGTTTCAATGTTCTTAATAATTTAGCCATTAAACTTGATATGTCTCTGCTTCATACGGTTGAACCTTGTGGGGTGAGGGGAGGATTAGCTTTATTCGTAAAGAAAGATTTAAAGATTAAGGTTATAAAAAGTAATGAGTTTTTTATCCACACTTCTTTATTAAATGATAAAAATACCCCAATCTTTTATACCTATGTTTACTTAAGCCCCTATGATAATAAAAAAGAATTAAGTCTTAATTTCTTAAATAAACTTAACCCCCAAAATTATGCTTGGTCTATTTTAGGGGATTTTAATTGCATTAGATTTCTTAAAGAAAAACTAGGAGGTAAGGTTTGCCTTAAGAAATCCATAAAAAAATTTAATAATTTTATTAACTTCCATAAATTGGAAGAGACTACTTCTTATGGTTGTAAATTCACATGGACTAATAAAAGATCCAATAATAAAATTATTAAGGCTATTCTTGATAGAACCCTTCACAATAACCTCTGGGACAATTTATTCCCCAATGCCTGGACAGCTGTGGTGCCAGCTATAGGGTCTGACCATTGTCCCCTTGTACTACACCATGATAAGAACATGAATCATAAAAAAAGAAGATTCTATTTTGAAAACTTCTGGACATCTGATATTGATTGTCTCAACATTATTAAAAAAGTCTGGTATGACTTCAAAACCCTAAGGGGTAACCCTAATAGTGTCATTAACTACAAACTCAAAAAATGTAGTCTTGCACTGAGGGATTGGAACAGGAAAAAATTTGGTAATAATAAAATCCAAATTGATAAACTTATCAAAAAATTAGAAGTTATTTCTAATTCTAACACACCCAATTTCAATTGGGATGAATACAACTCTACTATAAAAGAATTAGAAGAAACTTGGAATAGAGAAGAAGCCTTTTGGAAAACTAGATCTAGAAACTTATGGCTAGAAAAAGGTGAAGAAAACACTAAGTATTATCATGCTTGTACTAAGGAAAGAAGAAGTAAAAATAAAATCACAAATATAACCAATGATAATGGAGTCTGGTTAGATAATAAGAATGATATTAACAATGAAATCACAACTTATTTCAATAATATCTTCACAACTGTAGGCTCTAGGGAGTACAATAACACAATAGATCTCATCTCCACTAGTATAGATGGAAATGCAGCTGACAATCTTAATAAACCCATAAATGAGAAAGAAGTTAAAAAGGCAATTTGGGAACTGGGACCTAATAAGGCACCAGGACCAGATGGATATAATGGTAATTTCTTCAGACACTACTGGGATATTATTAAACTTGATATCATGAGAGTTATTAATAACTTTTGGAACAATCAAGGGGATTTAAAAGACATTAATCAAACCATTATCACCCTTATCTCAAAAATTAATAAACCAATTAATATTAAACATTATAGACCTATCAGTTGCTCTAATTTTATTTATAAAATTATAGCAAGAATTTTGGTTAATAGATTACAACCTTACATGAATTCACTAGTAGGGGAAAATCAAAGTGCCTTTTTGCCAGATAGAGTTATTCAAGAAAACACTATGATTGCACATGAATTAATAACCCATATTAAAAGAAGAAAAAAAACAAAAAAATATATGATAGCTGTTAAAGCTGATATTCAAAAAGCTTATGAATATGTGGAATGGGACTTTTTACAAGATCTCATGATCAAAATGGGTTTTAATAGAGATTAAATTAGGAAACTTATGATTTGTATTACTTCTGTATCATACTCCATTATGATCAATGGAGAGATCCACCAACTACAAAAACCCACTAGAGGCATAAGACAAGGAGACCCCCTTTCACCCCTTATCTTTTGCCTTATATCTCAAACTCTTAATGATCTTGTAAGGGACAAAAAGGGAAAACAACTAATACATGGTATCAAAATTGGAAACAATTTCCCTGAAATAACTCACCTCCTCTTTGCAGATGATAGCCTATTTTTTCTCAATGCTGAGAATAATGAAATACAATCCTTCATTGAAATCATAAACATTTATAAAAATGGAACAGGCCTCAGCCTAAATCTTAATAAATGTAATGTCATCTTTAGCCCTAACACACCTATCTTTCTTCAAAATGTGATGGCTAAAAGACTTAACATGAAAAAAACCCATAACCTGGGCAAATACTTAGGAATTCCTACTGAATGGAGTAGATCAAAATCTAAAGACCTTCAGTTCCTTATTGATAAAATCTTACAAAGACTTGAAAATTGGAAAACTTTATTTCTATCTGAAGGAGGTAAAGAAATACTTATAAAAGCTATTATTCAAAGTCTTCCTAACTACATGATGTCTAACTTTATTTTTCCTAAAAATATTGTGAATCAAATACACTCTATTATTGCACAATTTTGGTGGGGTGATAAAGGTAAAAAAAGAATTCATTGGGCTAATTGGGACCTTCTAACCTTATCCAAATTTGATGGAGGACTGGGGTTTAGAGACCTACACCTTATGAATAAAGCTCTTCTTGGTAAACAAGCTTGGAATATAGCTAATAAAAAAGAATCCCTACTTTATAAACTTCTAAAAGGAAAATATTTTCACAAATGTGACTTTTTAGAAGCCAAACTAGGCAGCTCTCCCTCTTGGGGCTGGAGAAGCATCCTTATAGGGAGAGGAACTTTTGAAAAAGATATAAAATGGAAAATAGGGGATGGAACTACTATTAAACTACATGAACATAACTGGATAAACAACAATAATAGCATTATAAAACTCAATGATAATGACATAACTAAAGTCATACACCTCTTGAAAGAGGATAAAACATGGAATACAAACCTTGTTAGGAAAATATATCACAAAGATATTAGTGATAAAATTGAAAATATGATTATACCCAAGATTGACTGTGAAGACCTTATTTGTATTAATTACTGCAAAAATGGAATCTTTACTGTTAAAGAAACTTATCATAAGTTAAAAAATGAAGAAAAACAAAAAGATTATATTAAGAATCAAAATTCACCAACTACTTCTATTACTATAAGTAAAGACCTCTGGAACCTAATTTGGCATATGGAAACCCCAACCAAAATTAGAAACTTCATGTGGAGAGCTGTTAGGAATCTCCTTCCCACTGAAGAAAATCTTTTTAATAGAAAGTGTAGTGACACTAACTTTTGCAAAATTTGTAATAATAATATTGAAAATGTAGAACACATGCTCTTTAGATGCCCTTGGGCCAAATGTGTTTGGTTTACTAGCCCTCTTAATATAAAATCAGATAATGATAGCACTAATAGAATTGATCAATGGATTTTGAATTATGTCCAACAAATTACAAATTCTTTTAATAAAGAAGATAGAATTTTAGAACTTATTTGCACCACCCTTTGGCAAATATGGAAGAATAGGAACAATTTTATTTATAATGGAAAAATGTGTGACCCTATTAGAACAATCAACAACTCTATTGAAAATTGGAAAGACTATTTTAAAATTTCTAACCCAAATGAGATTAATTATATGGATAAAATTAATAGAGGAGATACAACAACTCAAATTGCTATACTTAGCAATAACAACAACCCTAACACTAACATGAAATTCAAAGAAAAATGGAAAAAACCTCCACCTAATAAATTTAAAATAAATTGTGATGCTGCTTTTTCGGATAAAGGAGCAGCAATTGCATGTTTAGTAAGAAACCCTAATTGTGAACTTGTAACAGGTAAAAGTTGGATTATCCAGACAGATTCAGTGTTAGAAGCAGAGGCCACGGGTATCCTTAAAGCAACTGAGATGGCACTTGACTACCCTTTTGGAAGCGTTATCATTGAGAATGATGCTGAGCTTATCATGAAGCCCCTTTCTTCAGGATCTCCAGTCTCTAATCATTCTATTAAGAACATTATTTGTAATATTTATTTTTTTGCGGAACTTTCGAGTCCTTGTTTTACTCTTATTTCTAGGAGTAAAAATCTTGCGGCTGACTGGGTCGCTAAACAACAGCTTTTAAGCAAGTTGTTTGGTGATTGGGATGCGTGTATCCCTCCCCAGTTAGCATCTATCCTCTATGACGATTTGGACCCGATAGGGGTCGGGTAACTTTTGTAACCTTATTTTATATCAATATATTATGCTTTGAAAAAAAAAAAGGGTAATGACTTATTACTTGAAATGAAACTTAGGTATTCTTTTAAATATTGTATTATTTTTCGATTTCTTTTATCTTTTTTGTAAAAAAAAAGATTTTATGGCCATATATATTATGTTAGAGAGACTTAGTTTGTAATAGAAAAGTAATTCTTCTTTTTGTAATTTATTTTAGGTAATAAAAAAAACATATCCTTAATGATTCCTTGCATTGATAAATATAATTTTACATCAAACGACATAATGAAAATATTATATTTTATCATTTTCATAATGCTCTCGAATATGATTTTATTTATCATAACAGTAGCAGTGTCCATGCCAACATTCACCACCACTTTTATGGTCCATGGAAATACAAACTAGATAGCAGACGGCCCAAGAGCAAAGCCAGATTCGAAACTTCTGACTAGTATTTACTTTTGCAACATTCATCTCGATCTTTGTGTATGTGTCTATATTTGCACAATTGATCGAGGGTACAATAATTAGGTAGAGCAAAAACAAAGAATGAAACAATGAATTGTTTAATGAATACATAACCATGCTTTTCAATTTAGTTTGTGGGAGAAACAAGTGCAAGCTCCTAGTATTTATAAGATACATGTCAATCTCATCTAATATCCGTCAAAAAAAAAAAAAAATCTCATCTAATATTAAAGTAATTTAAATGAACTTTTGACTTTTCATATTTAATTGATATTTGTAGTTAATGTACTTTGACCTAAAAAAGAATAAAGAAAATATGACATTAAGTGATATATATATATATATATATATATAAAAATATTAGTTTATTATGAATTAACCGCATTAATTAATGTTGGCGTAAATGCTAATATTTGAGTGATGAATATACAACAAAACTCAAAAAAAAAAAGTTATCGAATTAATTTAGAACATACCCTTGTTTATAGTTTTGCTTTGTCGAGACGACAAAGGTTTGAGTTGGGGGTCTTGATATCTCCCTAAATGTTCTAATTTTATGCCCTTGGGCGACATCATTTTTTTGGTATTTATTTGACTATTTAGATAGACTTTTGGTGCTAATATGCAATAATTCAATTTTTCGCTCTAGATTTTAGTATTTTTTATTTATTAAACTTTTGCGCGTAATATGGTCTGTTTTGAGTGAAAAATTGTAGGTTTTGAATACTAGCTAGGAGAGGAATTAAAGAATAAAGTCAAAGATCGTGTAATGAAGTCAAAGCAAGAAGAAATATCCCGAAAGAATTGATAATTTGAAGCTGCAAATCTAGAAAGTTGTCAAAGATTGCTAATTTCGAGCTATCTAAGATTGGGTTTAGCCTCTGACTTGTGGAGAGAAATTGTTGCCCATTGAGTTATGAAATTTAGCAACTGTAATGAGGTCAATCCGAATTGAAATGAGCCGGTTAGAGCTGTTTTAGTGGAGGTGGTGCAACAGTTACGAGATTTGGGCTTAATTATGGATTTGGGCTTTTCTAATATTCACTTAATCCTTAAGAAAAACCCTAATCCGTTTTTAACATTTTAAATAGGCTTTAGACTCCTATTTTCACACTGTTTTTTCATAAGTTAAGATACGCTTAAGAGTCAGACACCAGAGAAGAAGCTAGAGGCAGGAAAAGAAGAAGTAAGAGCTGGAGACTGTCTATATCTCCAGTTCTCAGCCAATTCAACTCCGTAATTAGGTTCTTCTTTTTTATTTTGTAAAACATTATGAACTCAATTATGTCTTTAGTTTTTATCTTTTCAATAATTATGAGCTAAACTTAATTAGTGCTTGAGAACGTATAATGGGTTAACCCCAATTTGATTTTATTTCATGTGTTTGGATTTGGGATTTTAATAATTGAAATCAAATTGGGTAAATTGTATTTTTCATTAATTTGCTTGTATTAACTGTAATTGGAATCATGAACCAATAATAGGACTTAGTATCTAGGCTATTCCAATTAGTGGCGATTGGATCACCTTGACGGGGGGGGGGGGGGGGTATAGATACAGACCTAGTTAATGAATGTAGGTTAGAAATTAGAGACTCTGACGAGCTTAATTAAACCTATGACCTATTGGGTAAATCAGCCTTAATCACTTGAGATTGGACTATAATCACCCTGACGGGGTTTGTAGCACTTGATAGTAGCTCCTTAGTCCACCCTGACGGAGGTAAGGACAATTCTGAATCCCGACCAATGCATATTTACCAATTTGTCCCTTAAACAATACATGAAATGAATGATAATTAGGTGAAACCCTTGCGTCTCTCAAGTATTGCTTCTCATCTTTGCGTAAACACTTTATTTTCTTGCATTTAGTCTTTTATTTGCATTTTAAATTAGTTATTTAATCTTTTAATTAATTGTCTTAGTTATAGAAAAACAACTAATCAATCTTAAAATAATTTATTTGCTTTTACGTGCAATTATTCACTATTTGATAAACATTAGAGTCAACCAATCCGTCCCTGAGAACGAATATGTTTATCACATATATTACTTGGGACAACTGTACACTTGCAGTTGTGGTTCTCTTTTCCTTATTGCATTATTTTTAGAACACACAAAGGACCACCACCTGGCCGACTTACCAGGGTTTCTGACCGGCATGCCGGTGGTGAAATCTCTCGAAAGCTGACCTATCGGCAGTGAACGCGTGGCCTTACCCGTGGGCTCGGGTTTTCAGCTCGCCGGCATACCGGTACTGGCATCTGAATATATCCAAAAAGTTTGTTTTTCCTCCCAAAACTTGATTTCTCTAACACCTAAACATCAAAAACACTAATACCTTTCTCAAAGATGCAATATCAACTAAAAACGACTAAACTAAACACAAACTAAAAACATAAAAAGCTTAAAAACATAAAAAAAAATTGCGGGTTGTCTCCTGTACAACACTTTTATTTTGACGTCTTTTAAAGTTAGACGCGTTACCTCTTTTAATATTTGCGAATATAGCCTCCCCAACAACGAGTTAGGCTATGAACGCCGACTAATCTGCGCTTGATCCCCTTCTTGGGCCGGATTTCTATCACCTTGGCTGAAACAACCTTAGTGACGATGAATGGTCCCATCCACGAGTCTTTGAAACTTCGTGGCCTATTTTCCCATATGTGAGCTTTCCATAGAACTTCATGGCCAACCCCAAACTCAATGTTTGGCTCAGTATCCACAGGTTTTACATGGATCTTCTCTGTAGGGACTTTGTGATGTGAAAGGCTGCAGATGACAGGAACGATGGGATCTAACTTCCTCGGTTTCTTACCCAAGACATAGAAGGTCTCGGATACGTTCTTAGCATGAAGGGTAATGGTCCCTTATTGGAAGTTTATGACACTTTGACTTGTGGCCATGAAAGACCGTCCAAGTATGATCGGAACCTGCTTATCTGCATCAAACTCAAGTATAACAAAGTCAGGAGGGATGGCGATACTACCTGCTCGGACTAATACGTCCTTCCCCATGTCTTGGTAACTGAGTTGTCAGCAAACTGCAACTTCACTGGAGCTTTCTCTGATTTCTGAAGTCCAAGTCTCTCGAACACGGACTTAGGCATAAGATTCACACCGGAACCCACATCGTACATAGCCTTCACCTTGAGCATAACATTTATCTGAATAGGAAGGTTAAAACTTCCCGGATATTTAAGCTTCAATGGTAACTCTCTTTCACTTCTTCTTGAGACTCTTAGGTGATCTCTCTTGGCTTCTACACTCCCTTCTTTCTAGGGAATAACTTGCGTGAAAACTTGTTGCGGTGTAAGCCCTTTCTTTGCAATCTCAAGCATTTGGGCGTTGATATTTTCAGGAGTGTACGCCTCTACAAATGTCTTGAGTTCAGTGTCATCCTTCGGATTTGTATCAGGAATAGTTGATGACACTGTTTGAACAACTGGTGGTGAGTCCACCTTCTCTTCTTCTTTCTCTTCTTCTTTCTCTTCTTGCACAGCAGGTTTCACTTCAACTTCAACTCTTGGTTCCTCCTTTGCGGCTTCTTCCTCTTTCTCCTTAGCCAGCTCAGCTTGGAACACCATAATCGATCTAATCTCATCTTGCATATCTTTCAGAAGCTGTATAAATTTGTTTTTTTCTGAATCTTCCTCCACATCACTCTCAGAACAGTTAGAGTCCACGGGGCTAGACTTGGTTGATTCTTCTTCGGTACTCGGAACCTCCACGGCACTAACGGCAGCATGTGGTGCTTCCTTCTTTTCTTCAATCTCAAGACAAATAGCCTTACAAGCTTCGAACCCAACATTGTCATCACCTCCTTCGATAGCCTTCAATTCTTTTTGTTCCATAATGCTTGTCAGAACTTTGTTCATCTGTTCTACTTGAGTACCTAAAATCTGAATTGAAGCTTCTTGTTCTCGTAACTTCTCGCTCTGGGAATGCATGTTAGTGGTCATAAGATCCATAAACTTCGTTAACTGTTGATTATCCACAACTCCCTCTTGAGGATACTGTGGTAAAGCTTTCTGAGCTAATGAATTGGTATAGGCATCTTGAACAGGTTGTTGTGGGGGGGGGTAGGTCTATTCTGATATTGATTTTGATACTGACCTCTTGGTTGGAAAGAGTTATTCTGGGGACGTGGTTGATAATGACCAAGATTAGCAGCCCTATGTGGATTTGAATACTGTATACCCGGATGATTCCGATTACCAAATTGATAACCTCCTCGGTTGGATATGAAGAAAACAGATTGTGGATTTCCTTCGCACTCTTCCCAAGTATGATTCATTGCCCCACAATGTAGACAACCTTGTGCTTCTTGCACTACATTTGTTGCGGCTAAATTTCTATGCATCTCAAGCTTAAGTTCTTTGATTTAATTCTCTAATGCTGATAATTGAGCTGAGTTTGCAGTTTCTGCGTCTAAACAAAGCGTACCTCGGGTTTTTGCAACAGGAGCTCGCGAAGATGGCCAACTCCTTTCTTGTTCAATAATATTTTCTAAAACCTCGGTAGCTTGAGCAGGATCCATGGACACGAAATTCTCTTTCCCAATGTTATCCACCTTCAATCTGCTCTCTCTGTTGATACCTTCATAAAATATAGCTAACTGTAGAGAGGGGGTGGTGGGGCCTAGGGTGTGATAAAATAAGATATAAATAAAGTGCAGATAAACACCCTAGACTGACACGGTTCTGCAAGTATACAGATCGTATGCAAGTTTTAGTTAAATGATTAAGATTCGTTCCGCAGAGACTACGAAGGTTAAGGGAATCTTATGCAAATATCAAGTGTAAATAATTAAAGCTAGAACAACTAAACGCAAATAAAAGTAAAGACAAATATATTTTTCTTTGGTTTTCTAATTAACTAAAAAAACTAAGAATTCAAAGACAGAAAATTAAATACTAAAGAGAAGTAATATGAGAATATAGCTTGAGTCACTAGCATGTAATTCCCACTAGTTTTGCCGTTCTAAACATGTAAGGGTGAATTATGTAGTATTTCAATAATCAGTTCCAATTCGCTAGGTAGTTTTAAATAGGATTTACCTGTGTCAATAAGGCTTCCTAAGCAAACTTTTCCTGTAATTGGTAAATAGTCAGAAGAACTAAACCATAATGATTATCTAGTTAGGTTGATTTGTCAGATCTAAACCGGATACTAGACGTTATGTGCTAAACAAGTAATTAAACACCGTTGTCAATGGTGACCTAACTACTAGATGGTAATTCTATATGGCGGCCGTCCACAAGAACACAGAATATAAATCCAAACACATAAATAGAGAATAAAAACTATAATTCAATTTAAAACATTAAGTTCCCAAATTAGATAGATGTCTATCAAAACTAGGGTTCATACATATATGCTAAAACTCAAGCTAAAGAAATTTAGTTCATGAAAGAAAAGAAAGAAATTACAAATTTAAAGGTAGAAGAAGACATTGTTGATAAACAACTCCTTCTAGACTTCTCTCTTGTGTTGTAAGCTTCCTCTTGGTTTAAGGTTTCACCAAGGATGATTTAAGAGTGTTAAGAGGCTGTATTTATAGTGTATAGGTTGACCTAATTCGTTTCTTGAAGGTGAGGCTAAGTAATGGACTCCAAGCCCAACTCAAATTCGTATGGATAATTACTACTGAACTGTTTTGAGTATATCTTCTTCGTTATTGGTCGGTTTTTTCTCCATAATATACCAAAAGAATCCTCAGCGAATTATCTAAGTCCATATGAAAGGAATCTTCCAAAATCGGCTTCCTTTTGGAGTTATCACCACTTCTTTAGGCGTGTGCTGCACACATTCAGATTTAGGCAGCTTTTCTTTTTCCATGTTTTTAGCCTTTGTTACCTTTATCTCCAATTTCCATGTTCATCTCTTTCCATAAGTTGTAGTCTTTGACTTGGACTCTAATTAATCTCCATAATTATCTTTAAAGCTTCACACTAAATAAATAATTAAACCCAATATGCTCTAAAAATATTATGTTACTAAATCAAGACTCAAAATAGGAAAGTGCACTAAACTAAGCTAAAATCAACCTATAAACTAATAAATAAGCCTAAAATGATGTCTCAGAGATAGATTTTATTATCACAAATGAGGAGACATCAAGACCCCCAACTCAAAGTTGTATCATCCCGATACAATAAAAGCAAAGAACAGAAGGGTAGTCAAATAAACAAGAAGAAGTCGGAGGAGAACAAGAACAGAATATAATGAATGATCCTAGAGCAAAATATCTAAAAAGTCCCATGTAGTAATGTTCAAGAAATAATGCACAAGTATGCTTAATATACATGTTATCAACATTCCATAAATTCAAGTTAAGATTAATTTCGCAATGCCAGAAGGAGAGGATGATAACTTAGTTCAGGTTAATGGCTATAGGTTGTTCATAGGTCCCAATATAGCATCCAATGGTCCACTCACCTATTTACCTAATAGCTCAATTGTTTCTCCACCAAGTAGTTAGAAATCTTCAGGTCTTGGGTTATAACGTGGCTTAAGGACGGGTGTGGTATATTTGGATAATGAAAAGTGAGCTTTTGGCTCTCTCCTCACTAGCCATCAACGAATCGCCCTAGAGCTTGAGTTTTCACTCGAAGATGTTCTCACTCAACCCAATTAATCGATTCTTTTGATGTGCATCCCCAATAATCCAAATTAAAACCTTTGATGATATAAAATCCACTTTGCCGGTCCGAATATATATTTTCTTTTCAATTCATTTTTTTCCTTTTGTATAGCTATGATCCCCTTTTTGATGTCGAGATATCACACTATTTTTTCTCATATATATATTCTTTTTATGCCCTTGTTGGCAAATTTAGCTCGTAGCTTCTTTTTCATTCACTATTACCCCGGCAAAGGGCTACAATAATAACAATTTCATCATCAATAAAATCACAAATATAATTCCCAAAACCCAATGTTCCCTAATGATGAAACCCCACCACCCCAAACTCAAGCTCTAAAACAACTTGTTTCAGGTTTTGCGATTCGAGTGCGGGTTATATAGATAAGTCCTACAAACTAAGGGTATGGATTATAATGTGGTTTAACAAAAAGGCTTTAGAAAGGCTCAGAGGGGCTAAGATGGATAAATAATAAAAATAATCAAATAAAAGGGTGAGAAAGTATAAAGGCTTCAAGTGTTTTAATCATGAAAGAACTGCCTTAGTCATTTTTCTAACTACCCGATTTTGTTACTTTTTCATTATTAGTTCATAGATAAGTGGGTTATCAACTAATTTCAAACCTCACGTTCAACACACCAAATAACTCTCCCTAAATTCAACGTGACTTCTTAGCATTGCTCATTAACTTTTCTATCCCTTATTTCCTGTTTTCATACATGCATCCTAATCAATTTTGTTGCATCTTTCAAAAACATACTACTTACTATCATTTACCTAATAAAATCATGCTCAATCAGGTACATTCAAAATATTATATGCCGTAATTCAACCTAATATTTTTTAAATTTTATGCAAAAACGAAAAGAAGATGAGCACAACGAATCCCCACCCCCAACTCAAAAGTGAGCCGTGTCCCCACGACTCGAAAAAGACTCAGGAATGGAATAAAATTTAAAATAAAAACTAACTAAAACTACCTAATGCATACAAGCTATTGAGAAAATTAGAATGACTTACCTGGCTGGCCATAGAGATCCATTATATCTTCCTCCTCATCCGAAGCTGAGGGATCGGTATAACTATCAATATCCCTTTCCAAGGTGATGTCTCCCAGCTGTGATTGCATCTGTATGACTTCCGTCCAAAGTTCTCTGTTATCTTCTTGTAATCTTTCGATTTCGTTTTGTAATTTGAGAGCCCATGGAGGAAGATCGTGATCAATTTCAGAGGAAGAGGTAGAAGAACCTTGGTCTTGGATTTTTATCTTCTTCAAAAGCCTTCTTGATGGTATGGAAATTCTAGCAGTTAACTTCTTTGGTAGTGGTTGTGCTGGTGCCTTTTCTTTTGATTCTTCAGTAGCCTCATCAATGGTGATAGGCTTTTCAATGGTGGCTCCAGGCAATTTCTTATTCTTCCCAAGGATAGAGCACTTTCTCTTGTATTCCGTAGCTTCAGATCTGTTAGTCATGCTTGTTTTACTCACAACTCAAGTTATACCAAGGATGGATTGAAAGTTGAGGAGAAATTGGTTTAGCTTGAGGTTGTTGCTTGGAATTGATGAAAGAGAAAGGTTTCTTTGATGGATCTTGGAAGAATTCTTTAAAGCTTGTTGAATTTGATGGTGTTTTAATGGTGTAGTGTGATGACTTTGATGAAGAGATTGTGTTTATGGAGGATGGAGGAGAGAGTTTGTGGAGTTGTTGTGTTAATTGTGAAGGTTTGCACAAGCTTTAAGGTGTATATATAGTGTTTGGGTCTGAAAAATTCGTATGGGAGAGGCTAGTGTTAATCCTGTTAAGGTAAGAAGTTGAATGGGCCTTGATTTCTTCACAAACCGCCATGGCACGGTGCATGGGCGCGGTGCATGGGTGTACCGCAGGGTACACCGCAGCGCTGTAACTCAAGAAATTTTAGCCTCAGCAACATACCCGTAGTAGCACCCCGTGGCACGCGTTTTTGGGCGTGTGGTATAGGGGTGCGGTACATGGGTACACCGAAGCAACTCCGTGAAAAAACCCGCGGCACATCACCCGTGGTACGCGTTTTTGGCTCGTGCAATATATCCCCCTTGAGCCGCGGTGCACCGCACCTATCAGGTGTCCATTTTTTTTGTCTCGGTATAAAACCCGTGGTGCCCGACTCGTGGTACGGGTTTTCAGGCGTGGTACATAGGTGCGGTATATGGGTGCACCGCACCTTCCTGCGAATTTTTCCAAGAAATTTTCTTTGACCCCAAACTCATTTCCTGCACAATAGCACACTACCTTTCTCTCCTATTAGCTTGTAAACACAATTAAAAATGTACACTAACTTAATATTATACACTACAAAGCAATAAAACTAATCTAAAAGCAATTAAAACAAGGGGTGTCTCCCAAGAGCACTTTTGTTTAACGTCTTTGAGTTAGACGTGTACCTCAGGCTAAGCGCATTCTACGAGATGGATTGTATCCTCTCGCCCAAAGTCCTCACTATCATGGTATCTCTTCAAACGCTGGCCATTCACCATGAATGTCCGTTGCTCGGTTGGATGTTCAATTTCAATCGCTCCATGAGGTGTGACTTTCGTAACAATGTAAGGTCCTCCCCAACGGGATTTAAGCTTTCCTGGGTAGTTCGAAAATCGAGAGTTGTATAATAAAACTTTTTGTCCTCTCTCGAAATGCTTTGGACGGAACCGTTTATCATGCCATCGCTTTGTTTTCTCCTTGTAGAGGCCTGAATTTTCATAGGCAAGATAACGAAACTCCTCCAACTCGTTCAGCTGCATCATCCTTTGTTTCCCGGCCAATTCTGGGTCTAGATTCAGAGTTTTAATAGCCCAGTAGGCTCGAGCTTCAAGTTCAATAGGTAGATGACACGCTTTGCCGTAGACAATGCGATATGGAGATGCCCCAACTAGTGTTTTAAATGCTGTTCTGTAAGCCCAGAGAGCATCATCTAGCTTTAAAGACCAATCTTTCATCGATTTATTCACGCTCTTCTCAAGAATAGATTTGATTTCCCGGTTGGAAACTTCAGCTTGACCGTTAGTTTGTGGGTGATAACCGGTTGAAGTACGGTGTCTCACTCCAAACTTACGAAGATAATTTCTTAGAGAATCATTAATAAAATGGGTACCTTTATCACTGATGAGAACACGTGGCGTACCATGTCTTGAAAAGATGTTTGTTTTTAAGAATTTAATCACTGTTTGAGCATCGTTCTTTGGTGTTGCCACTGCTTCTACCCATTTTGATACATAGCCTACCGCAAGCAAAATATAAAGATTTCCATGGGAAGTGATGAAAGGTCCCATGAAATCTATTCCCCATGCATCAAAGATTTCAACTTCTAGGATATTGTTAAGCGGCATCGCGTCTCTTTTTGATATATTACCAGTGAACTGACATCTTTGACATGACTGGACAAAACGATGACAATCTTTGTGTATGGTAGGCCAATAGAGTCCGGATTGAAGAATTTTAGCTGCAGTTCTATCACCTTTAAAGTGACCTCCATAAAGTGAACTATGACAACTTTCAATGATCTTTTCCATTTCACCTTCATGTACACATCTTCTAACCACTTGGTCACTACAAATCTTCCAGAGGTACGGTTCATCCCAATAATACTCTTTGGCCTGGTGAGATAATCTTTGTCTTTGTTGTGGGTGGATATCTTTGGGGAATACACCACTCACAATGAGGTTGACTAGATCTGCATACCATGGCACAAACGCATGTTTAATAGCAAAAAGTTGTTCATCAGGAAATACCTCTTTAACCAACAATGGTTCTTTGTTCGCGTCAGATCCTTCGAGCTTTGACAAATGATCAGCAACTTGATTCTCGCATCCCTTTCGGTCTCGAATATTTATGTCGAATTCTTGTAGCAACAGTACCCATCTAATAAGCCGCGGCTTAGCTTCCTTTTTCTCCATAAGGTACCTGATAGCTGAATGGTCCGTGTGTACAACAGTTTTCTTCCCAATCAGATAGGAACAAAATTTATCAAAAGCATAAACCACGACCAACATCTCTTTCTCCGTCACTGTATAATTTATCTGGGCAGCGTTGAAAGTCTTACTTGCATAATAAATCGTATGGAAAATCTTGTCTTTCCTCTGTCCCAACACAACACCCATAGCGTGATCACTAGCATCGCACATAAGTTCAAACGAAGCTTTCCAATCAGGAGGTATAACAATAGGTGTAGAGATCAGTTTTTCCTTAATCGTCAAAAACGCTTGAAGACATTCTTCAGTAAAGTTAAAAGGAGTATCCTTTTCAAGTAAAGAACAAAGAGGTTTGGCGTTCTTGGAGAAATCTTTAATAAATCTTCGATAAAACCCTGCATGACCCAAGAAACTTCTCACTCCCTCAACAGAAACTGGAGGTGATAATGTTTTGATAACTTCAATTTTAGCACGATCAACCTCCATCCCTGCCTTCGAAACTTTATGTCCCAACACAATTCCCTCTTGAACCATGAAGTGGAATTTTTCCCAGTTAAGCACAAGATCTTTTTCTCTACATCTCACAAGGACTTTCTCAAGATTATTCAAACAATCATCAAAACTATCTCCAAATACCGAAAAATCATCCATAAAAACCTCCAAATATTTATCAATCATGTCCCAGAATATAGCCATCATGCACCTCTGGAACGTGGCAGGTGCATTACATAAACCAAACGGCATTCTTCGATAAGCTAAAGTACCAAACGGACAAGTAAAAGTTGTTTTGTGTTGATCGAGGGGATCTACACAAATCTGATTATATCCCGAATATCCGTCAAGGAAACAATAATATTCTCTCCCTGCAAGTTTGTCTAGCATCTGATCAATGAATGGTAGCGGGAAGTGATCTTTCTTTGTAGCTTTGTTGAGTCTTCGGTAATCCATGCATACTCGCCACCCCACAACTGGTCTTGATGGTATGGCTTCGCCTTGATCATTAAGGATGGTAGTGATACCTCCTTTTTTTGGAACACATTGCACTGGACTAACCCAATCACTGCTAGCGATCAGTTAGATAATTCCTGCGTCTAACAACTTGATAACTTCCTTCCTCACCACTTCTTTCATAGCTGGCATGAGTCTTCTTTGTCCCTCTATAGATCGCTCACCTTCGTTCTCAAGAATGATTTTGTGTTTGCAAACGGAAGGACTAATTCCTTTGATGTCGGCAATAGTCCATCCGATTGTTTCTTTGTTTGCGCGAAGTACTTGAAGTAGCTTCTCCTCTTGAGGACCTGTGGTGGTGCCTAGGGTGTGATAAAATAAGATATAATTAACGTGCAAAATAACACCCTAAAGCTACACGGTTCTGCAAGTATACAGATCGTATGCAAGTTTTAGTTAAGAGATTAAGATTCGTTCCGCAGAGACTACGAAGGTTAGGAGAATCTTATGCAAATATCAAGTGTAATAAATTAAAGCTAGATCAACTAAACGCAATCAAAAGTAAAGACAAATAAAGATGGATTTGATTTTCTAATTAACTAAACTAAAACTAGAAATTAAAAGACAAAAAATAAATATGATAGAGAAGTGATATGAGAATATAGCTCGAGTTATTAGCATGTAATCCCCACTAGTTTTACCGTTCTAAACATGTAATGGGGAATTATGTAGTATTTCCCTAATCGGTCCCAATTCGCTATTGGTAGTTTCAAATAGGATTTACCTTTGTCAATAAGGCTTCCTAAGCAAACTTTTCCTGTAATTGGTAAATAGTCACAAGAACTAAACCATATTGATTATCTAGCTAGGTTGGGTTGTCAGATCAGACCTAATACTAGATGTTATGTACTAAACATGTAACTGAACATTGTTGTCAATGGTGACCTAATTACCAGATGGTAATTCTAAATGGCGGCCGTCCACAAGAACACAGAATATAAATCCAAACACATAAACAGAGAATAAAAACTATAATTCTATTTAAAA
Organism: Nemophila menziesii; assembly: GCA_029959085.1. Taxonomy (NCBI): domain Eukaryota; kingdom Viridiplantae; phylum Streptophyta; class Magnoliopsida; order Boraginales; family Hydrophyllaceae; genus Nemophila; species Nemophila menziesii. Next base: position 11,090,442 of record JARWIR010000021.1, read on the forward strand.
ACATTAAATTCCCAAATTAGATAGATGTCAATCAAAACTAGGGTTCATACATATATGCTAAAACTCAAGCTAAAGAAATTTAGTTCATACTAATGGAAGAAAAGAAAGAAATTACAAATCTAAAGGTAGAAGAAGATATTGTTGATGACAGCTCCTTCCAGACTTCTCTCTTGTGTTGTAAGCTTCCTCTTGGCTTAAGGTTTCACCCAGGATGATTTAAGAGTGTTAAGAGGCTGTATTTATAGTGTATAGGTTGATCTAATTCGTTTCTTGGAGATAAGGCCAAGTAATAGACTCCAAGCCCAACTCAAATTCGTAAGGAAATAAAGATAAACACTGCTGGACCGTTTTGGGCATATCTTCTTCGTTATTGGTAGGTTTGAGCTCCATAAGATACCAAAAGAATTGTAACAGAATTATCAATGTCCCCATGAAAGGAATCTTCCAAAATCGGCATCCTTGTAGGAGTAATTACCACTTCTTTAGGCGTGTGCTGCAGAAATTCAGATTAGGCAGCTTTTCCTTTTCCATGTTTTTAGCCTTTGTTTCCTTTATCTCCAATTACCATGTAAATCTCTTACCATAAGTTGTAGTCTTTGACTTTGACTCTAATTAATCTCCATAATTATCTTTAAAGCTTCACACTAAATAAACAATTAAACCCAATATGCTCTAAAAATATTATGTTCCTAAATCAAGACTAAAAATAGGAAAGTGCACTAAACTAAGCTAAAATCAACCTATAAACTAATAAATAAGCCTAAAATGATGTCTCGGAAGTATATTTTATTATCACAAATGAGGAGACATCAAGACCCCCAACTCAAAGTTGTATCGTCTCGATACAATAAAAGTAAAGAACAGTAGGGTAGTCAAAATAAACAAGAAGAAGTCGGTGGAGAATAAGAACAAGATATAATGAATGATCCTAGAGCATAAAATCCAAAAAGTCTAATGTACTAATGCTCAAGAAATAATGCACAAACATACCTAATATACATGTAATCAACAATCCATAAATTCAAGTTAAGATTAATTTCGCAATGCCAGAAGGAGAGGATGATAACTTAGTTCAAGTTAATGGCTATTGGTTGTTCATAGGTCCCAAATACAGCATCCAATGGTCCACTTACCTACTACCTAATAGCGCAATTGTTTATCCATCTAGCAGTTAGAAATCCTAAGGTCTTGGTTATAACTTGGCTTAAGGACGGGTGTGGTATATTTGGATAATGAAAAGTGAGCTTTTGGCTCTCTCCTCACTAGCCATCAACGAATCACCCTAGAGCTTGAGTTTTCACTCGAAGATGTTCTCACTCAACCCAATTTGTTAATGCCTTTGATGTGCATCCCCAATATTCCCAATTAAAACCTTTGATGATATAAAATCCACTTTGCCGGTCCGAATATATATTCTCTGTTCACATCAATTTTTTCTTTTGTATAGCTATGATTCCCTTTTGATGTTGAGATATCACACAATTGTTTTTTTCATATATATGTATTCTTTTTATGCCCTTGTTGGCAAATTTAGCTCGTAGCTTCTTTTTCATTCACTATTACCCCGACAAAGGGTTAGAATAATAACAATTTCATCATCGATAAAATCACAAAGATAATTCCCAAATTCCCAAAGTTCCCTAATTATGAAACCCACCACCCCAAACTCAAGCTCTAAAACGAGTTTGTCTCAGGTTTTGCGATTCGAGTGCGGGTCATATAGATAAGTCCTAAAACTAAGGTATGGATTATAATGTGTTTCAAATAAAAGGCTTTAGAAAGGCTCGGAGGGGTTAAGACGGATAAATAAAAATAATATCAAACAAAAGGGTAAGAAAGTCTAAAGGCTTCAAGTGTTTTATTATGAAAGAACTGCCTTAGTCATTTTTCTATCTACCGGATTTCGTTACGTTTTCATTATTAGTTCATAGACAAGTGGGTTTTCAACTAATTTTAAACCTCACGTTCTACACACCAAATAACTATCCCTAAGTTTCAACGTGAATTCTTAGCATTGCTGATTAACTTTTCTATCCTTTATTTCCTGTTTTCATACATGCATCTAAACAATTTTGTTGCATCTTTCAAAAGCATACTACTTTCTATCATTGACTTAATAAAATCATGCTCAAATAGGTACATTCAAGATATTCTATGCCTTAATTCAACCTAAATTTTTTAAATATTATGCAAAAACGAAAAGAAGATGAGGACAACGAATCCCCACCCCCAACTCAAAATAGAGTCGTGTCCCCACGACTCGAAAAAGACTCAAGAATGGAATAAAATTTAAAATAAAACTAACTAAACTACCTAATGCATACAAGCTATTAAGAAAAATTAGAATGACCTACCTGGCTGGCTGGCCATAGAGATCCATCATATCATCCTCCTCATCCGAAGCTGAAGGATCGGTATAACTATCAATATCCCTTGTCAAGGTCAAATCTTCTATCTGTGATTCCATTTGTATGTCTTCTTTCCAAATTTCTCTGTTATCTTCTCGTAATCTTTCTATTTCGTTCTGTAACTTGAGAGCCCAAGGAGGAAGATTATAAACAATTTCAGAGGAAGAGGTAGAAGAACCTTGGTCTTGGATTTTTATCTTCTTCAAAGGCCTCCTTGATGGTATGGACATTCTAGCAGTTAACTTCTTTGGTAGTGGTTGTGCTAGTGCTTTTTCTTTTGATTCTTCAGTAACCTCATCAAGATTGATGGGTTTTTCAATGGTGGCCCCAAGCAATTTCTTATTTTTCCCAAGGATTGAGCACTTTCTCTTGTATTCCATAGCTTCAGATCTGTTAGTCATGCTTGATTTACCCACAACTCAAGTTATACCAAGGATGGATTAAAAGTTTAAGAAAAATTTGGTGTAGCTTGATGTTGTTGCTTGGAATTGATGAAAGAGAAAGGTTTCTTGATGGATCTTGGAAGAAATATTTAAAGCTTGATGAATTTGATGGTGTTTAATGGTGTAGTGTGATGAATTTGATGAAGAGATTGTGTTTATGGAAGATGGAGGAGAGGATTTGAGGAGTTGTTGTGTTAATTGTGAAGGTTTGCACAAGCTTTAAAGTGTTTATATAGGGTTTGGGTCTGAAAAATTCGTATGTGAGAGGCTAGGGCTTATCTTGTTAAGGTAAGAAGTTGATTAGGAAACAAATTCCTCACAAACCGCCTGGCGCGGTGCATCCCTGCGGTGCATGGGTAGTCCGCGGGGGTAGTCCGTGCGCAACAGCTGTTGAGATTTTTGGTTTCTGCCTTACACCCGTGCAAGCACCCCGTGGCACGTGTTTTGTGCCTGCGGTATAGGGGTGCGGTGCATGGGTAGTCCGCGCCATCTCCGTCAAAAAGCCCGCGGTACATCACCCCGTGGCACGTGTTTTGTGCGTGCGGACCAGTGGTGCGGTGCACCGCAGTCATCAGGTCTTCTTTTTCTCGCTTCTGGATAAAACCCATGGTACTCGACCCGTGGTTCGGGTTTTCTGGGCACGGTACATCCCTGCGGTACATGGGTAGTCCGCGGGGGTAGTCCGCGCCAGTCCTAGAATTTTTCCAGCTTTTTTCTTTTGTCCCCAAACTCGTTTCTTGCACAATAGCACACTACCTTTCTCTCCTATTAACTTGTAAACACAATTAAAAATATACACTAACTTAATATTATACACTACAAAGCAAAAACAACTAATCTAAAAAGCAATTAAAACAAGGGGTGTCTCCCAAGAGCACTTTTGTTTAACGTCTTTGAGTTAGACGTGTACCTCAGGCTAAGCGCATTCAACGAGATGGATTGTCTCCTCTCGCCCAAAGTCCTCACTGTCATGGTATCTCTTCAAACGCTGGCCATTCACCATGAATGTCCGTTGCTCGGTTGGATTTTCAATTTCAATCGCTCCATGAGGTGTGACTTTAGTAACAATGTAAGGTCCTCCCCAACGGGATTTAAGCTTTCCTGGGTAGTTCGAAAATCGAGAGTTGTATAATAAAACTTTTTTTCCTCTCTCGAAATGCTTTGGACGGAGCCGTTTATCATGCCATCGCTTTGTTTTCTCCTTGTAGAGGCGTGAATTTTCATAGGCAAGATAACGAAACTCCTCCAACTCATTTAACTGCATCATCCTTTGTTTCCCGGCCAAGTCTGGATCTAGATTCAGAGTTTTAATAGCCCAGTAGGCTCGAGCTTCAAGTTCAATCGGTAGATGACATGCTTTGCCGTAGACCATGCGATATGGAGATGCCCCAACTGGTGTTTTAAATGCTGTTCTGTAAGCCCACAGAGCATCATCTAGCTTTAAAGACCAATCTTTCCTCGATTTGTTCACGGTCTTCTCAAGAATAGACTTGATTTCCCGGTTGGACACTTCAGCTTGACCGTTAGTTTGTGGCTGATAACCGGTTGAAGTACGGTGTCTCACTCCAAACTTATGAAGATAGTTTCTCAGAGGAGCATTGAGAAAATGGGTACCTTTATCACTGATGAGAACGCGTGGCGTACCATGTCTTGAAAAGATGTTTGATTTTAAGAATTTAATCACAGTTTGAGCATCGTTCTTTGGTGTTGCCACTGCTTCTACCCATTTTGACGCATAATCTACCGTAAGCAAAATATAAAGATTTCCATGGGAAGTGATGAAAGGTCCCATGAAATCTATTCCCCATACATCAAATATTTCAACTTCAAGAATATTATTAAGCGGCATCGCGTCTCTTTTTGATATATTGCCAGTGAACTGGCATCTTTGACATTACTGGACAAAACGATGACAATCTTTGTGTATGGTAGGCCAATAGAACCCGGATTGAAGAATTTTAGTTGCGGTTCTATCGCCTTTAAAGTGACCTCCATAAGGTAAACTATGACAACCTTCTATGATTTTCTCCATTTCACCTTCATGCACACATCTTCTAACCACTTGGTCAGTACAAATCTTCCAGAGGTACGGTTCATCCCAATAATACTCCTTGGCCTGGTGACTTAATCTGTGTTTTTGTTGTGGGTGGATATCTTTGGGAAAGACACCACTCACAATGAGGTTGACTAGATCTGCGTACCATGGCACAAACACATGTTTAATAGCAAAAAGTTGTTCATCAGGGAATACCTCTTTAACCAACAATGGTTCCTTGTTCGCATCAGATCCTTCGAGCCTTGATAAATGATCAGCAACTTGATTTTCGTATCCCTTTCGGTCTCGAGTATCTATGTCGAATTCTTGAAGTAATAGTACCCATCTAATAAGACGCGGCTTAGCGTCCTTTTTCTCCATGAGGTACCTAATAGCTGAATGGTCCGTGTATACAATAGTTTTCTTCCCAACCAGATAGGAACGAAATATATCAAAAGCATAAACCACGGCCAACATCTCTTGCTCCGTCACTGTATAATTCATTTGGGCAGCGTTGAAAGTCTTACTTGCATAATAAATCGTGTGGAAAATCTTGTCTTTCCTCTGTCCCAACACAACACCCATAGCGTGATCACTGGCATCGCACATAAGTTCAAACGGAGCTTTCCAATCAGGAGGTATAACAATAGGTGTAGAGATCAGTTTCTCTTTAATCGTAAAAAACGCTTGAAGACATTCTTCAGTGAAATTAAAAGGAGTATCCTTTTAAAGTAAAGAGCAAAGCGGTTTGGCGATCTTGGAGAAATCTTTAATAAATCTTCGATAAAATCCTGTGTGACCCAAGAAACTTCTCACTCCTTTAACAGAAACTGGAGGTGGTAGTGTTTTGATAACTTCAATTTTAGCACGATCAACCTCCATCCCTGCCTTCGAAACTTTATGTCCCAACACAATTCCCTCTTGAACCATAAAGTGGCATTTTTCCAAATTAAGCACAAGATCTTTTTCTCTACATCTCACTAGGACTTTCTCAAGATTATTCAAACAATCATCAAAACTATCTCCAAACACCAAACGGACCAAAAATCATCAAAAATCATCTATAAAAACCTCCAAATATTTATCAATCATGTCCCAAAATATCGCCATCATGCACCTCTGGAACGTGGCAGGTGCATTGCATAAACGAAACGGCATTCTTCTATAAGCAAAAGTACCAAACGGACATGTAAACGTTGTTTTGTGTTGATCGAGGGGATCCACACAAATCTGATTATAACCCTAATATCCGTCAAGGAAACAATAATATTCTCTCCTTGCAAGTTTGTCTAGCATCTGATCAATGTATGGTAGCGGGAAGTGATCTTTCTTTGTAGCTTTGTTGAGTCTTCGGTAATCCATGCACACTCGCCACCCCACAACTGGTCTTGATGGTATGGCTTCGCCTTGATCATTAAGGATGGTAGTGATACCTCCTTTCTTCGGGACACATTGCACTGGACTAACCCAATCACTGCTAGCAATCGGATAGATAATTCCTGCGTCTAACAACTTGATAACTTCCTTCCTCACTACTTCTTTCATAGCTGGCATGAGTCTTCTCTGTCCCTCTGTAGATCGCCCACCTTCATTCTCAAGAATGATTTTGTGTTTGCAAACGGAAGGAATAATTCCCTTGATGTCGGCAATAGTCCATCCGATTGCTTCTTTGTTTGCGCGATGTATTTGAAGTAGCTTCTCCTCTTGAGGACCTGAAAGGTTAGCAGAAATAATAACAGGCAAAATTTTATTTGTACCTAGATATGCATAGCGTAGATGATCTGGCAGTGGTTTTTCTTCGAGAACAGGTGGACATATTATAGATGGTTGTTTAATTGGTTCAATGTCACCTGGTTCTCGAAGTAGCTCTCGCACATTTGATCCTAATGCAGCAACATCTTCAGGGGGAATCTTGAGTTCCTCTGGTGATTCAAGTGCTAAGGCCTCGTCAAGATAATCATCTAAGCTTGCTTCATTGAAGAATTCTTGTGCCATTTTTCCGATGACATCTATTTTGAAGCACTCGTCTTTTGACATTGGTAATTTCATAGCCTGAAACACATTGAATCGTATCTGTTCGCCTTGTACTCTCATGATCAACTCACCATTCTCAACATCAATTAGTGTACGCCCCGTGGCTAAGAATGGTCTACCCAAAATGATGGGGACATTCTTATCCGCGTCGTAGTCAAGAATAATAAAATCGCAAGGAAAAATAAAAGATCCAACTTTAACTAAAACATCTTCAATTTTACCTATTAGTCGTTAAAGGGAGCGATCTGCCATTTGTAATACCACAGATGTGGGTACTACTTCTCCAATATTAAGCTTCTCGAACAGGGATCTAGGCATGAGATTGATGCTCGCGCCTAGATCACATAATGCTTTCCCGGTCCAACTATCTCCAATGCCGATAGGAATTGTAAAACTTCCGGGATCTTCTAATTTTGGTGGCAACTTACTTTGACATATAGCACTGCACTCCCTGGGTAGTCCAATTGTTTCCCCAGTTTCTATACTTCGCTTGTTGGAGAGAATGTCCTTCATGAATTTAAGATAGGTTGGCACTCTTTTGAGAGATTCAACAAGGGGTATGTTAACTTCCAACTTCTTCAACATGTCAATGAACTTCTTGAATTCCAGGTAATTGTCCTTCTTTCTGACACGTGAAGGGTATGGCGGTGGAGGGCGTGTATTAAGTTCCACTGGTTTTCTTGTCTGGTCAGGTGTCTCGGCTTGAACACTCTTTGGTTTAACTACCTTTTCAACTGTATCTTTGATTATTTCTTCCCCCTTTGTTCTGGAATAGGGATTGGTTCTTGTTCTGGTTCTGGTCTTGGTGGAGGTAGTTGTTTTCCACTTCGCAATTCAACTGCATGGAAAGAATCATCTCTAGGAGCAATAGTATCACTTGGGAGTTGCCCTTTTGGCCGATTTTGTAATGTACTCGCCAGATGTGATATAGTATGCTCTAGTTGCTTGATAATCTTCTTCTGGGTTCGAACTTTCTGTTGGCTATGACTCATTTTCTCAGCTGCTTGCATTAATTTAGCCATACTCGACTTCAAACTTGGGATGAGTTCCTTTTTGCCAGTTGCGTTGATTGTTTAGGTGGATCTTTCTTTTATTCTTGACAAGCTTTCTCAACAATGGGTTCCTTTTTCTGAATAGGTTGTAGTGGATTATAAGATTGAGGTTGGGGTTTATGATAAGTCTCTTGCTTTCTGACCCAACTCTTTTGCCGTGGAGGTTGTTGATAATTAGTGTAGCTTTCTTGAGGATTAGTATAACCATTAGAATAATAGTTATCTTGAGGATATGTAACAGAAGCTACTGCTGGATTATTCATACACCCTTCCCACACGTGATTTCTTGATCCACAACCAGGACACGAAGGAATTGCGCGTACCGTATGAAAATCCTAGAGGGGGGGGGGTGAATAGGATTACTAATAAGATTAATGCCTAATTAAAAATCTTTTGGACAATTATATGTTTTAAAGAGAAACTTCTAAGTCAACTAATATATCAAACTCTTAAGGGATCATGCAATGGATAAACTAGAGGTTTGATATATAAGTGATACAAGTAAAACGAGTTTCTAATCTCTTACTATGCTTAATGATCTAAGTTAGATAAACTAGATAATCAATATCACAATATTCATACTAGCATATTATCAAACATATAAAGTGCGGAAAATAAAGAGTGTAGGGATAGAAAGATACACACGATTTATAGTGGTTCAGTTTCCCTACATCCACTACCTAAGGAAGCCTCCTTAGGATTTTAAGCTTTTCACTAAGCTCCCGTGTCTCTCTTAACCGGGTCGAGAACACAATAACCCTTACAACCTCTTCGATAACATGAAGGACAACCTCTTCGAAACCACGAAGGAAACTCTTGTGTAATCACAACACAAGGACACCGAGTATACTCCCAATACTCTAATTCTCTCTTAATCTATCTATTACAAGAACTAGACTTAAGAGGATAAATGTAAGTGTTTGAAAGGTGAAACAACTTTGCTAATAAACTCCTAAAGAGATGATATAACTCTAAGCTTAAAACTTCTCTTGAGTTGATTGAACTTTGAAGCTCCTTTGATTTACTCCTTGAATGAGTAGATATGACAAGTATAGCTCTTGACACCTTCTTGGATGATAACAATTAAGCCCCTTAGTGTATATGAGTTGAAGGTGTAGTTGTAGCCTTGAAAGACCTTCAATTTATAGCTGCAAAATGCTCCCAACGGTCATAAGACTTGTCTCCAACGGATATATTAATATCCCCAACGGTTATATTCCTTTTGTCTTCATTTTGCTACAGAAAACCCTAACCTGCGGTGCACCGCGGGGTTGGTGCGGTGTACCGCACTAAGCTTGCTAAATTCACTTGCTTTCTGACGGACTAGCCCCCTGGTCCGTGGTGTAGTCCGTGGGCTGCGGTGTACCGCACAGAAACTCCGGTGTACCGCACCAAAGGTTTAAAACACCTTCTAGTGAGTATATCTTTTACTATGATGCTCGGATCAGAAAACCTTCTTCACGAGAGTTGTAGAGAACATCATTCTAATAAACTTTGTAGTTGATCACTAAAGCTAATTCTCAATGTACACAAAGATAAGGTTAAAAGTATTTGTATGAGAATTAGTTTCTTAAGATAAAAAAATAGAGCTTTGATCTAAATGATAAAGAATGTGTTTTTTGATGAATTAGAGTGCAAGATAGAATAGTATAACAAGAATAATTAGCACACTAAACACAAGAGGATTTGTCACATTAAAACAACCTATTAAGGGAGGCTATATGCCAACAATATCCCCCTTTTTGATGATGACAAATCCTTCACTAAAACACCTTAGGAATGATATGAAAGTTTAAGCTCTTATGAAATTTAGCTCACCCTCACAATAAGCATTTAAGTAAAAATGAATATAAGATTATGAAATGCATTTGTGAGTATTAAAAAGTGCAATTTTGAAAGTTTTAGTGCACATATTTCTCCCCCTTTGTCTTCATCAAAAAGACGAGATAATAAAATAAAATCAAACAACTAATCAAAGAAGAGTTAAAACTCAAGTGAATAGATTTTGAAAAACAACATAAAGAGATCAAGGGTTAAGAGCAATTAAAACATTTTAATTTTGAAATGCATAAAGATTAACAATGTAAAGCATGAAACAAGATGAAAGAAAGATATAAGGGATAAGAACGTTTTACCAACTTCTAGATCGGAAGATTATCATCTTATAAGCTTTCTATAAATGCAAACGATTAGTGCAATTATGAGATAAACGATTAGTACAAACGATTAACCAAGCATTTGAGTTTTTAAAGATAATTTAAGAAAAACTCCCCCTCACAAAATGCATAGAGTGTTTGTTTCAATTTTGAAAAAGTTTGACCAATAATTTCTCCCCTTTTTACCAATAAGAATATTTGAACCGATTTTAAGAAATCAAGGGGTAAAATTTAATCTTTGAAAAGTATAGGGGTCAATATGCATTTTTCAAAAGTTTAGGGACTAAATGCAATTTTTAAAAACTTTAAGGACTTAAGTATAACTTTCTCAAGACAATATGGACCTAGGTGTAATTTTCAAGCATAAGAAAGCTAAATGCAACTTGTTCAAACTATAGGGACCTCAAATCAATATTTTTCAACCTATAGGGATCACAATGCAATATTTTCAACCAATAGGGACCACAATGCAAAATAAAACAATAAACCTTGTATCGCGGTGTACCGGACCATTGCTGCGGTGCACCGCACTAAAGCTCGACTAAAAGGTGTAAGAAGAGAGAATAGAAAATAGGCAATTTGCATAAACACCCGAAACTAATTCGAAAACTCCCCAATAGTTTAGAAATATTTTAAAACTACTAAAAACGCTTTTGTTTTGAAAAGATTCAACATGGAAATCTCGAAAACAAAAAAAAATCAGTTTATTTCATAAATACCCCTATTTTTTCTAAAAAATACGGAAAGACCCAAAATCAAAGTTAAGCAATTTTAAGTATGAAAATGTCAAGTCATACAAGATATTAGCACAATAGGGAATAAACCACATAAGCACATAATGAAGCACAACATATAGATAGTAAGGCTAAACAATTTCATGCAAATGAGTTAATGACCAATAATGGAGTAATTCCTCATAATTTTATGCATAAAAACATTTTTGAAATGCTATGGGAAATTCAAAAGATTATCGGAAAAATATTTTGAAAATCAATTTCTTTAAAAACTCACTCTTACTAAAAGACATATGAAAATGCAAATTTGTGTTCAAAGATAAATTAAGATTTGAAAGTGTAAATTAATATCTTTGATCTTTTTCCCTTTTATCAATCAATAGGCACTTTTAAAATTTATAAAAACTTGTAAGAATAAAAAGTGCAATTTATAATAGTTGAGGGACTAAAAAGCAATTTCACATAGTAGGGACTAAAAATGCAATTTTTCAAAAATATAAACTAAAATGACAAATTTTACATGTGAAAGATTTTGAAGTCCAAACTATGACACTTTGAAGAATTTAATAAATATGAGAGGTCAAAGTGCAATTTTGAAAATTTTGGGGACTAAAATGCAATTACCAAAATTCTAAGAGCTAAATTGCAAAAACATCATTCAAGAGAATTAGATGCAATATCACTAATAACATTAAAACAATGATTAGTATCACAAGATAATATCCAAAGATAAAACATGATAACAACAAATACAACTAATCAAATCAAAACCGAATCATAAACATAAGGCATGAAGAAAAAAAATACGAGATAAAGGAAGGAATCGCCGGATTTTCCTTTTTCGAGATTTGAGTGTTCTTTCGTATATTAATTCTTCCATTTGTTTCCTCCAAGCAAAGAAACGATCACCTACAAAAAGTGGAGGTTGTGTAGAAAACAACTCTTCCAAAAGATTAAATTCCAAATCGTTTACTCTACTAACGGTTAAGCTATTCACGTAGAGTTAGGCTCTGATACCAATTGAAAATCCTAGAGGGGGGGGGGTGAATAGGATTACTAATAAGATTAATGCCTAATTAAAAATTTTTTGGACAATTATATGTTTTAAAGAGAAACTTTTAAGTCAACTAATATATCAAACTCTTAAGGGATCATGCAATGGATAAACTAGAGGTTTGATATATAAGTGATACAAGTAAAACGAGTTTCTAATCTCTTACTATGCTAGATGATCTAAGTTAGATAAACTAGATAATCAATATCACAATATTCATACTAGCATATTATCAAACATATAAAGTGCGGAAAATAAAGAGTGTAGGGATAGAAAGATACACACGATTTATAGTGGTTCAGTTTCCCTACATCCACTACCTAAGGAAGCCTCCTTAAGATTTCAAGTTTTTCACTAAGCTCCCGTGTCTCTCTTAACCGGGTCGAGAACACAATAACCCTTACAACCTCTTCGATAACACGAAGGACAACCTCTTCGAAACCACGAAGGAAACTCTTGTGTAATCACAACACAAGGACACCGAGTATACTCCCAATACTCTAATTCTCTCTTAATCTATCTATTACAAGAACTAGACTTAAGAGGATAAATTTAAGTGTTTGAAAGGTGAAACAACTTTGCTAATAAACTCCTAAAGAGATGATATAACTCTAAGCTTAAAACTTCTCTTGAGTTGATTGAACTTTGAAGCTCCTTTGATTTACTCCTTGAATGAGTAGATATGACAAGTATAGCTCTTGACACCTTCTTGGATGATAAAAATTAAGCCCCTTAATGTATATGAGTTGAAGGTGTAGTTGTAGCCTTGAAAGACCTTCAATTTATAGCTGCGAAATGCTCCCAACGGTCATAAGACTTGTCTCCAACGGATATATTAATATCCCCAACGGTTATATTCCTTTTGTCTTCATTTTGCTACAGAAAACCCTAACCTGCGGTGCACCGCGGGGTTGGTGCGGTGTACCGCACTAAGCTTGCTAAATTCACTTGCTTTCTGACGGACTAGCCCCCTGGTCCGTGGTGTAGTCTGTGGACTGCAGTGTACCGCACAGAAACTCCGGTGTACCGCACCAAAGGTTTAAAACACCTTCTAGTGAGTATATCTTTTACTATGATGCTCGGATCAGAAAACCTTCTTCACGAGAGTTGTAGAGAACATCATTCTAATAAACTTTGTAGTTGATCACTAAAGCTAATTCTCAATGTACACAAAGATAAGGTTAAAAGTATTTGTATGAGAATTAGTTTCTTAAGATAAAACAATAGAGCTTTGATCTAATGATAAAGAATGTGTTTTTTGATGAATTAGAGTGCAAGATAGAATAGTATAACAAGAATAATTAGCACACTAAACACAAGAGGATTTTTCACATTAAAACAACCTATTAAGGGAGGCTATATGCCAACACCGTATTCACCTGAGTAATTGTTTGGGATTGTTCTTGTAGTTCTTCGAGTTGTTTAGCCAATTCTTTAAGCTTCAGAGATTCTGAATTGTCTTCTTTTTCTGCTCTCTTTGGCCAACTTCTCTCGTTCTCAAGAATTCTTTCCATCCCCAACTCAGCTTCTTCAGGATCTAGTAACACAAAACCTGCGTTTCCTAACGAATCTGCTTTCTCTCTTGATTTATCATTAAGGCCTCCATAAAACAAGGTTAAATAATATTCTGGCGAGGATCTATGATAGGGACATCTCGCCTTCTTCTCTGTAAATCGTAACCATGCTTCACCCAAACTCTCTCCATCTTTCTGTATAAATTGCTCAAGCTCCAACATATCTTTTAAACGTCTACTAACCGGATAAAAGCGGTCTAGGAATCTTGCTTGAAACTTGTCCCAATCTGGAATAACATGAGGGTATTGGGTATCATACCAATCGCTTGCACATCCGGTCAAGAAGAACTGGAACATCAGGTAATATACTTGTTCCCTAGTAACTCCTCTTACAATATAAGCATCACAGATCTACATGAATTTCTGAATATATCGGATCGGATCTTGATGTGCAGCTCCGCTGAATAATCCATGAGATGCAAACTGAGTTAGCATCCCTGGATCAGGTTTAAATTTTGCGGCTTAGATTTCTGGAGTGCGAATTACTCGTGGCTCCACTCTGAACTCGATGGGTATCTCAAGTCTCCTTGGATTCTCCATCTGTAACTAAATCTGAAAAACAAAAACTAAAAACAAAAGCGTAAAATAGAACTAACTGAAATTAAAAGCACAAGATATATGCACAAGTACTGACGATGTAGTCCCCGGCAGCGGCGCCAAAAACTTGGTGGGGCCTAGGGTGTGATAAAATAAGATATAATTAACGTGCAAAATAAAACCCTAAAGCTACACGGTTCTGCAAGTATATAGATCGTATGCAAGATTTAGTTAAGAGATTAAGATTCGTTCCGCAGAGACTACGAAGGTTAGGAGAATCTTATGCAAATATCAAGTGTAATAAATTAAAGCTAGAACAACTAAATACAATTAAAAGTAAAGACAAATAAAGATGGATGTGATTTTCTAATTAACTAAACTAAAACTAGGAATTAAAAGACAGAAAATAAATATGATAGAGAAGTGATATGAGAATATAGCTCGAGTTATTAGCATGTAATCCCCACTAGTTTTGCCGTTCTAAACATGTAAGGGTGAATTATGTAGTATTTCCCTAATCGGTCCCAATTCGCTATCGGTAGTTTTAAATAGGATTTACCTTTGTCAATAAGGCTTCCTAAGCAAACATTTCTTGTAATTGGTAAATAGTCACAAGAACTAAACCATAGTGATTATCTAGCTAGGTTGGGTTGTCAGATCAGACCTAATACTAGATGTTATGTGCTAAACATGTAATTAAACACCGTTGTCAATGGTGACCTAATTACTAGATGGTAATTCTAAATGGCGGTCGTCCACAAGAACACAGAATATAAATCCAAACACATAAACAGAGAATAAAAACTATAATTCTATTTAAAACATTAAATTCCCAAATTAGATAGATGTCAATCAAAACTAGGGTTCATACATATATGCTAAAACTCAAGCTAAAGAAATTTTGTTCATACTAATGGAAGAAAAGAAAGAAATTACAAATCTAAAGGTAGAAGAAGATATTGTTGATGACAGCTCCTTCCAGACTTCTCTCTTGTGTTGTAAGCTTCCTCTTGGCTTAAGGTTTCACCCAGGATGATTTAAGAGTGTTAAGGGGCTGTATTTATAGTGTATAGGTTGACCAAATTTGTTTCTTGGAGATAAGTCCAAGTAATAGACTCCAAGCCCAACTCAAATTCGTAAGGAAATAAAGATACACACTGCTGGACCGTTTTGGGCATATCTTCTTCGTTATTGGTCGGTTTGAGCTTCATAAGATACCAAAAGAATCGTAACATAATTATCCATGTCCCTATAAAAGGAATCTTCCAAAATCGGCTTCCTTGTAGGAGTAATTACCACTTCTTTAGGCGTGTGCTGCAGAAATTCAGATTAGGCAGCTTTTCCTTTTCCATGTTTTTAGCCTTTGTTTCCTTTATCTCCAATTACCATGTAAATCTCTTTCCATAAGTTGTAGTCTTTGACTTGGACTCTAATTAATCTCCATAATTATCTTTAAATCTTCACACTAAATAAACAATTAAACCCAATATGCTCTAAAAATATTATGTTCCTAAATCAAGACTCAAAATAGGAAAGTGCACTAAACTAAGCTAAAATCAACCTATAAACTAATAAATAAGCCTAAAATGATGTCTCAGAAGTATATTTTATTATCACAAATGAGGAGACATCAACCTGAAAGGTTAGTAGAAATAATAACAGGCAAAGTTTTGTTCGTACCTAGATATGCATAACGTAGATGATCTGGAAGTGGTTTTTCTTCGAGAACGGGTGGACATATTATAGATGGTTGTTTCATTGGTTCAATGTCACCTGATTCTCGAAGTAGTTCTCGCACATTTGCTCCTAATGCAGCAACATCTTTGGGGGGAATCTCGGGTTCATCTTGTGATTCAAGTGTTAAGGCTTCGTCAAGATCATCATCTAAGCTTGCTTCATTGAAGACTTCTTACGCAATTTTTCCGATGACATCTATTTTGAAACATTCATCTTTCAAATTTGGTAACTTCATAGCCTTAAACACATTGAATCGTATCTGTTCGTCTTGTACTCTCATGATCAACTCACCATTCTCAACATCAATTAGTGTACGCCTGGTGGTCCTTTGTGTGTTCTAAAAAAATGATGCAATAAATAATCGAACCACAACCGCAAGTGTACGGTTGTCCCAAGTAATATAGTTGATAAAACAGATTCGTTCCAAGGACGGGATGGTTGACTACAATGCTTATCTATTAATGATTGATTGCACTTATGAAAGCAAATAAAGATAAGATGCTTGATTGGTTGGTTTTCTAATTCCTAAGATATTAAGACTAATGAAAAAATGTAAATAAATAACTAAGACGCAAGTGAATGAAAGTAAGACGCAAGTATGAGCAGGTAGTACTTGAGAGACGCGAGGGTTTTCCTAACTATCATTCATTTCATACATTGTTTAAGGGACAAATAGGTAAATTTGTATTGGTCGGGATTCTATATTCTCCTTACCCCTGTCAGGGTGGACTAAGGAGCAACTCTCAAGTGCTACAAACCCCGACAGGGTGATTATAGTCCACTCCCAAGTGTTTAAGTCTAAATTACCCAATAGGCCATAGGTTTAATTAAGCTCGTCAGAGTCAAATAATTTCTAACCTACATTCATTAACTAGTTCGGTACCTAAACCCCCCGTCAAGGTGATCCAATCGCCACTAATTGGAATAGCCTAGATACTGAGTCCTATGATTGGTTAATTACGTCAATAATAGTAATTAAAATGCAAATTAAAGAAAAATACACTTTACCAAATTTGATTTAAATAATAATTATCCCAAATCCAAATGTATAGAATGAAATCAAATTGGGATTAACCCATTATGCGTTCTCAAGCACTAATTAGGTTTAGCTCATAATAATTGAAAAGACAAAAACTAAAGAAACAAATAGGTTCATCATGTTTTACAGAAATAAAATACAGAGAAACCTAATTTTGGAGTTGAATTGGCTGAGAATCGGAGATATAGACAGTCTCCAGCTCTTGCTTCTTCTTTTCCTTGTTTCTGCTTCTTCTCTGGACGCTCTCTTCTAAGGATATTTTTAATTTGAATAATAAATTGAGAGGTACTGAATAATGAGGTCTAAAGGCCTATTTATAGTGGTAAAAACGGATTAGGGTTTTACTTAAGGTTTAAATGAAAATTAGAAAGGCCCAACTCCACTCTTGGCCCAAAATCCCGTAACTGCTGATACACCTTCACTAAAACGGCTTTTTCCGCTTCATTACAACTCCGATTGACCTGAAATCAGTTGCTAAATTTCCGTAACTCGATAAGGAATGTTTTCTCTTCAAAGGTCAGCGGCTAAATCAGCTCTTAAACGCCTTGAAATCAGCAATCTATGGCCTGGAAAACAGATTTTCATCTCTAAAAATAATATCTTCGGGATTTATCTTCAAGTTTTGACTCTATATCACGATCTTTGACTTTCTTCTCGGATTCCTCTTCTAGCTAATATTCAAAACCTACAAACTTTTCACTAAAATACACAAGATTACGCGCAAAAGTTTAATAAATAAAAAATACTAGAAATAAAATAGGAATTCCGAATTATTGCATTTTTAGCTCAAAAGTCTATCAAAATATTCAATTAAAAATAAAAAATGATGTCTCCCAAGGGTCGAAAATAAGAACATTTAGGGAGACATCAAGACCCCCAACTCAAACTTTGTCGTCCGGACAAAGCAAAACTAAAAACAAGGGGAATGAAGTAGATGCAAGAGAAAATAGAAGCTAGCAAATAAACCCTAAAGCAATGCTAAAGATAAATCTCATATAGCAAACATCAAGAATTAACATACACATACACTAATCATGGCTAAGACGGATAAAATTAATATAAGGGATAGCAAGCTAAAAGGCTTCAAATGGCTAACAAAGAACTGCCCCTTTCATTTTCCTAAGTACAAAGCTTGTCTTTAGTTCATATCTAGGTGGGTTCTCTACTAATTAGGATTTCACGTTCTACACACCAAACATATTCCTTAAGTACAAGCTTACTTCATTTGCATTGTTCATTAATTTTTCCTATCAATTACCTATGTTCGCATGCAATTGTAAGTGCGTTTTATATTATTCCCTAAAGTCCACTATTTGTTATCATTAATTCATCAAAAGTATGCTTAAAGGGACATTTAACATCTTCTACAGTCAAACGCAACTCCGAATTATTTTATTGAAAGCAATTAAAAACAAATAAACACATAAAAACTGGGATGAGGCAACGAACCCTACCCCAAACTCAAAAATGAGTCGTGTCCCCACGACTCGAAAAGACTCAAAGCAATAAAATAATTTACACTAAATGAGAAAGGAAAAAAACGTATCTGAACCAGCGTAAGGCTGGTGTCGGTGATGGCTCCAAGTTGAGGTTTTGAATTCGTCTTCATCAATGGTTGCGTTTAAAGTGTTCTTCATCACCTCGAACTTCTTCAAATTTCCCACGTTTCATTTATTACTTGCCCTCTAAGCATCATCTCTTCTATTAAAATCTTCCTCAATACCCAATTCTCTTTCTTCACCATGGTCTTCGTAACTTTCCTAACCTTCATGGTCATCTCCGATGACCCCAAACTCAAAGCTTCAAGACCCTCAAAAGGTTTGGATAAAATTGTGATTTTAGTGTTCTTGAAGGTTTGGGTTTGAATTATGGATTGTTTAGAGCTGGGTCATGGATATTTCAAGGTTTGGGAAAGGTTTAATGGATAAACTTTAGCTTTGGTGAAAGGAAACTTCGAATTAAAGTGTGAAACGTTGGTATTTTGGATGATTTATGGTATGATTGTGAGCTTGGATGATGTTTAGAGGGAAGGATTGGTGTTTTATTGCTGACTTGATGATTGTCGGAGTAGTTGGAGGCTAGGATTCGTAGGGGGAGACTGGGTTAGGAAAGAAGCGAAAAATATAGGGTTTTAACCCTTAAAACCGCCGATCACAGCAGTTGACCGGTATATGCCGGCCACTGTGTGGGCGAAAAAATAAAATACGAAATTGAATTTTTTTTTTACCTCTGACGCAGCCTTCTTGCGTCGTCGCTGACGCAGTGACCAGAGAGTTCGACTTCCTTGGCCGGCTAGTCGGCAGCATGTCGATGGCGGGAATGGAGACGCAGCGTGCTTGCGTCATCGCTGACGCAGTGATCAGAACCCTTCCTTTCGCTGGCCGGCTAGCCGGTCATCTGACCGGCATGCCGGTGAATCCCGCTGGCGCGAATCGTGACGCATCAGTGCTGCGTCATTGCTGACGCAGTGGTCAGAGACTTGGGGTTTCTTCAGCTCTTTTGGCCGGTATGCCGGCCAGCTCGCCGGCTAGCCGGTCAAACCTGCTGTTGACTCTATAATTTTTCGTTTTCTCCTCGTTTTGACCCCAAACTCATGACCTTCTTACCCCTGAAATCATAAAAAACAACTACCCTTCCTCATTTCTTAATAATAAACACTAAATAAAGAACCATTACTCTAATTTACACTAAGAATTTAAAAGACATGAAAGCAATTTAAAACATGGGTTGTCTCCCAAGAAGCACTTTTGTTTATTACGTCTTTAAGTTCGACGCGTTACCTTCCACGAAGATGGTGTTGAGGCCCTTGCGGTGTTCCTCCGCTTAAACTCGCCTCTTCCTTGATGTAAAAGCTTAAGAACCTTCCCCCTTAGAATATTATTCAATCGATCTCTAAAAGGGGGTGGGTAAGTACTTCGTTTCGCCTTCTTACTTTCACGACGAAACTCATTTTCCACCACATTAGAGTAGATAACCGTTCTCAATGGTATAAGATTATTTTTACTCCTTGGTTCAATCTCGTATTCATCTTTAAAATGTGGTGGGTAGGTGCTCCTCCTTGCCTTTTTGCTCTCGCGGTGTGGCACCTTACTTGTATAACACATCTTGATCATTTGTGGTGATAGAGGTGAGTCTGATTTTTCATCTCTAATAATTATTCGTGGTAGAGATGGTGATTGGTGAACTTTTTGTGGCGGATATTCAATTTCTATTTTATCTTTAACCTTTAATTTTTCAATTGATTCTCCAACCATTTCACATTCGTCTTCGCTTTCAACCCAATCTTCCACTATTACCTCATAATATTCTTTCTTTAGATTTTCTATAGCCTCGATCTCCACCTCTTCTTGTTTGCGTTCTATATCTTGATCATGTGTATACACCTTAGGAATAGCAATCTCTGTGTTAACTTCTAGGATTTGCGTTGCTACTCCTTCTTCCACCATGCTAACAAGATCCTCAACCACGTGGTGGTCTTCATTTATAATTGGCACGGTGTTCATATCACTAGAACTAATACCTTCTTTCAACACCTCCTCCTCAACTATTTCTTCCGGTTGATCTCTTCCATCTTCATAAGACTTGATACTATTGGCAGAATGCTGAGAATTAATTATGGATTCCATTTCGTCTAGCTCCTTTTGCAGTCTTTGCAAACGGGAATCTCTCTCATCTGTTAACTTCTGCGATTGTTCATATAAGCGCATGAATTCTGTAACTGATCTATATAATTGGGAAATTTGTGGTGAAGGTGGAGGTTGTTGAATGTTTTCAACCCACTGGTTGTTCCATTCATGCTCGTGTTGCTCTTGTTGATAGTTATGAGATGGATAATGTTGATTATTCTCAACCCAATGGTGGTTCCATACTTGTTCTTGTTGATAGTGATATGGTGTTTGTTGTTGATTATTCCCGATCCATTGATTGTTCCATCCTTGCTCTTGCAGGTATTGATATGGTTGTTGGTAAGAATTTATACCCCATTGTTGTTGTCCCGAAGAGTCTTCCCAATAGTCAAATGGACCCGGATTTGGGTAATGTTCTCTAAACATCTTTAATTAAGTTTCTTGATCATTACCT
Source organism: Nemophila menziesii (assembly GCA_029959085.1). NCBI lineage: Eukaryota > Viridiplantae > Streptophyta > Magnoliopsida > Boraginales > Hydrophyllaceae > Nemophila > Nemophila menziesii. The sequence continues at coordinate 11,111,325 of JARWIR010000021.1, forward strand.
GAATAAAGCACCTGTAAAAACAAAACAAACACAAGCGTAAAACTGAATATAAAACTGCAACTATCACTAAAGGATAAACACCGTGGTCACACGCTACCGTCCCCGGCAACGGCGCCAAAAACTTGATGGTCCTTTGTGTGTTCTAAAAAACGATGCAATAAATAATAGAACCACAATCGCAAGTGTACGGTTGTCCCAAGTAATATAGTTGATAAAACAAATTCGTTCCAAGGACGGGATGGTTGACTACAATGCTTATCTATTAATGATTGATTGCACTTATGAAAGCAAATAAAGATAAGATGCTTGATTGGTTGGTTTTCTAATTCCTAAGATATTAAGACTAATGCAAAAATGTAAATAAATAACTAAGACGCAAGTGAATGAAAGTAAGACACAAGTATGAGCAGGTAGTACTTGAGAGACGCAAGGGTTTTCCTAACTATCATTCATTTCATACATTGTTTAAGGGACAAATCGGTAAATTTGTATTGGTCGGGATTCTATATTCTCCTTACCCCCGTCAGGGTGGACTAAGGAGCAACTCTCAAGTGCTACAAACCCCGTCAGGGTGATTATAGTCCACTCCCAAGTGTTTAAGTCTAAATTACCCAATAGGCCATAGGTTTAATTAAGCTCGTCAAAGTCAAATAATTTCAAACCTACATTCATTAACTAGTTCGGTACCTAAACCCCCCGTCAAGGTGATCCAATCGCCACTAATTGGAATAGCCTAGATACTAAGTCCTATCATTGGTTAATTACGTCAATAATAGTAATTAAAATGCAAATTAAAGAAAAATACACTTTACCCAATTTGATTTAAATAATAATTATCCCAAATCCAAATGTATAGAATGAAATCAAATTGTGATTAACCCATTATGCGTTCTCAAGCAATAATTAGGTTTAGCTCATAATAATTGAAAAGAAAAAAACTAAAGAAACAAATAGGTTCATCATGTTTTACAGAAATAAAATACAGAGAAACCTAATTTTGGAGTTGAATTGGCTGAGAATCGGAGATATAGACAGTCTCCAGCTCTTGCTTCTTCTTTTCCTTGTTTCTGCTTCTTCTCTGGACGCTCTCTTCTAAGGATATTTTTAATTTGAAGAATAAATTGAGGGGTACTGAATAATGAGGTCTAAAGGCCTATTTATAGTGGTAAAAACGGATTAGGGTTTTATTTAAGGTTTAAATGAAAATTAGAAAGGCCCAACTCCACTCTTGGCCCAAAATCCCGTAACTGCTGATACACCTTCACTAAAACGGCTTTTCCCGCTTCGTTACAACTCCGATTGACCTGAAATCAGTTGCTAAATTTCCGTAACTCGATAAGAAATGTTTTCTCTTCAAAGGTCAGCGGCTAAATCAGCTCTTAAACGCCTTGAAATCAGCAATCTATGGCATGGAAAACAGATTTTCAGCTCTAAAAATAATATCTTCGGGATTTATCTTCAAGTTTTGACTCTATATCACGATCTTTGACTTTCTTCTCGGATTCCTCTTCTAGCTAATATTCAAAACCTACAAACTTTTCACTAAAATACACAAGATTATGCGCAAAAGTTTAATAAATCAAAAATACTAGAAATAAAATAGGAATTCCGGATTATTGCATTTTTAGCTCAAAAGTCTATCAAAATATTCAATTAAACATAAAAAATGATGTCTCCCAAGGGTCGAAAATAAGAATATTTAGGGAGACATCAACGCCCCGTGGCTAAGAATGGTCTACCCAAAATGATGGGGACATTCTTATCCGCGTCGTAGTCAAGAATAATAAAATCACAAGGAAAAATAAAAGAGCCAGCTTTAACTAAAACATCTTCAATTTTACTTATTGGTCGTGAACGATACGGCATTTGTAATACCACAGATGTGGGTACTACTTCTCCAATATTAAGCTTCTCGAACAGAGATCTAGGCATGAGATTGATGCTCGCGCCTAAATCACATAATGCTTTCCCGGTCCAACTATCTCCAATGCCGATGGGAATTGTAAAACTTCTGGGATCTGCTAGCTTTGGTGGCAACTTACTTTGACATATAACACTACACTCCATAGGTAATCCAATTGTTTCCCCAGTTTCTATACTTCGCTTGTTGGAGAGAATGTCTTTCATGAATTTAAGATAGGTTAGCATCCTCTTGAGAGCTTCAACAAGCGGTATATTAACTTCCGATTTCTTCAACATGTCAACGAACTTCTTGAATTCCAGGTCATTGTCCTTCTTTCTGACACGTGAAGGGTATGGTGGTGGAGGGCGTGTATTAAGTTCCACTGGTTTTCTTGCCTTTTCTGGTGTCTCGGCTTGGACACTCTTTGGTTTAACTACCTCCTCTCCTGTATCTTTGATTGTTTCTTCCCCCTGGTTTCTGGAATAGGGATTGGTTCTGTTTCTGGTCTTGGTGGAGGTAGTTGTTTTCCACTTCGCAACTCAACTGCATGGCAATAATCATCTCTAGGATCAATAGTATCACTTGGAAGTTGCCCTTTTGGCCGATTTTGTAATGTACACGCCATATGTGACAAAGTATGCTCTAGTTTCTTGATTATCTTTTGCTGGGCTTGAATCTTCTGTTGGCTCCGACTCATATTGGTTTCAACTGCTTGCATTAACTTAGCCATACTTGAATTCAAGCTTTGAATTTGTTCTTGCTTTGCCAGTTGTAATTGTTTAGGTGGATCTTCCTTCGTCTCTTGACAAGCTTTCTTAACAATAGGTGCCTTTATCTGAATAGGTTGTGGTGGATTAGAGGATTGAGGTTGGGGTTGATGATAAGTCTCTTGATTTCTGACCCAACTTCTTTGCTGTGGAGGTTGTTGATAATTGGTGTAGCTTTCTTGAGGACAAGTATAACCGCTAGAATAATAGTTGTCTTGTGGATAGGTAACGGAAGCTACTGCTGGATTATTCATACATCCTTCCCACACATGATTTCTTGATCCACAACCAGGACACGAAGGAATTGCACGTACTACATTCACCTGAGCAATTGTTCGGGCTTGTTCTTGTAGCTTTTCGAGTTGTTGAGCCAATTCTTTAAGCTTCAGAGACTCTGCAGTGTTCTCTTTTTCTGATTTCTTTGGCCAACTTCTCTCGTTCTCAAGAATTCTCTCCATCCCCAACTCAGTCTCTTCAGGATCTAGCAACACAAACCCTGTGTTTCCTAACGAATCCGCTTTCTCTCTTGATTTGTCATTAAGGCCTCCATAAAACAAGGTTAAATAATATTCCGGCGAGGATTGATGATATGGACATCTCGCCTTCTTTTCTGTAAATCGTAACCATGCTTCGCCCAAACTCTCTCCGTCTTCCTGTATAAATTGCTCAAGCTCCAACATATCTTTTAAACGTCTACTAACCAGATAGAAACGGTCTAGGAATCTTGCTTGAAGCTTGTCCCAATCTGGAATAACATGAGGGTATTGGGTATCATACCAATCGCTTGCACATCCGGTCAAGAAGAACTGGAACATTAGGTAATATACATGTTCCCTAGTAACTCCTCTTACGATATAAGCATCACATATCTATATGAATTTCTGAATATATCGGATTGGATCTTGATGTGCGGCACCGCTGTATAATCCATGAGTTGCAAACTGAGTTAGCATCCATGGATCAGGTTTGAATTTAGCGGCTTGGATTTCTGGAGCGCGAATCCCTCGTGGCTCCACTCTAAATTCGATGGGTAGCTCAAGTCTCCTTGGGTTCTCCATCTGTATCTAAATCTGAAAAACAAAAACTAAAAGACAAAAGCGTAAAATAGAACTAACTGAAAATAAAAGCACAAGATATATGCACAAGGACTAACGATGTAGTCCCCGGCAGCGGCGCCAAAAACTTGGTGGGCCTGGGGTGTGATAAAATAAGATATAAATAAAGTGCAGATAAACACCCTAGACTGACACGGTTCTGCAAGTATACAGATCGTATGCAAGTTTTAGTTAAATGATTAAGATTCGTTCCGCAGAGACTACGAAGGTTAGGGGAATCTTATGCAAATATCAAGTGTAAATAATTAAAGCCAGAACAACTAAACACAAATAAAAGTAAAGACAAATAGATTTTTGTTTGGTTTTCTAATTAACTAAAAAAAAACTAAGAATTCAAAGACAGAAAATTAAATACTAAAGAGAAGTAATATGAGAATATAGCTTGAGTCACTAGCATGTAATCCCCACTAGTTTTGCTGTTCTAAACATGTAAGGGTGAATTATGTAGTATTTCAATAATCGGTTCCAATTCGCTAGGTAGTTTTAAATAGGATTTACCTGTGTCAATAAGGCTTCCTAAGCAAACTTTTCCTGTAATTGGTAAATAGTCACAAGAACTAAACCATAGTGATTATCTAGTTAGGTTGATTTGTCAGATCTAAACCGGATACTAGACGTTATGTGCTAAACAGGTAATTAAATACTGTTGTCAATGGTGACCTAACTACTAGATGGTAATTCTATATGGCGGCCGTCCACAAGAACACGGAATATAAATCCAAACACATAAACAGAGAATAAAAACTATAATTCAATTTAAAACATTAAGTTCCCAAATTAGATAGATGTCAATCAAAACTAGGGTTCATACATATATGCTAAAACTCAAGCTAAAGAAATTTAGTTCATGAAAGAAAAGAAAGAATTTACAAATTTAAAGGTGAAGAAGACATTGTTGATAAACAGCTCCTTCCAGACTTCTCTCTTGTGTTGTAAGCTTCCTCTTGGTTTAAGGTTTCACCAAGGATGATTTAAGAGTGTTAAGAGGCTGTATTTATAGTGTATAGGTTGACCTAATTCGTTTCTTGAAGGAGAGGCTAAGTAATGGACTCCAAGCCCAACTCAAATTCGTATGGATAATTACTGCTGAACTGTTTTGAGTATATCTTCTTCGTTATTGGTCGGTTTTTGCTCCATAATATATCAAAAGAATCCTCAGTGAATTATCTACGTCCCTATGAAAGAAATCTTCCAAAATCGTCTTCCTTTTGGAGTTATCACCACTTCTTTAGGCGTGTGCTGCAGACATTCAGATTTAGGCATCTTTTCCTTTTCCATGTTTTTAGCCTTTGTTACCTTTATCTCCAATTTCCATGTTCATCTCTTTCCATAAGTTGTAGTCTTTGACATGGACTCTAATTATTCTCCATAATTATCTTTAAAGCTTCACACTAAATAAACAATTAAACCCAATATGCTCTAAAAATATTATGTTACTAAATTAAGACTCAAAATAGGAAAGTGCACTAAACTAAGATAAAATCAACCTATAAACTAATAAATAAGCCTAAAATGATGTCTCAGAGATAGATTTTATTATCACAAATGAGGAGACATCAGGGGGTATAACCATGGAGCGGGCATCTAGCTAACTTCTGTTGAAACCTTGTCCATGCCTCTCCTACTTCTTCTCCATCTTCTTGACAAAACTTCACAAGCTCGCTTTGGTCTTTGAGTCTCATAATCTTCAGATAAAAACGGTTAAAGAAAGCGGCTTGGAGTTCTGTCCATGAATTAATTGTTCCTGGTGGTTGCCTATCTAGCCACTCACTAGCTCTACCAGTCAGAAAGAACGAAAACATATGACAATACAGTTGCTCGCGTGTAATGCCTGGAGTAACATAAGCATCACAAATCTGCATAAACTTCTAAATCGCTCTTACCGGATCTTGTACTGTTGTACCACTATAGAGTCCAAACTTTGAAATTAACTAAGCATACCCGAATTGGGTCTAAATTTGATATTTTGGATCTCCGGAGGACGGTAACCTATCGGTTGAACATGAAACGACACTCTCAAGCCAGGAAGGTCTTGTTCAACTCGCTCCTGATTGACATTGTTGTTCCCGTTACCTCTTCCTAGTGGTGGTTGTAATCCTGGTTGTCCTCCTGGTGGGATAAGTGATTGTCCTCCAGGTGGGGAAAATGGTGGATCTAACTGATCTCAATTGTCTGCCATAGCTCTTATTAAGGCTCTTTCCTCTCGAACACGTCTGTTATAAGGACTAAAGCACCTCTCGGGCTCCGGTAAGGGAGGCAAAAGATACACTGTTAAAACCTGAAAAAGACTAAAGCAAACCACAAGCGTAAATCCGGAAAAACAAAAACTAAATACTGAAAAATAAAAATTAACTAAGAACTACTACTCGAAATAGATATCCCACACGCTAACGAGACACAAGTCCCCGACAGCGGCGCCAAAAACTTGGTGTCGCCTAGGGTGTGATAAAAATAAGATATAAATAAGTGCAATAATCACCCTAGTCTAGCACAGTTCTGCAAGTATACAGATCATATGCAAGTTTTAATAAATAAGTAAGATTCGTTCCATAGAGACTACGAAGGTTAGGAGAATCTTATGCAATAATCGAGTGCAAATATTAAAAGCTAGAACAAATAAAACGCAGAGAAATAAAAGACAAATAGTTTTTTATTGGGTTTTTGATTAACTAAATTAAACTAATAAAGTGAAGACAGTAAATTAAATGCAAGAGAAGAAGTTAGTATTAGACTTTAGCTTGAGTAAATAGCATGTAATCCCCACTAGTTTTGTCGTTCTAAACATGTAAGGGTGAATTATGTAGTATTTCAATAATCGGTTCCAATTGCGCTAGGTAGTTTTAAATAGGGTTTACTTGTGTCAATAAGGAGTCCTAAGCAAACTGTTCCTGCAATTGGTTAAAAGCAATATACTAAACCATGGTGATTATCTAGTTAGGTTGATTTTTCAGATCTAAATCGTACACTAGACGTTATGTGCTAAACATATAGTTAAATATATCGTTGTGAATGATTACTTAACTCCTATGATGGTAATTCTATATGGTCGCGATCCACAAGAACACATAATATAAACTCAAACACATAAACAGAGAATAAAAACAATAATTAAATTTAAAACATAGAATTCCCAAATTAGATAGATGTCAACCAAAACTAGGGTTCATACATATATGCTAAAACTCAAGCTAATGGAAATTTAGTTCATACTAATGGAAGAAAAGAAAGAAATTATAAATTCAAAGGTTGAAGAAGACATTATTGAATAAACAGCTCCTTCCAGACTTCTTTTCTTGTGTTGTAAGCTTCCTCTTGGCTTAAGGTTTTTCCAGTGATGATTTTCTAATGATAAGAGGCTGTATTTATAGTGTATAGGAAGACCTAATCGTCTTCTTGAAGGAGAAGGTAAGTATTGGACTCCTAGCCCAACTCAAATTCGTAGCCCAAAAATGTGGAATCAACCCAGTTTTTGTTTTGGTCCTAACAGCTTCAATTCTTATCCATTTGATGCGTATGAGTATTCTAAATTCACCGTCTCTGAAAGATCTTTAACTTTGCTCTTGACCGTTTTTCCAGATTCCTCACAGATTTTGTGATATAAGCTGATTTGTGGTCGTAGGTGCTGGAAATCAGATTTAAGGCAGCTTTTTCTTTTCCATATTTTTAGCTTTTACTTCCTTATCTTCAATTTCCATATTTATCTTCTTTCCTTTAGCTCTTGGACTCTAATTAATTACCATATATCTCTAAAGTTTCACACTAAATAAATAATTAAACTCAATATGCTCTAAAAATAATAAATAATCAATTCAAGACACAAAATAGGAAAGTGTACTAATTCATGCTAAAATCAACCTATATACTAATAAATACGCCTAACATGATTGAAAGAATTTGTTAATGAAGAAAATGATTATTCCATTGTATTTAGGAAGCATTACAAAGTGATATATATATATATATATATATATATATATATATATATATATATATATATATATATATATATATATATATATATATACTGGACAATTAAGCTAACTAAGGGAACTATCTAATCTTGAAAATACAAATCAAATCAAATCAATAGCTAATCCCTACAAATCAGTAATTATAATATATAAGGAAAATATCTTATTGAGACAATTATTGCTATATTCTGTCACTCCCCCTCAAGCTGATGAATGGATATTATCCATTCCAAGCTTGCTTGTAATTTTCTGAAATACTGTACTAGGTAATCCTTTAGTAAGCACATCAGAAAGTTGATCATCCGTAGGAATAAAAGGAGTACATATCAAGCCACTATCCAACTTCTCCTTAATAAAATTTCTATCAACTTCTATGTGTTTAGTCCGATCATGTTGTACTGGGTTGTGAGCAATATTTATAGCTGATTTGTTATCACAATATAATCTCATAGGAACTTCATATTTAATTTTAAAGATCCTCCAATATCATTTTTAACCATAGTAATTCACAAATACCAAGGGCCATCGATCTAAACTCAGCTTCAGCACTAGATCTTGCAACCACATTCTGTTTTTTACTTCTCCAAGTTACCAGATTCCCGCCTAAGAAAGTACAATAACCCGAGGTCGATATTCTATCCATTAAGGATCCTGCATAGTCTGAATCCGTATATGCTTCAAGAGTCATTTCTTTACCTTTCTTAAACAAAATTCCTCTTCCTGGTGCACCCCTTAAGTATTGTAATATTCTATGCACGGCTTTGAGATGTGACTCTTTCGGACTATGCATAAACTGACTCACCACACTTACAACATAAGCTATATCAGGCCTCGTATGTGACAAATAAATTAGTTTTCCCACAAGTCTCTGATAAGAATCTTTATCCACTGCCTTATCTTCTGGAGCATCACAAAGTCTATGGTTTGACTCAATAGGTGTCTCTATTGGCTTACATCCTAGCTTTCCTGTGTCACTAATAAGTCTAACACGTACTTTTGTTGTGATATAAAAATCCCTTGTTGTGAATGAGCCACTTCAATACCAAGAAAGTACTTCAATCTTCCCAATTCTTTAATTTCAAACTCTGTTATCAATTGTTTCTTCAAGGTATCCATTCCATCCACATCATCTCCTGAAATTATTATATCATCTACGTAGACTAGAAGTACAGTCACTCCCCCTGTGGCTGAATGTTTCACAAACAAAGTGTGATCACCTTGGCTTTGCTTATATCCCATAGCTATCATAACTTTGGAAAATCTGCCAAACCAAGCTCGTGGAGACTGCTTTAATCCGTACAAGGCCTTCTTTAACTTGCAAACTACCTCTGTTTTTTTATTTGATGAAAAACCTGGTGGAATCTCCATATAAATTTCTTCCTCAAGATCACCATTTAAGAAAGCGTTCTTGACATCAAATTGTTGTAATTTCCACCCAAAATTTACAGCAAAAGATAGTAAAATTCTAAATGTATTCATCTTAGCTACGGGAGCAAAAGTCTCTATATAATCTACACCGTAGGTTTGGGTATAGCCTTTGGCAACTAACCTTGCCTTATACCTCTCCAAAGATCCATCTGAGTTGTATTTAGTTGTGAACACCCATCTACAACCAACTGGTTTCTTTCCTTTTGGTAACATCACTAAGTCCCAAGTTTTATTTTTCTCAAGTGCTTCCATCTCAATCTTCATAGCATTTTTCCAATTTTCATTTTTTAAAGCCTCAGATACTGTCTAGGGATAGGAATAGAATTGAGCCTAGTAATAAAGGCTATATGTTTAGGAGAAAGATTTTTATAGGACATAAACAAATTTATAGGGTGTTGGGTACATGTTCTAACGCCTTTTCTAATGAGCAATTGGAACATTAATATCATTTTGTTCAAGTTCTTTAGAGATTGGTATACTTACCTCAACATTGCCAGAAGGAGAAGCAGAATCAGGTGATTGTGCATGCATAGGTTCAGAGATTGGTACTTTTCTCCTTGAGTAAACCTGTAATGGACGAGTAGAATCTTGAGTTTGCGTCTCACGTATCATTCCTTGAGATTTGGACATATTAGACTTAGAAGTACTGGGAAGAATGTGAGACTCAGAAGTAGTGACTGTTTTTGGAAACTCAAGAAGGAAGAAATCCTTATCTTCATCTTTAATGAATGATTTCTCACTCGCAAGATAAGCATCAGAATAATTATTTTGTTCAACAAAACTCACATCAGCAGAGACATAAATTTTTCTTGGCAGAGGGTGATAACATTTATAGCCCTTTTGAATTGAGGAATAGCCAACAAAAACACATTTAAGAGCGCGAGGATAAAGTTTTCCCCGATTTTGAGAATGTATGTGGACAAATGCAGTGCAACCAAATACCTTTGGCATAAGGTTAGATGATGTATTAAAATCTGGAAAAAATTGGTGGAGAATATTCATTGGACTTTTGAAGTTAAGACCACTTGTAGGAAGTCTATTGATAAGATGAGCAGCGGTTCAAACGGCTTCGCCCCAATACTGTTTTGGAACATTTTTTTGAAATAAAAAAGCTCTTGTAATAGCTAAAAGATGGCCGTTCTTGCGTTCTGCCACACCATTTTGTTGTGGAGTGTAAACGCAAGAAGACTCATGTAATATGCCTTTTTCTTGAAAATAACGAGAGAGGACTTTATTAAAAAAATCTTTAGCATTGTCAGATCGAAAACTTTTTATACCAACACCAAATTGAGTTTTGATCATATTGTAAAAATTTGGAAAAATTTGGAAAAATTGAGCTCACATCAAATTTATGTTTTAATAAAAAAAATCCAAGAGACACGTGTGCAATCATCAATAAATGATACAAACCATCGAGCCCCAGAGACATTAGAAATAGTAGAGGGACCCCAAATATCACTATGAATTAAAGAAAAAGGAATTGATTTTCTTTTATTGCTAATTGGAAAAGAAGTACGTTTGTGTTTTGCAAGTTCACAAACATCACAATGAAAAACATCAACAGATAAAGTTTTAAATAATGAAGGAAACATAATTGTAAGAACGCTAAAGGATGGGTGACCAAGACGCATGTGATGAAGCCAAAATTTATTTTTATTGGACTTGACTGACTCGGAAAGGAATGATAATGGTGATAACCTTTTAACTTGATGTTGTCCATTTGATTTTTCAAAGTAATAAAGACAACCTCTCTCCTTAGCATGTCCAATCATCCTCTTCGTTCCCTGCTCCTGAAATATACAATGGGAAGGATAAAAGGATAAACTGCAATTAGAATCAGAAGTAAGTTTTTGGACTGAAACAAGATTGGTGCACAATTTTGGGACATGAAGGACATTTTTTAGTGTAAGGACATTTTTTGGCACAGTAGTAACTGACCCATCGGCCATGGTTATTTTTTTATTGCTAGGGCACGGGGTATAACTTAGGAATTTTTTTGGATGAATGGGTCATATGATCCGTAGCTCCTGAGTCAGTTACCCAAGAGCTTGATAAGACTTTATCCGAGGCATTAAAAACATGAGAAGAGGAAACATTATAAGATATAGATGTAATACCTAAGAACACCAAAGAGCAAGTACCCGTAGAGGGTGATTTCTCTAATGTCTCCAACAGATTTCTCATTTTTTCTATTTCATCTCTGTTGATCTTCACTTTTTTATTGTGTGTTTGCCATATGCACTTGTCCTTGCCCTCTTGTTACTCCATTCTTCTCAAACCATTTTTTATCTATTGTTTGGGGCTTTCCATGGAGTTTCCAGCACTTTTCTTTGGTATGGCGAGATTTTTTACAATAAGTACACCACAATGAATCTATGAATGATCTTGGTTGTTCTGTTTGCTCAAGATTTTCGCCATTCTTCAAAGTGATCTTCTTGGACACCAACGCTGAAGTCTCCACTGCATGAGTTTCAATCATAACACCTCTTCTTCCTTCTTCAGCGAGAACAATTGATATTGCCTCATTCAATGATGGAAATCACTTTTCCTAATGTTTGAACCCTAACAGCATCAAACTCAATGTTTAATCCTGCAAAAAAATCATAAATTCTATATTTTTCAACAAACTTGTTAAGGATAGATGTATCTTCACTGCATTTCATCTGAATACACTGATAATGATCCATCTCTTGCCACAGATTTTTCAAATTTTTTGAATATTCGGTGACTATTTGATTTCCTTGCTTAGCTGCTGAAACTTTTTTCCTGATTTCATAGATTTGAGCTGCATCGTGAACTTTAGAGTAAGTTTGCTTGACAGCATCCCATATCTCCTTGGCCGTGCTCAGAAACATTAATGGATAACTGATTTATGGCAACATAGATTTCCATAACCATGCCATTACCATAGAGTCTTGTTCATCCCAAGCATCAAATTTTGGATCCCCTTCTTTTGGTCCAGTTCCAAGGAGGTGACCTATTTTTCCTCTGCACTTCAAGAATTTTCTGACCAATTGAGACCATTTCAGATAGTTTTTTCCGTTTAATCTGTATTATGTCTAAATATTTTGTAACTCTCCTACTATTTCAGATTTTTGGGTATCTTTGGAAGAATCATATATGGGGTTAGACATGGCTATAGGATTTATGAATTTATGGTGTGCTACTGAACAAAAGACACAAAGAAAGAAGTAATTGGCTAATAAAAAAAGGCGAAAGAAAAAAAGAGTCAAGGCTCTGATACCATGACAGAATTTGTTAATGAAGAAAATGATTATTCCATTGTATTTAGGAAGCATTACAAAGTGATATATATATATATATATATATATATATATATATATATACAGGACAATTAAGCTAACTAAGGGAACTATCTAATCTTGGAAATACAAATCAAATCAAATCAAATCAATAGCTAATCCCTACAAATAAGTAATTATAATATATAAGGAAAATATCTTATTGAGACAATTATTGCTATATTCTGTCAATGATGTCTCAGAAATAGATTTTATTATCACAAATGAGGAGACATCAACATCATTTTTAGTGTTTTAGGAAGTCTAGTAGTCGATTTTCTCATGTATTATTGCACTTTCCTATTTCTTGTCTTGATTTAATTATTTATTATTTTTAGAGCATATTGAGTTTAATTATTTATTTAGTGTGAAGCTTTAAAGATATATATGAAGATTAATTAGATTCCAAATCAATAATAAGAGATAAAGGAAAGAAGATATGCATGGAAATTGGAGATAAGGATAGAAAAGCTAAGATATGGAAAGATAAAGTTGCCAAATAAATCTAAATTCCAGCACCTACGACCACAAAAGGGCTCATAACTCAAGATTGGCTAGGAATTTGGAAGAATGGTCTGAAGAAAAGTTAAAGAGCTTTCCGAGATGATCAGTTTTGACTATTGGAACGCGTCAAACGGATAAGTATTGGAGGATTTACGGCCAAAACAAAAAAGCGGCAGATTATTACCTTTTCTATATTTTAGGGTTACGAATTTGAGTTGGGCTTGGAGTCCAAGTTACTTGTCTTCCACCCCAAGAAAACGAATTAGGTCTTCCTAAACACCTATAAATACACTCTTAAACCATTGTAAACATGTCCTTGCTCAGTGCCAAGTATAGGCTTAGTCCTTGCTTGTATTTTCTCAGTTTTAAATAGTAGCTTAGTCCTTATAATTATTATTCATCCTTAGTATCAAGCTATTCATCCAAGAAGCAAGCCGACCTATTGAGGAAGACAAGAAGCAAGAAGTTGGAGAGTGGCAAACTCCTCTTCTACATCTCTCCTTCTCTATATTTAGGGTAATTAGCTATAGATTTGTGGTTTCACCATATTTCTAAACTTTTATTCTGTAAGTTTTACTCTTAATTGTTGGGTTATTTTTTTGTCTACATTCATTAATACTATTTGTTATTTTAATTGATTTGAGCTGGAGTATATTGTTGTTATGTGTTTTGACTTATTGTTTCAGCGTTAGATTTGGCCAATCTTAGGACTATTCTTAGTTATTGACAACACCACATAATCGTCTAGTAGTGACCCTACCTAGATAGCCATAAAAGTTTGATTTAACCACCAATAATTACTCAAGGTTTCTTTACCCAAGATCCTGGTAGTGGAGAGGTTGCTCCTAAGTCCACCCTGACGGGGTTAGGTAGAATTTAGAATCCCGGTTAATATATAATGCTTAATTCACCATAAGATTAGAATAACTTAGTAATAGACTCATATTAGTGACCCTAATATATCTGACTTATATTCATATTTATTTATAAGCATTCTTATTTATTATTTCTCATCAGATAATTATTCATATTATTCTCTTTTTATATAAACATCTAAATTCATCTATGCTTATTGAATACAAGTAGATCTAACAGATCAAATCCCTGCGAACGAACTTGACTTATCATTAAAACTTGCAAACGATCTGTAATACTTGCAGTGAGTTTCTCGTGGTAGACAAGGTTGTGTGTCCTTTATTATTATCTTATGTACCTATTTATTTATCACACCTTTTCCTCCACCAGTTGGTTTTTCTATTATTGGAAACTCAAACCCAACATTGATATCATTGTTTTGAATGGCCACATCATTCGTAGCTTGGCCCAGATTCATAGATGAATCTTGTTGTAATTGTTGAATAATTGTAGTGAGTTGCGTTAATCTCTACTCCTTACTTTGATTTTGTTGTTGTATATCCCGCACCAATGATGCAGAAGCGTCGATTATTGCCTCACTCCTTATCATATTGTCCATTGAAACTTTGATGAAATGATTGAGCGTATCTTTCAAATCATTTACACCTTCTTGTGGAAGAGATGGTAGTGCCTTCAGAGCTTGATCCTCCTAGTGAGGATTTTTAATAATTTTGGTAAATTGGGTGGGTTGTTCGGAAACTTGAGAGATTTGAGTCCCCAAATTTGTCGTTGCGTCAAATTTTTCTTTGAACCTCTTTTCATAGGCTTTATTGGTCACTTGTGTCAACATGGCGAAAGCTCTCATATTCTCGTGAACTAAGCCTTCTTGTGGATATGCTGGTAATACGCCCTGAGGAAGATTATTTGCCTAAGTGACGTAAGTTGGTTATGGTTGCAGTAGTTGACTTTGATATATGAGGTTCCTTAACAGATTTGATCTTGAGAATGCACACACTCATCCCAATGGTGCCATGGCAACCCACACTTTGAATATCCTTCCTCAACACCTTTATTCATGGACGTAAGAAAATTCTCCATACCTAAGGAACCTATAAAGAGACAAAACAAAACACGCGTAAAGTTGAAAAAAAAAAATTCTACACTAAATAAACACAATAACTAACTATAAAATCCCCGTCAATAGATTCAAAAACATGGTGGGCCCAAAGGTGTGATAAATAAACGAATAATAAAAGACAATAAAATACACACACCTCTAGAAATCCACGAGAAACTCTTCGCAAGGGCACAGATCGTTCAAGTAATATTAAGTAAGTAAAAGTTTGTTTTCAGGGATTTAGGTAGTTAACTCAAACTTATGCTTAATATAATTATAGATGAATTTAGATGTTTTGATTAAGAGATAAGAATAAGATAAATATTGGTTTGCGTGAATAATTAAATATGAATGCAAATAATATTATAACCTAGGGTTGCTAATATGCATCTATCTTACTAATTAGATATTCTAATTATAGGATGAATTGAGAAATATATAAGTAGTTGGGATTCTATAATTCTTCTAACTCCCGTCAAGGTAGGTTAAAAGGCAACCTCAACACTACAAAATGATTTGGGTAAGGGGACCTTGTGTAGAGTGACTAGATATTTAGACAAACCCGTCAAGATCACTACCGCACACTAGACGATTATGTACTGTTTAAAGCAATTGAATCCTCTGTCAGGGTGACGATCTTAATTATTAAAATCAATTTTAACATGATCAAGTTTAGTGCTTGAATAAAGGCAAACACAAAATACAATTATAAAGCAAGCTCAAATCAATTAATATAACAAAATAGTAGTCTAGAGTCTATACAGAATAATAACCCAATTAATTCATAAATAAAACTAAATAATAAAAGTTTAGAAATATGGTTAAGCCAAATATCTATAGCTGATTACCCTAGTTGTAGAGAAGGAGAGATGCATAATTGATGTTGTGGTATTCCAACTTTGTAGCTACCTCTCTAGGTCGACTTACTTTCAATCTGATGAAACTATGAAGGTTATGAAGGAAATGACAATTTTTAAGGTCATATACTGAAATTGAATAGGTGTTGGACGAAATCTAAGTAATGGATTAGGTTTTGGAGTTCTAATCCAACTCAAACTCGTTTCCTTTAGAATTTTTCCTTAGAAAGTGGACTGGTTGGCCTATAGAGTTTAGTAAAAATACAACGCTTTCGTTACAACTCCAAATCACTCGTTCCTAGTGGCCATGCGACCAAAATTCTTAAATATTTCTTGATATAAAAGGGCTCCTTCAGATTCTATGTCTATTTTATGCAGGATTGGAAATACTATACATCACCAAATCTGGACAACAACTTTTGGCAGCTTTTTCTCTTTCCAAAACCATCTTCTTTCCTTTTAACTGTTGATTTTGTCTTTGGATCTTTTTCCCTTATATGCTTAACATTTTTTTTGGCATCTAATATCATCTTTGTACCTAAGAGATTCACATTTAACACACAAATCATACCAAAAATACTCTAAAAGTGACAAATCTCCGAAACAAGGCAAGAATTGAGAAATTAACAATTAATAGGGAAAAATTCCTCAGCTAAGCACGCAATAAACCTAAAGTGATGTCTCTAAACTAGATTATTTCATCATAAATATGGAGACATAAGTTCACTTATGGTGCTTGACTTTTCATTAGATCGAACCCCCCGTTACTGATATTAATAACTCTGAGGTCAATCTTTTTAGCGACGCCTAATTTATGAATGACAAGGAATTTATTGGTATAACTATGGTTACAATAGATATAATGTTTCACTTGTTTGCAAGGTGGAAATTTTTTGTATAGCTCGGTTCTCGAAGGGGAAGATGATGTTCTTCTAGCATGTGAGGTAGCAGATCTCATCAAGGATAAAAGTATTACGATTGATACTGACTGCCTCAAAATTACCCAAGGCCTTAAAAATACATTTACCATTTGCTGGAAAGCCCAACCTCTTATGCAAAAGATTAAGGATATTATGTTTTCTAGATCTCATATTTTTATTTTGAATTTCCTCAGACTTAAGAATAAAGAGGCAGACTTATTACCTAGAAGTTTTAGATGTATCATCCTACCATTGAACTGGTTATCGATTTCTATCCCCGATTTGGTTAGAAAATTGGGTGTAACTTGTAACCGAACCAGGATTGGTTGATTTTTTTGTAACTTTAAACTATTTTTTATATATTCTTCTTTTGACAAAAGTAACATTTTTTTATAAAACTGTTAAATAAAAAAGTAAGCAAGTAATTATTACTCCCTCCGTCCCAAAAATAATGTCCACCTAGCATTTTCATACAGAATAAGAAATGTCATTATTGAACCCTACATGTACAAAAATAACCCTAATAAATGTCATCATTAATGATAATGCACACATATTCCTATGTCTAGGAAAATGCAATCAAGTATAAAATAATATTTCAAATAATTATAAATTAAAAGAAAAGTAGGGGTAATAAAGGAAATAAGTAAAAAAAGTTGTCTTGAAATGGTAAATGGACATTATTTTTGGGATACCATATTTAGTAATGTGGACATTATTTTTGGAATGGAAGGAATAGTAATTAGGTAAAATCTCCATCCATCAATATATTTAAAGGATTATTTTACTTCAATAAAATGCCTCGGGAGGTGCCCCTTTAATTTTATAATTAAATTACCCAAATTATATGGTAAGCTTCCAACTTGACCAAATTTCTTAGACTTTAATTTTTACTATCTCTCTTCACATTCAATATTGTTATGATCATGCCAAATTATCTCTTTCTCTCGATGATATCCCAACTATATAGCATATCCAACAATATCGAGCGTCATCCATACCATTTCAACTTATTTTCATGTATCTTGATTGTTACAACATTATCGATATACGAGGCATGATATACCTATTCTTAGGTAGTGACTTATTACTTGAAATGAAGGTTAGATATTCTTTTAAATATTGTACTAGTTCTCGATTTCTTTTATTTTTGTAAAAAAAATTTATGGTCATATACAATAGTGTTAGAGAGAGAGACCTGGTTGGCAATGGAAAAGTAATTGTTCTTTTGCAATTTATTTTAAATATTAGAATTCTTATGCAACAAAATTTGATTATTTATATAATCCTTTTTTATATGAAATTATATCTTCTTTTCTACTTAAGTAAGGTAAAAACTTAACTAGAAAAATTCAAGATGTTTTCTGCCAGATCTGTTGACGAATGTCTTTGTCAATTTTTAAATTAGTTTACCAATTTATAGGAGTTGTATGACATGAAATAGGTTGTTATAATAGCTCACTTTTCATTTCTTTTGTAACAAAAAAACATATCCTTAACGATTAATTGCATTGATAAATATAATTTTACATCAAACGACATAATATAATACAAATATTATGTTTTATTCATTTTCATAATGCTCTCGAATATGGATTTTATTAAGAGGAATGTACAAATTGAGGCCCAACTAACACCAACATTATTTTTTAAAGCCTAGTTAGAAAATAGTTCTAACTAAGGCCTAATTTCAAATTCTGGTTGGATTTTTACCAATCTTACCCTTTTCATTTTTTTTCTTCAGAAATTCGTTTTTTAATTTTTCCATTCTTTACATTTAGCTAATGGGTCCGTACCTATAGGTACGGACCTATATTGGGGTTTCGTACAAAGGGCTATACCAAAGTTCGTTTTTCTTATAAATTCATACTTATTAAGTCAAGATGTGTCCATTATCCACGAGGGTCTGTACCCTAGGGATCGTAATAATTTTTTAAGTAATAATTTTTTAAGTCCTTTGTCCAAGTATATATCCAATCCTATACCATAGGGGCGGTACCTTTTAAGAAAATTTTAAGGCTTTTTCTTTTAAAAACTTGACTGAAATGGGCTGGTCCATGGCTCTAAAAAAAATTGACTGAAATGGCTGGACCATGATAGAGGGGGGGCTGGACCATGTTGGGGGCTGATCTAAGAATGATCAACTTCTTTTTACTAGGCTGGATTCATGGCCCAAAGGGGCTGGACCACAGCCCAAAGGGGGGGCTGGACCATGATAGAGGGGGGGCTGGACCATGATAGAGGTGGGGCTGGACCATGATAGAGGGGGGGCTGGATTCGTGGTTTTCCTGCGGAGATGGAGGAGATGATGGTCGGGCTTTCTTGAACTGGACGAGAGTGTGGTGGGGCGGCGAGCACTGTGTCGGTGAGATCTGTGGCTGTAGGAGATGGTGGTGGGAGGTTGCAGATCTGTGGCGGCGAGATATGGGTGGTGGTGGGAGGTTGCAGATGTTGGGAGCAGATCTGAAGGGAGTGGTGGTTCACGGCGTGGTGGGTGTGAGCAGATCTGAAGGCCACGGTGGTGCAGCAGCAGATTGGTCCAGTAGCAGATTGGTCCACGGTGGTGCGACAAGGAGGGTGGTGGTGTCGGTGTTACAGTAGCAGGGTGGTGGTGATGGAACTCTGCAGCAGCGCTGGAAGGAGATCTCGTTCAGGTATGTTGTGTGTTGGTGTCGAGATCTGGTGAAGAAGATCTCGTGATATGCAGAGGCGGTGGAGGTCCACGAACGGAGGTGGTGTAGATCTGATGCAGGCGAGATCCGTAAAAGCGGCGGTGGAGGTCTTCTCAGCGGCGGAGGTCTTCTCAGCAGCGATGGTGGTTCGGTGACGGGGGGTTTTACTGTAGCAGGGAGAAGGGGAGAAGGTGGGTGGTGGTGGCGGTTTTACAGTAGCAGGGGTGGGGGGAAGGTGTGCATCGGTGGGGTGGGATGAAGAAGAAAGAGGGAGGGGCGGTATGGGTGCAGAGAGAAAGAGGGTTTCCAAACCCTATATGGGATTTTTGCTTTGGGTCAAATGGTTTTTGTGTATATAAGAGGGTAGGGAGTGGGTATTTGGTCTTTTTGCCCTTCTTTAGTTGGGTTTCAACTAATAATTTGGAATTGGACCTTATTTTATTAAGTTGAAATTGTGTAGGCCTTTGTTTATAATTCTCCCTTTTATTAATCATCATTACAGTTGCATTCTCCATGCCAACATTCACCACCACTATGATGTGCAATTTGACAAACTAAATTACAAGCGACGCTCATAGCAAATCTTCAATCGGAACTTCTGACTAGTATTTACTTTTGCAACAGTCATCTCGATGTCTGTGTACGTTTCTATATTTGCACAATTGATCGAGTGTACAATAATTAGGTAGAGGAACAACATAGAATGAAACATTGAATTGTTTAATGAATACATAACCATTCTTTTCAATTTAGTTTGTGGAAAAAACAAGTGTAAGCTCTAGTATTTATAAGATAACATAAATGTTTAATGTCAATCTCATCTAATATTGAAGCAATTTAAATGAACTTTTGACTTTTCATATTCAATTGATAATAAACAATTGTAGTTAATGTACTTTGACCAAAAAAAAAGAATAAAGAAAATATGTCATTAAGTGTGATAAAAATATATTTACGTTAAATAAAAATATTAATTTATTATGAATTAACTGCATTAGTTAATGTTGGCCTAAATACTAATATTTGAGAGATGAATGTACAACAAAGCATTGTAGTTCTTATATTTCTTCATCTTATATGAGAGATTGTTTATTTAGTTGCAGTTTCAAGAAGACATAAATCGAATAAGATGAAAGAGATTGAATAAGAAGCTCAAATAAATAGCTTAATAAAGAAGAAGAGGAAGAAGACTCCATTTGAAGCTAGCCACATAAATCAGGATTACGTCTAGAGAAAAGAAATTCAACTTGAATAATGAAGATCAGACCTCCGACAAGAATAAAAGTCGGACCTCCAAAACAATCAGATAAAAGAGTTGTTAAAAAAGAACATATTGGAAATTCGGCTTCCAACCCAATGGACTGCCAAAGTGAATTTCAGAATTCCAAGGGTTCTTTACCACAGACTACTACAAAGCATCAGAATAGAAGAAAATAATTTGTGCCTATAATTATAAAGCAAGCAAATAGATATCTTATCCATCGAGGACCAAGACCAGACAACTGAACACTCAACATCGGGTATTTGACAATACAATCACAATGGTAACATAGAACAATCTATTGTCGTTGTTGTACCTTGTTCAATAGCCATTGGAGTTAACGTTTACGATCCGAGCTCTAGGTATCCTACCCAATAAACATCAGCCATTAAGAAATCAACATATGCATAAATCGGTTAGGAGTTTGTAGCCTATAAATAGAGGCACTCTTCAATCCATCAATTGGCTCTCATATACCAAAAATCAGTCTTTTTAAAATATATATTTATATAATGACCCTAAAAAATATAGTCTATAATCACATTGCGTTGTTAGATTAGCCACCAGAGTGTATGATTGGTGGGTCCTTGTGTGTTATAAAATAATGCGATAAAGTTGAGGACTCACAAACCGCAAGTGTATGGTTGTCAAAGTAATAAACTGATAACTCAGGATTCGTTCGCAGGGACGGAATAGGTACAACTCAGATGTGAATCAAATAATGGATTAATTGCAAGTGCAGAAAAGTAAATGATATAATTTTTGTTTTGGTTTTTTAAAACTAAGATGCAAATAAATTAAATGCTAAAGTGATTAAAATGAAATGGAAATAATGCAAATAAGTAGGCTAGACGCGAGAGAAGAAGTAGTACTTGAGTCATGCGAGGTTTCACCTAAACCTTCTTAATTAATGTTTTCTGTAAGGGATGAATTGCTATAATTGTGCTAGTCGGGATTCTAAAGTCTCTTAACCCCGTCAAGGTGGACTTAGGAGCTCTCCTACGGTATTATAAACTCCGTCAGGATGATTACAACTACTTTCAGATGGTTCAAGTTCTATACCTCATTGGCTATTGGTTAGTCAAGCATGTCAAGGTCATTGGCGAATACCAATGGCAGTTACCTAGGTGTGCATCTACTATATAATTGAATCCTCTGTCAGGGTGACAATCTTAATTATTAAAATCAATTTTAACGTGATCAAGTTTAGTGCTAGAATAAAGGCAAACACAAAATACAATTATAAAGCAAGCTCAAATCAATTAAAATAACAAAATAGTAGTCTAGAGTCTATACAGAATAATAACCCAATTTATTCATAAATAAAACTAAATAATAAAAGTTTAGAAATATGGTTAAGCCAAATATCTATAGCTGATTACCCTAGTTGTAGAGAAGGAGAGATGCATAATTGATGTTGTGGTATTCCAACTTTGTAGCTACCTCTCTAGGTCGACTTACTTTCAATCTGATGAAAATATGAAGGTTATGAAGGAAATGGCAATTTTTTAAGGTCATATACTGAAATTGAATAGGTGTTGGACGAAATCTAAGTAATGGATTAAGTTTTGGAGTTCTAATCCAACTCAAACTCGTTTCCTTTAGAATTTTTCCTTAGAAAGTGGACTGGTTGGCCTATAGAGTTTAGTAAAAATACAACGCTTTCGTTACAACTCCAAATCACTCGTTCCTAGTGGCCATGCGACCAAAATTCTTAAATATTTCTTGATATAAAAGGGATCCTTCAGATTCTATGTCTATTTTATGCAGGATTGGAAATACTATACATCACCAAATCTGGACAACAACTTTTGGCAGCTTTTTCTCTTTCCAAAACCATCTTCTTTCCTTTTAACTGTTGATTTTGTCTTTGGATTTTTTCCCTTATATGCTTAACATTTTTTTTGGCATCTAATATCATCTTTGTACCTAAGAGATTCACATTTAACACACAAATCATACCAAAAATACTCTAAAAGTGACAAATCTCCGAAACAAGGCAAGAATTGAGAAATTAACAATTAATAGGGAAAAATCCCTCAGCTAAGCACGCAATAAACCTAAAGTGATGTCTCTAAACTAGATTATTTCATCATAAATATGGAGACATAAGTTCACTTATGGTGCTTGACTTTTCATCAGATCGAACCCCTCGTTACTGATATTAATAACTCTGAGGTCAATCTTTTTAGCGACGCCTAATTTACGAATGACAAGGAATTTATTGGTATAACTATGGTTACAATAGATATAATGTTCCACTTGTTTGCAAGGTGGAAATTTTTTGTATAGCTCGGTTCTCGAAGGGGAAGATGATGTTCTTCTAGCATGTGAGGTAGCAGATCTCATCAAGGATAAAAGTATTACGGTTGATACTGACCTCCTCAAAATTACCCAAGGCCTTAAAAATACATTTACCATTTGCTGGAAAGCCCAACCTCTTATGCAAAAGATTAAGGATATTGGTGGTCCTTTGTGTGTTCTAAAATAAATGCAAATGTAAATCGAACCACAACCGCAAGTGTACGGTTGTCCCAAGTAATATAGTTGATAAAACAGATTCGTTCTCAGGGACGGATGGTTAACTACAATGATTATCAGATAATGAATGATTGCACTTATGAAAGCAGATAAAAGATATAATGATTGGTTGGTTGTTTATATTAATTCTACGTGATGAAAGATTAAAGTAAAAATGCAAATAGATACTAAGACGCAAGTAAATAAATGTAAAACGCAAATATGAGAAGGTAGCACTTGAGATGGCAAGGGATCCTCCTAATTCTATTTCATAAAAATTCTGTTTAAGGGTTAAATCGGTCAATTACAATGGTCGGGATTCTAAATTCCTTATACCCCCGTCAGGGTGGACTATAAGGCTATCCTAGAGTGTCACTAGTCCCGTCAGGGTAAATATGATCCACTTTTAGATGTTTAAGAATTTTACCTCATTGGCCCTAAAATTAGCTAAGTTCGTCAGAATCAATAGCTTTTATTTTAGATTGAATAATTGGTTCTATACCTAAACCCTCCGTCAGGATGATCCACACGCCACATATGTGGAATAGCCTAGATACTAATACCTGTTCTTAGTTCGCGACTCTAAAAACAGTAAACAATCACAAATTATCGAAAAGAGTAAAAGACCCAATTTAATTTAATTTAACAGAAACCCAAATTCAGGACATGAAATTCAATAGAATTGAGATTTACCCATAAAGCATTCTCAAGCACTATAATGTATTTAGCTCATATTAATTAAAACGAAAACTAAATTAAAATAAATGAGACTCATATTGTTTTACAGAAATAAAATACAGAGAGACCTAATTTCGGAATTGGTTTGGCTGTGAATTGGAGATATGGACAGTCTCCAGCTCCAAGCTTCTTCTTTTCCTTGTTTCTGCTTCTTCTCTAGACACTCTCTTCAAAAGATGAATTTAATTGAAGAATAAATTGAGAGGTAAGAAATAATGAGGTCAAAAGCTCCTTTTATAAGCTCAAATTCGGAATGGGCTTTTAATTAGGGTTTAAGTGAATAATAAAAAGTCCAAGTCCACTAATCAAGCCCAAATCCCGTAACTGCTGCAGCACCTTCACTAAAACGGCTTTTCCCGCTTCGTTATAACTCCGATTGACCTGAAATCAGTTGCTAAATTTCCGTAACTCGATAAGGAATGTTTTCTCTTCAAAGGTCAGCGGCTAAATCAACTCTTAAGTGCCTCGAAATCAGCAATCTTTGGCCTGTTTTCCAGATTTGCAGCTTCAAAATATGATTCTTTTCGGGATTTATCTTCAAGCTTTGACTCCATATCACGATCTTTGACTTTAATCTTCTATTCTTCTCCTAGCTAGTATTCAAAACCTACAAGCTTTTCACTAAAAACAACCCATATTACGCGCAAAAGCTTAATAAATCAAAAATACTAAAATCTAAAGAGGAAAATTGAATTATTGCATATTAGCACCAAAAGTCTATCTAAATAGTCAAATAAACACTAAAAATGATGTCTCCTAAGGGCATAAAATTAGAACATTTAGGGAGACATCAAGACCCCAAACTCAAACCTTTGTCGTCCCGACAAAGCAAAACTAAAAACAAGGGGAATGAAGTAGATGCAAGAGAAAATAGAAGCTAGCAAATAAACCCAAAAGCAATTCTAAAGATAAATCTCATATAGCAAACATTAAGAACTAACATACACATACACTAATCATGCAACATCAAACATAAATAACTTCAATCATAAAATTAACTTTGCAATGCTAGAAGGTTACACTTGTACTCATCTCTGTATGATGGCTATAGGGTGGTCATTAATCCTAACTAGCTTTGAACGCTCCACCTAGTATATTCCCTATCAACATAATTATAAATTCACTATGCACTTAGGAATCACGAGGTCTTTACGGTTTTAATAATGGCTTAAGGACGGTATGGATGTATATTTGGTAAATTTGAAGTGAGCTTTTGGCTCTCTCCTCACTTACCATCAACAATGTCCTCGAGCTTGAGTTTACGCTCAAAAATGTTCTCACTCACCCATTTGACGCGCTAAAGTTGCGTCCCCAATGTCAACCCAAATAAACTAAGATGATTTCCAAAAATATTCCACTTTGCCGATTTATTTATTTTTTCTTTCTTTTTATTTTCTTTTTCATTTCTTTTCTCCTTTTTTTTGTACAAGATACCCATGACCATCATTTTAATGTGAAAGGTCATGTCTCTTATATTTTTTTTTTCTTTTTCTTTTTTTTATATATTTTTTTTCTTTTTCAAATTTCGGCAAAGGGCTACAAATAATCATATCATCTTTCATTTTTTTTTGTGCCTCAATACAAGCACATATAATCCCTTCCCAATGTAAATTCCCAAATGTGGACCCTCCACCCCAAACTCAAGCTCGAGACAAGTCTCAGGGTTGTGATTCAAGTGCGGGTCATTTGGTCATGCCTAATAATCTAAAGGATAATGGGCTTATATCGTGGCTACAAAAGAAAAGGCTTAAGACTCAAAATTGGGCTAAGACGGATAAAATTATAATAAGGGATAGCAAGGTAAAAGGCTTCAAATGGCTAACAAAGAACTGCCCCTATCATTTTCCTAAGTGCATAGTTCATATCTAGGTGGGTTCTCTACTAATTAGGATTTCACGTTCTACACACCAAACATATTCCTTAAGTACAAGCTTACTTCATTTGCATTGTTCATTAATTTTTCCTATCAATTACCTATGTTCGCATGCAATTGTAAGTGCGTTTTATGTTATTCCCTAAAGTCCACTATCTACTATCATAGATTCATCAAAAGTATGCTTAAAAGGGATATTTAAAATCTTCTACAGTCAAACGCAACTCCTAATTATTTTATTGAAAGCAATTAAAAACAGATAAACACATAAAAACTGGGATGAGGAAACGAACCCCACCCCAAACTCAAAAATGAGTCGTGTTCCCACGACTCGAAAAGACTCTATAAAGCAATTAAACTAATATACACTAAATGAGAAAAGGATTGGAAAACATATCTGGATCGACACTAGGCCGATTACGTGTAGTCTCATGTTAAGGTTTTGCATACTACTTCATCAAGCTTTAAAGATCATTTAATTGTTGCATCCATCTTGACTAAAGTGTTCTTCATTACCTCGAACTCGTTTGCCATATTTCCCAAAT
This sequence comes from Nemophila menziesii, assembly GCA_029959085.1. Lineage (NCBI taxonomy): Eukaryota > Viridiplantae > Streptophyta > Magnoliopsida > Boraginales > Hydrophyllaceae > Nemophila > Nemophila menziesii. The sequence goes on from JARWIR010000021.1 coordinate 11,137,673, forward strand.
CTTCATCATTTCCTAACCTTCTCAATCATCATCTCTTCTACGAATATCTTTCCTCAACACCCAATTTCTATCTTCATCATGTTCTTCGTACCTTCTCCAACCTTCATGGTCATCTTTGATGACCCCAAACTCAATTATTCACCTACTTAAAGATTACTTGCAAAATATATAATATTAATAGGCTCAAACAATTCACAATTCCTCCGCTAAATAACTAAAATAAATCTTAATTCCCAACTGGTAATAGAAATAAAAGAATAGTTCTAACTATTTTACCGGATTGGCCATGGAATTTATGATGATTTGATACCTTGCACTTGCAATCTCCAACCTTCAAAGTACCAAAGCTATTGATGAAACTTGTGTCTCTTACTATTGTTGAAAGTGGCACAGTAGTGGGATTGGTGATTTATTTGAGATGGGTATTTAATATCTATGGTGTTGGAGAGGTTTAAAGGATATAATTTAAGCTTTGGTGAAGAAATTTTTGGGTTAAAACTTGAATTTCTTGGTGTTCTTGGAAAGATTTGTGATTGATTATGTGTTGGGATGATGTTTAGAGGTAAGGATTGGTGATATCTTGGTGTTTTGATGGTGGAATTTAAGTGTTTTTGGAGCTTTGGTTCGTCATCAATGGTGCTAAGTGGAGACGCAACCACGAGACGCAACTAATGGCGGGCCTCAAAACGCTGGGTCAGAAACTTTTAGCTGTTCATACGAAATTTTCGACTTCACCATTGGATAGAGCTCGAAAAGTTATGCGGTTTAGGCTCAAGAAAAAGTTAATTCCGACCTCCGAGCGTCAAGTTATGATCTTCCGAAGTTTTGATACCTGGGGTACAGCACCGAAAACGGGTACCCGCATTCTACAAACCGGGTACCCGGTTTCTACTGTATTGGAACCCAAAATTTTCATTCTTTTTCGTTCTAGGTACCCCAAACTCGTGACCTTCACTCCTGTAATCATCAAAAACACCAACCTTCCTCATTTCTTACAAATAAACACTAAATAAATAACCATTACTCTAATTTATACTACGAATTTAAAGGCATGAAAGCAATTTAAAGCATGGGTTGTCTCCCATGAAGCACTTTTATTTAACGTCATTTAAAGTTTGACGGGTTACCTCCATTATCCCTTGAGTATGTAGCCTCCCCAGCAGTGGGTGAGGTTATGTATGTCTACAATTCGCCGTCTTTGACCTCTCAAAGGTTGTATCTCTATTAATTTTGCTGTCACCAATCGAGTAACAACAAATGGTCCCATCCACGCATTTTTGAAACCTCGTGGCCTATTCTCTTGTTTAGAAGCCTTCCAAGCAACCTTGGTTCCAACCCCAAACTCATCTTTAGCTCTCTTTTTCACGGGTTCATGGTGGTGGTCCTTCTCTTTAACCTCTTTAGGTACTTCTAGAACAATGGGTAACTCAAGTTGCACCTCCTCTAGCTTTTTGTCCAAAACAATGGATGTTTCAGAACTTTCTTTTGTTATGAGGGACACGTCTTCAATCTCAATCTCTACACTCGCATTCTCATTTAATTCTGAAATAGCTTCTGTGAATATTTGTTGTGGTGTGTGTTCTTTTGTATCACTTTCAAGCATTTGGGTGTTGGTTCTAGCTTCGCTAAACGCTTCTACAAATGCTTTATTTACTGTATCATCCTCTAACATGTCTATCTTTATCGGATTTGGAGGTGATAAAAGAGGAGTATTAGGTGGAGAATCCTTCCTAATCTCTTCTATTTCTTCTATCTCTTTTTCAACCAAGGACACAACATTTGATTCCTCTAAAACCAGCTTGGTAGATTCTTCTATAGCCGAAATATCATCTTTACAAAATTCAAACTCATCATCAACTTGCTTATCAATAGTTACCTCATCTATGCTTAGCGTGATTGGTTCTTCTCTCATTGGAATCTCTAGTTCACTAATTGCAACTTCTGGCGATTCCAATTCATCCTCTTCTTGAAGACTAAACTCTTCAAATACATCGAACCAAACATCGCTATCAATTCCAATGGCCTCATCATCAATTGTTGTACCTTGGCCAAGTTGCATAGATGGTGCTTGTTGTATCCTCTCAATTGTCTCTATGAGTTGCATCAATCTTTGCTCCATAATTTGATGTTTTTGTTGCATGTCTTGCACTAATGATGTGGTAGCATTGATTATTGCCTCATCATTTTTCATATTAACCATTGAAGTGTTGATGAAACCATTGAGTGATACTTCCAACTTCTTGAGCCTTTCCTCGTGATCTCTAAAGCTCACTCGTGTCAAATTCTGAAAAGTATATATTTTATCAAAGGAGTCTTGCAGTTGATCCCACCAGGATTGTGGTGGAGTTTGAACTTGATAACGAAAATTCTCCATACCTAAAGAAAAACCTGAAAAGAGACTAAAACAAAACAACGTAAAACTGAAAATAAAAATGCAACTAATCACTAACGGATAAACACCGTGGTCACACGCTACCGTCCCCGGCAGCGGCGCCAAAAACTTGGTGGTCCTTTGTGTGTTCTAAAATAAATGCAAATGTAAATCGAACCACAACCGCAAGTGTACGGTTGTCCCAAGTAATATAGTTGATAAAACAGATTCGTTCTCAGGGACGGATGGTTAACTACAATGCTTATCAGATAATGAATGATTGCACTTATGAAAGCAGATAAAAGATATAATGATTGGTTGGTTGTTTATATTAATTCTACGTGATGAAAGATTAAAGTAAAAATGCAAATAGATACTAAGACGCAAGTAAATAAATGTAAAACGCAAATATGAGAAGGTAGCACTTGAGATGGCAAGGGATCCTCCTAATTCTATTTCATAAAAATTCTGTTTAAGGGTTAAATCGGTCAATTACAATGGTCGGGATTCTAAATTCCTTATACCCCCGTCAGGGTGGACTATAAGGCTATCCTAGAGTGTCACTAGTCCCGTCAGGGTAAATATGATCCACTTTTAGATGTTTAAGAATTTTACCTCATTGGCCCTAAAATTAGCTAAGTTCGTCAGAATCAATAGCTTTTATTTTAGATTGAATAATTGGTTCTATACCTAAACCCTCCGTCAGGATGATCCACACGCCACATATGTGGAATAGCCTAGATACTAATACCTGTTCTTAGTTCGCGACTCTAAAAACAGTAAACAATCACAAATTATCGAAAAGAGTAAAAGACCCAATTTAATTTAATTTAACAGAAACCCAAATTCAGGACATGAAATTCAATAGAATTGGGATTTACCCATAAAGCATTCTCAAGCACTATAATGTATTTAGCTCATATTAATTAAAACGAAAACTAAATTAAAATAAATGAGACTCATATTGTTTTACAGAAATAAAATACAGAGAGACCTAATTTCGGAATTGGTTTGGCTGTGAATTGGAGATATGGACAGTCTCCAGCTCCAAGCTTCTTCTTTTCCTTGTTTCTGCTTCTTCTCTGGACACTCTCTTCAAAAGATGAATTTAATTGAAGAATAAATTGAGAGGTAAGAAATAATGAGGTCAAAAGCTCCTTTTATAAGCTCAAATTCGGAATGGGCTTTTAATTAGGGTTTAAGTGAATAATAAAAAGTCCAAGTCCACTAATCAAGCCCAAATCCCGTAACTGCTGCAGCACCTTCACTAAAACGGCTTTTCCCGCTTCGTTATAACTCCGATTGACCTGAAATCAGTTGCTAAATTTCCGTAACTCGATAAGGAATGTTTTCTCTTCAAAGGTCAGCGGCTAAATCAACTCTTAAGTGCCTCGAAATCAGCAATCTTTGGCCTGTTTTCCAGATTTGCAGCTTCAAAATATGATTCTTTTCGGGATTTATCTTCAAGCTTTGACTCCATATCACGATCTTTGACTTTAATCTTCTATTCTTCTCCTAGCTAGTATTCAAAACCTACAAGCTTTTCACTAAAAACAACCCATATTACGCGCAAAAGCTTAATAAATCAAAAATACTAAAATCTAAAGAGGAAAATTGAATTATTGCATATTAGCACCAAAAGTCTATCTAAATAGTCAAATAAACACTAAAAATGATGTCTCCTAAGGGCATAAAATTAGAACATTTAGGGAGACATCAGATATTATGTTTTCTAGATCTCATATTTTTATTTGGAATTTCCTCAGACTTAAGAATAAAGAGGCAGACTTATTACCTAGAAGTTTTAGATGTATCATCCTACCATTGAACTGGTTATCGATTTCTATCCCCGATTTGGTTAGAAAATTGGGTGTAACTCGTAACCGAACCAGGATTGGTTGATTTTTTGTAACTTTAAACTATTTTTTATATATTCATCTTTTGACAAAAGTAACATTTTTTTATAAAACTGTTAAATAAAAAAGTAAGCAAGTAATTATTACTCCCTCCGTCCCAAAAATAATGTCCACCTAGCATTTTCATACAGATTAAGAAATGTCATTATTGAACCCTACATGTACAAAAATAGCCCTAATAAATGTCATCATTAATGATAATGCACACCTATTCCTATGTCTAGGAAAATGCAATCAAGTATAAAATAATATTTCAAATAATTATAAATTAAAAGAAAAGTAGGGGTAATAAAGGAAATAAGTAAAAAAAGTTGTCTTGAAATAGTAAGTGGACATTATTTTTGGGACACTATTTAATAATGTGGACATTATTTTTGGGATGGAGGGAATAGTAATTAGGTAAATTCTCCATCCATCAATATATTTAAAGGATTATTTTACTTCAATAAAATGCCTCGGGAGGTGCCCCTTTAATTTTATGTTTTATTACCATTTAAGTCATAAAACCAACAATAATAGCCCCCCAGCATCTTTACTTTAATAATCCCCATAAAAGTCATCTAAAATATAATTATACCAAATATACCCCTTTTTATAATTTAATATAAAAGTTAATAATTTTATAAATCAGATCAAACCAAACCAAAAGCTTCTTTCCATAAGTCGATCAAACCCAAAACTTCTTCTTCCTGCAGCCCCGTCACCACCGCCACCACCACCACCACCACCAACAAATTAGATAGCTCCTCTTTCGGTATATATTATTAATTATTGCTATACTACTCTCCTTTACTGCAAAACAATTCAAAAAATGCAGTATAAGACCAATTTGCTCACTCCAAAAGCAAAAGATTCTCACGCGCATCACTTCTCATAGGTAAAAGGCTTCAAACGGTCATAAAATCGCCATTGCAGGCTTAAATTAATTCTGAAGAATTGTAGTATAAGTGAAGAGAATAGGTTAAAAAGTAACTTAATTTCTGACAGTTACCTTAATTTGGGTTCTTCCGAGCCGGGTTGATGATGGTAGTTCCGAGTGGCGAGCGGTTTTATTGTGCAGAGGTTTGGTGGGAAGGTGAGTGAGAAGAGATTTCTTATTCTTTTTTGTTTCAGTGCTTTAATCTTATTATTACTATTAATATCGTAATTATATCTGCAATTTCGAGACTTTTGCTGTTGTTTTCAACAAGTAAGTTTGATTTTTTTTTGCAATTGATTCATTATTTTCAATTTTTCTTGTTACAATTTTAATGTGTTATTTGGTGGGAAAATTCCCACCAAACTACATAATGTGTTATTCATATTAGCTGTTATACTTATTGGATGAAACAGGATTCTACTCTCTAGGATTACATGCTCTTGGAATTCATGTTTGTCAAGCCACAGGACAAGAACTGGTATTATCCACTGATTGTAAATAAATTTGTATTGCCATTTTATTCTAAGTTTAATTTATTTTATGATGTCAAGGTAGATGGATACTTCATCAAGGAAGATGAGGTTAATGTGGCCAGCTTTCATCCTTTAGCAGGAGGTGGTCTTGTTTATGGTACCACTCAATTTTGTTTATAGGAAATGGGAAAAGGCTGCAATAGCTGGAGTATCATTAGTAGCTGAAGCTGCTGAGCAGTTAGAACGAACAAATATCAATAAAGAGGGCCCACTTTGTAAGTTATTTTTATAATGCATCATTCATCAGTAAATATGTATCAATTTTTACGTGTTTTACAGTTACGGAGCATGCTAAAGAAGATGTAAATCCATTATTTAACGAGGATAATAATATACAATGTTCTGGAAAACTCAAGCTTCAATTATTTCCAATCGATGAATCAACTCGAAAAGCCTTGGAAATGGTATATTTGAAGTTTTTTTTAATGTATTAAACAATTTAGTTTTTTAATTATATTATTACAAGACAATCATAATCCACATTTAGTACTAACTTTAAGTACTCGTAAGAAAATTTCATCAGTTATGGAACATTTTTATCGAAAATGGGGAAACTCAAGTATAGCTAATGATGAGCTAATGCTTTTTCCTTATAATACTGGTGTCGCCTAGGGTGTGATAAAAATAAGATCAATTTTAAGTATGGAAAACTATGCACTCTCACCCTAGACAGGCACAGTACTGCAAGTATTACAGGACGTATGCAAGTTTTAATGATAAGTAGAGTTCGTTCTCAGGGACTTAAGTGTGTTAAACGCGTAGGAATAGATAACGAGTAAAAGTAAATAACTAGAAAACAGTAAATAAAAGAGATATGGATTTTCGCAAATAAGAATTAAACTAATTTAACCTAAGAAAATAAAGACAATAAAGTAAAAGATTAAGAATATGAGATGAGAAGTATAGCTTAGGTTTTGCTAGTATGCACTAATCCTTCTAATTCTATCTATAAATCTAGTTCATAAGGGAGAATATTAGCTCTTGGTATACTTAGTCAGGATTCTAAATCCCCCAATCTTAGACCTTGAGAGCGACTAAGGGGGCTACGACACAACCAAGACGAGGACTCAAATAGGGTTATCAAACGCCACTAAGGCCCTATCCAGCACACTACAATCAATTGGTGATATGGTGGTTAAAACAAACCCTAATGACTATCTAGTTAGAAGTATGTTTTGTCAGAACTGCTATCGACACTAGACATTATGTGGTGGTTCAATAGTTAAACACCCTTTCAAGGTGACCATCTAACTACTCTTAAAACAATCCTAAAGTGATCAGTTCTAGGAAAGACAATAAATCAAAACACATAAGCAAATATAAAGTAAGAAGCTAATATCAGATTAAAACATATAATTCCCAAAGAAACTTAGATAGAAGAATTAGAATTCATAGATTATACATATGCAAAACCCAAGCTATGGGAGGTTTAGTTCATACCTGAAGGAAATAAACTAAAAGAAATAATAAAAGACATCATCTTGCTCTCTACAATAAACTGGAAGAATAAAACCTTAAGAACTAATTACTATGAGGCAAGGATGATTTACAAGTGATATAAGGGTGTATTTATAGGTGTTTAGAAGACCTAATTCGTTTTCTTGAGGAATACTTAAGGTAATGGACTTCTAGCCCAACTCAAATTCGTATGGAAATAAAGATAAACACTGCTGCGTTGTTTTGGTCATAACTTCTTTATTATTGGTCCGATTTTTCTCCACAAGATACCAAACGAATCGCAACAGAATTATCTAGACCCTTTAGGAGTAATTCACCAAATTCGGCCTCTTTATTAGGTAAAAACGCCTATCTTTGCAGAATCCCAGATTTAGGCAGCTTTTCCTTTTCCATCTTTTTAGCAATTCTTTCCTTATCTCCAATTACCATGCATATCTCCTTCCATAAGTTGTTGTCTTTGACTTGGACTCTAATTAATCTCCATAATTATCTTTAAAGCTACACACTAAATAAACAATTAAACCCAATATGCTCTAAAAACATTAATTCTACAAATCAAGACACAAAATAGGAAAGTGCACTAAAACTCAAGAAAATCGACATTATTGACTTCTAAAACACTAAAAATGATGTCTCATCTTAACATAAATCTATCACAAATGAGGAGACATCAAATACACATAAGGAAAATCTTGTGGGGTCCTTAAAATGGTCAAAGGAATGTAATATTAACGCTTCATATGTGTTTACTTTAGTTGGATCTCCTCCAATTTTTCGTCTCAGGTCCTTCTTTTTTCAGTTATCTTTCATTTAAGCACATTTTGGGGTAAAATAGTAACTTTTTTTACACAATATAGGTATGGTGTGTATAGAATTATATAGTATAATTACTCAATTTTGTTTTGTTGAATTGAATTGTAAAATAATAATAATATGTATGTGTTTGTTTGTACAGGTTGGAGCAAAAGATCACCAACGTTTTCAAGCTTCATATTCAACTATTGTTATTGGCTACTTTAACTTGCTACAGACTTATTTTATCTATATAAACGCAAACTCGGGCTTAATCTAAGTTTTTTCTTTTATTATTATTTCTTGACAAGTTTCTCGAGCAAAAATTTATATCTTGTAGTTCAAATATTCCATTGACTAGTAGAGTTTTAGTTTTCATAAAACCAAAAGGGTATAAAGCAGAGTTGTCATTAGATTAGAACAGTATGAAGGAATTTGGTAGTTTAATTTTGAATGAATGAAAGATATTAATGTGAAACCAATCTTAAAAGGTGATTAGTGAAGTTTAATGCTGATCGAATAATTTTTGTTTTTTATTTATAGTTTTTGCTCTTGGCCTTAGTCATGTTTTGGTTTTTGTACGTTAAAAAACCTCTATATCTATAATATAGTCAAAATGATAATTGGATTAACAAAAAATGATATGCCTGACATTTATGTTTATAGTCAAAATGTTAAGTAATTGGATTAACAAAGAATGATATGAACATTTATGTTTATAGTCAATTAAAAAAAATGATATGCACCTACTATTTCAAAAATAATTTGATAAAAACAACAAAATATATTTCGGTAAAATTTTTGTCTACTAAAAAACATAAATCCCTAATTATAATTTGGTGGGATTTTTCCCACTAAATAACAACATAAAAATTTAGTGGGAAAAAAAAATTTGGTGGAAAAAAAAATTGGCTTGGAAAAATTTGGTGGGAAGAAAAATTTGGCCGGAAAAAAATTTGGCCAGAAAAATTTGGCGGGAAAAAAAGTTGGCCGGAAAAATTTGGCGGGAAAAAAAATTGACCGGAAAAGTTGGTCGGAATTTTTTTGGTGGGAAAATTTAGTTTGGTGGGAATATTTAGTCAAGGGTATTATTGTCTAATTATATTTTTTACATTAGACATGACTTTTATGGGCAATATCACCTCCTTCTAGGATGGTATTGGTAATTACCTCTTAATTTTATAATTAAATTACCCAAATTATATGGTAAGCTATTTCCAATTTGACCAAATTTCTTAGACTTTAATTTTTACTATCTCTCTTCACATTCAATATTGAAGATCATGCCAAATTATCTCTTTCTCTCGATGATATCCCAACTATATAGCATATCCAACAATATCGAGCGTCATCCATACCATTTCAACTTATTTTCATATATCTTGATTGTTACAACATTATCGATATACGAGGCATGAGATACCTATTCTAGGTAGTGACTTATTACTTGAAATGAAGGTTAGATATTCTTTTAAATATTGTACTAGTTCTCGATTTCTTTTATTTTTTGTAAAAAAATTTATGGTCATATACCATAGTGTTAGAGAGGGAGACCTGGTTGGCAATGGAAAAGTAATTGTTCTTTTGCAATTTATTTTAAATATTAGAATTCTTATGCAACAAAATTTGATTATTTATATAATCCTCTTTTATATGAATATATATCTTCTTTTCTACTTAAGTAAGGTAAAAACTTAACTAGAAAAATTCAAGATGTTTTCTGCCAGATCTGTTGATGAGTGTCTTTGTCAATTTTTAAATTAGTTTACCAATTTATAGTAATTGTATGACATGAAATAGGTTGTTATAAGAGCTCACTTTTCATTTCTTTTGTAACAAAAAAACATATCCTTAACGATTAATTGCATTGATAAATTATATTTTACATCAAACGACATAATATAATACAAATATTATGTTTTATTCATTTTCATAATGCTCTCGAATATGGATTTTATTAATCATCATTACAGTTGCATTCTCCATGCCAACATTCACCACCACTATGATGTGCAATCTGACAAACTAAATTACAAAGGACGTCATAGCAAATCTTCAATCGGAACTTCTGACTAGTATTTACTTTTGCAACAGTCATCTCGATATCTGTGTACGTTTCTATATTTGCACAATTGATCGAGTGTACAATAATTAGGTAGAGGAACAACATAGAATGAAACATTGAATTGTTTAATGAATACATAACCATTCTTTTCAATTTAGTTTGTGGAAAAAACAAGCGTAAGCTCTAGTATTTATAAGATAACATACTATTGTTTAATGTCAAGCTCTAGTATTGTTTAATGTCAATCTCATCTAATATTGAAGCAATTTAAATGAACTTTTGACTTTCCATATTCAATTGATAATAAACAATTGTAGTTAATGTACTTTGACCAAAAAAAAGAATAAAGAAAATATGACATTAAGTGTGATAAAAATATATATTTACGTTAAATAAAAGTATTAATTTATTATGAATTAACTGCATTAGTTAATGTTGGCCTAAATACTAATATTTGAGCGATGAATGTACAACAAAGCATTGTAGTTCTTATATTTCTTCATCTTACAAGAATGTTGAGAGATTGTTTATTTATTTGCAGTTTCAAGAAGACATAAATCGAATAAGATGAAAGAGATTGAATAAGAAGCTCAAATAAATAGCTTAATAAAGAAGAAGAGGAAGAAGACTCCATTTGAAGCTAGCCACATAAATCAGGATTACGTCTAGAGAAAAGAAATTCAACTTGAATAATGAAGATCAGACCTCCGACAAGAATAAAAGTCGGACCTCCAAAACAATCAGATAAAAGAGTTGTTAAAAAAGAACATATTGGAAATTCGGCTTCCAACCCAATGGACTGCCAAAGTGAATTTCAGAATTCCAAGGGTTCTTTACCACAGACTACTACAAAGCATCAGAATAGAAGAAAATAATTTGTGCCTATAATTATAAAGCAAGCAAATAGATATCTTATCCATCGAGGACCAAGACCAGACAACTGAACACTCAACATCGGGTATTTGACAATACAATCACAATGGTAACATAGAACAATCTATTGTCGTTGTTGTACCTTGTTCAATAGCCATTGGAGTTAACATCTACGATCCGAGCTCTAGGTATCCTACCCAATAAACATCAGCCATTAAGAAATCAACATATGGATAAATCGGTTAGGAGTTTGTAGCCTATAAATAGAGGCACTCTTCAATCCATCAATTGGCTCTCCTATACCAAAAATCACTCTTTTCAAAATATATATTTATATAATGACCCAAAAAAATATAGCCCATAATCACATTGCGTTGTTAGATTAGCCACCAGTGTGTATGATTGGTGGGTCCTTGTGGGTTATAAAATAATGCGATAAAGTTGAGGACTCACAAACCGCAAGTGTATGGTTGTCAAAGTAATAAACTGATAAATCAGGATTCGTTCGCAGGGATGGAATAGGTACAACTCAGATGTGAATCAAATAATGGATTAATTGCAAGTGCAGAAAAGTAAATGATATAATTTTTGTTTTGGTTTTCTAAAACTAAGATGCAAATAAATTAAATGCTAAAGTGATTAAAATGAAATGGAAATAATGCAAATAAGTAGGCTAGACGCGAGAGAAGAAGTAGTACTTGAGTCATGCGAGGGTTTCACCTAAACCTTCTTGATTAATGTTTTCTGTAAGGGATGAATTGCTATAATTGTGCTAGTCGGGATTCTAAAGTCTCCTAACCCCGTCAAGGTGGACTTAGGAGCTCTCCTACGGTATTATAAACTCCGTCAGGATGATTACAACTACTTTCAGATGGTTCAAGTTCTATACCTCACTGGCTATTGGTTAGTCAAGCATGTCAAGGTCATTGGCGAATACCAATGGCAGTTACCTAGGTGTGCATCTAAAGCGCCCGTCAAGGTGATCACTACGCCACTATAATGAATAGCTTAGATATTAAAAATTACCCTTAGTTCATGACTCCAAAGATAATATTTCAAGAATGAAATAAAAGCCAACATAATTCAGTTTAAATACTTAAATCCCAAATCGAAAAAGATAAATTAATCAAGTTTGGGTTCAACCCAATATGCGATTCTCAAGTACAAAGGAAAATAACTCATAACGGGAAAAAAACTAAATTAAAATAAAAAGAACTCATGTTTGATTATAGAAATAAAAGATGAAAGAACCTAATTAAGGATTGGGTTAGGCTGTGATTTGGAGAAGATGACTTTCTCCAGCTCTTAGCTTTCTCCTTTTCCTTGCTTCTAACTTTCTCTCTGGTGTGGCTGACTTGTGTAAATTGAGTTGTGTGTAAAATAAATGTCAAAAGATCTATTTATAAGCTCAAAATCGGTCTTGGGCTTTACTTAAGTGAATTAGTGAAATTTTAAAAAGCCCAAATCCAATCTTTTAATTAAAATCCCGTAACTGGTGTGCAACCCTTGGTAAAATGGCTGTAACTTTCTGAAATCAACTCCAAATTGACCTAAACAAGTTGCTAAATATTCATAACTCAATAAGGAATAAATCATCTTCACATCTCAAAGGCTGAATCCACGTCTAAGTAGATCAAAATAAGCAATTAACATCAGCCTTCCTTGCAGCCTTCCTAGTTAGCTCTTCGGGATATATTTTCTCGCCTTGGACTTCTCCACTCGATCTAAGACTTTAATTCTCGATTCTTCTCCTTGTATTGGTGCTCCCTAGCATCCATGGACCTACAAACTTTGCACTAAAAACAACCCATTTAACGTGCAAAAGCTTTATAAATGAAAATTAATAAATTCCAAGGAAAGAAAATGAAATATATTGAATTAATACTAAAAGTCTATCATATTAGTCAATTATTCACCTAAAAAGATGTCTTCTAAGGGCTTAAAATTAGAACAAAAAAGGAGACTCAATGATCTTTTCAAGAGTAACTATCGGCTAGGAAGATAAGGGTTCTTCAATCATAAGGGTAAAATTCTTTGTCTAAGTACGAAGATAGATCTCCATATTGGCTAGATGAGAGTATAGAAATATATTTGTCTAAGTAAAGTAATTGCAGGATTATCATGATCATACTTGGGTTTTTATGTGGGATTATCAGATGTGAAAGTTTCAGGGGTTTGTGAAGTAGTATATTGTAAGTGTAGATTTTACAATTACTTTATTTGTGTAAGTGTAGCAGAAGAAGTCTTCTATAGAGATATTAATAGAGGCAGTAAAAGTTTGTGAACTCACCTATGAGACGTGTGAGCTGGCTATGGAAGATCTTATCCAATTCGTGTACGTGCTCATATATTAAGTAGTGGACTAGACCTACGAGATTTAAAACAGTATAAATTTCTTATTTGTGCTTATCTCCCATCAAATTATTACGTTGTTGCTTGCAATGTGTTTGATTGATTTCCTAGATCATATTTGGTATATTATATCTTGCATGCTTTGACTTTTAAGTATTTGTCTTCTCCTTGATTCTAATAGTTACATTTTTTTGTGCATGAAAAGTGATCTCTCTCTCTCTCTCTCTCTCTCTCTCTCTCTCTCTCTCTCTCTCTCTCTCTCTCTCTATATATATATATATATATATATATATATATATATATATATATATAAAAGGCATACATATTAGCTTGTGCTCTACTTTTTCTACCTTCACTTCAATCAGTTAGCTTGTATCTTTTTATTGAGTATATATACACAGAGTTAGATCACTTATTTAAACTCCTTTATCCAATCTCTTTTGTACCTCAAGACACCCTATTCGATATCATTAAAAAGTGTGTCTATAGATACAATAGATTGAATATTATTTGGTTAGAATTTATAACTCTGTATTAGGCATATAAACCTCTCTCTAGGACTATATCTTAGGCAATAACTGGTATCAGATTCTAGGTCTATATGGCTTGTGTGTAACTGTATCTAGAGTCACTACGACATGTATCTAACCAATCAAAATGTACAAATACTATTAGGTGTTTGGTCGCTCCTAGAGTGTGATATAAATCAACACTAAAGAAGAGAAGCATCTAACCGCAAGTGTATGGGTCGTTTCAAGTAATAGATAAGTAAAAATAGAATAATTGTCTCCACAAGGATTTCGAGGTATGAATAATGTGTTTAAACAAGAATTTGAATTAATTGCAGTACGAAATAAATAAAATATAGGTAAATATTTGTTTTGGTTTTTGTTTATAAAACTACTAAATGCAAGAAAATAAATAACTAAGATTAACATAATGAAAATAAATATTACAAAACTAGATGCAAATATGAGATAAGTACTTGAGTTTCATTAGGGATTCAACTAAGTTAACAATCTAATGCATCTGTTTTAAGGGTATTGCGGGTAGTTGATATTAGTCGGGACTTTATTATCTTCCTAACTCCTGTCACATTAGACTTAGGAAGCAATCCTACGATATTACAGACCCTGTTAGGGAGACTATAAGCTACTTCCAGATGATTAAGAATTAAACCCAATTGGATACGTTCTTAGTCAAGCCCGACATGATCAATGACAAACACCACACATTTCTATCATAGTTATGTAATTAAACCCCCCCTTCGGGATGATCACTGCAACTAGTGAATAGCCTAATTACTACTACCTACCCTTGATTCACGACATCAATGATAGTAAATAAATGTAAAGATAGTATCAATATGTAATTACACGACTTAATTTAAATTGGCATAATCCCAAATTAGAAAAACATAAATTAAAGAAACTAGGACTTAACCCATTGCGCGATTCTCAAGTGCTAAATGCTTAGCTCATATGTAAACTAAGAACAATAAATAAATTAATATTACACATGATTCCTAAAAACAAAAATAAAAGGTAGAACCTAATTGAAGGAATGAAAAGAGTTGTTGTTAATGCTTCTGCCTCTTTCTCTCTTCAAAAATTAGAATTAAAATAAAGTGTATTGATTTTTTAGGCTTAGGAAGTGTTATATAGGTCTTAAAAACAGATTAGGCCATACTTAACTTAATTAAATAATTAAGGGCACAAGTCCATTTTATTATTTCCGCAAATGCTGCACAAACTTTAGTAAAACCGGTATAACTTTCGCACCGTAGGTCCAAATAACACGATTCCACTTATCAAATTTTGCTACCTTAGAGGTGAACCTTTTTAATTTGAACCACTAGGTCTAAATCTGCACCGTTTGGGTTTGGGGAGACCTATAAGTGACGACTTTACAATTTCAAATGCTCCTCCTCCTTCACTGAAGTGATATCTTTCTCTCTTTTGACACTTCCTCTTTCTCTTGGACTTTAAACTCCACTTTTTCTCTTCATCTCAATGTCTTCTAGTATCTATGTACCTAATAAATTCACACTAAACAAACTAATTAACACACCAAAAGCTCTAAAAGTAACAATAATTACAAAATAAAAGAAGAAAGTGTGATATAGCGAATTATGCTAATAAATCTAATAACTAAGTACAATTTCTACCTAAAATGATGTCTCCTAAAGAGATTTATCTATCACAAACAAGGAGACATCAAGGCCCTCAACTCAAACCTTTGTCGTCCCGACAAAGTAAGAATAAAGATAGATTCTAAGGTAAGAAACAAATGCAGAATCTAAATAATACACCCAAAGCACAACTCAAAATTAATCTCATATAGTACAACCTAAGAATTAATGCACACATACACCTATCATAAAAAATCAAACACATAAATGATATCAATCCAAAATTAATTCCACAATGCTAGAAGGTTACACTAGACACTTAGTTCGAGATGGCTGTTATAGGGTGTTTGTCAATCTTTATTCGCTTTGAACGCTCCACTTAACTTCCTCCCTATTAACAAAGATGTTATTCCAAAATGTACCTAGAAATCAGGGGGTCTTTATGGTTTTAGCGTAGGCTGAAGGACGGTGTGGTATGTATATTTGGTAAATTTGAAGTGAGATTTTGGCTCTCTCCTTGCTTACCATCAACATACTGTCTTAGACCTTGAGTTTACACTCGAATACATTCTCACTCAACCCATTTGACGCACTAATTTAGCATCCCCAAATTAACCCAATAAGCTCTAAAGATGATTTCTAAACTTTCCACTTTGCCGGTTACTTTATTTTCATTTCTTTTTCATTTGTTTTGTAAGATATCCCTTACACTCATTTTGATGTGAGTAGTCATGTCTCTTATAATTTTTTTTCTTTTTGTCTTAAAGACCCCAAAAAGGGTTACAATCAATACATCATCAACCATTGTGCATATAATACAAACACATAAAATCCCCACCCAATGTAATCTCCCCTGATGAATCCACCACCCCAAACTGAAGCTCTAAAGAAGACAGGATGCCTTAGGGTTGCGATTCAAATGCGGGTCATATGGAAAGTCCTATAAAACTAAGGGGATATGGCTTATATTGTGGCGACAAAAGAAAGGCTTACATGCTAAAAATGGGGCTCATAAGGATATATAATTAATAACAATATAGAAAGCTAAAAAGGTCTCAAATGGCTATCAAAGAACTACCCCTATCATTTTCCTAGTTACATAGTTTTACTACATTTCCACATCTACTTCATTATTAAGTGGGTTCTCTACTCATTTAGATTTCACGTTCTACACACCACTCATTCTCACTAAGTACAAGCTTGCTTCTTTTGCATTGTTCATTAATTTTTCCTATTTATTATCTAGTGTTTGCATGCACCCAAGGTGCATTGTACATTAACTCTAAGGTCTACTATTTTCCATCATTAATTATAGAAAGTATGCTTAATGGGGACATTCAACACATTCTACAATCAAATCATTCCTTAAACTAATTTTTATTCGATTTTAATTCTTTTTAGAAAGCAGTAAAATAAATAACACATAAAATTGGGAATGAGGACAACGAGTTCCCCACCCCAAACTAAAAAAATGAGTCGTGTTCCCAAGACTCGAAAAGTATATATAAAGTAATTAAACTAATATAACACTACTAAATGAGATAAGAGATAAGGGAACATATCTTAATCGACAATAGGCCGATTACGCGTGGTATCACATCGAGGTTGTGAAGTCTTCTAGTCATGATATATATATAGATCATACACCGTTGAAGTCATCTTCTGGAAAGTATACATCATCAACTCAAACTCAAATTTCCATTAGCTAATCATCTCCTCATGGTCCCTAAATTATCACCTCCCTCTATCACATCATTGGAACTCCTTCCTCAACACCAAACTATATTTTCTCTTCATGTTCATCATAATTTATTCAACCTTCTTGGCATCTCGAATGACACCTACATCAAGTTTTCACCTACTTAAAAGATTACATGCAATGTATAATAGCAGGTTCAAATAATTCACAATTCCTCCAATAAATAAATAAAATTTCTTAATCCCCAGCTAGTGATCGAAAGAAAAGAAGAGTCCTAGCTATTTTACCAAATTAGCCATGGAATTTGTGATGATTTGATACCTTTCACTTGCAATCTCCAACCTTCAAAGTACAAAAGTTATTGATGAAATTTGCGTCTTATAATGGTGTTGAAGGTGGCAAAGTAGCAGGCATGGTGGTTTATGATATGGGTAATTAATATATATAGTGTTGGAGAGGTTTAATGGATATAATTTAAGCTTTGGTGAAGAAAATATTTTAGATTAACGTTGGAATTTCTTGGTGTTTTTGGAAAGTTTCGTGATCGATTATGTGGTAGGATTGGTTTAGATGGAAGATTTGATGGTAATTTGGTGTTTTGATGGTGGGTTGCAGGTATTTTCAGAGCTTAGGTTCCTCAATAATGGAGTATCATGTGTGAGAGACTATCACACAAAATAGTTGCGTCTAAAGCATGATTTTCTGGGAATTGTCGAGAGCCCGACCGGCATGTCGGCCACAAGACCGACTAGCCGGTCGCGAATGACAATATCCCCATTAGAAAAGTCTCAAAAATACGTGGTTTAGGCTCAAGAAACAGTCAATTTTGACATCCGAGCGCAAAGATATGACCTTCCGAAGTTTTCTTTAAAGTTGTCCACGCTCTCAGCTATATCTAATGTCTATGACCGGCACTGCCGGTCATAGGGCCGGCTAGCCGGTCGCAAATGATATTTGTCTCCAACGCACTTTACATGTGCTTCTAAGTGGGTATTTTCATGGAGCTTTGCCGAGATCTGGACCGGCATACATGTCACAGGGCCGGCTAGTCGGTCCGTGTTGTTACCAAAGACCACTTAGATGCATTTTATCTCTGTTTCACACCTTTCTCGCCCCAAACTCATGGGTTTTAATATTTGAAAACATTAAAAACACTATACTCTTCTTATTTCTTATAAAATTTCACTAATAAACATCACATTACTCTATTATACACTACGAATTCAAAGTCTGAAAGCAATTTAAAACATGGGTTGTCTCCCAAGAAGCACTTTTGTTTATTACGTCTTTAAGTTTGACGCGTTACCTTCCATAAAGATTGTATTCAGGCCCTTGCGGTGTTCCTCTGCTTAAACTCGCCTTTCCCTCGACATGGTAGCTTTGGAACTTTCCCACCTAAGCTTTGATTTATTAGATCTTTGAAAGGGGGTGGGTAAGTTCCCTGTTTCACCTTCTTACTTTCATGACAAAACCCATTCACCACCGCATGATAATAGATGACCGTTTTTAACAGTATAAGCACTTTATGATTATTTTCAATCTCGCGTTCATCTTTGAAATGAGGTGGGTATGTTCCCCTCCTTAACGCCATACTCTAACGGTGTGGCACCTTGCTTGCATAACACATTTTGATCATTTTTACTGGTGGAGGTGAATCTGATTTTTCAGCTCTAATTTCATTCATGAATTGTGGTAGGGATGGTGATTGGTGAACTTTTTGTGGTAGAGGTTCAAGTTGTATTATATTGTGAACTTTGAGTTTTTCAATTGATTCCTCAACCATTTCAGATTCGTCTTCTTCTTCAACCCAATCTTCCACTATTACCTCATCATATTCTTGCTATAGAATCTCTCTAACCTCAATCACCTCTTCTTTCTGTTTGCATTCTATCTCTTGATCATGTGCACACTCCATAGGAACAGCAATCTCTGTTTCTACTTCTAGGATTTGTGTTGCTACTCCTTCTTCCACCATGCTAACAAGAGTTTCAGTCACTTGGTGGTTTCCGTTCACATTCGGCAAGGTTGTCATACCACTATCAATAATGTTTTCTTTAAATACCTCCACCTTAATTACTTCTTCAGCTTGATGTCATCCATCCCTTGGTGGAGTGGAATCTTCATAAGACTCGCTAACACTCTCAGCTAAGACAAGAACATTATTTTGGGTGAAAACTTATCGTAGCGTCTTTAGATTTCTTCCATTGTCGCATTGCTTTCCTCGCAATAGCGCATGTATTTAGAAAGTGTTCCATTCATATTGGAAGCTTGAACTATATGTGGAGGTTGTTGCTTTTGTCTTTCGCCTTGTCTTCCTCGCTTTGGTGCATGAATTTGGTAAGTGTCACATTCAGTTCGAGGTCATCTGTGGATGTTGTTGAATGTTCTCAACCCACTAATATTCCACCTTTGCTCTTGCGGTATTGGTAAGGTGGTTGGCAGAAGTTACTACCCCATTGTTGTTGTCCCGAAGAGTTTTCCCAATAGTTGAATGGACCACGATTTGGATAATGTCCTCCATACATCTTTAATGAAATATCTTGATCATTACCTGATGTCTCCTTATTTGTGATATAACTAAATATAGGTTGGAGACATCATTTTAGGTGTAATTGATTAATTAGTTAGGTATTTTTATCCATAATTTGATATTTTCTTATTTATTCTCTTGATTCAATGATCTATTACTTTTAGAGCAAATTTGGTTTAATTTTTGTGTTAATGTGAAAATATTAAGGTTTATGGAATATTATTAGATGTCAAATCAATTCTAAGAAGACAAGGAAAGAAGATATGGAAGGAATCAAGAGATAAAAGGAAGGAGAGATAAAATAGTAAAGGAAAAGCTGCCATGTAAATCTAAAATTTTGCAGCTACGTCCCCTGAAGTAAAAATAACTATATATTGGCTGTGATAATGGACGAGCCTTTAAAGAGTTAGATAGATCTTTCTTCCGCGGTCGTTTCAATATCTCGTGTGCGGAAATTGGCCCAATAACGAAAGAGATATGATCAAACCAGGGAGCAGTGATTATCCTGTCCTGTATTTTAGAAAACGAATTTGATAGGGATGGAAACAGATCGGATATCCTCGAAAAAGTTCATAACCACATCCACATCCATTACGAAAAACGATAACCAAATCTGCATCCATTAACCATCGGGTTTTAGAATTATTTACCAAATCCGCATCCGCGACGGATGCGGTTTATCCGCGGTTTATCCGTATCCGCAATCATTTAAAATGATTAAAATAAAATAAATTATTAAATATTTTTAGAATTCTAATATTAGCTACAAAATTATTGGAGGACCATAAAATGATATTAGGCAATATAGTAATATAATAAATAATAATCAATTAGTTAGTTTATGTATGGATAATTATGTTTGATCGATATTATGTATGAAATTTGCATATATAGAATATCTTCATATATAGTATATATATTTTAATATATTTTAATATTTTTATTCGGATTTCGGATTATCCGTCGGATTATTGTAAAAGACCAAATCCTAACGGATAATCCAGCGGTTACCTTTTATGAGAACCAAACCCTCATGGATGCACCATCGGTTCCACTAACAGATTTTTTATCGGATCAGATATCCATCGGTTACGGTTAATATTTGAACCATTGCCATCCCTAAAATTTGAGTTGGACTTGAACTCAAATTACTTGCCTTCTACTCAAGATTTCGACCTAAGGTCTTCTTAGAACATATAAATACACCGTCTTATCATTGTAAACATGTCGTTGCTTAATTATTAGTCCTTAGTTTCAAGAAACATCATCAGGAGAAGCAAGTTGACAATATGTATCTTTATTTTAGTTTTATTCTTTCCAACATGAACTAATTTTCCCATAGTTTGGGTTTTGCATATGTATAATCTTTGAATTCTATATTCTTTTATCTAAGTTTGTTTGGGAAAAACCTTTTTAAATTGATTCTAGCTTCTTAACCTTTATATTTGTTTTATGTCCTTTGATTTATTGACCGTAGTTCTTGCTAGTGCACAAGTATAGAGTACCCCATTAATAGAAGTTATATGGTCACCCATAAGGGGTGTCTAATTGTTTAAACATCACATAAACGTCTAGTGTGCGGTATCCGGAAGGGCTTGCCTAACTAGATAGTCAGTAGATTTTGAGATTTAACCACCGATCATTGCGCAGGGCCCCCTTACCCAAGTCCCTTGGTAATTGTTAGGTCGCCACCTAAGTTCATCCGGTAGGGGGTTAGGAGGAATATAGAATCCTGGCTACTTACTTTAATTGTTTTAATCACCCTTATTTACTAGTAGAATAAATAGAAGGATAAGTGCATACAAGCAAACCTAAACTATATTTCTCATCTTATTCTTACATCTATATTTCATTGTCTTGTCTTTAGTTTAATCATTTTCTTCACAATTATTCCTATTTAATTTTCTTGTCTTTTAATTAATTGAGCTAAATTCTTACTACGCTTTCTTGTAATTCATTCGTATAACACACTAAGACCCTGAGAACGAATCTAACTTATCATTAAAACTTGCGTACGACCTATGATACTTGCAGTGAGTAACGTGTTTGGTTAGGGTGATTTTTCTTACTTTTATATCGTTGTTTTATCACACCCTACAAGCCACCAAGTTTTTGGCGCCACTGCCGGGGACTTGTGTCTCGTTAGCGTGTCAGTTTAATTTTTAGTGTAGTAGTTTTTAGCTATTTTTTCAGATTTACGCTTTCTTTCTGTTTTTGTCTCTCTTAGGTCATAGTGTTTGCTCGAGAATCCTGAACGTGCATTCACGACTTACAACAAACGCTTAAGAGAAGAGAGTGAACAAAGAAAAGCCATGTCTAATCTGAAGGAAGTTCCAATTTCATCGGAGGATAATCTTAACAATAACAATAATTTACATCAAGTACCGATTCCTCCGGTATTACCTATTCCTCAAATTATAGTACCACCGGTAGGAGATGGCAGATATAATTTACGACAAGAACAAGATCCCCCAGGCTTGGGAGCATATTTTCGAGTTCAACCATTAGGTTATCGTCCTCCAGTGATCCTGAACATTATATTCAGGCCCGATCCGGGTATGCTCAGTCGATATACGAGTTATGGACACTATAGTGGTGCATCAATTCAAGATCTGGTAAGAGCGATTCAGAATTTTATGCAGATTTTGAAGCCTATATTACTCCTAGTATTACACGCGAGCAACTGAATTGTCATATGTTTTCGTTCTTCTTGACTGGAAGTGTTGTGATGGGCTAGATAGACAACCACCAAACACAATTAATACTTGGGATTAACTACAAGCCGCATTCTATAACCGTTTTTATCCGAAGAGTATAAGATTAAAAGATCAGATGGAGCTTGCTAGTTTTCGCCAAGAGAATGATGAAAAAGTAGGAGAATCATGGACAAGGTTTCAACAAAAGTTAGCAAGATGTCCACTCCACGATTACACTCCATCTTTACAGTTAGGTATGTTCTATCAAGGTATTAATGCAGATTGTAGATTGAGGGTAGATAATCTTGGAAAGGGAGGATTTGTGTCCATGGATCCTATAGAAGAGACAGAAGGTATGGAACGTATTATAGAAACAGAAAGGAGTTGGCCAATTTCACGAGCTCCTATTACAGATACCAAAGGCACGCTTCGATTTAGTATAAAAAATGCTCAATCATCTAAATTAACAGCATTAGAGAATCAAGTCAAGGAGATAAACTTGAGATGCAACAAAAACGTCAAAATTTAGCTGCAACAAATATAGAGAAGCACAAGGTTGTCCATATTGTGAGGTAGCAAATCATGCATAGGAAGAGTGTGAAATAAATCCAGCATCTGTATACTTCTTATGTAATTGAGGAAATTACCAATTCGGTAATAGAAAACATCCGGGTATGTAGTATTCAAATCCGCAAGGGGCCGCAAATCAAGGTAATTATCAACCTCATCCCTAAAACAACACTTAACAACTAAGAGGTCAAGGCCCTCATCAAGGAAATCAGAATTTCAATAAACCAGCTCCCCCACAATAACCAACCAATGATGCTTATACCAATACTCTAGCTCAGAAGGCTTTACCACAACATCCTCAAGAAGGTGTAGTGTCAGAGAAGATATTACAAACTTTCATGGATCTAGTTACGAACAATATTCAATCACATAATGAGAAGATTAGAGAACAAGAGGCCACAATTCAGATCTTGGGCACACAAGTAGACCATTGAAGAAAGTTTTAACTATGTTGTGGAAGCAAGAGTCTTGAAGGCCATTGAAGAAGGTGATGACAATGTTGGGTTTGAAGCTTATAACGCAATTTGCCTTGAAAGAAAAGGAAGAGGAAGTACCGCATGCTGCAGAAATTGTCGTGGAAGATCCAGAAATTGAAGAAAAACCAACCAAGTCCAACCCCGAAGACTCTAACTTTCCTGAAGATCCTGATTCTTCCAAAAAATCTAACTTTGTAGATATTCTCAAAGACATGGAAGAAGATATTAGATTGGTTATTGAGCTTCAAGATAGTAGAGAAAAAGAGAAAGAAGGCTCAAAAGAGCAGAAAAAAGAAGTTGCACCTGTTGTGCAAGAAAAGAAAGAAGAAGAGAAGCTGGGATGGCCACCAACCAAAGACAAATCCAAAGGTTGACATTGAACTCAAGACATTTGTAGAGGCGTATAGTCTAGAAAATATCAACGACCAGATGCTTGAGATTGTGAAGAATGGGTTTACACCACAACAAGTATTCACGCAAGTTATTTCAAAGATAGAAGCGAGTATATAAGACATGAAAGATATTATAGCTCATACTGAGAGAGTCTCAAAAAGATTAGAGAAAGAATTACCACTCAAGCTCAAAGATCCAGGAAGCTTTAACCTTCCTATTCAAATCAATGGTATGCTCCAGGTGAAAGCCATGTGTGATGTGGATTTGAGTGTGAATCTTATGCCCAAGTCCGTGTTTGATAGGCTTGGACTCAAGGAGGAAAAAGCTCCCGTGAACTTATAATTTTCGGATAGCTCAGTGACAAAGACATGGGGAACAGTTGAAGACGTTCATGTCCAAACAAGTAATATCAACATCCCTACTGTCTTTGTTATTCTTGATTATGATGCAGATAAACAGGTTCCAATTATACTTGGAAGGCTGTTCTTGGCCACAAGTCAAAGCATCGTCAACTTCTAGGAAGGAACAGTTACCCTCCATGCTAAAAACGTATCTGAGACTTTCTATGTCTGGGGTAATAAACCAAGGAAGTTAGATCCCACAGTTCTTGTCATCCACACTGTTACAAAATATAGAGTCCCAGAAGAAATCCACGCAAATCCTGTGGATACTAAACCAATGAGTGAGTTTGGGGTCAGCCACGAAGTTGTATGGAAAGACCGCAAATCAGAAAATAGGCCACGAAATCACAAAGATTCATGGATGGGAACATTCATCATCGCGGAATTTGTTTCAGCTAAAGTGATAGTGATCAGGCCCAAGAGGGGTATCAAAGGGAGATTATTAGACGTTCATAGTCTTGCACGTTGCTGGGGAGGCTATATACAGAAATCCTTATAGAGGTAACGTGTCTAACTTTGAAAGACGTTAAACAAAAGTGCTGTACGGGGGACAACCCGCAATTTTTTTTCATGTTTTTATGTTTTAGTTTATGTTTAGATTAGTTTTTTAGTAGATATTGCAGTATTAGGAAAGGTATTAGTGTTATTGACGTGCATGTACTTAAGAAATTGAGTTAGGGAGAAGAAACCCGAAAAATTGGAGAAAAACAGATGTACCATGCGGTACAGCGCACCCCAAAAAGCGTCACGAAGCTAGGATAAATCAGGTTCAATGCCGAAGCTAAGGTGTCATCCAGAGCTTTCGTGCGGTATACCACACGGGTGCTCCTGCGCACTGCACGAAGAAACCCGTTAAACGGTCCAACGCACAACAGATCGTATCGGCACTCGCACCAGACCATGACATGGTCCCAAAAAAAACATTCATGTAGTACACTGCATGACCCGTCTGGTGCACTGCGCGACAAAAAACCGTGACAACGGTATGCAAAATTAGGGCCCTTGTCGAGACCCCATGAACTAAACCATTTCTTCAAGACCGTGGCACGGGGTCCAACAGAAGATGCCTGCGGTATACCGCACTTCACCTGCGGTGTACCGCACAACTCCGCTAGAAGAAGGGTATAAAGAGAAGGTTAGAAATAGTTACAAAAATCAAAACCTTAAGCCTCTCTTTCTTCCCCAAAGCTCTCCCAACTCCATTAAAGCTTCTACAAACCTTCACCACACATCAAAACACTCCCAAATACCCATAAATTTACATCCAGTTCATTCCCTACATCATTACAAATAAGATTCAACCACCCAAATCAAATCAGAACCCTAAGAACCAAAGAATCAAAACCCAAAATTTCCAAATATTATCTAACAATTTCTTAAACCCATAGTAATCAAGCAAGAGTTTATCCTACCCACATAGAGAATCATCATCCTTACACCTTTCCTAACCCAAACAACACTTGTTCAACCCAAAATCAAGGGGTACACATTTTCAAAAGTGATCAAAGTTTTGAGTTGGAAGTCGATTGAGATGACGAACATAATATACTGTTAGGGAGATGAAGAAGAATCAAAGTAAGGTATTGGGTGATGTAGAGAAGAAAACAATTGAGAAAAGTTCAAGTTCTAGTATGAAGAAAAAGGGTAAAACAGGTCAAGAAAGTAGAGAAAAGTTAGTTGTGGTAAATAAAAAGAGCAAAAGGATTATTACTTTCAAGGAGAAGACACCACAAACTCTACAAATTGAGATTCCTATTCCCGAGATGAATGAAGCTGCAAAGGCCATGTTAGCTTCCGTAGAGACACATTTACCGGACTTGCCTTTTGCTCATGAGAGGATATTTGAAAAAGAAGTTGGAGAAGGTGATTATAAGAGATTTCTAGAGATGGGAGATTGACTGGGTTGGACTACACTCATGATGAGACGTTCAAGTTTATGTATGGAGTTAGTTTTTGAGTTCTATTTAGGCCTCTTTAGCCGAGGTAGTGAAAGTCGTGTTCCAGTTAGAGGAAAGTTTGTTCCTTTTACAGTTGAAGAGATTGGAAACCACTGTCAATTCAAGAAATTGGTTGGACCATGTAAGTTTAGAGAAGGGGTGGAAAATATCAAGGAATTCAATTGTAATCAACTTTTTGAGCATGTATTGGATGAAAAAAAAAGTGAAATCACACAAGGGAGAATTGAAGGAACCTTGGCCTTACAAATATCTCCAAGCGGATACTAGAGTTTGGAACAATTTCCTCGCACCAAACGCCTTTGGAAACACGCAAACTTCAGATGTATCTAAGAGAAACGCCATCTTTTTGAATTGTGTTTTAAGAGGGGACTAAATAGATGTGGCAAAGGTGATCTTTGAGGAGGTGATGCGATTTTCGGTCTCTCCACTTTCCTTATTTAATGTGAAATATCCTACTATGATCACGTGCCTTATACAAAAAGCAAATGTGGTTATGGGTGCGAAGAGAAATTAATGTATATAGTGAGCAACAATATCGACAATACTTGGATGAAGACAAATTTGAGAGGAGCAGAAATTAAGAAACCTCCACAAGAAGAATCAAAAGAAGAGGATCTTATTTGGCGAGAAAGGGTAGAGTAGCGATTGAATAAAGTTGAAGTAGATCAAACCTTCTTGGTCGATGATGTGGCACAAATCAAAACTAATCAGGTGCACATCGTAACACTCCTAGAGCAATTAAAGCGTGATTTAGCGAAAGATCTAGTATATGCTATCTTTGGTGTTGATAAAGCGAGGCAATAGCCTCGAGAGTATGTTATCTTTCTTCCTTACCATTTATGTATATGCAATTTTTGCTTGTTTTTAATTTCTTTATTGATTCTTTTTGATTTGGGGGGATACGCTTCATTTTTGAGTTGGGGGGTGTGGGGATTCGTTGTCACTCATCTCCATTTTTATGTGATTTTACTATTTTTAGGAAGAAATTAAAATTTTTGATACATGGGATTTAGATGTAGAGTGTGTTTAATAGCTTTAAATCATAAGCTTAGTAAGTTAATGATAGTAAATTGTATGTTTATGAGCTATTTTATTTTGTAAGCTTTGAGTATGAACAGAGACACACATCGATAGTAAAGAAAAGATTATCGAGCAATGCGGTAGAAGTATGTTTGATCTTGGGGTGCCTTGAGGGGTGTATCGGCCGTGAGATCCGAGCTAGTTGATAAAACCATTTAATGAACATCTAAAGGAAGAGAATAACGAAATTGCATAGTTTCGAAAGTGATTAAGGCGGTTCTTTGATAAGCCCCTTCTTGCCTTTTAGCTTGATCTCCATTTATTATATTTATATCCTTCTTATCCACTTCTAGCTTTTCTAAATCCTTTTTATTTAGCCATATTATAAGCCACATCCCTTTATATGTTAGGACTTGTCCCTATGACCCGCACTCAAATCGCGATGCATAGACAGTCGTTTTAGAGCTTGAGTTTAGAGTGGTGGGTCCACCATTATGTGATTCTTCTCTATAATTTGTTGATGATTTACTTTATTATATTGTAACCCTTTACCGGTGTAAAAGTAAATGAGAAAAGTTATAAAAATAAAAGAAAAACATGTGAAAAAAGTAGCATGATATCTCACATAAAAAAGAGAGTCATAGCTAGCTATCAAAACAAGAAAATGATATGAAGAGATTGAAAATATATATGGACCGGCAAAGTGGAATTTTTATGTGATCATCTTTATGCTTTATATTGGGTTATTGTGGATGCTAATTAATGCATCAAATCATTGGGTTGAGTGAGAACGTTTTATGAGTGTAACTCGAGCTCTAGGGAGATTCATTGATGGCTAGTGAGGATAGAGCCCAAAGCTCACTCGAAATTATCCAAATATACGTATCATACCGTCCCTAAGCCAACAGTACAACCTTAAAGACCTTATGATTCTTTTCTATGTAACCTAAAAGTGATTGAACCATTAGAGAGTAGTTATATGGATCTTTGATGCTAGTAAAGTTCGATGAACAACCTCCTTGGTAAGCTAAGTGAAGAACCTCTCCTTCGTGCATTGCAAAGCTAACCCGATATTGAATTTGAGCAGTGTTGATCGTTTGTATGACAAGTATACAGGTTATCTAGTTTTTAAATATTATTACATGAAATTTTATGAGTATTTTCTTTGAGTTTATTATATATATTCTGCTATCTTCTTCCCATTGCGCTTAATTGACTTAGGTGTGTATTTAGAGACTTCCCTTTGTTTCTATTTTTATTGTATCGTAACTTTGAGTTAGGGGTCTTGATGTCTCCCTATTTTTGATATAATAATCTAGGTTGGAGATATTATTTTAGGTGTAATTGATTATTTAGTTAGGGACTTCTATCCATTATTTGATATTTTCTTATTTCTTGTCTTGATTTGATGATTTATTACTTTTAGAGCGAATTTTGTTTAATTTGTGTGTTAATGTGAATATCTTAAGGTTTATGGAATAATATTAGATGCCAAATCAACTCTAAGAAGATAAGGAAAGAAGATATGGAAGGAATCAAGAGACAAAAGGAAGTACAATTAAAATAGGAAAGGAAAAACTGTCATGTAAATCTGAAATTCTGCAGCTACGTCCACTAAAGTGAAAATAACTTCAAATTTGCTGCGTTTTTGGACGAACCAATAAGAAGTTAACTATATCTTTCTACCGCGGTCATTTCAATATCCCGTGCACGAAAATCGGCCCAATAACGAAGGAGATATGATCAAATTAGTGAACAGTGTTTATCCCGTCCTATATTTTAGGAAACGAATTTGAGTTGGACTTGGACTCAAATTACTTGCCTTCCACTCAATATTTTGACCTAGGTTCTTCTTAGCACCTATAAATACACTCTTTTATCATTGTAAACATGTCCTTACTTAATTATTAGTCCTTAGTCTCAAGAAACGTCATCAGGAGAACCAAATTGACAGTATGTATCTTTATTTTAGTTCTATTCTTTGTAGCATGAACAAATTTTCCCATAGCTTGGGTTTTGCATATGTATATCCTTTGAATTTTGTTTTCTTCTTTCTAAGTTTGTTTGGGGAAAATCTTTTTAAATCGATTCTAGCTTCTTAACCTTTATATATATTTTATGTGCTTTGATTTATTAACCGTAGTTCTTGCTAGTGCACGAGTACAGAATACCCCATTAATAGCAATTGGATGGTCACCCGGAAGGGGTGTCTAATTGTTGAAACACCACATAAACATCTAGTATGCGGTAGTGATCTGGAAGGGCTTGCCTAACTAGATAGTCATTAAGGTTTGAGATTTAACCATCGATCATTGCGCAGGGTTCCCTTACCCAAGTCCCCTGGTAATAGTTAGGTCACCACCTAAGTCCCGGAAGGGGGTTAGGAGGAATATATAATCCTAGATACTTACTTAAGAGCTTTAACCACCCTTATTAACTAGTAGAAGAAATATAAGGATAAGTGCATACAAGCAAAACTAAGCTATATTTCTCATCTTATTCTTACATCTCTATTTAATTGTCTTGTCTTTAGTTTAATCATTGTTCTCCATAATTATTCCTATTTAAGTTTCTTGTATTTTAATTCATTAAGCTAAATTTTTACTACGCTTTCCTGTAATCTATTCATATAACACACTAAGTCTCTGAGAACGAATCTAACTTATCATTAAAACTTGCGCACGGCCTATGATACTTGCAGTGAGTAACATGTTTGGTTAGAGTGATTGTTCTTACCTTTATATCATTATTTTATCACACCCTACCAGCCACCATTACCCTACGTATAGACATGTGAAAGAAAGACAAAAACAAAACCAAGCGTAAAACAAAATATAACAATTAACTCTACTAAAAATTAAACACAAAAATCACACGCTGCAATACCCGGAAGCGGCGTCAAAAAACATGGTCGCTCCTAGAGTGTAATATAAATCAACACTATAGAAGAGAATAAACAAACCACAAGTGTGCAAGTTGTTCCAAATAATACATAAGTGAAAACGGGATAATCGTCTCCACAGGGGATTGCGAGGTATGACCAATGTGTTTACATTAAGAAGTAGAATTGATTGCAGTACGCAATGAATAAAAGATAGGTAAATATTTGTTTTGGTTTTTGTTTATAAAACTTCTAAATGCAAGAAAATAAATAACTAAGATTAACAGAATGAAAATAAGTACTAAAATACTAGACGTAGATATGAGATAAGTACTCCAGACTCGCTAGGGATTCACCTAAGTTAACAATCTAATGCATTCGTTTGAAGGGTAAAGCGGGTAATTGATATTTGTCGGGACTCTGTTATCTTCCTAACTCCCGTCATCGTAGACTTAGAAAGCAATCCTACGGTATTACAAACCCCGTCAGGGCGACTATAAGCTACTTTCATATAGTTAAGAATTAAACCCAATTGGCTAAGTGGTTAGTCAATCCCGTCAGGATCAATGGCGAACACCACACGTTTCTATCCAAGTTTTGTAATTAAATCCCACTTCCGGATGATCACCACCACTAGTGAATATCCTAATTACAAATACCTGTTTCTAATTGGCCAAATTTAAACAAGTAAATAAGCATACGATAATATTCAATACAAAATACCCAACTTAAATTAAATTGAAACAATCAGAAATTCGGAAAAGAATTAAATTGAAGAAACTAGAACTCATACCATTGTGTGATTCTCAAGTATTAAATGTTTAGCTCATATTAAACTAAGAAAAATAAAGAAATTAATATTACACATGATTCCCAAAAACAAAAATAAAAGATAGAACCTAACTGAAGGAATAAAAAGATGTTGTTAAAGAAATATGAATTCTCCCTCTCATGCTCTTGCTTCCGCCTCTTTCTCTCTTCAAAAATTAGAAATAAATAAAGCGTACTGATTTTTTAGGCTTAGGAAGTGTTATATAGGTCGTAAAAACGGATTGGGCCCTTACTTAACTTAATTAAATAATTAAGGGTCCAAGTCCATTTTCTTATTTCCGCAACTGCTGAACACACTTTAGTAAAAAAGGTTTACTTTCGCACCGTAGATCCAAATCACCTAATTACACTTCTCAAGTTTCGCTAACTCAGAGGTGCACCTTTTTCATCTGAACCACCAGGTCTGAATCTGCACCGTTTGGGCTCGGGAAGACCTAGAAGTGATAACTTTCTAGTTTCGAATGCTCCTCCTCCTTCACTGAAGTGATATCTTTCTCTCTTTTGACACTTTCTCTTGCTCTTGTACTTTAAAATCCACTTCTTCTCTTCATCTCAATGCCTTCTAGCATCCATGTACCTAAGAACTTTACACTAAACAAACGAAATAACGCACCAAAAGCTCAAAAAGTAACAATAAGTACAAAACGAAGGAAGAAAGTGTGATATAGCGAATTATGATAATAAATTTGATAAACAAGTCCAATTTCTACCTAAAATGATGTCTCCTAAAGAAATATATCTATCACAAACAGGGAGACATCAGTATTCGATCTTTTCAGTACCCAATACACGTATTAGAAGAAGAGTTTTGATATCCATTTAAATAGAATTTATTATGCTTTACGGTTAATAACTCAAACCAGATCATTCAATCCAAACCAAGAGGCAGTGGCAAAGACAATCAAGATGGGTGAAGAGCTAATGAAGGAAGATATTGCTAACATTACAAAAAACAACACGACTCTCGATATATTCATATTTTGATTAAGAATATTGTAGTATATTTGTGTTAGTTAATCTAAAAGAGTACAAAAGTTTTAGAATATTTTATAGATATCATATGAAGGAAATCCATACGTCAAAGACACAAAGATTGCTCGTTATGTTACTCAATATGAGTTATTAAAAATGGATCCTAAGTACAACTTAAATATGATGAATCAAATATTATCTATGATTATTAACAGCTTACAAGAACTTGGAAAACATTACACAAACAATGATCTAGGTTGAAAGCTATTTGTTGCACTTCCAAAGGAGTACAAGGCTAAATAAATTGTGATCAAGCAATCGAATGATCTCTCCGATATGTTTGTGCATGGATATATTTCAATTATAATTATGGAAAATGTTGTTCTAAAACAATGAAATTCTATGATGAGGAATTTAGATGAATAAAACAACCAATAATTCTTCATACTTTAAACGAACGGTGGACGAAGAAGAAGAATACAAGGAAGAAAGTTCAAGTGATAAAAGTGTAATGGAAATTAGATGGAAGAAGATCTTTAAGGGCAAGAATTTTAAGCTCAAGCAAAGATAGGGGAGAGCCAATATGTTATCCTTCCAATAAACATGGACACATCAAGCCAGAGTGTCAAAAGCTCCCCAAGAAGGAAAACAAGCATAGATATAGGTGTTTAAGCATTATATTATCCCGATCAAGAGTAAGATGGATAAATCATAAAGGGGCAATTATAAATAAGAGCCCACTACAACATAAGGTTTATAAAAAAAGTCCCACCCCTAACTAACTCTTTCCTATCTAACTAAATACCAGAAAACCCAATAATACCCCTCCCTCTATATCTATACAGTGAACCCAAGAAACCCATTCCCTCTTCCTATTAGGTTTCGAATCTGAAACCCACCCCCCACCCCCCTCTCTTCTCTCTCCTGTAAAACCATATACTCTCCCTCTTCTCTTTCCTAAACCAGCCCCCAGCAGCACACCTTCCCCACCATACCTCACGCTCACCATAGCACCACCATCCTTCTTCTGCGCAGCAGCAACCACCGATGCAGCAAACCGGAGCAGCAGCAACAGCAACCCGGAGCAGCAGCAGCAGCAGCAATCGGAGCAACAGCAACCTCCCAGATCTGGTCTGCAAAAACACCCCTCAACAACACCATCTTCACGATTCTCAGGTCTGCAACAATACCCCTCAACATTACCATCTTCAGGAGTCTCAGATCTACAACATCACTATCAAGTAAATCCTTCTGACCATACGAACTGGGTACAGCCCCAGTGGGTACATCTTCAACACTACCGCAGATCCGCCACCACTGGCCCGTCGTCGCTGTTGTTAATCTCGCCAGCACAACTGCTGCACCACCAACAGGTCCACTGCCATCTACACCATCTCTTCATCTTCATGGCCATCGATCTGGACCAGATTCACACTGCAAATGGGTACAGACCCGGGTGGGTGAGTCTCAGTTCCGCCACCATTGCTGCCTTTCGTGCCTTTTATTTGTCATTTGTTTTCTTTTGCAGGTAGATGGGTACAACCCCTTGACTGTTGCAGCAAATCTGGATCCAGATCCAGATCTGTTAGATGATTTTATTAGGTTTTGTTTTATTTTTTATTTTTGATTATTTAATCTATTTTTGTTTATTTGCAGGTCCGGTTGCCTGATGGTGGTGGTGAACCTGGTTGCAATTCAGTCAAAGTCAAACCCATCTGTGTACAGTCCCATCTAGATCGGGCAATGTCCACGTTCCCATGAGCCTGTATTTGGTCAATGACTTAGAAATCCTTTGCTATTGCTTCTGTGCACGTAGCCGGTCCACTGTATATCGCAATGTGCACGCTCCCATGAGACCTTATTTCCTATTGTGCACGTTCCCATGAGACTTTATTTCCTATTGTACACGTTCCCATGATACCTAGTTTCCTATTGTACACGTTCCCATGATAACGTATTTCCTATTGTACACGTTCCCATCTATTGGACAGGCCATTGAAGGACTTAATAAAATATGGACTTAATAGAATTTAATAAGGTAAAAAACTATTGTGCGCGTACCCATGACGAAGGTAACTATAAAATTTAATAAGGTAAAACATTGTTGTGCGCGTACCCATGACGAAGGTAACTATTCTCAGGGGTAATAAGGTAATGTTGAGTAACTAAAACACCAACTAAGGACTTAATAATAAGATCTAATTAGGTAGGACTTTAAAAATAAGTTTTGGCTGATTTAGGATTCTATTTGTAATTTCCTCAATCATAAAACCAAAGGTAGTTAATTTAAAGTCCCTATATAATAAATATCAAAATCATTGCTTGACTCTTTCTTTGGAATATTTCAAAGATCCTATATACCTTATGATGT
This sequence comes from Nemophila menziesii, assembly GCA_029959085.1. Classification (NCBI taxonomy): domain Eukaryota; kingdom Viridiplantae; phylum Streptophyta; class Magnoliopsida; order Boraginales; family Hydrophyllaceae; genus Nemophila; species Nemophila menziesii. Next base: position 11,171,881 of record JARWIR010000021.1, read on the forward strand.
CTACCAAGTTTTTGTAATCTTAACTTAGCCCCTTGAATTTTATTTAGATGTATTTATAGAAAAAAAAGTTCTTGGGTCTATTTTCGGTATATAATCGGTCGATGTCAGAACAACGATAAAACAACAATTTTTTAGTTAATTACACACCCCTATATTATGTGATATTTACACTACAATCTTTATTTATATTTATATATAATTGCAGTATAAGTATTATATTATACAAATAAACTATAAGTATAAGTATCTATATTTTATCACAAAAATAATAAAAAGTCTGAACATATAATTTTAAAAAATTGGGAATGGCCAAGTAAAAATTTTAAAAATTTGACAGATACCTTAAGATATTTTTATTTTGTTAATTATGGGGTAAATTTTTCGTATTCTTTTCGATCATAGGTGTGAACAATTGGTGTATTCGGGATTTCCTGTTGGGGTCAATATTCACACAAATAATTTATGTCGTAAATCTAATTTGTGCTACTCAGATATCTTTCCAAAAATACAATTGGTTAAATTCCCTAAAGAGTTGTTGGCCTATTATTTGTTAAAATACTTTTTCTTTTTAGAAACACATGTTTATCTCGGTTTAATTGACTTCTAATACAAAGAAGGAGGTTGGGACAAACGAACATCGTCAGCTTTCCTAGGACTTCAAATCTAAAACATCTGGAAAGGCAAGATGAAAGACATCCATGTGGATAAAGGTATCGTGGTTGACTATGTGATTAAGACAACTAATGTCGCCATGGGGGAACTATTTGAAAATAATTGGAGAGAGCCGAGGATTAGATCCCAACAAAGTATTCATCAAAAGAAAGAGGTGATTCAAGTTATGGATACAAGCTCGGAAATTATTTTCTTTGTGACGCTTCTTTTAACAAAGCGTATGAACCTACCGAGATATGGATAGTATAGATCAAGAATACAACAAAGCATATAAAGGGATACGAACTAGACACCATGGTGGACCATGTTATCAAGGGCGAAGCATAAGTAGTTTAAAAGCAACAAAACTTTGTGGAAAAATCACTAACATGGAGAAAACCATTTTCTCCGACAACCTCAAAGTTATTCAAGGTACTAGGCGACTATCAATAGCAAACTGGATAGCCCGTCTGATGTTAAGAAAGATTGAGGAATTAGCCCGGTGATGTGGGTCGATTTCTTTCCAACACATTCTAACAACAAAATGGATGGGTGGACAAGTTTGCAAACTCCGCTAGATAGAGAGGCACAAATCAGTCACTGGTCATCATACATGATTTGACTAATCTTTTCAACAAAACCGGTATCAGCTAACAAACACTTGAGATGGCCTATGCATACGCGACCCAAAAAAATTGACTTCTAATATATTTATTTAATCGACTTCCAAAATCATTACAATGAACTTTTTTTGAATTACTTTTACCAATCTTCTGTAAATCTAGTTTATTTAAAAATTGTTTCACAAAACACGTACACAAAGTAAAAAAAACCCCATTTTTTCTTTGCTTCATTTTGTGTTAAGAAGTTTTATCTTATTTCGTAATAGTTCATTACAAATTTATTAATTCATTTGAGCAAGACAAGGTTTTTTTGAATATAGAACGAATTGAAATTTCATAGTTCATACCTTGACATGTAAACCAACCATTTTACAGGTAAAAAGGCCTATGAGTTAGCGTTTTTAGGGGTTTGGGTATTCATGTTCTTACTCATATGAAACATACTATATGGTCCTAGAAGACGAGAGTGAATAGGATTCTGCCATACTAAAAATTAACTAAGTTTAACCTAGACTCCATTTTGAACAACTCAAATTGAATGACATAGAGGTCGATCTTTATCTATTTACAATCCAAAGTTCCTTGGTAACTATCATCTGGCAAGATGTACAAATATGTTACTAAATCATTGACAAGTAATAAAGTAAGACAAAGAGTATCTTCTCCATAGGGACTAATATTTTTAATCTTGTTATTGTGTTCTTAAGGAGCGTAGATGATTTTGTTGTAACTACCGAAAGACAAAAATTAGCTAACAAAATTACTTTTTTGGTTTTTGTTTAAAGACTAGGATGCAAATAAATTAATCTAATTAATTGACTACTAATGCAAATAAACTAACGAAAAATATGTAATGAGAGATATAACTTGAGTTGCAAGTAATTCTCTATCGTGACAATGATTTATTCTATTTATAAACATTAATTTGGGCAATTCTTGTTAATCGAGATTCTAACTTTTTTCAACTCCTGTCAGAGTCGCGTAGAAGGATGTCTAACTATTACTATTACTAAGTTCTCGGGTGAGATTGTTCTATGCAAAACCTCGGTGCTAGGATGTACTAAACTATGTGATTATTTGGCTAGTCAAGTCCTTCAAGATCACTAACGAATGTCGGACGAATATAAATTATAATTTGTTCCCCATCCCTCCGCATTATTTCCAGTCTAGGCCACTAAAGGGATGCATATAATTGATCAGGTCATACACAACTATTCGACTCAATTCATGTACAATAAAATAATAAAACCCAATTCAATTAAAATATCCCTTAAACATTAATATAAAACAATTGTCATTGAAGTTTCATACATAAAATCAACTCACGGTAAATGGAATTAAGTTCATAATTTAAGCCATAAAAATACGTGGTTAAAAGATTAGAAATCATGTTTAAGACAAGAAACTAACACTAGTTACCCTAATTCTGAAGATGGAATGATGTAGAAGTGGTGCAGTAGGGCTCCAACTTCTAGTATTCTTCTCCTTTAAGCGTTTCTCCCTTCTCTGGCTAAAAAAAACTGATGTGTAATGAATTTAGACTCTAATCTAATATATATATGTACATAAACTGATGTCTAATTACGTTTTAGGTTTTGTGGGCTCCTTTTAAAAAGTCCAGATCAAATCAAAAAAATTTTAAGGAAGAGTGTAATAGTTCGAGCCACAATAGCTGCAATGTTAATATCTTTATCAATTCAGCTCCAAATCACAAACTGTCAGTTCCTATGCGTTACTAACTCCAAGTAATATCTAGAAAGAAAAGGGATCCTCCAGAATCTTCATCAGTTGCACGTACTGACTCCAACAATTCGATTTTCAAATATTGTTGGCAACAACTCTTGCTTTCCAAAGTCGCTTTTCCCTAATATTTTTTATATTTTACTTTGCCTCTCGTTTTGGTCATATTGATATTTATAGATTTTTTGTACCTTAATTGTGTGTTATTTTTGTATCCTTCAGATACATGGTTGATACAAGGTACCAAGATTAAGAGAAGAAGTCAAAAAGTCAAGATAAACCCCAAGCCAAGGCGGATTTTGGGCCTACATTCACTTTGGGAAGTGCGTTTGACAAAAAAAAATCTTAATGTCATATTGTTTCAGTCACCACCAATTGTTGATAAGTGATTTGGACATGACTATATTTCATTTAGAAGGATCTTGATGTCAGTGTCGCATGGGAAGTGACGAAAGTCAATTCAAAGTTAAGATAAAGAAGTTATTCCATTTACTTCTACTGTGGCTCGAACTAGTCCAACTTCAGCTAAAAATGGATTGGACTCTTCTAAACCCATTCAAGAGAGCCATAGGGGTCCCAAACATTGTTTGCTAATATAGGTCATCCATCAGCTCCCTTATCATTATCTATCATTTTATTTTCATATTTCATAAGGGATTGGTGGGGGAAAATGTGTGATAAAATAATAGATAAATAAAGATAATAATTGTGAGCACACACCCTTGAGAACCACGGAACTCACTGCAAGTATCACAGATCGTTTGCAAGTTTTAATGATAAGTTAAGTTCGTTCGCAGGGATTTAATCTGTTAGATCTATTTATATTTAACAAGCGTAGATGAATTTATATGTTTAGAATAAAATATAGGATAAGAGGAATAACTATCTGATATGAAATAAACAAATACGAATGCAGATAAATAAATATGAATGTATGTCTAATAGATTAGGGTCACAAATATGAGTCTGTTTTACTAAATTGTTATTCTAACCTGTCACAGATTAAGCATTATATATTAACCAAGATTCTAAATTCTACCTAGCCTCTATTAGGCTTGGGAGCAACCTCTCCATTACCAAGGATTCCTGAGTAATGATTGGTGATTAAATCAAACCTTTATGGCTATCCAGTTAGGCAAAGGATCAAAACTAGACGATTATGTGGTGTTGTCAATAACTAAGAATAATCCTAAGTTTGGCCAAATCTAAAATTGTAACAATAAGTCAAAACACATAATAACAATATATGCCAAGCTCAATCAATTAAAATAACAAATAGTATTATGGAATTTAAACACAAAATAATAACTCAACAATTAAAAGTAAAACTTACAGAATAAAAGTTTAGAATAATGGTTGAGCATAAATCTATAGCTAATTACCCTAAATATAGAGAAGGTGAGATGTAGAAGAGGAGTTTGTCACTCTCCAACTTCTTCTTCTTGTCTTCCTCTATAGGTCAGCTTACTTCTTGGATGAATAACTTGATACTAAGGATGAATATTTAATTAAAGGACTAAGCTATTGTTTAAAACTTGAGAAAATACAAGTAAGGATTAAGCCTAAACTTGAAACTGAGCAAGGACATATTTACAATGGTATAAGGGTGTATTTATATGTGTTTAGGAACCCTAATTCATTTTCTTGAAGGAGAAGGTAAGTAGTGGACTCCATGCCCAACTCAAATTCGTAACCCTAAAACATGGAACCAAGCCCGTTTTTGTTTTGGTCCCAACAACTTCAATTCTTATCCGTTGGACGCGTATAAGTAGTCGAAATTCATCATCTCGGAAAGATATTCAACTTTTCTCTTGACCGTTTCTCCAAATTCCACACCGATTTTGAGATATAAGATGATTTGTGGTCGTGGGTGGTGAAATTTAGATTTAAGGCAGCTATTCCTTTTCCATGATTTTAGCTTTTCTTTCCTTATCTCCAATTACCATGCTTATCACTTTCCTTATCTCTTAGTCTTTGACTTGGAATCTCATTAATCTCCATAATTATCTTTAAAGATTCACACTAAATAAATAATTAAACCCAATATGCTCTAAAAACAATAATTTACTAAATCAAGACTCAAAACAGGAAAGTGTAACATTTCTTAAGAAAATCGACTCAAAGACTTCCTAAATCACTAAAAATGATGTCTCCAACTAATATTAATTCATCACAAATAGGGAGACATCAAGACCTCCAACTCAAAGTTGTATCGTCCCGATACAATAAAGATAAAAACAAAGGGAAGTCTCTAAATACACACCTAGATCAATTAAGCACAGAGGGAAGAAGATAGCAGAATATGGAGAATAGACTCAAAGCAACTACTCAGAAAATTTCATGTAAAAATATTTAAAAACTAGATACATGTACACTTCTCATATCCACAATCAACACGATTTGAATTCAAGATTAGATTAACTTCGCAATGTTAGAAGGAGCGGAACTTTACTCAGTTCACCAAGGAGGCTATAGATTGTTCATCGAACTTCACTGGTATCCAAAGATCCACTTAACTACTCTCTACTGGCTCAATCACTTCTTGATTACATAGCAAAGAATCAAAAGGTCTTTAAGGTTGTAATTTAGGCTTAGGGACGGTATGATAAGTATTTTTAGATAATTTAGAGTGAGCTTTTGGCTCTCTCCTCACTAGCCATCAACGAATCGCCCTAGAGATTGAGTTACTCTCATAAAACGTTTCTCACTCAACCCAATGGTTTCTTTGATGCACAATTAGCATCCCCAATAACCCAATTAAAGCAAAAGATGTTCACATAAAAATTCCTCTTTTTCCGGTCCAAATATATATATATATATTCTTTTCAAATCATTTTTTTCAACTATGACTCTTTTTAATGTTCGAGATATCACGCTATTTTTATTCAATGTTATGCCTTTTCATAACTTTAGCATGTAGCTCCTTTTTCATTCACTATTACCCCGGCAAAGGGTTACAATACAATCCTGTGAATCATCATCAATATAATAACATAGCACAATTAATAGGCTCAAAAATCCCAACCCAGTAACAATTCCCATAATGGTGGACCCACCACCCCAAACTCAAGCTCTAAAACAATTGTCCATGCATCGCGATTCGAGTGCGGGTCATATGGAAAAGTCCTATAATCTAAAGGGATATGGCTTATAATGTGGTTAAATAAAAAAGCTTTAGAAAGTCTAGAAGGGGCTGAGAAGGATATAAAATATTAAATCAAATAACAGGGTGAGAAAGTTAAAAGGCTTCAAGTGGCTTCAATATAAAAGAACTGCCTTAATCATTTTCTACACCATGCAATTTCGTTATTCTCTTACCTTTAGCACGTTCATCAAATGGGTTTATCAACTAGCTTGGATCTCCCGTCCTACAAACCACTCAAGGCTCCCTGAGATCGAACATACTTTCTATCACATTGCTTACTAATCTTTTCTTTACTATCAATGTGTGTTATCCTGCAAATACTCAAAGCATACAAAATAAAATAGCTCATAAACATACTACTTTCTATCATCAATTTACTGAGCTTATGCTTTCAAGCCATTAAACACACTCAACATATATCTAAACCTTCTCATAAAATTTTTAATTCTACCTAAAAACAGAAAATGGAGATGAGAGACAACGAATTCCCACACCCCCAACTCAAAAATGAGTCGTGTCCCCACGACTCGAAAAGACTCAAAAATAAAATAAAAGAAATTAAAATTTTACAGATATTGCACATAAAGAAATGGTAAGGAAAAAAGAAAACATACTCTTTGAGGCTATTTACCTCGCCTGATCAATACCCAGAATAGGGTGCAGTGCTTTCCATGTATGTAAACTTCTAGTATCACCAATTTCGCTTTCTCTTACATCTTCTTATGCTCCATCCCAATCAATCACACTCTAGAAATCTCTTGTTTATCTTTTTCCAACTTTGCTCTTGAATAATCTCTCATGTGATAGTGTCCATTCAGGAATATGTTTTGAACACAGCTACTAGCGTCCCAGAATCTTTTGTTCATCTTAGGTAAAGGACTATCGATTGTAGAGGTTGTAGTGTCTTCCTTATAAAAGTTCAAACCTTTTTGCTCTTTGAATTCACCACCGCTAGCTTTCCTCTATTCTCTTGATCCGATTTACCTTGTATTTATTCCCGAACTAGTACCCATCTCAATTGAAATCTTATTGATCTTACCCAATACCTTGCTTTGATTCTTCATCTCCCATAACAATATTTTTGTTCTTTTCATCATCTCTTTTGACCCCCAACTCAAAGCTTTGAACACTCTTGAAATTTGTAACTCTTGATCATAGGTGGAACAAGCTTTTTTTGGGTTAGGAAAAGTGTTAGGATGACAAATATCCATGTGGGTATGATGGAATCAAGCTTTAATGATGTGGGTTTAAGGATTTTTAGAAAAAGATTTTGAAATTTATGGCTTTGATTCTTGGTTTCTAGGTGTTTTGATATGATTTGGGTGATTGAATCTTCTTGGTAATGATGTAGGGAATGATTTGGATGAGAATTCATGGTGATTTGGTAGTGTTTTGATGTTGGGTGAAGGTTTGTTGAACCTTTAATGGAGTTGGGAGAGGTTTGGGGAAGAAGGAGAAACTTAAGGATTGAAAAATTCGTAATAGAGCAACCTCTTCTCCCTTATAACCTAAAAAACGCGAAAATTTCCTCTCTCCAGTGTTTTCGGGCGGTATACCGGCCATGGGGCCCGGTATACCGGAGTTTTGGCTTTCGAAATTCTACCTCTCGGCTTAAAACCTGAGTCCTTACCCCGTGGGCACGGGTTTTCTGGCCGGCATACCGCAGTTCTGGCCGGCATACCGGTCGAGAACGAAAACCTCCCCAATAGCTAGATATCAAAAAGTTATGCAGTTTAGGCTCAAAGATCACCTGATTCCGACATCCGACCGCAAATATATGACTTGCCGAAGTTTTCTCAGATTGTGTCCAGATTTTTTTTTTCAGCGGGGTTGTGCGGTATACCGGCCATGGGGCCCGGCATACCGGTGCTGGAGCTCTTGAATTTTGAGTTACGGCAAAATACCCGAGTCCTTACCCCGTGGGCACGGGTTTTTAACCTACGGTATACCGGGCCCTATGGCCCGGTATACCGGTGCTGGGATCTGACTTTTCCGAAAAATTTCGTTTTTCTCCCAATTCGTTTAGGAACCCTAATTCGTTTTCTTGAAGGAGAAGGTAAGTAGTGGACTCCAAGCCCAACTCAAATTCGTAACCCTAAAACATGGAATAAGGCCTGGTTTTGTTTTGGTCCTAACAGCTTCAATTCGTATCCGTTTGACGCGTATCAGTAGTCGATATTCATCGTCTCGGAAAGATCTTCAACTTTTCTCTTGATCGTTTCTCCAAATTCCACACCGATTTTGAGATATAAGCTGATTTGTGGTCATGGGTGGTGAAATTCAGATTTAAGGCAGCTATTCCTTTTCCATGATTTTAGCTTTTCTTTCCTTATCTCCAATTACCATGCTTATCTCTTTCCTTATCTCTTAGTCTTTGACTTGGAATCTCATTAATCTCCATAATTATCTTTAAAGCTTCACACTAAATAAATAATTAAACCCAATATGCTCTAAAAACAATAATTTACTAAATCAAGACTCAAAACAGGAAAGTGTAACATTTCTCAAGAAAATCGACTCAAAGACTTCCTAAATCACTAAAAATGATGTCTCCAACTAATATTAATTCATCACAAATAGGGAGACATCAGGGGTCAAGATCAAATTAAGTAGGAGAGAAGAAGAAGGGGTTGGCTATGAAGCCAACGATTCTTCTTCAACCATCCATCATTTCACTCCATCATTAAGAGTAACTTCTATTATTTTTTCTTTTGAACATGATTCTTCCATTACTTTTAGTAGTTTTCTTTCTTTTAGTATGAATTAAACCCTCATTGTTTAAGGTTACTTATGTAATAACTTATGCTTAGCTTAATTAATTGATTTATTACATTTGGGACAATTGTTAAATTGAGAATGGTTTGATTTATATTCCATTAACTATGTGTTAGTTTTAAAATACCTATATTTTAGACAAATAGTGGGTAGCTCTTGTGATTGAGCTAACACCCGACATGGGGGTATGATTGTGTACATAGCGTGTAGACGTCTATCGTGTGATAATGAACAGAGAGGTCTTGCCTAGCTTGATAGTCAATAGGGTTAGAACTTCAATCATCTGAAAACATTTTTGGGTCACCCAAGAGGGGTCTCTATTGAACGAGGATTGCCTTCTACGTTATCGACGGGAGTTAGAAGGATTTTTGAATCCCGACTAATGCGAATTCACCAACTCACCCTTATCAATAAACCCATTAAACTAGCGTCATAGGTAAATACTACCGATCCCTCAAGCAACTTTCTCATACCTTAAGTTCATCTTTCATTTGTTTCGTTTACTTTAATTGTTAGTCTTAATCTAGTCTCAATAAATATTTAGTCTTTAAAATTAAAACCCAATACATATTTTATTATATATGTGTTTGTCATGTCATTACTTATTCTTATTGCAGGCTCTATATTTTTACACTAGTCGAAGGATGACTATCTACATTGATAATCCATGTGGAGACGATAAACCCCTTCTTATCAAATTATTACTTGTCAACAACCCGTACACTTGTGGGAAGTCACCCTTTTTGGTGTTGTTTTGTTATATCACACGTGGGTGGCGAACACTATATTAACAATTAACACGGTTTAAGTTCAATATTAGATTAACTTTGCAATGTACGAAGGATATATCTTTCTCTTAGTTTGATTTAGAGGCTATAGAGTGTTCATCGATCCTACCTTAGTATCAATGGTCCATCTAATTAATCTCTATTGGTTCAATTTTTTCCTAGATTACTTAGTAAAGAATCATAAGGCATTTAAGGTTGTTATGTTTGGCTTAGGGACGGTATGATAATATATTTGGATAATGTAGATTGAGCTTTTGGCTCTCTCCTCACTAGCCATCAACGAATCATCCTAGTGCATGAGTTACTGTAAAAAATATTGTCACTCAACTCAACTTTTGATGCACTTAATTAGCATCCTCAATAACCCAATTACAATATCAAGATGATCACATAAGAACTTCCTATTTTCTGGTCCTTTTCATATTCATTTTTCATATATTTCCTTTATAGGTTAGCCATGACTCCTTTTTGGATATGAGATGTCATGCTACTTCCTTTCTCATATTTTTTTCTTTTCAATAAATTTTTATATTTTTCTTTTACCCCGACAAAGGGTTATAATAAGAAAAGTGAATCATCAATCAAACACATAATAAGCTAAAAAACACCCACCCAAGTGTTTCCCATAAATCAAACCCACCTCTCAAAACTCAAGCTCTAAAGACAAGTGTCTTAGCATTGCGATTCGAGTGTGGGTCATATGGAAAAGTCCTACAATCAAAGGGTTATGCCTTGTAACATTGCAAATAAAAAGGATTTAGAAAGGTAGAAGGGCTGAGACATATATTATTTCCATTAATTTGGACAACAAGCTAAAAGGAAACAAAGGCTTATCAAAGAACCGCCTTAATCAATTTCTAAACTACGCAATTTAGTTACTTTCTCACCTCTAGCACGTTCATTAAATTGGTTTATCAACTAGCTCTAATCTCACGGTCTACACACCACTCAAGGCTCCCTAAGATCAAACTTACTTCTACTGCATTGCTTACTAATCCTTTCTTTTCGATTAAGGTGTATTTTCATGGTCATACTTAAAACATATAAAATAACTAGTTCATAAACATATCACTTACTATAATTAACTCACTAAAGCTTATGCTTTTAGGCTAAACACAATCTGCATCAACTTCTAGCTACCAATTTTTTTATTTCTACCTAAAAAGCAATAAATCACATAAAATGGAGATGAAGAAGAACTAAATCCCACACAACTAACTCAAAAATGAGTCATGTCCCCACGACTTGAAACAGACTCGATAAAAAATTAACAACTAACACATATGTCATAAGTAATGAAATGGTAAGTAAGAAATGGAACATATTGTCGAGGCTACTGCCTCGCATCATCAATACGCAAAGTATGGTGTGGTGGATCCTTCGACATTATTGTATCACCAACACTCACATTCACTTACCTCTTAATATGCTCCATCCCAATTGATCATTCAGCTCTAGATATCTTTTGTTCTTACCTTCTCCAACTTCTTTCTCGAATACTCTCTCGTGTGAAAGTGTTCTTCCAGGAATTTTTTTAGAGATAGCTAATACGGCCCTAGGAGCTTCACTTATCTCGGGTATCAAAATCTAAACTTATGGAGATTGTGGTATCTTCTATTTGATATTTGCAACTGCTTGCTCTTGAGGACTTGAAGTCACCATAATTGGTCCCTCTCTAATCACTTGACTCGCATTACCCCTTTTTCTTCTTGATCTCACCAATTACCTTGCTTTGATTCTTCTTCATTTCACTAACACTAGATAGTGTTTCTATTCTTTTTGTCATCTCTATTGACCTCTAACTCAAAGGTGCACCACTATTAAATTTACCCTTTTATGATAGGTAGAGAATATTTTATTTTGGGTTAGGAAAGTTTTAAGGAGGATGATTCTTTATGTGGGTATGATGGAACCTTTCTAGGAAGGTAACAGTTTAAGTTAATTTGGGAAAAGATGTTGGAATTTTTTTATTTTTTGATTCTTGGATTCTAGGTGTTTTGGAATAATTTATGTGGGTAAATATTTTTTATAAGAATGCACGGATAGATTTAGATATGAATTTATGGTGATCTGGTGTTGTTTTGATGTGAGGTGAAAGTTTAGTGAAACTTTAATGGAGTTTGGATGCTTGGATAAGAAGGATGCTCAATGTTAAATAAATTAGTATTGTTTTGAACCTCCTCTTCTTGAGTTGACCGCACCATGCAATGTTATACCACCCATGGGGTGCGATATACCATTAGGCATTGTTTCCCTTGGACTGTCTCACGGTTTTGGGACGGCATGCCGTCCGTAGGGACCAGTATTACCATTCAAATGAGTGAGCTCCTGGCATGGACCCTGATTCTGACTACCATCATGACATTTTTTGAGGTGTGGTATACCGCTACAATGACACGGTATACTGTTGGCCTCATACCGTTATATGGTTGTTATGAAGCTTGACACGTGTAGGAGTAGCAATATACCGCTTGTAGGCTTGGTATACCATTCGAGCAACCTTACTCTCGACTTTTAATGAGATTTCTCCTACCACTGTGACAGGGTGGTCGTGAGGTAGACCGCCCGATGGGCATGGTATACCATTCTGACCTGCAGAGCACAAAAATTTCTCCCACTTTTTCACCCGAAACTCATCTTCTACATAACCTACACATCAAAAAAAAACTTCTACCTTCCTCATTACTACAATATATGTAAAAACAACTAATCTAAAAAAACTAAGACATAACAACATAAAAAATTAAGGGTTGTCTCCTGGACAACAATTTTTGTGAACATCCTTTAAGGTTCGACGTGTTACCTCCTTTACTTATTGAGTATGTAGAATCCCCGGCTGCCGGTGAGGCTTTGAACATCCACAATTTAGAGCTTACGATCTCTCTTGGGTCGTATTTCAATCATTTTTTTGTCACCACTTGAATAACGACAAATGGTCCCATCCATGCATTCTTAAAACCTCGTGGCCTGTTTTTTCATTTGGGTGCCTCCCAAGCGACCTCATCACCGACCCCAAACTCACCTTGAGCTCTAGCCTCCAAAGGTTTGTTGTGGACCTTCTCATTGACCTCCTTGATCACAACACAAATGGAAGGAACTTTTGGTGGCACCTTCTTTAGCTTTTAGTCCAAGACGGAGAATGTTTCAGATTTTTTTCGGTGCGGGTGGTCACTGTTCCCTCATGAACATCTATGATACTGTGAATCGTGGCCAATAACAGTCATTGGAGTAAGATAGGAACCTGTTTATATGCATCATTTTAAGAATAACAAAGTCAGTAGGGATAGTCAACCTACTAGGTTGGACAAGAAGGTCCTTTATGATCCCCCACATCTTTGATATCAAGCTATCCGCAAACTGTAGTTTGATGGGTGCCTTCTCCGCCTTCTTGATGCCTAGCTTCTTGAATAATGACTTGGGCATAAGGTTCACACTTGAACCTAAGTCACACTAGCTTTCATATAAGGCTTACCACCAAATTGGATTGAGACTTGAAGCTTAGGATGTAGCTTCTCTTCATCATATTTGTGACTATCCTAGTAGGAGCCACAGCCTTGACCTTGGCCACTACACTTTCACTCTCACTCTTTTCAGGGGTGGCCTCCATGAACAGTATTTGTCGCGGTGTAAGCCCTTTCTCAATAATCTCAAGTACTTGGGCGTTGATTCTTTTTTTGTTGTACGCCTCTATGGTGGGTCCTTGTGTGTTATAAAATAAATTCTAAAAATAGAGGAACCACTAACTGCAAGTGTACAGTTGTCCCAAGTAATATATGATAATCAAGATCGTTCGCAGGGACGAAATAGGTTGACTCTAATGTTATCAAATAGTGGAATAATTACAAATACGGAAAAGTAAAAGATATGATATTTGTTTTGGTTTTCTAAAACTAAGGTGAAAATAATTTTAAATACTAAAATTAATAAAACTAGAATGGAAATAATGCAAGTAATTGAGGTAGACGCAAGAGAAAAGTAGTACTTGAGTCACGCAAGGGTTTCACCACATATCTTCTTGATTAATGTTTTCGGTTAAGGTCTGAATTGTTATTTAAATGCTAGTCGAGATTCTAAAGTCTCCTTACCCCCGTCAGGGTGGACTAAGGAGCTCTCCTACAGTATTCTAAACTCCGCCAGGATGATTAAAACTACTGTCAAATGCTTCAAGTTCTTACCGCTTTGGCTATTGGTTACTCAAGCCTGTCAAGGTCATTGGCGAATACCAACGACAATTTCCTAGTTCTGTATCTAAACCCTCGTCAAGGTGATCAATACGCCACTATATTGAATAGCCTAGATACTAAGAATTATCCCTAGTTCGTGACGCTAAAGATAATGGTTCAAGCATAAAATAATTCTCAACATAAAATAACTAATTCAATTTCAATTCTAAAATCCCAAATTAGAAAAACATAAATTAATACGAATTGGGTTCAACCCATTATGCGGTTCTCAAGTACAATGTAAATTTAGCTCATGACAGAAAGAAAAACTAAATTAAAATAATAGAAATTCATGTTCTTAAATTATTGAAATAAAAAGAGGAACCTAATTGGGGATTGGGTTTGGCTGTGAATTGGAGAATATGTAATTCTCCAGCTCTTGGCTTCTCCGTCTCCTTGCTTCTGACTTCTCTCTGACTTCTGCCTTGTGAAAATTAAGCGTATAATGAATTGTGTGTAAAATAAAGTCCAAATGTCTTTTTATACTCTCAAATTCGGACTTGGGCTATTTCTTAAGTACATAAATGAAATATTAAAAAAAAGCCCAAGTCCACTCTTTTATTCTAAATCTCGTAACTGATGTACAACATTCACTAAAATGGCTGTAACTTTCTCATTTCAACTCCGAATTGACCCATTCAAGTTGCTAAATCTTCGTAACTCAATAAGGAATCAAAGCTTGACTCACGGGTCAAGGCTGAATCCAAGTCTAAGTGACTCAAAATCAACAAGCAACACCAGCCTTCCAAATTTACAGTTTCCTAAATCAACTCTTCGGGATATTTCTTCTCGTCTTTGACTTCTTTTCACGATCTAATACTTTAATCTTTGATCCTCTCCTTGCTAGCATCTTTAAACCTACAATATATTCACTAAAAACAAACCATTTTACGCTCAAAATCTTAATAAATTCAAAATACTACATTCAAGGATGGAAAATGAAAACGATCTAACACTAAAAAAATTTCAGAATGATTGACCCTCCCAACCTTACCACACCCTTAACCCCGGTACGCCGGGTGAAGGGAAGCTCCTAACCAGCAACGCCTTCATTCTTTCTCTATGGAAAAAGCATCAAAAAATCCTTCTCCACATTCAACGCCCCACGATGGGCTCCGACACCAGTACTTGTACCTATTCCCGATCACTCCAAAGAAACCCACGCCCAGCCGCTTTCCATCCATCAACGCCACCAAATCCCCACCTGGGTAAATATTCAATCGTGTCACGTTGTTTGCAAAGAATTAATTGCTATTAGGCAATCGCAGCCGATCAATTGAGTAAAACAACCGGGATTTCTTACATCTACAATTTTCAAGTTCAAATTGTGAGGGGAGGAGTCATAACATAGGAGTCACTGATCCATATATGTTTATTGAGAAGTATTCCTTCGCCATCTCCAATTTCCCACTGTAAATGGTTAAATACTATATCCCTACCTAGTAAAAGGCTTTTCCATCCCCATGATGGTGAGTTACCCGATTGAGCTTAAGAGAAAAGGGTATTATGAAAGTATTTACCTTTCAAGATTTTAAATAATAAAGAGTTTGTATTGTGAATTAAATTCCAGACTTGTTTACCAAGGAGGGCTATATTCATAAGATGGATATCTCAAAAGCCTAATCCACCATTATATTTACTAAATGATACCTTTTCCTATTTACACCAGTGTGGCTTTTTCATTTCATTTTTACCCAACCGAAATTTTGCAATATGAGATGAAATAGCATCACAAGTTTTTTTTGGTAGAAGGTACAGGACATATAATAATTAAGAATGTTTTGTAAAACTGCTTTTATTAAAATTTCCTTACCTGCATCAGTAAGGAAGATATTTTTCCGATTGTGTATTCTTTTAATAACTCTTTCAGTCAAGTTTTCTAAGTCTTTAACTTTATACCTTCCCCATTCAGTTGGGAGGCATAGGTATTTACCAAGGTTTTGCGTAACTTTCATATTAACTTTATGCGCAAAGATAGCTTGAATATGATGTGGTGTATTTTTACTAAATTTCACCCCACATTTATTACGATTAAGAGTTAAACATATAGGCAATGCATATACCGAAATAATGTCATTAAAGCTATTAACTTTTTCATTTGTAGCACTTAGAATAAACATACTATCATCAGCAAATAATATGTGAGTCAAAGTGGGACAATTTCTAGCAATTTTAATACCCTCATATAAACCTTTATCATACTTGTCTTTTACTAAAGTAGATAGCGTTTCAGATATTATGCAAAAGAGGAGGGGTGAAAGGGGATCCCCCTAGCGCAGGCCTCTCTCAGGTTTTTCTAGTTTATGAGGCTTACCATTAATAAGGATTGAGTAAGAAATAGTGGAAACACAATTCATAATTAAATTACACAATTTCTCATTAAATCCCAATTTATTCATGAGTTTGTGTAAAAAATTCCATTGCACAATTTCATAGGCTTTCTGTATGTCTGCTTTAATAATCATATAATATTTTTTAGTGGTTATTTTCTCATTCATAAATTTCCCAACCTCATGAGCTATCATTGAATTTTCTTGTATATGCCTATCAGGTACAAATGAAGATTAGTTATCATCAATGATATAACTCACTAGAGGTTGAAGTCTATTAACTAGAATGCGAGCAATGATTTTATAGGTAAAAATAGACACACTTATGAGTCTAAAATGTCTTACATTACCTGGTTTATCTATTTTAGGGATCAATGATGGTTAATATCTGATAAACTTTTGTTATACCAGAAATTATCAACCAATTTAATAACATCAAGTTTAATAATTTTCCAATATTTTTTAAAAAAACACCCCAAATTCTTTAATACTCACTCCGTCCATTAATGTTTGTCATACTTTTTTTTCACACAGATTAAGAAAAGTAATTCCTTTTATTTTTACTAAAGTAACCTCAACCAACTAACTAAATGAATTTAATGAGAATAAATTTATAAACATTAAATAAAGATAGAATTGGTAGAAAATGCAAAAAAAAAAATTGGTATTTTAAATGGATAATCTTTTGTAGACATTTATTTTTAAAAATTGTGACAAACATTAATAGACGGAGGAAGTAGCTCTTTCAATTTCACAAATTTTCAGGCTATCAGTAAGCCTTCATTCATGGATTTAGTGACATCCAAAATTTATTTTAGTGAAGTCTCTAGTTTCCACACTCTTAGACATCTTGGTTTAAGTTAGTTGTACAATTCTTTTCCAAAATAAACTATATTTATAATAAGAAAATGGTTTTAAAATGAAAAAAAACTCTAGTTTAACCGGCCGGATCCCATTAACTAGCCCACGTCCCAATATGCGCAGCATTGGCCCACCAGGCCCAAACAAGTATGATGACACGAAACAGCCCATCCATTACCTTTCTTCCTCTTACGATCGATTTTCAGAATGATTGACCCTCCAAACCCCACCACACCCTTAACCCCGGCACGCCGGGTGAAGAGAAGCTCCTAACCAGCAACACCTTCATTCTTTCTCTATGGAAACAGCATCAAAAAATCCTCCTCCACGTTCAACGCCCCACGATGGGCTCCGGCACCAGTACTTGTACCTATTCCCGATCACCCCACCCCCTTCTGCTCCAAAGAAACCCAACGCCCAGCCGCTTCCTATGCCATCAACGCCACCAAATCCCCTCCTGGGTAAATATTCAATCGCGTCACGTTGTTTGCAAAGAATTAATTGCTATTAGGCAATCGCAGCCGATCAGTTGAGTAAAACAACCTGGAGTTGTTACATCTACAATTTTCAAGTTCAAATTGTGCTTATCTATTGAACCAGCGTTGCATAATCGTACTAGGTAAACACATCTTACCCTTACTATTTACTACTATGAGTTTGCTGAAAGTAATTCTGTAAATTACATCGAGTTTGGTGAAATTAATTCTGTAAATTACATTTTACCTAGTTAGAAATTCATCTGAAATTACAGTAATCAGTAGATAATAAATTACCATAGAAGTCACGTTCAGTATAGTATCTCACAGCATCTGGTTATTTCTTAAATTATAGCCTACAATCATGTATTTACACAAAGTTGTACTCTTACATATTTAGTAATAATTCTTATCCTTTAACACATTCACTGATTAGTGTAGTATGTAGTAGCTGTCAATTTCTTAAATAATAGCTACAATTATATTTTCACAAAAAATAGTAGTCATTACGTTTATAGTATTCTCTATTATTATTTAACACAGACACCTCACTCATTCACTCACTCACATTGTTAACTCCAAATACTTGTTCTCTCTCCATTCTTCAAACACGCTCAATTATCCACATTTGCACAAATAAATGGTGAATTTTAGCGATCATGATATTTATGTTCTTAAAGTTATGGGAAGTCTGGTAGGGGGGATTTTCTGTTTGTGGGTAGGATATTTAATATATCTAGCCATTGAACATTGTCGAAGGCCCAAGCCTCCAGAAGGAGCCACTAGAGCTCAAATAGAAGAATGTCCAACGGTTACATACACAGGAGACAATCTTCCAACCGAAGATTGCTCAATCTGTATGTACCCTTTTCAAGAAGGGCAAATTGGGCGAGTAATGCCCAGATGCAACCACCAGTTTCATGGTGGTTGTATCGATCAGTGGCTTACTCGCCACTTCATGTGCCCCATCTGCAGACGCTCACCTCTTTAGGTTGAGCCTTTTTTTTTTTAAATAAAAATTTGTAATTCCGATATTAATAAAATGTATTGTTGTAATTTGTAATTCCGATATTAATAAAATATATTGTTGTATCTTTTTTGGCTTTTTCTGTATGTTATGTTTTGATTTTACTCAACGATCATTACCTCTGTATTGTAAAAACGCTAAATTTACCCCTGTGTTCCAGAAAGTAGCAAAGTCACTCAAATTACCATAAAATTTGGTTTTTAGATAATATCTCTTTGTTGATGATACTCTTACAAGATCATGAGTTCAGATGAAAATTGTGAATGAAGCTGATGTTTGTACCAGATTAAAGATATATATGTATTGAATTGAAATTGTACTATTGTAGTATAAATGGGGTATATTCGAATATTTAACATAATACATGGAACAACAATGATGCTACAGATAATTGTAACACTTGTAATGCTTAGCGGCTCTAATTAGATTCAAAGATGTAGGATAATCTGAAAAAACAATTTTAGGTCTTAATTTGATCTTTAGCAAGCTTTGCCAAGTGAAACTTAAGTAAGATTCTGAATGGTCAGAGCCTAAAGAATTAATTATCCACCATCACCAAATTTACATAACACAAATATTTAAAATATATCAACAGGACCTATAGTGCAATTAACATAAAATGTTTAATATAGGGACCTTAGAGTGCAATTCGTGTATAATATAGGGACTGATAGTGTAATTAACTCAACAATTAAATAGGGACATATAGTACACTTTTTGCATAATATATGGACCAATATTGCAAATTAATTAGTCTAGGGACCTGCATTGCAAAGCAAAGCTCCATTATGAAGCTTACTTTCACCTGAATGGCGGAGCTTCAAATCCAACAAAGACTGAGTTTTGCCAAACTAAAATATAAATAAACATGATTTATTACATCTTTAATTTACAAATACACATATGTTGTAAAAACGTTTAAATTTGAGATTGAGTTTCTAAAGATTTTCAGAAAGAAAGTAAAAACAAAAAAGAATACGAGATATACTGTGGTTCGACAAATATTTGTCTACATCCATGTCTGAGCGCCAATTAGAGACAACTGATCCATTGTAACCACTACCGGTACTGATTACACTTGTTATTCAATCAATGATCAGAGAACCAACTGAAATGTGATAATTTTATTAAACTTATCAAGAATTTGGAAATGTGTTTTGTATCAAGATTTAATTGCAGATTAAAATATTTCAAAAGGGCTTCTTACTTCCCAAACGAGAAATGAAAAGACACCCAGAATAGAAAAAAAAAGGAGTGACTGCTTCTTGAATACACAAAGAACACCAGAAGAAAAGTAAGTAGCAAAGAAGCAGGTTAGCTTTTCCAAACATGGCGGAGCTATTGAGCGGGTTGGGTGGGGGTTGGAAAGATGATTTGCTATGAGAGCAATGTAATTTATTTTTTTACTTTTGGATTAATTTTGTAATTTTTAAATGTGTTGGGGTTATTTATTATTGTTTCAATAGTTGTTTTTTATTAATTTATCCTTGCCAATTGTTTTAATTTAACTTCAAACTTAAGAGAATTTTTCAGTGAACCAATTAGCCAAACACTCACATACATTTTATATAAATATATATTTTAAATAACTGAAGTAAAGTTTGAATGGTAGTGACTTATATTCTATTGATGATGTGGAACATTTAGAAGAGTAAAATGAAATCCAGTCTTGAGAGTGTGGCATTGGATCCAGAGGATGCAATTTGCAACTAATAGTGGAATGACCGCCTGTTTGGCGACACATGGAGTATCAGGACAAACTTTCTTGCTAATGGTCAACGAACATCGGATCGCCATGATTAGAATAACGCTGGGTTTTAGAATGCACAAGTTGCTATCACATGTGACACGCTTTTTGTTTTGGAGACTGAACCAACAGCCATTGGAATCACGAACTGGACAAAAGAAACAGAAGATGCAATATCACTACCAACTCTTGTTAGGTAGATTCGGGTATGGAAGGAGAACTTAGGGAAGTGCTGGAGGCTGCCAACAAATATGGAGATTCTCCGGGTGTCAGTGCTATCATTTGTTCGGCCAACCTTGAAGTTATTCAAGGTATTAGGTCGACGTCAGTAGTGCGGTGGTCAGTCCGGCCTTACTTATTATGCTCAGATTGGTGTGATTGAGGGAGCACACGTCAACATGTCTTTTTGTCATCTACCAAGATGTCACGACGGGTTGGCTTATAAAAGTACACGTTCCACTAGACGGAGGGCTAGGAGCTCGGAGGGCCAGGATCTCGGTGGGCCTCTTCCAGATTGAGGCCTAGTTCTCTAGATTTAGTATCAGATAATTTCAATGGGCTTTATTTGTCTTCTTTGCTTGTCCAAAAAAGAACACGAAGTAAAGCTTACATAATATACATGTAAAGTTGCTAACTTGTTGTGTATCGTTTTTGGACTGGAAAACAAACAGAAAGAAAAGCCTGCCAACCTATCCCTAATCTCGAGAACAAAGCATCCAAACTATTCAGGGAAGCCCCAACAACGAACCTCTACCTAACTTCTTTCGCAAAATGGTCTGCCTGAGGGTTGAAACGTCTAGGAAGGTGATGGAAGAAAAGAGGCCTACCTAGGCCGCCACCTCCGCAAACTTCTTCAGCGTCGGTATCAGTTACCAGCTTACTCCTGACGGTTTCCGATACCTTGTATGATCTCAAGGTTATCCGAGAGCACAACTTTCGTGTCACCTGGTGCATCTTGCAGAGGTCCGACACAACACGGATGCGACAAGTTCTCCCTCCTTTGCTGACTCCCCATATCCAATCTTTGAGTATCTCGTCTGAGTTTCAGAACTTTTGTCCCACCTAGTCACCCTGATTCCGAGTGGTTCCCGTAACTCCTTAAAATATGCGTCACAAGTAAAGATTAAGTCAGTGTTATGTCGATCCATCGAGAGAAAATGCTAGTCCCCATTATCCGCCAAAATGGTCCTACCGCTAGTTGTATTGTCTATTATCTAATTGTGATCAAACAACTCGATCATTGCACTGTTTGTAACCCAAATGGCCGATGAAACCTAGATATTGCCAGTCCTGTGAAAAGCCTTCATCTTTTGTTTCCAATAATTTCACATTAATCCCATTATATAAGTCATAAAGACTTTAATGGGCCATTCTGTGACGCCAGTTTCTTACGGAAGCCAATTAGGAACTAGAAGATCGACATAGCGTACTCCGGGATTGCTTGAAAAACTACTTTAACCAGCACATCGTTACCCCATTCCGACAGAAGTTTTGCTTTCCATCATTGTGCTTTTGATAACACCTTATCCATGATCCATTTGAGCATTTCCTTTTTTAAGCGTTTATGAAACAGTGGGATTCCTAGATACATTTCGAGGTTCCGAGTCTCTTGAATTTGGAGAACTTCTACTGCTTCTTCTTAAGTTCCTTAGGATTTCCTTTACTAAAGCAGATTGACGATTTCCCCCATTGACCCTTTAACCTGATCCTGCACAATAAATTTGAATACATTCTCAAAATTTGTCAATCTCTGCCTTTCTGGTCGCTTCTAGAGTGTGATATAAATCGATACAAATAGAAGAGGATAGACTCTTATGTGGCGGTATTCATTTAAAAATATATATATAGTGACACAAAGTTAATAAGCGTCGTCATTTATTCGAAAATATTAGTGACGTAGATTGTATAGCGTCGGTATTTATTTGAATTAAATAGCAACGCAAAGTGTATATATATCGACATTTATTCTGCCCAATTGTCTACGATGTGTGGTAAAGCGTTTGGAATATTTATAACCTATTTTCCATCACTTTAGAAATATACGACGCTTCGATATATACGCCTGTAATAACAAAATGCAATAGAAATACATTACCAAAAGCGTTGGTATTATAAAAAAAGGTGATTGAGCAAAATTTATAGCGATGTGCCAATAGCGTTGCCCAAGACTAAAAATTGCATCGTCGTTCTCTGTTTTTTGTAGTGCACGTTATCAAAATAAAATGGTTATCAAATCCTCATGACATACTTCTATTTATACCTCATATTATTTTTATAGTTTGGAAATGATGAGTTTCAGCAATCCATCGCATACCCTCTATAATGTTCATTTTTTGTCTCGAATAGTTTAGTCGGTGAGGGAATTTGAGATTTGTGTGTAGTCTTAATATTTGAGGACGTATGAATCTACTGATTAATTGAATTGGAGGACGTATGAATCTACTTATACTTTAAAGAACCTACCTGCCACCTATTAAAGTGATTCCAACCAGATAATAGTCAGATTTAAATGAAAGACGGATGAGTTTAAATTGGATGACTCATTCATGGATTCAATCGAACCATCTTAGGTTGATTACTAGGATTTAATAATAGTATATTATAATATATATACTACCTTATCCTTATAATACACACTAATACGAAAATGTTCTCCAATAGTTTTTTTTTTTTGGATGTTCTCCAATAGTTTGATCTCTATCTATATTCCTTACCTTTTAATTTTTAGGTTAAAAATCTAGATTGTAGAAATTGAGGCATTAATCACTATTTATAACTAAAAGGTTAAAACATCATCACAAAATTATTTCATATCAATTAACCATTCATTAAGAACATGTACACAAAGAAATCATCTTTGACTAGCAAAGCTTTTTTTTACTTAGAACATTAACAAATGAGCAACGGGGCTAAAGAGGTTTTTATTCTAAACTATAAAAATAATTTTCATCTTTTACTCACTTTATAGGACATATATATACCAAAATTTAAGCAAATACAAAGACAGAACACAAGCTGCGTATTAATGGGTCCAAAATTCGTGAGTATATATGATCTTGTAAGCTCTAACAATCTTCCGGAGGAGTGAAGCCACACTTTGCAGGGAGGGCCATGGCAAGATCGGGATCAACCCCAAAAGATGGCAACATGTTAGAGTTCTTATAAGAACATAAACATTTTAAATCAGCTCTTGATATAGCATCACAACATGCAGCTGATGGTTCCACTGGGTCTGGCTGCGTAACAGAACCTTTGCATGCTAACAAATCCTCCACATCCATGTTACACAAATTCAACGCTGTTGTTGACTTTTGTTGGAAAAAAGCTACCATTAGTGCCACTAACATCATCACCACGAATTTGCTTCCCATCACCGACTTAGCCATCTTACTTTGTTGTGGATAAGTATGGCATGGATATTCTCGATAATTATATAGAATTTTAAGGAACAAAGAATGTGCACCCGTGATATCAATTATTTGAGATGCATCATGTATGAAAGGTTCACGGGTGTTCTCAAGACACTTGGCTTAAGATAGTTGGTGTAGTTTTTGGTTATGTGGTTTCCAAACGTTTATAAATGTATTAACTTTTGTTGTCTTCTTATTATTTGTCAATGATTTTACATATTGTCGACTTTGCTCATGACTGACATCTTACGAGATAAACTTGGATTTTGCATCCGTATTGGCGATTGTTCCAATTATATCAAAAGGTTTGATATTGATACTCCCTCCGTCCATTTTTATTTGTCCATCTTTCTAAAAGAAGGTGTCCAATATTATTTGTCCAATTTACAATATCAAGACACTTTTTCTCTATTTTTTCCAAGAATATCCCTAATTAAATAATATAAAGAGTGTTGCAATAAATGACTCTATGTATATTAATTATGGGCAATTGTGTAAAATAGAAGAGTATTAAATGCTCTTTTTAATATTTGTGCACCAAAAAGGTGGACAAATAAAAATGGACGGAGGGAGTAACATTTTTTATTAAATACTAATAGTTCAATATTATTATACTAAAATTACTTGAATGATATTTTTGTTATTAAATACAGAATCTAATCACGTTATGTGTATTATTTGGAGTCTCGTATGTTGATTTTATTATCGATTGGATCTCTTGCTTTTACAAATACTCTCCTTGGAAAGAAAAAAAAAGATTGACGAAAATAATTTACCAGTTACTCCACACTTAATAAAGAAGAAAAAAAGGAGAAGGAAAAAGGGTTAAGGAGGTTTATATCCGCGAAGAACAGTATTGGACTGACCAAGTATACTAAATCTGACTAAAATGCAGCGATCGAAAAAGCACAAAATTCTTTTCCATTGCCACCCAACAAAGATGAAATCGAACAAGATCACTAGGATATATGAAAGATGATCATGATATCTGGAAGGAGAATGAATTAGATATAAGGAACTATTTTCAGATTTTTTTCACAAAAATGTATGACGAAGTTTACGTTCAATTCAAGATGAAGCGGTCCAAGAAATAAAATCCAGGGCTAATGAGTCTATTATTAACGAATTAACGAGTTGACCAGGGACACAACTTTGAAAGAGGTAAAAAATATTGTTTTTATATGTCAAGCTCTAAAACCTCGCGACCAGACGGTTTAAATGAAAAATTTTATCATAAATTCTAAGACATAATTAAATGAGACGTATACAACATGATATAAGATTTCTTTAAAAGTAATATTTTACTAGACAAACTAAACGACAAGTAATATTTTACTAGACAAACTAAACGACACCCTGATCATACT
This sequence comes from Nemophila menziesii, assembly GCA_029959085.1. NCBI lineage: Eukaryota > Viridiplantae > Streptophyta > Magnoliopsida > Boraginales > Hydrophyllaceae > Nemophila > Nemophila menziesii. The sequence goes on from JARWIR010000021.1 coordinate 11,197,044, forward strand.
TATGTTGGTTAAATGAGATTTTTTCCCAAATGTTGACTGGGTTATAATCTGATTAATACGTTTATCTAATTGTAAAGACTAACGTAATATATTCACTTTACGGAGAAAAATGAATAAATAAATATTTTTTATTTATTTATTTATTTATATATATAATAAAGGTGAAAGGAAAAAAAAATTTACTATTGGGCCAAGCCCAATAGTTTTTTTTTCATATGAAAGTCTTAGTATTAACATTGGTCATGACTCAATAGTAAAATTATAATAAGTACTAAGGATCCAATATTATTGGGCCATGCCCAATAGTTATGTCTTTAACTATCTACCGTATATTTTATTTAAAAAACACAACTCCAAATTTTAAATTTTAAACCCTATCTAATGAATGCCTAGCCACCTATTCATTTTCTATAAATAGTTGGTCAACTAACATTTTTTTCATTCAGTTCATTAACGCACTAAGCAATAAAAAGATTCATAAAAGATAGATGGAAAAGAAGAAGATTTATTAAGTTCGTTGAAATTTTGAAAAATTCGTGTGTCAGTTTCTTTCGAATAGTTTTGTCGTTGTATCTTGGAGGTTGAAGCCAACAAACGTAAGACACCGGTACGTGGCCTAAATACCTTAAAGGCACCGGATCCAATCTGAGCGTCGACGAGAAAAATTACTTATTTATAAACGTTTTATTTTATTTCTGCATTAGTTTATATATTGTTTTAGAGGTTTATATAAAACACAACAATTTAAGGTATTTATGATTCACATTGTATAAACCAAAAACCGTTTTCTTTTCGTTTTATAAACTTTACTTTTACAAAAAGTTTGGGTCTATGTATACAAAACATGAATATTATATTTTATTTTTTTCTCATATTTTGATTTCTAGGCTTGTGTATACATCCTAGAAAATACTCGCTTACTAATATTAGATTTCTGCTTCATATAGAATATGAGAGAAAATACTAAACAAAGTCAAAAGCAACCTGAGACGGGTAATAACTCAAGAACAGCCAATTGGATCAGCCAATTTGCCAGAAAAATTTAATGGTTCTGACTTTAAGAGGTGGTAGCAAAAGATGTTGTTCTACCTGACCACTTTAAGCTTGGTAAAATTTCTGAAGGAAGATCCACCAGAAATGAGATCCAATCCAAATAGTGAGACGTACAACTCAGTAGATGCTTGGAAGCATGCTGATTTTCTATATAAGAATTACATTCAATTTTTTTTTGGAGAATTCCTTATATAATGTGTACACCGTGTTCTAAAACAAGGCCGTCTAACCGATTAGGCGCTCCGCCTAGGCATTCCAAAGTACGATCTGGTGGGTCCTGGTGTGTTATAAAATAAAGTGCGAAAATAAAGGAACCACTTAACCGCAAGTGTACGGTTGTCCAAGTAATATTCGATAAATCGAGTTTGTTCGCAGGGACGGATTAGGCACAACTCAGGTATTAATCAAAAAGTAAGAATAATGGCTTAACAGAAAAACAAAATAAAGATTTTTGTTTGGTTTTATAAATTAAAAGATGCAATAAAATAAATTACGGAATTAAAAGAAAGCAAGTAAAAGACCGACTTCAGATAAGAGAAGTACTTGAGTCTCGCAAGGAATCCACCTAATCAATTTAACCTATGCTTTGTTTAAGGGTAGAACTGGTATTAGTATATTAGTCGGGAATCAAATATCTCCTAGCCCCCGTTAGGGTGGACCTAGAAGCTATCCTACGGTATTACAAACCCCGTCAGGGTGAATATAAGCTACTTTCAGATGAATAATATATTACCTCTTTGTCTATGTAAATCATATGACTTTTGTCCATTACACGGGTATTACCTAAGTCTGTATTCAAACCCCCAGTCAAGGTGATCCATACGCCACTATATGGAATAGCCTAAATACTAAAATCTATTTCTAGTTGTACGGAAAAGAAATAGTGATTAAGAACAAAGTAATATCCAATATCTAAGACCTAATTCAATTTAAATCATAACAATCCCAAATTCAAAACAAAGATTAAATTAACTAGGGTTCATCCCTTTATTGCGATTCTCAAGTATATAAAAGTTTCGCTCATGATATATTTAAAGACTGAAATTAAATACAAAGATATCATATTCAATTACAGAAAAGAAATATATAACATAAGGATTAGATGACTGTTGATGGAAGAATAGAATCCTACAACACTAACTTCTCCTTTGCCTTCTTACTCTTGAAGTCTTTGACTCTCTCTCTAAGGATGTATATATTGAATGAATTATGAGAGGTACTGAATAATGAGGTCTAAGGGGTGTATTTATAGGTGTTAGGGAACCCTAGGTCGAATTTACTTGGAGTGGAAGACAAGTCAAGAACTCTTAAATTCGTAGCCCTAAAATCTAGGAAAGGTAAGATTCTGCTCCTGATTTGTTTTGGTCATATCTCCTTCAATACTTATCCGTTTTAGGTGTTCCAATATATGAAACCGCTTGTCTCGGAAAGAGCTTTCTATTGGTGCAGACCACTCATCCAGATTCCTAGCCAATATTAAGTTATGGACTCGTCTTTGAAACGTGGCTGGAATTTCAGATTCATAAGGCAGCTTTATCTTTTCCTTCTTTGCATATATCCTTCCTAAATCTTCTTATTTCCATGTAAATATTCTTTCCTTTACTTCTTTATCTTGACTTGGTCTCTAAGTAATTACCATATATCTTTTAAAGCTTCACATTAAATAAATAATTAAACCGCATATGTTTAAAAAGAATAAATCATTAATTCAAGAAATAGAAATAGGAAGGTGCACTCTAAAAATAGAAACTCGAGTAAAAACATTTCCTAACACACTAAAATACACTAAGACTTTAATTCTCACTTCTCCTCCTTGGATTGATATTTCATGAAATTCAAGAACCTATTAACTTTGCACTAAAAATAGTCAAATTTACGCACAAAAGCTCAGATTCTGCAAATAGTTAAATTCCAAGGGGAGAAAGTGCAATATGATCATATAAGCCTAAAAGTCTATCAAATAAGTCATTTATTCACCTAAAAGGATGTCTCCAAAGGGCTAATAATTAGAACAAATAGGGAGACATCACGATCCGCCTAGAAATTCTCTCGAAGTTGGCTCGAAGGTTCGTCTACGCATAATTTAATTAATAAACTACCCAATCAGATTATGGGTTACCTAACCTGAATATTACCTAGCATGCTAACCCATAAATAACTAATTCAATCTAATTCAACCCAACACATTAGAAAAATATAGAGAAAAACTACTTAGGTTAGAGTTTGAACGCACGAGAAAATTAAGAAGGTAGGATTTTTCAATTTTCAAGTCTAGATTTCTTGAATTGGACATTTTTAGGTTAATAATAATGAATTATTATCATTTTATAATAAAATATAGGGACAACGCCCAGTTAATAACACGGAGAGCGTAAGTATTCCCAGTTAATTACACGTTCAACTTAATTCTCAATTAAGCACAAATTTTAAACCGATTACAATAATACCCTTTTAGCTTAATAATACACAAACAAATAAAAGAAATAAATATATTAGATAATGATATAATATAAATACAGAACTAGTCATTAACTCCACACACTAACACACATACAAAACACACGCACCCCTACTCCACTCTCTACTCGCACACGATCTCTATCTCTCTCTCGCATTAAATTCGATCAACGATAACCGAAAGCAAAAACCATCTCATCTACTATTACACTATCATCATCACTTCAACATCAAGCAGGAATCGCTAAAAGAAGTAGAAGAATCGAAGCAGATACGAGTTTATTCGACACTTAAACCCTAGGTATGAACGAACAATTATAACTTCAAATTGCAATTATTTCAGCAACGATTATGCTTCTATTGTGTTTCGTAATTGAATTTACAACATGTTTCGGTGTTAAAACAGTATTCTAGACAAATATTTAACAATCTTCATGTTTAATTTGTATAGTTGCTGGTAGATTAGTGTGAAAACGTGATAATAATGTAATAGTAATAGTAATTTGTTTGTTTTTATATCGTATATACAACCGCAATTGATAACTAAGTGTATAAACGGTTAATTTGTGTGGAACTGAATAATATAGCGTAGAAAATTGGGCGTATCTGTAAATTGAACATGTGTTTATGAGTGCTTACTTAGATTGATATGATCATTGCAGTCTTGTGTGTTACAGCTACACACAAACAATATATTTGTGTGTAATAGTAACACAAAAAATATTGGATAGATTAATTATTGACACACAAGTACTTATGACAGATATATGCACATTTGTGAGAAGATGAAACGCATCATTTGTGTTGCAGTAAATCACAACGAGTAGGTGTTAGTCAATATTGTATGATTAGAGTGGTTTGAACATATTTAATAAACTGTATATGATAAATGGAATGTTGTGAACAAACAAAATTGTGTGTACGTGTAACACATAATTTGTGTTGTAGTATGTCACAACGAGTAGGTGTTAGTCAATATTGTATGATTAGAGTGGTTTGAACATATTTGATAAACTGCACATGATAAATGGAATGTTATGTGTTACATAAACACACAGACAAACAAAATTGTGTGTACGTGTAACGCATAAATTTGTGTTGCAGTAAGTCACAACAAGTAGGTGTTAGTCAATTTTTTATGATTAGAGTGGGTTGAACATATTTGATAAGATTGATATGATAAGATGAAATTTTGTGTTACATAAACACACAAACAACAAAAATTGTGTGTTTGTGTAACACATGTTTGTGTTGCAGTAAGTCACAACTAGTGAATTTGATGTGTTTGTCAGTTTTGATCATTCAATGTGAATTTGATTTTTTACTAATAATCTTATCTTTATACATATACAGATATGGAAAATAAAAAAGCCGGAGAGACAAAGGAGGAACGTGTTAGGCTGCCCCGACTTCCAAAAACTCTGAAGATTGAGAAGAAAAAATCAGGATCGAAGCGTAAGAGGAGGGCCAATGAAAGACTAAAGAAAGGGTTCTATAAAATTCAAGTGTACAAAAAAGAATAGTGATATATAGGTTTGATGAATATGTTAGAGATGGAGTCAGATAGTTGGTTTTAGTTCAAATGTCAGCTGGTGAAAGTTATATTTTTCATTTCAGTTTCATGTTTAGTTTAAATTTCATGTCAGGTACAATGATCAAATTTGGTTGAATGATTTTATGTTTATGTTTTTTTGTCTTATTTGTGTTGCAGCATTACAAAAATTTATGTGTTATGTGTTTCAGCAATAAAAAAAATCAGGGTCAGAGGAAAAGATAAAGATAAAATAAAAAATACAACATGTTAGATTGTGTGTAATACAACACACAACCACTATGATTGTGTGTTGCAGTAACACATAAGAAAGGAGTGTATATGTTGCATCAACACACAATTGCACGAGTTAGGTGTTCCAAACACACAAAAAAACAACTAAAACAGAAAAAATAACTTATATTAATGCATCCTCCAAAACACATCAAATCAAAGATTCAATATAGTTAACATTAACCCATTATAATAGTCACCAAATCACAACAATAGACAGGCATCAGATACAATAAAGCAATATTAAATAATAATTAAACTTTAAAAGTGGTAAATTAGTGAGCTCGTATTTAAAAAGAAAACATCAAAATATGATATAGCACCCCTAAAGGAGTATGTCGGGATCGAACCTATGAGGTAGGAAGTAAGTGGTAAGCGTTGTCCAATTAAACAATAATCAATATCAAACAATAAGCATAAAACATCAAACCATAGCAAAGGTCGTGAGAGTAGATCGCGTGTGAGTGTATCATTTGTGTTTCGTAAGGTCACGTATACTTGATTGTGTGTTGTAGAGTACAAAAAACATACAAATTTTGTGTTGATGTAACCAAAAATTTTGATATTGAATTGGTGAGAGCAAGCCATAATTGAGGTAGTATATGGTAAAGACACCATGAATGTGCATGTTAGATTGTGTGTTGATACAAGTCATAATCAATATGATTGTGTGTTGTTGTAACACACAAGCAATAAAAAAAAGGAAGCCAGAACATGAAACTTGATAATAAGTACAAACTCATTAGAATTGTGTGTTCTACCAACACAACACAACCAATATTGTGTAAAGTTGCAACACAAAGAACATTATCTAAAAAGATGACAAAGAATAATGTTGGTGACAGCAATTTTAAAAATCGAAACTGGATTGATGGTCAATATTGTGAGCATATTGCAATAAGCATCGTCGTCGTCTAACAACAAGCGACCCGACTCTACGATTGAGTAATGAAGTGAGATGTAGTCGAAATCGAGACATGGTCACTTCGGAGCAACAAAGCTAATCATGGAACCAATACAATTGAAGAGCTCGAATCGTTGTACGGACTGAATCTGCTCAAACTGGAAGATAAACATGAGCGGAGTAGACATCTGCAAAAAAATCACAAAAAAGAAAGGTAAGAATCCAGTAGGAAAGGAAAATCATATACAACAGACAATAATTTTGTGTTGCAGCAAGACAAAATCATTAATTATAGTGTTCATGCAACACACAAAGATGCAGTATGCAGCTAACAAGCATGCAAAAGGAAAAAAAATCATACACAAAATATGAGAGTTATGTGTTGCAGCAAGACACAATCATTAAATGTTGTGTTCATACAACACAAAACGATGCACTCTGCAACTCACAAAGCATGCAGAAAAAACCGATACGAAGTATACAAACACTTTTATAATTGCATCAGAGGTCCCTGTGTTAAATTACGGGAGATCGATACATAAAATTCTCATAGATTCCAACTCTTCTACAAAATCATAATATAAACGATATAATATGTTCAAGTAGATAATCAAACATATACGGTAACATACGTGGAGATTTTGTAGAATGTAATTGCACTAAAGGTCCCTAAAACGTTCATACTCAAACCAAACACGCAAATAGCAGCAAGTTATCTGAAATTTCATGACAAACACATATAAGGAGATATAAAGTTATAAACATCAGAGCAATTCATGTTCATTAAGTAGAAAATGATCAATTATGAGAACAACATCTCATATAAACACGATTCATATAGTGAATCAAAGCAATGTGACTCAATTAATAAGAAACGCGACAACAAAAACCAAAAATTATACAGTAATAAAATGTAAAGTAACATTAGAATGAGCACTTTGTCGTGTATAACAAATATACGGAAACGAATCATGAAAAATTCAAGGTAAATTCATAAGCAAAAAATCAGAAAATAACATTTAAAATAACGTAAATATAGAATAATTACCTGGAATTAGCAAACAACATGAATTAATGAAGTTTCCAGTGGTATTAACGAGATAACACGTGATTAAAAACAAATTCGAACAAACAAATCATAATCAGTAACACATATTATCAAAATCAACAAAAAAACGCATAAAAAATTGAAAAAAAAATTGGTCAGGAAACAAAATACTAATCGTGTGAAGTAATTTTCAGTTATAAATGAATGATTACAGCAATATAAAGAGAATTCAGAGATCAATTTGGAGCCGTAATGAAGACTATATTGAGAGAGAGAGAGAGAGAGAGAGAGAGAGAGAGAGAGAGAGAGAGAGAGAGAGAGAGAGAGAGAGAGAGAGAGAGAGAGAGAGATAGAGAGAGAGAGAGAGAGAGAGAGAGAGAGAGAGAGAGAGAGAGAGAGAGAGAGAGAGAGAGATGAAGATGTGAGTAGAGTTAGTTACGGTGGTGTTGACTTTTTGAGAGCGTTGAATGTATTAAGAAGAAAAAGAAAAAAAAGGAGATTATTAATGATAGGGTTTCAGCATTAATGATTTAATTAAAATATGAAATAGGTATTTATAAGGGGTAAAAATGGTAGCTAAATATGTCAAAAGTAATTAATTGGGAATTAAGCTGGTTTTTTGTGATTAAGTAGGAAGTAATTTCTTCCTTCCTTTTTTTGGGCAATTGTAATTAATTGGGAATTATCTCTAAAATATATGATACTTATGTTAAATTGGTTTAATTTAAGTATATTAGGATGTAAATGTTATTCAAATCAGTATATTAGTCATATATATTTAAAATAAAATAATATTAATCGCCTAGGTAAAGACCGCCTAAATTCCGACTAATAGGCCGCCTAACCATCTAGGCGCTCGAAGGTGATCGACCACCCTAATACCACCTAGCCTTTTAGAACCATGTGTGTACATTACCATGACAACTGCCAAGCTATGAGATTCTCTTGAGAAGAAATACAAGACCGAAGATGTCGACACAAAGAAATTCATGATCGGTAGGTTCCTTGATTTCAAGATGGTGGCTTCAAGACCATTAATGTCTCAAGTACAACAATACCAGTTGATTCTTCATGAGTTGAGCGCTGAGGGTATGAATTTGGCAGAGCCTTTCCAAGTTGGTGCTTTTATGGAAAAGCTACCCCAGCTGTATAAAGATTTCAAAAACTACTTCAAACACATACTTAAACAAATACGTCTTGAAGATCTAATTGTAAGTTAAAGAATTAAGGAAGACAATCGAACAGATGAAAAGACAACTAAACCTTGATCATATGAAGCCAATCCAAATGTTTTTGAACAAGGGAGGACCAACCAAAACAACAAGCGAAAGAGGCAAGGGCAGTCAAATAATGAAAACAATAAAAAGTTAAAATTCAACGGGGATTGTCACAACTGTTGAAAGCATAGACATCGTGAAAAAGACTATCAAAATAAAAAAGTCACAAGGAAACCAAAAGAAAGGTAAGGGTGGTCAGTTGTATGTGACTGAGATATCCGAGAGTATTGACAATTTGAACATGGCAGCAACAGTCTCAGAAGTCAACCTCGTCAGCAATGCAAGGACATGGTTGATAGACACTGGAGCAACCCGACATGTGTGCTCGGACAAATTTGTGTTCAAAACCTACAAGAAAGCTACAAATGAAGAAATCTTGTATATGGGAAATTCCGCCACCTCAAAGGTTCAAGGTATTGGAAAGATTGTGCTAAAGATGACTTCCTAGAAAGAGCTGACCTTGAACAATGTCCTCCATGTTCCAGACATTATCAAGAACTTAGTTACATGTTCCTTTCTAATAAAGTATGGGTTTAAACTTGTATTTGTAGATGATAAGTTTGTATTAACTAAGAACGAAATGTATGTAGGAAAAGGGTACCTCTATGACAATCTATTTAAGATGAATGTAATGACCATAATACCTACAAAAAATGTAACTGATGTCTCCTTATTTGTGATATAATAGTATAGGTCGGAGACATCATTTTAGGTGTATATGAGTATTTAATTATAGATTTTTATTCACATTTTTATAAATTCTTATTTAATATCTTGATTTGATGATTTATTATTTTTAGAGCATATTTGGTTCAATTTGTGTGTTAATGTGAAACTTTAAAGATATATGGAAATTAATTAGATGCCAAATCAATTTTAAAGAGATAAGGAAAGAAGATATGGAAGGAATTAAGAGATAAAAAGAAGTAAAGATTAAATAGGCAATGAAAATTTGCCAAGTAAATATGAAATTATGCAGCCACGTCCATTAACGTGAATATAACTCAAAATAAGTTGAGAATTGTGAGGATCAATCAAAATATTAAGTGTAGATATTTTCGACTCGGTCGTTTCGATATAAAGTAGGCGAAAATCGGAGAAAAAACGAGTGAGATACGACCAAAATAAGACATCAGTGGTTTTTCTCTTGTCCTATATTTTAGGAAACGAATTTTATTTGGAAAAGGAGTCCAATTACTTGCCTTCTACTCTAAGATTTCGACCTAGGGCTTCTTAAACACCTATAAATACACCTTTTAATCATTGTAAACATGTCCTTGCTTAATTCTAAACCTTATATCAATCCTTAGTCATTCAAGAGAAGCAACAAGACTTGTAGAGAGGAAGACAAGAAGTTGGGAAGTAGCAAACTCCTCTTTTCTATCATTTCCATCTATCAAAAGGGTAATTTGTATTAGATTATTTAGCTTATCTTTGTTTTATCCGTAGTTTATTTCTAAGTCTTTAGATATGAAATAATTTTTATATAGTTTGGGTTCGCATATGTATAATCTTTGATTTCTGATTCTTTATTTGCTTTTATGTTATTTCGGAAAACCTTTTTAAATTGATTATAGCTTTTTAACCATATATTTGTTTTATGTGCTTTGATTTATTGACCGTAGTTCTTGCTAGTGCACGAGTATAGACTACACCATTAATAGTACTTAGATGGTCACTTGGAAGGGGTGTCTAATTATTGAAACATCACATAAGCGTCTAGTGTGCGGTAGTGATCCGGAAGGGCTTTCCTAACTAGATAGTCATTATTGTTTGATATTTAACCACCGATCATTATGCAGGGTCCCCTTACCCAAGTCCCCTTGTAATTGTTAGGTCTCCACCTAACTCCACCCAGAAGGGGTTAGGAGGAATACATAATTATGGCTATTTATCTAAGAGCTTTAATCACCCTTATAACTAGAATATTGCTTTAGAAGGATAAGTGCATGCTAGCAACCCTAAGCTATATTTCTCATCTCCATTCTTTTAGTATTTATTTATTTGAATTATTATCTTTCAGATCTGAAAACCAAATAAATATTATTACGTATACTTGTTTATTTAACAAGTAAGTTTTCATACACTTCTTTATATACATAAGTAGGTCTAACTGATCAAATCCCTGCGAATGAACTTTTACTTACTAACTAAACTTGCAAACAATTTGTTATACATGCAGTGAGTTTATTGTGGTAGTCAAGGGTCTGTCCTTTATTATTATCTTTATTTATCTATTTATTTATCACACCTTTGCCTCCACCAGTAACCGATAAAGAAATAAATGAAATTTATGATTGTGTTTATATGCTTGACACATCTAATTTATGGAACAACAGATTAGGACATGTTAATTTTGGTTCATTAAATAAGTTAGTCAACGACATGTTATTACCTAATATGAACTTCAATTCTCAAAAGGAATGTGAAGTATGTGTTGAGTCAAAATTAACCAAAACCTTGTCTAAAGCTGTAGAAAGTACTTCTGTACCTTTAGAGTTAATTCACAGTGACATCTGTAACTTAAAATTTGTGCAAACTAGAAGTGGTAAAAAGTATTTTATAACTTTTATTGACGATTGTATAATGTATTTTTAAATATACTTGTTTCGAAGTAATGATGAGGCCTTACAAGCATTAAGCAATACAAAAATGAAGTTCAGAATCAACTAAATAAAAATATAAAGAATATTAGAACATATAGGGGAGGAGAATATGTGTCTCCTTTTGAAGAGTTTTGCAATGAACATGGAATTATCCATCAAACAACGCCCCCTATTTGCCTCAACTATACATAATTGTTGAATGCAAGAACCGACGTTGAAGGAAATAATGAATGCCTTGCTGATTAACTCAGGTAAAATGAGTACACACGTTACCTTCATGTCCTGGTTGTTGAGTGCAAAATCAATCGTGGGAGAATTGCGTTAATAATTCAGCTTCAATTTACTTCTTATCTCATCAAAGAAACCACTACTCGAATGGTTATTATCATCCTCAAGGAAGTCACGCTAATTATTATTCCCCATAGAATCATAATTGGGTCGAAAATCAAGGTATCTATTATCCAACTCGATCTCAAAATTATTATCAACCACAACAAATCTATCAACAAGTGCCAAAGAATGAATTTTCTTTTATCAAGAACCACATCTGTATTCAACGCAACAAGCTAATCATGAGCAACCTTCAAGTTTTGATCAAATTCTAGATAAATTTACGAAAGTTCTTGAGGAAAAAAAAGCATGGAGGTGATTCAACAATGGTTCCAACAACAAGCGAGGGTTATTAAAGATCTCGAGAATACTATATCACATATGGCGAGTGCAATACAAATCTTGTCAAAAGGGACATTTCCAAGTGATACTATAACTCCTCAAGATGATGCTTGTCATGCGGTTGAATTAAGAAGTGAAAAACAATTAACTTCGCCTCGATTTGAAGAAACAGAAGAACCAAAAGAACCAACTCTTACTCCTGAAGAGGTTGTTCAAGAAACAGTTGAAGATAAAGTCGAAGAGGTAATTGAACCAAAAGGTGTCCCAGAGAAGACACCAGAAAAGAAGAAGACCCCAGTGGTGAACAATACACGTCCTTTTCCACCATTCCATCACGCATCAAAAACAAGAACAATGAAAAAGATTTCAAGAAGTTCCTTGACATGGTGAGAAAATTAGATATCAACATACTATCTGTAGAAGCTCTCAAGAGAATGCCAAAACATCTTAAATTCATGAAGGACATTCTTTCTAACAAACGGAGTTTAGAAACTGGGGAGATGATTGGATTTTTTAGAGGAGTGTAGTGCTATATATCAAATCAAGTTACCACAAAACACACGTATGCCCAAAAATTCTTGGATAGGACCATTCATAGCTACAAAGAATAGGCTTGAGAAGTTCGTGGGAGTGAAAGGTAAGGGATTTAAATTCTGCGGAGTAGATATTGATAAGCTCATTCATTGTTGGGAGGTGATGTTAAGAAATAATCACCGAGGTAACAGGTCGAACTAAACGACATTAAATAAAAGTGTTTTTGGGAGACATCCCACATTCTTTTATGATTTTATGTATTTATGTTTTTGTTCTTTTTAGTTAGTTTACGTGTTTTGGAGTGCATATTGTAGTAATAAGGAAGGTATAAGTGTTTTTGGTGTGTAGGTATGAAAATGTTCGATTTTGGGGTGAAAAATTGGAAAAATTTCGAAGTTTAAAAGTGTTGGACAGAGGTATTTTGCAGTACACAGCACCCTAGCCGCGGTGCACCGCACCTTTACCGTATCGTCAAATGCAAAAAACTGTGCCACGGTATGGAAAACTTCAAAAGGCCATAACTTTGTGCTCAGAGGTCGGAATTCACTTTTTCTCGAGTCTAAATCGCATATTTCTTTGAGATCTATACAATGGAGTGGAGAAAACCTGATTTGGAGGTAAAAACAACTTATTTTTCCAGTGCCTTCCAGAACTTCCATACGGTACACTATATGGATTGTCAAGTGCACCACACCTCACAAAAACCATTACAACGATAAAGAAATCAGGGTCAATGCTGAGAGTCAACCTTTCTGTACTGTGTCGTCCTTTGCAAAAACTCGTCGCCACGTAGCCGTGATGTCACCTGCGGTACAATGCAGGGACCATCCGTTGCACCGCACGAGTCGGTTTGTAGAGGAGAATTCGAGTTCTAATTGGATTCTTATATTATAAAAGCTAACACTAGCCTCTTCCAACCTTCCCAACACGAGATTTTCATACCCAAACCCTATAAAAACACCTTGAAGCTTGATCAAACCTTCAAACACCAATGATCATCAAGCTTTCAAGATTTTTTCCAAGAACAAATAAAATAAACCTTCTTCTAAATTGATAATCATTCATCCAATCAACAACCTCAAGTAACACCAAGAACAAAGCTCGATCTCTGACTTCGAAAAACCTAGATTTTAACTGCGGAACCAAGCTCCGAGCATTATAAATATAATTGGTAACGATTAGATTATATTTGGCATAATTTTTTGGCTTATATTTAGTTACAATCAAGTTATATTTGACAAGTTTTATGGCTTATATTTATTAACTAAATGGACTATATTGGCTCCTAGAGTGTGATGTAAATCAACACAGAATAAGAGGAGTAACTAACCGCAAGTGCCAAGTAATAAATAAGTAAAAATGGGATATCGTCTTTAACGGGATTACGAGGTTATGAATAAAATTTAAATGAAAAGTAGAACTAATTGTGAAAGAAATAAAAGTAAATATTTATTTGGTTTTTGAATTATCAGGGACTAAAGTGAAAATAAACTAAACTAATTATAGCTAAACTAAGGAATTAAATTGCAGATAAAAGAATTAGATGAGAAGATAAGAATATAGATTGAGAGTCACTGGTAATCTCCACTAACTTTGGATTTATGTGTTTATTGATATAAGGGATGATTAGTAATTTAGCACTAGTCGGGATTAAGTTCTCATCCTAACCCCTCGCGGGTGAATGGGATGATATCCTACACCCTTAGTGACCCCTCTCGGGTGACCCTAAATAATTTTGGATGAATTAAACCTAACTCAATTGACTATCTAGATTAGTTAAGGCCTCCCAGCTCAATAACACACCAAATAATTATATACGATTTTCCACAAAACGACCCCCCTCCTGGGCGATAGCCAGCCTACTAGATACAACCCACTACTTGGCCTTCCTAAGGGTTGTTCAAATTCAATCACATATATAATAAATGTAATTAATCAATTTAGTAAACTATTAAAATCCCAAACGCAATATAATCATAATCCCGAAAGGTAGGGTTCATACATAAAGCAATCCCAAGCTAATAGAATTAGTTCGTAACGAAAGAAAAAGAAATGATTACTAAATAGAAGGGTGTGAATGGCATGAAAAACTTCCCAGCTCCTTCAGTTCTTCTTCTCTCTTGATCTAGGATTCTTCTTGGTTTTTGATGATTAGGGACTGACCAAGTATGATTCTCTTAAGGTAAAAGTGGATATATATAGATGTTAGGTCGAAATCTAGAGTGTTCTCCAAGTTAAGGAGTTCAAATCCTACTAAAACTCGTTTTTCTAACTTGTAACAAGATAACCTTTGCAGATTGATTCGGTCCTATCTCCTTAGTTACTTATTGGAATTTAATGTATTTTATATGGAAAATACCATAATTCAAAGATCTATCTGCTCCTAAAAGGGATCCTCCAAATTCGTAACCTATTTTCTGCAACATCAAAAATAGTAGACGTTTTTCCAGCATGTCAAATTATTTTACTTTCCAAATCTATCCAAACTTTCCTTTTTCATCATTACTAAGGAGTTTTATTTACTTTTATCACTTCTTATCAGCAACCATAGGTGTAATAACTTCTGAATATCTAAGTGCTACACAAATAACACACAAATTATGCGCATAAGCACTAAAAATAGAAAAACACCTAAAACTAGACAAGATAGTGTAAATCATGATTAAATGGAGAAAAATATAAAAACTAAATACTAAATACCCCTAAAATAATGTCTCGTGACTAGATTATTCTATCACATAAGGGGACACATCAGACTCTCATATGGGGGTAAAATAGGTATATCAAGAATGCTGACTAAATTTTAGGTTTTTTCCCGGGACAAACTATTTAGGTGTACTTGTTAGATAAGAATATATTGGTGTTAGGATTTTTAAGTCTACTATATCTAAAATATAAGTTGAGATTTTAGAGAAAAATAGAGATTAGATGAACGGTTTTAGGAGGAAAAAAAGAGAAAAATAGGGACTGTTTGTAACTACTTATTTTAGAATTAAAAAACATACTTTAAATAGTTTAGAATATTTATTAAAAATATTAAAAACAATTTCTTAATTTAAAACTATTTTAAGTGTTTAATAAAAAACATTTTCATGATATTTCTCCCAAAAATATTTTTAAAACACTTATAAGAATTTAGAAACACTTTAAAAGTTTTTAAAAAATAAAATGTAGATGCTAAGTATATAAGAGACACGCGATCTCCTGAAATTGATTCTTTTTTGCATGGGAGAGTCACCTTTTGGACTCGGTGTCCTTGACACGGTTCGTACCTGTACCGTTGATGTCTCTCTTTTTGTTCTAAATAAATTCCCTTAGGAGACATAATTATAGGTGAATATTGGACTTATTTGATAGACTTTTGTGCTTATTTCGTTATATTTCATTTTCTCCCCTCGGAATAATATATTTTTCCTTTTTAGAACTTTTGTAAGCTATTATGTGTTTGGTGTAGACTAGGGCGTGATACAAATATGATATAAATAAGTGCAAAAATAGACACCCTAGCCTAGCACGGTACTGCAAGTATTACAGGACGTATGCAAGTTTTAATGATAAATAAGATTCGTTCCTCAGAGACCACGAAAGTTAGAGAGAACTTATGCAAATTATCAAGTGCAAATATAAAAGCTAGATTAAATTATACGCAAGAAAGTAAAAGAAAGAGATTTTTGTTGGTTATTGTAAAGAGAAAGTTAAACTAAATAAATTAAAGACAGAAAATTAAATACGAAGAGAAGATAGTATGAGAGTTTAGCTCGAGAAACTAGCAAGTAATCCCCACTAGCCTTGTTTATTCTAAACATGTAAGGGTGAATTATGTAGAATTGTAATAACCAGGATTCTAAATTTCTCTCTATCCCCGAAGATCGAACTAGGGAGATGACCTCACAATCACGAGGGGACTTAATTAGGGTGTTCCTACGCCACTAGGTTCCTAAATAAGACTGACCTTCTAATGATTATTGGTGATTAAATCAAACCCTAATGATTATCTAGTTAACCAAATCTTGTCAGGATTACTACCGTACACTAGACGTTTATGTGGTGTTTCAATAATTAGACACCCCTTCCAGGTGACCATCTAACTACTATTAAGGTAATCCTTTACGCGGGCCCTCGTAAGGAAAACCGACAATAAATCAAAGCACATAAAACAGAGAATAAAACATGAATTCAATTCAAATACGAAGGTATCCCAAATTAGATAGATGTAAAACAAGTCTAGGGTTCATACGTATATGCTAAATCTCAAGCTAAAAGTAAATTAGTTCATACTATAGAAAGAAATGAAAACAATTAATAATTCGAAGGCTTGTGAAGACATAATATGGTGTCCAGCTCCTTCCAGACTTTCCTTCTTGTGTTGTAAGCTTCTTCTTGGCTTAAGGATTGGCCAAGGATATGTTTCTACTGATTAAAGGGTGTATTTATAGGGTATAGGAAACCCTAAAACGTTTTCTTGGAGTGGAAGACAAGTATGGATTTCTAACCCAACTCAAATTCGTAACCCTAAAATATAGGAAAGGTAATAAACTGTTGATGTTTTGTTTTGGCTGTAACTTCTTCGTTTCAACTCCGATTGACGCGTTCTTTATATCGAAACTGATTGACTCGGAAAGCTCTATAACTTTCCTTCAGACCATTCTTCCAAATTCCCAGCCGTTTTTGAGTTATGATCAATTTAATGGACGTGGCTGCTGGAATTCAGATTTATTTGACAACTTTATCTTTCTATACTTATCTTTTACTTCCTTTATCTCCAATTTGTATCCATATCTTCTTTCCTTTATCTTTTAGAATTGATTTGACATCTAATAAATTGCTATATTTCTTTAAAGCTTCATACTAAATAAATAAATGAAACCTAATATGCTCTAAATATAATAAATAATCAAATCAAGACAAGAAATAAGAAAATAAAGACATATAAGTAAAAATCGACTATTAACCTAATAAATACACCTAAAATGATGTCTCCAACTAAGATTAAATCATCACAAATAGGGAGACATCAGTGTTTTTAGTGCAAAGTTCTTAGGTACATGGATGTTATGGAGCACCATGACAAGGAGGAGAATTGAGAATTAAATTCTTAGATTGAGCGGAGGAGTGAAAGGCAAGAAAATATTTCCCAAAGAGTTGACTAAAAGAGCTATAAATCTGGAAGGCTGCTACTAATTGTTGTTTTCGAGCCACTTAGACACTGATTCAGCCTTTGGGTCGTGGAATAAGGAAGTTGCATTTTTAAGTTAGGAAGATTTTCCGATTGGAATGAGGCGATTGGAGTTGAGACGCAAAAGTTAAGGCGGGATTTGAAGATATGGACTTGGGCTTTTTATTAGTTAAAAAAATTTCTTTAATTAAGCCCATTCCTAATATTTTATTATAAATAGACCTTAGACCTTCTTTTTACAGAGAAAACTCATTATTTTCACATATGCTTCAAGAGAAAGTCAAAGCAGAAGGCAGTAGAAAAGTTAGAGCTGGAAGATTTCATTTTTTCCAACAACAGTCAATCCAACACCCTAATTAGGTTTCTATTGTAATTTTGTAATTTATGAACATGTCTTTCTTTTATTTTATATCAGTTTTTAATTCCAACATGAGCTACATCATTTAGTACTTGAGAATCTCTACATGGGTTGAACCCTAATCTATTAATTTGATGTTTTCTAAATTTGGGATTTAGTTATTTAATTTAAATTCGGTATTTTTTTGTTGCCTATTATCTTATTTGTAATTACTATTTTTGATATCATGAATCAAACATAGGATTTAGCAATTAGTCTATTCACTTTAGTGGCGAAGTGATCACCTTGACGGGGGGGGGGGGGGGGGGGGGTTAATTACAGACCTAGGTAATAGACGCGTAGTATTCGTCAATGACCCTGACGGGCATGACTAACCATGCAGCCAATGAGGTAAGAGACTTAACCACTCAAAAGTAAAGATAATCACCCTGACGGAGTTTATAGTGCCGTAGGATAGCTCCTAAGTCCATCCTGACGGGGGTTAGGAGATATTGGAGTCCCGTCTAGCACAATAATACCAATTTAGCCCTTGAACATAAGCATTAATTAGACAGGTTTAGTTGAAACCCTTACGAGACTCAAGTACCTTTCTCATTCTTGCGTCCAATCTGATTTACTTGCTTTGTGTTATTCCAGTTAATAATTTCAGTATTTTTTTATTGCATCTTTAGTCCTTAACAAAACCAAACAAAAATCTTATCAATTTATCTTTCAGTTGAACAATTTATTCTACTAGTTGATTAATACTTGTGTTATAACTATCCGCTTCTGCGAACGAAACCCGATTTATCAGAGAATTACTTGGACAACCGTGCACTTGCGGTTTGTGGATCCTTTATTTTATCGCTTAATTTAATAACACCCCAGGACCCACCAACCGCCTAGATGAATAGCCAAGGGTTTGGCCAGTTGAGCTAAGTACATTAAGGAATATGTGATTCTTTTTTAATTTTGTATATTGAAAAGGTAACCGCTATTTCTTGTATGCACTTTTTGTTTCATCAAAAGTAATGATATATACCACTCAAATCAATACCACCAATGACGTGGCGTGATTTGATTAACAGTAAATCGTTAATCACAACCCGCAAAAGAGATATATTTTATATTTTTTTAATGAGTTATTTACCAATGAAGTCCATAACTTACCAATTCGGAGAAAAGAGATTCAATCTAAACAAATGTCCAAAATACCCTTTTTAAATAAATTATTTCATAAAAAACTACTTTCCATTATTAAGAAACTATATAATTAAAATATTTCCATATTACAAAATTCTAAAACCAAAATATTTCTATATTTACAATATTTCCTATTCTAAAACTAAACTATTTACAAATTCTTCCCATTTAATAACATAGAATCAAATCATTTCCTTGGATCGTCAAACCTGAATGTGAATAAAAAAAATTAGAAACTAGGTATTAAAAACGTGATAAAATATAGTGGATTGACAGTATAAAAATAGTGGGTTGACAGTATAAAAATAGTCGGGCGATACTGCAAAAACCGTGGGTTGACAGTGCAATAACAATGTGTTGACACCATAAAATCGTAAATTGACATTTCAAAAAAAAGTGCAATATAAAAGTAGTGGGTTGACAGTACAAAAACAATGGGGTGATAGTACAAAAGAGTGGGTTGACAATAACTTTCAAATTTACACATAAACACATTTTCACATTAACTCTAATATAAAATCTTTTATAATAAATTATAATTTTTAAGATAAAGAACAAATATTGTGCAACTGGAAACGTTAATATATTTAAAAAGTAAATGTTGAAAAATAATGAAATATAAAAAAATTTAAAGTTTCAATGGTAAAAATAATTTTTTTACTGCAATTTGGGTTCTTCGATTGTTGATGGCGTAGCCAATCGGGGTTGATAATGGTGGAGAAGGGTTTTCGAGTGGCAGCGATTTTCTTGTGCAGAAGTGGCTTGGTGGCCAAGCTGGGGTTTTTTTCCGAGAAACAAAGTTAATTAATTATCACGATCGTTTATACAGAGATTTTAGAAAAATATAAAAATCACTTAAAAGAGCCATCCTTCCAAGATGAGGGGTCTATATTTCGTCTTGCACACTTAGCCAGTAGATCCACAACGCTATTAAGATTCCTATTTACGAATTTAAGCTTCAAGGAAGGGAACTTCATGAGCCAGCTCCTCATTTCGGCAATGAATGGATAAATTTTTCATCGAAGACCTGTGCATCCAGAAATACCTTGAACCAATTCAAGTTTATCGGAGTAGAAAGAAACACTCTGAAGATTACATATAACGACCTTTCTCATAGCCAAAAGGACCGCCCGACACTCACCTTCAACAGAACTTTTAACAATGGATCTAGATACAATCTTGTGAGTAACTCTACCTTCTTTATTAATTTCTATTGAAGCTATACCTGACGGTTCATATTCTTTTTTTAAAGATGCACCACTCATGAAAATATATTCCGAAACATCCCTCAGTACTGGGTTATCTTCTATGTTAACTCCATTAGCCCCTTTTTTCTTCTTCTCATCTCTTTTTACCTGTTCTCCTTCTTCATCGCTTCTAGGTCCAAAAAGATCTTTCATATTGGAATGAATCTTGTAAAGAATGTCTTTGATTATCCACGGTGTGTTTTCATGAAAGCCCTTCATCTTAGCCTTCCATATATTCCAGATATTAAGGAGAAAATACGCAATAAATTCATTTGGATCCCATCCACTGTTCACATACTTTTTACACGTTTCGATTAGCCAATTACCCAGTTGGTATTATTGTCTTTATCTATATGAATTTGTAATTTTGAGTTCACCCATATTGCCATACTTAATGTACATTTAATAAAGAGATGCTCAATATCTTCCTTACCAAGATCACACCATTCGCAAATGTCGTTTTTAACACATTTTCTAACTTTTAGATTGCGTTTGGTGGGGATTGTGCCATTACATACTTTCCAACCGAAAGCTCTTACTTTATTCATGACATTTGACCTCCAAATGATATTCCATAAATTACTATCATTATGTTCTCCTCGAGTTGATGATTGTGCTTCATTTTGTATTTCATTCTCTACCAATATATGATATCCTGATTTTGTACTATATATTCCATCTTTTGTGAACGGACAAATTAGCTTAGCATCTTCACTGAGGAGTAGAATAGGGATTTTACAGATATCACTAACAATATACGGCGGGAAAAGTTGTCTTAGAAATTCAATATTCCAAGCTTTCATATCATCATTAAATAGCTGGGCAATTCTATCAACTTCACAATCAAAAGGTTTATCCAAAGTAATATTATTTCCTATCCAGTTCTGGTTCCAAATATTAGTATTTAATCCATTCCCAATTCTCCATAGCCAAGCTGGGGTTGATGATGATGGATATTGGTTTCCCAGTAGCAGATTTTTTCTTGTGTAGAAGAGTGACTTGTTGGTCAGTCGTATTGATGATGGTGGAGATTAGTTCTTCAGTGACGATGACTTTCTTGTGTAGAAGAGTGGCTGGCGTGAAGAGATGAATTTTTTTTTCAAGCGTGTGCGTAAATAGATGAGATTTAGGTGGTATGTTTCATTGTTTTTCAATGTTTACTTTTATTTTTCATTTTTCATTTTATGTTTCATTGTTTTTTAATGTTGATTTTTTTTTTTAAAAAGGGTGCTAAATAGGAAGACGTTTGTTTAGCAATAAATAATTAGTTAATTGATTGTCTTATCTTTATTTTCTATATCAAATATTATGATAAAAATTATTTAATTAAAAATAGAAGGTAATCTTGGAATACTCAAAATATTTTGTACCTTCTAAAAAAATTAAACTTGTTAAGGTTGCGTTTTAAGTATTTGTTCTTTGTACGCTAATAACACTTTTTGAATTTATTATAAATTAACAACCCAGATTACTTTATACATGTTCGAGAGGTTGAGCGGATTTTTTGTCCCCGTACCCAACCATAATATAGAGCCTTCTTTTTTTCTAAATTATAGAGAGCCATGCACTATAAATCCGAATAAAGTAACGAAGGAGATATGACCAAAACAAAATCTGCTTAGGTTTACCCATTCCTACAAGTTAGGAATACGAATTTTGATAAGATTAGGTGCCCGTTTGGAAGTGCTTATTTTAGAAGAAAAAAGTGCTTTTAGAATAAAATTCAAAATTTTAAAAAATTACTAAAATTAATTTTGAAATCTAAAATTATTTTAAGTGCTTTTTTTAAAAAGCACCTATTTGGTGCTTCTCATAAAAGTAATTTTCAAAGTCAAAAAACTCTTAAAATGCTAAAAGCACATTTAAGTGCTTCTCCGAAAAAGCACTTCCAAACAGGCACTAGGACTCCTTAACTAGGGGATGACTCCTAATTTTGACCAATGACCTATATATACCCACTTTTACCATAGAAAACTCATCCTTAGGCAGTCTTTAAACTAATAGGAAGCTTACATCAAGAGAGGAGAAGATCTGAAGGAGTTGGACAACAAATCATGTCTTCCTAATCCTTCAAATTTGTAATTGTTTTCTTTTATTTCTTTAGTATGAATTAATTCTATTTTAGCATGAGATTAGCATATGGTTATGAACCCTATTTTAATTTGGGATGTCTTTTACATTGAATTGAAATTAGTGTTTTATTCTCTGCTTTTATGTGTTTTGATTTATTGTCTGTAGTTCTTGCGGTTGAAAACGTATAGGATTACCATAGTAGTTAGATGATCACGCGGAAGAAGTGTCTAACTATTGAAACACCACATAAACGTCTAGTGTGCGGTAGTGATCCGGAAGGGCTTGCCTAACTAGA
Source organism: Nemophila menziesii (assembly GCA_029959085.1). Lineage (NCBI taxonomy): Eukaryota > Viridiplantae > Streptophyta > Magnoliopsida > Boraginales > Hydrophyllaceae > Nemophila > Nemophila menziesii. The sequence continues at coordinate 11,219,751 of JARWIR010000021.1, forward strand.
TAAACATTAGGTTTTGAGATTAACCACTGATCACCGCGCATGTCCCCTTACCCAAATTCCCTGGTGATTGTTAGGTCGCCACCTAATTCCACCCGGAAAGGGGTTAGGAGGAATATAGAATCTTGGCTATTGCATATCACACAATTCTCCCTTACATAAATCAGTTATAACAAGGCTAGTGGGGATTACTTGCTAGATCTCGAGCTAAACTCTCATACTATCTTCTTCTCTTTATTTATTTTCATGTCTTCATTTTATTTTTCTTAATTTTTTAGAGTCTTTAAAAAACCAAAAAATATTTCCAAGTCTTTTATTTTCAGGGTATTTTTCTGCAAGCTTTCTAACTGTACTTTATATTGCATAAGTTCTTCCTAACTTTCGTAGTCTTTGAGGAACAAATCTTACTTATCATTAAAACTTTCGTACGGCCTATGATACTTGCAGTGAGTACCATGTTTAGGTTAGGGTGATTATTTTCATCTTATTTTATCGTTATTATGTCACGCCCTAACCGACACCACCAAGCTTGAACCAAAACAAAGCTCAAAACCTGTCTTAGAAAAACCTAGCTTTTAACTATGGAACCAAGCTCCGAGCATCATCTATCCATAACATGGACGATGGGGTGACCTTTATTTTGACTCTTCTTACTTGTTCGGATAAGAGCTTAGGCGGTGACGAAATGATGAACCATATCATGCAAGAGAAAGAAAAATTCTGACTGTGGTGATGAATAGATTGAGCATATATTTGATCAGATTATATTTGAGCATTATAATATATTTGATAACGATTAGATTATATTTGGCATATTTTTTTCTTATATTTAGTAAAAATCAAGTTATATTTGACAAGTTTTATGGCTTATATTTAGAAGGATAACCAAAGCTCTGGTTAGTTGAGCTAAGTATATTAAGGAATATGTGATTCTTTTTCAATTTTGTATATTGAAAAGGTAACTGGTACTGCTTGTATGTGGTATTTGTTTCATCAAAAGTAATGATATATACCACTCATATTCATACCAATGACCTAGCGTGATTTGATTGAAAGTAAATCGTTAATCACAACCGGCTAAAAAAATATATTTTATATTTTTTTAATGAGTGATTTACCAATGAAGTCCATAACCCACCAATTCTGACAAAAAAGTTTCAATCCAAACAAATATCCAAAATACCCTTTTTAAAAAATTATTTCATAATAAAAATTACTTTCCTTTTTTTAAAAACAATATAATTAAAATATTTCCATATAAGAAAATTATAAAACCAAAATATTTCTATATTTACAATATTTCCTATTCTAAAACTAAACTATTTCAGAATTCCTCCTATTTTATAATATAGAATCAAATCATTTCCTTGAATCGTCAAACCTGAATGTGCATAAAAAAATAGAAACTAGGTGTTAAAAACATGATAAAATATAGTGGGTTGACAATATAAAAATAGTCGGGCGATACTGCAAATAACGTGAGTTGACAGTGCAATAACAATGGGTAGACACCACAAAATCGTGAATTGACATTACGAAAACAGTGCAATATAAAAGTAGTAGGTTGATAGTTAAAAACATTAGGGTGATAGTACAAAACAGTGGGTTCACAGTAACTTACAATTTTACACCTAAACACATTTCCACATTAATTCTAACATAAAATCCTTCAAAAAAAGTATAATTTTTAAGATAAAGAACAAATATTGTACAACTGGAAACGTTGAAATATTTAAAAAGTAAACGTTGAAATATTTAAAAAGTAAACGTTGAAAAATAATGTAATATAAAAATTTATTTTTTTACCGTAATTTGGGTTCTTCGATTATTGATGGCGTAGCCAAGCCGGGTTGATAGTGGTGGAGAAAGTTTTCCGAGTGGCGTCGGTTTTCTTGTGCAGGAGTGGCTTGGTGGCCAAGCTGGTGTTGATGATGGTGGAGATTGGTTTCCCAGTAGCGGCAGTTTTCTTGTGTAGAAGAGTGGCTTGGCAGTCAAGTCGTATTGATGATGGTGGAGATTGTTTCTTCAGTGACGACGATTTTTTTGTCTAGGAGATCTAGGGATGGCAATGGTTCAAATATTAACCGTAACCGATGGATATCTGATCCGATAAAAAATCCGTTAGTGGAACCGATGGTGCATCCATGAGGGTTTGGTTCTCACAAAAGGTAACTGGTGGATTATCCGTTAGGATTTGGTCTTTTACAATAATCCGACGGATAATCCGAAATTCGAATAAAAATATAAATAATAAAATATTAAAATATATATACTATATATAAAGATATTCTATATATGCAAATTTCATACATAATATCGATCAAATATAATTATTTCATACATAAAATAGCTAAATGATTATAATCTATTTTATTACTATATTTCCTAATATCAGTTTATTGTCTTCCAATAATTTTGTAGCTAATTTTAGAATTTTCAAATTATTTAATAATTTATTTTATTTAAATCTTTTAAACGATTTCGGATACGGATTAACCGCGGACAAACCGCATCCGTCGCGGATGCGGATTTGGTAAATAATTCTAAAATCCGATGGTTAATGGATGCGGATTTGGTTATCGTTTTTCTTAATGGATGTGGATGTGGTTATACAAATTTTCGAGGATATTCGATCGGTTGCCATCCCCAAGGAAAGCGGCTGGGGTGAAAAGATGATTTTTTTTGTTTCAAGCATGTGCGTGAAAAGATGAGTTTTAGGTGGTATGTTTCATTGTTTTTCAATGTTTACTTTTTCTTTTCATTTTTCGTTTTATGTTTCATTGTTTTTTAATGTTTATATTTTTAAAATTAGTGCTAAAAAGGGAGACGTTTGTTTAGTAATAAATAATTAGTTAATTAATTGTCTAATCTTTATCTTTTATATCAAATATTATAATAAAAAAATTATTTAATTAAAAATAGAAAGTAATCTTGGAATACTAGAAATATTTTGTACCTTCTTAAAAAATTAAACTTATTAAAGTTGCGTTTTAAGTATTTGTTCTTTGTAGGCTAATAACACTTTTTGAATTTATTATAAATTAACAAACCAAATTACTTTAGACATGTTAGATAGGTTGAGCGGATTTTTCGTCCCCATACCCAACAGTATTAGAGAGCCTTCTTTTTTTCCAAAATAATAGAGAGCCATAAACTATAAATCAGACTTCTATCTGCTTCTTGGAAAAAAAAAAAAGACTCTTATTTGCTTCACACTTTCCATTTGAGATAGAACTCTCTAAGTCCTTACAACTCCTGCTTTTGTACCTTTTGGCTTTTATATATTCTTATAGGGTGTATTTTTTTTTTCAGATTCTCACAACTACGCACGCTTAGCCCAACTCGCAATTTTGCTTTTAATCTCCTGAAGAATTTCGCAATATTATTGAAATTGTTCTGGCCGTAAAGTTTCAAACTCTGAATACGTCTCAATCCACTTTCATATCCAATATATGGTATAATTTCTTTGCATAGTCTACTTATCTTGCTTATGACAATTTTAATATATATATACTATGTTTCAATTTCTTAGGCACGCATTTGTTTGGATTATGATTAAATATTATAGGTTTTATTACGTTTTGTTTCTTCATTAATTGATAGTCACTATTAATATTGCATGCATGATAATAGATAGCTTAACAAAATTATACTTGTGAGTTCATGGGTAAGAAGACTCCGATCAATGATAAACGTCCTAAGAAGCAAGAATATTGCACCTGTGCTCCGACCACTCATGCAGGATCGTTCAAATGTCATCTTCATCGTGAAAATACAACTACGAAGCCATCACCACCATCAGAGAGTATTAACAACGCTAAATCCACAAATCTTGAAGGTCGGTCACAACTATCGAGATTTGGTAAGGAGGCTGCCGCTACTACCGATTCCAACAAAGTAAAAAATGAAGCATAAGTTTATAGTTAAATATGTATATCAAACATGAATTTTAAAACAGTTGAACTACGAAGACCTGATTCTCTCCCTAGATTTAGGTTGTTTTGATTAAAGTTTCTTGTTATTTTTAAGGGAGAGATACGTAGGAAATCCGCGAAGTTACTGGGGATCCGGTCTAAATTATGTAATCAACCTTTTTTGTGTCATTATTTTTATAATAAGGCTTAGAATATTCTTACATGGGTAGGTCAATATTATGTGTAATCATGTCTCTAGATTTCTTTTGACCTTACAACTATTTATGTAATATATTTATCTTTATAATTTTCCCGATCTTCATTTTTTGAAATATTGCCTTGATCGACCTGCTTGTTACATGACTATTATGGTCTAATTAGGCCAGACCCAAAACCATCGTTTTAGGCCTCCCTCTGGAAGTCCTTAAACTATGTTTATAGAAATTTCTATAATATACCTACAAAAAAATAAAGTAATAGAAATTAAGTTGATTCAAAACCATCAAAACGATTGTTTTGCCCCTCTTAAAAAAATCCTTAATCTTATACTTCACATAAATTAAAAAATTATTAATTAATATCATAAATATTAAAATACTCTTTATAAAATATTTTGATATTTTTAATATCACTAAATATTTTTAAAAATATTCAAATCAAAATAAAATAGATATAAATTATAAAAATATCTTTGTAATTAGATATTATCTCTATCTAATTTTATTTGTTCAACTTTGAAAAAAATGTTCTATATTATTTGTTTTGTTAATACTAACATACTTTATATATATATATACATATATATATATATATATATATTTCATAATTAAATAGTAAAAAAAGTATTATAATAAATAACTTTATATGTATATTAATTAAAAATAAGCGTATAAAAAGATGAAATATTAATTTTTTTTAATATGTGTGCATATAAAAATTAGACAAATAAATTTAAATAACTAATGGAGGAATATATGTTTACGGAGATACCTGTTATGCACATAGAAAATATTAGAAATCAAGTTGGTGGAAGTGTGTTTATTTTTTGGTAGTGAGGTTTTTTGTTCAAATCTCATCATCAATTATTTCGTAGCTATAGTCTGGTTTATTTTGTAATTCTTTATTTTCTTGTGTGTAAGAAACTAATTATTGGAATGAAATTTTGCTTAGTGATAAAAGTTGGGATATGATCATGATAAAAAGGTATGAAGTTCAAATTTTGTTAAAGTAAAATTAATTTTAAATTCATTTTTTTTAATTGAATTCCATATATTAAAGAAAAACTAAATATTTATTTTCTTATATAGTTATATTGTACTGATATAATTTTGCAAGGCTTTTTTAGGTTATAATAATAATCATATATTTCCTTACATAATATTTTATACTTTTTGCAATTTTATTTTAGTAAAAAAAACTAATTATTTATTTCCTTTCGCAAGGCTTTTATAAAGACTTTTTTTCCTTATATTAAATTTCCTAGTAGAAAAATATATTTATTATTTCCATAAGCAAGGCTTTTTGAAGAAATTTAATTATTTGTTTCTTTATATCACATGTCTATTAACTCTTACTATATTTCTATGTCTAAAAAAGTATATCTATATTTTGTTTGTTTGTTTTTGGAAAAAAGAGTAGTTGTTTATTTTCTTATACTCTATATCTAGTATTATTTGTTTTAGTTGTGGATCGTCAATCTCATATTATAATTAGTTATCGATGTAAAATATGAATTTGAGAAAGAAATTATATTTTAAAACAATTTATGGTAATTTTTTTAGATATTTGTAAATGCACTGACTTTTTTTATTTTAGTCAGAAGGATCATTTTTTTTTTTTTAGCTATTTTAGAGGATCGGGTCAGCTGGTCTTCGTACATAAAAGTTATTTTACGGTCTATATTCAAGGTCGTAGGCATGATTTTCTAGTAGGGGTTCAAGGGTAAGTCCTACGAATTTTTTTTTAACTTGTTACTATATATAGATCTATATATTTTGCAAAAATTGTAGACCAAATCCTTATATTATATAAAACTACACTATAAATTTTTATAGTATGTAAAAGTTGTATTATATGTTTCATTATATATTTTTTTAATTTATTATATTTTGTATAATACAAAATAATATATAATTTATTATATATATAAAATAATTATAAGTCTAATAAAATAAATTTTAAAAAATAAAGGGACCACCAAATGAAGATTCTGAAAATTTAGGAGAGCTAAATAATTTTTTTTTTAAAGTTTAAGTAGTAAAATGATTATAATTTTTTTTTGTAAAAGGAGTAATTTATTCTTTTTAAAGTCAGGGGGCAGTAACGTGGTGTTTTTTTTTGCATACATGACAAAACAGCAGTTCTTATTAATATAATACAACTCTTGCAGTTGCAAACTCATATTTGTCTCTTGTAATAAAATGCCATAGGTATTCTTGGGGGTCCCGAAAAGCAACGGGCTGAATATTTATTCTTGCACCTTCCTTTGCTAATTTATCCGCGCAAAGATTAGCTTCCCGAAATATATGGTTTAGCTCGATCTTTGGGAATTTCTTCAAAAGCTCGCAACATTCTCCTAGAACTGAAACATGGCGACTACCTAAGTCCCACCGCCCTTCACTAGCGCATGGAACTTCCCCGAGTCCCTCTCATAATGAGATGAACTCCCACCGCCCTTCACTAGCGCGTGGAGTTCCTTCGAATCTGTTTCAACAATCAACTCGGAATAACCTTTACTAGTGGCCCATCTAAGACCAAAAAGCAATGCAAAAAGTTCCGAGGTAAAAGGAGAATCAACACAGCATGAACCTGTGAATCCGACTATGCAAGAACCATACCTATCCCTCAAAATACCGCCAATACCTGCCATCTTTTGTTCGGCGATGAAGCTTCTGTCAATCTTCAATTTAACCCCATCACATGGCTTGACCCATTTAACCATTATGTTCGTGGCTACCTTTATTATACCACCATCGAAACGCTTACCCCAAGCTAATATAGAAGTACTAGCTAGCGAAAGGATCTCGCGCTTCAGCTCTAGCTTGTGTGGTATGCTATCTATCTCGTTGAAAATAATGGAATTTCTTTTAATCCATATTGACCAGAGCGCTGCCGTGAATATCAACGGCCATTCAAATCCTTCAATACGAGCTTTGGAGGTGAGATGGCCCTCCATCCAGGCCCGAATAGCCTGCCCCTCGGTATCAGCAAGTTCACTTCTGCGTTCCAGTAGCTATTCTTGACCTGCAGCAGGTCCCGAGCTTCTGCAGCGCTGCTTCCAGCCTTCGTTCAGCGCTAGCAGCTGATTTCTGTCTCCCTCGGTCAGTCCTTCAAAGTCCAGCTGCTCCCTTTCCCATGCTCCAGCAGATTGCACTTCCCTCGCACCCCCTGATCCAGCATTGTCCATCAAGAGTCCAGCCGTCTGCTCCTTTAATCCACCTGCAACAAAGCCCATTAATTTCCAAACAATGGTAGCAACTTTGCACTTAAGAAAGACATGGAAAAGATCTTCCATCTCGGCACCGCAAATACAACACTTTTGAGACTAAAAAATGTTTCTTTTATAGAGATTCACGGCTGTGGCCACTCGGTTAAGAACCAATCTCCATAAAAAGATCCGCATTTTTTGTGAGCATTCTTTCTTCCATATAAGATTCCAATTAAATGACTCGTCCGCTACCCCTTCTTCCAAATTCAAGTATGCAGATTTTACAGAGAAGAACCCAAAGTTTCGAGTCTCCACACAAATCTTGTTCCCTCCTCGTCTACATGTTCCTCAATACCGTCCCGAATTGCTTCTATCCCAGCGACTATGGCTTTACAAACACTTGATTCATTGCCATTCATAACTCGATTAAGGACCCCATTCTTAAAATATTTATTGCCAAATACCCCAGTCCATGCTACCGAATTATCATCACTAATGATTTTCCATCCAAGCTTCGCAAGTAAGGCCAAATTGTATTTTTTCGGCACTTCGTATTCCAAGCCCACCACTACATTTAGGTTTGCACACCTGATCCCAAGCAACCCAGTGGATCTTTCGTTCCGAGCCCAGAGAGCCCCAAATAAAATCCCTAACAACTTTATCGATCTCTCTACATACGTACTTGGGCAGTTTCAACACTTGCATTTGGTATACTGGCATCGCATTTAAGACTGGCTGAGCTAACGTGACCCGGCCAGCTAAGGAAAGTGTTTTTGTCTTCCATGATGCTAACTTTCCCCTCATTTTTTCCAAAATTTCTTTATAAAAACCCTTAGGTAGTCTCCCGGATAGGATGGAGACACCCAGATAGGAACCAAAGTACTTGCTATGACAGAACCCACTTGCAATAGCAAGCTCTTTCCGTGTCTAAACCGGGACATTTGATGAAAAATAAATGACTTCTCGGCTCTGATCGTCATTCCATCCTCTTTGCAAAAGATATCCATCGTTTCTTTTATTAATTGTACCTGCAATAAAGAAGCTTCACCAAAGAGAATTAGATCATCCGCAAAAAATAAATGAGATAATTTTGGGCCTTGGCGGCCGACCCTGATCCCACTTCCCCGAGTTGCAAAGCTCCTGTATTAGAATTGATAACCTTTCCATACACATGATAAATATATAGGGAGATAAAGGGTCCCCTTGACGGATACCCCAGTGAGGTGTAAACGGTGGTAAGGGCTCCCCATTCCATAACACGCGTATCTCGTTCTCTCTCATACATGACATAATCAATTTTATCCAAGTTTCCGGAAAGCCAAAATGTTTTATTGTCTCTTCGATAAATTCCCATCTGATCCGATCATAAGCTTTTGCAAGGTCGATTTTAACTGCCATGATTCTGTTCCTTCCCTGTTGGTGACGCATCTTGTGGGTTATGTATGTATATCGAGGGATTGATAAGATTGTTCCGTCCAGTTTTACTATTCCTACTCCGATTTTGTTTGTAGAGCCTTCAAAACCTAAGGCTATTAGCTGCTTATTCTTTTGATTCATTCCCTACAATTTACGTTTATATAAGATATAACTTATTTACTTTGAATATTGATGACTTGAGAAGCACTAATTAGTTGAAATAAAGAAAATTAATGTTTATAGTTCATTATATAACATTCAAAATCAAAGTGTACGAGTCATAACCATTATTAAACAATAAAACAAAAAAAATCATTTAACACTGAGATAGGATTTGTTCCATCTCTATTGTAAAACTAAGATGTATTTATCCCATTTGCGATTAAAACCTTCCACCACCACCAACACTACCATCACCCTACCCCCACCACCAACACTACCATCACCCTACCACCACCACCATTACATATTAGTAATTTCATTACACACGCGCGCGTCCGTGATTTTTTTTAAAATTATCATAACTAATTCTAAAAAAAATAAAAAAATAAAACATTTGCATTTTTTGATAAATCAAATTAATATTTACGTCTATGATTTTTTTTAGTTTTTCTGAATTTTTTTACAGTGAATTTCATGTTTGCGAAAAGAAAATTCATTGTTTCGAACAGTGAATTTTGTGTCTGCGATTTTTTTTAAAAATCAGAAAAAACCGTAGACGTAAATATTAATTTGCTTTATCCAAAAATACTAATTTTTTATTTTTCTAAGTTTTTTAGAATTAGTTATGACGATTTTAAAAAAAAAAATTCACGTACGCGCGAATATGTAATGGAATTAGTAGTAGGTGGTGGTGGTGGTGGTTGTGGTGGTTGTGGTTGTGGTAGCTGTAATGGTGGTTAAATACATGGTAATGGTGGTGGTGGTGGTGGTGGAAGTACCCTATTATTTGTTTAATATTTATAAATATATATTGTATTAAAAATAATATATTTAATAATAAGGTTAGTAAAGGTATAAAAAATATAAAATGGATGTTTTCTATAAGTAATTATTTTATTAGGTATTTTTTATAAAATAAATTATTAAAGGCTTAATTTAACAATTTTGTAATTTTATTAGGCTTTTATTAGCAAATAACTTTATTTTTAGTTAATAACAATAAAAAAGGTAAGAAAATAAAATGGTAATAGATTTTTTATTTAAATGGGTAACTGGATAATATAATTAGAAAGAAATACTAACATGTCAACTTTTAGAAATAAACTTTTTTAATCATGATTTAAATGAGCATTTAAAAAAAAAATTGAATTCTAAATTAATTTTACTTTAATTTGAATTTGAACGTAATACCTTTTTATCATGATCATATCCCAATCTTTATCATTAAGCAAAATTTCATTCCAATAATTAGTTTCTTACACAAAATAAAATAAAGAATTGCAAAATAAATCAGGCTATAGCTACAAAATTATTAATGTTGAGATTCGAATAGAAAACCTAACTACCAACACTACTAGAAACAGCATGTTTGACAACGAAAAATTAGCGACGACAAGATCTTACCGGCGAAAAATATATCGTCGTTAAATAGCGACGGGGTAATTCGTCGTTGATTTGGTGTTTTTCGCCGCTAATTATTATTTTTTTAGTTTTAAATTTTTTTAATCTTCGATGTGTCGTCGCTATATTTGCGACACAGTACGTCATCGTTTTTTTGTTGATTAGCGACGATACGAGTGGGTTACCGACGATTTACGGGTCGTCGCTAATTAAAAATCCTAATTTAATGGAGATAGCAGGTTTTTTAACTCACAAAACACCCAAAAAATCCAAAAAATTCCTCTGATTTTCTCTCTAAAACACAACTAATTTTTTTTATTTCTAATTGATTCTCCACTTCATCTTGTACCATTCCCGGTTCAATAATCAAGGTGGGGCATCATCAATATCCAATTTCATCACACAATTTAAGGTAATTGCATGAAATTCACTTTTTAAATAACTTTTTTTTATTTCTAATTGTGTTTTATTATTTCTATATGGTTTGATTAGGTGTTAATACATTTTCAAGGTGGGGAATTATCATCATTCTTCATCTTATCCATCCAATTCAAGGTATTTTCATTAAATTTCATACTTTTTAATTTTTTTATTTATTTGATTATATTAGCTAGTTGATATAACATATGATTAGGTTCATGAATTACATGTTTGTTGGTTGATTATGCATGTGTTGTGTTATTTATATTTTGAGCTCATATATTTTTACTTGTTTAATTAATTGTATGATTTTTTTATATATTTATTGTGTGTTTTTAATTTTATTTATTCAATGGTTTGTAATATTATTCATTCAATGGTTTGTAATTTTTATTCATTCAATGGTTTGTAGTATTTATTCATTCAATGATTTTGTAATTTTTATTATGTTATTTATTGTGTTGTAATTTTTATTCTTTTTTCTCATTGGGTTGTAATAATTATATATTTTATATGAATGTAGTCGCATAGTTTAATAAAATTGTTGCTAAGAGATGGCTTCAAGTATGGACAAGAGTATGGATAAGAGTTGGATCGAAACGACGAAATATTACACGGAAGAATATGTTTTTGGGGTTTTTAAGTTTATCGAATTTGCTAAGAAAAGTAAAGGTTATACTGGTTTCTTGTCTTGCCCGTATAAGAAGTGTAATAATTAATGTCGATTAAAAACCAAAGTGGTTAGGGCCCACCTTCTAAACCACGGGTTTAACCATACATATCAGGTTTGGACAAAACACGGGCCCACCCCATGCAAGTAAAGATCCAATTATAGTAAATGAAATTCAACATGTTTATGACCATGTGAGACAAAGTTACGATGTTGGTGGACATCCGGGAGATACCGAGATGAGAGATTCACATCTTCCAAGTCGAAGCAGTTTCGAAACATTGTTCGAAGAATTGGAGACAGAATTATATCCTGGTTGTACATCGATGAGTTTGTTGAATTTCATTGACAAGCTTATGCACGTAAAAGTAAAGAACAAATTGACTAACACCTCATTCACCGAGCTATTGGATTTGTTGGGTCGTATTTTGCCCAAACCTCACAATTTTCCCGATTCTTATGAAGCATGCAACAAGAATTTGAAAAGTTTGGGTAAGGGGTATATTACTATCGATGCTTGTTTGAACGATTGTGCCATTTTTTACAAAGAAAATAAAGACCTCGACAAGTGTCCAGTATGTAGCGAGTCTAGATGGGATCCAAAGAAGGGTATCAAAGTACCGCATAAGAAGTTTCGTTACTTTCCGATTGCTTCGAGATTGCAGCGACTATACGCTTCGAAGCACACCGCTGAAGACATGATATGGCACCATACCGAAAAGAGTGCTGATCCAGATGTGTTGCGTCATCCGGTTGATAGTGATAGTTGGACGAGATTTGGAGCGCTACATCCTGAGTTTGCTAGCGAACCTCGTAATGTATATTTGGGTCTCGGAATCAACGGTTTTTGTCATTTCTCTATGCAGAACAACTCGTACAGCATGTGGCCTGTCATATTGACCGTCTATAACTTGCCACCATGGGTATGCATGAAGGAAACCACATTCCAGCTTTGTTTGTTGATTCCTGGACCCCGTTCACCCAGTAAGGACATGGATGTCTTTCTTCGACCTGTTATAGATGAGTTGGAAGAGTTGTGGGAAGGTTTGTTTGTTATCGACGACTAATGATTACCCTTCTAGGTCATACACTTTAGGATGGTCGGGTCAGGGTTACTTAGCTTGTCTAGAGTGCAGAGATTCTACTCCGTCATTGAGCGTGAAGAAAGGGATTGGTTACTTTGACCATAGACGTTGGTTACCTGCCGGACATCGATCATAGGGGCCCACCAAAGAAATATAGTCCTGCCGATATTCAGACACAGTTAGATGGGCTTCCTATTATGTTTCCCGGTAAACACAAGGATTTTGGTGGAAAGATCGGGAAGCAAACTGTTCCATGGCGATTCAATTGGAAGAAAAAGAGTATATTCTATCGTTTACCTTATTGGTCCAAAAATTTGTTGAAACATAACATTGACGTTATGCATTGCGAGAAAAATGTGTGTGATTCTCTTCTCGGTACAATTATAGGTCTTGATGGGAAAGTTAACAAAGATAACGTGAAAGCGAGAATGGATCTTCAGAAAATGAACATCAGGAAAGAATTGTGGTTGACATCGAGAAACGGTAAACAAATACTGAACCGGGGAAAGTACACTTTAACAACGGAAAAGCAGACAATATTTCTTGACTGGCTGAAGGCACAGATGTTTCCCGACGGTTTCGCATCTAGTATGAGAAATAATGTTCAAAGTGATACGAGAAAGATTATCGGAATGAAATCTCATGATTGTCACGTGATGATGCAGTATCTTTTCGTGGCTAGTCTCCCAGGGCTCATTGACGACAAAGCGATTAGTGATGTGATTATTGGGTTAGCGGACGTGTTTAGAGTCGTTTGCAATAAAAATCTCAGCAGGAAAGAGTTAGAATCGGGAAAGAAGAAAGTGGTTGAAGTTTTGTGTAGGCTGGAAATGATTTTGCCTCCCGCGGTTTTTGATATAATGATCCACTTAGTGATACACTTATATGATGAAGCATTGTTAGGGGGCCCGGTCCAAATGCGGTGGATGTACCCATTTGAAAGGTATTTGAAAAAGTTGAAAGAGTATATTCGAAATCCGGCTAGACCATAGGGTTCAATAGCCGAGAGTTACGTTGCGGAAGAGACATTGAATTTCATTTCAAGGTATCTTAGTGAAGAAAAAACAAAGTTCAACGATCCAGGTAGATACAACGAACCACCGCCGGTCCCAAAAAAGCTATCCGTTTTCAAATCCCAATGTACTCCAGTTGGCAAGATAGAGTATGGTTCTTTACCATATAAGGAGAAGGAGCACATAAGTTGGTATATTTTGCATAATTGCGACGAACTCGAAGTATACATGACGTAAGTAAATATTTATATTTAAACTTATATATAAATATATTTATATTTATATGAATATATTTATATGAATATATTTATATGAATATATTTATATTTATATATGAACATATTTATATTTATATTTGTATGACTATATTTATATTTATATGAATGTATTTATATTTATATATTATATGAATATATTTATATTTTTTTAATATATAAATATATTAATTTATTTATACTCATTTACGATTTTAGTGAACACAAATCCACACTTACGGGAACGAGTACGGAAATAGATAATAAGCATCGTCAAATGTTTAAGGAATGGTTTTTGGAAAAGGTATGTAACTTTAAGCATTGGTTTAATTATTATCTATTTATTATCAAAGTATTAATTATTATTTTTGTATAACGGATTCATGGAATAAATTCACGTGGCGATGTATTAGCTACCCCCGAGATGGTGTCCTTGGCAAACATGTCTTTTGGTGCGGTGCATAAATATGATTCATGTGTGGTGAACGGTGTCAAGTGGGTAACTAAGTCCAAAGGAGAAAAAAGAGTGACGCACGATTACGGAGTTTGTACCATGTACGAGGAAAACCCTATTACGGTGAATTAATCAAAATCTTGGAGGTTATGTACACTAGAGGGTGCTCGGTTGTGTTATTTGTCTGTAAGTGGTACAAAAAGTCTGATTCAAGGACAGAACATGGGGTAACCTTTATCAACACATCAAACTTTGAGTGGGCCGACGAACCATACCTTTTAGCATCGCAGGCCAAGAAAGTGTTTAACATTGACGAGATTAATTCAAAGAAATCAATGAAAGGCTGGAAAGCCGTTTGGGAACTAAACGATCGACACAGATGGAGTCCTGAGTTATGGGGTTCCGAATCACTACCTACTGGGAATGAGAGCATCAGCATACCTTTGGCATCCATCGAGGAGATCGAGATTGACCCATCTCATTTTCGTATTGATTTGGCTTTTGATATGGTTATTGATGAGAACAAGGAAATTCATGATGACACGTGGGAAGAATATGGGGATGAAAAAGAACCTATAGAGGTTGATAGCGATGATGAACCCATAGATATTAGTGGATATGAAACTGATTAGGAGAATATTATTTTTTTTTGGTTTATTTGTCTTAAAACATTTTGTTGGTTTTTGGAGTTGAATTTGAATTTATTTTGACAAAACACCCCAAGTACTAACATTTAACTCAAATAGTTGACTAAACACCCCGAACACTCAAGTTTGACTCAAATAGTTGACTAAACATCCCAAACACTCAAGTTTGACTCAAATAGTTGACTAAACACCCCCCAAACACTCAAGTTTGACTCAAATAGCTGACTAAACACCACAAACACTAACATTTGACTCAAATAGTTGACTAAACACCCCCAAACACTCAAGTTTGACTCAAAAAGTAGACTAAACACCACAAACACTAACATTTGACTCAAATAGTTGACTAAACACCCAAATACTCATGTTTGACTCAAATAGTTGACTAAACACCCCAAACACTAACATTTGACTCAACTAGTTGACTAAACACCCTGAACACTCAAGTTTGACTCTAAGTGTTGACTAAACACTAAGAAAGAAAGAAATAAGAAAGAAAGAAATAAGAAAGAAAGAAATAAGAAAGAAAGGAAAAAGAAAAAATAGAAACAAAAAAGAAAGCAAGAAAAACAAAGAAAAAAGAAATAAATAAAAAAATAGCGACGACATTCATCCACGTAGTCGTCGCTAATAAATAATAAAAAATTCAATTGGTCAGCTTGGGCGGTCAACTTTCCCGCTCTCGAAGAATAGCGACGACGTGTCGTCGCTAATATTTGACACGCAAAGGTCGTGGGTACGGAACACGACACGTGACACCACAAATCACTCCATAAACCGCCATTTCCACCATAGGAAAGCTTTTCCGAGGCATTACTCCACCAAATCCAGCATCAAGGTAATGATTTCAATCCAATAACACATTCTAATCACTGCTTTTTTATTTTTCTTTTTTAATTTCTAATATATTTTCTTGTGTTTTTTTGTATGATTCCTTCTTCTTGGCATGGATTCATGGACGAAATCTACACCATTTCCACGTAACGGGTTCCAATTTCCGGATCAAATTTGTAATTTTTTTATTTTTTTTATTTTTAGTTGAAATAATTCATGATTGAATATATGTTTAAATTAAATTCGAATTTTATGTATGTTATTCTAGGACGTTTAGGATTTTTTTGTGTTAAAAAACAACTTGTAATTGGACTTTGTTTAAAATTAGCTAAAATTAGGGTTTTGTTATGATTTTTGGATTTTAATTGTAATATTTGTTGTGATATTGTAATTTAATTGTGTTTTAAGATATAGGGACCTATTTGCAATATCTTAAATGATTTGTAATTGTTAAGGACTAAAATGCTATTTAAAAAAAGGACCTATTTGCAATTTTGTAAATAAAATAGTTTAAGGACTAAAATAGAATTTTTTTAAAAACAAGGACTTATTTGCAATTGTTAAGGACTAAAATACAATATTTTAAAAAATTAGGACCTATTTGCAATTTTGTTAATAAATTAGTTTAAGGACTAAAATAGAAGTTTTTAAAAAAAAGAAGGACCTATTTGCAATTTCATAAGGACTAAAATGTAATTTTTAAAAAAATTAGGACCTATTTGCAATTTTGTAAATAAAATAGTTTAAGAACTAAAAAAGATTTTTTTTTAAAATAAGGACCTATTTGCAAATTTAAAAGGACTAAAATACAATTTTTTTAAAAATAAGGACTTATTGCAATTTTATAGATAAAATTTCATAAGGACTAAAATAGAATATTTAAAAAAATATGGACCTATTAGCAGTTTAATTAATTTTTATGAAAAAAATAGTAAAGGACTAATTAGTAAATATTTCCTTTAAATTATAGATGGCTGCTGTTAGGGCAGCACACGGGTCGGTTAACCGACGTAGGGGTAAACCCAATACCCAACCCAAGATCTCGGTTTTGTATTTGTTTAACCCATTAACCATTTTTTTTATTAACTAGGCGGGTTGGGTCATGGCGGGTGGGGTCGGTTTAGGGTCGGGTTCGGTTAAGTGTTATAATTGTAAATTAATAAACTGTCAAATTAAGAAAAAATACTTTCATTAAAAACTTTCCAAAAATAGAAAGTTACCTAATATAGAAACTTTCTAAATATAGTAACCTGCTCAAAATAGTGGGGTTCTTACATAGTTCTTTGTTTCCCATCTGCCTTAATAACTTACAAATTACAATTACATGACATTGAATTGAATCAAACACTACAAATTAGTAAATTACAATACATCATTACAATTTACATCACATTCCAAACTTGAGAACTTGTAAGTTGTAACCTAACTTGTGCAAAATAAACAAATTGTACAACTTTGGGTGCAACAGTTGTAGTAAATCCAATCAATTTTCCAAAAACAGTCCAAAAACCACCTTCCATGTTCCTTATAACCCGCAAATTTGCGAAAGTAGGATAAAAGAATGAAAACAGTTTGTATATGCCTCAGAAAATTCTCATCATTGGCTACAAATATATGGCCTCAGATTTTTTAATCTCTATTGGCTTTTAAACCTTAGGGACCTTTTTAGGGACAATGGACTAATATTATAACTCACAAGAAACACCAATCAACCCATCTTTTATGCCAACTCTACCAATATTCCAAAGTAAATAATTCATACTCATAATTCAAAACTTAATCATTGATGAAAGTTTATACTAACTGGGAGATGCATTATAAAAGTGGGTTGAATATCAATGTTTACAAGTAAGTTATTAAATTTCATGAGTTGTACCTTAGGTTATTGGTTTCTAACTTGTTAAAGATGAGTCTTGCGAGGACTCACTTAACTCGTCTAAGCCAAAATAACCTGCCAAATGTCACAAAACAACAAAAGATCAATTAGTATGTAAAATTAACTAGTCAACAAAAGTCAAAACCCAAGTATTCATAAAGTATTTACCTAATTCAGCCTCCAAATCTTCCACTAACATCTTAGATGATGTAAGATTAATAGGAAGAGATGTTTTCAACCAATTTTGAGTGCAAATAAGTGCCTCAACAGTTTTTGGTGAAAGGGAGCTTCTAAACTGATCAAGCACCCTTCCACTTGTACTAAAGGCAGATTCAGAGGCTACTGTGGACACAGGTATGGCTAAAATATGTTTAGTCATTTCAGATAAGTATTTAAATCTAGATGCATTATTTTTCCACCAAAGAAGAATGTCAAAATCAGAAGTCATCTCCTCAACTTCTTCATTTAAATACCTTGGAAGTTCATTACCTTTAGCTACTTGTTTTTCTTTCATAAATGATTGAAATCTGCCACCCAAAACAGTTGATTGAGAACTAGCAGCCACTCCACTACTAGAAGTAGGAGCAGGTGCTTTTGAATATTGAGCAAACAATCTGTCCATTACATCTTTCACTCTTACAAGCAAATCAGTTGATTCACTTGGGGTATACATAAAATTAAAGTAACAAGTGAGATACTGCATTTTTTTTCTAGGATCCAAAGCTACTGCAACATACAAGAGTATGTTAATACTCTTAATCCCCCAATATTTTTGAAACTTTGCTTTCATTTTCTCAGCCATTTCTTTCAAGACTTCATCATCTGATTTACATAACTCCTCAATCTTTTCCCAAATTATAACTATTTCATCAAAGAATAGACTTGTAGTAACAAATAGTGTACCACTGAATTTTTTAGTAGAGTTGTAAAATAACCTCAGAAACTCTACAAAAGAAGCTGCATTTTGCCAATCAACAAAATTAGGAGGTGGTCTATCAGTGTCCTCGACAAAGAACAATTTGTAGTTGTCATCATGATCCTTCATTGTAGAAAAAACAGTTTCAAATTTCATAGCACTTTCAAGCATTTTGTAAGTGGAATTCCATCGCGTAGCAACATCAAGGCACAAAAGCGCCTTTGACTCAATAGAACAAGTAGTCATTGCCTCTTTAAATGTAAGAGCGCGAGATGGAGAAGATCTAACATATCTAACGGCCTCCCTGATATTCTTAATAGAAGAATCCAATTCTATCATTCCTTCTCGTACAATTAAATTTAAGATATGCGCACAACATCTAACATGTAAGAACTCATGATTTAAAATAGCCTTAGGTTTATGACCATCTGATTTCACCAAATACTTTATAGTAACTGTATTAGAAGATGCATTATCCACTGTTAAACACAAATAAGAATCCAACTCCCACTCTTTAAGAATACATTCCACATATTTCCCAATAGTTTCACCTTTGTGATCCTCCACCATACAAAATCCAATAATTCTCTTTTGTAACTTCCACTGATCATCAATAAAATGAGCAGTTAAACACATGTAGTTAAGATTTTGATTTGAAGTCCAAGTATCAGTTGTCATACTTATCCTTAAACCTTTCATCAATTTCTTTAACTTATCCTTTTCTTCCTCGTAAATGGACATACACCTCCTCATAATAGTCATTCTAGAAGGTATTTTAACAAATTTGGGTTGCATTACATTACAAAACCGCTTAAATCCAATGCCCTCCACAAATCTGAAGGATAATTCATCAATAATAACCATCTCAGCTAAATCTTTAGTACAAGCTTCCACTGAAAATGTGTATGGCACCACACCCCCACCATCCTCCTATCTTTTAAACATCAACTGACTTTGTCCCTCTTCTACAGGGAGGTAGAATGGATAATTCTTACACCTCCTATGATTTATATGGTTTAACATGTTTGTAGTACCATGTATTTTTTAATCAGCAGCATAACTTGTGGGATAGTATTTGCATTTGCCTCGTCTTTTATTTGACTCATCGAAAATGGGTTCAAAAACTGTCCAACAATTGTCTATTATTTTCTTAGGCTTCTTAGCATCAGGGGGTTTGTTACTAGAGGGGGAGGATTGGTTGGGTAAGAGAACTACCCTCAAGGGTTGGTGTTGATGTTGTAATATCAATAACCTCATTTTCATTCTCCATTTTTCTGCAAAAAACATAAAATTCAAGTGTTATTTGATTATCATTAACACAAATCAAGCTTTGAAAGGAAAAATAAGTTATAGAAATTTGAATTAATACCTGTAAATTGTAAATGGAGTAAAAAAATCAAGCTTTGAACAATCAAATCCAGAAAAGGTCCATTAAAGTTAACAACAGTTGCGAGTCATGCAAGAAAATCAATGGAACAATCTATTAGCCAATATTCAATACACAACATTAAAATGTAACCAAGAAAGATTAGAAAATACCTTTAATTTGATTAACAAAGCAAGAACAAGACAAACACCAACACCAATTGAAGTATTGAACTATAGCGAGACCATGCAAAACACAAAATAAACAATCTATTAGCCAATATCAATTATCGAATGCAAATCCTTCAATAAAACAATTATTTGTTTCTTAATCATAAGATTTACACAAACAATCAACTAAAATTCAATCGGAATTACAGAAAAGCAAAACACGCACCTTAGGGTTTCGAAAGGGTATTTTATTGGACAATAAACCCTCGTCGTTCCCTATATAGTCGTCGTCTTCATCCAACCCACGGTCTAGATCTCTAACCATGGTTAGATGATTAAACCCATAACCCAAAGGACGAGCTTTATCAGAGCAATAAATGCAACCCACAAAAATAGGTGAGAAGGTATTAATGCGGTGTATAATATCGCTCAAAACGCCGGCGAGATTAGACGGGGAAGGAGAAACGCAGGGCTAGGTGGTAGGGTTCTCAAGCGAAAGCAAGAGAGAGGATGATGTGAGATGGGTGAGAGAAGAAAGAGATGAACTATTCGCGTAACGAAAGGGCAAAACAAAGGGTCGGACTCGAAAACGCGTAAAGAATACGCCTCCCACTTATGTTTTTGTTTTGTTTAATTTTTATATTATATGTAAATATTAAAAAAAAATAGGGAACGCGGGTCGGGTTCGGTTAACCGCGGGTTTGGCAAAGCCAAACCCACCAACCGGCCCAATACCCAAATAATTAATTTTTTTGGCCCATTGGGTTCGGGTGGGGCTCGGTTTGGGTTTTTTTGGGCCGATTTTGGGTCGGTTTTTTCGGTTGGGCGGGTTTGGGTCATGCCTGTGCAGTCCTAGCTGCTGTTATGGGTCGTGGACACGACGGAGAGGGGATGGGTAACGATCCCCCGAGGGATCCTAACCGTCCTATGGCCGATTGTGCCCAACCATCGGGTAATAAAAAATTCAATTAATATAATTTCAATTAAGAAAATATATAATTAATAAATATTTTTCAATAAAACAGGTCAACGTAAAAGAAGACGCCCTAAAGCTGCCACGTCTATACGAACAGCTCAGGAGACTTTGAAAAGAGTCGGCTGGCCCATTCGATTTGACTTTTCGATTATCGACGGCCCGTGGAACTTCGTCGGCCCACATAGCAAACACGTGGGTCAGGTGGTGGGGAATGCAGTTCGCGAAGCCGTGCCTCCGTGCTACAAAGGATGGATAGATGTCCCCGACCATAATAAAGGGGTTATTATGTAGCGACTTCACGAGTTTTTTTGATTTAGAGGAGTGGAGGCGGCGAGACGATTGGGAGGAGATTATTAAGAGGTTGACCACGATGGCATCTACGGCCTACAGGCGATGGAAGTCGGATTTGAAAAACGACTACTACCTCACGAATACTGAACCACCAGATGTTCTACCGGAGTATTGGGCGTTGGCGAAGAAGATGTGGGATGACGAGAACAAATAGGTAGAAAATAATAATTTATTAATTATTTTATACGTCTTTATTTATTAATTTTATAACTATTTATTTATTATTTGTAACAGAGTCATGCTGAGATTAATAAGAAAAATCGAGATTTGCAGACAGTTCCGAGCAAGACGGGGTCTAGGAACTTATCCCAGACTCGGAAGGTGATTATAGAGGTATAATTTCTAATAATAAAAATTTAATTTACTATTTTTTTAATTTAATTTTTAACTAATTAATATTTGTTATTGTATACTGTCCAGGGGAAGCTGAAGACGGTGACGAAAGAGCCGTTGACTTTTTTCGATGATGATACCCAGGAGGAGATGGAGCTTCCTCCTTTAAGCGGCTATTTCGATCACCTGTCTTACGATGCAGCTACAAATAGCTGGCGTGACGAGCGTTTGCAGAAAGCTAGTGTAAGTTTTTTTTTAAATTGCTTTAAATTAATTATTTATTTTGAACTTTACTTTTTTATTAATCTAATTTATTTTTTCATTGAAATCTAATTACAGGGTGTTCTTCGGGAGATGATGAAGAAGAAGGTTGTGCAGTCCGGAACAGAGGGAGCTAAAGTTTCTGTCTAGGAGCAGATGGATGCCATGCTCGAGACTATCATGGAGGTCCTGCACCCACCCAAGACAAAATACTGGGTGCCCACCATTGGTCCGATCCAAAAAAGAGCCAGGACTCCTACACAGCCGGATAGGCAGAACGAGGAGCTGCTCAAGGCGATTCTGGCTGGAATGAATGAGCTTCGCGTGGCTCAAGGACTTGAACCTATACCGGATCCAGCCTCCGCATCGACCGGGCCCGCAGCTTCTTCGAGTCGGCCGAGTCAGCCCCCGAGCATGGCGGACACGCTTCTCGAAGCGTTAAACGGCATGAGAATCGCCCAAGGACTTCCACCGATCAGCATACCCGGGCCCACTGGCGAGGAGAGAGAAGATGAAGACGAGCACTTGAGTGATGATTGATTATATTTATTTTATTCTGATGGTTTGTAATATTTGACTTTACGTATTTTACTTGTTTGACTTTTTATTTGACTATGTTTGACTTTGACTTCACGTTTAATTTTATTATCGAATGATCGTATTTTATATATATTTTTGGATTTTTATTTATTTTTGAATTTTGCATTATATTTAAAATAAAAACAAAAATCAAAATCCAAACTAATTTAAAAATAAATAAATAAAAATGAATTGTTTTTTAAAAAATATATTAATGAATAGCGACGACAATGGTGTATGTTATATGCAATAGCCAAGATTCTATATTCCTCCTAACCCCCTTCCGGGTGAATTTAAGTGACGACCAAACAATAACCAGGGGACATGGGTAAGGGGACACTGCGCAATGATCGGTGGTTAATATCAAACGCTAATGACTATCTAGTTAGGCAAGCCTTTTCGGATCACTACTGCACACTAGGCGTTTATGTGGTGTTTCAATGATTAGACACTTCCTCCGCGTGACCATCTAACTACTATGGTAATCATATACGTTTGCACCCGCAAGAACTACAAACAATAAATCAAAACACATAAAAGTAGAGAATAAAACACTAATTTCAATCAAATGTTTATAAAAGCCTTGCGAAAGTAATACATAATTAGTTTTTTTTTACTAAAAAAAACTTGCAAAAAGTATAAAATATTATGTAAGGGAATATATAATTATTATATTAACCGAAAAAAGCCTTACAAAATTATATCAATACAATATAACTATATAACAAAAATTAGTTTTTCTTTAAGGAATAATTACCATGTAAGTCACCAATTTAATAATAATAGCCCTCCAGCATCTTCCACTTTAAATTGTCTATAAAAGTCATCTACCAAAACATTATTTCCATTTTTACCCTTTTATTATTTTATTTCCTTTTTTTTATTTCTTTAATCTCTGATCTCTTTCTCTCTCTCCTCACCCGCGTCTCTCTTCTCTCTTTCTGAACCTCCCCTCCACCGTATTGTCTCCGGCGCTGCTGCCATAACTATTCATGTATCAATTTGCTCCGGCGAGACGGCCACCAGCAATGGACGGCTTCTAGGATGGAGATTTTGGCTATTATAATTCTTTTGCTCTCTCCAAAAGCCGATTGATTCTTCTAGTGGATCTCTTCGCCTCCGCCTCCGTCCGCCTCCTTCCGCCTCCTCCTTCTCTTTCCTCCATCTCACTTCCAGGTATTTATATATGTATATGTAATTGATTCCAGCATCTGTATGTATATGAGTGTGTGAATTGGAGAAGATAGGGTAACAGTAATTAATACTGTTTTCAGGTAAATTGCATCAATAGTCCTTATGTTTTGCGTAATAAGCAAAAATGCCTTTGTTGATATTCATTTGTTGGTCTATTAATTACATCACCGCCGCTATTTAGCATCGTTATCATCACCACTCACCGCCCATCTTGTGATTCAATAACACATATTAACAGGGCTATTCAATTACACAATCTGAGGGTTCAACTGTAGTTAATTGAAGTCGTGTAATCAACTATTGTATGCAAATTATCATCATTTGGTTTATGATATTGAACAGTAAATTACTTTATTTAAAAAAGACATTTTTTTATGGTAATTGGGGTTTTTGCCAGCTCGAAATGATAGGGGGATTGGGGAAAAAATTCTTGGTCAAATTTTGTGTCCTGATTTGGATTATTAATTGAAAAGAGTAATGATCAATAATAGGCTTAAAAATTATTGTTTGCTTTGATGTTAATTTACTGAACAGTTAAAAACTGCAGTGCTCGCAATATAAGATGTTTTTGCTTGATTATTTAAGAATTGTTGAAACTTTTTTTTTAGATAAACAAAAGAGCATCAAAAGCTTCACTCATCAAGGTCCTTGTTACCCTGTTATATATCTAAGTGTTATTGGTAAGTTGTGTTGTTTTTAATCCTTTTTGCAATTTAGTCCCTAATCTTTTGTGACAGATTATTGGAGGTGTCAATTCATAGCTCGTGCATCAAATGTATCATTAAGGCATTGGGAAGAAATAAGAGGAGTTAAAATAATGGAAGATATGGTTATAGATAAAACAATTCATTAATCAGTTAATTCACGTTCTTCAGTAATAAAGGTTAACTTTTTTTTTTCTTTCGAGAAATTTAAGGTTCAGACATTAGTTTTATGTTATATACAGAGGTATGTAGCTGATGTAGGGAAAGCTTGGTCTATATTACTTGTTTGTGGAGGATTTTTGCCTTTATTGCTCTCAACCTTGTGGCTTTTAATGATCCGTCATTTAGTAGCTGCTATGCCATGGATAACAATTATATTATTTAATGTGCTGACTGTATCTATCACAATGTTTTATTACTTGAAAGGTGAGAGAATTTTATATGGACTTATTTGCAATTATGAAACACTCTTGACTAATTTAATTTGTTCTTTTTAATTTAGCTGGATGGATCGGGAATAATTTGGTGGGATTGCTTACTAAATAATATCTTACTTTGGTGGGATTTTTCCCACCAAATAATATCTTACTTTGGTGGGATTTTTCCCACCAAATAATATCTTACTTTGGTGGGATTTTTAACTGCTATGGCCGTTACACAATAAATGTTATGGCCGTTACACATTTACCAATAGAAACATCCTCATAACTTCATTCTCCTTGGGCTTTTCACTGGTTCTCTAAGTGTAACAGTTGGTGTAACATGTGCCAATACGGAGGGTAAGTCTTGCTATTATCTATAAAGTCTTTTCCATTTGCTATTATATATAAATACTGGGGTTTATTTATTTATTTACAGGAAGAATTGTACTCGAAGCTTTGATATTAACTTCAGCAGTAGTTGCTGGTTTAATTGGGTACACTTTCTTGGCTTCTAAAATGGGTCATGATTTCAGTTTCCTTGGACCTGTTTTATTCACTAGCCTCATCGTACTTGTTTTAACTGGCTTTATCCAGGTAATTAAATAAATAATTTTGTATTTAATTTTCCGGACCTGAACTTACAAAAATTGTGTTATTTTGCAGATGTCCATTCCTTTTGGATCTACAACTACAACAATATATAGCGCTCTTGGTGCAATGATATTCTCGGGATATATAGTTTATGATACACAAAACCTGATGAAGAGATTCAGCTATGATGAGTACATACGGGCATCTGTGACTCTTTATATAGACATCTTGAATTACTTCCTTACCATCTTACGTATGTTGAATTCACGTGAATGAAGGGTAGATCTGGGATTTAGTATTTGTGTTCATACTTTACTTTTAATGTTTTGAGAGATAATGAATGATGTGGATATTTTACACATTGCTGTAATTTCTAAACTAATAGTAGTAAATAGGCTTTGTGGATATTGTCTGAGTCTCTTACTATATTATTTGAATCGAGTGTTATATATCATGCACACATTATATTGCTTCGTTACATGTTTCAGATTTACCCTTATGGCCTCCAAGTTTTTCAGAAACTTCACTTGGCTACCCCAACTTTTGGAATTTGTTTTGTTAAGCTTTAGTTTATTTTATTGTATAATAAAATATAGATCATTCTATTTAGATATAAGGACTTATAATGTACAATTAGGATTTGGTGGGATTTTTCCCACCAAACAACATGAACACAAAAAAATTGGCCGAAAAAATTTGGTGGGAATAAAATTGGCCGGAAAAATTTGGTGGGAAAAAATATTGGCCGGAAAAATTTGGTGGGAAAAAAATATGGCCGGAAAAATTTGGCGGGAAAATAATTTGGCCGGAAAAAATTTTGGCGGGAAAATAATTTGGCCGGAAAAAATTTTGGCGGGAAAAATTAGTTTGGTGGGAAAATTTAGTCAAGGGTATTATTGTCTAATTATGTTTTTTATATTAGACATGACTTTTATGGGCAATATCACCTCCTTCTAGGGTGTTATTGGTAATTGCCTCTTTCTTTAATATATGGAATTCAATTAAAAATAATTGAATTCAAAGTTAATTTTACTTTAATTAAATTTGAACTTAATACCTTTTTATGATGATCATATCCCAACCTTTATCACTAAGCAAAATTTCATTCCAATAATTAGTTTCTTACACAAAAGAAAATAAAGAATTGCAAAATAAACCAGGCTATAACTACGAAATTATTAATGATGAGTTTCGAACAGAAAACCTCACTACCAAAAAATAAACATGCTTCCACCACATCAACTTGATTTCTAATAATTTTTGTACGCATAACATTTATCTACGTAAATATATATTCCTCTATTAGTTATTTAAATTTATTTGTCTATTTTTTATATGCATACATATTTAAAAAAAATCATTTTTATACGATTATTATTAATTAATATACATATAAATTATTTATTATAATACTTTTTTACTATTTAATTATGAATAATATTAAAAATATATATATAAAAAAAGTATGTTAGTATTAAATAAACAAATAATATAGAACATTTTTTTAAGTTGAACAAAGAAAATTAGATAGTGAATATATCTAATTAAAACGATATTTTTATAATTCATATCTATTTTATTTTCATTTAAATATTTTTAATAAATATTTAGTAATATTAAAAATATCAAATTATTATAAAGAGTATTTTAATATTTATGATATTAATTAATAATTTTTTAATTTATGTGGAGTATAAGATTAAGGATTTTTCGAGAGAGGGGCAAAACAATCGTTGTGTGGTTTTGAATCAACTTAATTTCTATTACTTTATTTTTTGTGGGTGTATTATAGAAATTTCTATAAACATAGTTTAAGGACTTCCAGAGAAAGGCCTAAAACGATGGTTTTGGGTCTGGCCTAATTATACCATAATAATCATGTAACAAGCAGGTCAATCAAGGCAATATTCAAAAAACGAAGATCAGGAAAATTATCAAAGGAAAATATATTACATAAATAGTTTTAAGGTCAAATAAATCTAGTGACATGATTACACATAATATCGACCTACCCATGTAAGATATGCTATACCTTATTATAAAAATATTTACACAAAAAAGGTTGATTACATAATTTAGACCGGATCCGCAGTAATTTCGTGGATTGCCTACGTATCTCTCCCTTAAAAATAAAAATAAACTTTAATCAAAACAACCTAAATCTAGGGAGAGAATCAGGTCTTCGTAGTTCAACTGTTTTAATATTCATGTTTGATATACATATCTAACTATAAACTCATGCTTTTTTATTGACTTTTTTGGAATCGGTAGAACTGGAAGCCTCCTTACCAAATCTCGATAGTTGTGTCTGACCTTCAGATTTTGAGTATTTAACGTTGTTAATACTCTTCGATGGTGGTGATGGCTTCTTAGTTGTATTTTCACGATGAAGATGACATTTAAACGATCCTGCATGAGAAGTCGGAGAACAGGTGCAATATTCTTGCTTCTTAGGACGTTTATCATTGTTTATAGACTTCTTACCCATGATTTCACAAGTATAATTTTGTTAAGCTATCTATTATCATGCATGCAATATTTATAGTGACTGTCAATTAATGAAGAAACAAAACGTAATAAAACCTATAATATTTAATCATAAAGTCCAAACAAAGGCATGCCTATGAAATTGAAACATAATATGTATATATATATATATATATATATATATATATATATATATATATATATATATATATATATATATATATATATATATTAAAATTGTCATAAGCAAGATAAGCAGATCATGCAAAGAAATTATATCATATATCGGAGACGAAGGTGGATTGAGACGTATTCAGAGTTTGAAACTTAGCGGCCATAAAAATTTCAATAATAGTACGAAATTCTTCAAGAGATTAAAAACAAATTTGCGATTTGGGGTAAACGTGAGTAGTTGTGAGAATCTGAACAAGAAAAATAAAGACACTAGAAGAATATATAAAAGCAAGAAGGTATAAAAGCTGGAGTTGTAAGGACTTAGAGAGTTCTATCTCAAATAGGAAGTAAGAAGCAAATAGGAGTCTTTTTTTCTGTTACAAGAAGGAAATAGGAGTCTGGTTTATAGTGTAGGGCTCGCTATTATTTGGAAAAAAAGAAGGCTCGTTATTACGGTTTGGTACAGGGACAAAAAATTCGCTCAACCTGACTAACATGTATAAAGTAATCCGGGTTCTTAAATTCTAATAAATTAAAAAACTGTTATTAGCCTACAAAGAACAATACTTAAAACGCAACCTTAATAAGTTTAACTTTTTTAGAAGGTACTAATTATTTCTAGTATTCCAAGATTACCTTCTACTTTTAATTAAATTTTTTTTATTATAATATTTGATATAAAGGATAAAGATTAGACAATCAATTAACTAATTATTTATTGCTAAACAAACGTCTCCCTTTTTAGCACTAATTTTTTTTTTAAAAAAAAAATCAACATTAAAAAACAATGTAACATTAAAGAAAAATGAAAAGAAAAAGTAAACATTGAAAAACTATGAAACACACCACCTAAAACTCATCTCTTCACGCACACGCTTGAAACAAAAAAAAATCATCTCTTCACAATATTTCATTTTCAACCCAGCATGGCAACCAAGCCACTCCTGCACAAGAAAACCGACGCCACTCGGAAACCCTTCTCCGCCATTATCAACCAAGCTTGGCTACGCCATCAACAATCAAAGAACCCAAACTACGGTAAAAAATGATTTTTTACCATTGAAACTCTAAAAGTAATTTTTATATTTCATTATTTTTCAACGTTTACTTTTTAAAAATTTCAACGTTTCCAGTTGCACAATATTTGTTCTTTATCTTAAAAATTATAATATTATTTTAAAGGATTTTGTGTTAGAATTAATGTAAAAATGTGTTTATGTGTAAATTTGAAAGTTACTGTCAGCCCACTATTTTGTACTATCACCCCATTGTCTTTGTACTGTCAACCCACTACTTTTATATTGCACTGTTTTCGTAATGTCATATCATGATTTTATGGTGTCAACCCATTATTATTGCACTGTCAAGCCACGGCTTTTGCAGTATCGCCCGACTATTTTTATATTGTCAACCCACTATATTGTATCATGTTTTTAACACCTAGTTTCTAGTTTTTTTTTTGTTTTTATGCATATTCAGGTTTGACGATCCAAGGAAATAATTTGATTCTATGTTTTAAAATCGGAAGAATTATGAAATAGTTTAGTTTTAGAATAGGAAATATTGTAAATATAGAAGTATTTTGGTTTTAGAATTTTGTAATATGAAAATATTTTAATTATATAGTTTTTTAATAATGGAAAGTTAATTTTTATGAAATAATTTATTTAAAAAGGGTATTTTGGATATTTGTTTGGATTGCACATTTTTTGTTAGAATTGGTGGGTTATGGACTTCATTGGTAAATCACTCTTTAAAAAAAGTATAAAATATATCTCTTTTGCGGGTTGTGATTAACGATTTACGTTCAATCAAATCACGCCACGTCATTGGTGCTATATATCATTACTTTTGATGAAACAAATAGCGCATACAAGCAATACCAATTACCTTTTCAATATACAAAACTAAAAAAGAATCACATATTCCTTAATGTACTTAGCTCAACTGGCCAGAGCCTTGCTTATCCTTCTAGGCGGTACGAATCCAAAAAGTGGCTCTCCCATGTAAAAAAAATTAATTTTAGGAGATCACGTGTTTCTCATATACTTAGTGTCTACATTTTATTTTTTAAAAACTTTTGAAGTGTTTCTAAATTCTTATAAGTGTTTTAGAAATATTTTTTGGAGAAATATCATGTATATGTTTTTTATTAAACACTTAAAATAGTTTTAGATTAAGAAATTGTTTTCAATATTTTAAATAAATATTCTAAACTATTTAAAATATGTTTTCTTAGTTATAAAATAAGTAGTTACAAAGAGTCCTTATTTTTCTCTTTTTTTTCCTTGTAGTTCATCTAATCTCTATTTTTCTCTAAAATGTCTGGTTATATTTTAGATATAATAGACTAAAAAATCCTAACTCCAATATATGCTTATCTAACAAGTACACCTAAATAGTTTGTCCCGGAAAAAACCTAAAATTTAATCAGCATTCTTGATATACCTATTTACCCCTATATGATAGTCTGATGTCTCCACTTATGTGATAGAATAATCTTGTCACGTGACATCATATTAGGGGTATTTAGTCCTCGTTTTGTTCATGAAAATAATGGATATTTTCCGTTTTCATTCGCTATAGTTTTCGAAATACTATTAAAAACGTGTTTGAATATAGAAAATGAAAACAGTTTTCTAGAAAATTAAAAAAAATGAAAATGCTGTTATATTGGAGAATGTGAAATCGACGTTTTCCATATTTTCCTAAAATATACACTGAAAATAAATTTCTGAAAATATACTATGAAAGCGAAAACAGAAAATATTTTCACGAACCAAACAAGGCCTTAGTATTTAGTTTTTAGATTTTTCTCCATTTAATCATGATTTAAAATATCTTGTCTGGTTTTAGGTGTTTGCTATTTTTAGTGCTTATGCGCATAATTTGTGTGTTATTTGTGTAGAAATTGGATATTTAGAAGTTATTACACCTATGGATGCTGATAAGAAATGATAAAAGTAACGAAACCCACTTATTCGTGATGAAAAATGAAAGTTTGGATAGATTTGGAAAGTAAAAGAATTTGACATGCTGGAAAACGTCTACTATTTTTAATGTTGCAAAAAATAGGTTACTAATTTGGAGGATCCCTTTTAGGACCAGATAGATCTTTGAATTACGGTCTTTTTCATATAAAGTACATTAAATTCCAAAAAGTAACGAAGGAGATATGACCAAATCAATCTGCAAAGGTTATCATGTCCTACAAGTTAGGAAAACGAGTTTTAGTAGGATTTGGATTCCTTAAGTACTTGGGGAACATTCTAGATTTCGGCCTAACATCTATATATATATATATATATATATTCATATATATATATATATATATATATCCATTTTTACCTTTAGAGAATACTACTTAGTCAGTCCATAATCTTCAAAAGACCAAGAAGAAGCCTAGATCAAAGAGAAGAAGAATTGAAGAAGCTGGAAGTTGTTCATGTCATTTCTACCTTTCTATTTAGTAATCGTTTCTTTTTCTTTCGTTACGAACTAATTCTATTAGCTTGAGATTACTTTATGTATGAACCCTAGCTTTCGGGATTATGATTTTATTGTGTTTGGGACTTTAATATTTAAATAAATTTATTAATTACATTTATTATATATGTGTTTGAATTTGTACAACCCTTATGAAGGCCAAGTAGTGGGTTGAATTTAGTAGGCTGGCTATCGCCCAGGAGGGGGGTCAGTTTGTGGAAAATCGTACATAATTGTTAGGTGTGTTATTGAGTCGGGAGGCCTTAACTAATCAGGATATTCAATTGAGTTAGGTTTAATCTGTCCAAAATCATTTAGGGTCTCCCGAGAGGGGTCATTACGGGTGGAGGATATTATCCTATTCACCCCGGAGGGGTTAGGATGAGAACTGAATCCCGACTACTGCTAAATTAAGAATCTGCCCTTATACCAATAAATACATAATCCAAAGTTAGTGGAGATTACCAGCGACTCTCAATCTATATTCTTATCTTCTCATCTAATCTTTTTATCTACATTTTCATTCCTTAGTTTAGTTATAATTAGTTTAGTTTATTTACACTTTAGTCCCTCATAATTCAAAAACCAAACAAATATTTACTTTTATTTCTTTCGCAATTATTTATACTTTTCATTTAAATTTTATTCATAACCTCGTAATCTTTGTAAAGACGACATCCCGATATTACTTATTTAAAACTTGGAACAACCCATACACTTGTGGTTAGTTACTCCTCTTATTCTGTGTTGATTTAAATCACACCCTAGGAGCCAACGAAGTCCAATTAGTTACTAAATATAAGCCATAAAACTTGTCATATATAACTTGATTGTTACTAAATGTAAGCCAAAAAATATGTCAAATATGTCAAATATAATCTAATCGTTACCAAATACATTTATAATGCTCAAATATAACCAGATCAACGATATGCTCAATCTATTTATCACCAAAGTCAGAATATTTCTTTCTCTGGCATGCTATGTTTCATCAATTCGTCTCCGCCTTACCCCTTATCCGAACAAGTAAGAACATTCAAAATAAAGGTCACCCCATTGTATATGGTATGGATACATGATGCTCGGAGCTTGGTTCCATAATTAAAATCTAGGTTTTTGTAAGTCAGAGTTCGAGCTTTGTTCTTGGTTCAAGCTTGGTGGTGTCGGTTAGGGCGTGATAAAATAACGATAAAATAATATGCAAATAACCACCCTAACCTAAACACGGTACTCACTGCAAGTATCACCAGGTCGTACGCAAGTTTTAATGATAAGTAAGATTTGTTCCTCAGAGACTACGAAAGTTAGGAAGAACTTATGCAATATAAAGTGCAGATAAAAAGCTAGAAGAATAATACCCTGAAAATAAAAGACTTGGAAATATTTGTTGGGTTTTCAAAGACTCTAAAATTAACTAAATAAAATATATACGTGAAAATAAATAAAGAGATAAAGATAGTAGTAGAGTTTAGCTCGAGATCTAGCAAGTAATCCCCACTAACCTTGTCATAACCTATTTATGTAAGGGAGAATTGTGTTATATTCAATAGCCAAGATTCTATATTCCTCCTAACCCCCTTCCGGGTGAACTTAAGTGACGACCAAACAATAACCAGGGGACTTGGGTAAGGGGACACTGCGCAATGATCGGTGGTTAATATCAAACGCTAATGACTATCTAGTTAGGCAAGCCTTTCCGGATCACTACTGCACACTAGGCGTTTATGTGGTGTTTCAATGATTAGACACTTCCTCCGGTTGACCATCTAACTACTATGGTAATCATATACGTTTGCACCCGCAAGAACTACAAACAATAAATCAAAACACATAAAAGCAGAGAATAAAACACTAATTTCAATCAAATGTTTATAAAAGCCTTGCGAAAGTAATACATAATTAGTTTTTTTTACTAAAAAAAACTTGCAAAAAGTATAAAATATTATGTAAGGGAATATATAATTATTATATTAACCGAAAAAAGCCTTACAAAATTATATCAATACAATATAACTATATAACAAAAATTAGTGTTTCTTTAATATATGGAATTCAATTAAAAATAATTGAATTCAGAGTTAATTTTACTTTAATTAAATTTGAACTTAATACCTTTTTATGATGATCATATCCCAACCTTTATCACTAAGCAAAATTTCATTCCAATAATTAGTTTCTTACACAAAAGAAAATAAAGAATTGCAAAATAAACCAGGCTATAACTACGAAATTATTAATGATGAGATTCGAACAGAAAACCTCACTACCAAAAAATAAACATGCTTCCACCACATCAACTTGATTTCTAATAATTTTTGTACGCATAACATTTATCTACGTAAATATATATTCCTCTATTAGTTATTTAAATTTATTTGTGTATTTTTTATATGCATACATATTTAAAAAAAATCATTTTTATACGATTATTATTAATTAATAAACATATAAATTATTTATTATAATACTTTTTTACTATTTAATTATGAATATTATTCAAAATATATATATAAAAAAAGTATGTTAG
This sequence comes from Nemophila menziesii, assembly GCA_029959085.1. Classification (NCBI taxonomy): domain Eukaryota; kingdom Viridiplantae; phylum Streptophyta; class Magnoliopsida; order Boraginales; family Hydrophyllaceae; genus Nemophila; species Nemophila menziesii. The sequence continues at coordinate 11,253,858 of JARWIR010000021.1, forward strand.
TATTAAATAAACAAATAATATAGAACATTTTTTTAAGTTAGAACAAATAAAATTAGATAGAGAATATATCTAATTAAAACGATATTTTTATAATTCATATCTATTTTATTTTCATTTAAATATTTTTAATAAATATTTAGTAATATTAAAAATATCAAATTATTATAAAGAATATTTTAATATTTATGATATTAATTAATAATTTTTTAATTTATGTGGAGTATAAGATTAAGGATTTTTCGAGAGAGGTGCAAAACAATCGTTGTGTGGTTCTGAATCAACTTAATTTCTATTACTTTATCTTTTGTGGGTATATTATAGAAATTTCTATAAACATAGTTTAAGGACTTCCAGAGAAAGGCCTAAAACGATGGTTTTGGGTCTGGCCTAATTATACCATAATAATCATGTAACAAGCAGGTCGATCAAGGCAATATTCAAAAAACGAAGATCAGGAAAATTATCAAAGGAAAATATATTACATAAATAGTTTTAAGGTCAAATAAATCTAGTGACATGATTACACATAATATCGACCTACCCAGGTAAGATATGCTATACCTTATTATAAAAATATTTACACAAAAAAGGTTGATTACATAATTTAGACCGGATCCGCAGTAATTTCGTGGATTGCCTACGTATCTCTCCCTTAAAAATAACAAGAAACTTTAATCAAAACAACCTAAATCTAGGGAGAGAATCAGGTCTTCGTAGTTCAACTGTTTTAATATTCATGTTTGATATACATATCTAACTAAAAACTCATGCTTTTTTATTGACTTTTTTGGAATCGGTAGAACTGGTAGCCTCCTTACCAAATCTCGATAGTTGTGTCTGACCTTCAGATTTTGAGTATTTAACGTTGTTAATACTCTTCGATGGTGGTGATGGCTTCTTAGTTGTATTTTCACGATGAAGATGACATTTAAACGATCCTGCATGAGAAGTCGGAGAACAGGTGCAATATTCTTGCTTCTTAGGACGTTTATCATTGTTTATAGACTTCTTACCCATGATTTCACAAGTATAATTTTGTTAAGCTATCTATTATCATGCATGCAATATTTATAGTGACTGTCAATTAATGAAGAAACAAAACGTAATAAAACCTATAATATTTAATCATAAAGTCCAAACAAAGGCATGCCTATGAAATTGAAACATAATATGTATATATATATATATATATATATATATATATATATATATATTAAAATTGTCATAAGCAAGATAAGCAGATCATGCAAAGAAATTATATCATATATCGGAGACGAAGGTGGATTGAGACGTATTCAGAGTTTGAAACTTAGCGGCCATAAAAATTTCAATAATAGTACGAAATTCTTCAAGAGATTAAAAACAAATTTGCGATTTGGGGTAAACGTGAGTAGTTGTGAGAATCTGAACAAGAAAAATAAAGACACTAGAAGAATATATAAAAGCAAGAAGGTATAAAAGCTGGAGTTGTAAGGACTTAGAGAGTTCTATCTCAAATAGGAAGTAAGAAGCAAATAGGAGTCTTTTTTTCTGTTACAAGAAGGAAATAGGAGTCTGATTTATAGTGTAGGGCTCGCTATTATTTGGAAAAAAAGAAGGCTCGTTATTACGGTTTGGTACAGGGACAAAAAATTCGCTCAACCTGTCTAACATGTATAAAGTAATCCGGGTTCTTAAATTCTAATAAATTAAAAAACTGTTATTAGCCTACAAAGAACAATACTTAAAACGCAACCTTAATAAGTTTAACTTTTTTAGAAGGTACTAATTATTTCTAGTATTCCAAGATTACCTTCTACTTTTAATTAAATTTTTTTTATTATAATATTTGATATAAAGGATAAAGATTAGACAATCAATTAACTAATTATTTATTGCTAAACAAACGTCTCCCTTTTTAGCACTAATTTTTTTTTAAAAAAAAAAATCAACATTAAAAAACAATGTAACATTAAAGAAAAATGAAAAGAAAAAGTAAACATTGAAAAACTATGAAACACACCACCTAAAACTCATCTCTTCACGCACACGCTTGAAACAAAAAAAAATCATCTCTTCACACCAGCCGCTCTTCTGAACAAGAAAGTCATCGTCACTGAAGAACCAATTTCCAGCATCATCAATACGAGTTGAGCAGCAAGCCACACTTCTACACAAGACAACTGCCGCTACATGGAAACCAATCTCCACCATCATCAACCCAGCATGGAAACCAAGCCACTCCTGCACAAGAAAACCGACGCCACTCGGAAACCCTTCTCCGCCATTATCAACCAAGCTTGGCTACGCCATCAACAATCAAAGAACCCAAACTACGGTAAAAAATGATTTTTTACCATTGAAACTCTAAAAGTAATTTTTATATTTCATTATTTTTCAACGTTTACTTTTTAAAAATTTCAACGTTTCCAGTTGCACAATATTTGTTCTTTATCTTAAAAATTATAATATTATTTTAAAGGATTTTGTGTTAGAATTAATGTAAAAATGTGTTTATGTGTAAATTTGAAAGTTACTGTCAGCCCACTATTTTGTACTATCACCCCATTGTCTTTGTACTGTCAACCCACTACTTTTATATTGCACTGTTTTCGTAATGTCATATCATGATTTTATGGTGTCAACCCATTATTATTGCACTGTCAAGCCACGGCTTTTGCAGTATCGCCCGACTATTTTTATATTGTCAACCCACTATATTGTATCATGTTTTTAACACCTAGTTTCTAGTTTTTTTTTTTGTTTTTATGCATATTCAGGTTTGACGATCCAAGGAAATAATTTGATTCTATGTTTTAAAATCGGAAGAATTATGAAATAGTTTAGTTTTAGAATAGGAAATATTGTAAATATAGAAGTATTTTGGTTTTAGAATTTTGTAATATGAAAATATTTTAATTATATAGTTTTTTAATAATGGAAAGTTAATTTTTATGAAATAATTTATTTAAAAAGGGTATTTTGGATATTTGTTTGGATTGCACATTTTTTGTTAGAATTGGTGGGTTATGGACTTCATTGGTAAATCACTCTTTAAAAAAAGTATAAAATATATCTCTTTTGCGGGTTGTGATTAACGATTTACGTTCAATCAAATCACGCCACGTCATTGGTGCTATATATCATTACTTTTGATGAAACAAATAGCGCATACAAGCAATACCAATTACCTTTTCAATATACAAAACTAAAAAAGAATCACATATTCCTTAATGTACTTAGCTCAACTGGCCAGAGCCTTGCTTATCCTTCTAGGCGGTACGAATCCAAAAAGTGGCTCTCCCATGTAAAAAAAATTAATTTTAGGAGATCACGTGTTTCTCATATACTTAGTGTCTACATTTTATTTTTTAAAAACTTTTGAAGTGTTTCTAAATTCTTATAAGTGTTTTAGAAATATTTTTTGGAGAAATATCATGTATATGGTTTTTATTAAACACTTAAAATAGTTTTAGATTAAGAAATTGTTTTCAATATTTTAAATAAATATTCTAAACTATTTAAAATATGTTTTCTTAGTTATAAAATAAGTAGTTACAAAGAGTCCTTATTTTTCTCTTTTTTTTCCTTGTAGTTCATCTAATCTCTATTTTTCTCTAAAATGTCTGGTTATATTTTAGATATAATAGACTAAAATATCCTAACTCCAATATATGCTTATCTAACAAGTACACCTAAATAGTTTGTCCCGGAAAAAACCTAAAATTTAATCAGCATTCTTGATATACCTATTTACCCCTATATGATAGTCTGATGTCTCCACTTATGTGATAGAATAATCTTGTCACGTGACATCATAGTAGGGGTATTTAGTCCTCGTTTTGTTCATGAAAATAATGGATATTTTCCGTTTTCATTCGCTATAGTTTTCGAAATACTATTAAAAACGTGTTTGAATATAGAAAATGAAAACAGTTTTCTAGAAAATTAAATGAAAATGCTGTTATATTGGAGAATGTGAAATCGACGTTTTCCATATTTTCCTAAAATATACACTGAAAATAAATTTCTGAAAATATACTATGAAAGCGAAAACAGAAAATATTTTCACGAACCAAACAAGGCCTTAGTATTTAGTTTTTAGATTTTTCTCCATTTAATCATGATTTAAAATATCTTGTCTGGTTTTAGGTGTTTGCTATTTTTAGTGATTATGCGCATAATTTGTGTGTTATTTGTGTAGAAATTGGATATTTAGAAGTTATTACACCTATAGATGCTGATAAGAAATGATAAAAGTAAAGAAAACCACTTATTCGTGATGAAAAAGGAAAGTTTGGATAGATTTGGAAAGTAAAAGAATTTGACATGCTGGAAAAACGTCTACTATTTTTAATGTTGCAAAAAATAGGTTACTAATTTGGAGGATCCCTTTTAGGACCAGATAGATCTTTGAATTACGGTCTTTTTCATATAACGTACATTAAATTCCAAAAAGTAACGAAGGAGATATGACCAAATCAATCTGCAAAGGTTATCATGTCCTACAAGTTAGGAAAACGAGTTTTAGTAGGATTTGGACTCCTTAAGTACTTGGGGAACATTCTAGATTTCGGCCTAACATCTATATATATATATATATATATATATATATATATATATATATTCATATATATATATATATATATATATATATCCATTTTTACCTTTAGAGAATCATACTTAGTCAGTCCATAATCTTCAAAAGACCAAGAAGAAGCCTAGATCAAAGAGAAGAAGAATTGAAGAAGCTGGAAGCTGTTCATGTCATTCCTACCTTTCTATTTAGTAATCGTTTCTTTTTCTTTCGTTACGAACTAATTCTATTAGCTTGAGATTACTTTATGTATGAACCCTAGCATTCGGGATTATGATTTTATTGTGTTTGGGACTTTAATATTTAAATAAATTTATTAATTACATTTATTATATATGTGTTTGAATTTGTACAACCCTTATGAAGGCCAAGTAGTGGGTTGAATTTAGTAGGCTGGCTATCACCCAGGAGGGGGGTCAGTTTGTGGAAAATCGTATATAATTGTTAGGTGTGTTATTGAGTCGTGAGGCCTTAACTAATCAGGATTTTCAATTGAGTTAGGTTTAATCTGTCCAAAATCATTTAGGGTCGCCCGAGAGGGGTCATTACGGGTGGAGGATATTATCCTATTCACCCCGGAGGGGTTAGGATGAGAACTGAATCCCGACTACTGCTAAATTAAGAATCTGCCCTTATACCAATAAATACATAATCCAAAGTTAGTGGAGATTACCAGCGACTCTCAATCTATATTCTTATCTTCTCATCTAATCTTTTTATCTGCATTTTCATTCCTTAGTTTAGTTATAATTAGTTTAGTTTATTTACACTTTAGTCCCTCATAATTCAAAAACCAAACAAATATTTACTTTTATTTCTTTCGCAATTATTTATACTTTTCATTTAAATTTTATTCATAACCTCGTAATCTTTGTAAAGACGACATCCCGATTTTACTTATTTAAAACTTGGAACAACCCATACACTTGTGGTTAGTTACTCCTCTTATTCTGTGTTGATTTAAATCACACCCTAGGAGCCAACGAAGTCCAATTAGTTACTAAATATAAGCCATAAAACTTGTCATATATAACTTGATTGTTACTAAATGTAAGCCAAAAAATATGTCAAATATGTCAAATATAATCTAATCGTTACCAAATACATTTATAATGCTCAAATATAACCAGATCAACGATATGCTCAATCTATTCATCACCAAAGTCAGAATATTTCTTTCTCTGGCATGCTATGTTTCATCAATTCGTCTCCGCCTTACCCCTTATCCGAACAAGTAAGAACATTCAAAATAAAGGTCACCCCATTGTATATGGTATGGATACATGATGCTCGGAGCTTGGTTCCATAATTAAAATCTAGGTTTTTGTAAGTCAGAGTTCGAGCTTTGTTCTTGGTTCAAGCTTGGTGGTGTCGGTTAGGGCGTGATAAAATAACGATAAAATAAGATGCAAATAACCACCCTAACCTAAACACGGTACTCACTGCAAGTATCACCAGGTCGTACGCAAGTTTTAATGATAAGTAAGATTTGTTCCTCAGAGACTACGAAAGTTAGGAAGAACTTATGCAATATAAAGTGCGGATAAAAAGATAGAAGAATAATACCCTGAAAATAAAAGACTTGGAAATATTTGTTGGGTTTTCAAAGACTCTAAAATTAACTAAATAAAATAAATACGTGAAAATAAATAAAGAGATAAAGATAGTAGTAGAGTTTAGCTCGAGATCTAGCAAGTAATCCCCACTAACCTTGTTATAACCTATTTATGTAAGAGAGAATTGTGTTATATGCAATAGCCAAGATTCTATATTCCTCCTAACCCCCTTCCGGGTGAACTTAAGTGACGACCAAACAATAACCAGGGGACTTGGGTAAGGGGACACTGCGCAATGATCGGTGGTTAATATCAAACGCTAATGACTATCTAGTTAGGCAAGCCATTCGGATCACTACTGCACACTAGACGTTTATGTGGTGTTTCAATGATTAGACACTTCCTCCAGTTGACCATCTAACTACTATGGTAATCATATACGTTTGCACCCGCAAGAACTACAAACAATAAATCAAAACACATAAAAGCAGAGAATAAAACACTAATTTCAATCAAATGTTTATAAAAGCCTTGCGAAAGTAATACATAATTAGTTTTTTTTTTACTAAAAAAAACTTGCAAAAAGTATAAAATATTATGTAAGAGAATATATAATTATTATATTAACCGAAAAAAGCCTTACAAAATTATATCAATACAATATAACTATATAACAAAAATTAGTTTTTCTTTAATATATGGAATTCAATTAAAAATAATTGAATTCAAAGTTAATTTTACTTTAATTAAATTTGAACTTAATACCTTTTTATGATGATCATATCCCAACCTTTATCACTAAGCAAAATTTCATTCCAATAATTAGTTTCTTACACAAAAGAAAATAAAGAATTGCAAAATAAACCAGGCTATAGCTACGAAATTATTAATGATGAGATTCGAAAAGAAAACCTCACTACCAAAAAATAAACATGCTTCCACCACATCAACTTGATTTCTAATAATTTTTGAACGCATAACATTTATCTACGTAAATATATATTCCTCTGTTAGTTATTTAAATTTATTTGTCTATTTTTTATATGCATACATATTAAAAAAACATCATTTTTATACGATTATTATTAATTAATATACATATAAATTATTTATTATAATACTTTTTTACTATTTAATTATGAATATTATTCAAAATATATATATAAAAAAGTATGTTAGTATTAAATAAACAAATAATATAGAACATTTTTTTTAAGTTGAACAAATAAAATTAGATAGAGAATATATCTAATTAAAACGATATTTTTATAATTCATATCTATTTTATTTTCATTTAAATATTTTTAATAAATATTTAGTAATATTAAAAATATAAAATTATTATAAAGAGTATTTTAATATTTATGATATTAATTAATAATTTTTTAATTTATGTGGAGTATAAGATTAAGGATTTTTCGAGAGAGAGGCAAAACAATCGTTGTGTGGTTTTGAATCAACTTAATTTCTATTACTTTATTTTTTGTGGGTATATTATAGAAATTTCTAAAAAAATAGTTTAAGGACTTCCAGATAAAGGCCTAAAACGATGGTTTTGGGTCTGGCCTAATTATACCATGATAATCATGTAACAAGCAGGTCGATCAAGGCAATATTCAAAAAACGAAGATCAGGAAAATTATCAAAGGAAAATATATTACATAAATAGTTTTAAGGTCAAATAAATCTAGTGACATGATTACACATAATATCGACCTACCCATGTAAGATATGCTATACCTTATTATAAAAATATTTACACAAAAAAGGTTGATTACATAATTTAGACCGGATCCGCAGTAATTTCGTGGATTGCCTACGTATCTCTCCCTTAAAAATAAAAAGAAACTTTAATCAAAACAACCTAAATCTAGGGAGAGAATCAGGTCTTCGTAGTTCAACTGTTTTAATATTCATGTTTGATATACATATCTAACTATAAACTCATGCTTTTTTATTGACTTTTTTGGAATCGGTAGAACTGGAAGCCTCCTTACCAAATCTCGATAGTTGTGTCTGACCTTCAGATTTTGAGTATTTAACGTTGTTAATACTCTTCGATGGTGGTGATGGCTTCTTAGTTGTATTTTCACGATGAAGATGACATTTAAACGATCCTGCATGAGAAGTCGGAGAACAGGTGCAATATTCTTGCTTCTTAGGACGTTTATCATTGTTTATAGACTTCTTACCCATGATTTCACAAGTATAATTTTTTTAAGCTATCTATTATCATGCATGCAATATTTATAGTGACTGTCAATTAATGAAGAAACAAAACGTAATAAAACCTATAATATTTAATCATAAAGTCCAAACAAAGGCATGCCTATGAAATTGAAACATAATATGTATATATATATATATATATATATATATATATATATATATATATTAAAATTGTCATAAGCAAGATAAGCAGATCATGCAAAGAAATTATATCATATATCGGAGACGAAGGTGGATTGAGACGTATTCAGAGTTTGAAACTTAGAGGCCATAAAAATTTCAATAATAGTACGAAATTCTTCAAGAGATTAAAAACAAATTTGCGATTTGGGGTAAACGTGAGTAGTTGTGAGAATCTGAACAAGAAAAATAAAGACACTAGAAGAATATATAAAAGCAAGAAGGTATAAAAGCTGGAGTTGTCAGGACTTAGAGAGTTCTATCTCAAATAGGAAGTAAGAAGCAAATAGGAGTCTTTTTTTCTGTTACAAGAAGGAAATAGGAGTCTGATTTATAGTGTATGGCTCGCTATTATTTGGAAAAAAAGAAGGCTCGTTATTACGGTTTGGTACAGGGACAAAAAATTCGCTCAACCTGTCTAACATGTATAAAGTAATCCGGGTTCTTAAATTCTAATAAATTAAAAAACTGTTATTAGCCTACAAAGAACAATACTTAAAACGCAACCTTAATAAGTTTAACTTTTTTAGAAGGTACTAATTATTTCTAGTATTCCAAGATTACCTTCTACTTTTAATTAAATTTTTTTTATTATAATATTTGATATAAAGGATAAAGATTAGACAATCAATTAACTAATTATTTATTGCTAAACAAAGTCTCCCTTTTTAGCACTAATTTTTTTTTTAAAAAAATCAACATTAAAAAACAATGTAACATTAAAGAAAAAGTAAACATTGAAAAACTATGAAACACACCACCTAAAACTCATCTCTTCACGCACACGCTTGAAACAAAAAAAAATCATCTCTTCACACCAGCCGCTCTTCTGAACAAGAAAGTCATCGTCACTGAAGAACCAATTTCCAGCATCATCAATACGAGTTGACCAGCAAGCCACACTTCTACACAAGACAACTGCCGCTACATGGAAACCAATCTCCACCATCATCAACCCAGCATGGCAACCAAGCCACTCCTGCACAAGAAAACCGACGCCACTCGGAAACCCTTCTCCGCCATTATCAACCCAGCTTGGCTACGCCATCAACAATCAAAGAACCCAAACTACGGTAAAAAATGATTTTTTACCATTGAAACTCTAAAAGTAATTTTTATGTTTCATTATTTTTCAACGTTTACTTTTTAAAAATTTCAACGTTTCCAGTTGCACAATATTTGTTCTTTATCTTAAAAATTATAATATTATTTTGAAGGATTTTGTGTTAGAATTAATGTAAAAATGTGTTTATGTGTAAAATTGAAAGTTACTGTCAGCCCACTATTTTGTACTATCACCACATTGCCTTTGTACTGTCAACCCACTACTTTTATATTGCACTGTTTTCGTAATGTCATATCACGATTTTATGGTGTCAACCCATTATTATTGCACTGTCAAGCCACGGCTTTTGCAGTATCGCCCGACTATTTTTATATTGTCAACCCACTATATTGTATCATGTTTTTAACACCTAGTTTCTAGTTTTTTTTGTTTTTATGCATATTCAGGTTTGACGATCCAAGGAAATAATTTGATTCTATGTTTTAAAATCGGAAGAATTATGAAATAGTTTAGTTTTAGAATAGGAAATATTGTAAATATAGAAGTATTTTGGTTTTAGAATTTTGTAATATGAAAATATTTTAATTATATAGTTTTTTAATAATGGAAAGTTAATTTTTATGAAATAATTTATTTAAAAAGGGTATTTTGGATATTTGTTTGGATTGCACATTTTTTGTTAGAATTGGTGGGTTATGGACTTCATTGGTAAATCACTCTTTAAAAAAAGTATAAAATATATCTCTTTTGCGGGTTGTGATTAACGATTTACTTTCAATCGAATCACGCCACGTCATTGGTGCTATATATCATTACTTTTGATGAAACAAATAGCGCATACAAGCAATACCAATTACCTTTTCAATATACAAAACTAAAAAAGAATCACATATTACTTAATGTACTTAGCTCAACTGGCCAGAGCCTTGCTTATCCTTCTAGGCGGTACGAATCCAAAAAGTGGCTCTCCCATGTAAAAAAAATTAATTTTAGGAGATCACGTGTTTCTCATATACTTAGTGTCTACATTTTATTTTTTAAAAACTTTTGAAGTGTTTCTAAATTCTTATAAGTGTTTTAGATATATTTTTGGAGAAATATCATGTATATGTTTTTTATTAAACACTTAAAATAGTTTTAGATTAAGAAATTGTTTTCAATATTTTAAATAAATATTCTAAACTATTTAAAATATGTTTTCTTAGTTATAAAATAAATAGTTACAAAGAGTCCTTATTTTTCTCTTTTTTTTTCCTTGTAGTTCATCTAATCTCTATTTTTCTCTAAAATGTCTAGTTATATTTTAGATATAATAGACTAAAATATCCTAACTCCAATATATGCTTATCTAACAAGTACACCTAAATAGTTTGTCCCGGAAAAAACCTAAAATTTAATCAGCATTCTTGATATACCTATTTACCCCTATATGATAGTCTGATGTCTCCACTTATGTGATAGAATAATCTTGTCACGTGACATCATAGTAGGGGTATTTAGTCCTCGTTTTGTTCATGAAAATAATGGATATTTTCCGTTTTCATTCGCTATAGTTTTTGAAATACTATTAAAAACGTGTTTGAATATAGAAAATGAAAACAGTTTTCTAGAAAATTAAATGAAAATGCTGTTATATTGGAGAATGTGAAATCGACGTTTTCCATATTTTCCTAAAATATACACTGAAAATAAATTTCTGAAAATATACTATGAAAGCGAAAACAGAAAATATTTTCACGAACCAAACAAGGCCTTAGTATTTAGTTTTTAGATTTTTCTCCATTTAATCATGATTTAAAATATCTTGTCTGGTTTTAGGTGTTTGCTATTTTTAGTGATTATGCGCATAATTTGTGTGTTATTTGTGTAGAAATTGGATATTTAGAAGTTATTACACCTATGGATGCTGATAAGAAATGATAAAAGTAAAGAAAACCACTTATTCGTGATGAAAAAGGAAAGTTTGGATAGATTTGGAAAGTAAAAGAATTTGACATGCTGGAAAAACGTCTACTATTTTTAATGTTGCAAAAAATAGGTTACTAATTTGGAGGATCCCTTTTATGACCAAATAGATCTTTGAATTACGGTCTTTTTCATATAAAGTACATTAAATTCCAAAAAGTAACGAAGGAGATATGACCAAATCAATCTGCAAAGGTTATCATGTCCTACAAGTTAGGAAAACGAGTTTTAGTAGGATTTGGACTCCTTAAGTACTTGGGGAACATTCTAGATTTCGGCCTAACATCTATATATATATATTCATATATATATATATATATATATATATATATATATATATATATATCCATTTTTACCTTTAGAGAATCATACTTAGTCAGTCCATAATCTTCAAAAGACCAAGAAGAAGCCTAGATCAAAGAGAAGAAGAATTGAAGAAGCTGGAAGCTGTTCATGTCATTCCTACCTTTCTATTTAGTAATCGTTTCTTTTTCTTTCGTTACGAACTAATTCTATTAGCTTGAGATTACTTTATGTATGAACCCTAGCTTTCGGGATTATGATTTTATTGTGTTTGGGACTTTAATATTTAAATAAATTTATTAATTACATTTATTATATATGTGTTTGAATTTGTACAACCCTTATGAAGGCCAAGTAGTAGGTTGAATTTAGTAGGCTGGCTATCGCCCAGGAGGGGGGTCAGTTTGTGGAAAATCGTATATAATTGTTAGGTGTGTTATTGAGTCGGGAGGCCTTAACTAATCAGGATATTCAATTGAGTTAGGTTTAATCTGTCCAAAATCATTTAGGGTCGCCCGAGAGGGGTCATTACGGGTGGAGGATATTATCCTATTCACCCCGGAGGGGTTAGGATGAGAACTGAATCCCGACTACTGCTAAATTAAGAATCTGCCCTTATACCAATAAATACATAAATCCAAAGTTAGTGGAGATTACCAGCGGCTCTCAATCTATATTCTTATCTTCTCATCTAATCTTTTTATCTGCATTTTCATTCCTTAGTTTAGTTATAATTAGTTTAGTTTATTTACACTTTAGTCCCTCATAATTCAAAAACCAAACAAATATTTACTTTTATTTCTTTCGCAATTATTTATACTTTTCATTTAAATTTTATTCATAACCTCGTAATCTTTGTAAAAACGACATCCCGATTTTACTTATTTAAAACTTGGAACAACCCATACACTTGTGGTTAGTTACTCCTCTTATTCTGTGTTGATTTAAATCACACCCTAGGAGCCAACGAAGTCCAATTAGTTACTAAATATAAGCCATAAAACTTGTCATATATAACTTGATTGTTACTAAATGTAAGCCAAAAAATATGTCAAATATGTCAAATATAATCTAATCGTTACCAAATACATTTATAATGCTCAAATATAACCAGATCAACGATATGCTCAATCTATTCATCACCAAAGTCAGAATATTTCTTTCTCTGGCATGCTATGTTTCATCAATTCGTCTCCGCCTTACCCCTTATCCGAACAAGTAAGAACATTCAAAATAAAGGTCACCCCATTGTATATGGTATGGATACATGATGCTCGGAGCTTGGTTCCATAATTAAAATCTAGGTTTTTGTAAGTCAGAGTTCGAGCTTTGTTCTTGGTTCAAGCTTGGTGGTGTCGGTTAGGGCGTGATAAAATAACGATAAAATAAGATGCAAATAACCACCCTAACCTAAACACGGTACTCAGTGCAAGTATCACCAGGTCGTACGCAAGTTTTAATGATAAGTAAGATTTGTTCCTCGAGACTACGAAAGTTAGGAAGAACTTATGCAATATAAAGTGCGGATAAAAAGCTAGAAGAATAATACCCTGAAAATAAAAGACTTGGAAATATTTGTTGGGTTTTCAAAGACTCTAAAATTAACTAAATAAAATAAATACGTGAAAATAAATAAAGAGAAGAAGATAGTAGTAGAGTTTAGCTCGAGATCTAGCAAGTAATCCCCACTAACCTTGTTATAACCTATTTATGTAAGGGAGAATTGTGTTATATGCAATAGCCAAGATTCTATATTCCTCCTAACCCCCTTCCGGGTGAACTTAAGTGACGACCAAACAATAACCAGGGGACTTGGGTAAGGGGACACTGCGCAATGATCGGTGGTTAATATCAAACGCTAATGACTATCTAGTTAGGCAAGCCTTTGCGGATCACTACTGCACACTAGGCGTTTATGTGGTGTTTCAATGATTAGACACTTCCTCCAGTTGACCATCTAACTACTATGGTAATCATATACGTGTGCACCCGCAAGAACTACAAACAATAAATCAAAACACATAAAAGCAGAGAATAAAACACTAATTTCAATCAAATGTTTATAAAAGCCTTGCGAAAGTAATACATAATTAGTTTTTTTTTTACTAAAAAAACTTGCAAAAAGTATAAAATATTATGTAAGGGAATATATAATTATTATATTAACCGAAAAAAGCCTTACAAAATTATATCAATACAATATAACTATATAACAAAAATTAGTTTTTCTTTAATATATGGAATTCAATTAAAAATAATTGAATTCAAAGTTAATTTTACTTTAATTAAATTTGAACTTAATACCTTTTTATGATGATCATATCCCAACCTTTATCACTAAGCAAAATTTCATTCCAATAATTAGTTTCTTACACAAAAGAAAATAAAGAATTGCAAAATAAACCAGGCTATAGCTACGAAATTATTAATGATGAGATTCCAAAAGAAAACCTCACTACCAAAAAATAAACATGCTTCCACCACATCAACTTGATTTCTAATAATTTTTGTACGCATAACATTTATCTACGTAAATATATATTCCTCTGTTAGTTATTTAAATTTATTTGTCTATTTTTTATATGCATACATATTAAAAAAACATCATTTTTATACGATTATTATTAATTAATATACATATAAATTATTTATTATAATACTTTTTTACTATTTAATTATGAATATTATTCAAAATATATATATAAAAAATTATGTTAGTATTAAATAAACAAATAATATAGAACATTTTTTTTAAGTTGAACAAATAAAATTAGATAGAGAATATATCTAATTAAAACGATATTTTTATAATTCATATCTATTTTATTTTCATTTAAATATTTTTAATAAATATTTAGTAATATTAAAAATATAAAATTATTATAAAGAGTATTTTAATATTTATGATATTAATTAATAATTTTTTAATTTATGTGGAGTATAAGATTAAGGATTTTTCGAGAGAGAGGCAAAACAATCGTTGTGTGGTTTTGAATCAACTTAATTTCTATTACTTTATTTTTTGTGGGTATATTATAGAAATTTCTAAAAAAATAGTTTAAGGACTTCCAGATAAAGGCCTAAAACGATGGTTTTGGGTCTGGCCTAATTATACCATAATAATCATGTAACAAGCAGGTCGATCAAGGCAATATTCAAAAAACGAAGATCAGGAAAATTATCAAAGGAAAATATATTACATAAATAGTTTTAAGGTCAAATAAATCTAGTGACATGATTACACATAATATCGACCTACCCATGTAAGATATGCTATACCTTATTATAAAAATATTTACACAAAAAAGGTTGATTACATAATTTAGACCGGATCCGCAGTAATTTCGTGGATTGCCTACGTATCTCTCCCTTAAAAATAACAAGAAACTTTAATCAAAACAACCTAAATCTAGGGAGAGAATCAGGTCTTCGTAGTTCAACTGTTTTAATATTCATGTTTGATATACATATCTAACTATAAACTCATGCTTTTTTATTGACTTTTTTGGAATCGGTAGAACTGGAAGCCTCCTTACCAAATCTCGATAGTTGTG
This sequence comes from Nemophila menziesii, assembly GCA_029959085.1. Lineage (NCBI taxonomy): Eukaryota > Viridiplantae > Streptophyta > Magnoliopsida > Boraginales > Hydrophyllaceae > Nemophila > Nemophila menziesii. Next base: position 11,269,287 of record JARWIR010000021.1, read on the forward strand.
TCTGACCTTCAGATTTTGAGTATTTAACGTTGTTAATACTCTTCGATGGTGGTGATGGCTTCTTAGTTGTATTTTCACGATGAAGATGACATTTAAACGATCCTGCATGAGAAGTCGGAGAACAGGTGCAATATTCTTGCTTCTTAGGACGTTTATCATTGTTTATAGACTTCTTACCCATGATTTCACAAGTATAATTTTGTTAAGCTATCTATTATCATGCATGCAATATTTATAGTGACTGTCAATTAATGAAGAAGCAAAACGTAATAAAACCTATAATATTTAATCATAAAGTCCAAACAAAGGCATGCCTATGAAATTGAAACATAATATCTATATATATATATATATACATATTAAAATTGTCATAAGCAAGATAAGCAGATCATGCAAAGAAATTATATCATATATCGGAGACGAAGGTGGATTGAGACGTATTCAGAGTTTGAAACTTAGCGGCCATAAAAATTTCAATAATAGTACGAAATTCTTCAAGAGATTAAAAACAAATTTGCGATTTGGGGTAAACGTGAGTAGTTGTGAGAATCTGAACAAGAAAAATAAAGACACTAGAAGAATATATAAAAGGAAGAAGGTATAAAAGCTGGAGTTGTCAGGACTTAGAGAGTTCTATCTCAAATAGGAAGTAAGAAGCAAATAGGAGTCTTTTTTCTGTTACAAGAAGGAAATAGGAGTCTGATTTATAGTGTAGGGCTCGCTATTATTTGGAAAAAAAGAAGGCTCGTTATTACGGTTTGGTACAGGGACAAAAAATTCGCTCAACCTGTCTAACATGTATAAAGTAATCCGGGTTCTTAAATTCTAATAAATTAAAAAACTGTTATTAGCCTACAAAGAACAATACTTAAAACGCAACCTTAATAAGTTTAACTTTTTTAGAAGGTACTAATTATTTCTAGTATTCCAAGATTACCTTCTACTTTTAATTAAATTTTTTTAATTATAATATTTGATATAAAGGATAAAGATTAGACAATCAATTAACTAATTATTTATTGCTAAACAAACGTCTCCCTTTTTAGCACTAATTTTTTTTAAAAAAAATCAACATTAAAAAACAATGTAACATTAAAGAAAAATGAAAAGAAAAAGTAAAAATTGAAAAACTATGAAACACACCACCTAAAACTCATCTCTCACTAGTCCGCGTCAAGCTACTAGCGACTACAAGAGTAGTCGCTAGAAGTTAAAAAAATAGTCGCTAGATGTGGGTTCAAGGTTCTAGCGACTACAAGTAGTCGCTAGAAATTAGTCGCTATAATCTTGTCGTTAGAACGTAACCCTTACGACTACTGGGCAATAAGTAGTCGTTAGAGCTTGGGTCCATATTAACGACTACCTAGTAGTCGCTAGATAACGCCATTACTAGCGACTACTTTGTAGTCGAAAAAAGTGGACAACACTAACGACTACAATGTAGTCGTTAGTTACTAAGGATATGGCGACTACTATTTTATTCAATGTCGACTACAATGTAGTCGTTAATAATATTTTTTTATTTTTAAAAAAAAAATAAAAAAACACAATTTTCGAATTTTTTTTAATTGCATTACTGTAATTAAAAAATATTCGAAAATCATATTTTTTTATTTTTTTTTAAAAAAATAAAAAATATTAAAATAATAATAAAATTAACAATTCTAAATAATTAATTTAATTAAAATATAAAATTAACAATTCTAAATAAGCAATTAAAATATTAAATTAAACCAAATTCAAACCCGGTCAAGCCAGGTCAAAGTCAAACCCGGTCAAGCCAGGTAAAAGTCACCAAACATAAAACCATTACATAAGTCTTAGTACAAACCAAAAAAAATAAAGTCTTAATCCGAATAGTCTTAAAATAAAGTAAATAAAACATCACTAAAATCCTTGTCGTCTATAGAGGTCCTCCTCATTCCCGAGCACGTCATCATCTTCATCCAAATCAATATCCATCTCAACATCTTCACCACTACTACTACTATCATCATCTGAGTCATCGCTAGGAGGAGTGGGGCCCGCATTCATAGGCTGGAAGGGGGCCTCGCCTTTATCCGCCCTCAACTGATTAACGTATGCGATGGCATCATTCACAGTAGCCATCGAAAAAGGTGCAGGCGCGGTGCTAGTAGAATCTTCAGGGCGGGGGAATGGGGCAAGACCGCTGGACACTCGGAGCTCGTTAATAGCCGCCATCATCTCCTCGTGTTGCTCGTTCCGGGCTGGAGTAGTCTTAGCCTTGTTCTTCGATTTTCCCGGACGGCCAATGCCCGGAATAAAGCTCCTCTTCGGTGACCCAACCTCCTTCGCGGTCCTCTTCACGTAATCGTATTGCTCCTTTTGACTCAATCCTCCCCAATCGCCTGACTCTGATTGACTTTGAGTCACCTTTTCCTTCATCGCGTCCTTGAGCAATTTCTGTTACATAAAAAACAGTATATCAATTAAATTTGATAATAAATGAAAAAATTAATTAAAACAATCTAATAAAGAAAAACTTACATCGGCTCTTTCGTACCCCACGGACCTCCACTCTTTCGTCTTCTTTGTCTTCCCCACCACCTCGTAAAAAGCACCCATACGCGGAATCGGGATGTCTTGTTGGGTAGACTCATCCCTTATCACCAGATTCCCTCCCGGGATTAATTCTTCACCCTGTTTCAAGAAAATAAAGAATATTCAACATAAATTATAAATTAATTAAAAAAAATTTACTTAAATAAAAAATTACCTCGTATAGCATATCCCGAGTTCGGGAATACCTCCTCGACCCCGCTCCACTCTTGTTTTTCTGCTTTTCTCGATTCTTTTGATTTTCTTTTGCTTGATTCTGAAAAAATATATAATTCATTTATTAATAAAAACAATTATAATTTTAAATATATACGAAAATTAAAATTAATCAAAAATTCACCTTAGCTTTTCTCGAGCCCCAATACTCGCAGCACAAAGCCCACGCCTCATCTGACATCCAATCCGGCTTCAAACCCTTTCTCCAATAATGCTTCTTCACGTAATGTTTGTAATCCTTATATCTCATCCTCATTGTGTCGTCCAAATTCCCAAAAATCTTGTTCCAATCTTTCCTCTTTCTCCAATCATTTATGTTAAAATATTTCTGTAAAAAAAATACATTAGTTAAATTTAAATAAGAATAATAAATTAAGTTAAAAAAAATTTAACAATTAAATTAAATACCGATAATCTCTTAATAACAGCGTTTTTGTCCGCCTCCGGCACTTTTTTCCAAGACGGGTGATAGAGCGGAATCCTCTCTCGTACTGCGATTCCAATAACTTGAGCAACGTGGTGCCCGTACTTGCCTGTTGGACTCCACGTGTCGTCTAACGAACAAAAGTTGACTGGCAAAGGCCACCCAACTTCCTTCAGTGCCTTCATCGCAGTCTTCAAGGCACCTCCACCCCTTGTTCTCCGTCTAGGGGGATCTGTTTTAACATTAGATTAATTATTAGTGACTTTATTTTTTAACAAAGTATTTAATTGAATTTGTTTATTTACCAGGCTGGTTTGCACAGTCGGCTAGGTTTCGGTTAGGATTCCGGCTTGGGTCCCTATCCCCACCGTTCCCTCCGTGGTGTCGTGACAGTACATCGGCCATCTAGCAATTTATAGGTAAATTAAAATACAGAATAAAAAATAAATATTCCTAAATATTTTTGTAAATTGCGTAAAAGTCCCTAAAGTCCATGTTGAATTTTTCTTAAATAGCATAAAAATTCATAAATATTTTTTATAATTGCATAATAGTCCCTAAAGTCCATATTTATATTTTTTTTAAATGTCATGAAAGTCCCTATGTAGTTTTATATTGCATAAAAGTCCCTATCATAATATTTTTTTAATTGCCTAAAGGTCCCTAAGTTATTTTTAACACAATTTTTAACACAATTTCATTGTAACACATTTTTTAACACAATTTTTGCACTTTTAAAATCAAAAATTTACTAAGATTCATAACATAAATTAACAAAAATACCAATAAATCATCAAAATTAACTTTTAATCATAACCCATGAATTACATGCTTAACATAACAATAATGAACAACTAATAACACCTACTATATACGGATTTAAGAATCAAACACAAAAAAGATGAAAAAAAACTAATTAAATTTCCAGAAAAATATTTTTTTGGGCATTTAACATACATTTTAGGTTCAAATTGATGCATACAACACACTAACAACACATACAATTCTCGGAATTATAGAAATCCATGAAATCATCAAAGAAAAAAAAAGAAAAAAAAAAGCATAGAAATTAAAAAAGGATTGAAAAACTTACCTTAATGGAAGAGATTGGAGCTGATTTGGGGAAGAATCCAAGCCATTTTGATTCGGATTGAAACACAAACAAAGAAAAACAATATTAGAAAAGTAAAAAATTGATTAAAAGGAGCTTTGTAATAGATAGAAAATGTAATGGATTTAGATTGATTGATTGATTGATTACCTTTGCTTGGAATGGAATGGAAGCTCTCGTTTTTTTGGAATGAAGCTCTCGTTTTTTTTTTTGTTTAGTGTATAAGAAATGAAGAAGAAGAGTGCAGCTCGGTTAGATATAGGGTTTTTCAACTAGCGACTACATTTGTAGTCGCTAGATTGGTGTTTGACCAAGTCAATTGGTCTTTAGCGACTACATTGTAGTCGCTAGAAAGCTGAGTGAAACGCGTGTCCATTGCGTGGGAGGGAAAATTGACCGCCAAGTTTTTTGGGAATTTATTTCGCTGTCTAGCGACTACATTGTAGTCGTTAGTGCTCTAGAGTCATTAGCGACTAGTTCATGTACATGAACTAGTCGCTATAAGTAATAAGTAGTCGCTAGATTTTTTTTTTTTTTTCTTTTTTAAAAAAAACAATAAACGCTATACAATTATCCAATATTTTAATTCAAAGTTAAGTGTTTGTGGTCAAAGTTAAGTGTTTGTGGTCAAAGTTAAGTGTTTGTGGTCAAAGTTAAGTGTTTGTGGTCAAAGTTAAGTGTTTGTGGTCAAAGTTAAGTGTTTAGAGTCAAAGTTAAGTGTTTAGAGTCAAAGTTAAGTGTTTGTGGTCAAAGTTAAGTGTTTAGAGTCAAAGTTAAGTGTTTAGAGTCAAAGTTAAGTGTTTGTGGTCAAAGTTAAGTGTTTGTGGTCAAAGTTAAGTGTTTAGAGTCAAAGTTAAGTGTTTAGAGTCAAAGTTAAGTGTTTAGAGTCAAAGTTAAGTGTTTGTGGTCAAAGTTAAGTGTTTAGAGTCAAAGTTAAGTGTTTGTGGTCAAAGTTAAGTGTTTAGAGTCAAAGTTAAGTGTTTGTGGTCAAAGTTAAGTGTTTAGAGTCAAAGTTAAGTGTTTAGAGTCAAAGTTAAGTGTTTAGAGTCAAAGTTAAGTGTTTAGAGTCAAAGTTAAGTGTTTAGAGTCAAAGTTAAGTGTTTGTGGTCAAAGTTAAGTGTTTGTGGTCAAAGTTAAGTGTTTGTGGTCAAAGTTAAGTGTTTGTGGTCAAAGTTAAGTGTTTGTGGTCAAAGTTAAGTGTTTAGAGTCAAAGTTAAGTGTTTGTGGTCAAAGTTAAGTGTTTGTGGTCAAAGTTAAGTGTTTGTGGTCAAAGTTAAGTGTTTAGAGTCAAATTTAAGTGTTTAGAGTCAAAGTTAAGTGTTTGTGGTCAAAGTTATGTGTTTAGAGTCAAAGTTAAGTGTTTGTGGTCAAAGTTAAGTGTTTAGAGTCAAAGTTAAGTGTTTAGAGTCAAAGTTAAGTGTTTGTGGTCAAAGTTAAGTGTTTAGAGTCAAAGTTAAATGTTTGTGGTTAAGTGTTTAGAGTCAAAGTTAAGTGTTTAGAGTCAAAGTTAAGTGTTTAGAGTCAAAGTTAAGTGTTTAGAGTCAAAGTTAAGTGTTTGTGGTCAAAGTTAAGTGTTTGTGGTCAAATCACCCAAATATAAAAAGTTTAAGTAAATAAAATGTTTTAATACAAATAAACCCAAAAAAAAAACTCCTACTCAGAATCATATCCACTAACAACTATTGGTTCGCCATCACTATCAACCTCAATGGGTTCTTCCTCATCACCGTACTCATCCAAGGTGTCATCTTCAATTTCCGCGTTTTCATCAACTACCGTTTCAAAATTCAAAGCAACAAAAAAATGAGCAGGGTCAATCTCGATCTCCTCAGTGGATGCCAAGTTCACCGGATCGGAAATCGTCTCGGTATTCACTAAAGGGATATCGACACTCGTATCCCCACCAGTGGGCATTGACTCTGCACCCCATAACTCAGGACTCCATCCATGTCTATCATTGAGTTCCCAAACTACTTTCCAACCTTTTTGTGATTTCCTTAAACTAATCTCGTCTATGTAAAAAACTTTTTTTGCTTGAGTAGCTAGGATGTACGGCTCTGATTGCCAAAAAAAATTAGACGTGTTGACAAGAGTTGCCCCATGCTCTTTCATCGGTTTACTCGTGTTATACCAATTACACTCGAACAGCACAACAGAACAGTCATCGTCATATGTGATCTCTACAACCTTGACCAATTCACCGTAAAACGGTGTTCCATTGTAGATGGCGGATACCCCGTAATCTTGTGTCACCCTTGTTTCACCCTTTCCTTTAGTGACCCATTTAACACCATTCACAACACATGAATCGTACTTATAAACTGCACCATGAGACTTACTAGCCAATGCAATCATCTCACTTGTAGCGAACGCATCACCTTCTTTTTCCATTTCATAAACCTACAAGCATAAACAATTATAACAATGTTTCCTAAAATGGAATATTATTTTTGTATTTGAATGGATATATACCTTATGCAGAAACCAGTCTCGGAAATTTTGCCGGTGTTTCCTATCTTTTTCGGCTGGGGAACCCGATAACGTGGCTTTGTGTTCTCTGCACATTTGAATAAACATTTAATAAATAAATTGAATAAATAAATTGAATAAACATTTAATAAATAAATTGAAACCTTACGTCATCAAATGTTGGATTTCATCGCAATTAAGTAGGATATACCAGTCGATTTGATCCTTCTCGTTGTAATGCAAATTACCATACTCTTTTTTACCTATAGGAATACATTGGCTCTTAAATACCGACAAATCTTTAGGTTGAGCTTCGATATCGATATATCTACCCGGATCATTAAACTTTGTTTTTTCTTCTTTAAGGTAACGCGATATGAATGTCAAAGTCTCCTCTACAACGTATCCCTCGGCGATTGAACCCTCCGGCCTAGCCGGGTTTCGTATGTACTCCTTTAATTTCTTTAGATACCGCTCAAACGGGTACATCCAACGCATCTGAACCGGTCCCCCTAACAAAGCCTCGTCGTATAAATGAATGACCAAGTGGATCATTATATCGAAAAACGCGGGAGGTAAAATCATCTCCAGTCTACACATAACTTCAATCACTTTCTTCTTCTCCTTTTCTAACTTTTTCCGACTCAGATTTTTATTACACACAACTCGAAACACGTTGGCTAGCCCGATAATCGTGTCACTTATCGCTTTGTCTTCGAAAAGCCCTGGGAGACTAGCCACGAATAGGTACTGCATCATCACGTGACAGTCGTGAGATTTCATTCCTATAATCTTGCCTAAGTCGCTTTGAACGTTATTTCTCAAACTCGATGCGAATCCATCGGGAAACTTCTGTGCCTTCAGCCAATCAATAAATACTTTCCTTTTTTCGGTGGTTAACGTATAATTAGCTCGAGGCATTACGTTCTTACCATTTTTCTCTTGCAACCACAAATCTGGCCTGATCTTCATTTCCTTGAGATCAATTCTCGCTTTCACGTTGTCTTTGTTAAGTTTTCCATCAAGACCTATTACTGTGCCAAGAAGAGCATCACACACGTTTTTCTCGCAATGCATAACGTCAATGTTATGTTTCAACAGGTTTTCAGACCAATAAGGTAAACGATAGAAGATACTCTTTTTCTTCCAATTGAATCGCCGATTAACATCTGGCTTCACGATCTTTCCCCCAAAGTCCTTGTGTTTCCCGGGAAACACAATGGGAAGGCCATCTAACTGTGTCTGAATATCGGCAGGTTTATATTTCTTCGGTGGTCGCCTATCAGTGGGTTTCTTGTACAAAACTTTTTCGTCTCTGAAAGGATGTTTGATAGGTAACCAACGTCTGTGGTCGAAGTAAGCAACCCCTTTCTTCACGCTCAATGACGGAGTAGAATCCATGCATTCTGGACAAGCTTTATAACCTTGACCCGACCATCCCGAGGTGTATGTCCTAGCGGGAAAATCGTTAGTCGTAGACAACAAACAAACCTTCATAGTAAACTCTTCCTTCTTGTGGGCATCATAAGTAATAATCCCTTTACCCCACAACTCGTCCAACTCATCTATAACAGGACGAAGAAAGACGTCCATGTCCTTGCCGGGTGAACGGGGTCCCGGAATCAACAAACAAAGCTGGAATGTCGTCTCCTTCATACACTCCCACGGTGGTAAGTTGTAGACGGTCAATATAACCGGCCACATGCTGTAAGAGTTGTTTTGCATGGAGAATGGGCAAAAGCCATCGATACCCAAACCCAAGAAGACGTTCCGAGGTTCACTAGCAAACTCGGGATGTAACTGAACGAATCTCTTCCAACTGTCTCCGTCAACTGGATGACGCAACAAATCTGGATCTGTATTCTTCCCTGTTTGGTGCCAGATCATATTTTCGGCAGTGTGCCTCGAAGCATAAAGTCGCTGCAGCCTAGGGGCAATCGGGAAATATCTGAGTTTCTTATGCGCTACTTTCAGACCCTTCTTCGGGTCCCATCTGGATTCATTACATACTGGACACTTTTCAAGGGAGGCATTCTCCTTGTAAAACAAAGCACAATCGTTCACGCAAACATCTATGGTCTCGTAACCCATACCTAAATTTTTTAACTTCTTGTTGCACGCCTCGTATGAATCGGGCAACGTATGAGGTTTGGGCAACACACGGCATAATAGCTGAAGCAACTCGGTGAAAGACGTGTTAGACCACTTGTTCTTGACCTTCACGTGCATTAGCTTCGCAATGAAATTTAATGAACTCATGACATCACAACCAGGGTATAACTCGGTCTCTAAATCGGAAAACATCTTTTCGAATTTGTCACGAGCTGTACTGTTCGAGTCTGTGATCTCGGTGTCACCAGAATGACCACCAACCTCGTAATTAGGTCTCAAATCATCGTATACATCCAACATTTCATTTTCTTCATATCGAGTCTCGAGAATATCCTCGGGCTCACCATGCTTTGTCCAAATATCATACGTCTCTAAAAACCCATGCAGTAACAGATGTGACCTAACTTTCTCAACCGTATACCTACGATAATTCGAACACTGATTACACGGACAAAAAATTGTTTCTTCACCAGGAGGTTTATTTTTTTCAGCAAAAGCAAGGAATGGTTCTATCCCCTTAATGAATTCACTTGAAACTTTATGAGCCGTACCAATCCAACTCTTATCAATACCCGAAGCCATAGTCAACTATTACAATATGAAAGAATACAACATAAATAAAATGAAAAAAAAAATTATTACATCACCAAATAAATACATAAAAATAAAACGAGAAAAAATTATTACATCACCGATTACATAAATGAAAAAAAAAATTATTACATCACCGATTAAATAAATAAATATAAAATGAAAAAAATTATTACATCACCGCTTAAATAAATAAATATAAAATTAAAAGCACACAAAATATCACATCACCAAATAAATGCATAAATATAACATTAAAAGCATACAAAATATAGCAACATACAATAATATATCATACAAATATATATTTTTATATATATATATATTTATATTTATATATATATATATATTTTTATATATATATATATATATATAAAAAAATATATATATATATTTAAAAATATATATATATATAAAAATATATATACTTAATATAATTATTTATAATTCACATGAAATTAATAAATGATTATAGATATATACATAATGATATTATATATTTAGCATTAACTATAGAATTGTAATCAAATAAGGAAAGGATGAAAAAGACACATACTTTTGGGCAAATTCGGAAGGGAAAATTGATAATTGAGGCGGCCCCACGTTGATGTTTGACCCGGGAAAGCTTGCCTACGTGTTGAAATACCTAATAAGTGATAATATTGACCATTTATTATACAATTGCATGAAAGTATAAGAAATTTGAAAGAGTTTTATGGAACAAAAAATACCTACTTTTGGGCAAATTTGGAATGAAAAATTGATGATTGAGGCGGCCCCACGTTGATGTTTGACCCGGGAAAGCTTGCCCACGTGTTGAAATACCTAATAAGTGATACTATTTAACATTTACTACACAATTGAATGAAAGTAAAAGATATATTGAAAGAGTTTTATGGAACAAAAAATACCTACTTTTGGGCAAGTTTGGAAATAAAAATTGATAATTGAGGCGGTCCCACTTGATGATTGAACCGGGAAAGCTTTTCAAAGTGTTGGAATATTTTTTAATGATGAATTGTGGAAAAAAATTGGGAGAGATTTGAGAGAAAGAAAGAGAAATTATATAATAATGGTGTATTGGGTGAAGCAATTCGCAATTTATTGCTGGAAAACACGCTACACTACTCGCGACTACATGAGTAGTCGCCAAAAGGTCAATTGTAGTCGTTATAAATAAGTACTAACGACTACTTGAAGTAGTCGTTAAATGATTAACACACTAGCGACTACATGTTGGCGGTTGGAAAATAATTAAAAAAATACTAAATACCATTAACGACTACTTAATACGTATTAACGACTACATCTTGTAGTCGAAAAAAGCAAAAATTATTAACGACTACTTGGTAGTCGCGAAACATACCATGTAGTCGTTAGAGATATGTAGTCGCGAATGCTTCTATCTTTAGCGACTACATCTAGTAGTCGCGAGAAATTTAGTCGCTAGAGGCTAATGCGGGAGTAGTGTCTTCACGCACACGCTTGAAACAAAAAAAAAATCATCTCTTCACACCAGCCGCTCTTCTGAACAAGAAAGTCATCGTCACTGAAGAACCAATTTTCAGCATCATCAATACGAGTTGACCAGCAAGCCACACTTCTACACAAGACAACTGCCGCTACATGGAAACCAATCTCCACCATCATCAACCCAGCATGGCAACCAAGCCACTCCTGCACAAGAAAACCGACGCCACTCGGAAACCCTTCTCCGCCATTATCAACCCAGCTTGGCTACGCCATCAACAATCAAAGAACCCAAACTACGGTAAAAAAATGATTTTTTACCATTGAAACTCTAAAAGTAATTTTTATGTTTCATTATTTTTCAACGTTTACTTTTTAAAAATTTCAACGTTTCCAGTTGCACAATATTTGTTCTTTATCTTAAAAATTATAATATTATTTTGAAGGATTTTGTGTTAGAATTAATGTAAAAATGTGTTTATGTGTAAAATTGAAAGTTACTGTCATCCCACTATTTCGTACTATCACCCCATTGTCTTTGTACTGTCAACCCACTACTTTTATATTGCACTGTTTTCGTAATGTCATATCACGATTTTATGGAATCAACCCATTATTATTGCACTGTCAAGCCACGGCTTTTGCAGTATCGCCCGACTATTTTTATATTGTCAACCCACTATATTGTATCATGTTTTTAACACCTAGTTTCTAGTTTTTTTTGTTTTTATGCATATTCAGGTTTGACGATCCAAGGAAATAATTTGATTCTATGTTTTAAAATCGGAAGAATTATGAAATAGTTTAGTTTTAGAATAGGAAATATTGTAAATATAGAAGTATTTTGGTTTTAGAATTTTGTAATATGAAAATATTTTAATTATATAGTTTTTTAATAATGGAAAGTTAATTTTTATGAAATAATTTTTTTAAAAAGGGTATTTTGGATATTTGTTTGGATTGCACATTTTTTGTTAGAATTGGTGGGTTATGGACTTCATTGGTAAATCACTCTTTAAAAAAAGTATAAAATATATCTCTTTTGCGGGTTGTGATTAACGATTTACTTTCAATCAAATCACGCCACGTCATTGGTGGTATATATCATTACTTTTGATGAAACAAATAGCGCATACAAGCAATACCAATTACCTTTTCAATATACAAAACTAAAAAAGAATCACATATTCCTTAATGTACTTAGCTCAACTAGTCAGAGCCTTGGTTATCCTTCTAGGCGGTACGAATCCAAAAAGTGGCTCTCCCATGTAAAAAAAATTAATTTTAGGAGATCACGTGTTTCTCATATACTTAGTGTCTACATTTTATTTTTTAAAAACTTTTGAAGTGTTTCTAAATTCTTATAAGTGTTTTAGAAATATTTTTTGGAGAAATATCATGTATATGTTTTTTATTAAACACTTAAAATAGTTTTAGATTAAGAAATTGTTTTCAATATTTTAAATAAATATTCTAAACTATTTAAAATATGTTTTCTTAGTTATAAAATAAGTAGTTACAAAGAGTCCTTATTTTTCTCTTTTTTTTCCTTGTAGTTCATCTAATCTCTATTTTTCTCTAAAATGTCTGGTTATATTTTAGATATAATAGACTAAAAAATCCTAACTCCAATATATGCTTATCTAACAAGTACACCTAAATAATTTGTCCCGGAAAAAACCTAAAATTTAATCAGCATTCTTGATATACCTATTTACCCCTATATGATAGTCTGATGTCTCCACTTATGTGATAGAATAATCTTGTCATGTGACATCATAGTAGGGGTATTTAGTCCTCGTTTTGTTCATGAAAATAATGGATATTTTCCGTTTTCATTCGCTATAGTTTTCGAAATAATATTAAAAACGTGTTTGAATATAGAAATGAAAACAGTTTTCTAGAAAATTAAATGAAAATGCTGTTATATTGGAGAATGTGAAATCGACGTTTTCCATATTTTCCTAAAATATACACTGAAAATAAATTTCTGAAAATATACTATGAAAGCGAAAACAGAAAATATTTTCACGAACCAAACAAGGCCTTAGTATTTAGTTTTTAGATTTTTCTCCATTTAATCATGATTTAAAATATCTTGTCTGGTTTTAGGTGTTTGCTATTTTTAGTGCTTATGCGCATAATTTGTGTGTTATTTGTGTAGAACTTGGATATTTAGAAGTTATTACACATATGGATGCTGATAAGAAATGATAAAAGTAAAGAAAACCACTTATTCGTGATGACAAAGGAAAGTTTGGATAGATTTGGAAAGTAAAAGAATTTGACATGCTGGAAAAACGTCTACTATTTTTAATGTTGCAAAAAATAGGTTACTAATTTGGAGGATCCCTTTTAGGACCAGATAGATCTTTGAATTACGGTCTTTTTCATATAAAGTACATTAAATTCCAAAAAGTAACGAAGGAGATATGACCAAATCAATCTGCTAAGGTTATCATGTCCTACAAGTTAGGAAAACGAGTTTTAGTAGGATTTGGACTCCTTAAGTACTTGGGGAACATTCTAGATTTCGGCCTAACATCTATATATATATATTCATATATATATATCCATTTTCACCTTTAGAGAATCATACTTAGTCAGTCCATAATCTTCAAAAGACCAAGAAGAAGCCTAGATCAAAGAGAAGAAGAATTGAAGAAGCTGGAAGCTGTTCATGTCATTCCTACCTTTCTATTTAGTAATCGTTTCTTTTTCTTTCGTTACGAACTAATTCTATTAGCTTGAGATTACTTTATGTATGAACCCTAGCTTTCGGGATTATGATTTTATTGTGTTTGGGACTTTAATATTTAAATAAATTTATTAATTGCATTTATTATATATGTGTTTGAATTTGTACAACCCTTATGAAGGCCAAGTAGTGGGTTGAATTTAGTAGGCTGGCTATCGCCCAGGAGGGGGGTCAGTTTGTGGAAAATCGTATATAATTGTTAGGTGTGTTATTGAGTCGGGAGGCCTTAACTAATCAGGATATTCAATTGAGTTAGGTTTAATCTGTCCAAAATCATTTAGGGTCGCCCGAGAGGGGTCATTACGGGTGGAGGATATTATCCTATTCACCCCGGAGGGGTTAGGATGAGAACTGAATCCCGACTACTGCTAAACTAAGAATCTGCCCTTATACCAATAAATACATAAATCCAAAGTTAGTGGAGATTACCAGCGACTCTCAATCTATATTCTTATCTTCACATCTAATCTTTTTATCTGCATTTTCATTCCTTAGTTTAGTTATAATTAGTTTAGTTTATTTACACTTTAGTCCCTCATAATTCAAAAACCAAACAAATATTTACTTTTATTTCTTTCGCAATTATTTATACTTTTCATTTAAATTTTATTCATAACCTCGTAATCTTTGTAAAGACGACATCCCGATTTTACTTATTTAAAACTTGGAACAACCCATACACTTGTGGTTAGTTACTCCTCTTATTCTGTGTTGATTTAAATCACAACCTAGGAGCCAACGAAGTCCAATTAGTTACTAAATATAAGCCATAAAACTTGTCATATATAACTTGATTGTTACTAAATGTAAGCCAAAAAATATGTCAAATATGTCAAATATAATCTAATCGTTACCAAATACATTTATAATGCTCAAATATAACCAGATCAACGATATGCTCAATCTATTCATCACCAAAGTCAGAATATTTCTTTCTCTGGCATGCTATGTTTCATCAATTCGTCTCCGCCTTACCCCTTATCCGAACAAGTAAGAACATTCAAAATAAAGGTCACCCCATTCTATATGGTATGGATACATGATGCTCGGAGCTTGGTTCCATAATTAAAATCTAGGTTTTTGTAAGTCAGAGTTCGAGCTTTGTTCTTGGTTCAAGCTTGGTGGTGTCGGTTAGGGCGTGATAAAATAACGATAAAATAAGATGCAAATAACCACTGTAACCTAAACACGGTACTCACTGCAAGTATCACCAGGTCGTACGCAAGTTTTAATGATAAGTAAGATTTGTTCCTCAGAGACTACGAAAGTTAGGACTTATGCAATATAAAGTGCGGATAAAAAGCTAGAAAAATAATACCCTGAAAATAAAAGACTTGGAAATATTTGTTGGGTTTTCAAAGACTCTAAAATTAACTAAATAAAATAAATACGTGAAAATAAATAAAGAGAAGAAGATAGTAGTAGAGTTTAGCTCGAGATCTAGCAAGTAATCCCCACTAACCTTGTTATAACCTATTTATGTAAGGGAGAATTGTGTTATATGCAATAGCCGAGATTCTATATTCCTCCTAACCCCCTTCCAGGTGAACTTAGATGACGACCAAACAATTACCAGGGGACTTGGGTAAGGGGACACTGCGCAATGATCGGTGGTTAATATCAAACGCTAATGACTATCTAGTTAGGCAAGCCTTTCCGGATCACTACTGCACACTATGCGTTTATGTGGTGTTTCAATAATTAGACACTTCCTCCGGGTGACCATCTAACTACTATGGTAATCCTATACGTTTGCAACCACAAGAACTACAAACGATAAATCAAAACACATAAAAGCAGAGAATAAAACACTAATTTCAATCAATTGTTTATAAAAGCTTTGCGATAGTAATACATAATTAGTTTTTTTTACTAAAAAAAACTTGCAAAAAGTATAAAATATTATGTAACGAAATATATAATTATTATATTAACCGAAAAAAGCCTTACAAAATTATATCAATACAATATAACTATATAACAAAAATTAGTTTTTCTTTAATATATGGAATTCAATTAAAAATAATTGAATTCAAAGTTAATTTTACTTTAATTAAATTTGAACTTAATACCTTTTTATGATGATCATATCCCAACCTTTATCACTAAGCAAAATTTCATTCCAATAATTAGTTTCTTACACAAAAAAAAAAATAAAGAATTGCAAAATAAACCAGGCTATAGCTACGAAATTATTAATGATGAGATTCGAACAGAAAACCTCACTACCAAAAAATAAATATGCTTCCACCACATCAACTTGATTTCTAATAATTTTTGTACGCATAACATTTATCTACGTAAATATATATTCCTCTGTTAGTTATTTAAATTTATTTGTCTATTTTTTATATGCATACATATTAAAAAAAATCATTTTTATACGATTATTATTAATTAATATACATATAAATTATTTATTATAATACTTTTTTACTATTTAATTATGAATATTATTCAAAATATATATATAAAAAAAGTATGTTAGTATTAAATAAACAAATAATATAGAACATTTTTTTTAAGTTGAACAAATAAAATTAGATAGAGAATATATCTAATTAAAACGATATTTTTATAATTCATATCTATTTTATTTTCATTTAAATATTTTTAATAAATATTTAGTAATATTAAAAATATCAAATTATTATAAAGAGTATTTTAATATTTATGATATTAATTAATAATTTTTTAATTTATGTGGAGTATAAGATTAGGGATTTTTCGAGAGAGAGGCAAAACAATCGTTGTGTGGTTTTGAATCAACTTAATTTCTATTACTTTATTTTTTGTGGGTATATTATAGAAATTTCTAAAAAAATAGTTTAAGGACTTCCAGATAAAGGCCTAAAACGATGGTTTTGGGTCTGGCCTAATTATACCATAATAATCATGTAACAAGCAGGTCGATCAAGGCAATATTCAAAAAACGAAGATCAGGAAAATAATCAAAGGAAAATATATTACATAAATAGTTTTAAGGTCAAATAAATCTAGAGACATGATTACACATAATATCGACCTACCCATGTAAGATATGCTATACCTTATTATAAAAATATATACACAAAAAAGGTTGATTACATAATTTAGACCGGATCCGCAGTAATATCGTGGATTGCCTACGTATCTCTCCCTTAAAAATAACAAGAAACTTTAATCAAAACAACCTAAATCTAGGGAGAGAATCAGGTCTTCGTAGTTCAACTGTTTTAATATTCATGTTTGATATACATATCTAACTATAAACTCATGCTTTTTTATTGACTTTTTTGGAATCGCTAGAACTGGCAGCCTCCTTACCAAATCTCGATAGTTGTGTCTGACCTTCAGGATTTGAGTATTTAACGTTGTTAATACTCTTCGATGGTGGTGATGGCTTCTTAGTTGTATTTTCACGATGAAGATGACATTTAAACGATCCTGCATGAGAAGTCGGAGAACAGGTGCAATATTCTTGCTTCTTAGGACGTTTATCATTGTTTATAGACTTCTTACCCATGATTTCACAAGTATAATTTTGTTAAGCTATCTATTATCATGCATGCAATATTTATAGTGACTGTCAATTAATGAAGAAACAAAACGTAATAAAACCTATAATATTTAATCATAAAGTCCAAACAAAGGCATGCCTATGAAATTGAAACATAATATGTATATATATATATATATATATATATATATATATATATATATATTAGAATTGTCATAAGCAAGATAAGCAGATCATGCAAAGAAATTATATCATATATCGGAGACGAAGGTGGATTGAGACGTATTCAGAGTTTGAAACTTAGCGGCCATAAAAATTTCAATAATAGTACGAAAATCTTCAAGAGATTAAAAACAAATTTGCGATTTGGGGTAAACGTGAGTAGTTGTGAGAATCTGAACAAGAAAAATAAAGACACTAGAAGAATATATAAAAGCCAGAAGGTACAAAAGCTGGAGTTGTAAGGAACTTAGAGAGTTCTATCTCAAATAGGAAGTAAGAAGCAAATAGGAGTCTTTTTTTTCTGTTACAAGAAGGAAATAGGAGTCTGATTTATAGTGTAGGGCTCGCTATTATTTGGAAAAAAAGAAGGCTCGTTATTACGGTTTGGTACAGGGACAAAAAATTCGCTCAACCTGTCTAACATGTATAAAGTAATCCGGGTTCTTAATTTCTAATAAATTTAAAAGGGTAAGACTTCCATCCAATATTGGATGCTCCAATATTCATATCATGGCCATTGATTATTATAACAAAACACATGCCATTAGATTAAGAAGTTAGTTACTTTTGTAAGTTTAAAACATAGGTATGTGTATTAATATTATTGGTGTAGGATCATCCAATATTGGATGGAAGAATTTTCCAATTAAAAAACTGTTATTAGCCTACAAAGAACAATACTTAAAACGCAACCTTAATAAGTTTAACTTTTTTAGAAGGTACTAATTATTTCTAGTATTCCAAGATTAACTTCTACTTTTAATTAAATTTTTTTTATTATAATATTTGATATAAAAGATAAAGATTAGACAATCAAAATTAACTAATTATATATTGCTAAACAAACGTCTCCCTTTTTAGCACTAATTTTTTTTTTTCAAAATCAACATTAAAAAACAATGTAACATTAAAGAAAAATGAAAAGAAAAAGTAAACATTGAAATACTATGAAACACACCACCTAAAACTCATCTCTTCACGCACACGTTTGAAACAAAAAAAATTCATCTCTTCACACCAGCCGCTCTTCTGAACAAGAAAGTCATCGTCATTGAAGAACCAATTTCCAGCATCATCAATACGAGTTGACCAGCAAGCCACACTTCTACACAAGACAACTGCCGCTACATGGAAACCAATCTCCACCATCATCAACCCAGCATGGCAACCAAGCCACTCCTGCACAAGAAAACCGACGCCACTCGGAAACCCTTCTCCGCCATTATTGATGCCTCCTCATTTGTGATAGATTAATGTTAAGATGAGACATTATTTTAAGTGATTTAGAAGTCAATAATGTCGATTTTATTGAGTTTTAGTGCACTTTCCTATTTTGAGTCTTGATTTGTAGAATTAATGTTTTTAGAGCATATTGGGTTTAATTGTTTATTTAGTGTGTAGCTTTAAAGATAATTATGGATATTAATTAGAGTCCAAGTCAAAGACAACAACTTATGGAAAGAGATTTGCATGGTAATTGGAGATAAGGAAACAAAAGCTAAAAAGATGGAAAAGGAAAAGCTACCTAAATCTGGCATTCTGCATACACGTCCAAAGATATGCGTTTTTACCTAAGAAATAGGCCGATTTTGGTAATTTCCTTCTAAGGGGTCAAGATAATTCTGTTGCGATTCTTTTGGTATCTTATGGAGCAAAATCCGACCAATAACGAAGAAGATATGCTCAAAACGGTGCAGCAGTGTTTATCTTTATTTCCATACGAATTTGAGTTGGGCTAGAAGTCCATTACCTTAACTCTTCCTCAAGAAAATGAATTAGGTTTTCTAAACACCTATAAATACACCCTTATATCACTTGTAAATAATCCTTGCCTCATAGTAATTAGTTCTTAAAGTTTTATTCTTCCAGTTTATTGTAGAGAGCAAGATGATGTCTTTTGTAAATTCTTTTAGTTTATTTCCTTCAGGTATGAACTAAACTCCCCATAGCTTGGGTTTTGCATATGTATAATCTATGAATTCTAATTCTTCTATCTAAGTTTCTTTGGGAATTATATGTTTTAATCTGACATTAGCTACTTACTTTATATTTGTTTATGTGTTTTGATTTAATGTCTTTCCTAGAACTGATCACTTTAGGATTGTTTTAAGAGTAGTTAGATGGTCTCCTTGACAGGGTGTTTAACTATTGAACCACCACATAATGTCTAGTGTCGATAGCAGTTCTGACAAAACATACTTCTAACTAGATAGTCATTAGGGTTTGTTTTAACCACCGTATCACCAAGATTGCAGTATTTGCTTAGGGCCTTAGTGGCGTTTGATAACCCTATTTGAAATCACTTCTTGGTTGTGACGTAGCCCCCTTAGTCGCTCTCAAGGTCTAAGATTGGGGAATTTAGAATCCTGACTAAGTATACCAAGAGCTAATATTCTCCCTTATTAACTAGATTTATAGATAGAATTAGAAGGATTAGTGCATACTAGCAAAACCTAAGCTATATTTCTCATCTCATATTCTTAATCTTTTATTTTATTGTCTTTATTTTCTTAGTTTTAATTGCTTAATTTCGAAATCTGTTCACTTTACTTTTCTGTTCTCTAATTATTTACTTTTACTCGTAATTTCTACTCACGCGATTAACACACTTAAGTCCCTGAGAACGAACTCTATTTATCATTAAAACTTGCATACGTCCTGTAATATTTGCAGTACTATGTCTGTCTAGGGTGAGAGTGCGTAGTTTCTTGGCTTAATTTTATCTTATTTTTATCACACCCTAGGCGACACCAATTATCAACCCAGCTTGGCTACGCCATCAACAATCAAAGAACCCAAACTACGGTAAAAAATGATTGTTTACCATTGAAACTCTAAAAGTAATTTTTATATTTCATTATTTTTCAACGTTTAATTTTTAAATATTTCAACGTTTCCAGTTGCACAATATTTGTTCTTTATCTTAAAAATTATAATATTATTTTGAAGGATTTTGTGTTAGAATTAATGTAAAATGTGTTTGAGTAATGATATATACCACCCAAATTCATACCACTCAAATGTCACCCAATGACGTGTCTTGAATTAATTAGTTACAAATTGTTAATGCATTTATTTTCTTGATTTGATTAAAGATTTGTAACCAACCAATTCATGCCATGTCATTGGGTGACATTTGGGTGGTATCAATTTGGGTGGTATATATCATTACTCAATGTGTTTATGTGTAAATTTGACAAGTTACTGTCAGCCCACTATTTTGTACTATCACCCCATTGTCTTTGTACTGTCAACCCACTACTTTTATATTGCACTGTTTTCGTAATGTCATATCACGAGTTTATGGTGTCAACCCATTATTATTGCACTGTCAAGCCACGGCTTTTGCAGAATGGCCCGACTATTTTTATATTGTCAACCCACTATATTTTATCATGTTTTTAACACATAGTTTCTAGTTTTTTTCTTTTTATGCATATTCAGGTTTGACGATCCAAGGAAATAATTTGATTCTATGTTTTAAAATCGGAAGAATTATGAAATAGTTTAGTTTTAGAATAGGAAATATTGTAAATATAGATATATTTTGGTTTTAGAATTTTGCAATATGGAAATATTTTAATTATATAGTTTTTTAATAATGGAAAGTTAATTTTTATGAAATAATTTATTTAAAAAGGGTATTTTGGATATTTGTTTGGATTGCACATTTTTTGTTAGAATTGGTGGATTATGGACTTCATTGGTAAATCACTATTTAAAAAAAGTATAAAATATATCTCTTTTGCGGGTTGTGATTAACGATTTACTTTCAATCAAATCACGCCACGTCATTGGTGGTATATATCATTACTTTTGATGAAACAAATAGCGCATACAAGCAATACCAATTACCTTTTCAATATACAAAATTAAAAAAGAATTACATATTCCTTAATGTACTTAGCTCAACTGGCCAGAGCCTTGGTTATCCTTCTAGGCGGTACGAATCCAAAAAGTGGCTCTCCCATGTAAAAAAAATCAATTTTAGGAGATCACCTGTCTCTCATATACTTAGTGTCTACATTTTATTTTTAAAAAACTTCTGAAGTGTTTCTAAATTCTTATAAGTGTTTTAGAAATATTTTTTGGAGAAATATCATGTATATGTTTTTTATTAAACACTTAAAATAGTTTTAGATTAAGAAATT
Organism: Nemophila menziesii; assembly: GCA_029959085.1. NCBI lineage: Eukaryota > Viridiplantae > Streptophyta > Magnoliopsida > Boraginales > Hydrophyllaceae > Nemophila > Nemophila menziesii. The sequence goes on from JARWIR010000021.1 coordinate 11,290,890, forward strand.
GTTTTCAATATTTTAAATAAATATTTTAAACTATTTAAAATATGTTTTCTTAGTTATAAAATAAGTAGTTACAAAGAGTCCTTATTTTTTTTCTTTTTTTCCTTGTAGTTCATCTAATCTCTATTTTTCTCTAAAATGTCTGGTTATATTTTAGATATAATAGACTAAAAAATCCTAACTCCAATATATGCTTATCTAACAAGTACAGCGAAATAGTTTGTCCCGGGAAAAACCTAAAATTTAGTCAGCATTCTTGATATACCTATTTTACCCCTATATGATAGTCTGATGTCTCCACTTATGTGACAGAACAATCTAGTCACGTGACGTCATTTTAAGGGTATTTAGGCCCCGTTTTGTTCATGAAAATAATGGATATTTTCCGTTTTCATTCGCTGTAGTTTTCGAAATACTATTAAAAACGTGTTTGAATATAGAAAATGAAAACAGTTTTCTAGAAAATTAAATGAAAATGCCGCTATATTGGAGAATGTGAAATCGGCTTTTTTCCATATTTTCCGAAAATATACTCTGAAAACAAATTTCGGAAAATATACTATGAAAACGAAAATAGAAAATATTTTCACGAACTAAACAAGGCTTTAGTATTTAGTTTTTAGATTTTTCTCCATTTAATCAAGATTTAAAATATCTTGTCTAGTTTTAGGTGGTTTTCTATTTTTAGTGCTTATGCGCATAATTTGTGTGTTATTTGTATAGAACTTAGATATTTAGAAGTTATTACACCTATGGATGCTGATAAGAAGTGATAAAAGTAAAGAAAACCACTTAGTCATGATGAAAATGGAAATTTTGGATAGATTTGGAAAGTAAAAGAATTTGACATGCTGGAAAAACGTCTACTATTTTTAATGTTGCAAAAAATAGGTTACGGATTTGGAGGATCCCTTTTAGGACCAGATAGATCTTTGAATTACGGTCTTTTTCATATAAAGTACATTAAATTCCAAAAAGTAACGAAGGAGATATGACCAAATCAATCTGCAAATGTTATCATGTCCTACAAGTTAGGAAAACGAGTTTTAGTAGGATTTGGACTCCTTAAGTACTTGGGGAACATTCTAGATTTCGACCTAACATCTATATATATATATATATATATATATATATATATATATATATATATATATCCATTTTTACCTTAAGAGAATCATACTTAGTCAGTCCATAATCTTCAAAAGACCAAGAAGAAGCCTAGATCAAAGAAAAGAAGAATTGAAGGAGCTGGAAGTTGTTCATGCCATTCCCACCGTTCTATTTAGTAATCGTTTCTTTTTCTTTCGTTACGAACTAATTCTATTAGCTTGAGATTACTTTATGTATGAACCCTAGCTTTCGGGATTATGATTTTATTGTGTTTGGGACTTTAATATTTAAATAAATTTATTAATTACATTTATTATATATGTGTTTGAATTTGTACAACCCTTATGAAGGCCAGGTAGTGGGTTGAATTTAGTAGGCTGGCTATCGTCCAGGAGGGGGGTCAGTTTGTGGAAAATCGTATATAATTGTTTGGTGTGTTATTGAGTCGGGAGGCCTTAACTAATCACGATATTCAATTGAGTTAGGTTTAATATGTCCAAAATCATTTAGGGTCGCACGAGAGGGGTCATTACGGGTGGAGGATATCATCCTATTCACCCGGGAGGGGTTAGGATGAGAACTGAATCCCGACTACTGCTAAATTAAGAATCTTCCCTTATACCAATAAATACATAAATCCAAAGTTAGTGGAGATTACCAGCGACTCTCAATCTATATTCTTATCTTCTCATCTAGTCTTTTTATCTGCATTTTTATTCCTTAGTTTAGTTATAATTAGTTTAGTTTATTTTCACTTTAGTCCCTCAGAATTCAAAAACCAAACAAATATTTACTTTTATTTCTTCGCAATTATTTATACTTTCCATTTAAATTTTATTCATAACCTCGTAATCTTTGTAAAAACGACATCCCGTTTTTACTTATTTAAAACTTGGAACAACCCATACACTTGTGGTTAGTTACTCCTCTTATTCTGTGTTGATTTAAATCACACCCTAGGAGCCAACAAAGTCCAATTAGTTACTAAATATATGCCATAAAACTTGTCATATATAACTTGATTGTTACTAGATATAAGCCAAAAAATATGTCAAATATAATCTAATCGTTACCAAATACATTTATAATGCTCAAATATAACCTGATCAACGATATGCTCAATCTATTCATCACCAAAGTCAGAATTTTTCTTTCTCTGGCATGCTATGTTTCATCAATTCGTCACCGCCTAACCCCTTATCCGAACAAGTAAGAACATTCAAAATAAAGGTCACCCCATTGTATATGGTATGGATACATGAAGCTCGGAGCTTGGTTCCATAATTAAAATCTAGGTTTTTGTAAGTCAGAGTTCGATCTTTGTTTTTTGTTCAAGCTTGGTGGTGTCGGTTAGGGCGTGATAAAATAACGATAAAATAAGATGCAAATAACCACCCTAACCTAAACACGGTAATCACTGCAAGTATCACCAGGTCGTACGCAAGTTTTAATGATAAGTAAGATTTGTTCCTCAGAGACTACGAAAGTTAGGAAGAACTTATGCAATATAATGTGCGGATAAAAAGCTAGAAGAATAATACCCTGAAAATAAAAGACTTGGAAATATTTGTTGGGTTTTAAAAGACTCTAAAATTAACTAATTAAAATAAATACGTGAAAATAAGTAAAGAGAAGAAGATGGTAGTAGAGTTTAGCTCGAGATCTAGCAAGTAATCCCAACTAACCTTGTTATAACCTATTTATGTAAGGGAGAATTGTGTTATATGCAATAGCCAAGATTCTATATTCCTCCTAACCCCCTTCCGGGTGAACTTAGATGACGACCAAACAATTACCAGGGGACTTGGGTAAGGGAACACTGCGCAATGATCGGTGGTTAATAACAAACGCTAATGACTATCCAGTTAGGCAAGCCTTTCCGGATCACTACTGCACACTATGCATTTATGTGGTGTTTCAATAATTAGACACTTCCTCCGGGTGACCATCTAACTACTATGGTAATCCTATACGTTTGCAACCGCAAGAACTACAAACAATAAATCAAAACACATAAAAGCAGAGAATAAAACACTAATTTCGATCAAATGTTTATAAAAGCCTTGCGAAAGTAATACATAATTAGTTTTTTTTACTAAAAAAAACTTGCAAAAAGTATAAAATATTATGTAAGGAAATATATAATTATTATATTAACCGAAAAAAGCCTTACAAAATTATATCAATACAATATAACTATATAACAAAAATTAGTTTTTCTTTAATATATGGAATTTAATTAAAAATAATTGTATTCAAAGTTAATTTTACTTTAATTAAATTTGAACTTAATACCTTTTTATGATGATCATATCCCAACCTTTATCACTAAGCAAAATTTCATTCCAATAATTAGTTTCTTACACAAAAGAAAATAAAGAATTGCAAAATAAACCAGGCTATAGCTACGAAATTAGTAATGATGAGATTCGAACAGAAAACCTCACTACCAAAAAATAAACATGCTTCCACCACATCAACTTGATTTCTAATAATTTTTGTACGCATAACATTTATCTACGTAAATATATATTCCTCTGTTAGTTATTTAAATTTATTTGTCTATTTTTTATATGCATACATATTAAAAAAATCACTTTTATACGATTATTCTTAATTAATATACATATAAATATTTTATTATAATACTTTTTTACTATTTAATTATGAATAATATAAAAATATATATATATATAAAGTATGTTAGTATTAAATAAACAAATAATATAGAACAATTCTTTTTAAGTTGAACAAATAAAATTAGATAGAGAATATATCTAATTACAACGATATTTTTATAATTCATATCTATTATATTTTCATTGAAATATTTTTAATAAATATTTAGTAATTTAAAAATATCAAATTATTATAAAAAGTATTTTAATATTTATGATATTAATTAATAATTTTTTAATTTATGTGGAGTATAAGATTAAGGATTTTTCAAGAGAGGGGCAAAACAATCGTTGTGATGGTTTTGAATCATCTTAATTTCTATTACTTTATTTTTTGTGGTATATTCTAGAAATTTCTATAAACATAGTTTAAGAACTTCCAGAGAAAAGCCTAAAACGATGGTTTTGGGTCTGGCCTAATTATAGCATAATAATCGTGTAACAAGCAGGTTGATCAAGGCAATATTCCTAAAACGAAGATCAGGAAAATTATCAAAGGAAAATATATTACATAAATAGTTTTAAGGTCAAAATAAATCTAGAGACATGATTACACATAATATCGACCTACCCATGTAAGATATGCTATGCCTTATTATAAAAATATTTACACAAAAAAGGTTGATTACATAATTTAGACCGGATCCCCAGTAGATTCGTGGATTGCCTACGTATCTCTCCCTTAAAAATAACAAGAAACTTTAATCAAAACAACCTAAGTCTAGGGAGAGAATCAGGTCTTTGTAGTTCAATTGTTTTAATATTCATGTTTGATATACATATCTAACTATAAACTCATGCTTTTTTATTGACTTTTTTGGAATCGGTAGAAGTGGCAGCCTCCTTACCAAATCTCGATAGTTGTGTCTGACCTTCAATATTTGAGTATTTAACGTTGTTAATACTCTTCGATGGTGGTGGTGGCTTCTTAGTTGTATTTTCACGATGAAGATGACATTTAAACGATCCTGCATGAGTAGTCGGAGAACAGGTGCAATATTCTTGCTTCTTAGGACGTTTATCATTGTTTATAGCCTTCTTACCCATGATCTCACAAGTATAATTTTGTTAAGCTATCTATTATCATGCATGCAATATTTATAGTGACTGTCAATTAATGAAGAAATAAAATATAATAAAACCTATAATATCTAATCATAAAGTCCAAATAAAGGCGTGCCTATGAAATTGAAACATAATATGTATATCTATATATATATATTAAAATTGTCATAAACAAGATAAGTAGATCATGCAAAGAAATTATACCATATATCGGAGACGAAGGTGGATTGAGACGTATTCAGAGTTTGAAACTTAGCTGCCATAACAATTTCAATAATAGTACGAAATTCTTCAAGCGATTCAAAACAAATTTGCGATTTGGGGTAAATGTGAGTAGTTGTGAGAATCTGAACAAGAAAAATAAAGACAAACTAGAAGAATATATAAAAGCCAGAAGGTACAAAAGCTGGAGTTGTAAGGACTTAGAGAGTTCTATCTCAAATAGGAAGTAAGAAGCAAATAGGAGTCTTTTTTTCTGTTCCAAGAAGCAAATAGGAGTCTGATTTATAGTGTAGGGCTCGTTATTATTTGGAAAAAAAGAAGGCTCTTTATTACGGTTGGGTACGGGGACAAAAAGTTTGCTCAACCTGTCTAACATGTATAAAGTAATCCGGGTTATTAATAAATTAAAAAACTGTAATTAGCCTACAAAGAACAATACTTAAAACGCAACCTTAATAAGTTTAACTTTTTTAGAAGGTACAAATTATTTCTGGTATTCCAAGATAACTTTCTACTTTTTTCAAATTTTTTGACTGCTATTTATGACACGTGGTCATACTTTATTGGCATTTTTTATTGATTTTTCTTCCTTGTTCTTGAGGAGCTTGGCTACTGTCGCTCAGAATGCATAGAGTTTTGTTAATAATTACCTTGGGAAGTTCAAGAGACACTTCCTCTCAATAAATAGTTAGGGGATTTCTTTCCACTTTCATCGTACTTTATTCTAGTTTACTTGGATTACCATTTTTGTATTAAAAAATGATTGTGCACTCATTCAACACTTCTTCTTTTACTCAAGGCATTCCCTCCCAAAGGTGTGAAAATGAAGGTGGGCCTTCAGATGCTTTGAGCCAAGAGGGGAAGATCTCCCTCGATTTATTAATTGACTTCGTCTCAGGGTATTGTTATTCCCTCGGTCCAGGTTCCCCCTACTTTGGATGGTATTGCTCAACCATTGAGTAGTGACCAAACGGTTTCACTGTTGTGCCATTTTATCTCTTCGTTCATTTTCCATCTTCATCTCTTTATGTTTTTCAATGTACCTTTGATAATATTCTTGCATTTTTTTTGCTAGGTTGGCCATGTTTGGTACTTTTTTTGTCCTCTTGGAGAGGATCTATGGCGCCTAATAGGCCTTCCTCGAGCAAGGCAGAGTACTTGGCCACAATTCGTCATCTTCAGGTCGGTAGGATCGAGGCGAGAAGCTTGGTAAAACAGTCAATCTTGCTACCCCTAATTGTTGATTTTAATCAACTATTAAGGTCTCTTCGTTCTCGGCGATTCGAACCTTGGTGTTGATCCTCTAGTTATGTGAGCTTGCCATGTTATTACTCACTAGCTTTAAGGATACATGTCAACAATATTTCTTGCTTGGTAACATCTTTCTTTCTTCCTTCGGCGCACAAATTACCTTTGTAATAGATGATATATTTTTTTCTTTTTTGAGATCTAATTGTACTTCACTTCTTATAAATAAATATCTATTTCTTCATTTCATATATTGTTACGGGTTCTTTACTTTTTTGCCAATACCTTTTGTTGGAAAACTTGAATGTTAGAAAGATGACTTTTGGACTTCTTTTGTTGTCCCACATCGGTGGGAGAAGAGGCATTTTGGCTTCTTTTATAAAGAGTTATTTTAACAATGTCCAAATGGCCAACAACCATGCACATAGCAAAGCAATGGGATAACCCACACGCGCGCACCACCACCACCCCCCCGCCCGGCCCGGCGACGTCGACGTCGTGGGAAGTTTGGGGAGTAAAAAAAATGAAAAATGAAATGGATTTTGTACCAGCTCTTATAGTATGGAGGGTTGACTACTCAACTTAAACGTAGAGACAAAGCTCCACGAATCTCGCACACGTTAAGGTGAAAGAATATCCCAGCTGTTACTTAGTCAAGTCAAACACGTGGGGGTTACAAGACTCAAAAACGTCAACCCAATTAAGCCAATTTCGGGAGGAAATCGTGGGCTAGGTTCCTCCTTTCCACTCCCCTATATAAAGAGCACTCTCTACACTTAACAGCCTACGAAAATAACACACAAGAAAAACACTCTGCCTCACCACCCTCTCTATATTTTCCGTTGTAGTTCTCTGTTAGAGATACCGGTCACGCCGGAATATCTTTTTAACAACGGTGACGCTTTGTTTTGTTTTTCCTTTTCCGTGTAAGTGATTTGTTATTTCCGTTTCCGTGTAATTGTTAAGTCGATTTTTGTAATCGTTTTTTCCGTGTAATTGTTATTCGGTTGTTGTAATCGCATTTCAATTTATTGTAATAGTTAGTCTATTTCAAAACCTTTTTCTTTTCATTTGTTTTTGTTTTTCGGAAACCATTTTTCTCTTGTACAACTGGTGGTTATTAATATAACACCTTTAGCATTAATCTGATGGCATGCATTGATGTCTCGTCTTTTTTGATAGAATAATAGTATCGTGAGACATCTTTTTGGGGGGATTAGTGGACCTAATAAAAGGATTATTCCCTAGAGTTTGATGTTTCTTACTTTCTTGTCTTATTTTGGGCCTTTTACTATTTTAGAGTATTTTGTGTTTTAATCTTGTGTTGAGTGTGTAGCTTATTAGGTACATAGTTGACATGGAATCCCAAGATGATATGGAGAAGTCAAGAAGTCAAATTTAAACTAAAGTCAAGGCATAATTAGAGCAAGAAGTTACATGGTTGACATGGAGTCCCAAGATGATATGGAGAAGTAAAGAATTCAGATTTAAACTAAAGTCAAGGCATAATTAGAGCAGGAAGGTCGTTTTGGAAGTATTTGAGCATTTACCAAAACAGTTGATGTAACTTGTTTCAATCACCACAAAAGATTGGAAAGATCTTTTGACCTGGTTCATTTTGATTTGGGAAACGCTTGAAGTAAGTGTCGTGTGAGAGGTGACAGAATTCAATTCGTAGTGGAGACGCAAAAGTTATGGCGATTCTACCATAGTGACTCAAAGTTGTCCATCAATAAGTAAAACGGGTAGGGCCTTTGGACCTCCCAAGAGGGCCCATATAACCTAAAAACGCTTATGGACTCTATAAATACATCTTCTCAACTGCAAAACCGACACAATTCATATCAGATAGAGGCTAAACACACCATGAGTTATGTATTGTTTGGATTCGGTTTTTTAAAGGAAATGGAAAGAAATGATAGGAATAAATTTTCCTTTCCTTTGTTTGAATTTGATTTTTAATTAAAGGAAAGTAATTAAATGGATTACAAAATCCTTTCTTTTCCTTTAAAACGTCAATTATTTAATCCTCCCATTTTGGAGTCATTTCAAAGGAAAGGAAAGGAAAGGATTATTTTTTTAAATGTCACAACTAACCTTATAATTTTAATATATAATACTTTTACATAATATAAAAAGGATATAAAGGTATTTTTATGTAAGTTAATCATTTTCTTTCTTTTAATGATGTGAATCCAAACAAGTGATTCCTTAATCAATTACTTTCTTTTCCTTTATTAATATTTTTATAATCTAAACACATTTATCACTTTCTTTTCCATTCCTTTAATATTTTTATATTCCTATCATTTCTTTTCCTTTGATAATCTGAAATCCAAACCATGCATTAAGGACGAGCGGGAGAAAGGGTTTCAACAGCAACTCTACCATTCTACATCATCCGGATGCCGTTCCAGTTATTTTTTTAGAGTAATTTCATTTTGTTTTTAGTTTTAGTCATGAATTTATTAGTTTTAATTATTTATTTTCAGTATTTTAATATGAGCTAACCCCTTATGTGCTTGCCTTAGTGAATTAATTGATGATTTTTAGGTTTTGTGATATTTTTAGTATTTAAATAAATTAAATTAAATTCTCGTTCATTATATCTTTGTGTTTTGAAGCTATTTTTACCCTGGTCAAGTATTATATAGTAATAGTAGTTATATTGTCGTCCGGGAGGAGGATTTAGTTACATACATAAGATATAAGCGCTTGGTATTGAGTAGGGAGGCTTTGAATAACTAAGTCACCAATAAGGTAAGAGTCAATTCGTCCAAAATTATTGTAAGGTCACCCGGGAGGGGTCTCGAGTATTGGAGGATAGCGTCCTATTCACCGAAGAAGGGTTAGGAAGATAATTGAATCCCGACTAGCATAGAATGACCAATTTACCCTTATATACCTAGAAACATCTAAACAATTTAAGGGATTACCAGTAAAGATTAAACACTAGTCTCTCATATTACTCATTTTTCTTAATCAGGTTGCATTTATTTCTAGTTAATTAATCTTTCTTTCCTAGTTATTTAAATTATGTTTTAATAATTGCAATTAGTTTAATTCTCAAAAAACCAAACAAACATTTACACCACAATATCTTTAAACACAATTATTTTAACTTTGCTAATCTCCGGTAATAAAAACCATTTTCTTACTATTTTCTTTTACTTGTCAACGAACCCCTTACACTTACATCTGATTAAAATCCATTTAGGTGATTTTTTATCACACTCACATGAACGACATGCATGTTTTTCCGAAATAAGACTTTGTGGATTTGTTTTTGACAACCTTTTTAGCCTTCGTGACCACTTCATGGTTTATTTTATTACATAGTTCCTCGAACTATACTTTTATGGGATTGACTATTGTGTATCTTCGATATTTGTAACTTGTCTCATCAACCAATCTCATTATTGGATTTTAGGAATATCTATATTTCATTAAGAGTTCCTTAAGACTTATGTTGTTTGATGATATGAACTTGCCGAACAAATCCACCCATCTATCTAAAGCTAGTGATATGAATGCTCGAGCATCTCTTCGAGAACTTATCTATTCCTGGTTCTGATATCTTTTCAGATTTGATAAGATATAGGAAGCCATTGATGGAGCTTCGAGAAGAAGAAGAAGAAGAAGATAAAGCAGAGCAAAAGAGAGAGTAGATTAGATTGAATAGAAGAGAGTTAGATCGCATCGCATATTCTGTACATTACACATTATATATACAAGATATGTAAAGATTTATTCTAACTAATCTCTAACTAACTTCAGTTGATCCAGCTGTAAAGATTCTTCATAATTCTTCTTTATTGCGTTTTAGTCCCTGCACTTATCTTTGTGTATAATCTTCTCCAACTCTTTCTTGTCTAGTATATTAGCTGCATTCCAACAGCCCCCCACAAGCGGAACATGAATATTGTGAGTGTTAAGCTTGGAGAGAATGTTATGAAAAGGTACAGAGCCAAGAGGCTTTGTGAAAATGTCAGCAAGTTGAAGAGAAGAGGGAATATAGAATAACTTTATCAAACCGGCTTGTAATTTTTCTCGAGTAATTTTGCAGTCAATATCAACATGCTTAGTCTTTTCATGTTGAATAGGATTAGTTGCCATAGCTATAGCCGATTTGTTGTATGAAAAAATTAAAGCTGGTGAGTCATGAGAAATACCATAATCATTCAACGCAAATACGAGCCATTGTAATTCACATGTAGTTGCAGCTAAGGCTCTATATTCAGCTTCTGCAGAAGACTTGCTTATGGTGGTTTGTTTTTTGCTTTTCCATGATATAAGTGAATCACCAAGAAACACGCAAAAACCTGTGATACTTCGTCGTGTGTCAACACAGCCAGCCCAATCACTATCACAAAATGCCTTAAGTTTAATTTCAGAAGATTTTGAGAGAAACAAGCCTTGTCCATGTGTGAGTTTGATGTATCGCAATACTCTTTGAGCTGCATTCCAATGATTTGAAGATGGATTAGCTAAGAATTGGCTAAGGCAATTCACTGAGTATGCAATGTCAGGACGAGTTATTGTCAAGTATAACAATCGCCCAATCAATCTTCTATATGATGAAGGCTTCTCCAAAAGCTCTGTTTCATCATTTTTTAGCTTCAATGTGGATTCCATAGGGAAATGACTAGGTTTGGAGCTTAATAAACCACACTCCATAAGTATATCAAGCGCAAATTTGCGTTGACATATGGTGATTCCAGTTGAAGAACGAGCAACTTCAATACCTAAGAAGAATTTCATTTCACCTAAATATTTTATAGTGAATTGTTCATTGAGGAAGCTTTTAAGCTTTGAAATTTCGATAAGTGAATCACTAGCGAGGATAATATCATCAACATAGACAAGTATAGCGATGAAAAATGTAGCTTCTCTTTTGATGAACAAGCTATAATCACTATTAGAGTGAACAAAGCCATAACCAATTAGTGCAGATGATAGCTTAGCAAACCATTGGCGAGAAGCCTGTTTTAAACCATATAGGCTTTTGTTTAGCTTACAAACCGAGTTAGGTGGAGCATCAAGGCCTTGAGGAACTGTCATATATACATCCTCATGTAAATCACCATGTAAAAAGGCATTATTGACATCCAATTGATGCAAAAACCAATTGTTAAGTGAGGCTAGAGCTAGAATCAACCTTATAGATACAAGTTTAGCCACAGGAGAGAAGGTGTCAAAGAAGTCTAGTCCTTCTTGTTGGTTGTAGCCCTTTGCAACTAACCTAGCTTTGTGCCTTTCTAGAGTGCCATCTGCATTATATTTTAACTTGAACACCCATTTTGAGCCAATGGGATTTATGTTGGGAGAATTAGGAACAATTGTCCATGTGTTATTGTTTTGTAAAGCAGTTAATTCTTTTTGAATGGCATTCATCCATTCAGTGGAGGTTGAGGCTTGTTTAAAGGATTTGGGTTCAGAGGTTGAGGTAATTGAGGATATAAAAGATGTATATGAAGGAGAGAGTTTAGCTATACCAATAAAGTCTTGAATAGGATATAGAGGGTCAATTGGAGAAGGTGAAGTAGTACAACAGGATGTTGAATGACAAATGTAGTCATTGAGGTATGAAGGTGGATTTCTTGTTCTGAGGGGTCTTGAGGTTTGAGTTGAAGAAGTTGTTGTGTTTTGAGGAGGGGTGTTTTGAGTAGGTGAGGGTGTATCAAGTATAGGGGAAGGAGAAGGTGGGAATAAGAGTGTATGAATCTGTGTAGGTGGTGTGTTTGATACAAAAGGGAAGATAGATTCATGAAATATTACATTTCTTGATGTAAACACCTTGTTAGAGTCTAAGTCAAGTAGCTTATATCCTTTAGTTCCTATAGGATAGCTCAGAAAAACACATTTAGTGGCTCTATAATCAAACTTTGTTCTATTGTTTTGTAGAGTTGAGGCATAGCATAATGAGCCAAAAACTCTTAAGTGTTTAAGAGATGGTGGTTTATTGTATAAATTTTGGTAAGGGGTAAGGTTGTTAAGCAAGGGAGTAGGAAGCCTATTGATCAAATGTGCAGCAGTTAGCACAGATTCACTCCAAAATTGAAGAGGTAAGTTGGACTGAAACATCAAAGCTCTGGCTGTGGTTAGTAAGTGTTGATGTTTTCTTTCCACCAACCCATTTTGTTGTGGTGTCTCAACACAGCTTAGCTGATGTACAATTCCATTTTGAGAGTAAAATTCTTTTAACAAGAACTCAGGACCATTATCTGATCTTATTGCCTTAATATATACACCAAACTGAGTTTTAATCAAGTTATAAAAGGATATAAGATGAGTTTGAACCTCAGATATTGCACACATTAGGTAAATCCATGTGCATCTTGAGAAGTCATCCACAATAGTCAAAAAATACTTATGACCCGAGTGAGAAACTTGATTAAAAGGGCCCCAAATGTCACAATGTATCAACTCAAAACAAGTAGTACTATGAGTTTCAGAAATGGGAAATACAAGCTTCTTTTGTTTAGCATAGTGACATGAACTACAAATATTTGAAGGAAGAAAAGAAATAGAAGAGTCTAATTCTTTAAGGGCATCTAACTTAGCCTTTGAGGGATGGCCTAACCTTGAGTGCCAAACATCAAATTCTTCAGTGGAGCTAGCTAAGAGAGCCTGACTTGAAGGAATGGAAGTTGAAGAATGGATGTAGTAAAGTCCCTTATGTTCATAAGCAATCCCAATCATCCTCTGAGTTGTTTGTTCCTGAATGATGCAATGAGAAGGAAAGAAAGCAATTGATATGTTTGAGTCTTTAGTTAATTTTGATATAGATAGCAAGTTGTATTTGAATATTGGGACACATAGCACATTGTGTAGAGTAATGGCATCATTTATCCATACACTACCCTTGTGTGTGGCATTAATAATCATCCCATTAGGAAGAGTAACAGGAGTAGTAATGCAAGTAACATTATCTGTATATAAAGAACAAGAGTATATAAGGTGATCAGTTGCACCTGTATCAAGGATCCAAGAAGATTTGTTTGTGTTACCTTCCTGTGTAGATACTTGATGAACAGCTGCTTGAGGAGTAGATTGATCAATAGAAGATGAATTAGCTAGAGCAATAAGTTTGCTAATCTCTTCAGGTGAAAAATCATAAGAGCTTAAAGGTTTAAAGTCATTTTCATTAGAATCTTGAGCATTAACACAGTGAGCCTTCACATTTTGTGGTTTAGAGTTGTTGTTCATGATGAAACGCCGTCCTTTTGGTCCATCCCAACCAACTGGATAGCCATGAATCTGAAAACAAGTGTCAATTGTGTGTCCTGTATAACCACAATGAGTACACACCATTTTCTTCCTCTCAAAATAACTGTTTGATTTATGTAAGTTTTTGGTATAGAAGGCATGAGCTGAGGAATCTAATGATGAGTTAGTTAAGGCTCTTTGACTTTCTTCTTGATTTATCATAGCAAACACAGAGTTAACACTAGGTAAAGGATCCATGAGAAGAATTTGACTTCGTACTATAGCATAAGAATCATTTAAACCAATCAAAAATTTGATAATAAAATCATTTTGCTGTCTTTGAATTAATGTTTCAAACAATCTACAAGTGCAATTGTTCATATGACCACAAGAGCAGCTTGGCATAGGTCTATAATGGATATATTCATCCCACAATGATTTGAACTTAGCATAATATTCAGAAACTGAGCTAGAATTTTGCGAGATAGAGCTTAAAGCCTTTTCAAGGTGATAGACTTGAGTTCCATTGCTTTTGTTAAATCGAGTTTTGATTTCATTAAAGAGCTCATAAGCTGAGTTAACATATAAAAGACTGGATCGAATATCTTTCGAAATCGAATTTAGTAACCAGGCTAGAACAAGATTGTTTGCTCTATTCCACGCAGTGAAGAGAGGCAAATTAGATAAAGGAGGTTGAGGAAGCTCACCATTAATGAAGCCGAGTTTGTTTTTAACAGAGAGTGCAATTTCAATAGCACATTTCCAAGAGAGATAGTTTTCGCCGGTGAGGACATCGGATACGAGTGAAATTCCGGTGTTCTCACTTGGATGGAGATAATATGGACTTGAGAAGTCTTCGGTGAAAGAGATTTGTGTTGCCATGAGTAGAGGAGTGAGTTTAGAGTAGAAATAGTTGCGGAATTAGTGAGATCACATCTGATACCATGATAAGATATAGGAAGCCATTGATGGAGTTTCGAGAAGAAGAAGAAGAAGAAAAAGAAGATAAAGCAGAGCAAAAGAGAGAGTAGATTAGATTGAATAGAAGAGAGTTAGATCGCATCGCATTTTCTGTACATTACACATTATATATACAAGATATGTAAAGATTTATTCTAACTAATCTCTAACTAACTTCAGTTGATCCAGCTGTAAAGATTCTTCATAATTCTTCTTTATTGCGTTTTAGTCCCTGCACTTATCTTTGTGTATAATCTTCTCCAACTCTTTCTTGTCTAGTATATTAGCTGCATTCCAACAAGATTAAACAAGTGTTTGCATCATAGTTTTTATGATGCAAAACAATAAAGTTTAAGAATATGTAAAACAAAGAATTACTTAAAAGTAATAATGACATTTTAGCTTTTTCTATTAAAAATTTTTAAATATTTAAAGTTAATTAAGAAATTTAGGGCATGAACCGTTAGACTTCTTTGGTTCAGTTCACGAGAAAAAATGGTATTTTTATTTTATTGTTGGGGGAAGATTTAAACAATTTGGGACTAATTCAAGGGAGATTTTAACCAATAGGCCTATAAAAAAATACTAAGCCTTAGCAAATTTTTCCTCTCTAAATAATTGGACAGTAGGGATTTCTTCATTTCAATGCAGCAATGTCTCAATTCAATTATGTATACACATTATGAAATTGAACTTGTATCACTACAAAACTAGAATATATAGTCAAAAATTCAAGGGACAAATATAAAAATTATTCAATAAGCATAAATTTAACAAAATCTAATCTATAATATCCATCCTTAATGAATTGACCAACTTCAATAAGCTCCTCTCATCCTCTGCTACTATTTAAGATCGAACCAAGCGTACCCAACACAGCAAAAGCCAAAAGTGGACTAACATCCAAGGCATTGAAGATTGGAGGAATAATATTCCTAAACAGATTCAAATATGGATCACAAAGGTCACGAATAGCTGATAAAGGCTGTCTTTCCCATGGTATATTAGGAAACCAACTTAGTAAAACTCTAACCATTAACACTCCACTGTAAATATCAAGCCATTTTGCTAATCCAGCAGCTACCACCGTCAACGGCGTGTTTAAAGCCCCAACTGGTTGGATCTTCGCGGCAGCAAAAAGAGCGGGTCCTGCAGAACAAACTAGAGCTTGTTGAAGACCATGAAAGCCTTCCAAATGTAAACCCAATCCAACAAATTTGTTTGCAAATACTTTGGAGGCTGTTAAGGTGGTTGCGAGAAGTGTTGTGAGTGTACGAGTTGACCCAGTGAGTAAGGGTTGAATTGGGTCTACCGATTTAGTTGATAGGATTGGATTAAGGCTTGCGGTAAGTGTAAATTTGTTGCGGGGAAAAGTTAGGGTTTTGGGTAGTGAGAGAAATTTAGGGTTTGAGTTAACAGTAGTGAGAAAATTGGGGTTTTTGAGTAGAGTGGATTGAGAGGCTGAGAGGGAAGAAGCCATTTTTTTTGTTCTCCTGAGATTGCCTCCACGGGAAGAAGGAAGGGTGAAATACTTTGTGAGTGAATGAGTGTATCTCTAATGTCAAAAAAAAAAAAAAAAAAAGAGTGTATCTCTAGGAGAGGAGTCTTATTAATAAAAATTACTACTACTTAGGTTACTTATGTGTTAATTTCCCATCCTAATTTTTTTTGAACTTGCCACTATATTTTATATATAAACTCAAACCCGGGATTACTACTTAGATCTGACTTATCTCAAACCCGGGATTACTACTCATAAACTCTATGTATTCACGTTCAAGTACACAAGACCTGTTTGAGAATAATTAAAAAGTTAAATTTAGTTTCTGATTTTTTTAAATTTATAAATTAAAATATTTAATTCATATTTATTACAAATATTAAACATACATTAATAAGAAATAGTTTAGCACAAAATTTTTATATATAAAATATAGTGGCAAGTTCGAAAAAAAATTAGGATGGGAAATTAACACATAAGTGGCCAAAGTTGTACCAACAATAGTTATCTTCCCTTGGAAAAGACAATGATAGAGAAGGAGTAACACGGGTATCAATTGACATCACGACTTGATCATTACCGATTAACGACCCGACTTAGTGAGGCTCATTGCAAGGTGTGATTTACATGGAACTGTGGTGCGATTTATAGGGGTTTGATGGCTTCTTTTTGGAAGAAAGCGGGGACAAATGGATGAAGAAAAGGAAGAAGAGGCAAAGGAGGGGGTAGAAGTGAGGGTGGTGATGTGAGGCGAGGCGTTGGAGATGAGTTTTGGGTTTTGAATTTTTTTTTAGAAGAAAATGGATGCGAGGAAGAAGAGAAGGGGGAAGGGAAGGAGAGGGGGAGGGGGTGGTAGAAGTTGGGGGGCTGTGATTTTTAATTTTTATTTATTTAT
The DNA here is from genome assembly GCA_029959085.1 of Nemophila menziesii. Classification (NCBI taxonomy): domain Eukaryota; kingdom Viridiplantae; phylum Streptophyta; class Magnoliopsida; order Boraginales; family Hydrophyllaceae; genus Nemophila; species Nemophila menziesii. The sequence continues at coordinate 11,307,775 of JARWIR010000021.1, forward strand.
AATAATTTGGGTATTTGAAACATTTAAAAATAAATCGGGGGTCATTTTTTTGGTTAAATTTATGGGTTGAAATGATAATTAAAAATAATTTAAATTAATTAAAAATGATTAAATAAGTATTTTATATCAACTTAACAGAAAAATTGGACGGAATTCGTTAGTAGGGGCATGAAATTTTTGTACATGGGTAAGGAGGTATGTTTTATAAAGTAAGGGGTAAACTGACAAACGTGTAAACATGGGCAAATAGTTATTTATTCTACTTTTTTTCTACAGATGCAACGTAGATATTTCTCATACCCGAGATCCGAGATGACTAAGGGAAAAAAGTAATGATATTATCATCCAAATTCATACCACCCTATATATCACATATGATGTGGTATGATTTGAGTAGAAGTAAAATCGCCAATCAAATTAAAAAGATAAATAGATTGACGATTTACTTTCACTCAAATCACGCCACGTCATGGATGATATATATCATTTACTCAAGGGAAAAAATTTAAAAAAATAAAGAAATAATTTACCAATAGAGGAACTTTGCAACACTCCCACTTACTCCAGCCACCACCAAAGTTACTTTGATATATATATATATATATATATATCTCTTTACTCTTTCTTTAGTATGAATTACGAGTCTGAGGTCGATTTACCTTACAAAGTTACGATAAATTTGGGACATGGGTATACTATAGAGGTTGGAGAAAGTGTGGGTAAAATGACTTTGGGACAAAGACAGTGACTTTCCATCAATGAGGGGTTCAGAGGGTATAATATTCAGTCAAAGTAGATTCATGACAGGCATACCACCACTGTCCACGGGGTAAACCATTGTTCTGGGGAACAACAACAGTAGGCGTTCGGCATGGGCAGACCACATTGGTTCGAGGATCAGGACACTATTTAATGCATTTGCAACAGGCGGGGAGAAGCATAGGCGCAGTGAGGCAGCAGGAGCAGGATGGACTCCAACATTAGCAGCAGGCCCCAAGATGACAACAACACCGGGCTTTTTTAGAGATCATGTATTCATGGATATGGGCAATGACTATAACTGCCGCAATGAAAAACTATATAAATAGAAGTACAAATGTATAGAAATATAAACATTATATTCTTGGCGTTTACGCCTTAAACACTTGCAATAAAGATTATATTATTCTTTTATATTTTTGTTCATACTTAAGATATTTACAAATTGTTGGCATATTTCCCCTTCTAATATGTTTTTATGTGACAATCATTTTTATGTTTAACGTGATATAATTGTCCTTATCTATTGGTATCATGTGTGCAACATTTTAATTTTTTATATCATTACATTAATTTAATACAACTAGCTAAAATTTGAATTCTTTCACTTTGATCTTTTAAATACATTTTATGTTATATCTTGTTGTGTGTTTATTATATATAAAGGGTGTAAACTTCATTATTATATGTTATAACATTTATAAAATTTCATATGTTAAGTGCTAAAATATATTTTTCTCATTAGCATACAGATTTTCAGTTTTTGGCCATAACTTATTGTATGATTAGAATTGGCCAAAGTGGTCAAGTACAAAGTTTCTTAGTATTTTGTTCTAGCATTTCTTATCATTAAATTTTTTCCATCTAAGCAACGAGCCAAAAAAGTCAAAATGCAAAATTAGGCTCAAGATACAAAACATTTCGGGATCCCGGTTTGGATCAAATCTGGAATATTGATATGGAAACTGAACACCCTTTTAATGCAAAAATTAGGATCCCTGTTTGGTTAAAATGAACATTAGTTAGAGTTGTTGGATCATTAAATGCGCCAACGGGATAGTAGAATCGTTAAGATAGGATCCCAAAATTAGATGAAAAGGGAATCTAAGTTTCAACTCGGTCAATATTTTCTTATAAATATGTTGGTGACTAAGAAGGTTATAAATACCCATACCAAAAGAGCATTCAACACTTTCTTAATCATCCTAAACTACTATCATCTTCAATAATTAAATAAAGAGCTCTGAAGCACTAAATTCTTTATCTTCTCATCATAATCAAACTTGATCATTATAATCTTCATATTCACTCAAGAGGAGTAAATATATCTTCATTGTATAACTCAAATCAATAAGAATCCAATCAAGGTTTAGTTTACCATTTACTAAATAATTGATTATCATCAAGCATAATTAATCAATCGACTCATCAAGGATTCAATAAGCTTCATTTTCTTATCTACTCTTTAGGAGTCATTTGTGTTCATTGTAATAATCAAACATTAAAAGGGTTTAGATCTTACTCTAGATTAGAGAAGAGTGGGTGTGGAGATTGAGACCGAGCCTAGCAAAAATTTCCCTTGGGTGTGTCTTATCTTGGTAATAGTCTTATTATAGGTTCATGATTGAGCCTGTCAAAAATAATGTGTAAGGGTTGTGATTGAGTCGGGTAAAATTCATGTTGTATCGGTTGTGGTTAAGCCCGAAAACCCTCATTGTGTCAGTTTTCTTTATCACCTTTAAGAAAGTGAGAATCTTTGTGGATGAGATTAAAATCCTAAGGTAACCTTAGGTATTAGATATAGGCTCTAGCGAGTGCGAACCACTTAAAATCCTTGCGCAGTCTCGATCCCTACACTCTATACTTTATGTTGTGATATAGAAATTGCTTGAGTTTTCATAACTGGTACTATCTTATTTTACTAGCTTTCGAGAGTTTGATAAACTACATAAACATGTTTTCAAATCTATATCATATTTCTAAAAGTTTTAAATGAGTATTATATTTTATTGAGTCCTATTCACCCCCCTTAGGATTTACACAATTTATTCATATTCTTCATACTTTAATGATATCTAAATCAAGGATATACATCCACTCGATGTCAATACCTCAAAACAAACTATTATAATCTTATATATACTCATCAAAATCAAACAAATATCTACTGGTAAAATATACCATATCAGTTCGGCGTCATCTGTGTGAGACAAGTGTATCCACTCCCATTGATATAGCGCACATCAGCACCGAAAGCCATTAGCGTGCTGTACCAAGAAGAAGGGTCAGGGAAGGGACACTTAGTCTTTCTACTTGGTCATGCTTTGGTAAAATTTTTAGCCTCCGGAGTGGAAGGACTCGCCACATAAGGCAGACATATGGCCAGTGGGAAGGTTAAAAGGTACCATTCCCCTAGAACGAGCTAATATGTTTAGGTTAGATTAACATTGCAACATTATCTTGTTCAGGATAGAAGGTTAGTCATCATCGAGCCAAGGAATCTCGATAGAGAATAATATAGAGCATCAAACTAAAAATTTGAGGTAGCCTAGGCAGAAACCAAGCTACACAACAACTCATTGTATAGTGATAAATGATGAGTAGGCTTTGCTACTGTAGTGCCCTCATTAAATAAAGTTATAGGAAATTATTCAGTTATTATGATAATGTTTATCTAGGTCTAGTAATAAAATTATAGGTTGCCAGAAAGACTTGATACTTACATGAAATCCTTGTTTTTCCATTTTACATATTTATTTGAATACGTGTACGTGTTTATTTATCTTTAAGAAAAGTCTTTGATCAACCCCTTAGGCAGGTTATCGAGCCCAGGGGGCTAGCCTGAAAGGGTCACCATTTGAAAATCTCAATTCAACCCTCTTGATGGATTCATGTCTAGGCAAGCCAGACCTAAGTAGTTGCCCTGGTAATCCTTGATTTACCCCTTCCACATGTAAATTCAGTCCAGGTGATAGGCATAAGGGCATCGTGTTCAAAACTTGAATCTCATCGAGACTGGTTATCATGTGTAGAGAGTGGGCCTAAGGGGTCACCTTTTTTAAACACCTATTAAATCTCTCAGGCGGGTTCTCGAGTCCAGATAGTAGACCTAAAGGGTCACCTTGGTTAAAACTCGATTTAATCCATCATACAGGTTATCAAGTCAAGAGAGTAGGCATAAGAAGACACCATAGCTATATCTCAATTCAATCCCTTGGACGTATTATCGAGTCTAAAGAGTAGGCCTAAGGGGACACCATGGTAAAACCTCGATTCAATCCTTCATAATGGTTACCGTGTATAGAGAGTAGGCCTAAGAGGTCACTGTGGTAAGATGTCAATTCAATTCTAGAAGGGTTTGTCGAGTAAAAATATGGTTAGATATTTGTGATCACTCTAAAAAATTTAAAAAGACTCAACCTTATCTTTAATAAGGACATCAAGTAAAAATAGTTAGATCTTTATGACCACTTTCAAGTGAAAACCTAGACCTGGACCTTGGCTAGGACATCGAGTAAAAATATGGTTAGATCCTCGTGATCACTCTCAAAATAATAAAAAAAACATTAACCTTATCCATACTAAAGGCATTGAGTAAAAATAGCTAGGTATTTGTGATTACTCAAAAAATAGAAAGACTTCGACCTTTCCATAATAAGGACATCAAGTAAAAATAGTTAGATCTTCGTGATCACTTTTCAAATAAAACTCTTGATCCAAAACTTGGACATGACATCGAGTAATAATAGTTAAATCTTTGTGATCACTCTCAAAATAACAAAACCTCAACCTTATCCATAATAAGGGTATCAAGTAAAAACAGTTAGATCTTCTTGATAAATTTTCAGATAAAAACCTCAACCTGACCCTTAGTCAAGATTCGGGACACCGAGTAAAAAAAGGTTTAATCTTTGTGATCAATTTTAAAACAGGAACCTCAACATGACCCTTGGCCAGTACCTCAAACAAAATAATGGATTTATCCTCATGATCACCCAAAAGGAAAACCTCAAGTAGATTCCTTGAGGGGATTATCTGGCAACAGATATTTAGATCTCCAGGGTCACCGTGAAAAACTCCGATTTATCTCCCAGAGGAATCACTTCAATAGAAATGGTTAGATCATCATGATCCCTTGCATAAACCTAGATTTGGATTTCAAAGGAATTATTTAATAAAAAAGAGTAACCAAATCTAAAATAAGAAGTCAAGTTAAATATATGAAGTCCTAAAAATAGCCTCGGGCTCATACAAGGTGAAAAAAGATAGCAACTAAGCCCTAAAGCAAATAAAAAAAACATTCAGCCTACATCCATGAAGGAGAATCCTGAACATGTCGCTCCGATAATTCAAAATGAGAAATATGTCAAAAACCATGCACGAGCATCAACAATCACGTGAGCTTCCAGTAAGCAAACACGGGTGAAGGTAACTTCAAATATCTTACAAAGCGTAGACAAATGAAGCATTATTGGATACTCGCGGAAGCCGATGCCTTTTCCAAATATAAACAAAATTATGGGGACACTCACGATAGTAGGACCAAGGTTTGTGTCCATGAGAGGACTTCGGAGATGACAAATAAAGAGTGTTGAAGCAATCACTTACCTTTGGGGAGCTCGAGCCACCCGTGAAACCTTACTTTTAACTCTTTAAGGATTATCCACCATGAATGCACTATTGAAAGGTAGTGTAAATTGTCAAGATCCCATGAAGATGTTCAACTTACCCAAGAAAAAGGAAGTCGATCATGACACGTTTGCGAAAATGGAGAAAGTGGCACATCCACGTAATTAAATGAGAAATTAAAATGATAACTATGTACCCATACGTTTGCAATAAAATGAATACCTAACTAAAATTCCAAGACCCCAGGACTATATGATAGCATTCTAAGACCCTTGACTCAAGAAACTAGGCAGCTGAAGGATCCTACCTGGGGATTTAAATGGGCTTAGCATAGTAGCTTCCTACAAATCTAACCCTTCTTCTCCCGCTATCAAGATTCAATCAACCTTCAAGGGGGATCTCCCTTGGTTCTCTAATAAACCTAATAAGAGATAAAGTTGTTCACCGAGTATCATACGAAATGGCTATTTGGACTCATTCTTTCACTAATAAATAAAAAAAAATCCTGAAAACCCAAAAGTTTTGCTTCACCCAATAGCATAAGAAATAACAGGGATATGGTCCCCTGAAAAATTATAAGTTGTTATCACAAGGCCTAGTTATTAAACCAATCTTTTCCAGGCGCGAGCCTTAACGTTAAGGCTAAATAGACCTTCTAGTACATGGGAAAGAAGTATAACTGAAATTGACATGTGAATCCAAACTCGGTGTAAATCCAAGAGGAAAAGATAAAATGTCATCGCAAGGTAGTTTTGCAGAGAAGAAAGGCTCATAAACCTAGGAGGCAAACCGTGACAACTGAGTAGAGTTCATACATTTTGTCATATACATTACATTGTCAAGACTAGTGAAAATCAAAAGGAGTTATACATTGTAAAATCCCTCGAGAGGTACCAAGTAACAGTGATTCAAAGAAAAGCTAAACATTTTTCCCCACATCTAAAGAACCAACAAGGGGATTTCCACATTAGCTTCATCTACGAGCTTCTCGAGAACTTGAAAGGGGTTGATGTCAAGAGAAATATCCCGATCCAATAATGCCAAGAAAAAATTCATCCAACTAGCATGCGCTATCGGGGTAGCGTATTCCACCACGACTCCTAAATTGATCTAAATTCTTACAAACTTCAACAATATTCACTCGGACCTCGTTAAGAAGTCGAGAATAGTGGGATAACTTGTTTCTCAAAGAAGACATATCATTTGGAAGTTATTCACTTGGGACTCAAGATTCCCTTTTACTTTGTTTCTCTCACTAATTTTGGATACGAAGGATGACCTATCAATGTCAAAAAAAATTTTGGTGATGGTGAGTTGATTCATAGTGGATTTGTTTGGATATTTGAGCTTTTCTCCTTTCCTCCCAAAGTTTGTGAATATTTTTGCCCTCATCTCGAAACAAGATTGAACCATGGGGAGATCATCTCAAAGGTAGCCAGAAGGATTATCAATGGCATCCCGTCTAAAGGAGAGAGGCATAGGAATTCACTTATCACCCAATTTTATCGGGGAAACATGAAGGATAAGTCATCAGAGGAGCGAGGACACTTTTCATCAGTAGATCGGTCTCCTCTCCCCCCAAGATAAGAGAAGAAACCTCAAAATAACTATTTCTTCTTCATCTTTGTGAAAGGGGTATAGTATCATTGTCATCATCTATGTCACTAGAAACTGTGATAGGAATCGCAGACACCGTGTTAGATTGGGCCCAATCATGGCCCTCAGAGCCGACCACAATGCAGTCTCACTACCATACTCAGTCGGTTCATGTATCTGGTTGATGAATTAGCTACCTGAACCTTCACTTTGCATTTGGAGTCGGGCCGAGTTTTATCACCATTATCAGCAAGCACCTTGTTTAGTAACTAATAAACGTCACCTACCCAAATAACACATACATGGATTAGAATAATAGAATCGCAAAAATAAAAACCATGTTTTTCTTTGCAAGAACCCTTGGGGAATCCTAGGTAATGTTCTTTTGAAGGCGGGAGGAGAAATCGATACTTTCAAATGAAATCTTGTAGTGAGGATATATATTTGATTCTTCAATGGTTCGGTTGTACAAGACCCCTGATAAAGGAACACTATCCTCGATGTTCAAATGAAATCTTTGTATTTTCCCAGGTAAATAATTATATATAAGAGAAAAAATAATTGTACAGTATATGTCGGGCATATACGGGACAAAAGTATTACTCCCTCCATCCATTTTTATTTGTCCACCTTTTTGATGCACAAATATTAAAAAGTGCATTTAATATTCTTTCTTTTTACATAATTGCCCTTAATTAATATACATAGGATCATTTATGCAATACTTTTTATATTATTTAATTAGGGGTACTATCAGAAAATATAGAGGAAAAATGTCTTGATATTGAAAAAAAGACAAATAATATTAAATATTTCCTTTTAGAAAGATAGACAAATAAAAATAGACGAAAAAATATTGTAATAGAATGATAGAATAGTCCTACTCCTCGTAAACCTTATACAAGATCTAGTTTTCTTGTTTAGTGAAAACCCCTACTATTTCAAAAAATTGAGAAACGAGGGCACATTCCTAAAATCATGTACAAAGTTGAATTTTCTTAAAATGATTAAATGAAAGGGAATAACTTGCTCATAAACCAACTTGTATATGTTCGAGTATTGGATCCATACTCATCCTATAGGCTAAGTTCAATAGATTTTTTATAAATTTGTTAGAATAGCAAGTCAAACACTACTCCCTATCATTTCATGTTTCTCTTAAAAAGAAATTAATTCCAACAAATCTAGTTTAACAAAGATATTAACTTTACTCTATTTCTATATTTTTACATTTTTTAATAATTTTTTGTATGTATCTTTATATATGTGTCTAATATATATTATTTGTTAGAAGAATATTTGAAAAATATTTTTTATTATATTGTCTTGAATAACTATAATTCTAGATTCTTATTATTTTAATTATAAAATCAATCAATGTGATAATTATATTAGTTATAGTATCTTGGTGGAGCGTATTGTATTGATTTGTAAAAATTAATTTAAAAAAAAAAGACAAAAAGGGGATTGAACTGGTTTATTATTATCTAAGTAGGATTTTAGTTTTTTGACTCCATATTCTGCGTTTTGTTAAAATATGGAGCTTATTTTACCTTTTTGCAAAGAATATAGAGACTATCAAAATTATTCTAGGTATTTATAGTGTAAAACTGTAGATGAATGTATATGTAGATCATGATCAACGGTAAAAATATTACATTTGTCAGTGTTTCATGATTTTGACAGTGAAGAACTAACCAAAATATAAAATGATCACGTTATTAACATAAAATCTATGAAGATTTTAGATACAATTAGTGTCGTACAACGAGATCATTAGCTAAAAATAAAATTTGATACATACATTACGAAGAAATTAACATAAAGGAAATATGTTAGGACGAAGGAAAGATAAGTAAGTCTCTATCAAATTTCCATTGGAAGCCATTTGCAAAACTAATTTCTTCAATATCCGAAACGAGCATGCCACAGGCCCCCATTGCACAACCACACGTGGTCCTAAATTGAACCCTCGGCGTTTATTCCCCAATCGTATGCTTCCTTTCCTCCTTCCTCGCCGGCAGCGCAAAGAGATTGCAATAGCACCTCTCTTCAGCATTTTAAGATTATAGTTGTGAGTTGTGACTGATCAATACATCAACTTACAAAGTATTTATTATATAGTTTGCATAACGAAGGTTCTTGAAATAAAGTAATCAATAAAGAGCAATTACAACAGTTTATGCATGTTAAAATATGGTCAAAAAGAGAAATTATAATTTTTATTTTACAGGTGTTGCTTTCATAAGTATAGGAGGTGGGATAGTCTTAACAAAGCATTTTTTTGTACGTAAACTAGCGGAAAGCTGATTAACTAATCGTGCTTAAAAAAGGAATCAAACTTAATCATATTATTTTAAAATTTCAATGGTTAATTTTATTCCCTATATCCTTGCGTATAAGCAAAACTCGTGTGCTTTATTGATGCACCACGCCGTCAAGAGATCAAGTTCTATACTTTCATAATATAGAGAAGAAAAGACTTTCGGCTGCTAGGGTATAAATCATCAGTTTGATAGTTTTTCTTTTTGGCACAAACAAGTACCCCCATAGTTTTTCTATCTAATTTCAATAGGAAAAGTATTAGAACGAATTAAATTGACTAACTTGAAAGAAGGCGAACCCACCCAATTATGAGTAAGTGTTTAGGAAATCCTTGTTTTACAATCCAATCAACTATAATATTCAAACTCTATTCTATTCATAAGTGGTAACATAAGATTTGCGCAATCATTTTTCAATGTGATATAATGGTTTGAATGTGTTGTAACTCCATATGTTGCATTTCTAATGGCGATTGTTTTAGTTTCTTTAGGTGAGTGTGTGAAAAAGTTCCAAGTGTATCCCTCCAATCAGCTGAAGTTTGATTAGAGTCTTTTAGAAAAAAAAAGCATTCATATTTAATAAAATATAATTGCTATTATAATTTATTTCCTAGTGAGTTATCCGATTTGCAATTAACCCTCATAATTAAAGCATTATTTTCAACAATTATGCATTATTCATATACATCATATGCTTTGTAGACTAAAAAGGTGTTTGTTTACACTTAATGAAATCTTAATCTAGTTCATTAATATATTGGATCAATAAGACAGTTTATTTTTCCAGACTAATATAGATTTAAATTTTTCTTAACTGGTCTGTTTCAATAATATTTTAAACTAAGGTATTGTTTGATTTTTTTAAGTGATAAGTACTTATTACTGGATGACAGTTGAATATAACTTATTCTGTTAAGAGGCCGTGTCTGAATGAATCAGACTTAGGTGTCGTTTGTTTTTTTAAGTAATAAGTGCTGAATTCTGAATGAACAGCTGAATAAGACTTATTCTGTTAAGAGGCAGTGTCTGAATGATTCAGACTTAGGGGGTGTTTGTTTGCACTTAATGACCTCTTAATCTGGTTCATTAAGTCACTAAATAAATAAGACTGTTTGTTTTGCTAGAACAATTCAGATCTTAATACCTCTTAACTGGTCTGTTTCATTAAGATTTCAAATCAAGTCTGATTCATTCAGACACTACCTCTTAACAGAATATGTTATATTCAGCATTAAGTACTTATCACTTAAAAAAATCAAACGACACCTTAGTTTGAAATCTTAATGAAACAGACCCGTTAAGAGCCATTCAGATTTAATTGGACAGAAACAATAAACAGTCTTATCGATCCAGTGTCTTAATGAACCAGATTAAGATCTCATTAAGTGCAAACAAACACCCCCTTAGTTTAAAATCTTAATGAAACAAACATGTTAAGAGCCATTTAGATCTGAATTGGTCCGTAAAAACAAATCGTCTTAATAATTCATGAATTAGATTAAGATCTCATGAAGTGCAAACAAACACCACCAAGTCTGAATCATTCAGACACTACCTCTTAACAGAATAAGTTCTATTCAACTATTTATTTAGCATTCAGAATTTATTACTTAAAAAAACAAACAACACCTAAATTAAGAGTGATCAAAGTTTGTATTGTAGTATTTTTAAAGATTTTTTTATTTCTAGATTTACAAATGAACCAAACAATGTAGACATTAAGCTCAATATGCTTTCTATTATGTTCTTCATTAGGAATTTTTTTATCAACAAGAAATTACATCCACATATCAAGCCTGGAAGTTTTGTCTATGGTTGAAAGAAATCCAAAAGATGTTGAAACCAAGTAGCACTAAAGTTATCACATTTGAAAAAAAAAATGTTTGATAAGTTTATAATTTATGTTGCAAACTTTGCAAGTGTTGTTAATTGCATATTTCTTATGAATTCATATTGTTTAGTTGCTAAAGAATATGACATTTCTCCCCATAGAATTTATTTCTATTTTTGGTGGTATGCTAAGTTTCCGTTTAGTGTTCCAATTTTTTTAATTTGGTTTTAAAAAAATTGATGGATTATGCTTAGTTTCTTCTTTATTCATCTGCAAGTTTTTGTTAATATTATTATTTTAAACACTTTTTGCTATGAGATTGCAATCTTTAGATGGTTTCAAAATGATAATATCATCAGTTAGATGAATAGTTGTGTAGATCTTACGAATATATTAGATTTTATGAGATAATTACATCATTTTATGAGTTAATTGCATTAAAACTCAATTTTAACCAAAAAATGCCATATATTAGATTTTATGAGATAATTACATCATTTTCTTTTGGTACATGGGTGATCCAGGATCGCTTGTGGGCACCACGACTAATCGCACGGGGATATACACGCCTCCCCATGTATGTTTCTAGGTAAATCAAAACTAGGTTACCCATGTTCAGGAAGGAATTCGAGCCTTGTACCTCTTACTTTACACCCGTTAGAGAGGGGATAATTACACCATTGGTCCTTATATTAAGAAAAAAATGAAATATTGGCACCTATACTAGTTTGAGTTAATTGCATTGTAGGTCTTTATACAATTTTTTTCCGAGTTAATCACTGGTAAAATATAGAAAAGAACAATTACACGGTAAAATATAATTTTTGTTAAAAAGATATTTTGGTCATGCCGATAATATCTAACAGATTATTTTCTACTATATAATAATATTATCAGAATTGAGAGAGAAGTAGAATAATTTCTTTTTCTGATTCAGTTTTGTGGCTTTTGCAAATGCGACTGATATTTATAGGGAGGAGAGGGCCCTTCAGAATCGTCACAATAAAAGCTTTTAAGGGCTCCTTTATTGCTGCCGTTTTGCATGTTACATCTTTGTAAATTCCAGCATGAACCTGGACTCTTTGCTAGCTTATGGTTCATTCTCGTTTTGACCAAGTCTTGTAACTGCTGAACCTTGATTAGAGAATATTCTGAGTTCAATAAGTCTTTAATTGGTGGACGTTTTATCTTCTGGCTGGAAGGTTATGAAGTGCCAACGACCACTATAAGTAGCATCCATCCAACACTAGTCCCACTTTAAAAGTTGTTTCATTTTTTATTTTTTGACTCCCCAAACTCCCACACGCCCATGCCCACTCCGACGCCGGGTCAGGCGGGTGATCTTGCACGCGTATGGGGTTTTGCCTCTTCTCTTTTGGCTTTCATAGCCTTTATTCCTTTTGGAATGTATAAAGGTAAGCACTTAGTCTTACTTTTTATCTTCTCCATTTCATATGTAAGACTTTTTACTCAATATTTTTTTTTCAACATCTCATAATAGGATGGAAAACTGAGAAAAGAAAACCATTATATATATATGTGTGTGGTTTTCTTTGTATGGTGTTTGTTTGGGACTACTTTTCAAAATAATCATTTGAAGTGATTTTGAATTCTTAAAAATATTTTAAACATTTAAAATCATTTTTAGAAAAAGCACTAGATAAGTGATTATTAAAAAAATCATTTCAAGTGATTTTCGATGTTAAAAAAATTAACATTTTTTACAAGTATTTAAATTTTAATTGAGAACGCTTTTAGCTTTAAAATAATCAATTCCAAACAGGCTTTAAAAAATACACGAACTTATCAATGTGATGGGACATTGGCTGCATCGGAATTCGGGACTAGGTTAGAATCCAGACGACTATGTTTCTTTGTTATATTTAAGAGTTAACCTTAGTATCAAGATTTCAAATAAAGTCTTGGTAATTGAGTTTCTTGAAGGTATTCTTAAGATCATGGTCAAAGATCCTCTCCTAACATTTAATTCCTCCAAAACAATAAGCCTATTTTTAATAGAGTAAATAGCACTTTTGCCCCCTGCATTTAAACCCGATTGACAGGTTGCCCCCTAAGTTTTAAAATACGACTCGTTGCCCCTTAACTTTTACTTTTGTGTCCCGTTACCCCCTGGTCGTGTTTTCCGTCCATTTTTTCCGTTAACTATGATGTGGCATTTCCATGTCAGCTTTTTTCTTTTTTTTTAATCCTAATTCTAATTAATCACTTAATTAAATTAAAGTAAGGGTAAAATAGGTTTTTTATTAATAGTTTTTATACTATTAAATATAAATAATAAATAACCCCCCCTACCCCACAGCACCCCTACCCACCCTCCCCTTCGTCTTCTTCCCCATTCTTCTTCTTCCCCGACCTGCAACTCTTCTTAAAAAAAATCAAGCAAACTCAACCTATAAAGCTCGCAAATCCAGGGGAGGTAAAGCTCCAAGGAAGCAACTTGCTACTAAGGCGGCAAAAGTGCTATTTACTCTCACAAAATTGAAGATTATGTTATGCCTAATCAAGAGTTTAGTAAAGAAATTTTTCGAGATACTTATTGCAGAATCCATAGACGAAAAGGTATGTATGAGCTTCCTGCGTTTGCAAGTGAGAGACCAATACCTCCAATGTTTGGGAACAATCATCGTGGATATTTTTTTGGGGCAAATTATTCACGGGCTCATCAGCAAATTCCATATAATTACCCATTTATGCCACGTGGTTCTTATGGTGTTTATCCGGGGCAGCCAATGTCTGGTTATGGTAACTTTGGCAACTATCGTTGGTGATACGAGTTTGAAGTTATTTTATAACAATTTCATTTCTGTCTTCAAGGATTACTACTATTTCATTTTAAAATATGATATACCATCGTATTTTTTATTTGCTGTTGCTCCTTTTTTTAGATAACGAAATGTGTAAGGATAATGATGATGGTTTTTGGTTTAATGATGCCTTTCATTGAGTTTTTTAATAGCGAAAAGGTTGTTTTTGAGTTTTGGTATAGATATAAGTAAGGGAAATTTCTAATGGTATGTTTCTATAATTATATGAATATGAAGATGGTTTTGTTTATCAATCCAATTTTGCAAGTTGCTTCCTTGGAGCTTTACCTCCAGTGGATTTGCGAGCTTTATAAGTTGAGTTTTTTTTTTAAGAAGAGTTGCAGGTCGGGGAAGAAGAAGAATGAGGAGGAAGAAGAACGGGGAAGAAGACGAAGGGGAGGGGGGTAGGGGTGCGGTGGGGTAGGGGGGTTATTTATTATTTATATTTAATAGTATAAAAACTATTAATAAAAAACTTATTTTACTAAATGATTAATTAGAATTAGGATTAAAAAAAAAAGAAAAAAGCTGACATGGAAATGCCACATCATAGTTAACGGAAAAAATGGACGGAAAACACGACCAGGGGAGTAACGGGACACAAAAGTAAAAGTTAAGGGGCAACGAGTCGCATTTTAAAACTTAGGGGGCAACCTGTCAATCGGGTATAAACACAGGAGGCAAAAGTGCTATTTACTCTTTTTAATATCAATCATATATATTGATACGATAAATCCTAGCCATTGGAATAAACAATCAACTACCTATATTGGAGAGGATCCTTGTCCCAAGAGAGTGTAGGTGTTTTTAATTTTTTTTTTCGAGCTCTATTTTAATATAGAGTTTAAAGTTGGGTTTATTTGGTCGAAAAATGCATAATATTAAACTGAAAATGTGAAAAATTTACCTAAGGGGAGAAGATGGGGTGGAGATACACCAACAATAAGTGAAATATCAACAGAATAAACGAAAAAATAACAAGGCCACAGAAAAAGTCCGACGCCAGCATTCCAAATAAATTTCATCCCGCTAAAATTTTTTAAAAGAGAAGTTACAAAAGTAGATGGAAAAATCATAGATCTAGCATTAACTAGGAGGACCACCATTATGTATAACTATAACGGTAGCCGATCAAGTCGACATCCACAAATTAGAAAGATAACAATCATCCTTCACCATCGAAAAGTACCTTTATAAATAATAGTAATGGTTTGTTATTTAGATGAATCCAGAAATACAAAGTAAATGAAGCGGTGGTAGAGAAGGAATTCAACAATTATCTTATAAAAACAACATGAAATACCCACCCCAACGTACATAGTAAGCGTTTTAGAGAAAAATTAGGAAATATCTTAGGAGAAATTGACCCTTGTTTTTCATCAATCTCTTGCTAAAAGATCCAAAAAATTTATGTTATTGGTCACCATCACCGACAAATCGCTATACAATTAAAATTTCCATAAAAGATAATAGATGCCACACTAGTCCTGTAGCTCTTTTGTCTTATTATAGCATTTTTTATGTATCTCTCATAATGCAGATCTATTATTTGGTTACTAACATCTAGATACATGAACTCAGTAAGTTAAAGGAGTAATGGTCGGCCGTGTAATTTTTAATTTCTTCGCACGGATAAAGTTGGGGTTTACAATGTTGGTTATGGATCCTCTTATTAAAAGTCTGGAAGTCAAATACGTGTTCTTTTTATCCACCACATGGCGAAATGATCATCCACCTACAACTACATACATTCAAGTTAAGTGGGCAATCTGAAAAAAAAAAAAAAAAAAAACCGACCAAAAAAAAAGTGGGCAATCTGTATGTATATAAAATAGCTGCCTCTATACCTTCAAACAATATACTCACAAGTGAAACGATGGGATTATTAATATACTATATTATTATACACCTCTTATTCATCACTATCTCCAATTCTGAATCTACTCGTCCAATATCCGAGTATTGCAATTATAGTGCAAAAATAAACCATCCTCAGATCTCGTCTAACATTGGCACCTTACTGTTAAAATTGGTCTCTTCCACCACTCGAAACGGCTTTAGCGCCACCTCCTCTGGCCAAGCCAAACACCGCGTTTTCGGCCTCGCACAATGTAGAGGCGACGTAAGCAAAAAAAACTGTTCTACCTGCATTCAAGATGCATCAAAAGAGATACGAAAACTATGCCCAAATGAAGTAGACGCAAGGATTTGGTATGACTATTGCTTCCTAAGGTACAATAGTAAGAAATTTTTCGGAGATGTGGACACATTTCCTAGTACTGTTTATTACTATGAGAATGTTACAAATCCTGAGGAATTCAACAATGTATTTGGAGAATTATATGATAAGATAACTAAAGAAGCTATTAAGCCTGCAAACAGAGGGCTTGGAAAAGGAAAAAGCAAAAAAATGTCGAATTCTTTAACAATTTATGGATTGGTTCAATGCACTAGGGATTTATCGCAGCTAGGTTGTGCACAGTGCTTGGCTGAAGCCGCGTCTAACTTTGAAGGGTTATGCAGAAACAAGATAGGTTGCAGAGTTTTATACAGTAGTTGCTATGTTCGATATGAGCTCTATCCATTTTACTTCCCTCTTAATAAGCAAGAAGGCTTAGATAATACTTCAGTAAAATTGTTTAAGTCCGCAGTTTCTAACGATTAAGTTTCTTTCAACAAAATATTGTGTGTTTGAATGGATTTTCATTATAATATAAATATTTTAATTGTTGTCAAAATAAATTATATATCAAAAGTATTCTATTCCGGCTAATTTATTGTGCGATTGGCTTGGTGGATCTAGGAACAGGCTTTTTTTTTTTTTTTGTTCAAAGTAGGAACAGGCTTGATAGGTACAGCTCCGGCTAATTATTTTTTGTTACAGCTGCAACTGCAGGGCCGGGTTTGAAAAATATTGTAGTGTTCCTTTTTGCGAATGAAGCTACTACTGGAACGGATATTAAGGTAGATTCTTCGATGGCTGAAGTAACTGTAAAGGCGAGTAAAGAATTTGAACATGTGAGTGGGTATTCGGGTATTTCGGGTAAAAGGCCGAGTAAAGAGCATGCCGAGGAAATTTTGGGTCGTTTGGGTAATTTGGGTTGTTAGAATATTTCGGGGTTGTTCGAAGAAGCCGGAAAATTCGAGTTTGGAGTTTCTGAATGGATTGGTTAGTAATGGTTTGAGATTGGGGTTTGAAAGTACGGTGGAGGAACCTTTTCAAGTAATTATTAGTAAGTGAACTAAGAAGCGTGTGGCGGGCGAAATACAACTTATGCTAGCTAGAAGAGAATATTTACGGTAAAAAATAAAATATTGGCGAGTTAAATGCGCTAGTCTTAGAAGCGCAAATATGGGAAAACCCTCCAACACTATTTAATAATTATTACATATTGAAATACGAAAAGTTTCGACTCAAACAATGAAAGGCAAGGAATTCATTGGAGTCAAAATGACTCCGAGCCCAAAGTGGCTCTCTCATGTACTCAAAAATAAAAGGCAAGGAATAATTAATCTTAATAGAAGGAAAAATATTAATATTTTAGAAATTTTGGAAACTAAAACAATCCTAGATATATGGATAATTTCTTGGCTTTTATGTTAAAAGGTCGGAATTTAGTGGAACATGGGAGAATTCTAATTATTTGGAATTAGATAAAGTTGAAATCGAGACGTTCTCAAAAACGTTTTAAGACATTCATTATCATTTTTTTTTGTTACATGGAGATCCACATTGGATCGTGAAATACTAAACTAGGAAATTCTCAAAAAGACCAGGACTAAATACAGCCCTATGAGTCTTCCAACCCATACGATCACGAGTAAGGCATTTCCAAATTCCCTTCGGCGGCTCGATATACGATATAAACCTCTCAACCTCCCAAAGCGAGCTAGCCAATCTGCACAATAGTTAGCTTCCCGAAAGATAGCTCTAAGCTTGAACTGCTGTTCCGAGCCAAAATCCTACGAATCTGATCGATCCAAAAAGCCGCCGACCCTCTTCCGTCGTCTGGATTACGTACTAACTCCACAACCTCCCTCGAATCTACCTCCACTTCCACTACCTTCAGTCCCAACTCCTCTACTAACTTAAGACCCTCATACAAAGCTTCAACTTCAGCCACAATCGACGACTCCTGAACAATCTTCAATGAGTACCCACTAATCCAATTTCCTTCCACATCTCTCACTATGCCACCACCTCCACCCTCCATTTTCCAACTACTAAAACTGCCATCTGTATTTAACTTTACCCCACAGAGTGGATTACTCCAACCAACCAGACTATACGCCCCTTTACCACTTGTTACCATTCCCGGCAAAGTACCCCATGTCCGAACATAAGAACACGCTAAAACCCGTGCTTTTTGTAACATTACTTTGGCCGTAGCAATCTCACTTCCATTGAAAGTTGCATTATTTCTCTCTTTCCACAGTGTCTCAATAATAGCTCCAAAAAAGATACTCCATTGGACACCAGCAAAAAAACCTTTTCCGGTAATATTTCGCGACCACCACATACTGTCTGATCCATTCCACATCAAGCCTGCCCTGTCCTCCTCGTCTTCTCCCACCTCGCTCTCGTACTGATCCGCAGAACTACCTTGACCACTATTTTCAAACCCCGAACTCTGCAGCTCCCCGGCTTGCAACTGTCCAGAAAAAACCTGCTGCGCTTGGGCTTCCGATCTGACATGTTGATGCGGCTGATCAAAAATCCTCCACTGCACTCCTGAAAAACCTGCAAAATCAAAATCATATTGCTGTTGCATCACAGGTCCTCGGCGCTGCTGAGATTCCTTCCTGCTCCATTGCTGCTCCGCCCCGTTTAATAGAACCTGATGTCCAGCCCGTCTTGACCACCCTGGAGCTGCTGCAGCTCATTATTAACACCATGTTGTTGTCGAGTACTTGCAAATCAAGATTAAACACCAACTGCTCCACATCCAAATCATGATCATAAAATCCATCTCCTGCAATATTCCCATTCTTTTGGGCTTCCGATTGAATCAATCTCCAAAAATTATCCACACGCGGACAATCCCGAAAAACATGAATCGCACTCTCCACATCGACCCCACACATAGGACACGCCACGGAAACCGCCATGCCTCTCCGAGCAAGATTCCCCCTCGTCGCCAATCTTTCATGAACCGCCCTCCAAATCAATACCCGCGTCCGTTGCAGACACATAAGCTTCCACAATTTAGCCCAATTCACGTTCTTATTGACCCTACTCTCATCCCATTCCCATCTAGCCGACTTTACAGAATAAATCCCCCGAACCTCCAATTGCTAAGATAACATATCTTGACTAGCACTACCCATCTCCACTTGCAACCCCATTATCTCTAGCAACTTGGTAACCAGAAGAAGGTGCTGAAATTTGTTCCAATCCCAAAGCCCATCATTCTTAACATACTCACAAACTTTCATGCCTCTATCATTTTCACCAAGCTCCCCAATTACGCACCCTATTAAAGGCGACTCGCCAACCCACACATCTAACCAAAATGCCACCATCTCACCATTATTTAAAAGCCATCGGGATCCCCGTCTAACTACGGTAATACCTTCCACGATGGCTCGAAAAATCCTCAAATCGGACGGCTTATTAACGTAATGAAGGGTCTCCGCTCTAAAATACTTATGCCGCATCACAATAGGCCATAAGGATACAACATCATGAATCAACTTCCCTAATAACGCTTTATTCATATCCTCAGCAAACCGGAACCCAAGACCACCTACACGCTTGGGTCTACAAATATCCTTCCAAGCAACCCAGTAAATGTGTTTCTGGCCATACGCATTACCCCAAATAAATTCTCTACGAATCCTATCGATCTCAAGGCACACATACCCAGGTAATTTTTCCACTTGCATAATATACATGGGAGCAACACTCAATACAGACTGCGCCAAGGTGATACGCCCCGCAAGAGATAGAGAATTGCCCTTCCACTTGGCTAACTTACCCCTCAAACTATTAATAATTTCGCCATAAAAATACCTAGGCTTTCTACCTGATAATATGGTAACACCCAAGTACTTCCCAAGACCCTCGATTTGCTAAAATCCACTCCTTAATGTGATATCCAAAGCCACACCCTCTTCAATGTTCTTTGAAAAACATATGATAGATTTCTCCCTACTAACTGCTTGACCCGAATCTCGGTAGAAAGTGAGCAAAGTATCCTGCAAAATATCAACATTAAGAGTGGAGGCCTCCGCAAATAAAATTAAATCATCAGCAATAAAGATATGAGATATAGGAAACCCCCCTGCGCAAAGTCGAATCGGCATCCAAACCTCCTCCTCAACAAGTCTCTAAATCAAGAGTGAGAGCCTCTCCATGCAAATGACAAACAAATACGGTGAAATGGGGTCACCTTGCCGGATTCCTCTTTGCAGTCTAATCGCATCGAGTGGTTTGCCTCTCCATAACACATTAACCTCATTATCTTCCATTCCTGATATAATCGCAGCTACCCACTTGGAAGGAACCCCTAAGGATTCCAAAGAATCCTTTATGAAATCCCAGTGAATCCAATCGTAAGCTTTCACAAGGTCCACTTTTATCGCCATATAACCTCTCTTACCCTTACAATGTCTCAAAAAATGGTCCACCTCACTTACCAAAACCACATTATCAATGGTTGATCGCTTTGGCAAAAAACTACTTTGAAAAGGACCGATATACTTCCCGAGTACTGGCCGCAATCGATTAACAAGTACCTTCATACAAATCTTGTAACTCACATTAATAAGGTTGATCGGTCTAAACTGGGTAATATATTGGGGATTTCCTAACTTCGGAATAAGATGAATTAAAGTGCCAAGAATCTCCTTTGGAAACCTACCCACCTCAAGTGCAAGCCTGATCATATCGCATACAGATGGGCCCACTATGGACCAACATCTTTGATAAAACCCAGCTATCATCCCATCCGGCCCAGGCGCCTTATGTGGGGCCATATGAAACACCGCACAACGCACCTCCTCATCCGAAATTTCACCCCTAATGGACTCAATATCGGAAGAAGAGAATTCAGGTAACCTAGGAAGCTCAAACACACCCGGATTACTCACCTCCAAACTAAACAAATCCTCAAAAAACTTGCGAACCCAAACTTTTTCCGCCGCCTCATCATCCACCCATTCATGATTCTCATTTCTAATTCTAACATCTCCGTTTTTCTTCCTCTTAATTAGCGCCGCTCTGTGATAATACGTCGTATTCCTCTCCCCCGAATTTACCCACTCTGTTCGTGCTCTTTGAAACCAGTGATGTTCTTCTTGCGTAAGGACTAGCTCAAATTCACCCCTAAGCCTCTTCTTAAGATCAACTAACAACGAATTATATGATACCTGAACCACTTTCTGAATCCCCTCAATGCGTGATAGGAGTCTCTTCTTCCGCCTAACTATATCCCCAAAGACTTTCTTCTTCCATCGTTCCAATTCAACTTTCATAACCCCAAGATTCTCGCCAAGAGTCTTACCCACTTTGTCCCATTTACCATCCACCAGGCCCCTAAAGCTTTCATGGTGACACCATGATTCTTCAAACCTAAATCTCATGTCCTTCACACTAGAAGAAAACAAAGAAGCAATCAAAACTAAAATAGGAGAGTGATCAGAGTGTACCCGAGGAAGATGTTTGACCCTAGTAGACCCGAACACTTCCCACCACTGTTGATTCCCATAAGCCCTATCAAGGCGCTTCATGATCCGCATCCCCGAATTCCATGAATCACTCCACGTAAACCTTGGCCCCTCGAAACCCAAATCCTCTAAACCACACGAGTCTCTCAATTTTTCAAACTTTACCATCAAGCGCGTAGTGCCTTCCGCACCTCCAGATTGATCTGCCTCGTCACCAATCTGGTTAAAATCACCAACCACTACCCAAGGTTCCTTAACCACCCTCGAATCCCCCTCAAGCGCATCCCAAAGTGGTTACCTCCACCAGTCCCTAGGATTCGCGTAATCTGCAGAAAGCAACCAAGAAGAACAAGAATCCTTATAAATGCGCAAATTAATTACCTGCTTTGAGGCCGAAAGAATTTGAATGGAAACACCCATGGGATTCCAGAGGACCCAAATGCCACCTGAGAATCCATCCGCTTCCACACGAATATAATTCTCCATTTTGAGTGACTTGATAATCTTCGTAGCTTCGCTACCCGAAGCCTTTGTCTCTACAACAATCACAAGAAGAGGTTTATGACTCCTGTATAAATTGTTAAATTCCCTCCGAAACCCCTCGCTATTTGCTCCTCTACAATTCCAAAACAACACACTTAATGGTCCAAAAGCCGAAAGCCAACCTCCTGCAAACTCATTATTAGTTGTATTCGTCATATAAAAACAAAGTAATTAAAGAAGAACCAAAAAAGAAAGAAATAAAATAAAGATCACTTCTTGGTAGCATGGTATGTAGCATGGGGATAACTCAACCCATACTATTCTTATCTTCGAATCCATCGACATAGCACCCGAATCAGCACCTAAATCCTCGTCATCTGTTGTGTGGTCCTCTGTTAACTCTTGCGAATCCTCGAGGTGAAAATCGGCATAATCAAGTGCGTCTAACTTGTCCGCGGAAAATTCTTTTAGAGCTGTTTTACCAATGTTACCTACCGCCACCTGTTCATCTCCCTTTCCCGGACCTGAACCCTTCAGCACCTGCGCCATATTCCCCACCTCCTCGCCGAGAGCTGCTGGAATTCCTACCTGTTGTTCGCCCTCTTCAAGAGGCCGACCTGTCAAAGCAGAGAAAGTAAGCATATCCAATGTTATGACGGGGTTAGGCGGTTCTTTATTCGCTCCCAAGGTGTCGCTCAGAACGGAATTCATGTTGCTCAATAGAGTAGCAGCTACTGTATCTTTTTCCAAACTTTCATTATTTGCACAATGGTCCCTGGTACCAAGATCAATCCTTCGAAATTCATCAAACCCCCACACCTGCTCACGCACAACCCAATTAGCCACCTCACTCCCTTTGACCACCATTTCAGACCCTATATCGTCCTCGCTACGCACCTCTACTACCTCACTATCCTGACCAACCTCACGCTTTTGACTAAGCATTTCCTCGAGTTGGCTCGCCGGACATGTTGGAGTCTTTCCTTTGCCCTTACCATTTCGTTTCACCGTCGGACCCAACAATTCCCCATCCAACACTTTTCTCTTTCCCATATTAAAAAACCCACCATATAACTTGTGCGTAACCGTATCCATAACGGCGTGACCAGGTACCGAAACCATCCCGTCTCTACCATGTTTCCCCGTTCTATTCCCCGAACTAACAACCTTTCCAACAACCTTATCAATATTCGCATCCCTCGGCTCACGTCTGAGTTGGGGGGGCATTCATTATAAAATTGTGTGTAAGGTTACCTTTATTAACTTTTACAATTTTTTTAAAGTATAAACGTTTACCCAATCCAAAAAAATAAAAAAAGGAATGACTTAAATAGTATTTGTTTTGTAAGTTTGTGTCATTAACAATTTTGTTGCACTTGATGAACTAGTTACTTTTTCAGTTTATTTTTATTTATCTACCTTTTTGGTACACAAATATTGAAAAGAGTATTTAATAATCTTCCATTTTATATGATTATCCTTAATAAATATACATAAAGTCATTTACTGTATTTTTTAATACTATTAATTAAGGATACTTTTGGAAAAATTAGAGAAAATGTCCTGATATTAAAAAAAGGACAAATAATATGGACAAATAAAAATAGACGAAAAGAATAATTGATTTCGAGCTTGGAAATATCTATCTTCTAAAATTCGTTCTTGCTATTTTTTTTTTTCAAAGAAGAAAAATCAAGAACGTTTATACAACGATTTAAGAAAAACATAAAAGTCACTCAACGAGCCATTCTTCCACTTAGACGTATCAATGTTGCGTCTTGCACTCTTAGCTGTGAGATCCGTAACGCTATTAAATTTCCTGTTAACGAAGTTAACCTTCCAGTTAGGGAACTTTGTGAGCCAGTTCCTCATTTCGGCAATGAACGTTCTTGCTATTCAACTTCCTGGTTAATGGAAGGAGAATTTTCAGTATTATTAAAAATCAAAACTAAGCATAATTTTTCAATGTTCATATAAATATAAATATTAAGGCCATATTGCATATTACCTTTCAAATCATTTCATATAAATGGATTTTCTCTGAAATTAAAATTGATTTTATAATTCTTTAAATTAATTTAAATTAGAAAAGTACCTCTTTCATTTTACTTTTTGTTATTTTTTATGATAATGATAGAAATTTAAAGTACTAACAAATTTATTAAAGTACAACAAATTTAATAATAGAAAATAAAACAAAAGGCCAGTCTCCTATTTAAAATAGTTTAATACTTTATATAATTAATTTTTCAATTTAGAAAAATAATGAGAAAATTACCTAAAGGGTCTTGAAAACACCACCCCAAGACCCAAGAAGACCGAGTGAATCCCCTTTGTCTTACTAAAGGCCATAACAAAAAATTAACACTACAAGCCTAATTTCCCAATTACCTTCTTACCCTCTTTTGTTTTTTCTCCACTATATATACTATTTCTATTCAGAAATATTTTAAAACCCTAATTATTGTCTTCTCTCCCCTCTCTCCTGATTTCCTAAGCCTACACGCAACTTTTCTTCTTTTTCCAAGCTTTTTGTATTTTCCCGGTGGTTCGAGTTGCGGCGAGAAGCAAGGGTTGCATTGAGCTCCGTTGCAAGGGCTGGATCGAGCTCCGTTCAGCTAGCTGGTGGTTCTCGAGATCTGTTTCTTGCCGGCGTTCGAGGTGGTGGTGCAAATTGGTGGTTCGAGTTGGTGCAACGGCGGTTCTCCCGTTGTTCTCAGCAGCTCCGGTGAAGCAGCACAGCTCCGCCCACTACAACCCTAATATTCAAACCTATAACACTTTAATTAACGGTTATTGCAAAAAAGGGTTGATTGATAAAGTTTTTCAACTTTCTAAAGATCTTCCTTCCAAGGGACTGCAACCTAATATTGTTACGTGCAGTAGTATGATACAAGGGTTTCTTCAAACGTGTGAATTTATCGTTGTGCAGAAATTATTCACACTAATGCAGTCAAAGAGGTTAAGTCCTACTACTGGGCGTATTAATGAGGCAGTGACTTTATTAGAGTCAATGCAAGGTAGTCATGTAACTCCAGATATTATAGCATATAACATTATTTTTGATGGATTATTTAAAGACGGAAAGCTTCAAGTTGCAAAAGACTTTTTTAACAACTTGGGTTTTCGGTGGCTGCAACGACTTATACAAAATGTTATTTAAATTCAATTACTTGTTGTGATAGTGATGTAGATAATGCGCTTAATACGATTCAACCGATTTTCTGAATTTAAATCATGATGAAGTCATGATTAATAAAGATTGTACACTAATTTGACTAATAAAGATTGTAAACTAATTTGTGATTTTTAGCATTTCGTTGTGAAATTTTTTCAGATGTAAAAGTGTGACTCAAAGATTGTAGACTAATCAATTTCTCTATGAATGCTGAGTAAGAATCCCAAAAACTCATTGAATTTTTTTGCATACTCAGTAAAGTTATTGAGCATGAGCATGCTCAGTAAAGTTATTGCGCAGACAAGCATACTTAGCAAAGTTACTGAGCAAACGAGCATGCTCAGTAAAGCGACTCAACAAAAAAAATCGAATAATCAGCAACTTTTTCCGATGCTCAGTAACTTTTTTCATGCTTAGTAACTTTTCCATGCTCAAAACTTTTTCCGACGGTGGTCGGTGGTTGTGGTTGTGGTCGGAGCTGGAAATTATTGATAGTTAATGACGGAGAAAAGAGAGAAAAAAATGATAAAGGAGGAGAGAGATTAATGGTAATGGAGGAGAGAGAATAATGGTAATGGAGGAGAGAGAAGAGTCTATTTTTTTTCTTATATACACTATAAGGGTAGTAATGACAATGGGCATCTTAGAGGTCTCTTTGAAGGAAAGAGAAATAGGATGGTTCCTTTGTGGCACTAAGATACTCTCCAAGACCCTAAAGGTAATTCACCCAAGAATAATAGGACATATAAAATAGTTTGATGATGGAATATGGCACATGTCATCTTATTTAGATATCTTTAATGTACTTTTATTATAGTTAATATATTAATACATACATTAATTATTTATATTATCATATCGTCGTCGTAGTTGTACAATCAACTCCGACGATCAATGGTCAAATCCAACGTTTTCTTTATAAAAAAATTCCAGAGCAACATCTACTCAACTCCATGGACTTTTTGTAAAATAAATTTCATATTGAGTGATTTTACTCATAAAATCCATAACCCAGTAATTCTAACCAAGCAAGTTTAATTAAAATAAATAACTAAAATTCCCTTTATTATCTTAATTAATAAAAAAGTATTCTATAACTAAAATTCAATTCCCATAACTTAAATATTCTATAAGTAAAATATTTCATAACTATAAAATTCTATAACTAAAATATTTCATAACTACACAATTCTAAAACTAAAATATTTGGTAATATTTTCAATTCTATCACGAAGAATCGAATCGCTTTCTTGAATTGCCAAATCAACAACATTAAAAGTCGTACATGTATGTGCATAAAACAAAAAAACAACAGTTAAAAATCAAGAAATAAATACGTAAGTAAAAAATAGTTGGTTAACTGTATAAAAAATAGTAGGTTGACAGTACAAAATAGTGGGTTACACAGCCATATGTACGCGTAATAACAATTGGTTGTTTTATGGGTTGTATGTGTAAATATCAATGGTTTGTCTCAATGGATTTTACGTTTAAATATCGATGGGGTGTACATATAGAAGGATGGTTTTAGGAGTGGTTGGACGTATAACAATTTTGAAGTTGGATGAAAGGTATATTCATTTCCAAGTGGTAGTCATTATATATTAATAAATAAAGGTTGTTATTCAAAAAATGTCAAAATGTTAATAAAGGAAAATTGGTATATATTAACCCACAATTTAAGCTTAGTTAGTGATAAAAAAACCTAAATACAAGGCTTTCACTACATTCTATAAAAAACCCAAACCCCTTACCCCAAATTCACTATAACTATTTCACTAAACCAGAAAAAACCTAAGTGTAACGAAACGTATTTGACTAATCAAGAAAAAAGACCCAAAATCACAAACACTAATTCCCTAAATCAATATGAACCCTAATTCAAGAAAAAATGAAACCTAATTACCTTAGATTGACAAATTACATATACCATTTTTAACAAAAACCCTAACCATGATTTTCATAACATGTTGCGAGAGATGAGGGTTGCCTTTTTTTGGCCGAGCTCCTCTTAAAACCGGACTGAGACATGATGAAAGCGCGAGATAGGTGAGCGAGTGAGATATATAGAGAGAGGTTGATGCCTTATGAGAGAGGAGAACGGTGGCGGTGGTGTTTCAAAAAGCTCACGATAGAGTAGAGGATAATGGATAGTGCGTGAGATATCTTCCTTGCATGACGGTGGCGATGACGGTGACAGAGTAGATCGATGGCGGTGGAGGTAGCGTTTCAAGGTTTGACAGAGATAACTGAGCTTGAGTGCAAGAGAGAAGGCTTGCGATAGAGTAGATTTATGGCGGTGGCGGTTGTGTTTCAAGGTGTGACAGAGGAGAGTAGAAAGGAGCTTGAATGCGCAAGAGAGAGAAGGGTTGCCTGAGAGACGTGAGAGAGAAAGACGAAAAGAATGAGGTGATATAAGAAAGAGAACAATGTGTTAGTATATCATGTACAAGTCACGTGGAAACGGAAAAAGAAAAAGAAAAAAAATTAAAACTCTAATATGCTTACACGTGGCAAATCAGTGTATTATCTTTGGATTTCAAACTTAGTGAAATTCTAACGAGAAAACACGCTACAATTGAAAAATACCAATAATAAACAAAATATGTAAGAGTAAAATTGTAAAACTACATACAAACAAAATGTTTTTTGTAAAAAAATTGTTGACCGACGAATAAATATACACGGACCTAATTAATTCAAAGTCATAAAATTAATTTATGTTAAATATAAAGGAATAATTACCATCTAAGTCATCAATTTAATAATAATAGCCCTCCAGCATCTTCTCATAAATATTGTCTAAAAAAGTCCCCTAAACTAATTTATGTTCCTTTTTGTCCCTGTATAAATAATCAAATATGTATTTTTTTCTCATTAGACAAAAATAAAAGATAAATGATACGTTTTCTCTCTCTCTGTTCTCTGGTCTCAGTCAGTCGCACTTTGCTTCGCCATCGCCGTCGGAATCGCCACCACCATCGCCGTCGGAATCGCCACCACCATCTCCGTCGGAATCGCAACTACCATCTCCGTCGGAATCGCAACCACCATCGCCGCCCTATTTTGCAGAAAATTTTCGATCAAAGGATTATCAAATCAGTGCTGAGCTATTTGAAAAATCAATGTTATATGCTCCTCAAGACATAGAAAATTGAATACTCAGAGCAAAAGGGTTTAGAGTATTATGTCTCTGTTACTTTGCTTTATCACAGCTCGATCGAGCCCAAGAATACATCAATGAAGCTAAAGGTATTTACAATAAAACCTAGCAAGTTTTTTTCCCTTTAATTTCAATTATACTTCACAATCTTATCAATTTTCTTCATATGCAGCTTGAACCAAATATAGCTTGTGCTTTCCTTAAGGTATATTTTTGTGCTTTCTTCATATAGGATTAGGGAACTAATTTTAATTTTAATTTTGCAATTTAAGATTTACTTACAACAGAATGAGGAAAATAAAGCTGTTAATCAAGTACAAGCAATGTTAAACTGTTTAGATTTCATGCCTGATTTTTCTTTCATTAGCTGCACATGAAGCAATAGCTTGTAATGTACTTCCAGTAGCTATTTCTGCATTATCGAATCTATTAAACTATCACTCCTTAGGAAAACCAATGCCTAATACATAAGTTTCACTTTTTCGAACATCACTCACGATTCTTACTCAAAAAACTGGTTATGATATAGATATTATTAAGTATATGAAACTTGCTTATTCTCGATTAATCGAACTTGGAAAGGGTGAAGTTGGAAAACGTGAATAGAATTAGTTTGCTGGTAATACATGGAATTTAGGGATACGTACTGGGAAGAGTATGAATTATTAAATATGTACGGAGTTTTTTAAATTAGCTTCAGATTTTTATAGTATTGAGGTTGATGGTGAATTAAATAAGAATAATATAATGGTTTGTAAATCATTGATCTTATCTGTATCTTCTGTTTTAGCTCATGAAAGAAAAACAAAATGTCTAATTTCGGAAATTGAAGTAAAACCCACAATTGATTTATTAGAGAGAGCAGGGAAAGTAATTTTAAACATGGTAATACTTAGAAAAACGAAGCTGAGCCGGATTTTTTGTTTATATATACATGGAGTGCGTATGATTTATATGGGAGGTTTATTGAAAGGAGTAATGAACAATTAGTTTTGGTTAAGAATTTCGCAAGTTCAAAGTGTTGTGATATGAAACATTTACTTAAGATTGGTCTTAAAGTTTCACAAGGGGTAAACTCAAATCCTGAAGTGGCTATATTTGCGTTAAATACTTGTTTATCTGTGTTACTTGCTTCTACATTATCAGATTATGACTGCTTGGAATAGAGCAGCTATTCCGTTAAGATTGGGGAATATTGATTTAGCGAAGAAATGGATGGATATAGGTTTGGAAATTGCTAATAAGGTCCCTAGTATGGTTACGTATAAATCGTGTATGGAGGATTTTGTAACGACTTTGAAAAGGAAAGAGTGTAGTAGTATTGTTACAGGGTCGTGATATTATATGATTTCTAGTTTACTTTACTTTAGTTCTGTTATGTTATGTATAGTAGATAATATAGTTTACAGGTGTTGGATTGTTGGTGTATTATTGTATATGAACTAAGTCTTGAATTAGTAACAATGATGAAAGATGGATATTTGGGATTGAAAGAAGAACACTTTATATTTCTACGTAATTTGATTTATGGAGATAGAATTACAAAAGTAGATATAATATCATTATTGTAGTTCATGCCATTTGGTTTGAGATTTGTCTATAACTTTTTTTTTTGGACGTTAATTTGACTATAACTAACTTGATAAATTCATAACATTTTAGCACACCACACCACTTACAGTGCAAAACTTTTGTCTTTGTTCACATTTGTTCACATACACGTTCGAATGTAACTTTATTAAATACAAGTGCTTATCCAGTAAAAAAAAAAAAATTTGGTGGGATTTTTCCCACCAAACAACATAAACTCCTATATATAATTTGGTGGGATTTTTCCCACAAAATAGTAACATAAAAATTTGGTGGGAAAAAAAATTGGCCGAAAAAATTTGGCCGGAAAAATTTGGTGGGAATAAATTTGGCCGGAAAAATTTGGCCGGAAAAAATTTGGCCGGAAAAGTTGGTCGGAATTTTTTTGGCGGGAAAATTTAGTTTGGTGGGAATATTTAGTCAAGGGTATTATTGTCTAATTGTGGTCTTTATATTAGACATGACTTTTATGGGCAATATCAACACTTCCTAGGGTGGTATTGGTAATTGCCTCAAATATAAATAGAGCCCATAAAATCTTAGTCACTTAAAAAATAAACCAGTGATTTAATTATTTTCTTTAAAAAAATATTTCCATAGTTTACGTGTATGGAAGAAGCTCTCTTAAACTAGTGGAGCTTCGTTCCTATATTCTATAAATTCTAGAGAGATTGTCTGTTCGACAACATGATATGGGACACGAAGCAGTTATGTTTGACTAGCAGTAATCTAATAATGTAATGGAAGGAAATGGCCGTAACTTCTGAAAAGAATTTCGTTTACTTCCTCAAGTATGGTCCCAATTTTGCCAAAAGAAGAATGGTCGCAGTTCGCTAAATGATACATCAATAAGTACTAATTAAAAGTGGTGTTTTGAAAAGTGGCGTTTGAATAGTATGAAGTATGAAATTGTATCTAGCTTGTATAATCTGCAGCCATATAACATTGATTAAGTATTTATAACGTACAGAATTAATAGTCAAAGGATTAATATGAGGTGGTTTGAATCTAATAACTGAATTTTTATATTTAAAAATAAATTACAAAAACAAGATTAATAACACTAAAAACTCTTAAAAATCTTTAATCTAAAAAAAATAAAATAAAAACAAGTTTCACGAATTATAATAATTTTTTTACATGTGAGAAAGCGACTTGGATCTTCTCGATCAGCCTAATCTCAGTTTGCAAACCGGGTCTCAATCTGGGCCCAGTCCATTACCCCTTGCGTCTTCCGCCTAGCTTGGTGAGCAACCTTGTTTCTTGGTCTGTTGAATCTTCGCGGGAGATGCTTGAAAGTCATGTTCTCATGCTCTTCAGCAATCTTCGAAATGCGAGACACATAAGTCTTCACAGTCCACTGCGCAGCTGACGGTGACTTAATACCTTGGAGACGATCCCAAGGTTGTTTGAGAAGACCCACTCATTACCAACAGATCCTTCATTCCTACCGCCACAGCTCGAAGTACGCTCTTCGGGTCAAAATGTGTATTCTCGTGAATGGATTTCATCTTGTGCTTCCAGATGTTCCACAACATCAGCAAAATGTATGCTACTACTATTCTGATATCCCATCCTTCTTTGGTATAAGTTGTTGCTAGGTTGGTGATCCAGTTCCCCAAGTTGTCTTGCATCAACCTCGACTCCAACTTGTAGCGTGGAGCCTGCCCAGACATGCCTACACATTGAACATGTCTGGAGAAGGTGAGTAATAGTTTCTGGGTTGTCTTCATACCAACAATACCCGTAACACCCGTTTTTGTTGTTGTAGTGTCGCGCCGTCAAGTTTTTCCTTGTTAAGAGAATGTCCTTATAGGCCTTCCATGCAAACATGCTTACTTTGGACGGAACTTCAGACTTCCAGATCGTATTCCAGACCAGTGGTTTAGTCAGTTCGCCTTGCTGGGATGTCTGCACAAAGATAGAGAGAAGATTAGCCGTTGAAGTGTGAAAATATACATCTCTAATATATCTCATTTCCATTCTTATTAGTTATTTTATTTTCATTAGTAGTTTAATTTCGTATTTGTATTCTTATTTCGAAAAAAAATTATTTTAATTTATCTTTTTAGGTCAAACAATTAATCCCCTCTAGGCTTTCTTCTAAACACGAGTTTGAACTAACCGATAAATCCCTGAGAATGAATCGTATTTATCAACTATTACTTGCAAACGATCTATCACTTGCAGTGAGATTCTCGTAGTGGTATTAGGTGTGCTTTTATATCGTTTATTTATTACACTTTTCACACCACCATCAATTTATCAAACACAAGTAAGCTAGAGAAAGTGAAATTTTCTAGGACGGTGAAAAGATAAAAATTATATATCGATGCATAAATTAAAGAGCGGAGTTAGAGATTACGAATTGATTTAAAGGGGTTCTAATTCCCGAAGGTCTGATCAACTACATATGTCCTAATAACTCTATATAAAACGGAATATCAAAATTTAAAAAAATAATCAGAAAAAAATATAGACATAGATATTAATTTGTCTCGTCCAAAGTTATATTTTTTTTATTTTTCTATTTTTTTAGAATTAATTATGATTTTTTTTTGAAAAAAATTAACAGGCATGTCTGTGTGGTGGAATTAGTTAATGGTGATTAGTGACGACGACGGCGGCAGAATTAGTCGTCGGTGGTTGTAGGTGAAGGTGATGGTGGTCGATGGAAAATAATGATAGTGGTAGTGGGCTGCTGGTGGTCATTTGGGAACGCATAAAGTGGTGGTGGTGGTCGGTGAAGAATGCATGAGGTTGTGATGGTGGTTGGTGGCGGTTACCAAACTTTAAAATAATTTATTTTTATTTTTTTGGTTCGGAGAGGAAAACAAAAGAAAACGAAACCAAAGCCTAAACAAAGGTCCGATACCCACAATATTGAACATGCTGATAAGAGTGGAACCTGAGATATGGAACACCGGCTTTACCCTCTGACTATTATATTATGAATATTATATTATAAAAATAAAAAATAAAAAAATATATTAAAGGTGATCGTAGTATAACATAAATTGTTTATGAAAAGGGCTGTAAATGAACCAAGCCGCTCGCGAGCAGCTCGAGCTCGGCTCTGAAAAAGTTTGACTCGAGATCGTTCGTTAAACTAAACGAGCCGAGCTCGAGCCTAAAAACGAGCTCGTTTATTAAACGAGCCGAGTCGAGCCTGTTCGCGAGCTTTTGTGAAAAGCTCGTGAAAAATATAATTAAATTATAAATACCTATTACATATTGATATTTGACAATTCAAAAATTTAAAACCAATTACTATATTAAAAAAACTTATCTTATCCCAACACTTACATGTCACTCTCCCCCTCTACCTACCTAATTATACAAGATCATTCATAATTTAACAATCCAAAGAAAGAATACGTGATTGTATTTAATGAAAGTTTACAATAGTCAATTACATTCTAATTAAAAATTTATATAATTAAAAGATTTGCAACAATCTATCTTATAATTAATCCATAAAAGCCCAAGATAAAAGAAGGGTTTTCTAACTCGAAATATATCTAAACAAGCTTTTGAGCTCGAGCTCGAGCTCGAAATAGATTTAAACAAACTTTTAAGCTCGAGCTCGAGCTCGAAACACTTTTAAACGAGCTTTCGAGCTCGAGCTCGAGCTTTGTTATATTCTCACTAGCCGAGCTCGAACACTAACTTCAAAGCTCGGCTCGAGCTCGGCTCGTTTAAATTTATAAATAAATAAACAAACATGTACATCTACTATTCGCCTCGGCTCGCCTCTTTTACAGCCCTAATATTGAAAACTATTTTCTTTAACTTGTGGTTAGAAAAAAAATGTATGAATTTATTATTAATGGAGTATAATTTCTAAATATAAGTGGGATAATAGTCCAAATATATATATATATATATATAAATTAATAAATTATCAAGGTTGTTTTATTAGTTTGTTTGAAAAATTATAGAATTAATTCATTTAAGATTCCGTCCAAAAAAAAAACCATTTAAGATGAGTAGTTTTATTCATAGAGAGCGCCCATGGTTGGGTGATATTTCTTAACCACGCGGATTTTACGTGGCTATCCTTTTGACTGATGGAGATCTGGTGCCACTAATTAAGTTGACAATTACCATCCGTGCAAATAAAAGTTTATTGAGATCTTATTTCAAATTACGACAAATATATAACATTTAGCTTGACATGAAATATAACTTAAGTCTTAGAAACTATAGTTGAACGATATTTTGCTGCAGAACTATCTGCGGTTTCTAGCTTATCCAGAGGGAAGTAAAATGGATAGAGCTCATATCGAACATAGCAACTACTGAATAAAACTCTGCATCCTCTCTTGTTTTTGCAAAACCCTTCGAAATTAGCTGAGGCTTCAGCCAAACACTGTGCACAACCTAGCTGCGATAAATCTCTAGTGCATTGCACCAATGCATAAAGTGTAGAAAAAGCTGACAATTTTTCACCCTTACCTTTCCCAAGCCCTTTGTTTGCAGGCTTAATCGCTTGTTTACTTATCTTATTATATAATTCCCCGAGTTCCTTGTTAAATACCTCGGGATTCGTAACATCTGCAGTGTTCTGGTATAGAGTACCAGGATTAGTCGACACTTCACCAAAGAATTGCTTAGTGTTGTACCTTAAGAAACAATAGTCATACCAAATCCTCGCATCTCCTTCATTCGGGCATAGTTTTCGAATCTCTTTAGATGCATCTTGGATACAAGTGGAACAGTCTTGTTTGCTTATATCGCCTCGACACTGAGCCAAGCCGTATACTTGATGTGTGTCATAGCCGGATGAGATAGCACTGAAGCCGTTTTGTATAGTGGACGAGACTAGTTTTGTCAGCAAAGTGTCTATGTTTGATGAGATTTTAGTATCGTTTATTTTGGTGGCTTGGTTGCAGTATTGGGCTGTTGGGTCAGCGGATTCTGCAATGGAGATAATGCAAAACAAGAGTAGGATAAGAATAAGATAATGTGTTAATGCCATATTTCGTTTTACTTGTATGCTCTTTAATTAAGGTGGCTATTATTTATAGAGAGATAGGGCATAATACCTCGACTAATTCTGAGTATCATAGGTGGATCTGATGTGGGAACAAAGCACAAATGTTTGACTTGATGTAATCTATTAATGTAGTGAGTGGAAAAAATCGTATTCTGGAAAGAATCTCGTTTACTTGGTCAAGATAGATCACGACAGGATAATTTGATGATATGCTTATTACATGTGAAATTATTTGGGATAAACTAATATACATAACATTCAATTAAAGTTTTTTCCTTTTTTTTCTTTTGGACAAGTAAAGTAAAGATTTTTCCATCATTCAAACTTTATTCGTGAAAATAGAAATCGATATTATATTTCAGAATTTTTTCTACTATCTAGATTTACCCGCATAAGTGGTGGTCATGATTGAATCTGGCCAAACATAAGTGGTGGCCAGGATCGTTTCTGGCCCTACTTATTAACTTTTTTTTTTAACCTGGGTTCGATTCCTGTCAACGGAATTTATTTTTGCTTTAGTGTCTTCAGACACGGGTTTTATTTTTTTTGAACCTGGGTTCGATTGCTGTCAACAGAATTAATTTTTGCTTTAGTATCTTCAGACACGGGTTTTACCTAGTCTATATTATATTTCGAAGTTTTTCATACGGTCCTGATTTACCCACTTAAGTGGTGGCCAGGATCGATTCTGGGAAAACATAAGTGGTGGCCAGGATCGATTCGGGCAAAACATAAGTGGTGGCCAGGATCGATTCTGGCCCCACTTTTTTTTTTTTAATACACAACACGATAAAAACCAAAAAAAAAAAAAAAAACCCTCATTTCACTCTCCTCTTGAACCCTAACTTACTAATCTTCTCCACAGAGCCGCTCGCCACTTCTCTTTACCACAGCTACACATCACCGCCGCTGAAGACCATTCTACACCATTCTCAACCTCTCTTCACCACCGCTACACATCACCGCCGCTGAAGACCATTCTACACCATTCTCAACCACCGCTCGAAGACCATTCTCAACCACCGCTCGAAGACCATTCTCCACCACCGCAGCTCGAAGACCATTCTCCACCACTGCTCGCCACCACCGCTCGAAGACCATTCTCAACCATCACGGATTCGAACCCCTCAGGCCACTCACTGAATAACCCCTCAACCCTCATCCCCTTTACAAAAAGAAATCTCTTCACACCCGCCTTCCCACAGCCCTCTCCTGCACAAGAAAACCGTGGCCACTCAGGAACCATTATCCACCGTCATCAACCGGCCTGCTAAGAACCCAAATTAAGGTAAAAATTAATCTTAGCCTTTTACCGTATAGTGATAATCATCACTGATCAATTATGCATTTCATAATTCTCACGGTTAGTCTTCTTCTTCACATGGTAATCGAGTATTTGTGTAAATGTCATATTACTAATCTATTACTACTTATCTATTTCAGATTTTACCCAAAATAAAATATGGTATGGAACGAGGAAGAGATTTTGATGGATTTTCTTTGAAGGGCTGGCCTTGATGTTGACGTTCACCGCAAATAGTCTATGAAAGTCATGTCGTTGAGTACATGAAGGTGAGTTCATGTTTAAACAAAAAAAAATTAAATTTATATTAAACCTTAATTAAAAATCGAATATTCAATTCAATTGATTCTCATTCATATGAAATAAAATAAAGGTAATTTTTTTTGAATTGATTTTAGAGATCTTTACCTGTTTTAACTTAAATTGATTTTATTTCATATAAATGAGAATTAGTTGAATTAAATATTCGTATTTTACTAATTGACATTCCGAATTTGGGTGTAAATTGCAATTGTTAGCATGAGTTTTCTTGAAATAGATTCGGCTAGGTAAAGCAAACAACTGATCTGGCCCCAAATTATTAGCTTTGGTTTGGCCTGAACAGATGTTAATCTGCATAACATGATTTTTTTTGTTCAAATCTGCATAACATTATTTTGGAACTAATAGTTTCTGCAACATTTACAGAGGTGAAAGTTGCTGTTAGAGGTCCTTTTCTGTTCCTGTT
Organism: Nemophila menziesii; assembly: GCA_029959085.1. Lineage (NCBI taxonomy): Eukaryota > Viridiplantae > Streptophyta > Magnoliopsida > Boraginales > Hydrophyllaceae > Nemophila > Nemophila menziesii. The sequence continues at coordinate 11,344,850 of JARWIR010000021.1, forward strand.
TGGGTGTTTTTTGTAAATTGCAGGAGCTTCTGTGTTATTAAAAGGTCATGGATCAGGATCCGAAAATGATGGAGAATGAAGAGTATTAGCTGAAACATTTCTCTCCAACTTGGAATATTTAATGTATGTGTAATTAATCCCATAATTTATTCCAAGATCTAATTTTTGTAAGCTAAATCTCTTAATGTTTCATTTTTTTTTGCAGAAATTGCATGAATAAACTGAAAAACTGTTCGCTAATGCATCATTTGCTGCTTCCTCACGTCTGTAAAAAAAAACTGTAATCTTTATGTTTTTTATTAAAATTGCTAATTGTATATTTAATTTTTACTGTATGACTATAAATTTTCACATACAATGATTTTTCATGGCTTAGGTGTCAAGTCCATCGCAAAGAGCAATCGGTTATCCGCCTCAAGAACTAGCGAGGTATTTTCTTTTAGTCCCTAACAGTTTTCTTTCTTTGTTTTTAAGTCCCTCATGTTTCTTTAATTGCAGTATAGGTCCCTATATACTTGCTTTGCTTCCATGCTTTATGTGCAATATGATCCTTCAGCTTACTTACTTCAGATGTGCTGGAGAAGTATTTGCTAATGTAGCATCAGGTGTATTAAACGTGCGTGTAAATCCTCGAGGTACAATTCTATAATTTTACACTTTTTTTGATAATTTTTTTAGGTGAATTTTGACTTTTTAGGTTTTGATTATTATTTTTAGATGAAATGCTGAGACGCGATATCGATGAAGAAATCAATTATTCCTTTTCACAATATCGACATTTATCCCAGGTAGGGGTTTTAAATTCCAGCTTTTATCGAATATAATATATTAAATGTCTGAACTCACTCACTCAACTGTTATATATGTTTTGCAGAAAGAAAGTATTACCTATGGAATGCTACTAATGGAAAAATTCACAAGCTATCAGAAGAAGAAGATTATATCAGAAGAAGATTATATTTCGAAGTTAAACTCTGAGCATTCACCTTTGGAATTGCTTGCGAAGGCCCTTGCTAAAGCAGTTGTATGTATTTTACTTAACTTTGTAATTTAACTTAATGCTAATTTATGTATTATTGAGGGTATTATATTCTTTTGTACAGGGGTATACAGAGATTAAGAATCGGTCACTTTTGAGTTATATTATGTTAATTGCACTATTGGTCCCTGTGACCTGTGTTGCAATTATATTTTGCTACACATGATATTACATAACTCAAACATTAATTAATATACATTTATTTAATTAGGTATGTGAATCGTGCTTTATTTCTCCTTTACTTCACGTGTGGATTATCACATCCAAACACAGCTGCTACGTATATAAACGTAGCCATGATGGAAGAAGGCATGGGAAATGCTCAGATTGCGCTAAGGTACCTGCATGAAGCCCTAAAGTGCAATCATCATATTCACACTTTGCATTGAAGGTGTTTGTTTGGATGTCACAGAAGGTGGCCTTCATTTGCACAACTTTCTCCCTTCCTCCTGGTAACATTTACATATTCCTAACTCAATATTTGTGTTGTGATATAACGTTTGAAGAATATTACAGTTATTTTTAATTCGAAATTGGTCAAACAATTTCTTAAAATAAGTATCTCTACTTTTAGATCGATTATAATTTGATTAGTGAAATGGGTGTTGACAGGTTTTCTTGAGAATCAGTTCTGTTTAGCTTTACTTGATTCAGAATTGAAATCGTTTTTTATCTAAAGGTACATTATCTCCTTTAATCTGCGATTTGTAATTTTTCGTAGCCTGTGTGCGTGTGTTATCAAAAGCTACACCAAGTGTTTGTTGAATTTCCTGAAACTTATCAAAAGCTTATCTCGATACAGTGTCTTGATATAAGCACTTTTTAGGTTCTTTTAGTACAATCTATAATTGGAGGTAATCACAAGGTTTATATATATAAAGAGCTAATTGAACCATGTTCATAATATAGAAACTTATGGGGCAATTCTTACATAATTTAGGGACCGATAGTGAGATTTTATCATAACTTAGGGATCAATAATGTAATTTTTGTATATCATGATATAGGGAGTGTAATTTTTTGCATAATATAGGGACCTGCAGTGCAATTTTCACACAATATAGGGACCTGTAGTGCGATTTTTGCATAATATAGGGACCTGCAGTGCAATTTTTTATTCCTCAGATTATTTTGTTCCGATTGAATTTTTTATTATTTAAAGAAAAACCAGAATGTTAACAATTAGTTATTATTTACAGAAATGTTTCATTTTGTGAGTGATTTTAAAGTCTTCGAATTATATGCAGGCTGCATTGCGTGAAGTTATCGGAAAGCCAGTGTCGTATTTTGCTCAAGTCGAAGTTTAAGTGTCAAATTTGCTTAATTTAGTGCTCCAGCGAATCAAAGCAAAGGGTTAGATGCTGAATCAAAGCTTGCTAAAGAGGAGAAGAATTAAAGCTATTCTGATTGCGAAGCCAAGGAAAGAAAGGGGTCTGTGGTGAAGAATCGAAGCATTCCGTGTGTTGTAACTGATATGTCTTTAACTGATATGCTATATTATACAGGAGCATTATGCAAAATTAAACAAGTTGAATATAATAGCCAAGTATATGTTTGTGGGGAGAGAAAGATTTGCGAGTTTATTATTGATGAGGCTTACGGAGACTGTGATTTTATGGATTGCGGTCAGACTTTTTGGGATGGTATTGAAGATTGGCCACTGCCTTCGTGCCTACTTGGCATTCAACAGTTGTGAATTTTTTGCTTAATTTAATTCATTGGTTTGAGTATTTGTTTTCTTTCTATACAGTTTTACTTGGATATGGAATTTGTTTCTTTGCTTCACAAGGACAATACTTATCTAGAAATTTGCTTCGATAACTACCTTTTTTGTAATAGGGATCGATCCATATAGGTATTTGTTTTGATGTATTTTCTTTAATTTATCTATCTATATGTATAACATGTATGTATATATATATATGTGTGTGTTAGTGTACTGCCTTTGATGTATTTGTTTCTTTGCTTCTCAATGTTCATACTTAGTGAGATGCAGAAAAATTCGGAGCTGAAAGAGAAGTGCTTCGGATCATGCATTTGTGCAAGTAGGCGTTTTTTAGTGTACACAAAATAGATTTAACACAAACGGATCTCTAGGTGTTTTGTTGAAAGAAAATGGATTTTTTCAGTCGACCATTTAAGAAATTCAATGTGATCGATAGCCTAAATCTTTGGTGATATAACTTTTTACTCGGTGAAAAGTACAAGTAACTCAATTCGAGTCTCAAATCTCATGACTCTTAAAGGAAAACAAGCAAATGCTCTTTATTGGTCACCCACTGGTCGCCATATCATATTGGCTGGGCTTAAAGGATATACCGATCAGTTAGAGTTTTCCGATGGTGATGAAATTTAAACATTGGCTTGGTCAGTAATAAATATGATAATCATCTGAGCTTCTTAACAACTTCAATTTTACTTAACAAAGTTGTTTATTAAAGAGTAGAATATGAAACAGGTCAATTTAGTTTCTCTCAGTTGTTTATAGTAGAGTAGTTAGCTTCATAAGAAAGGTTTATTTGTTATCTTTCTTTTTTCGTTTTCAAATCTTCATCTGTTAATCTCGACTAAAGCACATGTCGAGTTATAATAACCTTGAACTAGAATTTACTCTGATTGGGCTTTCAATCTCAATGAACATTCTAGATGATGTGTAGTGAATGTAGCACAAAAACTGAATTTTACTCAGAAGTATTGGTCTCCATTACTGAGCATTGGTTTTGTCTCATTAGTTAGGGTCATCTAAACAAATATGACATGATATGCTTTTTTAATACTTACAATGTTAAGAGCTCCTTAATAGAATGAATCTAATCATTGGGCTACTAAGGAAACCCAAACCAGTCTCTTGATTGTGCAAGCAAAAGTAACGATATAGACACCATTGACATCCTTTGTTGTAGCCAACAAGTTCACTGGCAAGTAAAATTTGCAAAAGCAAGTAATCTCAAAAGCAAAATCAACAGAACCCCTTGATTGTTTGATTTGCTGATTGAATGACAGATGAGGATAGTGAATATGAGGGAGTGGTGATTTGTTTGTTAGTACTACATTTTACTTAAACACGCAAAAACATTTTCTTTTAAAAATTATGAATATATCTCTTTGATCATATTAATGGGAACATGTTATTATATATAATTTTTATTCAAGTATTAGTATAAATTAAATTATAAATTTTGCACTATCAAGTAGTATAATTTTTAAATTAATTTTTATCCAAGTACCTTCAAGTACCGGGTTTTTTAAAGAATTAGCTTAAAAAGTATCACAAAGTCTTATATAAAACACACGTATAATATTGTCCAAAGCTAGAATATATATATGAAATAAATAAATATTTTATAATATAGCGAAATATTGGATAGATATTCTATCTTATGTTTGTAGAGTTATGAGAGAAATGTATAAATACATATTATAACATGGTTTTATCATTTTTTAAACTTATTTTTATAAATAATAGAATGATTTATACTTCTTTTATATAATTCAATTATCAATTTTACACAATCTATTATAGCTTTTTATACATATATATATATATATATATATATATATATATATATATATATATATATATATATATATATATATATATATATATATATATATATATATATATATATATATATATATACACTTTAGTTTCTCTAATTTGTATAGTAACCTTTGTCACCTACAATATTTTCTAATTTACCTTTAAAAAGAGAAACCCATTTGTATAAGCATTTAAAATTAAATCTTTAAGTAAAACTAAAAAATAAAAATTTACAATCTACGTTCAATATTTTCTAATTTACATCGTTGTATGCCATCTAATTTGTGCTTTTATCATTCTTTTGCAAGAGGTAAGTCCACTTGACATGTTAATCAAGTATTATACTTTATAATATTCTTGATGAACCAGAAATACAAACAACAAATAAGAGTGATCAATCACCACATCCACCTAACATTAACCAGATGGAACCTAAACTAAACAACAATTGAGCTATGGAACGAACGAATGAATGAGGTATATTATTTGTTATACGGGAGTTTGTGACACATATTATTGAATATACGGTCTTTGTACATTTTTATTATATCTTAACTTCTCAACGTGACAACTCAAAGTAAGTAAAATTAACGATGAATTGGATTTTTTTTCCGAAGTGACTTCAGGCACGGGCAATACCTAGTTATATTATATTTCAGAGTTTTTTCTACGGTCCAGATTTACCCGCATAAGTGATGGCCAAGATTTAATCTGGCTAAACATAAGTGGTGGCCTGGATTGATTCTGGCCCCTTCACCCAGGGAACCTTGGTTCGATTCCCGTCAACGGAATTAATTTTTACTTTAGTATCTTCAGACACGGGTTTTACCTAATATATATATAACAGGTGCAAAAAAAGAAAGAAAATAATTAGTTGTATGAATGAGAAACATTATCCTATCTCGAGATGAAAAAAGTCAACCCCTATATCTCTAATCCTACAGTCATCATTCGCCTGCCGCCTAGTTAATCTTACGGTGGCGCATGCCCTCGAATTGAGTGTCCTGAGTACATGAAAAAATAATACAGATACGTACCATATTGTCAGTTATCTAATCTTCAAAATAAATGAATGAATCCTTCAACTAGATGACGACAATTTCTCAATTCCTTGATTTAGCTCAAGAATTTTCGAGTAAATTTATTTACTCTTCCTATGATCCCGATGTTAAAAGGAGGTTGCTGGTAAAACAGCGAGTGTCTCCCCCTCCACAACTGACTTACATTGCATTGCATTTCTCACTTGTGTATGAATGGTTGTGGTTCTTCCTTGTGGAACTCTACAAGGTCTATTTTGGTCTTCTCCCAGTTGTGCTTGAACAACGCTCGCACATAAAAGTAATATCGTCTGTCTGTGTAACCTATGGTTTGTCCCTCCCCTAACATATTCTGTTGTGAATCCAAACTAGAAGTGTTTGGCATCCACTGATCCTTAACGAGTTTTTACGTTAACTTCTCCGGTGATCTAATAATAGTATTAACATTGACCGATTCTGCCTCATAAAAAGTTTTCATCTTAGTCTTCCAAATGTTCCACATTATAAGTAACATGTATGATATTGTTCTCCTCTTATCCCGCCATCCATTCTCGTAAGAAGTCGTTAACTTGACACTCATTTGCCTATAATATCTTTATAAGTAGTATCGATCAGATTCTACAAACTAGTAGCTTCCCAAACCTGAACACTAACCAAACAAGAAAGTAATAAATGCTTAACATATTCCATTGAATATGTGCACTAATAACATTTTCCTTCCTTCCCCATACTTGAGTTTCTCTAGATTAACTATCGTAGCAATAAAATTGTGACAAAATCTCCAACCAAATATTATAACCTTTTGTCAGAACATTTATATTCCAAATAATCCTCAAAAGATCCAGATCCAAATTATCGTTTTGTGTTGATGTAGAATTTGACTTGTCCTTTGTTAGTGTGTGGTGACCTAAATTAGTAGAATAGTCTCCTTAATTTGTGTGGGTACATATGAACATATCATGCTTATCCCCGCGTAGAATCCTAATATTTGTTATACATTTCACCATTGGCTCTGGAAATAATTCATCCAGAAGTTCCATATTCCATCAATCCTTGCTATTTTACAAACCTTTTAATTTTGAAAATGACTTGGTTTATTACCTGAAATGGTGTTTCAACCCCCCCTTCGCTCCAGATGTATGTATCATTGATGTTCCCTCAAAGATTCCATGTTAAAGTAATTAATCACGAACCTCGATAATGTTTTCCCATGAACAAGACCTACTCTGCCTCAACTTAACATCTAAAAAAAAGTCTTCAAATTATAAATGACTTTGAGTACCTTAGTTGATCAAGAATTCAGGTTGTATATTAGTATCCACGCCTACCCTGCAAGTAAAGAATTCTTCATCCTACGAAAATCCCTAATACCAATACCAATAACATTTTCGCTACGACCATCTTTTCCCAAGCTACCCAATGTATCCTAATTCTCTCCCTAGAATTTCACCAAAAGGTCGTAATCATACTAAACAACTTTGTACAAAATATTTGTGAAAATAGAAAAATGGGCATTGCATAACTAGGTATTGCTTGAAGGATCTTGTTAATAAGAAACTCATTGCTGCCTACCTATAACAATTGTGACTTCTATATTTGTGTTTAAAAAAAATTAGTAGTCCAAGTAACTGTATCGACCCTTGATCTTTGATGATAAAGTGGTATTACTAAATATTTCACAACATTATCCTTTCTTTGTATTTGTAAATCTGAAGGCATGTCGTTTATCGTATCCTCTGGTGTATTACTACTAAAAAAATAAACAAATTGTGAAAATTAACATTTTGACATATGAAATTGCTATATATGTTTATAATTTTGTTGAACTCATTAAGCTCCTGATAGTTAGTGCATTACAGAACAATGAATTATTCGCAAATAACATGTGTAAGAACAAGACAATTCCTTGTAATTTGAATTTCTTTGATGGTTTGTCTCTGAACTCGGTCCTAGATAAGGCTAATAAGTGACTTTGTAAGAAATGAGAACGAAAAAAGTGATAACAAATCCCCTTGTAGAAACCCTCGTTGGGGTGTGAATTAAGGTAACGTCTCCCATTAAAGTTGATCTGAAACAAAAATATAGAGATACAATTATGAATCTAGTAATCCTTTCAAAGCCGAAACCCATCCATTGAAATGCTAATAGTACAATCTCCCATCGAACTTGATCATAAGTCTTCTCCATATCTAACATGTTTGTCACAAAATGCTTCAGAGTCTTCATTTTCTTCTCCATAAAGAATGAAACCTCATGTACTATAAGAATGTTATCATGAATGTATCGACCCTTGATAATAACCAATTGTGTAAGTGGTATAATTTCCTCCATAAACTATTGTAACCTTGTAGAAAAAATATTAAAAATGATCTTGTAGCCGAAATTAAGGCACGAGGTGGCTTTGTAATTACCCACCCCTCTTGACATTCTTCTTTAGGGATAATTGTGTAAGCGTCTCATTTAGCTGGTCAATTCTGATGATGATGTTAAATAGATCATGCACCATATAAAAACATCTTATTTCCAAAAAAAAATGGTAAAACTATCCTTTCAAACCATCTGGCCTGGGCGCCTTTGAGCCTGATATGCTAAAAACCTTTATTCGGACCTCGTCCATCGAAGGTGGTTTCATTAACTTGTCATTCATTTCTTGTATAACCTTTAACTTAATAAACTTAATTGCCTCGGTGCAATCCCTACTATTAATTTGCTATAATTTCTATGTTGTAGCGTAGCTGCAAAAAATAATGCAGGGTTCGTATAACCTTTGTATCGCCATTGAATTCTTGATCTATCTACCTAGTATTTCTCCTCATTCACCAAAAAATTCTCGATTTGTGACTTAATATGTATCTCCGCCTCATGTGTCTCATTTGTAACTAGGCCATTTTCTAATACTGTAAGCTCGTTCTCCAATCTTAGAATGCACTTCTTATTATTCGGAAAATCTTTTTTGCTTCAACCAACGAAAACTTGAGTCGTAAATTTTCCCGTGATCAAGAAGTTTTGTACGGATTGCTCCTCACATAAATCTTCCCAAGCGACAACATTGTAACATGTCGGGTCGTAGAGCAAAAAGACTCCACCCTGAATCGTTGTTTAGCCAGCTATGGTTTCTTGTTGAACATAAGAATCAATGGTGAATTATTAGAGCTAATAGATGGTGGGGTGATAACCGTTACCTCTAGGTACTTGTTGTACCAGTCTAAACAAACTAGTGTTTGATGAAGGCTTTCCTTGATGATATTGTTATTCTCACGACAGTTAGTCTACGTATAAAAGCAACCCTTGGCGGGTACATTGACAATAAATTTAGACGTTAAAAACCTTTAATCACAAAAAGTAATTAGGGTTAATAAGACTACTACTATACTCTTGGACCGCCTTAGTAATCTCATTAAAGCCTCTGATAACTATCTAGGGTTCTTCACGATAATTCTTCCACATTTGTGTTTGTTCGTTAAAATTAGTAGTGATGTCAATGTACACTATATACCACTCAAAATTACTATCAGTAACCTTACTAATTACATAAAAATTACAAACTTTCCCAATATTTATATTAAAGAAGGTCTGCCAAATAATCGAAATATCCCTGAATTTAAGTGGCTACTCTCAGAGTCTTTACCAAAAATATTACATACATAGAATTCCAAGCAATACGATCTAAATCGTGAGGACTAAGTATGGTTTCAAAAAGGCATATGAAATTGAGTCTATACTATGTAATTAAAGACTTAAATCTCTTTCTTATCAACGGTGCACATGGGATTTGAAAGTTCCATACCAACATACTCATTCACAGTCCTTGAATATCTTGGGGGTAATTCGGATTTCTTTCAAGTGTTTTTTACTGTCAAGATATGACTGACATTAAAAGTGAATTTGTATTTATGTATAGTATATAAACACAAATAAATGTCAGGATTTAGCTGACTGTGACTTATTAAATCGATTTCAACCACGATAAAAATTCTAGACAAAATGTAAGTAGGAATTATATGGATTTCTACCATTAAATTGATTCCAATCGTAAGCATAAAAGTGAGCAAAATTAAAAAAAAAAATCATAAACCAAGTTACAAATTAACAAGAAAAAACTTTGTGAAGGTCTACCAAGGATGTACGTCCAAACGAGGATCGACTAGTAAGATTATCAAAACTAAAATTGTTAGACGTCCGCGATCTCACTAACATTAGACTCATGTCGTCAAACTTCAAATTGGAGTCCATTAAGAACCATATCTTGCATATCCCAGCACACTTCAAGGAGCCAATTCCTTCTAATGATGGCCCAAGAAGCCCATATATGTTATCGTCGTTAGACCTATCGACCACATGGCCATTTTCTTATTTCTTGTTTTAAAATAAAACTAGACTTTTAATTAGGCTTAAAATTTAAAAGCAATTTTATTAAAAATTACTCATAGTCCGTAATGAGCCATAAGCCTACCGCCTCCCACGTTGACATTATCAGAATGGGACATCCATTATCTTCTTCTTCAATCAATGCTGGACTTTCCGCCGTAAAGACACCAATAACGCTCGCTCCCATACAAGTCTCAACCTCTTACTAAGAAACCACACACCATCCCTGTGATAGAATAAGCACCAACCACTCATCGTCTCTTCTCCTCAATTATCGACAATATTCCTTTCTCCGCCAATTTATATACAATAGGACACATCGCCTCAAGGTGTAGTGATTTTGGAAAGAATATTTTGATATCTTGGAACAAAAACCCAGTGTATTGCAAAGTACAAAAGTATGCGAGATATTTGATCCATACTATCACCTCCAGCCCTTATCCCATCTTTGGTAGACTTTATAATCATGGTAGAAGAAATTTTCTATGAACCTTTTTCGTTTTATAGAACTTCTTAGCAACAGTCCTACCCGTGTTATCTTTATAGCAAAAGATAACCCCATAATTATAATCTCTATCAGTAAATCTGCCCAATCCATTTTGTTATCAATAACCCTCCAACTAATATGATCTTCTTTAGCAAAATAGTTCGATAACCTTACCCAAACAAGAAGAAACTTGTGAACAAGCAATAGAGAAACATAGCCTCTCTTTTAGATTAATGTTGGATGAGATTGCTTCAATAGTTCAACACCCAGCCAAAGAGAAATATCCTAGTCGAAAGAGTTTTTAGATTTAATAACACTTTTGCCCCCTGGGTTTATACGCGATTGATAGGTTGCCCCCTAAGTCTTAAAATGCGCCTCGTTGCCCCCTAAGATTTACTTTTGTGACCCGTTACCCCCCCTGAGTGCGTTTTCCGTCCATTTTCTCCGTTAAATATGACGTGGCAATTCCATGTCATATTTTTTTTTTAATCCAGATACTAATTATATGTTTAATTAACTTAAAATAAGGGTAAAGTAGATATTTAACAATACTTTTAATATTATTAAATAAAAATAAAAATAAAAACACCTACCCCCCCCCACCCCCCACCCCCCACCCCCCACCGAGACCCCCTACTCCCTCCCCCCTCTCTTCCCCATCTTCTTCTTCCCCGTTCATCTTCTCTTCCCTACCTGGTTTTTCTTTAAAAAAAAAATCTTTGAATCTTTAATCGGGGTTTCTCTCTTTCTCAACCAAATTCTATCATTATTTTTTAGAGCTAATGGTTCCTAAAAAATCTGCAGAGTCTATATTCCCAAGCTTTAGTCTATTCGAAAATTCCACCGATAAATCTGTTTGATGGTAAGATCCATTGAAGCTATAATTTCATGAACCCATCAAACCTAAGGAAAAACGATATGTTGATTAGTTCATTGATTCACCTCCTCCCATAGATTTAGGCAAATTTCCCATAAGTTTATTGATCTTAAACCATGATCTTAAACCAATGTTCTTAAACCAATGTTCAAGAGAATAATCTGATTCAGTGTTTTTGCCCTTTTCGATTCCAGGTGGTATACAACATCAAGTTCTAACTCGAAAAGGGTCGAATTCCTGTGTAGTCTCAAACATTTTGACCATTCCAATTTGAAGTGACTCCATTAGGGTCTTCTGTGATTGTTAGTTTCCATGCTTGAAGAGCTATGTATGCATTTAAAAGCCTGAGATTTGGAAGTAATGGACTATCAAGATAAGTGTTTTCAGAAGATTGATGAGAAGCTTTTGAGAAGAAGAAGAAGAATGGTAAATAGAGAAATAGAAATGGATTAATCTTCATTTGACTTTACATGAGGCTGCGGCGGTGGTGGCTGCAATGGCCGCTGCGGCAACTCTGGCGACTGAAGTTCCATTCAACCTGTTTCTATTTTAAAATTCAATTTTTAATTTCTTTATTTTTTTTTGTAAAGATTGGATTTATTGTTCGAAACCTCTTTATGATGTTCCATCTCCTTCTCTTTCGTTCTTACTTGATAAGAATTTCGTTATTCGAAGCTCCTCTAATGGGTTACTTCTCTGTCAAGGTATTAACGAATTTGATGCTATTTCGATTCTTGAATTTGAACCTTCTGTGCTTAACATGGCTCCGAATTATCATTATTTTTAAAAACAGTGAAACAGTGATAAGAAATGGGTTTTATATAAAAGGTATTTCGTAGCTGAGAACGAGAATAGTAGCTAAGATTCATGCGGGATTATGAGAAGATTATTGATAGAATCAATCAAAACCAAGATTTTTTTTTAGAAGAACCAGGTAGGGAAGAGAAGATGAACGGGGAAGAAGAAGATGGGGAAGAGAGGGGGTAGGGGGTCTCGGTGGGGGGGGTGTGGGGTGGGGGGTAGGGGTTTTTATTTTTATTTTTATTTAATAATATTAAAAGTATTGTTAAATTTCTACTTTACCCTTATTTTAAGTTAATTAAACATATAATTAGTATCTGGATTAAAAAAAGAAAAGAAAATATATGACATGGAATTGCCACGTCATATTTAACGGAGAAAATGGACGGAAAACGCATTCAGGGGGTAACGGGTCACAAAAGTAAATCTTAGGGGGCAACGAGGCGCATTTTAAGACTTAGAGGACAACCTGTCAATCGGGTATAAACTCAGGAGGCAAAAGTGTCATTTACTCGAGTTTTTATTCTCTTCCTTATCAGAGAGAACTCTCAAAAGTCTCCATAATTTAACCTATTTAATTGTATTATATGATCTTTATTTGATTACTATATGTATTAATTTTTTGTTGGAGATGGTTAAACTCTTGATTTCCATGTTGGCAAGTCTTTATTGTTTTATTACATTTGGAGTCTGGTTCAACTTCGTGTGCAAGCAAATCAGTTCATGATCGTGTTTGTCTAACAATCAAAAAGTTGTTTATAGTTTATTCCCCAACTCTACATGGTACAAGATGAGGAGCGAACTACGACAATCTTTTTATATTCCTTACCACTTCTTCCACCAAAAGAAAAAGATTAAATCCAGATTATTTGTAAGATTAATTTATATTGAGAAAGTTATCACATATATAAGAACAAAAAGTACAAGCTGAGATTCAAATATTATATCAATTAAAAATCTCTTTCATACTAATAGAAGTAAATAACTTGAATTTGATAATCTTTAATATTGATATTGTCTTAAAAGTAAAGTATATAAAATGTATGTGTCATTGAGTTTGTCTTGAAAGTAATATATATATATATAAAGAATGAGTTTGTAAAGATGCACAAACAATGTGCCATAAGTTTCCTTGAAGTTGAACCAATAATACATTATTAGATAGACAAGCATAAGACTATGATTATCTTCCATATTGAATTTGTCTTGAAAGTAATGTATATAAAAAATATGTGTTTGTGAATTTGTTTTGAAAGTAGTGTATATAAAAATATTTGTTTGTAAAGATGCACAAAACAATGTGCCATAAGATTTCTTGAAGTTGAAAACGTTACATTATAATATAGACAAGCACAAGACTATGATTAATGAGTACTAAATTTAAATACAATATTGGATCTAAATATGAAACAAATTTAGATTCACCATCTCTATTTTCAATCAACGTAAAAATAATTGAAAATTATATATTATACAATTTTGATAATTAAACCATATGATGTCTCTCATTTTGTGATAGAAAATCCCTTCATGAGATATCATGTTAGGTTTAAACTGGACTCAGGTACTAGATTTATCATCGTGTTTTTGCTATAATGCACTTTCTTCATTCATTTTAGAATTAAGTGTACTTTAAGAGTTTTTGTGCGTGAATTTATTTGTTTAATGTGAAGTTCTTAGGTATATGGATACTAGGAGGTACCAAGATGAAAAGAAGAAGTGAAGATTCAAATCCAAGAACTGGGAGAAGCGTTGAAAGAACGAAAGAAATCATTTCAGTAAAGGTGGAAGAGTTTCAGAAAAAATTAAGTCGTCACTTGTTTCCATTTTTTGGGGCTAATTCGGTAGGATTCAGACTTAGCGATCCAAATGAAAAGTGTGGGCCTTGAACTTAGTAAAATTTGAGAAGTAAAATCAATGAATTTGGATTTACAATGCAAATATAATGATTGATTTAATGAAGTGGTACAGTATAGTTACGAAGTAATTAAATCAGATCTGAGCCTTTTCAATCATTTACTTGAGCCCATGTGAGCCTAAGTCCTTTTTATACCTCTTTGTAGGGATTATTTGACCTTATTAATTAGAACACTTCATATTTAATATATTATATATTAAGAGAGGAAAAAAAACTACAACCCTTGGAAACAAAGAATAAAAACGGGAGAAGAAGGCCAACACTATTCTTCCTTAACCACAGCTCAAATCATATTGCTCTTTAGAGTAATTTTAGTTTATTTTTTGTTTTAGGAATTATGAAATTTAATTCAAATCTTAGTAACTATGGTTGATTGATATTTCGCGGAAAAACTATCTGCGGTTTCTAGCTTACCCAAAGGGAAGTAAAATGGATAGAGCTCGTATCGAACATAGCAACTACTGTATAAAACTCTGCATCCTCTCTTGTTTTTGCAAAACCCTTCGAAGTTAGATGCGGCTTCAGCTAAGCACTGTGCACAACCTAGCTGCGATAAATCCCTAGTGCATTGCACCAATGCATAAAGTGTCGAAAAAGTTGACAATTTTTCACTCTTTCCTTTCCCAAGCCCTTTGTTTGCAGGCTTGATAGCTTGTTTTCTTATCTTATTATATAATTTCCCAAGTTCTTTGTTAAATACATCGGTATTCGTAACATCCACAGTGCTCTGGTATAGAGTACCAGGATAAGTCGACACTTCTCCAAAGAATTTCTTAGTATTATACCTTAGGAAACAATAATCATACCAAATCCTTGCGTCTCCTTCATTCGGGCATAGTTTTTTAATCTCTTTTGACGCATTTTGGACACAAGTGGAACACTCTTGTTTGCTGACATCACCTCGGCATTGAGCTAGGCCATATACTTGGTGTGTATCGTAGCCTGATGAGATAGCACTGAAGCTATTCCGTATTGTGGCTGAGACTAGTTTTTTCAGTAAAGTGTCTATGTTTGATGTGATTTTAGTATCGTTTATTTTGGTGTCTTGGTTGCAGTATTGTGCTGTTGGATCAACAGATTCTGTATAAGAGATAATGCAGAATAAGAGTTGTGAAAGAATTAGATAATGTGTTAATGCCATATTTTGTTTTACTTCTGTATACTCTTTAAAGGTTAGGTGGTTATTTATAGAGAGATTGGTCATATACCTCGACTATCATAGGTGGATGATGATGTGGGACACAAACTTTCAGTAATCTAATAATATGCTGAGTGGAAAAAATGGCACTATTCTTTTTTTTTTTTTTTTGCATGTAGGAAAAAAAAGAAATGGCACTATTCATTCTGGAAAGAATCTCGTTCCTTGGTCAAGATGGATCACGATTCACGATTGGTAAAATAATGATAAGGTTGCAGATTGCACGTGAAATTATTAGGGATTAGCTAATATATCATTCATTAAGGTTTTTTTTCGTGATCATTAATTCAACCTATTTACTTGTATCATGTGATCTTGACTGGATTAGTAGTATATGTATAAAATTTTATTAGATACATTTTGACGATCGAATCTGTGTACAGCCAACAAGTTGATTTTAGGACGTTGTAAGCTTTATTTTATTTTTTAATAAAAAGAAGGTTACAATTTTATAAAGAAAAACAATTATAGGTAAAGAATATCCATAAAAGATATTTCACTTTAGAAAACTAAACGTATTTTGATTTTTAGGGCTGACTTTGCCAAGACCTCTGATTAATACCGGAGGCTTCATCACTAATTTCCATTATGGTCAAAGGATTTCACCATGTGCCTTTGTTTGAATAAGGAGGTGTCTTGGTTATAATGCTAAGCCATAGTGTCTGACTTAGCGGGTTTGGTGAAAGGGAGACAAGATGGTACATGACCCATTGGTGCAAAATAATATAGTTATATTTTTTTTTGTCAATAAAATAATATAGTTATAAGTCTAATAAAATAAATTTTAAAAATTATAAAATTAAATAAAAAATTTGAAAATTTAAAAGATCTAAATAAATGGTTTAAAATATTAAGACAAGCCAAATAAACATTTTAAAAAAATTTAAAGGTAAAATAATATATAACTAATTTTTTTTTATAAAAAAAAGAATTTAAAAAATAACCAGGGGGCCATGGACCCCCTACTCTTCACGTGGCTCCGCCACTGCATATTCACTCCGCGATTTGTACCTTTAAAGACGGATAAGGCTGTCATCGTCTAGGTGATATAGGGTGATGGCGGGGCAGAGCGAGACGTGATAAATAAATTTTTTATCTTTTTTATAGTTTATAAAATATTAACATATTTAAAAACATTATCCATTTTATTTTTCTTTACCTTGTTAAAGTAAACAAGTTTTTTTTCTAATAGTTTTCATTCATTAACAAAGACGTACAAAAGGTCAACCAACCCCGATTAGGGCGACATCGTTTGGAATGGGTTTCGCTAATTGGGGAGGGATTAATTCCTCTTTATAGCCTAAACTAATGCCTATCGGTGAGTTTTTGGCTATCCAATCTGCAACTGCGTTTTTTTTCTCGAAATACATGAGAAAATAGGAACACAAAATTCAGTTACAAAATAAATGCTACGAATAATACTACTAATCCTATTACTAAAAACTAGAAAGTTAAAGATAGCGTCTCCATGATCTCCTTGCAATCGTTCTCTATCACGCACTTTGTGTTCTTCAAATCCCGTGCCCATAAACATGCCTTTAAGATACCAAGAGCTTCGACTTCCAGTGAGTTATCTGCTCCAACTTCCCATGAATTATATTTAATAACCTTTCATTTACTATTCCTAATAACACACGCAATAGAAGAATTAGTAGCTTTATAAGAAGCATCACAATTAAGTTTATACCATTTATTGGGTGGGGGATCCCATTCATTTGTTTTACTAACCATTGTATGAGGTATACTCCCTACATTTCTTTTGATAATATAAAAGTAAATTATAGTTAATAAACAATTATAATAATTATCTTCGTTTGCCATTTAAAATGCTTCTACGTCGTAGATGCAGCTACCTCGATGGTGTAATAGATTTGGAAATGTTGGAGAATATATTACCAAACTGTTAATATCAACAATTGCTTGTGGTCTATTTTGATTTCTTTGAGCTATATTTGTTAATTCGACGTATAGAGTTAATACTCCAATACCTTGCCTGATAGAACAGATCTTACCAGACATAAATATACGATCGTAGTTGGTTGAATATTATGAAGAAAAGTATTGGAATTTGGTTAAGTTGGATTAAAATAAAATGACGCTGTGAAATGTAAAATACTTACAGAGTAAATGATCTATATTTCAATGATAGTTGGTAATAGAGAATGAAAATCACGGTATCATCATCCTCGGGATAACCCTCGGTCCGTGGATGTAAACAAAACCAAACTACGGTAACTGAAAAGTGTATGTGTAGGCAGAAGAGTAGAGATAATGAATTAGAGGTGAGAAAAGTTGATAATTTCACACCTTACTTCCGATATCGGTCGAGATTCTTTATCTTTTCTGTCCCAAGGATGTGGATGTAGGTTCAAGGATATACTTTTTTCATCCATCCTCCCTGAAACCAGGCACTAGGTTGGTACCACAAGGAGGTGCACTTCCAATAGCACTCTGACGCTCAATTTTAGCATTATCGTTATCACAGATTACTTAACCCGAGAAGTTATAGATACTTAAGTTGACTGTATAATAATTTCAACCTTTAGAGAGAGAGAGAGAGTACCCAAATTCCTAAATCTGTTGGAAAGAGGGGTATTTATAGATATCGAATGGGTGTGTTGGTCTCTAATTCTGGGTGTAGTATAACTAAAAAACGGGTGCACATGATAAGCTTAAAGGAAACCCCACTATGTCTAAGTGATCTTTATATATCACCTTACTTTGGCTTTCGTGTGGCTCGAGAGATCTATCATGAGAAGAATATTCCACTCATTTCCTGGTAGCTATGTTCTTCCTATTTGATTATACATGTACACCATCAGCTTGGGTTGTCGGGGTCTCCTTTGTCTGGACATGGTATCGGCATTATATATTAACTTATCAATACTCCTTTGAATTTGTGAGATCAAGATCCTTTACTTGGATGTGATCGGAATAATTCATCACTTTTTGGCTTTTTTAGCATCGATGCAAGGTTAAACTTTTATGTTGGGATTTTCCGAGGTACATCTTGCCAAGGACCTCGTTGATTTTGTAATGGTGAGGTTGTTCTTTGAGTCTACATTGATCATATAAAGTATCTCCTCTCATTGTTAAAACTATATACTTAGGATCGCACCTCTAAGAGGGTGCCAACAGCAGGGATTTTAAGGCATGCAAGTTTTATTACGGAGGTAATCTTTAATGGTTCCAATTAATTCAGTCTCAGGATCGATACCTGATTGTCGAATCCATGTTGGATTTTGAACCTTTTCTCTCTTTGTATTGTCGAGACTAAGTCAGACTTACGAATAATTTTGATCTTTGAGGCTACATCGGTTTTGCGAGGAACTTAGATTTTCGAGGCTACGTTGAACTAAAAAATAATTTTGTTAGCTACGTAGGACTTATGAACTATGCTGTAGATATCGCCGCCTAGGCGCGCCTAGGCGCCGTCTAGGCGTCAACTCCCCCTTCAACCGCTTACGCCTAGTAAAAATGCTAGGCATTTTTGCCCAACGCCTTAGTTGCCGTGGAAGAGGCGCCTAGCCCGCCTAGGCACCGATTAATGGTAAAAACTTGCCGCCTGCCGTCCATTAAATTTATTTTACTCTCGGAAATTCTTGAATTGATATTATAACTCTAATTTTAGTATTTTTCATATTCAATATAGTGGTGTTAGATGAATTTTATGACTTAAATAGATAAAATTAGCATAATTATACACGCGTATTACTAAATATATAAAATTACATAGAAGGATTCAAAACCGCGTAATCCCGCCTAGGCCCCGCGTAGTCCCTCCTAGGCGCTAGGCCCCAGTCGACCGCCTAGGCCGTGGAACCGAGATCTACAGCATAGCTTATGAATAACTTTGATCGCCACGGCTACGTTGGACATACAATTGATTCTGGTTGCCAAGGCTACGTAGGCCTTACGAATAATTTTGATTGACGGACTTACTAATAATTTTATGTTGATGCTACATCGGGCTTACGAATAATTCTTGTTGTCGAGGCTACGTCGGACTTATGAGTAACTCTGATTGCCTAGGCTACATCGGACTTAAGAATAACTCTGATTGTCGAGGCTATGTCGGACTTATAAATAACTCATATTGTCGAGGCTCCATCGCTTTTACGAATAACTATGATTATTGAGGGTACATCCGACTTACGAATAACTCGGATAGTTGAGGTTACGTCGGACTTATGAATAACTCTGATTGCTGAGACTACGTCACACTTACGAATAAATCTAATTGTCTAGGCTATATCAGACTTACAAAAAATGGGATTGTCGAGACTACATCGTACTTACTAATAATTTTGATCGTCGATGCTAGGTCGGACTCACAAACAACTCTAATTGTTGAGGCTACATCAGACTTACAAATAAATATGATTGTCAAGGCTACGTCAGACTTACGAAGAACTTTGATAGTCGAGGATACGCCAAACGTATAAATAATTATGATTGTCGAGGTTACGTTAGACTTACAAATAATTTTGATTGTCAAACTTGCTAATTATCCAGATCGTCGATGCTACTTCGAACTTAAGAATAACTCTGATTCTCGAGGCTACGTCAGACTTACAAATAACTTTGATTGCCGACGTTACATCAGACTTACGAATAACTCTATTTATTGCATTCCTTGTACCCATTGCCTCAAGAAATATAAGAGATATGTCATGTGCCTAGCTAGATAAGAGCTTTAAAAAGTATAATCTGAATTTACATGCTCGGTCTTTTCTCTTACATGATCCCCTGGTGTACAAGCCAATGGGATCTTACTTACTCTTACTGCCAATGCTTCATTGGTCATTTCTTTTGCTCATTGATGCTTCGTCGGGATTTGATTTTTGCTCGCTAAGACTTTGTTGGTCTTTATTTTTTGTTCTCCAAGATTTCGTTGGTCTTTATTTTTGCTCGTCAAGAATTAGTTGGTCTTTATTATGTCAATTACGATATTGTTTCCACTTTTACCGATGATATAGTCGGGTCTTCTTGCCAACGATACAATTGTTCTTTTTCCAAAGCTACGTCGTAATTTTATCTCCAATAGTACAATTGGAATTTTTTCGGAAACTACATCAGACTTACTAATTTATTTGATTATTGAGGTTGTGTCGGTCTTACGAAGAAATCTTGATTGTCGATGCTACGTCGGTCTAAAAATTTCTTTGATTTTCAAGACTACATCGGTCTTACAAATAGTTCTGATTGTTGAGGCTACGTCGGTCTTAATTTTTCTTTAATTTTCAATACTATTTTGGTCTTAAAAAGAGTGATTCTTGTCGAGGAGACTACATCAGCCTTACGAATCATCATGCACAAAGGCATAAAATACTTCTTGGGCATGTTCCAAGGTTAGTCTAAATAAGGTCTATAAATACCATATTATTTGCGCATGTTTATGTTCTTCGACTTTTTTGGCTGACCCCTTGGCTTGATTATGACTTCAAGGTCAATGTGCCAGAGGAGTTGGTCTTTTTGCTAGAGATTATTGTATTGTGCTTATGAGTCCAATGTAAAATAGGTATTGTGAAAGTTTTTCACATTCTATCAACCTATTCAAGTTGGTAATCCATTGGTCGACCCCCCTAGGCGATGATCTTAGGTGCCGAGAAAAGTTTTTTACATTCTATCGATTTTTTTTTACCAGGAATCCATTGGCCGACCCCTAAGTCGATGATCTTAGGGAGCCCAGAGTTTTTTTACATTCTATCAACATTTTCATGTCGGGAATACATTGGTCGATCCCTAGGCAATAATCTTAGGGAGCCGAAAAAATTGTGTTACATTTGACTGACTATTTCAGGTTCCCGACCTTTATGTTCTTCGGTCGAACCCTTTTGTAAAAAGTCTTAGCTACGACCAGTTTTGCTAAATTCCACTAAATATTGGCTCTTTCTCGTGTTATTTTATGAGATCCAATTCTCCTAGGAGATTATCATTGTTATAAGGGATGGAAGTCGGACGGAACAAATCGTAATAGAGGTCATTAAGAATTTTTCTATTTTGTTCAGAATGAAAACATCGATTCCTATTTTGTTCTGAATGAAAACATCTATTTCTATTTTGTTCAGAATGAAAACATCTTTTCCTATTTTGTTTCGAAACTTTTTGGAAATAAAAAATCAATCTCGAATTCGGAAGATTTTTTTAAAAAAATGGAAATTTTTCAATTTCCGAAACTTCGGTATTTCCAAATTTTTTGTTCAAAAGTTCAAAATTTTCAGAAATTTTTTGTTCGCAAATCCTGGAACTAAATATTATTTTCCAAAAAAAATTACAAAAAATATATTAATTCTTGATTTATACTATTTTTTATCATTTAAAAAGTTCTTAAAACATTATAATTACATAATTGCATATTACATTGTAACATCAAAAGTTCAAATTACATTAGAACATCAAAAGTTCAAAAAAAATACGAATTCAATAAAACTCTAACATCTGATAGTATATAAAAGTTAAGTACGAATAAACTTATACTAAAAAAATCAAGTGAGAAATTGTACAAAATACAAGAAAATATTTATAAATTCCTACCATACCGGAAGTCCTTAACGCTAGGGATGTTAACATCGATGAAATGTAGAGAAGATTCACATCTGGGGTTGGTCACGGAAAAGGAGGCGTCATTTCTTTTCTTGGCGACGCTACAAATAATGATATTGTTGGGCTTTGGGTAATTACGAGAACAATGCTAATTTTGTGGGTCAAGGTGATGTGGTTAAAGAGTTCGATATAGTCGTTTTGGGCAATAACATTTCACAGGGTATTTAACTTAATGAATTCGACGAAGATAGAACTAATAGATTAAATCAATGGATCTTGAACTATGTCAAACATATTACAACTAAATTTGACAAAAAAGATAGAATACTTGAACTCATTTGTATCATTCTTTGGCAAATCTGGAAGAGTAGAAACAATTTTATTTATAATGGAAAAAATTGTGACCCTATAAGAACTATTTATAGTTCCATTGAAGCTTGGAAAGAATATTTTAAAATTTCTAACCCTAATGACATAAACTTTATGGATAAAATGAATGAAGAGGATTTTACTATTCAACCCTTAACTCATAACACAAATACCAACCCTAACATAAATCTAAAGTTTAAAGAGAAATGGAAAAAACCTCCCTTTAATAAATTTAAAATAAACTGTGATGCGGCCTTCTCGGACAAAGGATCTGCCATCGCATGTTTAGTAAGAAACTCTAATGGTGAATTTGTTACAGGTAAAAGTTGGAAAATCGAGACTGATTCAGTGTTAGAAGCAGAAGCCACGGGGATCCTTAAAGCAACTGAGATGGCATTAGATTATCCTTTTGGAAGCGTGATTATAGAGAATAATGCTGAGCAAATCATGAAGCCCCTTTCTTCCGGACTACTAGTCTCTAATCATTCTATTAAAAACATCGTTTGTAATATTTACTTTTTTGGCGGAACTTTCAAGTCCTTTTAATCTTATTTCTAGGAATAAGAATCTTGCGGATGAATGGGTTTCCAAACAACAACTTTTAAGCAATTTGTTTGGCAACTGGGATGTTTGTATCCCTCCCCAGTCAGCATCTATCTTTAGAACTGACAAAAACCCGATAGGGGTAGGGTAATTTGTAACCGTTCTTTCTATCTATCTATATATTAATGCTTTGAACAAAAAAAAAGAATTCGACGAAGATATCAAGTGCAAAAGAATTATGGAGAATCTGGACTTCGAACGAGAATCTTACGAACCCGAGAATTAATCGTATAACTCTCAATCAATTCACGTGAGTCACCACAATCGGCACGTGGTCAATTTTAATCAAAATTGGTATAGCAATCCGAGGAGCAGGATCATTTTCCCTACCAAAAGTTTTTCTTGGACTAAGGAAATCAAAAGAAAGTCTTCTCAAAAATTTGAAGATAGACAATCGAAAAGGCAAAAAATTAAATTTGAAGATTTCAACATTATGGAGCGAAGAATCAACGATATGCAGATGTTTGTTGAAGAATTATGTACCAGATTTTATAACGTGAAGGAACAGATGATGCTCGATAATCGAATTGATAATCATCAAGTACTAGAGTTTGTTGAGGGTCCGAGTGACCAGAGGAAGTTATAATTCTGTAAATGAGTTGAGTGTGAAGGCCATCTTAGAGCCGATTCGAGAAGTGACAGCATTATCGAGGAGGTGATGAGATCCCAGGGTCAGGCCATGAAGGAGAATCTTCCCCCAGTTCATCTTGAGGACGGCGGCCAGTCCCCTAAGGTGACTGGGGCTGATGGATAGTGAGAGAGAGCCTTTGATAAACAAAATGTTTAAGTCCCTAGTGTCGAAACATAATATTACTATCACTTGTTTGTTAGAGTCTAGAATTATAGGAAAGGGGAAGGTCGTTTATGTCCAGGGGAATACTTTTGTTGTGGAAAGACAACGTTAAGCTCAGGGTGATCAACTAGGAGGCTTTTGTTATGGCTAGAATTGATGAATCAAATGCTTTTTCTTGGTATCTTGTTTGTGTCTATGATCCCACTAACTAGGTCGAAAGAAAAAATTATGGATTTCTCTTATTTCTTGGTACTCTAAAATCAAGATTTCGACTATGTTTATGGGTGACTTCAACGATATCACAAAAACTCCAAAAAACAAGGAAACCTTAATCCTAATATCGATCATATCATGCGATTCAACAAATTTATTAACAAAAATCGCCTCGTGGATTTCCCTGGTAAAGGTTTTTTCTTTACGTGGTCGAATAAAAGGAAAGACGGTGATAATAAATTAGATCGAGCTCTTCCTCCAACCTCTTGGTGCGATGCTTTTCCAAACGCTATTCTTCAAGTTCCACCGGCTATTGGCTTGGATCACTCTTCTCTCATCTTGTTTAAGGATACCGATAAATCCAAGTTTGAAAAGTACTTTATGTTCGAATCTAAATGGCTAGATAATTATCAATGTAGAGATGTTGTTAATCGCTTCCGGAAAAGTTTTAGAAATATCGATTCTATACATAATTTTTGCCATAAAAGAGATGCCACCTATCTCGCTATTACGAGATGGAGTCGAAAAAATTTCTTTGATAATGATGATTTAATTAATAAATATAAAAAAAATTGATCCAAATCCAAAATGAGGAATTCTTTGAAGAAAATCAAGAAAAAGAAAATTAATAAAGAGTTTGATTCCCTATGGATAAATGAAGAATCTTTTTGGGCCAACAGAGCACGTAATATTTAGATATAAAAAGTACTACCAAGTTTTTTTAAGCTTCCATGTAGGGCTGCAAACGAGCCGAGCCGAGCCGAATACTAGATGTACAGGCTTGGTTTGTTTAATTTCTCGAGCCGAGCCGAGCTCAATTTAAACGAGCCGGGCCGAGCTGAGCTCAAATTTAAACGAGCCGAGCCCGAGCTTCCAATCATCCAAATCAGAAATGTTAGAACTTATTTGTTTAACTTATTGAACAATCTTTTTTAAAGTCGAGCACGAGTTGCTCATGAACAATTTGTTTTTTATGGTTGAAATGGGACTTTCATGAGTGTGTGGTATGAAAATATGAAACATAACACTAATGAAAAAATAAATGTCTAAAGAAATTAAAAATATCCAATTAGATATTAGAGGTTTAATAATAAATTTATAAGTAAATAATTTATTTTTATTTATAATTCATAATTTTAAACGAGCTCACGAGCCGAGCTCGAGCAGGCTCGTTTACGTATCGAGCTTAAAATGGAGCTTGAGCTTGAGCTTGTTTACATTCGAGCCGATCTCGAACGAGCTTTTCTCCGAGCCGAGCTCGAGCTGCTCGCGAGCGGCTTGGTTCATTTGCAGCCCTACTTCCATGCTTAGACAAAGGAAAATGAAGTGGAGGATAGCACTTGGATGGATAATTATAAATTGATCAACAAGAATGTTCTTGACTATTATATTAAATTGATCAACAAGACGTTACAAGTCATATTTTGTGCAAGATCGACCCAAATGAATGAATTTCTTACTAAAATTCCTACTGTGGATAAATAAAAAACGCAGGCTTCAGAGCTCCTGGGCCAGATGGTGTTTTAGGGAATTTCTATCAAAAAAATTGGGATACTGTTAAAGGTGGCATTGTCAAGTTCGTCTCCAATTTCTTTATTCTCATCACCCCTTTGGATAAAATTAATGATACACTCGTATCTTTAATTACTAAAGGGGGTTCTCAAGAAACAATCAAGGACTATATGTGTGTGTATTAACTTCAATTATAACATCATTGCCAAAATTCTATCCATTAGGCTCCTACCGCTTATGGATGATATATTTCCCCCACGCAATCGGCTTTTATTAAGGGGAGAAGTATTCAGGATAGTATACTTATTGCTCAAGAAATGTCATATTTCCTTAAATCGAAAAGAAAATCCAAAACATTTTACGTTGCTAGTCAAAATTGATATGGATAAAGCTAACGGTCAAGTTAATTAGGTGTTCCTTATCGACACTCTCAAAAGTCTTGGTTTCTGTGATAAATGGAGAGAATGGATTTATAACTGCATCTCTCAAGTTTTATTTCATATCAAGGTTAGTGGCCAGAGACTCAAGAAATTTTTCCCGAAACAAGGTAGCATGCAATAGGACCCGCTGTCTCTGCTTCTGTTTAATCTTATTATCGAAAGCCTTATCGGTCTTATTAATTACTAGTGTCGTGAACGAAAAATGTTGCAATAACTAGAAATTGTCCAAAGCTTACGCACCTCCTCATAGTTGATGATGCTCTCTTTTTTAATAACATTAACAACAAAGAAATTGAAGCCTTTAAGAATACGCTCTCTAATTTTTGTTTGGATACCCCGAATGATGGATGTGATGAGGTTTCTCATTTACTTAATATTGCTCCCACTATCTCCTTTGGAAATTATTTGGGTATTCCTTTCTCACTTAAAATGTCTGCATTCGACAACTTTAACTATATCAAGGATCATTTCCTTTCTAAATCAGCTAGTTGGGTTTCTAATATTTTATCGGACAGAGGTAAAGAGGTTCTCATCAAGGATGTCCTTCAATCAATCCCAAACTATGTTATGTATATATTTGAATTTCCAAAAGACTTGTGTAGGAAATTGTTTGGTCTTATCTCTAATTTTTGGTGGGATTCTAATTTCAAAAAAAGAATCCACTGGGTTTCACGGAAAAATATTGTCAAATCTAAACCGATCGGCGGAATTGGTTTCAGAGATTTTCAAAAAATGAGCTTGACTCTCTTGGCCAAACAAGAATGGAGAATTTCCAATAATCCAAACTCACTCGTGCAAAAGTCCTCAAAGGTATTTACGCTCATAATTCTAGTTTTTGGGATACTGAATTGGCTAGTGAAAGATCCTGGAGTTAGGCTAGTATTTTTAATGGTATACAATTCTTTACAAAGCACTCCATGTGGCAGATTGGCAATGATTTAAACACAAAAATTTGGGTACATAACAGGCCATCAATGGTATCAAAATTATTTGCAAACTTAACTATTTTACCAATATCTACTGATTGACTCATTCATTTTTTATTTATCAAATTTTTGGATTTTATGTCAATCCATGTGGTGGATATACAATATCAATAGGCTTTTGTTGAGAATGAGATATATTGGATTCTTATTCGAATAACCAGTTTAGAATGTCATGATTTTGTAACAAATCAAGTCTTTTTTAATATCAAAACCGTATTATGTAGTGATCCAATTTATCAACTATCTAATATAATCAAAATAAACATGAAACTCAAACAGTTATGTGCAAAAGTCACAAACAAAATTGAGTTAATTCAATAAACACTTAAAATGATTAACCCAAAATTTAAAATGATACAATGAACTAATAATAATGCATAACACAAAAACTAAAATAGATAAACTAGAATATTCTGAATTCTGATTCAGAGAGTATAGAATATCTAAAAGAATTTTAGGACACACGTGAGAATTCCAAATTTTCAACGAATTGATTTTGAAATTATATCCCGCCCACGACTTGTAAATCTGCACAATTTTAGAATTTAGTAAATTTAACTATATATTTTGAATCGGGGAGGGCTATTTTTTCAGTTGAGCAGGCTGTAATTTTTTTTATTCATATTTTTACATATTAAAAAAAAGCAAGCTAAATTGTACTTTTATCTCATAGGATGGGGTGGACTGCAAACTACCCCATCCCTCCCCCCCAATCCGCCCCTATTTAAACTATCAACCTCTATACATCCAATAGTTGGGATAAAAGAGTTACCACGACTCTCATCCTCTTTACGACTTGGAATATCTGGAGAGCGAAGATGAAAGGTTTATTTGAAAAAAAAATAATAGAACATTCAAGAAATTACTTATAAGACTAAAAGCGCAATGACTGAACTTTTTGGATCTTTTTACTTCAATGCTTCAATCTACATTGGGAATGAACCTAAGACCCTCAATTTTGATACACGGGAAAATCTGATCTTATCAGATGAAACCGATTCAATCTGGCTTAATGATGCTTCATTTGTTAAAGAATGGGAACCTATGGGAATAACCTCTATTTTAATTGATACATAAAACAATATCACCCAAAAGTCACGAGAAGATGCATTGTTTGAAAACCTATTAAGGGTGAAGGCTGGGCTTTATTGTTGGCTATGAGATGTGCATCTAGTCTCAATTATCGTAGTTGTTCTTTCAATAACCTTGAACTCATGCAAGGCATTGACAAAAAGACAGGCCTTCATTGATAAATTCAACTTTTGATTGCTGAAATGGAGAACTGGTTTCTTAGATTCCTTCTTGGAAAGTCAGACATATTAAAAGACATCTTAATGGAACATTAGATGTGATTGCTAAATGTGTTCGACGTAATATCAATATAGCTAGCATGCTTTTTCTTTTATTAGGTCTTTACATTTCTTTCAGAAAAATGTAATAATTTAGATTCTCATTGTTTGCTTGTATGACAAAAAAAATGTTTTTTATCAAGCAAACAATTCTGGTGCACGATTTTTTATATTCCTGTGTGATTGTCGTGGTTTTTTGTATATTCCAATGTAATTGTCGTGGTTTTTTGTATATTCCAATGTAATTGTCGTGGTGTACGCAAAGTGGTCCGGACCATCCAATATTAATTTTGAAAAATTGTTTGTTATTGTTATTGCTTGGTTTGCTTTTACAATATGTACAAGCTTTTGGACGAATTTTTTATTTCACCAGATAGATGAATGACTTAATAATACAATTTTAATGTGACCTTATTTATTAATATCCACGGAATATATTTTGTATTCTTTACAAAAAGATGGCCTTAACAAAAATAACCTCTTTTGGCCCAAAAAGAAAAATTGCTCTCAAGATCTAAGGTGTGAAAGGCCCTAATATAATTTTGGCAAAAGAAAAATAACACCACTCGTGAATGTAGAGGGTCCGGTCGTTCGCCTCCCTCACATGCAATACCCGTGAATCTCGCAGTTTAACACTCCTAACTTCGCTTAGTCTTAAATTTAGTCCACTCATTCTCAACTCAATAGATGTATAATATTTGACCAAAACAAAAAACAATATAGATGGTATCGTAGGTTCATACATCGAAGAAACTTTGCTTAATTTTGGTTAAAATTATATTTTTATATAAAAAAAACCAAAACAAAGATTACAAACTATTTTACAGTATTATTACAAAAAACTATTCTATACTATAACTATAAACCAAAATGTTAAACCCGGTCCTTGATCACTGTTAGGATTTATAACAATTGTTTAAATTAATCGTTATTAAAAATCCGATCATATTTTCCGGAGATGTGGAAAAAATTTAGATTAATGTATCAAATATATCTATCCTTTTCTATTCTTTTGGAGAAGTGGAAAAGTCATTTTTTTTGTGCACGAAATATCCCACATAAGAGGAGAGATGGAAAAAATATTAGTATAAATTAACCTACCCATCTATTATTTTCAAAATGCCTAAAAGCTATGGAAGCAAAAGAGGAATAGGCAAAGCCCCACACGCGCGCACCACCACCACCACCACCCACCCGTCCTGCCCGGCCCGGCGTAGGCGTGGGCCATGGGGGAGTTGGGGAGTTATTCTAGAGGAAAATGGCTAGTACTTATAGGAATCGTTGGCAATTCAAACCTTCCAGCCAAGAGACATAACGTTCATAACGTACAACCATTGAAGACACATTAAACCAGAATATTTCTCAATCAAGACTCAGTTGTTACAAACCTTGGTCAAAACGGGAATGAATCAAGGGTCATCAAAACGTCTAGGTTCATGGCTGGAATTGTAACATGTGTAACTCCAAAAACGTTAGCCTTAATGGAGCACTTAAAGACCATTTATAGTGACGTTTCTGAAAGGCCCTTACTCTCCCGATTTTCCTATAAATAGAGACTCTCCCTCACTAGCCAAAGAGACAAAATACAACAGAAAATAATAACACTCTGCCTCTCTTTCTCTCTAAAAACGCTAAGTGGAGCTTCGTTTTTCCGTTAGAGATACCGGAACACCGGAATATCTTTTTAACAACCATAGGAAATATTTCCGTGTTCCGAGGATGTGAAAGTCTTTAGTACATACAAGAAAATTTAAGCTAGGGTCAATTGAGGAAAGCATGAAAGGAAACTATGAAGATATGGGGTTAAATAAAAACTGTCATATCTTTCCATGAAATAACTTACGTTGAAGGTGACATCAGCAGTGATAACCTTGAGTTCTAGGCTCTCCCCATGCATTTATAATGACAAATATGAATCTAAAAATCAGGGAGGAGATTTCAACCATAACGCATAAAGATATTTATAAGTAAAATATTTGTAAAGGGCAATGACCCATCTCATTTAATCGAATGTTATTATGCCACAGATATTTTACATAAATGATATATTTATTTCACTTTATCTTGTCAATTTAAATAATTTTCTTCATCTAGTATTTTTCATTTTATCTAGATTGGTGTCACTTGTGGGAAGGGAGTCGTCTTTTACCCGTTGAGATACGATGTATGGAAAAAGAAGAGTCAACAAGAGAAAGCAAGCAAATAATGAAAAACAAAGGGATGGAACAACAAGCTCTAGTTCTGTAGAATCGGAGTGTGTAACCTTGTCAAAGGAGCAAAGGGATATCCCACAACTAGTTCACTATTGTCGTCGATAAAAGAAGCCACTACATTATTAGTGCACCTGACAACATTCTTGACACTCAGGGGTAGCAGAAGTATGCATTAAGTATAAATGAAGCATACCTAACAAAGCAAAAGGATTTAGTTTCTCCAACATCAAAAGTAGCATGAGAGTAAGCAAACTGCCTTTGATGATAGAAGTCGATTCCCGGACGCTAGAGTAGTTGTTACAAACTTTGCGGCAAGATCTTAGTAGTGATTAATCTAGAGAACGAGTTCAAAATTTGAGGTAGCCATGATGCATATTACATGTATCAAGATAGCATGAATTTTTTCTAGAAATGAATTTATGAGATGTAATTAGCCAAAAAATCCAAATAACCCTCACACAAACACCGAATATTGTAGAATCTTTTATACCACCTAGACTAAATTGTTGGGGCTTAATGTGTTATAAGTACATGGTCTAAAGGAGTATTTATTGACCTCTTCAACCACAATATTAAAGATATTCTTCAAAGATCATTCAAGCATCATTAAAGTGGTCTCAAGCTAGCAAATTTATTTTCTAATCTTCATCTTAATAGCTTGATAATATCATTGTATTAACCATTCACTAGGAGTTGTGCGCATGTTGTAATATCTTAAGCATAAGGATTGAATCTTGATCTATATTAGAAACTAAAAATTCCAAAAAAGTTTAGAAGATTGTGCATATAGATTAAGACTGGGCCTTGTAAAAAAATTATTTAGCTTGTGACTAAGCACGTATAATCACAAGAGTTAGGTTGAGACTACACCCGTAAAATCTTGATTAAATTGTGACTAAGCTATATAAGTCACGGTTATAGGTTGTTGTTTGCCCGATGAAACCTCATTGTAAAGGTTTTGTATTTCACCTTCGAGAAATACATGAAACTTAGCGAAGAAGCACAAAATCCTAAGATGGATACGTTAGGTAGTTAATTAGGCCTCCAGGATTTTGACCTACTTCAAATACTTGTGTAATCTCTAACCCTATCTCTTTACTTTATGTATCGTATTAGAATTGCATACAATTTATCAAACCATTGCTATTTATATAATCTATCGTGTGCTTTATAAATTACCTCATAGAAGTTTTTTGAACTAATAATTATCTCGTAAAAAGTTTTCATAAGTCATAATTTGATTAGCGTCCTATTCACCTCACCCCCCATTATAGTACTTACAAGACTAAACTTAAAATTAGCTAAATTCACAAAGTTATCAGTATCCTCGATTAAACCTTATGAAAGGTTATCAAGACTAAAAAATTGGTTAAACTCACAAAATTGCCATTTATTGTTAATAATGTAGATAGTATTTTTTGGTCTGGGCATATCAAAAATAATTCTTTCAAAAACACAATTATGAACATGAGAGAACACAGTCATGTGCTTAATTGAACTAAAATTGTTTGGAATAACACGAAGGTACCTAGATGTAGTTTTTGTGCACGCCTTGCTATACTGAATATACTTGCAACTAAATCTAGAATTATTGAATGAAGGACAATATTAAATGCTATATGTGAGTTCCGCTCTAATACTTTTCAAGATAGGGACCATGTTTTTGTTAGATACTCATTGTCCAAGAACTCTCGCTGAATGCTTGCGAGTTTGCAAAAAATAGTCATTTAGATAGATCTCATGATTTTCTTTCTCAACTTAGTTGTGTTTTTATAAATTCCATATATGGTTCACAACTTATGTCTATACTATTTGGAGTGATAAAAATTCTAGAGTTCATAATTCAAGGGCCCTTACTAAAGAGAAGATCATGATGCAGATCCAGTCCCTTTTAGTTATCAAGCTTGATGATAGTAAAATATACTCCTATAATGTGGCAAAGGTGAGTATAGACGATGCTTGGAAGCTCGACAATATGTTCAAAAAAATTATTAAAGCTTGTTTATTAATTAGAAACAAGTTTATTGCATTCTAGGTCTTCTAGTTTGTAGTGTTTTTATTTGTTTTGAGGCTCACTTTGAATGCTCATAAGTTTGACAACGTAAATGATTGTTGAAGCTTAAATATATCACTTTTGATGAACAAAAAAGATCCTATTCTTTTTTTTTTTGCTCAATCTAAACATGATTAATTACTTTGTTGAAGAATATAAACTCAAAAGGTGGTGTTATCTTAGTTTAACATCTATACTCCATGAGAATGTGACAATTGAACATCTCCTCTTTTCATATCCCGCTACCATGGCTACATGGTTTGTTAGGCTATTAAATTTGTATTCAGACAAACGCTACTAACAATGTTGAATCCGGATATTGATAACTCTCTGATCACTAGGTTACATACTACAACAAATCCAACTTAAGGGAGTTGGCTACTCACTTGGCCTCACAACTATGTAAGGAGAGAAATTGCTTCATTTTAATGGGACTACTCGAGATCCTTTAATGCTGATAGCTAAGACTATCAAAGCTAACAACGATTAGCTTGAAGATCCTTTTCTAGGAGATATACATGTCCCTGAAAGTGTAAACACTAGTGACCCCATAAATGATAATATTGAAACAAAAACTATATATAAACCTCCAGGTGTTAACTCTTTTGAGTTTGCATCTTATTTGAAAATGAGGAAGGAATTATGTATTGGTCCTATAAGACCACCTTATTAGAAACCCCTGGTTGTTATAAGATAAATTGTGATACTTCTTGTTTAACTCTTTCTAATAAAGGTTATGCTTCTTCTATTGTCAAGAATGTGATGGTGTTGATTGCTGATGTCTACTCATTTGTGATAATATAATATACTTCAGAGACATCATTTTAGGCTTATTTATTATTTTATAGGTCGATCTTAGCTTAATTTAGTGCACTTTCCTATTTTGAGTCTTGATTTGTAGAATTATTATTTTTAGAGCATATTGGGTTTAATTGTTTATTTAGTGTGAAGCTTTAAAGATAATTATGGAGATTAATTAGAGTCCAAGTCAAAGACTACAACTTATGGAAAGATATTTGCATGGAAATTGGAGATAAGGATTCAATTGCTAAAAAGATGGAAAAGGAAAAGCTGCCTAAATCTGGGATTCTGCACACACGTCTAAAGATTGGTGTTTTTACCTAATAAATAGGCCGAATTTGGTAATTTCCTTCTAAAGGGCCTAGATAATTCTTTTGGTATCTTATGGAGCAAAATCCGACCAATAACGAAGAAGATACACTCAAAACGGTCCAGCAGTGTTTTCCTTACGAATTTGAGTTGGGCTAGGAGTCCATTACTTGAAGTTATCTCCACCAAACGAATTAGGTCAACCTCTACACTATAAATACAGCCTCTTAACACTCTTAAATCATCCTTGGCCAGACCTTAAGGCCAAGAGGAAGCTGCAACACAAGAGAAGAAGTCTGAAGGGAGCTGTGCATCAACTATGTCTACTTCAACCTCTTATTTTGTAATTCTTTCTTCTTCTTTTCTTTGTATGAAATAATTCTATTAGCTTAGGTTTTGCATAATGTATAATCTATGAATTCTAATTCTTCTATCTAAGTTTCTTTGGGAATTATATGTTTTAATCTGATATTAGCTACTTACCTTTATATTTGATTATGTATTTTGATTTAATGATTGTTTTCCTTGCTAGTGCACGAGTATAGGATTACCTTAAGGGTGTGATTGGTACGTAGTAATAAATTTAGGAAGGAATGGAACAAATAAAGTAATAGAATTACTGTGGGAATAAATAGACATTGGTAATTATTATACCGCACTTGGTATGTCGTATGAATAGAGATGGAAAAAAACTCATTTCTTTTTTATCACAAGGTTGATATAAAATTCTGTTGTTTCAGAATTAAAAATAAATTTATAAATCACAAATATACCATTATTATATTAAGGTTTAACAAATTAATTTATTTTATACTATTTTAATCATGAATTATGCCATGTAAATATTATTTAAAGAAATAAATATTTTGGAAAAACATTTAGGTTTGAATTTTTTGTGAATTGAATTCATGAAATTTTTTAGTAAAGTAAAAAAATTGTAGAATATCATTTAAAAACATTAGAAAAAAAAATTTGCTTGTATTTTTTTTCTTGTAATTTATTTTAATCTAGGTGTATTTAAAATTATTAAAAAAAACATATAATTATAATTATTTATAAATTTATTTCTCACACTAACAATTATGTTAATAAAGTATGAATTATCAAAGTTATTTAAGCTAGTATTTTTATTTATTGAAATTAAAATCTCATTCCTAATGTAATTGGAATGGCTAATACCATGGGGGATTGATGGAATGACTATTACCATATTTGTGGGATTAAGTTTCCTATGGTAATTAAAATCCCACTTCTTTAGACTCCTACCAAACATAGGAATAAAATACCCCCAGTATTTATATTCCATTCCAAAGTCTATTATCGCATACCAATCGCACTCTAATAGTAGTTAGATGGTCACCGTAACTGGGTGTTTAACTATTGAACCACCACATAACGTCTAGTGTCGATAGCAGTTCTGACAAAACATACTTCTAACTAGATAGTCATTAGGGTTTGTTTTAATCACCGTATCACCAAGATTGCAGTATTTGCTTAGGGCCTTAGTGGCGTTTGATAACCCTATTTGAAATCACTTCTTGGTTGTGACGTAGCCCCCTTAGTCGCTCTCAAGGTCTAAGCTTGGGGAATTTAGAATCCTGACTAAGTATACCAAGAGCTAATATTCTCCCTTATTAACTAGATTCATAGATAGAATTAGAAGGATTAGTGCATACTAGTAAAACCTAAGTTATACCTTTCATACTATCTTCTTTCTTTTCTTTTATTTATTTTATTGTCTTTTAATTTAGTAGTTTAGTTTTCTTATTTAAAAAACCAAATAAATATTTGTCTATCTCTTCTTTCTACTTGCGTATTATCTTTCTATCTTTTATATCTGCACTTGATAATTTGCATAAGTTCTCTCTAACTTTCGTTAGTCCCTGAGGAACGAATCTTCTTATCATTAAACTTGCATACGTCCTGTAATACTTGCAGTACAGTGTTAGTTTAGGGTGTGTATTTGCACTTATTTATATCATTAATTTATCACACCTTAGGCCACACCAAGTTTTTGGCGACGCTGCCGGGGACTACATCGTTAGTCCTTGTGCAATTATCTTGTGCTTTTATTTTAGTTAGTTCTATTTTACGCTTTTCTTTTTAGTTTTTGTCTTTACAGATTCTTTTAGGCGAGAGCAGATTTATTAGGAGATAAAGGTGTCGTGCTATTAGATCCTGAAAAAGCTAATTCAAGATGGATTCCTAAAGCTTAAGGAGTTAAGCCAACAACTTGAGGAATTACGAGAACAATCGCGACAACTAGCTCAGAGGAATCTAGTACATACCTCACCTTCATGTCCTAGTTGTGGAGCAAGAGATCACTCGTGGGGACATTGCATGAACAATCCAGCCTCAATTTCCTTCATGCCTTATCAAAGAGACCATTACTATGATGGTTATTATCAATCCCAAGGAAATTACGCTGACTATCAACCCCCACAGAGTTACAATTGGGTCGGAGATCAACAGAATTATCATCATAATAACCATTATCATGATGATTATTATCAACCACGACCACAAGCTTATTATCCCCACAACCTATCTATCAGGAAGCGCCAATTTATAATGAAGCTTATCAAGAACCACCTCCTTATTCAATGCAGCAAACCGTACAAGAACAACCTCCGAGTTTGAATTCAAGCATGGCTAAGATAATGAACCTAATCGAAAAGATGGAGAGTCGCCAGCAAGAATCCCAAAACTCGCAGAATGCGCTTATGGGGAGGGTGCAGAGAGTGTCACAAATGGTGAATAAAACTAAAATCCTTGCAGAAAGGCAACTCCGAAATGATCCTAGTGCTCCAGAAAATAAAGTTTGCCAAGCAGTTGAATTAAGAAGTGGAAAACAACTACCTCCACCAAGACCAGAACCAGAACCAGACCCTATTCCAGCAACGGGGGGAGAAAAGACAACAGAAGATAAGGTCGAAGAGGTAGTTGAACAAAAAAGTGTCCAAGAGACGACACCAGAAAAGAAAGAAAACCCAGTGGTAACCAACACATGTCGTCCTCCACCATTCCCTTCACATGTCAGAAAGGACAATGACCTGGAATTCAAGAAGTTCGTTGACATGATGAACAAGTTAAAGAGCAGCACTCCGTTTGTAGAATCTCTCACAAGAATGTCAAAATACGGTCAGTTCATGAAGGACATTCTTTCTAATAAACGAAGATTCGAGATGAATGGGTTACCAGAGGAGTGTAATGCTACACTTGAAATCGAGTTACCACTAGATTCACCCCTTCCCACGAAATCTTGGATGGCACCATCCATGATTATAAAGAATCGAGCTGAAAAGTTTGTGGGAATTAAAGGCAAAGGGTGGAAATTTCGTCATCCTTAATCGAGGTAACACGTCTAACTTTGAAAGACGTTAAACAAAAGTGATGTACGGGAGACAACCCGTAATTTCTTTTACGTTTTTAGTTTTTAATTTATGTTTAGATTAGTTAATTTTAGTTGATATTGCATATTTGAGGAAGGTATTAGTGTTTTTGATGATTAGGTATTGGAGAAATCGAGTTAGGGAAAGCGAGCAAAAAAAAAAAAAAATCGGACAGAAACTTCGGCAAGTCATATCTTTACGCTCGGATGTCGAAATCAGGTGATCTTTGAGCCTAAACTGCATAACTTTTCGAGATCTAGCTGATGGGGAGGTTTTTGCCACGTGCGGTACACCGGACCTCAGCCGCGGTGCACCACAAGGAAAAAACCCGTGCCACGGTAGCAGCCACGTGTTGTGTACAGAAAAGAAAAAAAAATAGTTGATGGGTCTGGTATACCGGACCCTATACCGCGCCATGCACCGCACAAACACGTGCCACGGGGTCCTACCACGGGTATTTTGACGTAGGAAGCGCGGAGCACCCCCGCGGTACACCGCACCCTGGTCCGCAGCTCAGAAACACGTGACACGGGGTCCTACCACGGGTGTTAACCAGTGAGCAAAAATTTTCGAGCATCAGATGTCGCGGTGTACCCCGCGGTGCACCCCATGGTCCGCAGGGGTAGTCCGCACGAGCCGCCAGAGAGAGAAAATAAAGGGTTTCAAGGCTATATGAAGATCTAAAGCTTATTATTCCGAATTTATTAAACCTTAAACCTCTTTCTTCTCTCCAAAACTCTCCCAACTCCATTAGAGCTCATAAAAACCTTCACCAATCATCAAAACACTACCCAATCACCATGAAAACACATCCAATTCATTCTCCACATCATGACAAGGAAGATTCAACCACCTATATCATACCAAAACACCTTGAATCCAAGAATCAAAAGCTTAAATTTCAAGAATTCACCCTACAAGTCCTTAAATCCAAACCAATCCATGAAGAATCCATCTTACCCACATAGAGAATAATCATCCAATCACCTTTCCAAACCCAATAAAGCTTGTACAACCAATAATCAAGAGTTTCAAATTTCAAGAGTGGTTAAAGCTTTGAGTTGGGGGTCAATTGAGATGATTAAGAGAACATGAACATTATCTACTGTATGGGAGATGAAGAAATCAAGGTGTTGGATTTAATTGAGAAGAAATCAAGTGAGACAAGTCCTAGTTCCAATTCAATGGGTAAAACAAGTCAAGAGAAGAGAGGTTAGCTAGCTGTGTTTGATTCAATGAGCAAAAAGATTCCAACTTTAGTGAAGAAGACAACACGACCTCTCTAGATCAAAGACCTTATACCCAAGAGAAAAAGAGAAAGCTTCAAGGGCCCTGATAGCTTCTCCGAAGTAACAATTAAAGGAACTACCTTTTTCTTATAAGATAGTATTTGAAGAAGAAGTTGAAGGTGAATACATGAAGGTTCATGGAGATTTGGAATGCTTGGGTTGTTTGTGAATTGTATCTTGTGAGGAGAAGAAAAAGATGTGGCACAGTTGATCTATGAGGAGGTGATACGAATTTTCGATCTCTCCCATGTCGTTATATAATGCAATATCCTATTATGATCACGTGTCCTGAACAAAAAGCGAATAAGAAGTTGGGTGAAGAAGATACATTAGATTTAATCCGAGTATCGACAAGGCGAGGTAATAGCCTCGAAGAGTATGTTTTCTCTATTCCCTACCATTTCTTTATGTGCAATATGTGTGCTAATTTTAAATTTTATTTTTCTTGAGTCTTTTTCGAGTCGTGGGGACACGGCTCATTTTTGAGTTGGGGGTGGGGATTCGTTGTCCTCATCTTCCTTTTTGTGTTTTTTATAAAATTTAAATTTTTTTTGGGTTGAATTAGGCATAGAATATGTTGAATGTACCTATGTGAACATGATTTTATTAAGTTAATGATAGTAGGTAGTATGTTTTTGAAAGATGTCATAAATATGTCTAGATGCATGTATGAAAACAGGAAATAAAAGATAGAAAAGTTAATGAGCAATGCTAAGAAAACACGTTGAAACTTAGGGATAGTTATTTGGTGTGTAGAACGTGAGGTTTGAAATTAGTTGAAAACCCACTTAGCTATGAACTAATAATGAAAAAGTAATGAAATCCGGTAGTTAGAAAAATGAATAAGGCAGTTCTTTCATGATTAAAACACTTGAAGCCTTTTATACTTTCTCACCCTTTTATTTGATATTTGTTATTATTATCCGTCTTAGCCCCTCTGAGCCTTTCTAAAGCCTTTTATTTAACCATATTATAATCCATACCCTTAGTTTGTAGGACTTATCTATATGACCCGCACTCGAATCGCAAAACCTGAGACAACTCGTTTTAGAGCTTGAGTTTGGGGTGGTAGGTTTCATCATTAGGGAACTTTGGGAATTTGGGAATTATCTTTGTGATTTTATTGATGATGAAATTGTTATTATTGTAACCCTTTGCCAGGGTAATAGTGAATGGAAAAGAAGCTACGAGCTAAATTTGCCAACAAGGGCATAAAATTAAAGAATATATATATGAAAAATAGTGTGATATCTCGAACATCAAAAAGAGAATCATAACTATACAAAAAGAGAAATTGATATGAAAATAATATATATTCGGACCGGCAAAGTGGATTTTAAATCATCACTAAAGGTTTTATTTGGGATTATTGGGGATGCAAATCAAAAGCATCAATAAATTGGATTGAGTGAGAACATCTTCGAGTGAAAACTCAAGCTCTAGGGCGATTTGTTGATGGCTAGTGAGGAGAGAGCCAAAAGCTCACTTTTCATTATCCAAATATACCACACCCGTCCTTAAGCCAATTTATAACCCAAGACCTTAGGATTTCTAACTACTAGATAGAGAAACAATTGAGTTATTAGGTAGTAGGTAAGTGGACCATTGGATACTGTATTTGGGACCTATGAACAACCTATAGCCATTAACCTGAACTAAGTTATCATCCTCTCCTTCTGGCATTGCGAAATTAATCTGGACTTGAATTTATGGATTGTTGATTACATGTATATTAAGCATATTTGTGCATTATTTCTTGAGCATTACTACATGAGACTTTTTAGATATTTTGCTCTAGGATCATTCATTATGTTCTGTTCTTATTCTCCTCCTACTTCTTCTTCTTGACTACCCTACTATTATTTACTTTTATTGTATCGGGACGATACAACTTTGAGTTGGGGGTCTTGATGTCTCCTCATTTGTGATAATATAATATACTTCAGACATCATTTTAGGCTTATTTATTAGTTTATAGGTTGATCTTAGCTTAATTTAGTGCACTTTCCTATTTTGAGTCTTGATTTGTAGAATTATTATTTTTAGAGCATATTGGGTTTAATTGTTTATTTAGTGTGAAGCTTTAAAGATAATTATGGAGATTAATTAGAGTCCAAGTCAATGACTACAACTTATGGAAAGAGATTTGCATGGAAATTGGAGATAAGGAAACAATTGCTAAAAAGATGGAAAAGGAAAAGCTGCCTAAATCTGGGATTCTGCACACATGTCTAAAGATTGGTGTTTTTACCTAAGAAATAGGCCGAATTTGGTAATTTCCTTCTAAATGGCCTAGATAATTCTGTTGCGATTCTTTTGGTATCTTATGGAGCAAAATCCGACCAATAACGAAGAAGATACACTCAAACCGGTCCAGCAGTGTTTTCCTTACGAATTTGAGTTGGGCTAGGAGTCCATTACTTGAAGTTATCTCCACCAAACGAATTAGGTCAACCTCTACACTGTAAATACAGCCTCTTAATACTCTTAAATCATCCTTGGCCAGACCTTAAGGCCAAGAGGAAGCTGCAACACAAGAGAAGAAGTCTGGAGGGAGCTGTGCATCAACTATGTCTCCTTCAACCTCTTATTTTGTAATTCTTTCTTCTTCTTTTCTTTGTATGAACTAATTCTATTAGCTTAGGTTTTGCATAATGTATAATCTATGAATTCTAATTCTTCTATCTAAGTTTCTTTTGGAATTATATGTTTTAATCTGATATTAGCTACTTACCT
This sequence comes from Nemophila menziesii, assembly GCA_029959085.1. NCBI lineage: Eukaryota > Viridiplantae > Streptophyta > Magnoliopsida > Boraginales > Hydrophyllaceae > Nemophila > Nemophila menziesii. Next base: position 11,385,720 of record JARWIR010000021.1, read on the forward strand.
TTATATTTGATTATGTGTTTTGATTTAATGATTGTTTTCCTTGCTAGTGCACGAGTATAGGATTACCTTAATAGTAGTTAGATGGTCACCGTAACTGGGTGTTTAACTATTGAACCACCACATAACGTCTAGTGTCGATAGCAGTTCTGACAAAACATACTTCTAACTAGATAGTCATTAGGGTTTGTTTTAATCACCGTATCACCAAGATTGCAGTATTTGCTTAGGGCCTTAGTGGCGTTTGATAACCCTATTTGAAATCACTTCTTGGTTGTGACGTAGCCCCCTTAGTCGCTCTCAAGGTCTAAGCTTGGGGAATTTAGAATCCTGACTAAGTATACCAAGAGCTAATATTCTCCCTTATTAACTAGATTCATAGATAGAATTAGAAGGATTAGTGCATACTAGTAAAACCTAAGTTATACCTTTCATACTATCCTCTTTCTTTTCTTTTATTTATTTTATTGTCTTTTAATTTAGTAGTTTAGTTTTCTTATTTAAAAAACCAAATAAATATTTGTCTATCTCTTCTTTCTACTTGCGTATTATCATTCTATCTTTTATATCTGCACTTGATAATTTGCATAAGTTCTCTCTAACTTTCGTTAGTCCCTGAGGAACGAATCTTCTTATCATTAAAACTTGCATACGTCCTGTAATACTTGCAGTATAGTGTTAGTTTAGGGTGTGTATTTGCACTTATTTATATCATTAATTTATCATACCTTAGGCCACACCAATTGCTAAAATAGACATTGTGTTCAAGGCTCCATCTTCTATTGAAGTTAATGCTAGAGGGTTTTATTCGACATCCATGGCTGTAATAGGAATCTCATTTGCTAGTGTTAATAAAGAGAATGACTTTTCAGTGATTATGAACCATCTTGCTCGAAATAGTTTTTCATTCTTTGCCTAATTTTGTAACATTTTGAAAAGAAATTGTTTGTTATTATGATGTTTGTAAGTTAAGATTCTCTTGTGTTAATAGAAATGATAATTATGTTGCTAATTAGGCAGTTATACAAAAGTTGTGTGGTTTTCTATTTAGCTTATGGTTTCATTTACCGTTTCCTCAATCATCTTTCTATTGTATGTTGACTATTCATCCTTAGGGATTGATTGACTTTAATTTTAATATATTAATTTTAAGATGATTGACAGAAAAAGTACTTGCTACAAATGAATTTCCACAATAGAAAATCCAGCTAGTTTTAATATGTTGTTGAACAAAAGCTACATTTGTATAATTTAAAAACTATGAATGAGTTATTACTTATGGATGGAATATGAGTATGTTGTTCAATAAGAAGAAAATACAAATGTATTGTATAATTTTGTTAATAAATAGAGATAGACTTTGGAGATAAAATTACTTAAATATCATTAATTACCTTTTCAATAAAATAATTTTTGACCATTTAGAACACATACATTACAATTTATTGAATCGTCATCCCTTAATTTTATTTTCAAAAAAAGTAAAAATCCTCTAAAATCTAAAAAAAAATCCTAGAATTAAGATTTACATCTCTTTTTCTTTCTTTTTTTCTTTCTTGGTTTCCATTAAGGTTTGTTTAGATTGAGGAATTGAGAAGAGAGGAATTAACTTAAAAAATTCTAACAATCCATTCTTTTGTTTAGATTACAAGAAATTGTAGGAAAAAGATTAGTAAGGTATCTTTTAGAATACCTTATGTTCTTCGATATTCAATCCTTTCGATTTAGTGGTATTGAGTGGGAAAGATTCTTTTATTGTATTGTGATATCTAAATTACACTTATTCTTTATTTATAAAATATTTTAATAGGAGTATATGTATTGTTTAGTTATAAAAAGAATTCTTTCCTCTTATTATTTTTCTAATTCAAACAATAAATACATATAATTCTTTAGTCTTGTTTTCCCCTTTTATAAATTCAACCAAAATTAAATATTTTATTTCTATTTTTTATTATACTCCTTTTTTCTTTCTTTTACCAAAGAATCCTTCTACTATCCACCAAACATAACTTAAAAGAAGAAAAAGTGATAGACACCCAAGTAATTAAACAAAGAAAAGAAAATATCATTTTCTCCGTCCAATTTTATTTGTCTACTTTTTTAATAAAGATTATAAAAAGTATTTAATATTTTTCATCTTTACACAATTATTCTTAATAAATTTACATGAAGCTATTTCTTATAATATTATTTTAATTATTTAATTAAAAATAATATTAGAAAAAAGTAAAAAACAAATATTTTAATATTAAAAAATAAATAAATAATATTAAATACTTTTTTTAAAAGGATAATTCCCAATTAATTACAATTACACAAGATTCATTCCTAGAAAAACGGAAAGAGCAAATTATTTCATACTTACTCACTAATTAAAAACTTAATTCCCCATTAAACACATTGTCATACCTTCCATTATTGTCCTTATATGATTTTTTTTATTTTTTAATGTTTTAAATTTTTTTTGTTTCTTTTTCTAAATTTTTTTTAAATCGAAATTTCGGTTTATGTGTTGCTGTAACACACAAATATAGATTTATGTATTATGTAACACACAAAATCATAAAATCGATTTAAAGGATTCTCTTCTTTAACAAAATTGTTTTTTCTCTTTATTAATTGCATATATCCTATTTTTTACTCGTTTTTAACTATCTTGATATATTATCTTTTTGTCCAATACTCTTTTGTTATTTTTGTGTGTTTATGTTTTAGGGATTTGTGTGTTTCAGAACTTGATTTTGTTTATTCCAATTCTTTGTATTCCTGGAACACATTCTTAGAACGCACAAATATCAGATTTATGTATTCATAGAACACATAAAACTCAAATTTGTGTATTCATGGATCACATAAAATTCAAATTCGTGTATTAATGGAACACATAAAACTTGATTTTGTTTGTTCCAAATCTGTGTATTCATGGAATACATAAAACTCAAATTTATGTATTCGTGGAATACACAAAACTTGATTTTGTTTGTTCCAATTATGTGTAATTCTGAAACACACAAATCTCGGAATTGTGTATTCTTGGAACGCACAAATCTTATATTTGTGTATTCATGGAATACATTAAACTCAAATTTGTGTATTCATAGAACACATAAAACTCGAATTTATGTATTCATGTGATACACAAAACTTGAGTTTGGTTCCAATTATGCGTATTCCTGCAACACACAAATCTCAGAATTGCGTATTTATGGAACACATTAAAAAAAATCGGAAAAAAAAATCTGAGAAAAAAAATTTCGGAAAAAAAATTGAAAAAGAAATTGAAAAAAAAATGTTAGATATAGTTTAATATATAATTAAAGCAATTAATTAATAGATATATGAATAATTTGGTAATCGTTTAATTTTTTTTGCTTAGGTGAGAATTAAGTTGAAGTTGTAATTAATCGTGAATTTTTACGCTTTCCGTATAATTAAGTGGGCGTTGCCTCTTTTTTAAAAATTGGACAATAAAGTTGAACAAAATGTTTAGTTTTTTTTTCGGAATTTTTATTTCTGTTGGTCAAACTATTATATTAAAAAAGTAAATGGAAGGTTCATTACACTCTTGAATTCACAACTATAAACACCGACCTCTCTAAACCAAACACACACAACCTTAAGTCCTTACCCAAAAAACAAAAGAAAAGAAATCCAAAATGAAACAAGGAGAAGGAGAAGATGAAGGAGAAGGAGAAAAGTACCTATTCAAGATTGTAGTAATAGGTGATTCAGCTGTCGGAAAATCAAATTTATTATCACGTTTTGCAAGAGATGAATTTGACCACCACTCAAAAGCTACAATTGGTGTTGAATTTCAAACACAAGTTGTAGATATTGATGGTAATGAGGTTAAAGCACAAGTATGGGACACTGCTGGCCAAGAACGTTTTAGAGCTGTCACTTCTGCTTATTACAGAGGTGCTGTTGGTGCTCTCATTGTCTATGATATTACTAGGAAAACTACTTTTGAAAGTGTCAATCGTTGGTTAGATGAGCTCAATAGTAAGCACTCTTTAGTCTTTTCAATTCTTCATTCATATTTCTCTATCACTTTTTACGTATTGATTCGACTTTAACTCACTTGTTTACTTTTATTCGTTGTTAGCCACGGTTTTCAAATTTTTTTTCCAAGCCAAAACCCGTTTCTAGGGTCAATACAAAAAATGAAAAAATATACTAGAAATATATAGGATAATTAAGAGATATTAAATGATTCAGTTTAATTTTAAAAGAAAGGATATGAAAATTAATTGAACATGAATTCGGTTGCCCTTTTTGTTATATTAGAAAGATAAATCTTAGATAATTAAGAGATTTATATAAAATAATTGAGAAATTTAAATAATATAATTAACACGTAATAAAACTTGACATATAATTTTATAAATTATTTTTTGCAGCTCACTGTGATACAACAGTAGCAAGAATGCTAGTAGGAAATAAGTCCGATTTGGAGGATATACGAGAAGTGAGTATCGAAGAGGGCAAAAACTTTGCAGAGGAAGAAGAATTATTCTTCATGGAAACATCTGCACTAAATGCTACTAATGTTAAAGAAGCGTTTGAGATTGTTATTCGCGAGATCTACAATAACCTTAGCAAGAAAGTTCTCAGCTCTGATTCGTACAAGGCCGAACTGTCTGTTAATCGTGTTAGTGTAGACTTGTCTAAGCAAGATAAGACCACGTCCTCGTGCTGCTCTGGATCCGCATGATCTCTTTTAATGAATCGCTTTTTATTACATGCCGAATCTATATGGATTTGTTTTCTTGGTTATCCATAGACCATGGGATAGATTGATCTATGCAAATTGAGTTGTATGCTTCGGAATTAAATCAATAATTCACGTAAGAGTATTTATCAAGTGTCTTTATTAGTATTGTTGACTTGTTGTTCGTAAGAGATAATGTAGAGGTTTTCAACACACAGTAAGTTCTTAGACTGATATATGCGATTTGTCACAAGTATCTTTAGACTGCGTGAACTAGAATGAACTGTTAAACTCGACTAGAATTTTTGGGATAGACAAAAATAAAAGCAATAACAAACTCTAACAAACTATTGATACCAGACAAAAAAGAAAAAATCTAACCGGTTTGACCGAAAGTGTTACATCACCTACACCTAAGCTCTCACACCAAATTATTTTTTATTTTTTTTGGACGCCTCACACCAAATTATTTTGCAGATCCATTTTAAATAGAAGAGTAGCTCGGAGGCCTTGGACAAACAAGTGTGATTCTTTTTTTTTTTCCCAAATAAATTACTAATATAAGATACTGTTTACAATAATTTACAAGAAATTCAAAAAGGCCTAATAAAGGGAACAAATTTTTATCCAAGGATCTTGAAAACATTTTTGAGTAATGATATATACCATCCAAATACCACTCAATGACATGGCGTGAATTGATTGGTTATAAATCTTTAATCAAATCAACAAATTAAATACATTACTGATTTGTAACCAACCAATTCACGCCACGTCATTGGGTGGTATGAATTTAGGTGGTATATATTATTACTCAACATTTTTTATGTCATTTCTTTTCTTTATCTATTTTTTCTTCTTACTATATCTTACTAAAAACCCTAAATAAAATTTTACACTAAAAACCCTACTAATAAATATAAAATAAATACTGATACCAGTTATTCTCTTACATAATCAGAGACTCTTTTGACAAAATTATTGAAAAGGATGCTAAGATTATAGAAGTTAGAAGTTCAATAGAAGCAAATGCACATGGCATTTTGTGGGGATGCGTATTAGCTCAAAAATTTTCTACCAACTCTACAATTATTGAGAGCGATTGTGATGTGATGGTGAAACCTTTAGCTTCTAGACAATCGTATAGTAATTTCGATTGTCATAATATTTTTAAATCAATATATGTTACTGTGGAATTGTGTAATCCATTTTTTTTCCTTTGTTCGTCGCAAAGGTAATAGAGTAGTTGAATGGGTTACCAAACACAAACTTATTGGCACGTTGTTTGGTGAGTGGAGGGTTTCTCCTCCGCTCCAGTTAGCTCAGCTTATCCACCTTAACCAAATTGCTTGTTGTGTTAGGTGATATTTTGTACTTTACTTCTTATGCGTATTAATATAATTAAACATTTGTCCAAAAAAAAATTGAAATATTTATAATTTCTATTTCTAGTTTATTTTTGTTGTTTTTTTTGATACATATCAGAGTTACTTTGGACTCGAAATCATTTAATTCTGATAAAATTTAATTGCATGATCTCTTGATCTCCGTAGACTAGTCTAACCATTAGACCAACTCATGATTTATTTTATTTTTTTGCTTTTGTTGTAACCTCTTTTGTTGTTATTTTTTATTTTTATTTGTTTTGAACACTAATTTTTTTTTTGTTTTTGAAAGAAACAAATTAAACAAAGAAAATATTTTTTTTTAAATAATTTAAATATTACTCTAATTGATTATATTTTGGACGAAAGTATTTGATTGTCGAAGAAGAAGCAAAAAGTGGCGTGTCATGAGATGGTGGGATCACGTGGTGGAAATAATGGTTTCATTCACCTAACATAGTTGGGGCTGTGGCAGAGCAAGAAAGCACGCGTAAAAGACTAGTAGTATGCTTAAATTTCACTTTCTTGGAAAAAGATATGCGTATAAAACCAATAATATATCAACTTTTAAAAACTATTTGTTATAAAAGTAAAAACAAAATCTTGTATTATAATTTTGTAAAATTCAAATTGATTACTATGAACATCGAATTATATATAAAAAAGGGTAAAGCCCTCCCGTGACCCTTTAATTATGCCCAAAGTACAGCATCCGCCCCTGGTCTTCATTTTTACCCTTTCGCGCCCTTAATCTAACTACTTTTTGACGTCGTTAGCCATTTTTCCATTTTTCTGTCAATTGACCATTAGTCAACGCCACATGGTGCCATGTCACCGCCACCCGTCTTTGTCATCATCGTCCCTAACTGTATTAAAAAAAATCATTTGAAGGTTTGAATCCTTCAAACCTTCATCAATTGGGAAAATCAAAAAAAAAAATCAATACATGAAATTACACATTAATCAAAAGAATAGATCTCGTTGTAAACTTAATCAAAAGAATACGGTTTAACAAGTTTGGGATAAGGATACGTTAGTTACTATGGATGGTCATCAACTAATTTTGGTATACACACATTGTGTGCGTGAAGGAACGCCTTTTTTGTCTACAATATACTCCGAGTTATAAGTCGACTACGTTTGGGTTCCATTCTCTATGATTGGGTATATGTCCGTCGACATCTTCCTATTCGCGAATGTGACTTTATATAAGGATTTGCATTAGTTGTATTTCTTTTCGGGTATACATAAATTTGTAATTGTAATTCACTATGATTGGGCATATGTCCATCAACATCATCCTCTCCTCGAAGGTGACTTTAAATAAGGTTTAACAAGTTTGGGATAAGGATACGTTAGTTACTATGGATGGTCATCAACTAATTTTGGTATACACACATTGTGTGCGTGAAGGAACGCCTTTTTTGTCTACAATATACTCCGAGTTACAAGTCGACTACGTTTGGGTTCCATTCTCTATGATTGGGTATATGTCCGTCGACATCTTCCTATCCGTGAATGTGACTTTATATAAGGATTTGCATTAGTTGTATTTCTTTTCGGGTATACATAAATTTGTAATTGTAATTCACTATGATTGGGCATATGTCCATCAACATCATCCTCTCCTCGAAGGTGACTTTGTAGGAACTCCTTCTTTGTCTACAATATGCTCCGAGTTACAAGTCGATTACGTTTGGGTTCCATTCTCTACGATTGGGCATATGTCCGTCGACATCTTCCTATCCGCGAAGGTGGCTTTATATAAGGTTTTGCATTAGTTGTATTTCTTTTCGGGTATGCATAAATTTGTACTTGTTGGTGGTCAACCGAATAACATAAACACATGTATACACCCATACTAGATGTTTTTGAGTATTCAAACCTTAACTATTATTGTGCATATGTCCATCAACATCATCATCTCCTCAAAGGTGACTTTATATAAGGTTTAGCAAGTTTGGGATAAGGATAGGTTAGTTACTATGGATAGTCATCAACTAATTTTGGTGTACGCACATTGTGTGCGTAAAGGAACTCCTTCCTTATCTCCAATATACTCCGAGTTAGAAGTCGACTGCGTTTGGGTACCATTCTCTATGATTGGACATATGTCCATCAACATCTTCATCTAAGGTAAAGTGAATTTTATATAAGGTTTTGCAATGGTTGTATTTCTTTTCGGGTATACACAAATTTGTAACTAATGGTGGTCGGTCAAATAACTAAACACGGGTATACAACCATGCTAGATGTTTTTGTGTATACTAACATTCAATATGATTTGGCATATGTCCATCAAACATCATACTATCCACGAAGGTGACTTTATATAAGGTTTAGCAAGTTTAGCATCAGGATAGGTTAATTACTATGGATGTTCATCAATTAATTTCGGTATACACACATTGTGTGCGTAAAGGCACACCCTCTTTGTCTACAATATACTCCGAGTTACAAGTCGACTGCGTTTGGATTCCATTCTCTATGATTGGCCATATGTCCGTCGACATCTTCCTCTACGCGAATGTGAATTTATATTAGTTTTTGCAATGGTTGTATTTCTTTTAGGATATACACAAATTTATAATTGTTGGTGGTCGACCGAATAACATAAACACGGGTATACACCCAAGCTAGATGTTTTTGAGTATTCCAACATTCACTATGATTGGGCATATGTCCATCAATATCAGCCTCTCCTTGAAGGTGACTTTATATAAGGTTTAGCAAGTTTGGGATAAGGATAGATTAGTTACTATGGATGGTCATCAACTAATTTTGGTATACATAAAATTGTGTACGTGAAGGAACGTCTTCTTTGTCTACAATATACTTCGAGTTACAAGTCGTCTGCGTTTGGTACCATTCTCTATGATTGGGCATATGTCCATCAACATCTTCTTATATGCTAAAGTGAATTTTATATAAGGTTATACAATAGTTCATTTTCTTTTCGGGTATACACAAATTTGAGATTGTTGGTGGTCGGTCGAATAACATAAAAACGTGTATACACCCATGCTAGATGTTTTTGAGTATTCAATCTGTCACTATGATTGGGTATATGTCCATCAACATCATCATCTCCTCAAAGGTGACTTTATATACTTGTCTTGTGCATATTTGAAAATGAAAACACAGTTATCCATAGTAACTCTGCATGTAAAGGACAAAAACATTAAACTTATATTCATATAAACACAGCATGTACATGTTTCTTGTGAACAACACATTACTTTAACAGAATCTGTGTATATGCCCATTCATCAGTTATGACCTACTGTGACAGCTATATCGTTTGTGTATATACCCACACATGTAGTTTTACATAACATTGTTAAAACATCTGTGTATATACACGAACACTTATCAAGCGTATTATGACTTTACACAAATCGTATTCTATGTTAATATTATATATTATGATAAATTTTTTACAAAACATGTCAAACTAGCTAAAAAGTTTTATTACAATCAAACAAATAAAACATTGATCATGAGACACATATGGGAAAAAAACATTTCGATCTGAATTTAAACAAATTAAACCAAAGCAATCATACTTATATTAAAGATGATATTTATGTCCTTGTGGAAAACCTGTAACTCAATCCAATATATGATGAATAATGGGTATATGTAACAAAGCGAGGAAATGAAATGAATTCAAATTTGATTTTAGAATAATTGTTTAATATTATAATGTTTATTCACGATTTACATTTGCAGCTACTTTTGAATGAGAGAGAAATGTGTATATGTTGTAATAGGCATTAATGATGATGGACATGATGGGACTCTTATTTCTGTTACAAACTATGCACGTCTAAAGTGACAGAGCCGTAATGATGTAATACACCTATTATCTTATTATAATAATACTATAAAGTTACTTGAGGCCTTTTTTTTTTTTTTTTTTTTGTCAGAAGAATTACAAAAGAAGAACTAGTGTTTATACAACGATTTAAGGAAAATATAAAACTCATTTAATGATCCATTCTTCCATTTGGATGTATCAATGTTGCGTCTGGCACTCTTAGCAGTGAGATCCGTGACATTGTTAAATTTCCGGTTCATAAAGTTTACCTTCCAACAAGGAAATTTCATGAGCCAGATCCTCATTTCGGCAATAAAGGGAAAGATTTGCCATCGAAGACCTTTGTCATTTGCAATACCTTGGACAAGCTCAAGGTTATCGGAGTAGAAAGAGACACTCCGGAGGTTACATAAAGCAGCCCTTCTCATCGCGAGTAGGATTGCCCAACATTCACCTTCAAGTGGGCTTCTAACAAAACGAGTGGACTCAATTTTATGTCTTACTTTCCCTTCTTTGTCAATAGCAATAGCCGCTATACCCGTTGGTTCATATTCTTTTTTAAAAGAAGCATCACTCATGAAAACGTAGTCCGATTCATCCCTAAGAATAGGGTTATTTTCAATAAGTTCTTCACTATTTTCCTTATTAGTGTTTTTTTTATCCTTTTTCATCTCTTTCTCTTTTTCTTTGCTTGATTTTTCTTTAAATAGATCATCCATATCCGAGTTAATCTTGAATAAGACTTCATTGATTGACCATGGAACTCTATTATGAAAACTTCTCATCTTTGCCTTCCATATATTCCATATCGTGAGAAGAAAATAGGCAGTGAATTCATTCTGGTCCCAACCATTCTTCGTATATTTATTCCTCATTTCAATTAACCATTCTCCCATATCATATTTTTTCCCTTTTTCAATAACTACTTGTAACCTTGAGTTAGCCCAAACTACCATACTAAGTGGGCATTTAATAAAGAGATGTTCAATGTCTTCCTTATCTAGTTCACACCATTCACATATATCTTCTTTAACAATCTTTCGGACTTTTAAGTTCCGCTTTGTGGGTATAGCCCCCTTACAAATTCTCCATCCAAAGGATCTAACTTTATTCATAACATTTGATTTCCAAATAATATTCCAGAGGCTACTATTGTCTCGTTTGCCTTGAGACGATGACTGAGCCTCATTTTGCATCTCCGCTTCAATCAATTTGTGATAACCGGATTTCGTGCTATAGACACCATCCTTAGAAAACGGCCGGATTAATTTATCTTCTTCCTTGTTAATTATTATGGGAATTTTACAAATATCACTGACGATGTTTGGCGTGAAAATTTGCCTGAGTAATTCTATGTTCCAATTTGACATCTCCTTATTAAACAACTGAGCTACAAGTTCAACTTTGCAATCACTAGGCTTTTCCAAAGGAATATTATTATTGATCCATTTTTGCTTCCATATGTTAATATTGAGCCCATTTCCAATTCTCCAAATAGCATGTTGTTTGATAAATTGAATGCCTTTATATATACTTGCCCAGCTCCAGGACCTTTTATTAGCTAGCTTGACATTAAGTGCATTATCAAAGGGGAAATATATACCTTTTAAGACTTTAGCGACTAAAGAATTGGGATTATTAATAATTCTCCACGCTTGATTAGCTAAGAGAGCCAGGTTCATTTTTTGGAAATCCCGATGCCTCCGATAGCTTTTGACCTGGCTATACTTTTCCATTTAACCCAATGAATCCTCTTTTTCGTACTCGAGTCCCACCAAAAATTAGCCACTATTCCAGAAAGTTTTTTACAGAGGGTTTTCGGGAATTCAAAAATAGACATTGCATAATTAGGGATAGCTTGTAGAACAGCCTTTATAAGAACCTCCTTACCTCCATCTGAAAGCAAATTAGCAAAGTAACTTGAGGATTTATTAAGAAGTCGGTCCTTAATATAATTCAAATTTTCTGATTTCGCTCTCTTTAAAGAAAAGGGAATCCCTAAGTACTTGCCAAATGAAGACGTTCTTGTAACATTCAGTTTTTCAGCCACCTCCTCACATATATTCTCCGGGGTTCCATTACTAAAGAGGATGGAAGATTTCTGAAAATTGATGCGTTGACCAGATGCTTGACAAAAGAGTGAAATAGTATTTTTAAAAGTATCAATTTCTTCTTCTTCAATATTAATAAAAAAGAGAGCATCATCTGCGAACAGGAGATGAGTGAGAGCGGGGCAATTTCTGGTAATTTTAATACCCTTAATTCTTCCTTCTCGACATTGGTAATTAATGAGACTAATGAGACTCTCAGTGAGTAGAGAGAAGAGTAGAGGTGATAGAGGGTCTCCTTGTCTAATTCCTCTCGATGGTGAGAATTTTTCAAGCCTTTGGCCGTTAACTTTGATTTGAAATGTAGCTGAGGATATACAATTATATATCCATTTATTCCATTTATCACAAAAACCAATAGCTTTTAGTGTTTCGATAAGGAAGTTCCAGTTGACTTGGTCATACGCCTTAGCCATGTCAATTTTAACCGCTGCGAAATGTTTATTAGATTTTCTTTTGTTCTTGAGAAAAAAAGAAACTTCTTGAGCAATTAGGATATTATCTTGAATGCTTCTTCCTTTAATAAATGCAGATTGGGTAGGTGAAATTAACTCATCCATAAACGGTTGTAATCTATTAGCAAGAATTTTTGAAATAATTTTATAGATGAAATTCAAGCACGAGATTGGTCTGAAATCCGCAATAGACTCTTGAGATTCCCCTTTTGGGATTAGCGTAATAAGAGTATCATTAAGTCCTTCCAGGGGGAATTATTGCTAAAGAAATTATTTACTATGGTGTAGATATCATTTTTTAACATATCCCAGTTTTCTTGGTAAAAATTACCTGGCAAACCATCTGGTCCTGGTGCTTTTGTTCCTAACATATCAAAAACTTCTTTCTTTATTTCTTCCATATCTGGCACTTTAGTAAATTCCTCATTCATACTTCCAGAGATTTTGTTAGGTATATATTGAGATATATCTATTTGTTGGGGATCCATGTTATCCGAAAATAGATTTATATAATAATCGCGAATAATACCTTTGATCTCTTCTTCATTGTCAGTCCATATACCCTCTCTATTTTTAATGATTTTAATTCTATTATTTCTTCTTTTAGAGAGCGTTTTGGCATGAAAATACTTCGTGTTCTTATCTCCCTTTTTAATCCATTGGTCTCTCGCCTTATCTGCCCAAAAAAGCTCTTCTTGCCTCCAGGCTTCTTCTAATTTTGTATAAATTTCTTTTTCCTTAAGCCAATTATTCTCCGTTACTCGTTCATTTTGTATATGAGTTAATTCTTTTTGGTACTTCTCAATAAGCTTACGGTTATTACAGAAAACTTTCTTGCTCCATCCCGTAAGAGCTAAACATAGAGCATCCCTTTTATCGCAAAAATCTTTAATAGATAGAGCATTACCTTTTTCCGACCATACTTTTTTAATAAAATCTCTACACTTCTCATTTTCAAGCCATCTCGATTCAAACATGAAATATTTCTCAAAATTTGATTTTGGAGATTCCAAAGATACTTGAGGCCTTTAAAAGTAGTATTATCTAACCAGGATTTAAAACATAAGTTTGTGTTATACTTGGGTATTTAAACGTAGTTTTCTCATTTTATAAATCTATATATATTAAGAAAGTGAATAAATACAACTGGAAAATAGCTTGTAATTTACAAATTTGATTTGAGATATTATTTTAGTTTGATTTCAAATGAATAGCTTACTTTAAATAATTTAAACCAAAAATAAAAAAACGTAAACTTACTTTATATTCACACGCCGTTAGTCGTTAAAAACGCTTCTGTCTTCTCTCACATCCTTTTAAAACTGAAACACAAAAATCTGAAATTCCCAAATGGCATCTTCATCTTTGAGCCTTTCAGCTTTATCACTCTTCATAATACTACTACTATCTCTGCTAATCTCACCGTCACAGTCACAAACATGTTCCTCACAGTCCTTCACCAACAAAACGTTGTACACACACTGCAACGATTTACCGTCACTCAACTCCTTTCTACATTACACCTACAACCCGGCCCAATCCACACTCTCTTTAGTCTTCATAGCACCTCCGGCTAAGCCCGATGGTTGGATCGCTTGGTCTATCAACCCAATGGCTACAGGTATGATCGGAGCCCAAACCCTCGTCGCTTTTAAATCAGCCACCGGAGAAATGGCTGTCAAGACTTACAACATCACTGCTTATGCTCCACTTAAGGAGTCTAAGGTTTGGTTTAAGGTGAAAGACTCCAAGGCGGAGTCTTCCGGTGGGGTTATTAGGCTTTTTGCCACTTTGGTCTTACCGGAAGAGCATAAGACGACGTTGAATCATGTCTGGCAAGTCGGCGCCGCCGTTGATAACGGCGTACCAGCTAAACATGAGTTTCAGCCAGCGAATTTGAACGCCAAAGGAACTTTAGATTTGTTAAAGGGAGAAAGTAGTGGTGCTACTGGGGTTGATTCTAAAACCAAGAAAAAAAATGTAAGTTAAATTTTTTTCTTTTATTTATTTCCGTCATTAATTTTTTAAATCTTAGCTCTGATTGTTACTTCATATAATTTATGGTTTTAGAGAAAATTTCACCATTTGTCTATGTTGTGCGAAATACCCAAATATTACTTAAGCTGGATAGTTAATAATTCGTGAAACACAAGGGTATATTTGGCTATTTCGCATAACACATGGACCAATATGCAAATAAACCTGGGTTTATATGGAAATAAGGATAAATCTTAAGGGGTTAGAAGGGAAAAAAGTTGAGACCTTTTAAGTTAGTGCAGGAATAGTTGGCCATGTTGGAATAATATGATGACGATTTTAGCTTTATTGCAAAATTGTGTTGGATCTGATTAGTCAAACTTACGTGACTAATTGCTAAGAAAAGGAATAAAGTATTCTTAGACTAGAATTAACGGTCACCTAAAGACTAAAGGTCAATTATTAATAATAATAAAAATAATAAATAATGTTACGTTTCTTATTCAGATCCATGGAATATTGAACGGACTAAGTTGGGGAATTTTATTTCCCTTAGGGATAATAATAGCAAGATATTTAAGGACATTCCCATCAGCTGATCCAGCATGGTTTTACCTTCACGTGACGTGTCAAGTATCTGCATATATACTTGGTGTAGCTGGTTGGGGTACAGGTCTTAAACTCGGTAGTTTATCAAAAGGTGTTACTTATACTTATCATCGTGGTATAGGAATTGCTCTTTTTTGTCTTGCTACAATTCAGGTAAATAAAAAATATTTAATTATAATTATTACGTCACTTTCGAAGAAAATTACATATTTGTCTTGTTATTAGATATCTGCGTTGTTATTGAGGCCAAACAAGGAGCACAAGTATAGAATATATTGGAATATTTACCACCATGGAATTGGATATTCAATTGTGATATTGGGTATTATTAATGTGTTTAAAGGTTTGGATATTTTAATGCCAGCTAAGAAATGGAAATCAGGGTATATTATTGTACTTGCGATTTTAGGTGGTGTTGCTTTGTTATTGGAAGTGATAACTTGGATAATTGTTTTAAAGAGGAGGGCGAGAAAATCTTCCACTAAACCTTATGATGGATTTAATAATGGAGATTAATTGAGTATTACGGTTATGTATTTGAGATGTTTGGAGATGAGTTTTTTCGATGTATATGAAATAGAGAGGGTTTGTTTTTTACTCGTGTTGTAATCTTACTTTGTTTTAATGTTGTTTAGTGATTGATTGTGTTTGCACATGTGTGATATAATTTTTTAGTGTTTCATTAATTGATATGGTCCAAGTATCTAACCACAAACTGTTAAATATTACCAATGATATGTTACACCAAATAAACGACAAACGGTTTAACTTAAGCATGTGGAAGGGTTGGTGAATGATGAGATATGAAAGTTTACACCTGCATGGTGTGTCGGCTCTTTATATTCTCTTCATCTAATGCTTTTGAAAGGAAAAGAGACTTATTGGTTTACTTAGGTATGACACAAACATGTATTAGATTTTTAACATGTGTCTTTGCATCCCCCTCACCTACACTCCCAACTCAACAAACCTCTTTTTGAGTGGACCCTCATCTACCCTTCCAATTCAACAAACCTCTTTTTGAGTGACCCTCACCTATCCTTCCAACTCAACAAACCTCTTTTCGAGTGGGCTTCAAAGGTTCTCCACACATCATAATCAGATATGGCTTGCGATAGTTTACTAAAGAGTTGCATGGTTGTTGATCGATCATGCTCTTGAATGTGAGTCACATTGATGAGTGAAATGAGATCCTAAACAGTAAACACCTTACTTAATAGTGTCACCAACAACGGTTTAAGCGATGTAAACTATTATTGGTAGATCGATGATATATGTGATACCACAATTGGTTATGAGATGTGGTGTGGGCAGCCTCGGGGGTAAAGGCATGACATAAGAAGGTAGGGTGAGTTTGGGATGGGCGACGGTATGGACTGGCATGTATTAGGCACCAACAAGTATATGATCGTCCAAGTAACATAGTGGTTTAAGAAAGATATCGTTCCCACGAGGATTTGTGAGTAAATCGCCAGTTTGAGTACGATGCAGGCTTTAAATGTGTATAAATGGTGATTATATAATTTCCTTTTAAACTTTTTATCTAATGTTTTTGAAAAGAAAAGAGACTTATTGGTTTACTTACATATACTTTGGTGCTGTGGAAACATGTATAGAGTTTTAACATGTTTCTTGCAACCCCCCCCCCCCCCCCCCCCACACCTACCTTTCTAACTCAACAGACATGTTACCTAATTGGCTCCAAACATTCTCGTAACATTAGTAATCTGATATCATATATGGTTTGTGATAGTTTAGTAAAGAGTTTGTACTATTTATAACTGATCGTGCTCTTGAATGTGAAAATCACATTGGTGGATGAAATGAGATCCTAACCACCTTACGTAATAGTGTCACCAATAGCTGAGTGAACTACTATTGGTAGATTGACGACATATGTGATAACACAACTGGTCAAGAGATGAGGTGCATGCAATCTTGGGGGTAGAGGTATGACATAAGGAGGTAGGGTGAGTTGGGAATGGGCGACGGTATAGACCGACATGTATTAGGCACCACCAAGTATATGGTCGTCCAAGTAACACATTGGCTTAAGAAAGATATAGTTTCCACGAGGATTTGTGAGTGCATCGCCAGGTTGAGTATTGTGCAGGCTTTAAATGTGTACAAATGGTGAGTATTAACGGTAACAAATTACGATAAATTCCAATGAATATAGCAATCAAGATTGATAAAATGGATGATAAAAAGAGACTTAAAATGCACATGATCCCTGAGAGCATCCTACATCATACCAGTAGAAATACACGGACATTGGAACTCATGTGCTTCTTGAACTAGATCTATCTTCAACCTAGCTTAATATCCTAAAACCATACAAAGGTCAGAACCACAAAGTGGTGTGTTTCCCGATGGCACTCCGACAGTCAAGTCAATATTTGGACTGAGGACCGAAGAGAATAAATATGTGAACTAGGTACGACTGTAATATGAACAATGTAAGAATATAAGTTGTACATATTTTAGTGCATGGCATGGGTATTTATAGATGAGAAAGACCCAGTATAACAGGTTGACGTTTGTCATATCCCACAAGAAGATGCTAGAGAAGTGGAGTCCTCGAGCATATAGTGGAGTATGTCAAAACTCCTCGGGATTTGTTTTGAGATACTCTCAGACTTATACTCTTAAAGGATGTGAAGGTCATTATATGCCCGAAGACAGGTCATAATTTTCACGCTTGACGAAGCATAGTCGATCCTACAATAGCTCCCCCTTAAACTTGGGTAGACGCCCTGGCAATTCTCTAGAGACCTGACCAAAGAATCATATGATCTGAGTTATGTTGCAAATATAAAAAGGTTTATGGCCACCGTGAGAAACGTGTCAGTTTGAGATTGGTGAGTGGGTCATAACTGATTTGGCTTTTTCAGTGTGACATGTGCGCCATCAAATGGGATTCGAGTCGTTAGGACATTATTGCCTCGGGGAGATAAACCATCATTTATTTGCCTATATATACGCGATGTTCTAGTCTTAGATTATCACTCACTCACATCGTTTCCCTTTAGAGCCTTTTTCTTTTCATGCATCCTCTTTCTATTTTCCCTTCAAAGGATAAAAAATATATCTAACACAGTACAACGTCTTAATTTGGATGCCTTAGAGGATCCTAGATTCAATACTCTTCCTTCTCAAACACCCTCGCAACAAGTATGGCCTCATAGTTTTGTGTCGGCTCGTCAAATAGGACCTTATTCTGAAGGGCAGAATGTGGTGTTAGTGTTGCATCAAGGGAAAAAAGAAAAAGGCTTTTTAAGCATGCTTCTTTTGACTTGAGGGTTTAACTCGCACTGAGGGTCCCAGCTCTGGAAGGTCTTAGCTCCATGGGTTTCAATTAGGTTGGCAGACCTCCCATTCTTGAAGTTGGTATTACACATCTGTTTGATATTCAAATGGCGTGCACCTTGTCGAGATATATCATGAACTCTGTAAATTATTTCAGAAACACTCATTTTGATTCTTTTATTACTTTTTTAATACTTGTTCCACTTTTGCAGTATCAAGGTCAGTCGCATTTGCAATGAGAGGGTCAAAGCTTGCGAGGAAGTCGTCAATTTGAAGATGATCGTCGTATATCTGAACGACGAGCTGGACCGTTTGTCCTCCTTTTATGAGGGTGTTAATGTGTGTTGGCATATTTCCCTTTTTGTGTGTGTTTTTATATGATAAATACTTACATGTTTAACATGTTAATTGCACTTATATACATGAATATATCTATCGTTCTATGCAACATGTCTCTCATCACTAGTTGACTCATTATTAGCATGATTCTTCTTGATAGATATGCATTTACATGAGTTAATCATTCCTTAGGATATAACTTGTTATATGTGTTTTTTATTAATGATCAACTATGAACTTGCTTGTATGCTTCATTAGATCATTTCACATGTTTAAGGCTAAAACATCCAAGCTTATCTTACTTGCTAAAATTTCTTTTCTCTTGATTATATTGTTCACCATTTATGCCATAACATGTTATGAGATTCAGTGCTTTGAATATGTTACAAACTTTTATATTTTTACACATTTAGAACAAATCTCATGCTAGGAGCTAGGAACACAAGGAAGAACATTAGGTTTATATGTGCACCCATATATTATTTAGCACATTACTTGGCTATGTGATACTGGTTAAGTTTAGCACACCACTTATTATGCCCCTACATTTTGTAATAGCTGCTTTCACTATGAATGTTTGAATTTATAATCAAGCACGAGTAACTCGTGAAGTTGAACTAGGTTTACCCCCAACAACCCCTTTAGAGTTTTAATCGAGTATCAATAACTTCAAAAAGTCGATCTGGGTTTCTCCCCAACAACCCCCTTAGGGTTTAAATCGAGCACCAACAACTTCAAAGAGTTGAAATGGGTTTTTCCTTGACAACCCCATTAGCGGTTTAATAGAACACCAGTACCTTCGAAAAGTTGAACTAGGTCTCTCCCCAGCGACCCCCTTAGGGTTTCGATTGAGCACCAACAACTTCAAATAGTTGAATTGGGTTTCTTCGGGACAGTATTGCATGCACAATGATAGTTATGATAAAGCATGTTTATAGTGTGGGCTTGTTTTAACCATGGCGGTATCTCGGTGGGTGGAGAATTTATTGAATTGCCGACAAAAATGCCAAGCTAATAGGACAAGTTTTACTAGTTACATTTTGTCGTATATTTGAGTAAAGTGTAGTGTGTTTGAGGTGTTTAAACTAAGTAAAACTCTATGAATATTGATTCCGAACGAGGAGATAGAGAAACTAAATCAGAGAAAAGAAAACTCTATTGATAATATGCCTTAAATATTGTATGAGTAATTACATACCTTCTAAGGAATTCGATTACACACACACACGCACACACACACACACACACACACACACACACACACACACACACACATATATATATATATATATATATATATATATATATATATATATATATATATATATAAACTTCCTACACCACGTTCGTCTCCCACGATTACATTAGATTATTTCCACATTATCGAAACAACCTTCATATTCTTGCGAAAGACGCATAAGGGTAGTGAGTACGCTCTCTTGACGTCCAAGGTACGTACATCACGCTCGATGTGAAGATCGTGGCCCATTCATCGTGGTTACTTTGAGTCGTTTTGTGATACTACATCGAGGATGCCTAAACCAAATTGTTGTTGCTGACTCTTGTTATATTGACATGGTCGACTGCCTACGATTAGATCCATAGTTCTTAGCCGTAGTCCAAGAAGTATTTTCTCACTATCAACAACTCCTTTAATTTTAGCATTTCCGCTTTTTTTAAGGAAATACTGAATTCTTTTAGGCCTCTTCATTTCCTCTTTGTGCGTATGGGCCTGGATAAGATCTTGAATCCTTAATGTTCGTCTTTCTTTCGATCTAGGTATTTATAACAAATAATTTTTGGGATATTTCACCTATCTCGATAATCGTATTCATTTGGGGTATCTCGATTGTTCGTTTTTTGAGACGGTGGTGGTCTAACGATGTCGACGTTGGTTTGACGGTAGTAGTGGTTAAGGGTGAGCACGGTTCAGTTCGACTTGTTTTTAGCCAAAACGGAATGGTTCGGTTTTTAGGGATACCGCTACCGAACTGAACGGTTTTACCGGTTCGGTTTTGTCAACTATCGGTTTCGTATATGTTTGGTTCGATATAAGTTCGCTTCGGTATATTCTTCGGTTTTGCTATGTGTTCGATTCGATAGTTGGATAGATTTCAAGAGCGTCTACTTGAGACGTTTTATTTTCTAACATATCCATATATGAAGTGTTTGATTTTCATGTTATTAACCAATGTAGGAAAATTGTGTTCTCGTAAGTGAAATATTATGCATTAAACTGTAAAGCTCTAATCACAAAGGAATATTTATATAATTTAATGTGTATGCTTTACCTTCAAGAATTTTTAATAAACAAACGATCTTTTAAAATATACCGACTAATAATTTATGTAAAAATATGTTGCACATTATGACATTTTAGGGGTGGTGCATGTCATATATGAGAATTTTTGTTTTCAAAATTTACTCTATTTTCTAACTTCTTACCATCTTCAAAAATATATAAATGAAATTTCAAGAATGCTTTAAGTAAAGATAAATAGTAGATTAGTAAAAACTATAAAAAAAATTAGGGACATAATTTTGCTCTACCCTAGTAGTGGTTATCTGAGAATTTTATTTTATTAATAAAATAAAAAATATATATAATAGTAATTATAGAATTATAATAAGGATATTTTTTACTACTTTTCTTTTTAAGAAATTAGTTTTTTTTAGACCCGTCCGAACAATTGTAGACCATAAAAATAAAATCCAGGAAGTTATATCGGGCCCAGTTTGCAGAATTTAAACCGTGGATCAAGTCATTCAGTTTCGCATAGGCTCCGTGCTGGCCCCCTGGCTCACCCCTGTCTAAATAAATATTAAAAAAAAAAAAGGGAATATCTGTAATTAAAATAAAAAGTAAGTAACCCAAATTACAATCGAATCGAATCGGGTCTGGTTGTCCCACCTATTATTTGGGTCGAAGCACATTTAGTTTTGATACCACCCTAATTTTACTCTTCGTCTCTCCCTCATCTGCACAACCCAGCTTTTAACCTCAGCATACCAACCAGGTACCATAGCCTCCCTCTCTTTATCTCTTTACAATTCATTACAACATATATTTAAGCATATTTTCTAGGTTAAGCTTCATTTTTGTTTATTACATATCTTTGTTTATTTTTATCCATTTTGATTTATCTTACCGATGTTTACTTTTAGGTCGTTAAGAATTATAATTATCGAAAAATTGTACAATAAGATATTTAATTCAATATGAAACTAGACAGATATTTATCATTTTAAATATACAATGAAATCCTCATATTGTCTTTTACTTAAAGATTAAAGATTTAATTGTAGTTCTCCTGAATCAGCAGGATATACGAGTTAGTGAGATTCATTTGTTATTATTTGGAATATCACATGATTTTATCTGCTATATTTGCTAGTTTATTTGGAATAAGTATTGAATTTGTTTGATGTTCTTTCAGATTTGCAATCATGGCTGAAGAGGAAAACCAAAATGGCGTGAAAGAGGAAGTTAAGGATGAAGCAGCAGAAGTAATTCCTCATTTTTCTATCATAAACTCATCTATATTATACTAAATTATCATCAATGATTTTAATGTAACACTGAAATGCAGATTCCTTCATTTGATGCCACAAAAAAGAAGAAAAAGAAGAAAGTTGTAATCCAAGATCTTGCTGAAGATTCTGTTGATACTCTAGCTGATAAGACTGAAAGTCTAACAAGTATATGATTTAATCTCTCTCTATATATATTAATTATTCAATACTATGCTCACATCTCTATGTTTTACAGTTTCTGATAGTCTTGATGCTGCACTAGCTGGACAAAAAAAGAAAAAGAAAAAACCTGTTAGTCTTTATTTCTTAATTCCTTCATTCACAATTATATAAATTCATGTTAATTAAAAACGTTTAAATACTTTACAGGTACGAGCAGATCTCTTAACTGAAGAAAAAGAAAACTCTGCTGATGAATTAGATGGTAAGTTTTTCAACAAGTTTAATTTATTCACGATTTTTAATTAATCTTCTCTCGATTTTTTAGACCACCTCGATGATATTGAAGAAACCGAGGATATTACTTCACAATATCCATGGGAAGGATCTGATCGTGATTACGAATATGAAGAGGTAAATTACATTATATTATATAATCATTTTAAAACATTAATTTTAATTTTTTACGTAGCTTTTGGGTCGTGTTTTTAATATACTTCGTGAGAATAATCCGGAACTAGCTGGAGATAGGCGTAGAACTGTTATGAGGCCACCTCAGGTTCTTCGTGAAGGAACTAAAAAAACAGTTTTTGTTAATTTCATGGATCTTTGCAAAACGTAAGTTTTATTTGAATTAATTAATTTTGATTTTGATTTAAAGTAATTATTAATTATATTGTGTATGTGTATTATAAAAGTATGCATAGGCAACCAGAGCATGTGATGACATTTTTGCTTGCTGAAATGGGAACAAGTGGATCGTTAGATGGACAACAAAGATTAGTTATTAAGGGTAGATTTGCACCTAAAAACTTTGAAGGGATTTTGAGGCGTTATGTTAGTAAGTCCCTATACTTTGTTTAATTGTTATATTGGGTCCTGGTACTGTATTGGTATTGAGTTGTTTGGTATGTGTTACAGATGAGTATGTTATATGTAATGGGTGTAAAAGTCCAGATACGATTCTTTCGAAAGAGAATAGGTTGTTTTTCCTTAGGTGTGAAAAGGTAATTAAACTTTTTTCTTAGTGTATTATGAGTCAAATGTTATGGGTTTTAAATTTGAATGGGTATGATTTTTGTAGTGTGGATCTGGAAGATCAGTGGCTCAGATTAAGGCTGGATTTGTGGCACGTGTTGGAAGAAGAAAAGCTGGAACTTAATAATAATAATAAGTTGGTTATGATTATGATTATGATTATGATGATGATCTTATTGTTGTTGAATTTTGGTGTGAGGAGTGTTTGTTATAAAACAGCATATTTTGTTTTTTGTTTGAATTATTGTAATGTTAGCTTTGCAAAGCTATTGTTATTCAACTTATCAAATTTTTATTGAAGATAATCTTTGCAAAGTGTAGTGATCCCTAATTTTGGTAAAACTTCCTTCTAACACCGTCATGAAGTTTTGCAATTGATTCGAACTGAAATAAACTTATATTTTAATCAAAGCATAGTGTTGGAAAATTATGAAATATACGAGTGTAGATGTATATTGTGCATAAAAGGGAGCTTGTGTTGCAATTTATTCGTACAAAGTGAAATTGAAATTGAGCAGAGTAAGATCACCAAGAGCTAACAGTAGATATATAAGCTTTACATTTAACCTGGCTGAACATGTCTTTGGAGAGTTAATAGCTTCAGCATACACATAAGCCTCTATACCATCCCTCTTTAGAAAATTTACGGTTTTGTAGAGATGAAAAGTAACATGAATTAAAAATGCAATGATGGGTAAATATATTAATTGGTGCTGATGATGAGTGGAAAACAAACTAAACGGATTAACTGAGGGGTTATTTGGAATGGAAAAATTCAGTCTGATTCAGAATTAAATATTTAAATCTGATTTTAGAATTTTTAAATAAAATTGATTTTTTTTTTTCAGAATTTTCTATTCAGACAGAATATTCAAATTTTTTAGAATACTTCTTTGTTAGAAATTACAAAAATAATTGACTTTGCTTTTGAAGATTTTTCTTATCAACTATTAATTTTCGTCTCCATAATGAATTTCAATAGTTGTGTTGTGATAACAACGATGTTAGATTGATACGGATATATGGTGATGTGACGGTGGTGACGTGTGATGAGATGGGTTGTGTGGAAGAGATAAAATTGTATCGATGATGATGTATACTGAATTTGGAAATAAAATTTATGAGTATCAACAAAATTTCGAAAATAGATTTCAGGTCAAAAGTAAAAAATTCTGATTTTTGTATGTGATAAGAAGAAACATGTTTATATCTTTTTTCGATAATTTAATACACAAATATATCAAAAATATGTAGATAAAACAAGTCAAGACCCTATCAAGATAAACAAAGCAATATTGATCTGATTCATCGAGATTACGAATATAAAAATCATATCTCCATATACTCTATCTCAATTGTGGCATCTTCGTTAACATTATAGGGTGTGTGTCGATCTCGAGAAGCAATTAAAACAAATGTTAATTTCTCACGATTGCAGAAACCTTACCATAATTACTGTGTATTCATATATATGCGAGTTTTTATGATTGAATGAGATATACATTAAATTTAATCATTATTTATTTTTTAAAACATATATGGTAAAAATTGTTCTATCAAATAGTAGGTAGAAGTAAGTGGATACCAGTTGTAATTTTATTTTGTCAGCTAATTAATAGGTGGTCCTTGGTATGATGATATGGCAGAATTATGTGTGTGTCAGATTATAATTGGTGGTCAGAGGAAATTTTCGTAGTAAAGATAAAGTGAATTTTGAAAAATAAATTTTTTAATTCAAGAGTTTT
Source organism: Nemophila menziesii (assembly GCA_029959085.1). NCBI lineage: Eukaryota > Viridiplantae > Streptophyta > Magnoliopsida > Boraginales > Hydrophyllaceae > Nemophila > Nemophila menziesii. Next base: position 11,410,909 of record JARWIR010000021.1, read on the forward strand.
AAGTATAGCCAACATTTTGGGTGAAGTGTACGAGGTGGTTTTATATTTAAAAAGAGATAAAATTATAGATTATCGTTTCTTGACCAGGTACACGTAAAAAACAGAAGATAGTGGATACCAGCTGTAATTTTGTTTAATTTATTTTTTGTTAAATAATTAATAGGATGTGGTTGATAAATGATGTGGCTGAATACTGTATGTCGGTTTATAATTGAAGGTCGAATAAAGGTAATCAGTGAAGATGAAGAAAATTTTGAAAAAGAGATTGTCTGTTTTCAAGAGTTTCGAATATAGCCAACGGTTTGGATGTAGAGTACGAGATGGTTTTATATTTGAAATGAGGTGAAATTATTGATTTATTTTTCTTAACCAGGTCCAGACAATAAATATCGATTAGTGGATTCCAGCTGTGATTTCTTTAAATTTATTTTGTTTTCGTTATTTTATCAAAAAAATTAAATATGGATTCCTTGTAATTTATATATCTTGACATTTTATCTAATTATTTTCTAATTATTCATTTGAATGATGAGTATGTATGGAAAATGATATTACATTTTCATATAATTTTTAGAGTTACAAACTCTTATTTCAACAGCGACCTTGCATACTTCCATATAAATCACAATTAGGTTTCTTATTTTCAAGGAGGATTCGAATCCTGTACCTCTCAACACAAAACTTAAAGCCTAGTTAATTTAGTTAACCTAACTAGTTTAGAAACTCTGTATTTTCTCTAAAAAATAAATTAAAACATATATGTATTGATTGTACCTAGTGGTTGCCTATCTAGCCACTCACCAGCTTTACCGATCAGGAAAAACGAAAACATATGGCAATACAGTTGCTCGCGTGTAATGCCTGGAGTAACGTAAGCATCACAAGTCTGCATAAACTTCTGAATCGTTCTAACCAGATCTTGAATTGTTGTACCACTGTAGAGTCCAAAACTTTGAAATTGACTAAGCATGCCCGGATCGGGTCTAAATTTAATATTTTGGATCTCTAGAGGACGGTAACCTAATGGTTGAACATGAAACGGTACTCCCAAGACTGGGAGGTCTTGCTCAACTTTGTTCCGATTATTATTATTATTTCCGCCACCTATTACTGGTGGTGGTTGTAAATGTCCTAATGGACCTAGGACTCTCGGATCTACGGGATCTGGTATGTCTGCCATAGCTCTTCTTAAGGCTCTTTCTTCACGAATATGCCAATTATAAGGTGTAAAGCACCTTTCGGGCTCCGGTAAAGGAGGCAAAAGATTCACTGTTGAAACCTGAAAAAGACTAAAGCAAACCACAAGCGTAAATCTGAAAAAATAAAATTTAACTAAAAACTACTACTCGAAATAGATAACCCACACGCTAACGAGACACAAGTCCCCGACAGCGGCACCAAATTGAGATATCAAACACATGATATTTTGTCACATTAAATCACATTAAAGCACATTAAATCACATTAAGACATATTATAAGAGCTTTTGCCAATTTTCTTTCTATTTTTTATGATGACAAATTGTAACAAACTATGCAATATGTATGGATTATTTACAAGGCATGACAAACCTTGTGACAAGTTATGCAATACATATGGAGTATTTACAAGGCATGACTTCGCCCCATATTAATGCGAAATTCTAGTAATCTAAGTATCACAATTTTTGAATTGAAACACTTATGGAGTCTTCAATAGGCACACCAAATCACTCACAAGATTCAGGGCTTCTAACTATTGTAATGAGGCAATTTCATGTGGGGCCCCACTTCATAAAAGGAAGTGTGTTTTTACTCAAAGATGATGCTTATGTAATCACCAAAAAGAAACAATGGATCATATCTTTCTTTCCTGCTCCTAAAGCTTTGAGGCTTGGAATGATGAGAATACATATAACAAATCTGGAAGAGTCTAGTAGTTTTGAGTCCTAGATCATTGATATTTTCAAGGAAGGTACTAGTATAGTGTGCTATATAAAAATATAATCGGGTGTCTGTCTTAAACTCCATTTGGAATATATAGTCAACCATATAGAAATGCCTTTTTAAAGTTATCAAATGGAGCCTAAATTGGTTATCATTTTAGCTGAAAATTTGATCAAGGCAATTTGCGGGGAAGGCTGGAATATACTTACGTAAACAATTATGATCGCGGGTTAACATTCTGTTACTCAAGACCATTACTTCAAGGAAGGTGACCCATTTTCCAACCTTAATATCTTATACGATACTTTCTTTGTCGAAAAACAAGAACACACAAGTATTATTATCATTAGTATGGACAAAACCGTGACACACGTTCTTTGGAAAAACAACACTCTTTGGTGCAATTCAGTTATCGAATGTGAAGCTACCATGGTCTTTGTCATGTAATGAAGCGGAGTCCTTCATATATGAGATTGTTACTATTCACACTGATTGTCTCAGGATTATTCAAAATCTTCTTTCTACATCTGAGTCTAGTTGGAAAACTCAGTCTCTTATACAAAAAATTAGAAAGTTTATTAATTATAAACCTAATATATTGTTAAGTATGTTCCTAGGTCTAGAAATGTAGAGGCAGACATCATGACTATATATTTTAGGTGTAATATTATCCCAAAAAATCTAGTTATTAACCCTTATTCTCGATTTGATTAGATTATTAGAGAATTTTGTAAGTAATTTGGAATTGGTTGAACTTTTATATTTCTCTTTCTCTTTTCCTTTTAATTTTTTTAGTTTTTCTTTGTCATAATTTTAAATTTTTTAGTCGAATCTTTTCCTTTTAATTTTATATTGCACTTGAATAATTCTTTTTTATAATTAACAAGATTTTTTGTCTATTTTCCATAGTCAACCATAGGAAGAGTAACGGTAGTCCTTTTTTTTTGTTACTAAAGAGGTCAAAAAGACCCTGAAGAGAGAAATCTCTTCTACAGAAATAAATTAACTATCTATTACAACTCTAGGAACAGCCCAACCAACACGATCTCGTGCTAAAAGTCGCCACAAGCCATCTGGTGGGTCCGCATACTCTAGCGGAGCATTATTACTTCTCAAACCAAACTTGGCTAACCAATCGGCGCAATTATTCGCTTCTCGGAAATTCCAAACAAGCTCAAAACGTGTATTAGCATTTAATATATTCTTGCACTCACAAAGGATTTCATTTAAACTTACCCTTGAGTTCACACCGCCCTTCACTAGCGCGTGTAACTCACTCGAGTCCGTTTCAATGATTAAATTAATAATTCCACGCGATACGGCCATGCGCAATCCATACCTGAGTGCCAAACTTTCCGCTTCCAAAGGTGTATCCGCGTTAATAGAACCTGCGAAACCAACTATATAGTCCCCCACATTATTACGAACCACCCCTCCGATGCCTGAAGCTTGATCTCTATGATCAAAAGCACCATCAATGTTGAGCTTTAATGCATTTTCTGGTTTAGTCCATCTAATAAGCACACTACGCGAAGACACAAGTAAACCACCACCTCGCTCACTACTCCATGCCCTCACATAGTCCCTAGCCGTGTTGTTGACTATAGCACTAATTTCACTCGCATTTTTAACCCGCGTTCCACCTTCAAAGATGGACACGTTTCTGTTCCGCCATATTGACCAAACTAAAGCTGCTACACGGATACAGCGTTCAATACCCTTGAAAACAGCAGTCCTGGACAACATGTGGGTCCACCACCTCACTGATTCGACATCCAGCAGAGGTGGCCTTGTCTGAGCAGCTCCCTCGGTTTGCTGAATGTCTTCTGCTCCACGCCGCTGATCAGCTCCTCCCGCCGGAAAAGCCAAGAACTCGCCTGACCTGGGCCTCGGTTCTGCTGTCCGAGAGCCTCCCCAGGTGCTGGTCCCTTGTTCACGGCCTGGTCCCTCGCTCAGGTCCTCCAGCCCCTCCATTCCAGGCCTTGAAATCTCCTGGCCTTCACCTAAAAAAACAGCAGCAGTATTATTTTCTTTTAATTGCAATATAGTCCCTGTACAAAGTGAAGTTACTCCCCTATATAAGATACACTCCTGGAACACATGTTTTGAGGTTTCAACAGCTGCATCACACCCCACGCAAGCCACTTCCTCTATCACTCCCCTCCTCGCTAAGTTAACACGCGTGGGAAGCCTATCCCACACTCCCCTCCAAATCAACACCTTGACTTTTTGAGGACATTTAAGCTTCCATATCAGCTCCCAATTAAATTCCGAACACCCTTCAACTGAACTCAATTCATTGTAAGCTGATTTAACCGAAAAAACCCCGGATGCTTCCAACCTCCACTTATACAATCTAGCCGCTCCATTTTCCACTTCCTCAACCCCGCGCCTAAGCACTTCGCATCCAAACAATATATTTTTACACATCCGCGAATCCGCCGGTTTCACCTCCCGTTCCAACACCCCATTCCGGAAGTATTTCTGACTAAGTGCAACAACCCACAAGGCCCGGTCTCTACGTAATATTTTCCAACCCAACTTTGCCAATAATGCCTTATTATAATCCTTAGCTTTACGAAGACCCAAGCCACCTTTCTTCTTTGGCCAACAAAGCTTGTCCCAAGACAACCAATGAATCTTTCTTTCCTCTTCCGACGAACCCCAAATGAAATCTCTAATGATCTTATCAATTTCTTCACACACATAAATAGGGAACTTCATCGTTTGCATTAAATACGTAGGAATTGCCGATAAGACCGATTGAGCTAATGTAATTCTTCCCGCCATAGAAAGGTTTTGACCCTTCCAATCCGCAAGTTTAGTCTTCATATTATTCGTAACTCTCCGGAAAAAACCCCGCGGTAATCTTTGTGATCTTATTGGCGTCCCAAGATAAGTTCCCAACGAATCACTTAGCACAAAGCCACTTCGATTTGCAAGCTCTAGCGCCACTTCGTTCTCCACATTTTTGGAAAAGTAAATGAGAGATTTTTCCTCACTCACGGTCTGACCCGCCTCATCACAAAAAACCTTCAGCACCTCTTTAATAAGATCGATTTGAGGTGCTCCCGCTTCAGCAAAAAGCATTAGGTCATCTGCAAAAAACACATGGGATATACCGGGACCTTGACGATGGAGACGAATGGGAATCCATTCACCTCCCTCACAAAGCCCCTGAATTAGAATAGATAAACGTTCCATACAAAGTACAAAAAGATAAGGGGACAGAGGGTCTCCCTGCCGTATTCCTCTTTGTGGGGTGAACTCTTCTAGCTGCTCTCCATTCCACAAAACCCGCATCTTATTCGTAGCCATAGCATCCATTATAACTCTCGTCCATGCTTTCGGAAAGCCGAAAAAATCAATCGTATCCTCAATGAACCTCCAGCTTAATTTATCGTATGCCTTCGCTAAGTCGATCTTAACCGCCATATAACCCGATTTTGTTGTTAGCTTCTGCATACGGTGATCTATCTCCTGAACCAACACCACGTTATCAATTGTTGATCTACCCGGAAGAAAACTATTCTGATTATAACCAATCCGATCCGCTAGAAGAGGCCGTATACGATTAACCATCGCCTTCATGATAACTTTGACTGGCACATTAATGAGACTTATAGGTCTTAGCTGTCCTACTCTTTCAGGTTCCGCGACTTTCGGAATCAAATGAATCAAAGTCCCATTGAGTTTTTCCGAAATTCTTCCACTACGAATTGCATTCCTAACCATCTTACATACTTCCGGTCCTACCACCTCCCAACATTTATGATAAAAGGACGCGGCTATACCATCCGGGCCTGCTGCCTTATTCGGGCTTGACTGAAAAACCGCGATTCTTATTTCTTCATCCGTGAAATCCTCCTCCAAGAGATTTCTTTCTAACTCCCCTAGACTAGTACCATGCGGTAAAGCAAAAGGACCCACAAATTTACAATCATCCATATACAACTCTACATAAAAATTCCTCACCAATTCACCTAGTTCCACCTCGTTCTCAACCCAATCTCCGTTCGAATTGAGAAGTCTCGAAATCTTCATCTTCTTCTGTTTCTTTAACGTGGCTAAGTGATAGTACCTAGTGTTTTTATCCCCCGAATGAATCCACTTCTCCTTCGATCTTTCGAACCATAACATTTCCTCCTCTTCCAGGACACTCAAATATTCATTCCTAAGCCGCTTCCCCAACCTAAACAGATAAGGGTTATAGTTCCGTTGGAGAGATATTTGAATCCCCTTCAGTCTAGCAAGAAGACTTCTTTTCTTTTTGTTCAAATCACCAAACACATCCTTCTTCCAAATATTAAGATGTTTTTTAATATTACCCAGCCGATCTCCCAATTCTACATTATCCTTACTCCAACACGCTTTAACTGATTCCTTGAAATCTTTGTGAAGACACCATGCCGTCTCAAATCGAAACCTCGCAGGAGGCCTCTGAATTCCCTGACTTAATTCAATCAAAATAGGCGCATGATCGGAATGCCTACGGTCCAGATGTCTAACCCGAATAGATGAAAATAATTCAAGCAAACCCGTATTACCATAAGCTCTATCAAGCCTTCGCAAAATTTTTTGTCCTGTATTCCATGAATCACACCACGTAAATCTAGGACCTTCAAAACCCAAATCTGTTAAATCGCAACTGTCCCTCCAGTTTTCGAAGTTCTCCATCCTACGTGTTAAACCCGGTGTTCCACCTTTTTTATCCTCCTCTGTGCCAACTTGATTGAAATCTCCCGCTATAAGCCAAGGTTCGCCAATACCGCTAAAGGCCTGATGGAGTGCTTCCCAAAGGGGTTCTCTATCTTTAGCCAAAGGCCTCGCGTATAAAGCTGAAAAAAACCAAGTAACACAATTATTTCTTGTAACTTCAATATTAATTACCTGTTTTCCAGCCGATAAAACCCGAACGCCTATTTCCGAATCATCCCATAAGAGCCAAATACCACCCTTGAAATTTTCCGCCTCGACTCTTATGGAGTTAGCCTTCCCCAAACCATTTATTATCTCTTCCGCTTTGGCCCCACTAACCCGCGGTTCAACAATAACAGTAAGCCAAACGCGATGGACTCTAATCATTTCTCGAACCACTCGTTGGAAATTTGTTTGCGCCGCTCCGTGACAATTCCAAACTAACACATTAAGAGGAAGGGAAATGTCTTCCCAGCTCCCGAATATATTATTACCTGTATTCATTAAACAAAGAAAAATATTAGTAATAACAACCTTACTAGGACGATACCTGATCCGTGGTTACGCCCATTAATGCATCTCCGTCCCCATCCTCGAATTGGGTTTCCGGCACGGTCGAAACTTCAAAGTTATCCGGGACCTCGCGCTCCAGCTGCTCGTTCCAGCCGCCACTCGCAAAGCCTGGTGGAAGGTCAAGAATTTCCTGCCCCTCGGTTTCAGCTCCTGCGCCCCTGGACATTGTTACCCAAGCGGCGCCTGGAGAAATTGCAGTAGTGGTCCCTGCAAAATCCAGGTTAGCCGCTGTCTCATCCTCCTGTTTTTTTTTTTTTTTTTTTTTTCTTCTTCGCCCCCTGACTTTGCAGCAGCGACCTCCTGGACAGGAGGTTCTGGAGCTGCATTTCGGCCCTCACAAACCCTTTCTTGTTGATCTTCCTTGTTCTTATTAAGCCCCTCATCGCACACTATATCCGAACTAACATCCCGCGTAAACACCGCACCATTTCCACCTTGCTCCCCTTGTGATCTATCTACTGTAATTTGCACATTGCCATTCAAACTAGTGTCTACACCAGCCCTTTTTTCAGCCCCAACCTGATTTTTATTTCCTCCCGTTGTAGCAGTAAAAACCACCACCTCGGGAATTGAGTTCAATTCTTTCCGCACCTCAAAGTCAGGAACTACTATCACCTTATGGCCCCCATTAGACCGCTCTTTATTCTTGTTACCGGCTCCATTATTCTTGTTCTTCTTCGGCCTAACACTGGTGCTAGTAGAGGCTTTGTTACTACCCACATTCTTACCATTAATCCCTTGAGCAACCACCTCGCTATCCTCCACAAATAGCGCACTAAATCTTGACCCCAAGTCCTTGCTTAACACTCCCTTAGTGCCATTCCCAATAGACTTGTTACCATTCTTATTGTTTCCCCTATTAGCGCGCTTCACGGTCATCCACTCCCCGTAAGTTGGCTCCACTAAGACCTCCTTACTTTGATCACTTCCCTGACCTTCCATATTATTCCCTTCACTTGGTATAACATTCACCAAACCATTCCCTCCTTTATTGCATTTATCCTGTTGATGTCCAAATTTCCCACATTCAAAGCAAACCATATGTAATCCTTCATACTCAACAAGACAAATCTCCCCCCCAATATGAATCTTGGGAGTTAAAGGCTTGCCTAAGTCTAATTCAATCGCAAGTCTCGCGTAATTCCCCTTCTTCCTAGCCTTAGTCAACGGGTCAATACGGATAGTCTTACCAATTTGATCTCCCATTTTCCGAAGAATACGGGCCGTGTAATTATGCATTCCCACATTAGAAATCCTAACCCAAGCCGTAGTCGTAGTTATAGCATCTGTTTGAGGTCTAAAATCAGGTGACCACTCCCTAACAATTAAATAATGGTCAAAAATCATCCAAGGGCCTCCCGCTAAGGCGAATTCACAATCATCCCTATTGGAAAACTTAACCATAAAATAGCCGAACCCAACATCCACTAAGTCTATCAAACCTTTAGGCGCCCAAATCTGTTTCAATTTCGAAGAGAGATATCCAAAACTAACTCTAGACCCTAGAAGTCGCACTACCACCGTGTTATTCCACAAATTAATTCCCTCAAGAATCTCCTCCCTTGTTCTAAGGACTTGGGGAAATTCGCAATTAATCAAGGGTTCATCATCCTTTATAGAATCAAGTAATTTAGCATCTAACCCATTAATCGTATTCAATTTAGCCTCATCTAAATCAACTATTTCAGGAATAATATAATTGTTACCCATAAGAGCAGAATGCCAACCTGATGTTTTTCTATTTGGATTAAAATTATTTGACAAAGCTTCCACCGGTTTAGCATTCCTACCGCCAATTAGCATACCCGGTTCCACCACTGATCTTGCACGCTTATTTAATCGTTGTTCATTAGCTACAAGAGGAGGAAAATCCTCTTTTTCGCCGGCGGCCGTCGATCCTAATTCCACCATTAAGGTGTCACTCGCACCTCCTTGATGCGGCGGCGCTGGTGGTTCCGAACCCATCTTGTCCGGAGGAGCCTCCGGTGTTGGATTGAAGGGAGAAGCAATTTTTGCTGATAACGGCTAGTTTTTTGAGAGCTTAGAGAGAGAGCTTTTTTTTTTTCAATTAAATTTAGTAGTTTTTTCTTGTAACGGTAGTCCTTTGTAAGCGAGTGCTAGATAGTTTATATAAAATATAATCCGTTAGATCCAAAACTCTCTTATCGAACGTATATAAATTAATCAACTCCATTACATAAAAGTAAGTCACAAGGATCGCCACGCTGGCGATCCGCTCACACTCTCTAAAAATCCTATAAAACGCTCGAAACTTCATTTTTCCATTCACAGCTTTCACAACTTCCAAAACCTCTAAAATCATCTATCTCAACAATGGAAGCTTCAAAACCAAGCAAAGGCGCCGGTGGAAGAAAAGGTGCCGGAGAACGAAAGAAATCAGTTACCAAGTCAGTCAAAGCTGGCCTTCAATTCCCCGTCGGCCGTGTCGCACGTTACCTCAAGAAAGGTCGTTACGCTCAACGTACCGGTGGTGCTGCTCCGATTTACTTAGCTGCTGTTCTCGAGTACCTTGCTGCTGAGGTATACATACATACATATATACAAACATCTCTTTGAAGTTTTTGATTTTTTTTTTAATTATTTGTGATTTTTTATTAGGTTTTAGAATTAGCTGGAAATGCTGCAAGGGATAACAAGAAGACAAGGATTAATCCAAGGCATGTGACATTGGCAGTGAGAAATGACGATGAGTTGAAGAAATTGCTGAGCGGTGTTACGATTTCTGGTGGTGGTGTTTTGCCAAACATTAATCCGGTTCTTTTGCCCAATAAGAAGACAGAGAATGCTTCTACTCCAAAGGAAGACAAAAAGAAATCACCTAAGAAGAAAGTGTCGAAAGATTAGATTAGAGTAATTTTTGTTTTGCGCAGAATTAGCTAGATATTACATTTTGGCAGGATCTTCAAAATTGTAATCTTGTTAAGTATTAGTGGAAGTTCTGCAAGTTTCTCAAGCCAAACATTTTTTTGATGTTACTTTTTTAATTCTGCTGTCTGATCTTCCCAATATTACTGACCACTTGAAAATATAACCCAGTGTTCATGTTGTAAAATTAGATTTAAGACTAATTGGATTTTTGGTGATGTTGGGCGAAATGATGTTAAAGTCAATTAACTTGTTCTGGATTTGAGTCAAATAGATTAATCAAATCTAGTCAATCAATATATGTGAACTATTGTTTTTCAAGGCAAAAATATACAGCATCTTAGAAAAATCAGGTCACCTTATCTCTTTTAGTAATTTTTTTACTATTAAGTTGAAGCCTAAAATTACATAGACTGTATATACTTAATGTCTGATGTGATAAAAATGATGTTCTAATGTTATGTGTATAACATCTTAATCTTTGTAAGAGTCTGTTTTAGTGTTAAAATTGACACCTTGTGTCAATAAAATTCTCGCTAGCCTTTTCTCCCCCCACCCCACCCTTCTTCCTGCTCAAAGTTACCCATTTTTGTCTGCAAATCAGTTTTGCCAAAACCTTTTTAGCCTTTACTTCTCATTTTTTCTTCAAATCGTGCTTTCCACACACCCCACTAAACATACTTTTTTTTTTCTTTACCAAGCACCTTTCTTTCTACAAAAATTCCTTTCTGAGTTAACAAAAGATGAACTTATATGCTTCATTATATCTGCAAGTAAATACAAGGCATTGGTTACAACACCAGACCAAGCCAAAATTGATTGCTAAATTGTTGATTAAAGAACATATCAGTTTCACTTTTATCAAAAAACACATCAGCAAGTAGTAAACACTCAAGAATCTGATGAAAACTGAAAGACAAGCAAATAACTCAGACATTATTATGTTTCGAAACGATGAAAATAAACGAAACGTATGGGAACAAAGATCGTGAACTATCATGGGAAAACATTTTGCAATAAATCCATACATCAATAATGGAGTTAATGAAACTACATGTAACAAAAAAAAAGATATTCATTTTACTACACTTTGGATCCAACTTTCAGGTATACCTACAACGCTCTTAAGCTATATACGTGCATTGGGAAGATTACAAGTTTCTTTGGGCAGGTACATAGTGTTCAACTCCCGAAGACGTACGAAATTGATGAACACTCAATCACAAGAATTCAAGTTGACTGAAAATTAAAAAATCCCATAATCGTGGGTATATATTCTTGACAGAATGAAAAATCTCCGGTTATAGGCCACGTATGCTATGGGTGCGGCCTGCGGCCTGCTTGGCCATGAAGAAAAAACTATGTGAATCGAAGAAAATTTCCTCAAAATTGGAAAGCTAGATCAAGCTATCAACGAGAGGCCCATCTCAATCAATTCATTTTTACAAAGTGAAACAAGATTCAAAGTCATTTTTTCAATGGCGGTAAGAAAAAGCTTTTAACCGAGTTGTAACAACAAGAACACCAAACCCAACTCAATACCTAACTTAAAAAACATTACACTAACGGCAAGGTTTGTGACGTCGATACGACCAGGGTAATTTTTGAATTTGGTTGGACGAAAGGTAATGGTAGTGGTGAAATTTTGAATACCAAAAGAGAGAGAGAGAGAGAGAGAGAGTAGTAACGAAGGTACAAAGAAACATACGAAGAAAGATCACTTTACGCTACCATTCATTGATCATATGTTAGATAAACTCGCGAGGAGAGTACTACTATTTTTTTACGACTATTTGACGTATAATCAGATTTGTGTGAATCTCGTAGATCAACACCAAGCCACTTTCACTTGTACGTTTGACACCTTTTCATTTTAAAGGATGTCATTCGGGTTATGCAATGCACTAGTCATGTCTAGCGGTGTATGATAGCGATATTTAGTGACATGATTGATAAGTTCTTAAAAGTTCTTATTGATGATTTTTTGATTTTTTGGAGATAGCTTTGACGGGTGCCTTGGTAATCTTGAGAAGGTGCTACTCTGTTTTAAAAAGATCGACTTTGTTTTGAATTAGGAGAAGTATGTTTGTGAGATGATCGTGTTGGGTCACAAAGTTTTGAAAGGTACAGAGGTTGGCCGTGCAAAGATCGAGGTAATCAAAACCTTACAACTTCCAGTTTCTGTCAAAGAAGTTAGAAGTTTCTTGGATCATATGCGGGTTTCTAACATAGATTCATCAAAGATTTTTCTAAGATCTCCAAATCGCTTTACAATATACTTGAGAAGGATATCACCTTTCGTTTGGACGATGCGTGCTTAGCGACATTGTTGGCCATCAAAGGGAAACTTATCACCACACTGATTGTGACTCATCCTGATTGGAGTGTTTTGTTCGAAGTCATGTGCAATGCAAGCAAACTTGTTATGGGTGCCGTGTTGGGTCAATGTAAGGAAAATGCAATTTCATATGATTTATTAGACGAGTAAGGCATTCATAGCGGCTTAATTGAGCTATATCGTGATCAATAAGGTTTTGCTAGTCGTTGTATATGCGTTTGACATATTTTACTCCTATTTTCTTGGGGCAAAAGTTGTAGTATACACTGATCATTCAACAATAATATAAATGGTGACATGTATGGCGTTTTCAAATGAGAAGAAGGACTGAGACAAGATCATCCCCTCTCAACTTACCTTTTCATTTAATGTCTTGAATATTTCTTGAAAATCTTGAAGAAGAGTACAAATCAAGGCTTCAGGTAACATCCAAATGTGGGAAAGTGAAAATTACTTATCTTGCATTTGCGAATGATCTAATGTGTTTTCGAATGTGATCATGACTCGGTGAAGATACTTTTGGATAGCTTGAAGGCCTTTGGAAAATGTCTGGAGCTTTATTTGAATGTGATAAATGAAGTTCTTGGGTGTGCTTCTTGGTGCTCCAGTTTTGCTATCTAGGGATTATAAGCCTCTCATTTATAAACTGAAAGGTTATATAAGATCTTGGAATGCAACTTCTCTTTCATTTGCGAGAAGATTGTACTAATCATATTGGTTCGCCAAGGGGTAATATGATTTTGATTTTATATCTTTTCGGTTTCGATAAGTGTGCAATATCGTATTGCGAGTCTTTATAGAAACTTTTATTGGGATGGTAAATCACCATAAATATGTACTGCTAAAGATGAAGGTGTGCTTAGGATTAAGGATTTAGAATCTTGGAACAAAGTCTTGCTTATGAAAATACTATGCAATATAGTAGATAAGAATGATTAACTTTAAATTAAGTGGATTCATGGAGAATATCTCAAGAATGTTAACATACAGGAGTGTCAAATTAAGAAATTGGATTCTCCGCTATTGAAGCAAATTTGTGAGTTGAAAGATGAGATCGAGATTTCTCTAGGTTAGCAAGGAAGGAAAGAATATTTTGGCTCGGTGGTACACCTCGATAAACGATCTCTCATTTTCTAATCATGCCTCCAGTGGTGTGTTTTATAGCTTATTCAAAAAACCATATGATATTTTAAGCCGCTGATCTTTTGTCAAGTCTTGGGCTAATCTTGTGTGAGACTCTTGTATTATCCCCAAACACGCTAGTATTGTTCGAATGACCATACACGAGAAAGATTAAGACTAAGGATAGAATGACTTACATGATGTTGGTTCCACTTTGTGAATTGTGTGGTGAGAATTTATAATCCAATAAGCACCTTTATTTTGAACGTGCCTTTGCTAAAGATATTTGGAAGTGGTTGGGGATTGGAAAGGACATGAGCACTTTATTGAGTGCATTGTAGCGTCTTATGATGTTAAAAACCCATGAAAATTGGAGAAGAAAAACTTGGAGAATATCTTTTGGAGTTACTATTGATTGTATTTGGAGAAGTGTTCTATAAATAGGCATATGCGGCCACCTAGGCGCTAGAAGGTAGTGCAACATACATAATTGGCCCAGGCGGACCCAGGCGGCCGCCTAACTGTCTGGAAACTAAAAAATTAAAGAAATTTATTTTTTAATACAAAATTTTTTATTTTATTTTTTAACACCAGAAATTATATAAATCTATTTTTAAAAATTATATAAACCCAAAAAAATATTTAAATAAAAACAAAAACCGCCTAGCAAGAAAACGCCTAGGCTCCGCTTAGATGCCCGCCTAGTCTCCTAGACACTTGAAGGTGGACGACTGCCCGTCTAGCGCCTAGCACCTTTTAGAACACTAATTTGGAGAGTGAGAAATAATCTTGCCATGAGAGGCGAGCCTTCAATAAAGGAAGCAGTTGTCAAGGAGATTAAGAGATGGGTTTTTCTATACATCACTCTTTGCTTCCTCATTATGCCTCTTAGAATGACCGTGTTATTCTAATTTGTAAATCTTTGAGATAGAATATAGCGCATAAATAGTTACTATCTTAAGCCTTCAGATGTTGTTTTGATTGTGCCTTCGCTAGAGATATTTGGAATGAAACCAAGAAGTAGTTGGAGACTGTAAATGATATGAGCACTTTGTTGAGTTAATTGAAGTGACTTAAATGTTAAAGGCCGACAAATATTGGAGAATAGTTTTTCGAGCTACTATTGACTGTAATTGGAGGGCAAGAAATAATATTGTTACGAAAGGCGATCATTCTTTTTTTTATGTTAAAACATAATTTAAATTAATTAGAATGTCAAATACAATAAGAAAGGTGATCATTCAACAAAGGAAGCGATTGGCTAGGAGATTAAGTGCCTGTTTGGAAGTATTTTTTTTGGATAAACACTTAAAAGTTTGCTTCTAGTATTTTAAAAGTGTTTTGACCCTGAAAAAAAATACTTTTATGAGAAGCACCAAAAACGTGGTTTTGAAAAACATTAAAATGATTTTAGATCTCAAATTTTTTTAATAATTCTTTTAAATTTTAAATTTTATTTTGAAGAATAAAAACCTCCTAACAATTTTTGGAGCTACTATTGACTGTATTTGGAGGGCAAGAAATAATCTTGCTACGAGAGGTGATCATTCTTTTTTTTTTGATGTTAAAACATATTTAAAGTAGTAATTAGAATGTCAAATACAATAAGAGAGGTGATCATTCAACACAAGAGGCGATTGACAAGGAGATTAAGTGCCCGTTTGGAAGTGTTTTTTGGATAAGAGATTTTAAATTTCAAATTTTATTCTTAAGAATAAAAACCTCCTAGTATAAAAAAGGCCGCCGTCTGTGGGAATCGAACCCACGACCACGTGGTTAAAAGCCACGCGCTCTACCAGCTGAGCTAAGACGGCTATTTTGTAACTTTTTGAGAAAGAAGCTAACACATAGGCAGTTACTACCTTAAGCCTTTAGATTTCGTTTTGATTGTGCCTTCACTAGCGACACTTGGAATTAAACCAAGAAATAGCTGGAGATTGAAAATGATATGAACACTTTGTTGAGTAAATTGAAGTGACTTAAGAAATTAAAAAGATCGGGTGAAAATTGGAGAATAGTTTTTGGAGGGTAAGATATATTATTGACAAGAGAGGTGATCATTTAATCGAGCCCACGACCACGTGGTCAAAAGCCACGTGCTGTACCAGTTGAGCTAAGACGAGTAATATTATTAATCTTGAATACTTACATTTGGGTAACAAGATCCATTTAACTTCCAAAACTATTCTAGTACAAGATCCATTTAACTCCCAAAAAACCAATTTAGATCATACTTAAACTTTACATAATACTCGTAAGCAAGTAGTTTTATAATCAATTGGGTAAACTCAACTGGTCAGGGTCTTGCTACTTCTACACTCAAAGAGTGCGAACGAGAGGTACAAAGTTTAAATTTCTCCTTGGGCATGGACAACCTAATTCTGATTTATTTCGAGATATGTATGAGTAGACATATATATATTCCGTAAAACTAGTCGAGGTGCATTATCCCCGGTCTTTAGAGTGGGCCAAAGAGACGACCGTTTTGCGCCCTTGATTTTGTGATGTTTTATAAGGGCCCCCAATTTATAATCTTTTTTACATGGGGAGATTTCATTTTATATGTTCGATTTTGACCCCGCATCGACGCGCTAGCTTACCCGGACCGCCTATATTATAATAGAAAAAGTAAATATTTTTTAGAGAGAATCCGCAAGTTAAATTAAATTGGGCTCGATTGACTTTGAGAATGTTTTCTTTTCTTTCCAAATTTGATCCATTAAAAATCGGTCCACCATAATGAACGAAGCGGGTCTAGGTTACTATTATACCCATCACTAATTAGGTCAAAGCCCATTTCGTTACTGCCCAACTTTTCCTTTTCATAAATAAATAAACCCTACTTCATATTCTATCTCCCCATTCTGCTTTGCCGCACATCCGGAGTTTCCACACCACCACTCCGAGCAGGTACCTTTGTCTTCTTCTTTCACAAATACATACATCGTATACATGTATATAGCTCTAAGTTTTCTTAATTAGATTTTATATATCTGTTTTCTAATAATAAATCTTATCGATTTATCCTATTGATGAATTTTATTTGCTTCAAAATTAAATAAACCAAATATTTATTAATTTATATTTGACAGAAATGAAAAATGTATTCTATTGAGTTAAAAAATAACTCTTTTGTGGTGTAATTTGCTCTTAAGTATGTTGTTTTATTCAATTAGATTTGATGCTATGTATACATGTTTATAACACAAACACATCGTATATTAGTATTCTCAATGGGCCTTATATTGTAATTGGATATACAAATCCTCGTTTAGTAATCTATGCTTGTTAATTTATGTAATAGAAACAATGGCCGTCCCTTTGCTTGACAAGAAAATCATTAAGAAGCGCGTCAAGCACTTCAAGAGAGCACACAGTGATCGCTATATCGGTTTGAAGGTACACTTTTATATAAATCCTTTTGTTTTAGGATATTTATAAATGTTTTAATTTATCTGTAAATTTGTGTTAATTATTGTAGCCAAGCTGGAGAAGGCCCAAGGGTATTGATTCACGTGTAAGGAGAAAGTTCAAGGGATGCACACTCATGCCAAATGTTGGTTACGGTTCAGACAAGAAGACTCGACACTTTCTTCCTAATGGATTCAAGAAGTTTGTAGTGCACAATGTCAAAGAGTTGGAAGTATTGATGATGCACAACAGGTTTGTATAGTTATAATTAGTTTCTTATTTCATAAAACAATTTAATAACTGTTTGATATGTATTTATGTAGGACTTACTGTGCTGAGATAGCACATGATGTATCAACAAAGAAGAGAAAGGAGATTGTTGAACGTGCAGCACAATTGGATGTTGTTGTCACCAACAAATTGGCTAGACTACGTAGCCAAGAGGATGAGTAGACATTTTATCATTTGTTTTAAATGGGAATGTTATTTTACATTTGGGTATTTTACCAGAATTTTGTGTGGGATCAGGAAATTTTGTTTGGATTTATTACTAGTCATTTTTGAGTTGTCTTTTTTAAATTGTTGAATATCGCATATTAAACTTGTTTTCTGCTTTTATGAAGTTTTTAATTCTAGTTGGTTTATTAATTTAGTTATACTGTGACTAGAAATTGTTGAATATTGCTTATAGGGCTTTGCGATTCACTTATAGTAACTTAAAAGAGTTGTTCTTATCATGTTTAAATTTAAAAAATAAACATTTTTCTGTGTATGGTGGGGTTTTCAAGATAATTCTACCATAATGGGGTTCTTAAATTATCATTTGTAAAATACAGTAACTTTAACACGGATACAACAATTTGACCACTTAATGTATCAGAATACACGGATACAAATTCAAATTGTTTATCAATTTGATGCATCTGAATACTATTGCACTCAAATCTTAATTATTGGAAGCTGTTGGTCTTATGTTTCAAGACCTCACGTACAAATGTGGGTAGTTTGTGTGTCGCAATTGATTGGGTACTTCCTTGATTAATGATTTGTTTTGCACCTCGTGAATAATGCTCTACTTTCCCTGTTCTTAAAGGGTTATAGAAAAAATTTAAATATTTTAGTGATAATAGTAAAAACTATATTTGTTATAACGGCAATAAATTCAAAATATAGAGAAATAATTACTATTATGTGAAATTTGGATCCGATATAATAAATATAAATATCGAATTATATATAGAAAACCGTAGTTTATAACTTTATATGCGCATTAACTTTAGTTTATATGTTCATTTGCTGCCTACTATATCATAAGTTGTAAGTTATTTCTTCATGTTATGATTTTATCCGAAAATATCTACACATAAACATTTCAATAACACCTAACCTTGTATACTTATTGAAGGATATATCTCATTAAAATTTTGTCAAGAAATCCTATTAGGATAAAATTTGATAAATGAAAAAGAGGGCATAATTTTTTGGAAGGCATAAATAAACACTTATATGTTATGTCATGTAATATGCCATGTAAGAGATGACAAAAGGATGAAAGAAACAGGGGTAACAAATATCATTACTTTTATTATAATTGGAGTTCTATTAAACTTAGCCTAAACACATTGCATCTTCCGTTAAAAAAAAGAAAAGAAAAACACATCTCATATTACATAATTAAATGAAATATATAAATTAAATGAAAGTCATCCAACACTATCAAGAAACATCCGATTTCACCTTCAATTTCATCGTCAAATAGGCTAAGTTCTTTCCGATCAACAAAAACAAACACTTTTCTTTTGTCAGGAAAAATATGACTAGGTAGAGTTAAAATTAAAACCACACGAACCATCCATTAAAAACCACAAAACCAAATCAGAACTCAAATTTCAGAGAAGGAATAATCGTATGATCGTAAAGTCAAACCACAAGTTCAATTTCATCTCGCGTTTGATTTTGAAAAAGGAAAGGTGAAAATACCACGTTAGCCCATAGATGTGCCCACATCCACTAGTGGGGATGTCCACTATATAGCATTGGGTGTAAAGTGAATTGAATAATGGAGACAGTTATAACATGACATAATGTCTCAATAAGGCTTTTACATTTATGTGCAGAAAATGAAATGTTGAAAAGAACTAGTTTAATTTTAAGGGTATGTTTGAATTAAGAGGGGATTATTTATTAAAGGACAGGAAGGGAGAGTATAACAAGGGAATGGAAAGGAGAGTATTTAATCTTGTTTGGATTGAATAAAAAGAGAAGGAGAGATTTTATTAAAGGATAACATTTATCCGGTGTTTGGATTAGAAGAATAATAGGAGGAAGGGATTCTTTTTATAGCTAAATGACTCATATACCTCTATTAAAATATTTTATAAAGAAAGAATAAGGGTAACTTAGACATTACAACGTAATAAAAGAATCCTTCCTTTCTAATCCCACCGAATTGGAGGGATTGAATATATGGGTTCGTAAGGGATTGCAAATATCCTTTAATAAACTATCCCCTCTACTTATTTCCAAAACAAACAAGGGATGAGATTGTCATTATCCTTTAATACAATCCTATCCCTTCTAATCCCTCCATCCAAACATACCCTAAGGTAAGGACCAGGCGTGATCCTATTAACTTTTTAACAAAATACCTAAATGAACATTTATTTATAATTGTTACAATATAATAATTGTTACAATATGATCTTTTATGTTAGTATTTTGTGATATTGTTAGTCTTTTTTCCTATTTTTTGTTAGTTAACCATTAGTCAACTCCACGTGGCACCATATTAGTTCACCTGTGGGCTGTGTGCCACATAAGCAGGCTGTCATTACTGGGCTATGTGCCACATAAGCAGGCTGTCATTATCGTTGGATTTCTTTTTTTTTTTTAATAGAAAGTTCATTATCACTTTCACCTCCAGCATTGACCCAAATGGATATTTACTGCAAAATTCAAAAAATACAGTATAACACCAAATTGTCCACTTTACAATTATTCAAAAAATGCTATATAATACCAAATTGCTTTCTCCCTAGCCAAATGAATATTTACTGCACAACAATTTAAAAAATATAGTATAACACCAAATTGTTCACTCCAACAGCTATCGCAAAGAACACATATTCTCGTTGCATAAATTCTCATACGGTAAGAGGCTTCCACGCGTCATAAAATGGCCATTCTAGGATTTGTATAATGATATAATGAACATCACGACAGTAGTTATAACTTAAATGCACTGTAAGACCAAATTGTTCACTTCAACAGTTACACCAAATGGATATATACTGCAAAATAATTCAAAAAAAGTGTAAGACCAAATTGCTCACTCCAGCAATTGCGTCCAACGATATTTACTGCAAAACAATTCAAAAAATGCAGTGTAAGACCAAATTGCTTACTCCAACATTAAAGGACTATTATTTCGGTATAAGACCGAATTGCTCAATCCACAGTCATAATAATGACCATGGTAGGATTTCTATAATATTATAATAAGTATACTTAAATCAGATAATTTTGAAAAATTATAAAAGTAATAAGATTAGATTAAAAACAATTTAATTTTTTACCTTAATTTAGGTTCTTCGTCGACGATTTTTTTGTGTAGGAGAGCGGCTTGGTGTGGGAATGGTGAAGATTTTGTTTTTGTTTTTCACCTTAATTTAGGTTCGATTGTTGATGGCGTATCCAAGCCGGTTGATGATGGTTGAGAATAGACACGGATGGAAGCGGTTTTCTTGGGCAGGAAAGCAGCCAAGCTGACTGTTTGTGAATAGATTTTTTTTACCTTAATTTGGGTTCCTCGATTGTTGATGGCGTAGCCAAGCCGGATGATGATGGGTTATTCGATTTTTGATAGCCTAGTCAAGCCGGTTGATGATGGTGAAGAATGGACACGAGTGGCGGCGGTTTTCTGGACATGAGTTAAATCTTCATCTTCTCTGAAGAAGATGAAAAATATTATTTTTTGAACCAAAAAAAAGAATAGTGATGTGTAATGGTGATAACGTGATGCTGACATGGTGCCACGTGGCGTTGAAATAGGGAAAAAATACTATTGGTGTCACAAAATACTAACGTAAAGAATTATCTCGTGACAATCGGTAGATAGGAATCCGTTCAAGAATTTTCGTAAAAGATAAAAAGCCACGGGCGATCTTTACCCTTAATTTAGGAAAGAATCTTTCATATTTTCCATTCAAAATTTTAAAAAGAACTTTTTGTTAAAAAATTCCACCCTTAAATAAACGTTAAGAATTTTTTTCATATGGCACTTAAAATATCTTAAGGACTACCCATGTAATTTCTAATAGCGTAAATTCTTTTAATTGTTGTTTGAATAAGATTATCTTTATCAATTCGTTAAAGTTTTACTATTTCTTCAATATTTAAAGGAAAGGTACATAGTTCAAATCTCCTCCTAAATAGAAGTAAAGTGAGAGGTATAAGGTCCGAACTTCTCCCTAAACATGATGGGTAACCTAGTTCTGATTTGCCTGAAAATATGCATGATGAGGCTTGCATATTCCTGTGAGATTAGTCGTGGTGCGCGCAAGTTAGCTCGGACCACCCACGTACCAAGAAAAAAGACTATCTTTAGTTTATTCTTTAAAAATATGACGGATATTAAAAGCGATATTTCAAATTATAGTCATTTTAAAAAACTATTTTGCTTGTTAATATAGATGGTCCATTCAGTGGTTAAAAGTACTATATTGATTATGAAGTCCTGGTTTATATCAAGAAAAAACCCTAAACGCTTTCTCTTTATTTCTTTCTCTCTCGTCCCTAATCCCATTTCAAAAAAATATACTCAACCTCCGCTGTTGTCGTTGCCCTCCACCCTTCTTTCACGGCGACGGCGACACCCCCTTCTTTATCTTTCTTTCTGTCTTTTCTTTTTTGTTTCTTTTTGCCGCTCCATTAGACCTTGAGAAGTATACAACTATCTGCCATGGCCATGAATATGCAACACAAAACCTCGACAATGGCCATCGTGACCACCAGCCTGGCTGATTTGGGTTTAATGGTACCCAATTTAATTGTTTCTTCTTTCCACTTTCAGTTTTATTTTTTTGAAAACAAAGCCCAACTGGAGACCTGGTTTAAGAGCGATGTCCAAGGAGACCGAACTAGAACAACACCTATTCAGAGATTTTTGAAGCCTTATGGTATGGAACTTTTTGTTATTTTTTCAATTTTCAATTTTCAATTTTTATTTTTTTTGGATATGCTATTTCTGCTAGTGTTTCGGCTACTGGCTTTCTCCTATTTGTCTCTTTGATTGGTGGGTTGGGGATGAAGGTGTGGTGGGTCTTTTCTCCTGCTGGGTCTGTTTGGTTGGTTTGTTTGTCAGGCAACGTGTTTGTGAGTTCTGTGGGGTTAACAACTTAATTTGTGTTTGTCTGTGGCTTGGTATATCTTTTCACGTATCTTGTTATCGCTTTATAGGAGCTTGTGGTGGTTCACTTTGGTTTGATTTTATCCGTTCAATTGGTTTTGACTGATGGAGCTCCAGGTGTTTGCCGTTCACTTGACATTTCTTCAGTTCGAACCTTATTTGGTCGATGAGATTGGATCGCTCCTGTCTAGGGTTGCGCAAGAGGTGGGGTTTTTGTGTTTCTGTGTATTTGTGGTGTTCCTTCGTTTCTAACAAGTTCCATATATTTGCGGGTGGTGATTCATTCAAGGCCATATTTAGCCACTGAATTGTTTCCGGTATTAGAAGTTTCAGGTGTTTGTCGTTCAGTCGGGGTTTCTTGTGCTCAGATTTTTCTTGTTTGTTTGAATTGGCTTGTGTTTATTTGGTTTGGCTGGAGAAGCATTGTGTGCGCGTCTCATTTGGTGTTTACTTACTCAGTCGACCCTTCCTGTCCTGGTTTCGTTATTATCACTTGGGCTACTGATACTTCTTTTGATCTGAGGGATACCAAGATCTTCGTTAATGCAACTGTCATCTCGGGCTTTGGAGTCAGCATCGAGTTGATAATTATGTTGATCATCAAAATGGTAGTCGATTTTCTCTCCCTCGCTCCGAGGGTTGAGTTTTTCCGTCTCAAGGATCATGTGTCTTCGACCCTTAAAAATCCCAGCCCGCTACTTCGGTGGCACCTACGAAATTGGTTTATTTTGGGATTGTGTTGTTTGAGTTTGTCAAGTTTCCTTTTTCGATATAGTCGTTTTTCCTTTTTATTTGATGTCTGTTGTTTGTTTTTCTTCGGGTTTGGTTGGTCAAACCCAATACTTTTATAAGCTATTGGAAAAAAAATAATTTGGAGTTCTTTAATCAAATTTTATTTGAATTTAAAATATTTTGAAGATAATCGTACCACAAAAATTAATAATAAGACCATATTCAAATTAGATAAGGGCGACACAAACATAATTAAAAACTAAAAGATTTTACGTTATATACTTATATTAAATTATTAATGAATTTTTGTAGTTATTATTATTTTTATACGGATTTAACTTTTTACTTAATGTATCATATGTTTTAAAAACAATACTTTTATTTATATTTTTATCTATATTAAAAATATAAAATTATTGTCTAAGAAATATCTCAAGTTAGAATTAATTCTTTTTCACTCCAATCATCATTTTTTTCCCTATAAAAAGGCCACACATATATTATTTTTTCCCTTTCTTTCCTATAAAGAGTCGTTTGAGTTATGGGAAGCTTCCCATAACTCAAACTTTGAGTAACGGGAAGCTTCTCATAACTTAGATTTTAAGCGTTGGGAAGTTTCTCATAACTCACTGTTCTTTAAAAAAGACGGTGCTTTTTTATAGGAAAGGGTGTCTGGTGACCGGTGGCTATTAGGGATTAAGCCTAAAATATATAATAATTACATTTATTATTATTAAAATATTATTTAAAAATAAATATTTATTAAAAGTATAAATTTTAATATAAGTAAGAATGAAAAAGGGTTAAGGATTTTTATAAATTATTGGGCAATTAAACGAGGTAGATAACAATTGATAAGTACCACAAATATTTTGGTTACGGGTCAATTCTACAAATTAGTTAATTACAGACAAAAATAAATCTTCACATTTCAGTGTGTGGTTTCTGTTTTTAAAGGAGGTGTCCATCATATAAGTCCATTAATCATAATGACATCCTGGCATATGAATAATATGGTCTCCCGTGACATCTTAGGTTTACTCTATTTTTCTATTTTTCTTATCATGCAGAGTTTTTCTTTTAGAGGAAAATAATTACGACGTTATGTTTAGATAGATTAGACAATTAAAAACCCCTATGAGGATAGGGTCATGCTATGCTAAAAGATTAGCATTCTATCTAGGAAATGTAAACAAAGTGAGTCGAATCGAATACTAGATGTACAAGTTTGTTTGATAAAATTTATGAGTCGAGCTCAAATTTTAACGAGTCGAGCCGAACTCAAATTTTCAAGCTTGTTAAGATATCGAAGGAGTTTTTATCGAGCCGATCTTGAGTTACTAACAAATAATTTATTATTTTTATAGGTTTAACAATATTTTTATTGATAACTAAAACATTAATTTACATATTTTAATTTTTTAACGAGTTAACGAACGAGCTCGAACGAACACGCTTTTTTAACGAACGAGTTCGAACAAACTTTTTTTTCGTTTATATAAACGAACGAGTTTGAACGAGCTTTTTCCCGAGCCGAGCTCGAACGGCTCGCGAGCGGCTTGGTTCGTTTACAGCCCTAATTCTACCGAATACATTTAGTGCATCCACAATATCGTTGAAATTCCTCATAATATGTGATGTTATTTTTAATAAAGTAAACAAGATAACCATTTCTCATTTCTAATCAGAAGTGATTTAAAACTCTAGAAGATATATCTTTTTGTGGAGACCTTGAATAAACTTAAGATTGTCAGAGTAGAAGGAACAATTCTAAAAATTGAGTAGAGAACCACCCAAACTTTTCTTTCAATAACATTTTTGATGTAACATCTCCTTGTTACCTTTTGTTTGATTTCTCCCCCATTATCAACAAAAATAGAAGCGACAGCCGCGGGTTTCTATTTTTTCGAGAATGAGACATCACATAACCAAATTGTATCCGCATCGTCTTCAAGGATGAGATTCACTTGACCTTTCTCAGTAATATTGTCATCTTTAAGAGGGCAGTCTTTATTAATCATTAGCTCAGAGGACCCGAAATATCTGATATACGAGAGATAGTTTTCTTTAAAATTTCGTAGGTGGACCATTTTTTGTTCTCGTAGAGTCATTCCATTCTTTCCTTCCAGATTTCAGGCAGTGCAAAGAATATAAGCAATGATCATTTTTTATTCCAGTCGTTATTAACATAGCTATTGATTGTGAGAAGAAGCCATTATGCGAAAGACACTTTTGATTCTCTATCAATCATAATTTGCGTAGCCGACTCAGCCCACACGTTGGCGCTAAAAAGACATTTGAGAAAGTGATGTTTAATGTTTTTGCTTTCGGATTCACACCATTAGCATTTAGCATCTTGACACATTTTTTTAGGGAGGTTACTTTTAGTTGGAAAGGCCCCATTACAAATCTTCCACCCAAAAATCCTAATTTTTAAAAGGACATTAGAGTGCCAGACAGTTCTCCAAAGATTAATTATATTCTTTCCTCCCGAGTGGGAGGATTATGCCTCGTAAATGATCGCCATATTATCAAGAGCATGATAGCTGAATTTGGTAGTATAAATGCCATCTTTACAAAAGACACAACCGTAACACCTAAAAATTAGTTAACTAAATGTATTCTATATATTAGAAGTTAGGTGATTGATAAAAACTAATTATGGTACAAATTGCTTATTAGAAAAGATATACTTTAGTTTCATTATATTTCATGATTAAAATTAATTGGATTATAATTCACAAGCGATCAACACAATATTAAACATACGAATTTGTATAATGATATATATGACCGAATTATAGTTGGTTCGCTAATCATTACTGGGTTATGAAAATTATTTATGTGCGATTATATTATGGGTGAAATGTTTGCTAGTTATAATTGGGTTGTTACCAAATTATGGATGATTCATAGGCAACACTAGCTAATAATGAAGAGTTGTTAGAATATATTGTGCTTTAAGTTACTGGTTCTTGAAAAACAAAACTTTTACTTTTTAAACCTTGCTCTTTTTTCCCTTTTACCTTATATTTTCTTTTTTAATCTTTCATCTTTTAACCTTCTTCATCAAACTTTTATTAACATCAAAATGACGTTATTCAAATTTTCTTAGTTTTGGCATTAAGACCAGATCCGTTGATCGTAGATTGGTTTATATCAAACTATAGTCTTGATTTTTCTCTGACCGAATTTAGGTATGTATTCAGATCGACGACCCTTTTTTTGTTGTTGTTGTTTTAGGTGGTTGGAAAGTGTCAGAGGTTCTTTTTCTAAATTTTGATGTTGTTTGGGTATATTTCCACTCCTTTAGTCGTCTACGGTCTTAATCTACTTGGATAATGGGTATTTTGGAGGAATTGTGATGTTTTCCATTACCGCAGGTCATGGTTGATGTCTCTTAATTGTGATTAGAATTATTCGCTCGGTTTTGAGATTTTTAATCTTTGTTGGATATTCAACGATGACAGACTCGATTACATGTTTATATTACTTGATTAGTTACATGTGGCTAGAGATTAATTCTATATTTTGTTAGTTTTTAGTAATGTTGTTGTTATAATTTGTCTCTTTATCTGATTTTCGTCAACTCTGATGTTTATCCTTCCGTGTAATGTTTGTTGTTATATATAAAATCATTTTTCTGACAAAAAAAGAACGAGTTGTTAGAGCATCTGCATACGTGGCTCTAAACATATGCTTAGAGCTCTATATTTGAATATAGATCCCGGAAAAACAAAAAAGTATCCACATCTAGGGCTATTGAGAGAGATTTTAACAAGATACCTTAGAGCCAAAGATCATTTAGAGCCTTGATACAAAAACTCACGTTGGCCTAAGGGGTCACCCTGTTTAAACCTCGATTCAATCCCTAAGATGGGTTGCCGAATCTAGAGAGTAGGCCTAAGGGGCCACCCTAAATAAACCTCTATTCACCCCCTAATATGGGTTGTCGAATACATAGAGTAGGTCTAAGAGGGTCACAATTGTTAAGCCTTGACTCAATACCTCAGACGGGTTGTCAAATAAAATGAGAAAGCATAAGGATTTACCCTATTTAAACCTCAATTCAGTCCTAAGCCTAGTTGTCGAGTCTAGAGAGTAGGCCTAAGGGGTCACCCTGGTTAAACCTCAATTCAATTCCTAAGACAGACTATTTTTTTCACCGTTAGAAAATAAAAGGCTTAGTGGATGAGATCAAAATCTTAAGGGTGGATACCTTAGGTAGTGTTCTAGAACTATAAGAGACAAACGACATCAAATATGTGTGTATTCTTTAACTCTATCTCTTTACTTTGCATATTATGTTTAGTATGCATGCTTATTTATAAACCTACACTATCTATTGTCTTTCTTAAGTGTTTGATATATTGTCGTAGTAAATTTATGTCCAACTCATAGTTTTCGAGCAAAGATTTTAATTAGGCGCATTAGATTAGTGTTCTATTCATCCCCTTTCTAGGACTATACACAACCTTTTGGAGATGAGTGAGTATAATTTACTATATGCATGATTACTGCCTCTGCCAATTATATTATTACTATATAAGATATACTTAAAATATTGAATGAACTAATTAATGGAAAACTAGACATGATGATCCATGGATTATTATAAGAGATTGTAATGAGGTAACAAAATCTGATGCATAACATACTAAGAGATATATAGATGATTTTTATGTGAGGAATTTAAATAATTTGATTAATTATAATTGTCTGGTTGAGGTATCGGTAAAAGGGTGCTTTTTTTAATGGTCTAACATAAGTCAAGGTGAGGATTGATCAAAGAAAGTCTAGATAAAGCTTTGGGCAATAATGAATGGTTTGATAAGTATATGGGGGCACTTGTTACGGTTTCATCAGCCCTAGGTTTGGACCACTCGCCTTTGGATTTTGAAGCAATACATAAAAGGGTTTGTAGTATGAAGAGTTTTAAGTTAGAATCTATTTAGATTGATTATCTAACTTGTTATAGAGTCATTGAAACGACTTGGGATATCCAATGAATGAAGACTATGACTCCGCAAGCATTGTTAGGATTGAGTAAATAAAATTTAAAGAATAATAAAAAGAAGATAAATAAATTGGAAAGACAACTTAATTTTATTTAGAATTTACCAAGTAATAAAGAGCCACGAGCAAAGAAAGATCAAGTTACACATGGACTGCAAGAGACATAGGATAAGATGGAAGAATACTGGGCAGACATAGCACAACATTAATAGTTACAAGAAGGTGATAGGAGTACAATTTTTTTCACCCAATAACAACACAAAGAAGGAACCACAATAGGATTGTACGTATGAAAGATAGAGACAGAAATGGTAGGAAGAACCACATTCAATGATTTCTATAAACATCTTTTAAAATAAGTACTTGGGTGATTTTACGGAAGAAACCAAGTTTGTAATGAAGTAAGTCACATCAGAAATGAATGACAAACTGACAAAGGAACCTACGATGGAAGAAGTAAAATACGTGGTCTTCAACTTGGGAGAAATTAAAGCACTAGGGACTGACAGTTTTAAAGGAAAATTTATCAAATTTTTTTGGGCATGGTCAAAAGGGCCGTGTTTACAATAGTCAAGGATTTATCCAATAATAGCATCTCACTACAAGGGTTAAACCATACATCTATGACTTTCATACCAAAGAAAGATTGCAAGGAAGGAATGGGTGGTTATAGGTTGTCCTCTCCCAAGGTGTGATAAATTAATGCAAGTAAATCCACACTAGAGAGAACGAGACATTTGAAAGTGTGCGGATCTTTGAAAAGTAATAAAGATAAGTAATAGAGTATCGTCTCCACAGGAACTACGAAAGTTAATCTTTGAATAGTGTTCTTAGGTGTGTACTAGTCTAAGTTGCTTGATTAAATACGCGAAAGATAAACCGATACTTTGTTTATTGGGTTTATAAAACTATAATGCAAATAAAATAATTAAACTAAATACAGGCAAATAAAATAAGTAGAGAGTATGATATTATAGCTCGAGAACTCGCAAGTAATCCCCACTAATATCTATTTTATGTTTTATTATTAAAGGGCAAATTGTGCAAACATGCAATGGTCGGGATTCTAAATTCCTCCTAACTCCTATCAGGGTAACTTAGGAGGCTACTTCAACACTACTAATGGACTAGGGTGAGTTTACCCTACACAATGATCAGTGGATAAATTTCTAACCCTATTGAATATCTAGCTAGGCAAGCCCGTCAAAATCACTACCACACACTAAACGATTATGTATCGTTCTAAATAACCAAAACCCACATGATGCAAAGCAATTAAAATAACAACTCGATTTAAAGATGTAATCTCCCAATTCAATAAAAACATAAAGTAAAACCAGGGTTCATACATTATTATTGTTCTCAAGCTATGATTACACTAGTGCATAAGGATATAACAAAAACTAACAACTAATAATGTTATACTCATGTTCAAAATGAAAAATAAAATAAATTACACTATTAATTGCTAACGAACGATGAAGGATAGAGTAGCAATGGCTTGAATTCCAAGCTTCTTCTCCTCTTCTCTTCTCTGCTCAAGAAATTTTTATTAAGTGTTATAATGAATGCGCACCCTTTTCTTATGTTAAAAGTTGATATATGTATAGGGTCCATGACTTTTTATGGGCTGTGGGTCTCTTTCAAGTGATCTAATCCGACCCAAAACTGTTTTACTAAAGAGATGGATGGTTCGAACCACGAAAGCTGTAACTTAATATCT
The DNA here is from genome assembly GCA_029959085.1 of Nemophila menziesii. Classification (NCBI taxonomy): domain Eukaryota; kingdom Viridiplantae; phylum Streptophyta; class Magnoliopsida; order Boraginales; family Hydrophyllaceae; genus Nemophila; species Nemophila menziesii. The sequence continues at coordinate 11,440,740 of JARWIR010000021.1, forward strand.
TCTTCAATTCAGCTCTAAATCATAAACCGTCAATGCCCACATGTTCCCAAATTCAAATAATAGCTGTATATCACAGGGCTTCTCCAGAATCCTTGTCAATTTCATGTGACAACTCAAATAATTCAATTTCTAAATCTGGCCTACACATGCTTTCACTTTCTAAAAGTGGCCAAATCTTTCCTTTTTTTGCTATAACTATGAGATGATCTCATTTTATTCACTTCTTATCATAATATAGGAGTATCCTATAATCCAATTACCTAAGAGCTGCACACTTAACACACAAATTACGCACAAAAACTCTAGAAATAGCATAAACACTGAAACAAGAAAGTGTAAAACATCAATAATGGGGAAAATCCCTCAACTAAGTTATAAATACCATTAAAATGATGTATCATGACTATGTTAATATATCACATAAATGGAGACATCAAGACCCCTAACTCAAAGTTTTGTCATCCCGACAAAATAAGAAATAAGAACTAGTAGGGAAGACTCTATCAACTAATCTTCGAAGAAGAAGTAGTAAATAATGAATGATCCTAAAGAACCTATCCTAACAAGTATCATGTAGTAATATATAATAACTAATACATATATAAACATATACATATAATATACAAACAATCAACATATCAGAAATTCAAGATTAGAGTAGTTTTGCAATACAAGAAGGGACAATTTTTACTTAGTTTGATATGGAGGTTATAGGGTGTTCATCGGTCCTAACATAGTATCTAATGGTCCATCTAAATACTCCCTAATCTCTCAATTGTTACTTAACCATGTAGTTAGATACCCTAAGGTCGTATATTTGGATAATATGAAGTGAGCTTTTGACTCTCTCCTTACTAGCCATCAAAAAATTCTCATAGAGCTTGAGTTTTCACTCAACCCAATTCGATGCTTTTGATTAGAATCCCCTATAATCCCAATAACTTTTCCTCGATGATTTCAAAACATTCCACTTTGACGGTTCTTTTCCTTTGATTTTTTGTTTCAATTCATTTTTTTGTAAGATATCCATGTCACTCTTTTTGATGTGAGATGTCATGCTACTTATTTTCTCAATTTTCTTTATTTTCTCAATTTTTTCGTAGACCCAGGCCAAGGGTTACAGTAATAGTGCATCATCACAATAACAAATAAAATACAAGCTCATAAATCCCACCCAAAGTGTTCCCCGTAATGAATTCCCACCACCCTAAATTAAAGCTCTAAAGACGACTGTCTTAGCATTGCAATTTGAGTGCAAGTCATATAGAAAAGTCCTAAAAAACTAAGGGGTATGAATTATAATATGGTAACAAATAAAGGCTTCAGGCCAGAAAAGGAGCTAAGATGGATAATATATTAAATTCAAACGGGCTACCAAGCTTAAGGTTTCAAGTGGCTTATCAAAGATCTGCCTTAATCATTTTTATAACTACTAGGCCTTGTTACATTCACTTCTAGTTCATAGTCTACGCGGGTTTTCAACTAGCCCAGACCTCACGTTCTACACACCGCTTAAGGCTCCCTAAGATCGAACTTTGCTTCTACGTGTTGCTTATAAATCTTTTCTATCCTTTAATTAATGTTTTTATGCAAAATACACTACGCGCGTTGTGACACTGTTCTAGGAAAACTACTTACTATCATTGACTCACTAAAATCATGCTTAATAGGTACATTTAATATATTTTATGCCAAATTCTTCTATTATACACTAATTTTTGTAAATTTTATGCTAAATACGAGAAGGAGGGGCAACGAATCCCCACACCCAAACTAGTATGAGAGTATAGCTCGAGAACTTGCACGTAATCCCCACTAGTATATGTTTTACGTTTTATTATTAAAGGAAGAATTGTGTAAACATGCAATAGCCAGGATTCTAAATTTCTCCTAACTCCCGTTAAGGAGTTATGAGGCTACTTTAACACTGCTAGGGGACTCGGGTGAGGTTACCTTACACAATGATCACTGGGAAAGAAGTGTTGATAAAGTAGTTTTACTAGATATACCCGCCTATAGAATTTTTATGTTTAGATTTCCAAGGAAATTTTGTAAACAACCAAGTCGTATGATTATAAACTTTTGGTGGGATACCAGGAATATGAATAGGATTTGTTGGGTAGCATTGGAAAAACTAGTTGTAAGTAAACCTATTGGGGTTTAGATTTTATAGATTTTGAGAAAATGGATAAAGCACCGTTAGCGACGCAGGTTTGGAGTATTTGGAAAAACCCAAATTAATTAGTAGCACAGGTCCTAAAAGGAGTCTATCATCCAAAGGCAACTTTTGCAGAAGCTAAACTACATCAATCCTGATAGTGGTCATGGCAAAGTATCATGCAACGAAGAGATATCGTCCAACAACACAAAGAATACTTAATTGGAAGGGTAATTCAACCAACATTTGGAAACACAAGTGGATCAATGAAAATTTATATTACGATGACCAAAAGGATGTCAAGCCAACACAGTGGCAGAGCTAAAGAACGAGCATGGAGACAGATGGAATCATGAAATATTGGACAATATTTTCTTAGGACCGGAAAAAGCTGTTACTAATAATGTTAGAATTTTGGGATGAGTTCATTTAGCCTAACATGAAGGATGACATATATACAACGAAATCCAGGTGCCATACACATGTCAACGAAATGTTACAAAATAAGTCACAAACGTCATTATAAGTAGAATATAAAGATCCAAAGATATGGAAGGCTATCTGGGCACCAACGTTCTGATGAAGGTACGTTTGTTTGCTTGGAGAGGATGTAATAATTTGTTACCAGCGACGAAGAATCTAGCGCAAAGAAAATGTTCTAAGACAACAAATTGTTCCATTTGTACCAGAATAAATGAAACGACCAACCACCTTTTATTGTCATGCCCTGAGAATAAAATGGTGTGTGCCTCTACTACACCTCAAATTAGAATCAGTGAATTGACGGGAAACGAATTGACGAAAATCTATATAGAAGACAAAGAATTGACGAAAAAACATCTAAATAATGAATTCAAGGGAAAAAAATTGACGGATTTGAATAATAAAAATCATGAATAGATGGAAAGTGAATTCACAGACGATAACAAGATATATGTAAAATTAGCAGAGTGGATGCTTATAATTATGCAAGCATATGATAAAGTTAATTTGGACAAGAGAGTTATTTCCTCATATATATTGTTTACTATGTGGAATATATGGAAAGTAAAGATGGTAAGACATTACGAAGGAATTTTTTTTATATCAATCAAATCGTCACAAGTATTGAGTATCAAATGACAGAATTGTTCGACACGTATTGGAGCAACTGAAATAAAAATCCTACCACGAGCCCACCATAAGAAAAATGCCAACATGATCTTACTTCATATAAAGACATATCTTTATTTTGTGTCACTTCATTTATTTGAAAAGATCAACCCGTTGATAAGAAAAAATAATACAACAAAATGCACAAAGTATGGAGAGTCAATCATATGCAGAGTAGCAGAAGAAGGAGAAGTCATGACATTTTTAAAGGCAACAAATTAAGTGATAGGAGTACAAGTAGTAAGTAAAGATTATTACTCTAACAATCTCAAAATTATTCAAGATATCAAGGGATCGTCAAAAGTATTTTGACAAGAATTTAGAAAGTTGGCATAAGGAAACCCTCTCATCTCTTTCCGTCACATTCTAAGATTCGAAAACACAACCATGGACAGTGCGACCAAATAGGTTTGGTGACATTGCAATACCCGTAGGAAATAATTTTTAAAGGTTATGATTGATTTATCAAATATAAAAGTATGCTCGATTTTTTTTTGTTACGTAGGAGAGTCACTTTGGACTCGGAGTCATTGACTCGGTTCGAACCTGCACCACTAGATTAGATGATCAAGGTCTTGCCTAATGAGCTAATCTCAACTGATTAAAGTATACTCGATTTTGATGTAGAATATATGTAATCAATAGTAGAATGTGTAATCATTTTTATATTTTAGTGAAATACTTTTGAAAAAAAAATATATTAAAATATTTAAGAAGTCATCATATAGTACCAAAACTTTCTTATTCTTGAACTTTTTATCATTTAACAAAAACTTAAGTGTTGATTGGATGGCTAAACAAAAGTTTAAGTCGTTTTATTTATGCATACTTCTTTCGATTAAAAAGAAACTCTTCATCATTAATAACATTCTTTTCAACTAATTATCATCACCTACTTCAACTTTAAAGTATAAACACCTCTTTGTACAAAACTCTCCACATCGATTTCTTCATTAACTTCCATATCTTCAACCTCAGGCGGTAAAGAAATGAACGGTGCTCTTGGAATCTCCATTATAAAATCCCAATCTATATTTTCAAAAAAAATATGTCCCTTTATTTCTTCCGTAGAGATTCTCTTTCTAGGGTCTTTTTCAAGTAATCTTCTAATTAAATCTCTCAACGACGTCGTTTCTCCAGTTAACTCGGGCTCCTTGTTTAAAATTCTATAAAAGGTTTCTTTTCTATTCTCACCCCTAAATGGCATCTTTCCATAAAGCATTTCGTATAACATTACACCTAAACACCACCAATCAACCGCAAAATCATGGCCGTTGCCGATAATGATCTCAGGTGCCAAGTAATCTTCAGTGCCCACGAACGAGTTGGACTTTTTCACTGAGTCTAACTCACTTTCCGATACATCACTGAATTTACTTACCTGTACCGAGTCTTCAGGTGAAATCCCCGAGTTACAGCACTGATAGAATCGGAAAGGCTTCTTTTTATTCTTCAAGGTTATTTGTTGTTCTGGTTCTTTGACTGAACGAATTTGAGGAGTTTTTGGTGATAGCTTAGTTGAGAGATCAAAATCAATTAGCATTAGATGACCATTCTCTTGGATCATCACATTTTCTGGCTTCAAATCTCTGTACACGATTCCTAATCCATGTAGATACTCCAGTGCTATCACTATTTCTGCCGCATAAAACCTAAAAAATACTTAAGGCTTTGGATCGATTTAAACAAAAATCCTAAAACAAGCAATTCACACGGAAAGAATATAATTAATGAAGTTACCTGATAATATCATCAGAAAACATTTTTTCAGTTTGTTTCTTCCTGAGAAAATGAAGATTGCCACCGGAACAATAATCAATGGCATATCCTATGATCGTCTCCGTCGACAAAACGCCGTGAAGCTTCGGCAATAGGGGGTGGTGTAAAGAAGCTAAAACTTCTTGTTCAAAGCATACTCGTCTGTACTCGCTTTCGGTGACGGTTTCTTTTTTGATCTCATTCCTTAAAATTGTCTTCAAAGCAAGTAACTCTCCGTCCTCTGTTTGTACTAAAAACACTACTCCCTTAGCTCCACGTCCAAGGACAGAGATCACCTTTAGTTTTTTCAGGTCAAAACATACGAGTTTAGTTTCACGGTGGTGATCGTCTCCATCGTACATGGCGGACGTGGAGGTGACTAGCGACTTTTTGTTGAAATGTTTGTGTATAGAATAGTTGTAAAGTGTTGACGTTAAGAAGAATTTAATTTGCTTGGTGAGGAAGCTAGCTAGTTAGACCAAAATAAAAAAAAGTAAGTTAGCTAGGACTTTATAGGAAGATGAAGAAGTATAGGCTTGGGACAACATGTGCCTCTCGGTAATAAATATAAATCGAATACGTTACACTTACGAATATTAGGCTAAGTTCACCTTCCCTTTATACAATTTTGCTAAAATAAATAATCAATTTTTTTTTAAACATAAAAAATTGATAGTACAACCAACTATCTTGATTAATTTCACAAATATTATACATCTCTCTCAATACATATTCCAAATAAATTAAATTTTAATTACTCCATATTTAAGAATGAGACTCAAATCAACTGTCAGAGCCTTACTATTTCTTCATCACTTAAAGGGGAGGTCCATGATTCAACTCCCCTCTTTAATGAATGTAAAGTGAGAGGTACAAGGCTCGAACTCCTCCCTGAACATGGGTAACCTAGTTCTGATTTACCATAAGAATATATATGGGGAGGCATGTATATCTCCGTGGGATTAGTCGGGTGCGCGCAAGCTAGCCCGGATCACACATGTAAAAAAAAAGAATGAGATTCAAATCATTTACCTCTTACTGTATATTCTTTAAATATTTTATATATATATATATATATATATATATATATATATATATATAGAGAGAGAGAGAGAGAGAGAGAGAGGAACAGTTGTCTCACTTTTGAAAGCAATCCCTCGTTTATTAGTCTATAAAAAAAATCAACTAATTAAAAAAACAATTATCCTTTTCCTATTAAAGAGACTACGTTGGCAATTATTGTTTTTTCCAAGCCCTTGCATGCCTGTGAGATATATTTGAATAAGTGGAAGAGAGAAAATAAGAAAATAGAAATAATAAATTAATAATGAGAGTCATAAAGATTCGAAAAGAAGATTTTGATTATAAGGAATACATTGTGAATATGAGTTAGTCTAATACAATAGAATGAAATCGTATTTACAGGACTAGTAACTTGGTGAACAAGAAAACTATTACTATGCTAACAATGAAACAAATATAATAATAAAAATCTAGTCTAATAAGATACCAATATATTATGGTATAATATATTTAATACACATGACGTGTCTTGAAACTTTTTAAATGAGAAACAACGTGGTGACAATGTTGCTATCGTGGTGTTGCGGTGAGGTGGTAAAGCATTGAGAACCGTGAACCAAAAATCTAATACTGAGTGAATTTCAAATATAAAACCTGTTGTAAATAGAACACCTCAATTGAAAATAGAGTTTAAGTTTGAAAGATTTATCAGAGAAAAACAATAAATCACAAAAAGTAAAGAACACCAGAAATTATCGTGGTTCAGTCACAAAAGGACCTACATCCACATTGAGCCCAGATGAATAAGGCTCTGCTCCACTAAATGCCTCGGATTACAAGATTGAAACACCTCACAAAGAACCCCTCAAAGTATCGTAATACAATTCTTCCACAAATCTATCTAGTATAACAACTACGCTGAAATACAACTAAGAATTGAATCAGTGGATTCAATCTATAAAGATTTGCTAAATCGTAACTAATCTATCGAAGGATTAATGAAGAAACCAAGGGTTTCTACTAAACTAGGGTTTATACGCGAGAGAGGAGAGAGGAAGAGTAATCGAAGAAGTAAGTCTGACTAAAGGCTGAGAAGAAGCCTTTTATAAGACACATAAGTGAGAAGCAATCTCAGCCGTCCAACTTATCCAAGATCTAAAACTCCGAGTGTGCCACATAAGTAACACGCAAGACCACTTAGAAAATGCCATGTGTCCACGTGGTGTGTCAAATAAAAGCTCAACAACCCTTTGTAACAATAATAAGAATAATAATACTTCACATATACAACAATCTCCACCTTGAAGTATTATTCCTTCCCAAAACCACTCGCAATAACCCTCCTTGTATCCTCATTGGCATGGAACAACTCCTTCCTTCACCTGGACACCTGCACAAATCTCAACCAAGAAATAATAAGTCTAAGCAATGCTTAAACTTAGTATTAGTCACAATTTTTGTTCCAAAATCAGCAGGAATTTCTTCAGTAGCAATTTTTAACAACCTCAGTTCTCCACTTTCAAGCACATCCCTTATATAATGGAATTTAACATCAATGTGCTTAGTTCTTTCATGATAAACATGATTCTTACTCAGTTGAATAGCACTTTGACTGTCAGAATAGAGAGTAACCTTTCCTTTAAGTAACTTTAGTTCATTTAACAAGTTTTGTAACCATAATCCCTCTTTAGCAGCATCAGTGATAGCCACATACTCAGATTCAGTTGTGGACAGTGCTAGAAGTGGTTGCAACTGTGATTTCCAAGAAATGCAGTTGCCTCCTAAAGTGTAGCAATATGAAGTTGTAGATTTTCTACTATCTTTATCACCAGCAAAATCAGAGTCCACATAACCTGTTAACTCAAAAGGAATATTATGATCTCCATAACGTAACCCAATATTCAAAGTACCGCTAACATAAGATAACACATGTTTCAATACAAGCCAGTGTTCAAAACCAGGATTAGACATATACCTGCTAAGTAATGATATAGCAAAAGATAAATCTGGTCTAGTACTTAGCATAGCATACATCAAAGAACCTATCACATTTGCATAAGGGAGAGTACTCATCCTCACAATTTCTGACTGAGTCTTGGGGCAAAGCTGCTTAGTCAAAGCAGTATGACCAGCCAAAGGAGTCAGGGCATTTTTGCAATTCAAACTTCCATATTTAGATACTACTTTTTTCAAATATGGTCCCTGATGAAGTTTTAACATGCAATTTTTCCTATCTCTACTGATAATCATGCCCAAAATCTTACTAGCTCCACCTAAATCTTTCATTTCAAACATTTTACTTAGGGACAGTTTCAAAGATTTTATAGCATGGCAAGATTTACTAATAAGAAGCATATCATCAACATATAAGAGAACATACACACTTTCAGACTGTTTCAGTAAGAAGTACAAACAAGCATCATATTCAGATCTTACAAACCCAATACTAATCATGAAAGAGTCAAATCTTTTATACCACTGCCTAGGTGATTGTTTTAGGCCATATAAAGTTTTTTTCAACAAACACACATGATCAGGTAACCTTTTGTTCACAAAACCCTCAGGTTGTCTCATATAAACAGTTTCTTCTAACTCCCCATGTAAAAAGGCAGTTTTCACATCCATCTGATCTATCTCAAGGTCAAAACAAGCAGCATAAGACAACATACATCTGATGGTTTTAAACTTAACTACAGGTGAGAAAATTTCTATGTAATCTATCCCTTCCCTTGGGTGTACCCTTTGGCTACAAGTCTAGCTTTATACCTAGGGGGATCATGCTCAGTGACACCATCTTTAAGTTTATATAACCACCTACACTCAACTACAATTTGGTTTTCAGGTAATTTAACTAAAACACATGTTTTATTCAGATTTAAAGAGTTCATCTCTTCTAACATAGCATCATACCATTTTTCATAATCAGGAGATTCAAGTGCATCTAAATAAGAGTAAGGTTCAGAACTTTTAACCTCAACTGCAGCACTAAGTGCTGTGTATACCAAATCTGCATATGAGTATCTGGAAGGAGCAGTTATATTTCTTCTTGGCCTATCTCGGGTCAACTGGTAATCATGAAGCTACCCTACTGATGACTCACTGAGTTGTATTGGTGGCTCATTTCCCTCAGTTTCAGTTGCATCAACAGGTTGGTTGACTTGAGCATCACCCTCAGGTTCATCAGTTGGATCTGCACTCAAATGATCAGCTACAGTTTCAGGCTCCACCTCCAGCTCTACTCCCACTGTTTGAGGCACTGGTTCAGGCTGAGCATCACTACCTGCAACATCACAAACTTTGAAGAGAAAAGTCAGTTCATCAAATATTACATCTCTACTACATATAATTTTGATGCCTATAGCATCTTTTTCCCATAACATATAACCCTTCACACCATGTTGTTGTTGATATCCCAACATGATACACTTAAGTGACCTTGGATCCAATTTTCCATCTTTAGTGTGTGCATAAGCTGCACACCCAAAGACCCTCAGGTGATGTAAGTCTGGTTTAGTTCCTTTCCAAACTTCCAAAGGGGTTTTAAAGTCAAGAGTCCTGTTAGGACTCCTATTCACCAAATAGGTAGCTGTATAAAGAGCTTCTCCCCAAAATGCCTTTGGTAAACCAGAAGTGAACAGCATACACCTTACCCTTTCAAGTAAGGTTCTATTCATCCTTTCAGCCACACCATTTTGTTGTGGTGTGTGTCTTACTATTCTATGCCTCAATATACCATTCTCCTTACAATTGTTATCAAATTCCTCATTACAGAACTCAAGGCTATTGTCTGTTCTAAGAACCTTAAGCACCTTACCAGTTTTCTTTTCTTGTAATGATTTCCACTCTTTGATTTTAGTAAAGGTTTCATCCTTAGATCTACCTGGCGTATCACAGAGTCTGATAAGTTCAAGAATATGATGTTATAAGCCTCTTCTTTAATTTCAACTTCTCTATCAAGCTCGCCCTCTCGCCATTCTTTTATATCTTTCAACAAGGCACTGCTCACTTTATGATGAGATAATAAGACTTTCATCTTTTTCTGCCAAACACCAAAATCCATTTTCCCATCGAAGACCGATATATCAATACGAGTTGACGTCGTCATCGTAGGAGGTTAATCAAGAAATAAAGAAAGAAAACCCGCAGTGAAACGATTTTGAGACTTCAATTAATTTCGGAAATCGAAAGAGATCTCCAAGAAATTAATAAAGAAAAACAAAACCCTAATTTTCCGAAAGAGGTGAAAATCGAATCGATTTACAAATTAAAGCTCTGATACCACTGTTGTAAATAGAACACCTCAATCGAAAATAGAGTTTAAGTTTGAAAGATTTATCAGAGAAAAACAGTAAATCACAGAAAGTAAAGAACACCAGAAATTATCGTGGTTCAGTCACAAAAGGACCTACATCCACGTTGAGCCCAGATGAATAAGGCTCTGCTCCACTAAATGCCTCGGATTACAAGATTGAAACACCTCACAAATAACCCCTCAAAGTATCGCAATATTACAATTCTTCCACAAATCTATCTAGTATAACAACTACGCTGAAATACAACTAAGAATTGAATCAGTGGATTCAATCTATAAAGATTTGCTAAATCGTAACTAATCTATCAAAGGATTAATGAAGAAACCAATGGTTTCTACTAAACCAGGGTTTATACGCGAGAGAGGAGAGAGGAAGAGTAATCGAAGAAGTAAGTCTGACTAAAGGCTGAAAAGAAGCCTTTTATAAGACACATAAGTGAGAAGCAATCTCAGCCGTTCAACTTATCCAAGATCTAAAGCTCCGAGTGTGCCACATAAGTAACACGCAAGACCACTTAGAAAATGCCATGTGTCCACGTGGTGTGTCAAATAAAAGCTCAGCAACCCTTTATAACAATAATAAGAATAATAATACTTCACATATACAACAAGACCATTGGATGGCCTAACGAGATTTCAAATCCTACGAGAAGATTAATTTCGATACCTACGAGAGGATTAAGATTTTGATTCGTTGAGAGGAATAACATATTGAATCCTAAGAGAATATTAAGGTTTTGATTTCTACGAGAGGATTAATTTGAATATTTTGAGAAGATTAAGAGAAACAAGTTAATACTTTTTGCGCGGAAGCAGTCGAAATGATTACGAAAGAGTGTCATGAAAGGTGGAGATTAAGGACTTACATCATCGAACGAAACTATAACGAGAAACCACTTTAGATTATGGCTCTGATACCACGTGAGATATTTAAATAAGAGGAATAGAATATATAAGAAAAAAGAAATAATATATTAATAACAAGAGAGTTATAAAGACTCAAGAATAAAAAGACTGTAAGACTACATTGTGAATATGAGCTGTTCTAATACAACAGAATGAGATCCTATTTATAGGACTAATAATTTGGTGAAAAAAAAACTAATACTAAAAAACATATAATATGGAAATAAAATAGGTTAATGAGGTAACAATATATTATATGGTATAATATATTTAACACCGTCGATCTCCCAAACTTTAATCTGAAGAAATCCGCTAGTAACCAACCACTGTCCTACCCAAACCAGCATAGCAGACCATCAATCTCCCTAAAACAGGATAGCAGGCCATCGATCTCCCAACAACACTATTACACCATTGATGAGAAGAGATATGTTTTTAAAGTAACGTAAAGTTTTATGAGATAAAATGATGGCTTTCTTCTAAACTTATTGTGATACTGATGGTTGTGCATGCAAATGGAATTGGAGTTTTGAGATCTGACCCATATCTTGGCGAACTCTGACTTGATCAATATACAAATATCTGAGCCCTTGATGTGTAATAAATAGGCTTAAGGAAGGAAAATAGTGTCAGACTATTTGGCAAAAAAAAAAAAAGCTCCTATACAATTTCTCGACTCCTAAAAAATAGATAAGAAAGTGAAACTTGTAAATAAACTCCTTGATGAGTAAATAAAAAATTAATAATTTTTATGAACTCTTTCTTGAGTTGATATAAAAATTATGATCTTGATCTTTAGCTCCGCACCTTCAGTAATACCCTTCATTCGTTAACAAATCCAAAAAGGTATGAAGTAAACCTCATTATTATATTCTAATTATACTAGATTACTTATTTGATTGTAACTACTAGTTTTCATTGTGGTATATGTTAGACATACTAGTGATTGCTCATTCTTTAATTGTTTTGTTAGAATTAACAGAAGGTTCTATTTTGGAAGGTAGGTTTAATCAGATTAATTTTCCAATCATAGTGTTATATATGGTCTAAACCCACTTGGTAGATATTTGTGAGGAGTTCTGGTATTTTTTTGTTACAACATATCATGATTGTTGGGTGTTAATTTTGATTGAAATTCTCTAGTTAATTTTAAGATATTTAATCCTTGTTGATGATTCATCTATAGTAGAAACCATAGGTTTATGAATGTTTATACTATTGTTTTTCTTATTTTAGTGAAATACTATTTTTTTAATATAAAAGTGTTTATTACTTAACATACTATATTTATATTTTGGAAAAATAAATAAGTAGACAATTAAAATTTAAGATGTTATTTTTTATATATGTATACTGCAATATGTGTGTCCAACATCTTCGAAATGTACGTTTTGTGAAGACCAAACAGAAGATGTGGAACACTTGTTGTAAAACTGTCCAACAAATTCAGTTTATTGGGCAAATTCTTTTCTTCAAATCAAAATTTAAATAGAATAACCAACACCTATTGTTGATTGGTTTCTTAAATTGATTTCATCATACTCAAATGTTTTTTTGTTACAAAGGAGATCCTAAACGGATCGTGGGAATCATGCTTAAATGTTGTGTAGCATAAGAACTTGATATTGACCTCATTTTGTGTTTGCAGATTTAGAAATTTCGAATGCAAGCAAACTTTAAGATTAAAATGGGATTACAGATCGGTTCTTTATGTGACATATGATTCAATGGATAAGATTTTTGGAAATAATTGGTATCAACAAGAATCTCTTCAATAAAGAATTGAAAATCGAAATAGCACAATCATGGAAACAAGTAATGCGATTTCATATTGGAGAATTTTTTGTGATGTTTCGTTTGACAAAGAATAGGAACAATCGGAGAAACATTTTGTGAAGAAAGTTTGCGTAAGATCTAGTTTAGTATGCAAAGCACTAACATGAAACTTGTAATTTTACTATATATGAAAATAGTAAGTCAACAAACCTATACTTTGACTGTTTTAAAATTGTCCAGGGACTCAAAAACATGTTTACAAATCGATGGAATATAAAATCCATTATTACAATGATTCAACTAATGATTTTTTCGTCAAAATTTTGGAGTATCGTACATATTCCAAAAGAATTTAATGTGTTTGCAGAATATTTTATTCAAATATGTAAGATAGAGTCTGTTTCAGTCGGATTGGAACAAAGATCTGTTTCAATCTCGTTATATTATCAAAAAAATTTAAAATATTTGAGACATGTTAAAGCAATATAGATTGCTTCTTAATAGTACCTTGTGTTATTCTTTTATTTAAATTTTTTTAGACACTTTGTAGGTTTCTTTGTTTGTCCTAATGAAATTTCAATTGAAATTAAAACTACCGTAGTGCTTGAATTAAGTTATTTGTATATGTTAGAAAAATATTTTAATTTAAATAAATTTTATCATGATAAATTGTTTAAGTATCACTACAAGAAATAATAGCATTAACGACGAATCTATTGCGCCAACAGTTAAAATGACCTCTAATGATATTTTTAAAAACTAAAATGGCCTCTAATTATATTTTTAGCGGTAATATTTGCCGCTAAAGATAAAGTTAATAGAGGCAAAAACAAATAATTGCTACTAAAGGTATTTTTAGTGACGAACTTATAAAGACGATAAATAACGATTATTAGCTGTAAAATTAAGATTTTTAGTGTTAAATTTTTTGTTGCTAAAGATACTATTTGTTGTAGTGTATTAATACTTAAAATAATATCAATTTTAGAATCTAGCTATGAGTGTCACTATATATAAAGAGAGGGTCGTCTGTCTCAACCAAATTCAAGGTGTATTAGACCTCACATGCAACTTGAATGAAATTTGTTCACAATTGTTTCCTTTCACCATCATAGTCGATGATTTTAGAACAAAGAAAAAAATCATAGTCGATGTCCTTATTTTTTTATTAGCCTTATTTGGTCTACCAAGTCTTCCTTTCACAATGGTTGTTATACGAGAGAGAATCATTGAATGCATGCATGCTTTTTTTATCAACCTTTTCCTTCTTTAGTGAGAGATAAATAGGCCGGGACAAGGGATATGAGACTTTAGTCTTGTCGATTTCAGATTGCAATGCTAATTTTTATTTCTAGTTTATGTTGTAGATGTCGGTTCGGTGGTCTAGGCAGTTAATTGGTGCCTAGCACTTAGAAGGGATTACACAGAATTTAGACAGAATTATGCGATTTTGAATCCCGCCATGTAATTTTATATATTTAGTGATACATGTGTATTAATTATAATAATTTTATCTATTTAAGTCATAAAATTCAACTATCACCACTATATTTAATATGAAAAATACTAAAATCAGAGTTATAATATCAATTCAAGAATTTCTGAAAGTTTAAAAAATTAACGGAGTACCTAGGCGGCCATTATTTACCATTAATCGGTGCCTAGGCGGGTTAGGCGCCTCTTCCAGGGCGACTAAGGAGTTAGAGAAAAACGTCAGGCGTAAGCGGTCGAGGGGGGAGTTGACGCCTAGGAGGTGCCTAGGCGGCGATATCTACAACATAGACTATAGCGCGTGTCTCTAGCGACTACATCATTAGCGACTACATACGAGTCGTCGCTAGACTTATCTTTAGTAACTAAAATGTATCGACGACAACATAAGTCGTCGCCTAACTCATTTGATATTAGCGACTAAATGATGTAGTCACGAATATCATTCAAGTAGTAGTTGGAGTTATTAAATTAATTTATTTTTTAATTCTCGTAAAATATAGTTGTTGTTGACCAATGTTATTCGCGACTAAAGTTTGTCATTGGGAAAGACTATTACTAGCGACTACATTCCTATCATTTGCGATGACTTTAATATAGTCATTAATAAAACTGACACAACCTACAAATTTTTGGCTTTATTGCTTCATCAATCGGTCCTCCACTTCGTCTTACGCTGTGTCCGGGTCCATCTACCACATCGAGCCTACTTATTCTCCAATTTCTCCACATAAATTTTCCAAAATTATTTTTTGACATTCAAACTTTTCAAAATTTGATTTTTCATTGTGTATAACATATTATATGATATGATTAGATTATTCAAAACTTATTATATGATTTCATATTTGGTTTGGATGGTATAAAATATAAATATATATATGATTATTAATTATTTATTTTTAATATAGGTGTATACTTATATCAAAGTGATAATAGACAATGGATTCGGGTATCGAAAAGAGTTGGATTAAATCAGATCGATATGTTACCGTGGAATATATTAATAGTTTGGATGAATTTATCGACTTTGTTAAAAAAACAAGTAGGTTTTAATGGTTTATTGTTTTTTCCGTGTAATCATTGTCTAAATAATAGTAAATTCCATATATGTGAGGTTGGGATACACGTTCTACAATACAAGTTTTGGTCCACGAATAAGGTTTGGACAAAGCACGGTGAAAATTTAAAAATTCCTGAGGAAATACATACCCAAAGTGTAGAAGATGAAATGATGAATGTGTATGACAATTTGAGACCGTCTTATGATGTTGGGGTTATTTCGGACACCGAGATGAGACACGAGAATCATACAAGCCGTGGCAGTTTTGAAACTTTGTTCGAGGAATTGGAGACCGAATTACACCCTAGATCTAAAGTAATGGGTTCTTTGAGTTTCATTTCCAAGATAATGCACGTAAAGGTGAAGAACTAGTGGACTAACACATCATTCACCGAGCTCTTGGAATTATTGGGTCGCGTTTTGCCGAAAGGTCATACTATGTCCGAGTCTTACGAGGAGTGCAACAAAAAGTTGAAAAGTATGGGTATGAGGTATCTTACGATCGATATTTGATTGAACATTTGAAATCTATATTACAAGGAAAATGAATACCTTGAGGAGTGTCCCGTATATGATGAATCTAGATGGGATCCGAAGAAGGATAAGAAAGTACTGCATAAGAAACTCCGTTATTTTCCGCTTGCGCCAATATTGCAGCGAATGTACGCTACGAGGCACGCCGCCAAAATTATGATCTGGCACCATACCAGAAAGAGTACCGGTCCAGATGTGTTACGCCATCCCATTGATGGTGATAGCGGGAAGAGATTTGTATAGCGACATCCTGAGTTTGCATGAAGCTCGGAATGTATTCTTAGGCCTGGGTATCGATAGGTTTTGTCCATTCTCTATGAAGAACAACTTCTACAACACGTGTCCAGTTATATTGAACGTCTACAACTTTCCACCTTGGTTATGCATGAAAGAAACCACATTTCAACTTTGTTTGTTGATTCCGGGTCCGCGATCACCCAGTAAGGATATGGATGTCTTTCTCCGCACTGTTATAGATGAGTTGGACATGTTGTGCGAAACATAGATCCTTATGTATGATGCTCATACGGAGCAAGAGTTTACAATGAAAGATTGTTTGTTGTCCACGACTAATGAGTACCCTGCTAGGTCATATAAGTCAGGTTGGCAGGGACAAGGTTACTTAGCGTGTCCAGAATGCATAGATTTTACTCCGTCGAAGAAGGTGAATAAAGGGGTGGTTAATTTCGATCACAAAATGTGGTTATCTATGACTCATCGATTTAGAAAAAACACATCTCTGTATGCGAATATCGAGTAGACGCCCCCCCTAGGAAGCATAGTTCTACCGATATTCAAACATAATAAGATGGGTTGGTCATTGTATTTCTCGGTAAACACAGGGATTTTGGTGGCAAGGCGACAAAGAACATAGGTCCTCGTGAGTTTAATTGTAAGAAAAGAGTATTTTTTATCATTTACCTTATTGGTCAATTTTTTTTTGAAACATAACATTGATGTTATGCATTGTGAGAAGAATGTGTGTGATTATCTACTCGCTACAATTATGGGCCTTGATGGAAATATGAACAAAGATAACGTAAAAGTGAGAATGCATCCAAAAGATATGGGCATCAGTAGAGGGTTGTGGTTGTTATCAGAATGAGGTAAAATGATGCTACTGCGCACAAAGTATACGTTGACACCGGATAACGACGTGTCATTCTGGATTGGTTGAAGGCACAGAAGTTTCCCAATGGTGCACATCTAGTTGGGGGAATAAAGTTCAAAGTAATACAGGAAAGACCATTGGGATGAAATCACATTAGTGTCACATAATGATGTAGTTTATTTTCATGGCTAGTACCCCCGGGCTTATAGACGATAGATCGTGAGTGATCCAATAATTGGGTTATCTAACGTGTTCAGATTCATTTGTAAGAAAAATCTAAGCAGGAAAGAGTTGGAATCAGGTAAGGCCAGAGTGGTTGAATTTATGCGCAAACTAGAGATAGTTTTACCTCCCGCCTTCTTTGCGTAATGATCCACCTAGTCATACACTTATACAATGAAATATTTTTAGGTGGTCCGGTTCATATGCGATGGATGTACTCATTTGAAAGGTACTTGAATAAAAGAGTACATTCGGAATCCGCCGGAGGGTTCAATCGTCGGGGTTATGTTGTGGAAGAAACATTGACATTCATATCGAGTTATCTTCAAGAAGAAAGAACAAAATTCAACGATCCCGGTGGATACAATGAGACGGCGTCTAAACCTAATAATCTGTTCGTTTCTAAGGGCCAACGTAACCCAGAGGGTAAATTTTTTTAAGTGATATATCCTCCTTAATTGCGACGAGATCGAACCATACATGACGTAAGTAGCAACATTTACATTTTTTTAATTATAATGCAAAAAATATTTACATTATTCTTAAAATGCAGTGAACACTAATCCACGCTATCGGTCCCTGATATTGATATAGAGAGGATTCACCTAGAAATATTTTGGGAGTGGTTTATGGAGAAGGTATATATCATCTATTTTTTAAAATAAAAACGACGGTATTCAAAGTAATAATTGTTCTTGTTGGTAGATTTACGTAATGCATAAGGTTGTTAATGCATTAGCTACCCCTGAGATGATTTCGTTGGCGAGCATGTCTCATGGTCCGGTTTATAGAAACGATTCATATGTTATGAACAGTGTTAAATGAATTACTCGTGAAAAGGGAGAAAAAAGGGTGATTGAGGATTACAGAGTATGTACCATATATAATCTATCCCCCATACGTTACTCTAGCTAATCCATCCACACTTTCGATCGCCAGCACCCATACCCATGTTTATACGATGGACGATATTAATGTAGCTATGGGGTTTATGAACGATATGCGCGCACAAGTTGAACTTATAACATCCACTCCAGCCAAGTAGTGTCCTCCAACCGGTCCACCAACAACTGGAGCATCAAGTAGTCGGGAAATACCAAATAATGAGATCGAGGAAGAAGAAGCAGATCGTTTATATATTCCTTAGTATTTTGATATATTTGATTTATATGTGTGTTGACTTTAGTATCTCTCACTTTCGACTTTATTTTATATTTTTTTTATTTTTTATTAGATGCTGACTTTAATTTTGGGAAATGTTGATTTTTAATAAATATTAGTCGCTTTTAATTATTTATTTATTATTGTTATTACTTTGATAAATTAAAAAAATCAAATTTAAAAAAATTAATATTTAAAAAAAACATTAGCGACTACTTAATAGTCGAAAAACATATAATCAAGCTAGTCGATAATACAATTGTAATTAGCGACTAAGTTCATGTTGTCGAAGAAGACATAATATAGCGACTACTGCTATTATTAGTAATCCATGACTACAATAAGTAATCGCTAGATATTTATCAATTGGACTACTATTGTAGTCGTTAATAACCACTATACTTTAGCGACTACATTCCCAAATTTAGTCGCTAATAACATCTCTAACGACGAAATTCTAGCGATCAGATAGCGGCGACGATATGTAGTCGCTAATGACCAAAATGGTCTTCCACGACTTTTTTTTACACTATTAGCAATGACAATTGTTGTCATTAGAGAAGTTGCGCACAATAATATTAGATGATTTTTTTCTTAATAAAAATACTTTTTTATCCTATCTTAATATTAAATTTTCCCAAACTAAATATAAGTTTTTAAAATTCTTCCAAAATAAAAATAAATACCATAATTCATATTTTATTGATCTAAATTTTATTTCCAGCAATAAGTTTCCACCCTTATTGATAAATAATTTTCACAAAAGTTACAAAATTCAAAGAATATTTTAGTTCTAAATTTAGAATATCTACTTTGCAAAAAGTAGTAATAATGTTTAGATCAAAATCATAGTTGTATATAAAAAAAAAGAGTCACTTATACAATTTTTATAATGCCAAAGAAGGCTAAAGCTTCCCATATTCCTAGGTGAGTCATTTTGTTCGCACACGCATTCGTCTCTTTATAAATGCTAGTGATCTAGAAGGACACGTTTCTTGCCAAGATCATCCTAATTTTCTGGATTCATTCTACCGCGTGTCCCCTCCTTCTTGTCGCTTGGAGGAATAACTCAATAGCTTTTCGAGAACCAACTTCCACACACAAGTCCCTACTCCTCACTCTTCCGCCATATTCAAACTTTCGTATAATTTCTATCAATTCCACAACCACCGATGATTGTCATTGTATTTTCACCGAGAATACACTAATCCAACTACCCTCTGCATCTCTAATCATGCCTCCAACCCCACCCATTATGCGCCAATTATTATAACTACCATTTGTGTTTAGTTTAAATCCATTATTCGGTTTGCACTACCTAATAAGCTCTATAAAATTCTTCTCGAAAGATTTTCCCATACTTGCTACCCTATGATTTGATGAAGCTCGAGGCTTGGAGTTGTGATTTTCTTATAATCACGTTTCCGATAAAGTCTCAATCAACTATTGATCAATATCATGCTGTGCTAAGAACCTTAAGCCTCTCTTACTCTTAGGCAGACACACATCCTCCCATGCATTGCGTCTCTGGTCACTATACGAACCCCAAATGATATCCCTCTTGATACGATCAATATCATGCCATGCATACTTCAGTAGTCTCTCCACTTACATAATTTAAGTTGCCGGTGTGCTAAGAACTCACTGCGCTAGCGTGATACGAGCTGCAAGAGAGAGAAAGAGAGAGTGGGCCCCTTCTACTTAGCAAGCTTCCCCTATAAGTTGTTAATACTTTCACCATGAAAACCCCGAGGCCTCCTTGTCAATAGGATAGGGACGCCAAGATTCTTTCCCAAAACATTGATTATATAATATTCACTCTTATTGGTGATATCTGCAACCTCTATTTCATCAACATTGTTCGAGAAGTAAATGAGAGAATTATTCTGGCTAACCGTTTGACCTGCATCCTAATAGAAATCGAGTAACGTATCTTGCAAAAGATCGAGATAGTGAGTAGAAGCCTCAACAAAAAGAATTAAATCATCAGCAAAGAATATATGAGGGATAGGAGTCCCCCCCTAAACTAATCTGCATAGGCTGTCACCGACCCGCTATCACTCGATTTTATATAAGCACTGAAAGGATTTCTATGCAAATGACGAAGAAATATGGTTATATAATACCACCTTGCCAAATCCCCCTCCTAGACTTGATCGGAGCTAGTGTCGACCCTTGCCAAAAGGCCCTCAATTCCCTGTTAGTCATACCTAAGAGAATCAGAGACACCCACATCTCCGAAACCCCTAGTGACTCCAAGGAATCCCAAACTAATTCCCATCTAATCTTATCATACGCTTTAGCAATGCCTACTTTAACAACCATGTAACTCTTTTTCTTGCCCCTCTAATGTCTCATACATAATCGATTTTGTTAACCAGAACTACATTATCGATGGTCGAGCAATGAGGCTGAAAACTACTCTAAAATGGTCCAATATATTCAACCATCAAAGGATGCATCCGAGTCACCAAGACTTACATACAAATTTTGTAGCTCATATTAATCACACTAATTGATCAAAACTGTGTGATATACTCGAAATCCCCAACTTGGGAAATCAGGTGTATAAGCATACCAAGAACCTTATTCGCGAAATTCCCCTCGATCATGGCTTCTCTGATTATGGAGCAAACAGATGGCCCTACACTACCTAACAATTTTGATAAAATCCAGTAGTCATTCCATCAGGGCCTGGTACCTTATGAGGCTGCATATGAAATACTGCTATACGGACTTATTCATCTGTGACCGATTCACTTAGAGAGCAAACGACATCCACGGAAAAGGCTGGAAGCTAAGGTAGGCTGAAAATGTACTGGGTTGTCGTCCTCAAAAGAGAAAGGTCCTCAAAAAATGCCTAACACAAAGCTTTTCAATATCCCTGTCTTCTATCCACTCGTGCCTGTCATCTTTGATACACATCGCGTCTTCTTCCCCTTCTTGACTTGAACCGATGGTCATAAAACTTTGTATGGCGCTCCCCCAAATATATCTACTCCATCCTTGCTCGCTGAAACCAATGCATCTCCTCTTGTTCTAGGACGCTTTCATACTCCACACTAAGTCTCTTTTCCAACTTCACCAGCTATGCGTTATACGAAGTCAGAAGAGTCTTATGAATCCCATAAACCCTATCCAAAAGTCTAGTCTTTGACCTGAAAATTTTCGCGAACGTATCCATTTTCCATGCCTGATGTTCTCGACACAATATCTCAATATTCTCCTCCATACACCTCCCCTCCTTCTCCCATTTCTCATCAACAAACCCTCTGAAACTCTCGTGCTGGCACCAGCGACCTCAAATTGAAAATTGCGCTCCATAGCTTCTTGATTGGTTGGCAAGTGACACATATATAGGAATAGGGACATGATCTGCATGTAAGCGCGAAAGGTGCCAAACTCTCGCTGCCAAGAAAACCTCATTCCAAGGATGGTTACCATATGCTCTATCCAAACACTTCATGATCCTCATACCTGAATTCCAGGATTCATTCTAGGTGAATCTCGGATCCTCATACCCAGGGACAGACCCAGGTTATACGATTTGGGGCCCATGCCCCCATATTTTCCAAAAACACCATTTTTTACCCTTATACAAAAATAGAAAAACAAATTAATATGCTCTGGCCCCTTAAATTTTTCAAAACTTTTTCCTTTCCCCCCTCCCCCCAAAATATTAAATTCTGATTCAATCCCTGCTCATACACCAAGTCCTCAAAACCGCATTGATCTCTTCCTCTCTCGAAATTAACTATTGATCACGGTGTGCCCTCAGGCTAAGTCCAAGTGCTCCCCTATTCTAGCAAAAAGCTAGAATGGGGAGTTGACCACTTCATATTATTGCTCCAATAGGCTCAATAGAATTGGGACTCCCAATTCTCTCCTCCAATATCTTTGATAATCTTAGCTACATCTGTTGAGTTACACATTTTAAGCTACATTTTTTTTCTTTTTTTTAAATTCATTTGTAAAATCTAGCTTTGTATTATTAATTCTTTTTTTCTTTTTTTCAAACTTTTATTTACTTATTTTTTCCAACCATTTTTTTATTTTACTTTAGATATTGAGTATATTTAAATTTTTAAATAAAAAAGATCATAATTATAATATTTTCAAAAGGAATAAAAAATAATATGTTTTTACAAATTATAAATTTATAGAAAAAATAAATATAAATATAGTATATGAAAAATAACTTTTGTAAAATATATAAATAATTTATTAAAATAAAATAATTGTTAAAATAAAATAATTATTAAAATAAATGTTACAAAACCATTTTTTAGTTATTTATTTTTCCAATCATTTTCTATATCGAGTTTTATTTTTTAATTTATTCCAAAAAAATTATAAATTATGATATTTTCAATAAAATAAAATAATATGTTTCTACAAATTATATCTATATATATAGAGAAAATAATTAAAAATATAATTATAATTAGTATATAAAAAACAACTCATATAAAATATATAAATAAAGATATTTAATTAAAATAAAAACTATTAAAATTAAGTTTGTATATAAAATATCAAAATTGGGAATTGAAATAGAGAAATTATTGAAACGAAGTTGTTATAAGAAATAATCATCGAAATTTTGGAATTTTTTATAGTAAAACGCTGAAAAAGTCAATTTTGCTCCACAATTTTAGGAAGGAAACAAAAACTCAAAAACTCGACCATTAATGGCTTCGCAGCCGCCACCTGTGGCCGGCGTGAACCTGCCGCCTGATCACCAAACTGAAAAGGAAGCGCCTCCCATGGACGCTGCTTTAACTGATACGAACGACATGAACAACCTGCTGCAGAAACAGCAGAACCAGGAACAGGTATTTGAAGGCAATCAAACCCAGATGCACGATCAGTCCATGGTGGACTTTCCGGAACTCGCTACCGCGGTGAGAGATGGACGCGCTGGCAAACGCCAGAGGGCCACCATTGAGGGACAGCCAATCAATTACACTTTGAATGATACTGCACAGGAGAAAATCGACACAAATAAGACCAATCAGAACTCTGGTGCAAATTTAATCCAAGGTAATACTACTGTTCCTTTCATTAGGCCGCGATTAAATGGTTGGAAAGGCACCGTTACGGGCAATAATTTAGTAATCCCTGTGATGGATGATAAATTTGAAACGTTAAATAAGAATGTAATGGAGGAAGAGGATTTTCTTGAGTTGGAGGAATTAATAGAGGACGATGACGAGATTGAGATTAGTGATTCAATTCCAACTGTGTTTAGAACAAGGGATGAAATTCAGGAGGGTATCCGTCTGTGGCGTAACACTGTTGTTATTCGACTCTTAGGAAGAGAAGTGGGCTTCACTTACTTAGCATCGAAGCTAAAACAAATTTGGAATCCAGATGGGAATTTTGAATTAGTGGATGTGGGTAACGTCTATTACATGGTCAAATTCGGAAAGCGCGAAGATTTCGATTTCGCTTTATCGGGTGGTCCATGGATGATTCTTGATCACTACCTCGTAGTAAGAGAATGGACTCCGTCTTTTAATGCAGTAACTAACGCGATAACGACAACAGTTGCTTGGGTAAGGATAACAAACGTTGGGATGCAAAATTACACATCGCGAATCTTACGGAAAATAGGGGACAAGCTTGGCCGGACCGTGAAGATTGACCCAATGACGAAAGGTAGGCTAAGAGGTAATTATGCACGACTAGCTATTGAATTGGATTTGAATAAGCCGCTAGAGCCGGAACTTAGAATAGGATCAGAGGTATGTAAGGTAGAATATGAAGGTCTCCACCTTATATGCTTCGGGTGTGGCAAGTTTGGACACAGAAAAGAAAGCTGCCCTCCAAATATGCCAACAAGAATGGACGAGGATATGAACAACACAAGAGGGAAAGAAAAAGTAGTAGAAACTAGGATAGAAATGACAAACCCAAAGGAGAAATATGGGGAGTGGATGACCGTAACAAGGGGAAACAAGAGTAATGGAAGAGGCAATAATTTCAATTCTTCAAAGGCACCATTCCAAGGGGGACTTGGGACAAGGTTCGAAGCGCTTAGAATGATGGATAATTTAGTGGAAACGGGACCAGCGGATAAAACGATTTGGAGTAAGGGACAATCTTCCGGCTCAAAAGCTCAAAATAACAAAGGAAAGAATGTCACTTGGGCTAATACGGGTAACAAAAAAAATAGTGGTGCAAAGGGACATAATGTAATAATTTCCCCTAGTTTTGAACAAAGAAGGATATTGGAGGATGTTGTAGAGGTGGTAGATTTTTCCGCGGAGGAGCTAAAAAAAAGTGACAATCCAGTGGGTAGGAAAAAGGGAGCCAAGGGAGGTAAACAGAAAGGTGCAAATAAAGGGAGCATTAACGTGGCTTTGAGTGAGGGATGTGGGTCAGGGGCGAAAGATACAGAATTAATGGATGTAAGTAGGAGTGTGGGGGAGCTAGTGGAGGTTCATGTCATAGAGGGACAACAAATGGGAGTGGCCCCTACTGTTACTACCGAAAATATAAAGGATACAGTAGGTGCGAATGTAAATTCGCTTGCTGCTACTTCACCTCATCTAATTGAGGACACTTCATCAGCTAATAATTTATTATTAGCAAATATTATCCCGTTAGAGATGCCTCCTGACCCATTATGGGATGTTGCTATAGCCGGGGATGGAGATGAAGAAATGTGGATGGAGAGTCAAGTAGCCAACACCGCCACGGAAGACCAGCCACCTGCCGAGCTTGGGAAGATGACCACCACGGTGGTGGAAGTGACTCCGGATTCTCGCGCCTAATGCGCCTTGAGGTATCTCTTGTTAATTACAATTTTTTATTTAATGAATTACACAAGTGTTTCAGGTACGGCTTGGGGGAAGCCAATTCACCCACTTAATATTTTAATTTGGAATTGTTATGGCGCCGCAAAGCCTAGATTTCGGAGGACTATTCGAGAGATGATGGTTAGTAATAATGTGTGGCTCACGGTAATTGTCGAACCCCGGGTTAGTGGTGTTAATGCGAATAACATAATTAACTCGTTACAAAAAGATAATTCCATACGAGTAGATTCAGAATGTTATAGTGGAGGTATATGGCTTCTGTGGAATGATTCAAATGTAATGGTTAGAGTCCTGTCTGCTGGTCGCCAAGTCGTTAATATAGAGATAAGTCAAGAGGGATGTGAGTCTTGGGTTTTCTCGGCAATCTATGCTAGTCCGGATTACAAACAAAGGGAGTTTTTGTGGGAAGCTCTTCACCAAGTTTTGCACAACACTCTAACACCATGGCTAGTCGCCGGCGATTTTAATCAAGTAGGCTTGGAAATTGACAAAAAGGGTGGGGTTTCGGGTGTCTCTAGAAGAATGGAAAAATTAGAAGAGTGGAGACATAGCTGCGGGTTGATAGATTTGGGTTTCGAGGGTCCGCCTACACCTGGTGTGACTCGTGGAACTCTGGTCAACGTATTTTAGAACGCCTGGACAGAGCATATGGTAATGTTGGTTTTCAATGTATGTTTCCAAAGGCACGAGTTATTCACCTAGCTATATTGCACTCCGATCACATGCCCATTTTAATACAATTTAATCCAGACCAGATGCCAAAGATAAAACCCCGGAGATTTAGATTCGAAACATCCTGGTGCCTCCATAAAGACTTTCAAGAATTTATAAAGAAGAAGTGGGAGGGTAATAACATTGGTGTTAGTGATGGTATACTAGAAATACAGAAACAACTTTTAGTGTGGAAGATGGAGGTATTTGGGGATATAAACCGAAGGAAAAGAGAGATATGCGCAAGAATTAGAGGAATTCAAAAATCGCTACAAGTATCCTATAATTCGTCCTTAAGACAAATGGGTATCCGGCTGGCTAAGGAGTATGATCGTGTCCTTGAACAAGAAGAACTGATGTATTTCCAAAACTCTAGAGAAAGATGGGTTGAATCGGGTGACAGAAATACTAGATTTTATCAGTTAGCAGCGACTATTCGTAAGAAAAAGGCGGTGTGCACTAGACTTCTAAATGATACGGGGTTTTGGGTGGAAGATGCAGAAGAATTGAAAAATCTTGTCAGAGACTATTTTGAGCACTTGTATGAGAAGCCTAATGAGGCCGTGAATGGGGGTTCGCTTCCCTTCGTGGGCCCTATTGATTCAGTTACATCTAATGACCTTGCAGAACCCTTTTTGGATGAAGAGATACGAAGTGTTGTTTTCAAGTCAAATCCATCCAAAGCCCCTGGCCCAGATGGTATGTCCGTTGCGTTCTACCAGAAGTGTTGGTCTACTGTGGGCCCAGCAGTTTGTAAGATGGTTAGGGAAGCTCTTAGCACTGGACACTTGCCCTCGGGTCTGAATGGTACGCTTATACATCTTATCCCAAAAGTGTCAGATCCGAATAGGGTACGTCTTTTTCGTCCTATTATTCTTATCAATTGTCCTGTGAAGTTTATTATGAAGGCCATGGTCGAAAGACTAAGGCCGATACTTGCTAATATCATTGGACCTTGCCAGAGTAGTTTCTTACCAGGTCGGTCAACGATAGACAATATTATTCTTGTACGAGAAGTTGATCACAAGATGCGTCACCAACAAGGGAATCTTGGAATCATGGCGGTTAAAGTCGATCTTGCTAAAGCTTATGATAAAGTTAGCTGGAAGTTCATAGAAGAAACTATCAGATTTTTTGGTTTACCGGATAGCTGGGTCTCACTGATTATGTCAAGTATGAGAGAGAACGAGATGCGCGTTTTGTGGAATGGTGAACCTTTACCGCCATTCACACCTCATCGTGGCATAAGACAGGGAGACCCCCTCTCTCCGTACATCTTTGTCATGTGCATGGAGAGACTATCTCTTTTAATTCAAGAGCTCTGCACATCAGGAAAATGGAAGGGGATTCGAATAGGACGCCAGGGACCTAAACTATCACATTTATTTTTTGCTGACGATCTAATATTATTTGGTGAAGCATCTTTTTTGCAGGTACAACTAATATTGGAGACGATGAATACATTCTGTAATGAAGCTGGACAAACAATAAGTGTGGAGAAGTCACTGATCTATTTTTCCAAGAACGTTCCTAGCCAGTTACAACAAGAGTTAGCAGTGGCGAGTGGGTTTTGCCATAGTAGCTCTTTTGGGACCTATCTAGGAGTTCCAATTCTAGCTAGTAGGGTGCCCAAGGGGTTCTACAAGGGTATAGTAGAAAGAATGAGGGAGAAGCTAGCCACGTGGAAGACCAAGACTTTATCACTAGCTGGGCGCGCCACACTAGCTCAATCTGTTCTTAATGCGATGCCGGTATATCAAATGCAAGTAATGAAGTTACCAAAATATGTGTGTATAGAGATAGATAGGGTTGTAAGAGACTTCATATGGGGATCATCTCGTTCGGAAAGGAAAGTTCACTGGGTTAGTTGGGAACAAATTTGTAAATCGAAAACGGAAGGTGGCCTTGGAATAAGGAGCGCGGAGAAGTATAATTTGTCATTATTAGCTAAGCTCGGATGGAAGGTATTACAACAAGAACAATCCGTTGCGTGGGTTAATATCCTCAAGAATAAGTACTTCAAGGATGGTATATTGAATCGAATCCAAAAGGGGAATGAATCTAATGCTTGCAAGGCCATACTAGCGGGTGTTAGGATTCTCCAGGAAGGAATTATTGTGTCCAATGATGAAATGGGTGAGAGAATAATCTGGAAATTCGAAAACTCGGGAGTTTTCTCGGTAAAATCGGCATTTAAAAATATAGTAGCATGTGAGGATCGTGAATTGTTCAAATGGGAGTTGATCTGGGGTTTAAAGTGTTCTCAGAGAGTACGGGTGCTCCTTTGGAGGGTAGCTCTTGATAGACTTGCAACTATGGAGAACCTTTTTAAGAGGAATATAGTGGAGTCAATGGTTTGCGGCGTTTGCGGAGCCGAAAGGGAAGACCTCCTCCATGTCTTTTTAAATTGTAAAATTGCATCTTTAGTTTGGAACTTATTTGGATTTGTTGCAGGTAATGGGACTGTTGCTGCTAATGGATTTTCTCCTGGTGAAATACGAGACCTCCCTGGTGCAGCGCTGGACAGGAATGAAGTGGGAAGCAGCTTGGAAGGCCAGGAGCTGCATTTCACTAGCGCATCTGATCGTGTCTTCCTCCTGGAATCGTTTAGAAGATGGCGTCAAGAGCATAGAAGTGGACCTGCTGCTGGTACAGAATTTGATCGAGAATTGCAGCAGGCTGGTTACTCCTTAGCTGCTACTGGTGCGGGTCTTAATGCTAGCGCCAGGTTTTCTGCAATAACAGATTCTGCAGCATGTTATTCTGCAGCGAATCAATCTGCAGCAAATTACACCGCTGCTCCTTTTGAGTTACAGCAGCAGGAACAAGTACAAGCTAGTGCATCAGGCTATACTCCAGTCAAGTTTTGGATACAGGCTCAACTTCGTTCGAAGGCGCAAATCGCGGGAATAAAATGGCCATACATTTTTGCAGCGGCTATTTGGGTAATTTGGACTAAGCGTAACCAAATATTGTTTAAGGAGGCCACGAATTTGCCTCATGTATTAGAACTAAAACGAGAGATAATTTCCCTAGCTAGTAACTTTATTTTAGCTTGGGGAAAAAGTTTAGACGGAGGAATAACTAAGCTAGCCAAGAATATAATGGTGAAGTGGGTTAAACCTTTAGATGGGTTTAAACTAAATATCGATGGAAGTTATATTGCCGGCAAGAGAATGGCAGGTATTGGAGGCATAATCAGAGACAAGAATGGTTCGTGTATCGCGGGCTTTATTGGTTCGTGTTTATGTGATTCTCCAATCGCTTCAGAAATGTTTGCACTTCATTTTGGTCTAAGGTGGGCTTTAAATAAAGGTTATAAAAATATATGTATTGAAACAGATTCGAAGGAGCTCCATGCGCTAGTGAAGGGCGGTGGGAGCTCAAGGACTCACAATGAGGGGGACTCGGGGAAGCTCCATGCGCTAGTGAAGGGCGATGGGAGCTTAGGTAGTCGCTATGTTTCAGTCATAACCGATTGTCGGAAAATATTATCTGAACACTTGAGTTTGGAGCTTAATCATATCTATAGAGAAGCGAACCTTTGCGCGGACAAGTTGGCAAAGGAGGGGGCAAAAATGCAATCTCACCCCTTGGATTTTAATGATCCTCCTGATTTTATTTGGAATTTAATAACTAGAGATAGAAGTGGGTGTGCAACTGCTAGAGTTGTACTAGAAACCCAATAAAAGCTTTTGTTTTCATTTGCACTCTCGTTTGCTTAACGGCTTTTTAAGCCTCTCATGTATGCAAAAAAAAAAAAAAGTTGTTATAAGAAATTGATATTTAAGAAAAAGTGGTATTTGATTTCCAATTTTAACTAAAATTATAGAAAAACTGTAAATGCGAAATTGCTAAATTTTTTATAAAATTAGATTATAAGCAGCACACAAAGCAATCAAGTTGACAAATACTCGATAATATAATATATAAATCATCTAATCAAATTCAATTGTTACGTTTCTTTTCCGTATGGGCGAATTATTTTTAACAGCCCCACAACTTGTAAGTTAACAAATTACAGCCCACCTCCCAAAACCCGTTCAAACCCATCTAGAAAGAACACAAAACCCTAATATACCCTTGCTCCCTATGCTAACACAGTGAAAAGAAAAAAAGGGAAAACAAAACTCCCATTAGGGTTTACGGGATCCCCTCTACCCTCTCTCTTTGTAGAAGGCGCCCATCTCCCCTCCTTTCTCTTTGTAGAAGAACGCCCGTCTCTCCCGGCCTCTTCCCCTTCCCACCTTCTCACCTCCCCATAGATATGACCATCCTCCACCATCAACCTGCCATCCACTGGAGTAGAGAACCTCTTTTCGTCTTCCCCTTCCTTCTTCACCCCACCTGGCCTTCCACAAACCGCCGCGGGAGAATGAGACCATCATCGCTGCTGTGAGAAGCAGACCGACTGTGAAGAAGACGACCGCCATCGCCGCTGTGAAGATCACCATCGTCGCTGTGAGAAGCAGATTCGTCTCTGCTGTACATGGGACCCGCTGCTGCTCAGATCCACCGCCACTATGATGTACACCACCTTGGAGATGAAGACAACCTCTCTTCTTCGTTATCCTGTTAGCGAAATCTCACCTTCGTCACCAACCTTCACCAACCTTCTGTTCGTGGGGATATCACATTCGCCAACACCGCCTCTTCTCCCTTATCCGTTATCTTCTCCACCATCGAGTTCAGCGAGTTCAGCCCTTGGTGTTCATTCGTTGGAGTCCAGCGACTCTAGCGAGTTCAGCTTCATTCCTTGGAGTCCAGCGAGTTCAGCCCTTGGTCTTTTGCAGTATCCAGGCCTTTGGGTCTGTACCCTCGGAGTTGTTGTAGCTGCTTAGAGTTACACTCTGGAAAGAAGATGTTAAGAAGCTCGGAGTTAAACTAATAAGAATGGAAAAGTCCAAGTCGTTGTGCATTAAAAAAATCTATTTGGGCCCATGAGTCATTTTGTGATTGTTTAATGGGTTCAGGCCCAAGGGTGTATCTGTTTTTAAAATGTGTTTGGGTTCAGCTGTTTTTAAAATATTTTTGGGTTCAGCTGTTTTTAAAATGTGTATGGGTCCATGTACATAGCTCTTAGGGTCTAGTCTGTTGGGTTCATCAATTATAAGGTTGTTATCCAAAATTTTGTTTTATTTTTTTTAACAATAAATTCTAATCTGATTTAATAAATTGCTAAGGTAATAATGTGGTAGGTACATCCCTTGGATTTTATAACGTGAAGATGTTAAATTTTGATTACCGTATAAAAAGATTAATTTCTAAAAAATTATGCAAACACTTTACCATGTACAATCTTTAGGGTACAACCCCTAAGGTATATTAATGGACAATTTTGACACCTTGGACATGGACATATACAAAAAATGAGGCTTGGGCACAACCCCTAGGGTATATTAATGGACAATTTCGACACCTTGGGCATGGACATATACAAAAATTAAGGCCAGGGTTTAGCTCCTCGGATACTTGGACAATCACATAAACAAAAAACAGTTAGGACATAGACAATTCTAAATGCAATTATATGAAAAAATATTTCCTATAACTTAATAAATATAAAAACTAACCTAGGATAAAAGATTAATGAAAAAAAAGTAAAAATAAATTAAAAATAGAAAAAGAATAAGATTGGAAAAAAATATAAAACCTTAGTTAGTAGATTTTTCCGATTAAGCTTTTAATATATTTTAATTGAGATTTGGCTTCTATTTGTATATTCCTTTTTGAGTAATGATATATGTCACCTCTTTTCATATCACTCTTTTATCACCCTTCTATATATATGTATTGATTTCCTTGAATAGAAGATAGAGAAAAATTAAATAGGATAGAGAAATCCATTCATTGGTACATGTAGGCATACACGTAAAAGGTGATAAAAGAATGATACAAAATAGGTGACAAATATCATTACTCTTCCTTTTTCTATATCTTCTAGTGGAGTTGGAACCAAAATATAAAAATATATTTAACGCTATATAAAAATTTCACTCGAAACTCACCATTTTCTACAACGTAGCAGACTAGTATTTTCCATTTCATACTCTTCTGACAATATAAAATAAAAATAATACACTAGTTGTCTAACCGTACATCATTTACACATATATAAAAGCTTCCATTACACACCTAGTTGTACATATAGCTGTTAATCTTGTACTCATCTGTTTCAAATTAGCATTTTCTAGGGTTCCAAATCACACAATTTAAACAAAAATGGCACCTGCGGGGGTCAATCAAGCGGAAAAATTGAAACAAGACGGCAATCTTTACTTCCAGAAACTTCGATTTGGTGCCGCCATCGATGCTTATACTGAGGTAAACAAACACATTTTTTATTTTAATTTTATTGATTAAATTATATGTATCCGCTAATCAAATAACGAGCTACTGTCTATTTGTATTTAATTTCATTAATTTTATATTTTCATGAAATGTTCAGGCAATTGCGTTGTGCCCTAATGTCCCTGTATATTTTACAAATCGCGCTTTATGCCATCGCAAACGGGAGTACGTATAAGCCAATCTATATCTTTAATAATTAATTTTATTAATTTTGTAATTTATTTTCCATTGTTTGTGTAGTGAATGGACAAAAGTGGAAGAGGATTGTATAAGAGCTATTCAGCTTGATCACAGTTCTGTTAAGGTATTAACTTGTTATGTTTAATGAAAATTCTATGCTTTTGTAGAATTACAGATTATCTGATCTTTATTTATAGGCTATTCATGTTTATTTATGGTTTCACAGGGTCATTATATGCTCGGTCTTGCATTATTACAACGTGAAGAGTATGCTGAAGGAGTAAAAGAATTGGAAAAAGTACGATTTTTTCTTCTTCTAATCAATATTAAACTTATCTTATGAACTTACGAATTTACTTACTTACTTACTCTAGGCATTGGATCTTGGAAGAGGGGCCCACCCAAAGAGTTACATGGTAGAAGAAATCTGGCAAGAACTTGCGAAAGCAAGATACTTAGAATGGGAGCATGAATCTAGCAAACGTTCATGGGAGCTTCAAAATCTCAAGTAAATTAAATTCTTATAATTCATTTAAAAATCTTAATCATTTACTCACTCTTACATACATTATCAGAGAAGCTTGTGAGTTAGCTTTAAAGGAGAAACATTTTCTAGATAATTTACAAACCGAAGGATTTATAGATGAAACCACTGAATCAAATAAACAACAACTTGAAGCTTTAGACAGAGTTTTTAACAAAGCTGGAGAAGATGATGTGGAAAAAGAGGTTCCAGATTACTTATGTTGTAAGATTACTCTTGATATTTTCCGTGATCCTGTAATTACTCCTAGTGGTGTTACATATGAGAGAGCAGTTATTCTTAACCATTTACAGAAGGTGATTTTTTTTTTTTTTTTTTTTTTTGGGTTTTTGAAGATTTTAATGATGTTTGGATTTTTATTTAGGTGGGAAAGTTTGATCCGGTTACTCGTGAATATCTTCATCCATCTCAATTGGTATCTAATTTTGCTATTAAAGAAGCTGTGCAAGCTTTTCTTGATAACCATGGTTGGGCTTATAAGATGGGTGAAACTTCTAATTGGTGATTTTGTGAATATTTTATTATCAAGTATTTGATTTTCTTCTTGATATGTACAGTATTTTTAACACATGATTGTATAGTGTTATAGTTTGGGTATTTATGGACTTTTTGAGATCATCTTTTGAAACATTTATGATTGTAAAATACTTGTTTAATCATATTGTCATTTTCATAGACTTAATTTATCTATCATTAACTTTATGGTTTTGGTGAATGATTGTTGAACATGAACTTACAAACTAATGATCCATTGTATGGTAATAATATCTGTTCAGATTATGAAAAATATTCGAATACTGTTCACCAAGGCCATGTTCTGAAACTAGTAGATTATCTATTCCTCACTTGCTCACAATGGGATCAAACATCTACATAATTGGTTAGAGAAATTGTTATCTAAAGAAATAGTGAATCATCATCGCACTTAAACGTGAATCAAACAAGAAAATTATTGAAGTAGGATTTGAGTAGCACTTTCTGTTTATATAGTGGGTGAATTATATATAGGGTCTTGGAGACAAATTGTCTTCTCTATAGAGTAGTTTTTTAAATGGCATTCTTCTTAGGGACCTGAATTTTGACAATTGTCTTTTCTACCCTTGGGGTATAAATACTCTCATATTTCTGATTCTCTCTCCATTCTCCTCAGATTCGCTCGATTGAGTTTCCAAAAAACGCTCTCGTTTCTCTCTCCTAATCCTCTTGTTTCTCTCTCCTAATTCAACAGCCGAAAGCAAAAACTCTATCAAATCAATAACAAAACAATGAGTAGCGGTGAATCTGACAACGATTCCGGCGAAACTAAGAAGGTTTGAAATGGGTTTTTGTGATTTGGGTTTGTTTTCACGGTTTTATGGTCGATACTCTCTGGATTTCTGGTTTTTTACTGTTTACTCTCTGTTTATGGCTCGATACTCCATGTTTTGATATGAATACTCACTGGTTTACTGGGTTTTTGATGTTTTTGCATGTATACTCTTAGTTTATGGCCGATACTTACTGATAATCTGTGTTTTGTAGTTTTTGCATGTGTACTATTAGTTTATGGCTCTATACTCTCTGTTATTTGCTCAATACTCTACAGATTTGTTGAAATACTCTATGTTTTGATATGAATATGAAGCGTCTTTTCTGGGTTTTGTAGTTTTTGACTGTTTACTCTCTGTTTATTGCTCGATACTCCATGTTTTGATATGAATACTCACTGATTTACTGCGTTTTTGAAGTTTTTGCATGTATACTCTTAGTTTATGGCTCTATACTCTCTGTTATTTGCTCAATACTCTACAGATTTGTTGAAATACTCTATGTTTTGATATGAATATGAAGCGTCTTCTCTGGTTTTTGTAGTTTTTGACTGTTTACTCTCTGTTTATTGCTCGATACTCCATGTTTTGATATGAATACTCACTGATTTCCTGCGTTTTTGAAGTTTTTGCATGTATACTCTTAGTTTATGGCTCGATAATCTGTGATTTGTAGTTTTTGCAATTGTACTCTTAGTTTTTGGCTCTATACTCTCTGTTACTTGCTCCATACTCTACAGATTTGTTGAAATACTCTATGTTTTGCTCTGTACTAGGATGATTCTCTGGAATACTCACTGTTTATTCTGGAATACTCTGTGTTTTATTGCGCTATGAGTAGGCTACGTTTTTTAACTATAAACAAATAGTGAGTACTCTTAGTTTCACTACACGAAACTCAGAGTACTCACAGTTTTACATAGTAAAAAATAAGAGTACTCTTTTATTTGTATAGAAAAACTCAGAGTACTCTAAGTTTGTATATGAAAACTATGAGTATTCACTTATTTGTTATTAGAAACTTAGAGTACTCTCAATCTTGACATTGTTGAGCCATGTACAGAATAAAAAGAAGGCTATCCAATACAGATCAAACATCAATGGATTATTAGGAATCATGCAGATACCTGGAATGACTGAAAGTCACTTATCAGAGTGCAAAAGGACACCGTTTTACAGGCTCTGGAAAGGGTTGTATGACAGAAGGGATAAATATACGGCTTTGAAGAAATCAGACGTGCTAATTAAACAAGTTATAGACAGCTATTCTACCGTAAGTAGTAGTTTTGTCATTGGTGGCAGAGAAATTCAAATAACGGAGAGGGAAATAAAAATACTCTTAGGCATAGAATGTGGACATGATCATTTGCCAAAGAAAATTACAACTGAGGGGAACAGTAGGTCGAGTTGGTATAGAAGGATGTTTGGAAGTGCAGAAAAAGTCAATTTGAAAAATTTAAGTGGCAAAATAGCAGGAGTAATAAAAACGTTTGAAGGTAAGGAACTAACGTTAGAGGCGCGTGAAGACATTGCAAAGTTGTTGTCCATATACACTTTAACATCGTTGTGTTTATCGAAAAGACATTACCAGTCCAAGCAGTTACACATAAGTATCTGCGAGGACCTAGATAGATTAAAAGATTACAACTGGGCTGGAGAAATGCGCAGTTACATATTTCGGTCTATAAGAAAATGTACAGATACATCGCGAGTAAAGGGGGGGGGTTGTTTGTTTTGTTGGTAAGATGAATGTATTTAAATTTATATAAAAATGTTAGAGAAAAACAATGTAATATAATGTTTTTTTTCTTGTAGCCATGGCTTTTTGAACGTGTTAAAGATATTGGAAGATTGAAAGAAGATGAAGAAAATGCAGTGCCTAGATGTCTAAAGTGGGAGTTCATGCTGGGAGCAAGCAAAATCAAGTTGGAATCAGTGAAGAAGAACAAGGTTATTGAATATATTTTTATTTTTTATAGAGAGTACTCGTAGTTATAGAGAGTACTCATAGTTTTAGTGTATGAAAAAACGTGAATACTCTCAGTTTTGCTTTACAAACTGTGAGTACTTTGAGATTTTCTTTAAAAACGAAGAGTACTCTGTGTTTTTCTTTAAAACTGTGAGTACTCTGGCTTTTTAATAAAAGTTGTGAGTACTCACTCTTTTTCATTAAAAAGTTGTGAGTACTCTCTCTTTTTTGTAAACATTGTGAGTACTCTGAACTTGTATGACTGAAATACGCAGGTAAGAAGGAAGGAGATACAACCAAGTGCTGTTGAAGAGGGATGGCTGGTATATGAGCGTGAAAACAACAATGACGAAGCAATAGAAAGAAATGAAGGAGAGTCTAGTGGGACGGTTGAGAAAGAAAAAAGGGATGGAAATAAAAATCTACAGAAATCTGGAGATTTGAATGATGGGAAACGAGTTTCAGATGATGAAGACATCAACGTTGATGGTTGGATGAATGATAATGGGGATGGAGTAATGGATGATGTTAATCGTGAGGATGAGAAAACTGAGAGTGTAGACAAAATCAATGAAGATGTTGGAGTAGTGGAAACTGAAGACACAGAACAAGTAGAGGAAGAGAGTAAGTTATCCAACAATAATGAAGTTATTGGAGTGGTTGGGGAGGAGGATTTAAAAAAAAAAAAAGGAGAGCCGAGTGTTACGGACATGGATAAAACTTGTGGTAGTGAGGAGGAAGAGATGGAGATATATGACTACATAGACGATGGCCCACCGAGAGGGGGTGAGGAAGTTGACAAAAATGATATGGATGTTCAAAAAGAAGCGAGTTTGAGCAAAGAAGAAGAAACAGATTTGGATAACACGGTGGGGATGGTGATTCATAACGCTGGAACAATCAGATTGAGGTTTACCGGTGAAATAGAAGAAGGTAAAGATTCTGCAGATCCAATTGTTAAATCGTTGAGGGAAAAGTTGGTTGAATCAGGAAATGAAAAAAATGAATTAATCGATGAGGTCGAGGGTCTGAAAAAGGAAAGGGATGAATACAAGAAAAAGGTTTCAAACTATGAAGAGATGAAGGCTTGTATAGAAACACTGAAAAAAGAAAAGGCTGTAGTAGTGCAGATAGTGGAGACATTGAGCAATCAGGTGAATAAAGAAGAAGTTAGAAGTAAGGAGTTGGAGGACGCGATTGTGAGCCAAGAAGGAAGAATAAATAAACTGAGGGGGCAGATTGAAAAGCTGGAGGAGGATAAGGAGAAGTTGGAGAATGAATCCATTAAAAAGGACAAGGAGCATAAAGAAATAAGCGAGTGGTACAACGAAAGCCTGGAAGAACTAGAAAAGTGCAAGTCGGAGTGTGAAAACCTTAGAGCGGCGGCTAAATTGTTGGAGAGTAATGAAAAAGAAGGTGTTGAAGAGGGTGGAGAGAAAGGGGTGAATAAGGATAAGGAGGGGACTAATTCTGATTTGGAGTTGGTTGGTGAAGTAAAAACGATTAATAAACGAAGAAGATCGTATAGATTAGCGACTCCAGGGTCGATAGAGAGAAATGTCAAGAAAAATAACCGTGCAGCAGCTGCCGCAAAAAGTGTGGATTCTGATTTTGTAGAAGAACCAAGAACCAAAAGAGTTAAAGTAACAATGAAACCAAAAGAAGGGGGGGTGGAAAAAACAACCAAAAAGAAAGTGATTGTAAAAAAAATGACGGCAAACTTTGAAGAAACTGATAAGGAAAAGGATGCAGGTTTGAAGAAGAAAACCACAGATGAAGGGGGACAAATTAATCAAAAACAACAGTGGAATGGTGAGGACACAGTAGATGAGAAGGATTATAATTTTCTTTTGCAAATAAAAAAAGAAAACTTGGGAGATGCTATATGGTGGGATAAAGAGAATGATTTATTAGTATCAGGAAAAGATGCTTTTGCTGTTGCGCACAAAGGAATGATTGAAGTACAGGTAAACAAATTAAAATATGATCATATAGATACAAATATAAAAAATTGGACATTGAGTATGTGATTAATTCATTTTGCAGGTAATTGACGCTATGTTAAAAATGGTACAAGAAGAATATGGAGTCAAAGGAGGGAAGTATGGTGTGACACACCAGAGTGCGATGAGCATGGTAAGTAAACTCTGAGTTTCCATTTTGAAAAATAAAGTAGTGAGTACTCTGTGTTTTAATGAAGTTGAACTGTGAGTACTCTAAGAATTTACTAAACAAATCTGAGAGTACTCTACGAATTGAGAGTACTCTGTTTTTCAATGATGTTAAACTGAGAGTACTCTAAGAATTTAATTAACAAAACTGTGAGTACTCTGAAGTTTTGTATGAGTATTCTGATTTTTTATTATTGAAAACTAAGATTACTCTATGTTTTTAATTAACAAAACATAGAGTACTCTGAATTTTATTATGAGTACTCTATCTTTATGAATTTTTTTAAAAAAAAATTCAATTTTATTGCAGAGTTTGATCGATCATGAAAACGTTGAAGCATGTCAGATTTATATTGCAGAACCATTCTATAAAAATAGCCAAGATTATGCATTCACCCTATTACCTGTGTTTGTCAAAGATGGTAGCTGTGGACATTGGAGTTTGTTAGTGTACATCAGGGATAATAAAGAATTTTACCATTATAACTCAATCAAACCGAAAAATCCAGAGTCAATTGGTTCAAAGACAGAGCAAACCGCAGCAAAGTATAGAAAATTCTTGGTATAAAATGTCTTGAGGAAGATAAAACCAGGAAAAGAAGATAAATATATAATGACCAATGTAGATTGTATTGAACAAGAACCAGGAAGCGTTGACTGCGGAGTTTTTGTAATCCTCTGGTGTTATGCCTTTTATCGGAACGGGGTGATAAAACAGAAGACATACATTCAAAAATATATTAACGAAGGACGAGCAATGATTATTAGGAAATTGTTGCGCAGCAAGTATTCACAATGCATAAACAAGGGAAAACGTTCTTAACTGATTAATCATCGATAATTTATTTTGTAAAGGGTGTTGGGAGGATTTTGATTTCAGATTTAGACTTTTATTTAGACTTTTTTGATGGGTTTTTATCTATGTTTGATAAGTACTTGGTTTGTTTTGGAACTTTGATTTGGTTTTTTGGATGTTTTTTGATGTTTTAAGCACTTGATATGAAATATGAATGAAACAGGGTTTTGGTATTTTATTGATTGTTTTGTAGTTAAAAATTGCATGAAAATTTAAAGCTTATAGTACTCAGACAAATGAATGAGTACTCCGACAAAAATAGAGAGTACTCCGAGTAAAATAGAGAGTACTCAGATAAAATGTGTGAGTACTCCGAGAAAAAATAGAGAGTACTCAGACAAAATGTGTGATTACTCAGACAACTGTGTGAGTACTCCGACAAATGTGTGAGTAATAGAGTAATCCTACTATTATATAGAGTACTCGTACAATTATATATATTATTCATAGGAGTATAATTAGAGTTAATTCATATATAGAGAATACTCAGTCTAATGTATGGAGTACTCTATACATTATATAGAGTACTCTGTATAATGTATAGAGTACTCTATATATTATATGCATAAATATTAACGAAGTATAAAATAGTGTTTTAATTCAAACATATAGATTCATAGATTATTAATCAAAAATGTATAGAGTACTACGACAAATAAAATCAAATTCAACACATATTAAAGATTATAACAAGAATGGCATGATTCAGTCAAATTCAACTACTACAACTTAAAAACATATAACTGCAGAAATAGTACAAAGGCACCAAGGAGTGAAAAAAACGTTTAACAAGAAGATAAATAAACATGATTCCAGATTAAAAACAATAGTTGAATTATCATTTGGGTGGAGCTCGACAAGTAGATTTATTGTGTCCCACCTTCTTGCAATTGGTACAACGAATTGGACGGACAACCTTCTCGGTGCATGAACGAAAGCGCTTAGTCTGAGGCCTACCAGGTTGAACCCTAACTTCAGGAGCAAGAATAATCTGAGATTCGGGAACAGGGACTTCAACTTGAAAGGTAGACATAGGAGGTATGCTATTTGCATAAGTTTTCTGGTATGATGAAGTGTGAAAGTATGACTCTACATAAACGAACGGATCACGAACAGATACACTAGATAGTGCACATAAAGCATGCTGACAAGGGAAGCCGAGCTCTTGCCATTCACAACAAGAACAGGTACGGGCATCTATATCTACCACCATGATTGGATTTGAGCCGACTTGGAACAAAGAAGGTGTTGATTGTTTAAAGGTCCAAGTGCAGCTGAGACCAACATTAGTGTTATAAAGCTCCATAATAGCCGGGCATAGTGGTGAAGTCCATTTGGATGACTTTAAAGATCGTTCATAAATCCACTGCATTAACTTAACCCGAAGAGAGTCAACTAGCTCGCAAACAGGAAGTCCCCTTTGACCTAATATCCAGTAGTTAAACGACTCGACTGCATTAGAAGTCATCTCACCGTATCGTCTACCAGGGAAATAAGCATTCGCGTAATTTTCCCTTGGCAAACCCTTTAGGAAATCTTTGACCGGCTTCTTTCCTTCAAGCAGGAATTTAGCCATCTGTTGATCATAATGTGCAACAGTAGGAGCATGCGCGACTTGCTTGAGCAGATACACCATCCTGTCACGGTAAAAGGTAGTGCCAGAAATAGCAAGTCTGAGGTTTTTCTCTATATGTTTAATGAAATGACCGTGACTATCTTGAGGGAAAACATCCCTAACACCATTTATTAGACCCTTGTGGCGGTCTGATATAAACGTGAGAGGGCGACCCTCGACAAGGGGCTTTAAAAACTGAAGAAATGCCGTCCAATAGTCGGTGTCCTCACCGGGAACAACGCCAAAAGCAACAGGGAATAACCCTGACAAGGACAAAAAAAACAAAAGTAAATAAAGAGTAATAGAAATTAATGAATAACATGAAAACAATAAATATGTTAATATAATACCTTGATCTCCATCTTTTGCAGTAGCAACAAATAACGAGCCTTTGTACTTGGACTTCAGGTGAGTAGAGTCAAGAAATAACATGGGGCGACAAGACTTAAAACCAGCAATGGACCCACCAAATGCGAAAAAACATCTGTGAAATACACGGGATTCAGGATCGCACTGAACCGAGAACGCAGTATTCGGATCAAGTTTCTGGAGCTTTTCAAAGTAAGCTTGCAAACGATTGAATGAAGATCCAATATCACCGTATAGATTGTCCTTGGCCTTATGGATAGTAGACCAAGATGTTTTGTACAATATATCGAAACCATAACTCTCCTTTAAAACAGCCTGAATCTCTCTAGGCCTGGAAG
Organism: Nemophila menziesii; assembly: GCA_029959085.1. Taxonomy (NCBI): domain Eukaryota; kingdom Viridiplantae; phylum Streptophyta; class Magnoliopsida; order Boraginales; family Hydrophyllaceae; genus Nemophila; species Nemophila menziesii. The sequence continues at coordinate 11,482,642 of JARWIR010000021.1, forward strand.
CTGGTTTAGAACGAAGTTCATCGTAAATAACACGACTGAGAATGGAAGAATCCAACCGGGAGTGTGAGGTTTTCTTGTAAACATGACCACACGTGTGATTATTCCTATATGTACGCAAATACCAAAATCCGTTTGACTTATCACGCGATACGTATATATACCACTTGCAACCCGACTCGACCTTGTAGAAGCACTGAGCGCTTATGCGAGAATTCTTATTATTATGAATGTAGTCGAAATCGAACCCATCAACGGCAGCTTGCTTGCAAAGAACGGAACGGAACTGCTCAGCACCACCCACAAAACACTGTCCAACCCCTTGTAAGCCAAGTTTCCAAGAATCACTCAACATAGCCTTCTTTTCATGAATAAAATAGGCTGGATCAGGGTAGAGGCAACAACAGACTGAATAGGCTCAGCGGCGATAGGTTTAGTAATGCCATGTGATTCTGGAGAGGATATATTGTTGAAGGAGGGGGTCCTGGAATCAGTAACATAAATATAAACCTTGTCAAACACACCACGTCCAAGAATCCACTTAATTGTGCAAAAATCTGATTCAGTTTCAAGCAGGGAGTCTTTATACTCCCCTATAGTATAAGAAGTAACATCAGTTTTAGATAGCTGAGGCCACCTAGACTGAACAAACTTCTTTACTGAGTTAATGCCATCGAGCTGATGAAAAGGGAGGAAGATCTGATCAGTTCCCATCTTGAACACGAAAAGCACATCTTGAATCATATTAACTGTCACAGAAAATGGTAGACAGTGATTAAACACAAGAAATATAACACTTAGAGTACTCTATGGAATAGTAACAGTAAGATGGGCACTCACTGTTTTTAAATCTCAGAGTATTTTATAAAACTCAGAGTACTCTATAAAAACAGTGAGTATTCTTTAAACCTGGGAGTACTCTGCCAAACTAAGAGTACTCCATAAAAATAGTGAGTACTCTATAAAAACAGTGAGTAATCTTTAAAACTGTGAGTACTCTGTCCAGTTAATAGTGCTCCATAAAAACAGTGAGTACTCTATAAAAAAAGTGAGTACTCTCAGAAATTCAAAAAACAGTGAGTATTCGTACAGTACTATGTCAAACACAGAGTACTCTATAAAAACAAGAGCACTATGTCAAACCGAGAGTACTACACCAACCAGAAGACCGTACAATACGCTGAAAAGAGCGTAAAATATGGAACACTCTGTATATTTGAAAAACAGTGAGTACTCTCAGAAATTCAAAAAACAGTGAGTATTCGTACAGTACTGTACTTTCATGCATGCAGCGACTGTGATAAACCCTAAAAATCTCAGATCGAAGAACACTAACGTTATAATAGAAAAACAATGAAAGAAACACGTAAAATGACATGAATATATGCCATAACAAACAAAACATGAACAAATCTACCATGAAACACATGAGAAAAAGATTAAAAAACTGTAAATCAAAGATGATATAGTCACGAAATCATGTCTTAAATTGATAAACTAGACATATAAGACGAGATATACTAAATATTTGGATTAAACATTGCTATTACTTTGCAGAAAGCAATATTAACATAAACAAATATGAATCTCTGAGAAAACAAAGTTAATAGATTGGAAACAAACCTTATAACGAAGAAAAAACTGCAAAATAAAGAGACAATGATACGATGAAGACGTGATGAATCTATAAACACAACAGAGGAAGGTTGAAATCGAAAGGGATGATATGAAATAAATATGGAAAGCTCCAAAATAGAGCTCACAGAAATGAAGAAAGAGAGTAGTAAAATGAGCTCATGCAATTTACAAGAGAGAGAATGTGGAAAAGACTATATATATGATTGTAAAAAACATTTGAGGGTAGAAAGGTAACAGGGGTTTTGGGTTTCATGTGTTAAAAAGTTTCTGAGGTCTTTAGTAAGAAGAGGCTCTAGGCAGGGTCCCCAACTTGAAGAGGGGGGTGTAGTCAAGACCCTAGAGGTAATTATCTCTTATATAGTTACAACTTTTTATTTTGGATATACATGTAAATCATATTTAAGGAGACACTTTATTTTGTTAAGGAGGAGACGATTTGAACCCTATATTTTCTTTTTAAGTGCTGAAGAATTAGTAAGGTTCTGGTCAATTAATCTAAACCTAAATAGTTTAGTTATGATTTTCTTGTATATTCTTTGGGTTTTACTTATAGTAAGAACCACCTTGGCGTATCATGTGTTTCATTTTTGTGGGTTTTCAAATTTTAAAGAAATATTTTAACTTAAGATGAATGTTGTTATTGTATATCATGTTGATATGGCCGAGTTGGTCTAAGGCGCCAGATTAAGGTTCTGGTCCGAAAGGGCGTGGGTTCAAATCCCACTGTCAACACTAATATTTTTAGTTTTTATTTTCGCTCCTAGCTACTTTGGGATATATTCTCTTAATTCCATTTCTTCTACTATGATAATTAACAAGATGTTCTATTGAAAAGATAATCTTTTTAGTAAATTTTGTATTTTACTTTTCAGATTTGGTATGTATGAAATTAATATATTCATTTAGGGGTTGTTAACCAAATATAATGACTTTTAAGAAACAAATTCGAGAATAAAAATCACCGTATGTCATTTGGCTCACTCTCATACATATGATTTAGTGCCCGTTTGGAAGTGCTTTTTTGGAGAAGCACTTAAAAGTGCTTTTAGTATTTTAAGAGTTTTTTTTACTTTGAAAAGCACTTTTATGAGAAGCACCAAATAGGTGCTTCTTAAAAAAAGCACTTAAAATAATTTTAGATTTCAAAATTAATTTTAATAATTTTTTTAAATTTTGAATTTTATTCCAAAAACGCTTTTTTACTCTAAAATAAGCACTTTCAAACGGGCCCTTACAAAAACAACTATAAGTAGTTGTTGGCACATCATTAATTTTCAAAGTAAAGATTACAAATTATACGAGTCTCGAAAACTATATTTTTATTTTCACTTTTTCTACTCTATATATAATTCTTCTTTTTATTTCTTTTACTTTATATGTAATTTTCACTTTTTTTGTTCAAAATATTTGATTCTCACTAGCTACTTGGGCATATACTCACTTGATTATATTTTTTCTACTATGATGATTTACAAAACGGTGTATCGAAAAGATAATTTTTTAGTGAATTTTGTATTTTGTTTTTCAGAATTGGTATGTACGAAACCAATATATTTATTCAGGGGTTGTCAACTAAAAATAATACTTTTAAGAAACAAATTCTAGAATAAAAACCAACATATGCTATTCGCCTAACTCTTATCCATATGATTTACAAAAAACAACGATTATATGAGACTCAAACTAAAAAGTAATATGATTATTGCCATAAATTTGAAAAATTAAAGATGCCATTATATATTAATTATTAAAAGTGAATATTTAAAAATCAATTATCAAAACATAAAATATTTTGAAATTAATTATTATAACATACGACTCCCAAAAAATATCCTCAATTTTTTCAACATTTTAAAATAAATCTTGTCACTTAACTCTAAAACTAAAGATTACGGAATATATATAACCCAAATTGAGAATTATTATACCCCTTTACATGACTACGTGCACTATACATCACACGGTTGTTGTCTAGCACATGAGTGACTTTAAAATAGGAAATTGTACATTAATTGTTAAAATACAATATTTTAAAACCTAATTATCATTATATATAAGTTTTTTAAACCAATTATCAAAACATAATAACCTTAATTGAAAAAATATATTTATATTTAAAATAAATCTCACCTCCACCCCACCAGACTAAATTGATGAAATAACTAGTGTCTAAAATTAAGTGGAATGACTACAACTTAAGGCATTTCATATTTAAATTAGCTCCATAAATACTTAGAGATCGATAAGAATACTCACATCTTAATATTCTACTGATCCATGGTTAATAATTATCATGCAATCTCACACCTTTGTATTACACATATAACTAATCTATATATGATTAGGAGGACATGAGCATCCTTGTATCAATTTTGATGATAATTCTACTTGACCCATTTTATTCCATTTCATACACATATCTATGGACTGCCATGATCATGCTAGATGCTTCCATAAAGACCTACCTGAGACACACCAATAATTAATTATCGTGGAAACTTATCAAACTTATTCACTATACTTTTTTCCGTACGACCTAATTTGCTAGGAGATTCGTAGTGGATCTCGGAGCAATACCACCTAAACAGTTGTCCGAATTATCGTCGATCTTACGAATAACAAGGGACGCGCCGTGATGGGTTTGACCAACTACTCTTCAAGTACATATAGATTAAAACAAAAAAGTTAGCACACCTGGAAGTAAGATCCCAAAGGTATTCCAACATTCAAATCAGTGTAGATTTATGACATAACCCATACTCCCTCCGTCCCAAAACTAATGTCCACTTAGCATTTTCACACATATTAAGAAATGTCATTATTAAACCCTACATGTACAAAAATACCCCTAATAAATGTCATCATTAATGATAGTGCACACCTATTCTAATGTCTAGGAAAATGCAATAAAGTATAAAATAATAATTCAAATAATTATAAATTAAAAGAAAAGTAGGGGTAATAAAGGAAAAAAGTAGGAAAATTTGTCTTGAAATGGTAAGTGGACATTATTTTTGGGACACCATATTTAGTAATGTGGACATTATTTTTGGGACGGAGGGAGTATATACGAAACTAGTGATAAAAGATAATGAAAAATTTATAAGTAGTGGATTAATAAAGACAATAAGATATTGGTTAACATGATAGAGTGAGTTGGTCACCTATTTATAGTGCAGGAATATCCTTAGAATCATATACCTGATGTAGGAAGGTAGTGTACAATTACGTGATAACTGCCCCACATTATTGCTAATCATGTGCAAAGATGTTCCAAAGATCATGGGCTATTCAGAGCGTACCCAATTTTTTATGTGATTGTGCGATATTGGCGTTAGTTTAACAATATACGTTGAGATAAACAAAGATTTAATAATATCATCGTATTGTTGGGATAGTATGAGGTTAAGTAACTAATCAGTTAATGTGCCTAGGAATGTTATCAATCCACCCACCCATCTAATACCTTTTTAAACACCAAACTAATGCATGCATATATGTAATTCAATTTTACATTTTACTGATAAAATAGTATACAAGATAAATAAAAACACAGACGAATTAGAATTTGGAAAGTATAATATAGTAAGATATAAACCACTGTAACGAAATTTGTAGATACAATGTTAAAATATAATATAAATCTAAACAATATCCTGCAAATACCCCTCCCTTATTTCCATATGCATACTCGTTTTTTTTTCTTTTTTTAATACATGAGAGAGGCACTTTGGATTCTGAGTAAATGACTCCAATAAAATTCGATCCCAGGACTTCTTAATTTCTGTAGAGTAATCTAACCAGTAAGCCAACTATGCATCCTTGTTTTGAGTATGATATTAATAGTGATACTCATGAAGCATGAAGAATGCATCATGAAGCATTAGGCAGAAAATAAAATAAAATATAACATCAAACATGAAACACGTAGAATGAAGCATATGAATATGCCATTAAATACACCCACCAACGAACTTTTAGGCCCTTAAAGATACTTACCACAATGATCCCGTAAAGGTCCAAAGCAAAACTCAAGTCTTCTACAAACAAAGGACACACGTGAAGTTATGACTAATCCGATCACTATAAAAACATTATCCACAATGACCCATTACTTTAATTCTTTATTTTCATCACACAAAACTTAGTTCACCTATGCCTTTATGTCTTCACAGTCCTCACTAGACGCACATATAGATATTTATAGAACGATAACCATATATAAGAGATATACATGAAATCATCACTTATATTCCATATAGCAAATAAAAGTGTAAGCTTTTTGGTCATGAGTCCCTAATTACTAATTTTTATATTAATAATTCGAGTAAATAACGACTCTACCCCCTGAACTATACATGTTTTGACAGATTGCCCCTCACTAGATTTTTTATGACTAGATGGTCCTTAAACTTTGTTTTCTTGACTCGTTGCCCCTTGCTAACATTTCCTGTCCATTTTTGCCGTTAAGTCGCAGTGTGGCGCGCAACGCCTTTTTTTAATTAAATAATCATTTTTTTAGAAATAGTTATTTAAAAAATCATTTTATAGGGACAAATTGGTATTTCCAAAGCTTATTCTCCATGATATTCTTCTCCAAAAATTCTTTTCCATGATCAAAGTTTCAAAACTTCAAATCTTTAAATCTTAAAATCATCAAATCTTCAAATCTAAATTTTCAGACTTTTAAACCTTTAAATTTTCATATCTTCATATCTTCATACCTTCATAGTCCACCAATCATTTTTACCATATGAATCAACAAATATAGTGAATGTATGTCAATCTGAAAAAACTCGACAATCAAATATCTCAGTCAATAACATATTAACCTCTTCCCACCGACCAAAATTACACAAACCTTGGATCAACGAATTATAAGTGACAACGGCTTAATTACTTTTTAATTTATGATATCCATCACTCTTTCTGCATCTATTACTAATCCTTTCTTACCAAATGAATCAACCAATATATTGTATGTAATAATTTCTGGAAAAACTCGACAATCAAACATCTCAGTCAATAACATATCAGGCTTAATTCCTTTTTTATTCATTATATCCATCACTCTCTCTACATCTCTTACTAATCATTTCTTACCATATGAATCGACCAATATATTGTATGTAATAATTTTTGGAAAAACTCGACAATCAAACACTGTTTAATAATTTATTATAGTCCACAACAGAAAGAGAGAGATAAGAGTAACAATTCATAGCAATATTCATTGTGTAATCATTTATTGGAGCACCTAATAAAAGCATTTCTCTGAATAGAGAAAGATCAACATGGTAATTTTTCATCTTCACAACAGTAGTCAATAACATATTAGCCTCTTCCCACCTACCAAAATTACACAAACCTTGGATCAACGAAGAATAAGTGACAACATTTGGGGGTATGCCTTATCTTTCACAACACATTTATTATGGGACCCAAAAAGTAACCTCATCACGCTCACAATGTTTCTCCATTGATATTTTATCGAACAACTTACAAGTATCTTCTCCTCTATGTTCAAGAAAGAGACCCTTTATCTAGGTGTTATAGGTAACAATATCAGGAACACCCGTTTTTGATGAGTCATCCTAAAAAAGCGCATTCTCTGAATAGAGAAAGAGCAGCAGAGTAATTGGCTGTTATCGAGTTTCTATTTTATTTTCGATTGAAAATACTTTTTTTCAATCATAATTACATTATTCAAGGTATAAATCAACTGTCAGCCGCAAGTTAGATGGTTCACCTTACACTCTTGGAGATATGGAGACACGCCCAGAGTTGTGGGCCTATACTATTTGAATATATATCAGGACACTTTTATTGGTGGGCGTACAGACTTGCAAAAAAGGAGAGACAAAGGTCAAATAAGACAAAAGGCTAGGATATGACAACGCTTTGTAACACATTTTGTAATTTCGGGACAGGATAGTCACGGTATGACCGGTTCTATTTTACGAATCCAACAAATAAAATTCCAAAAAGACGCGAATATGTTACAAAAGGCCATTCAATCCCGGAATGATTGGAGTCAAGCGCTGAAAGTCTAACTAATTAGGATCTTGGATAAGCCACCCAGTACTCAAACAAAAAGGTGAATAGTTTTTGTTTGGCCACCCAATCGACTACACACTTTTTCTTTCTATGTACAAAAACAAAATAAATACTACACATATTTTTATAAGAGTTAGTCTCGGCTAAAGTATTACATAATCTTCTATTTCATCTAAAGTCCATGTCCTGGATGACTTGTATCATTGCTATAGTTTTTCTCATTAGGGGAGACACGTATTATCGCTAATGACATGTCATTTAGTCACGAAAAGTAGGTTTTCATCATGTCGTTGCTAACGCTAGTGTTTTGTCGCTAAAGATTGTATTTTGCACGGTTTTTAGGGTTTATGGTTATTAAGGTTAAGGTTTCATGGGTTTTTATGTTGAAGTTTTATCGTTTTTAGTGTTTAAGGTCTCCGACACTAAAGTGATAGACCATTTCATATCAATTCTCTTTCTCCCTTTTTTGGTTATTTTTGTGTTCTAGTAATACGCAAAACAAAGTTTTTTTGTATCCCTAGAACATAAAAAATCACATACCATATCATATTAGTCCTTTTTATCAGTTCTCTACTACTGGATTTTGTATTCCTGCTTTACAAAAAATTTAAAAATCAGTCCTGAACTCATATCTATAGTTTTATGTATTACTGTAGTAAACAAAGTTACACACTCAATTTCAGACATTTGGTTTCTTTTTTTGTGATTTTATATGTTATAACAATTGATTCTCCCTATTCGTGATATATTAATCTATACTCGAGACATAATTTTAGGGGTATTTAGTATTTAATTTAGGGTTTTCCCCCATTTATTTATACTTTACACTTTCTTGTCTAGTTTTAGGTGTTTTGCTATTTTGTGAGCTTTTGCACGTAAATTGTGTAACACTTAGGTATTGGAATCTATTACACAAACTGATTTGAAGTATAAAAGTAAAGGAAACCCCTTAGTAAAAGTAAAAAAGGATAAGTTTAGATATATTTGGAAAGTAAAGAAGCTGCCAGAACTGCACATACGCCGACTAGTTAATCTGTTGTAGAAATTAGGTCTCTAATAATGAAGATATTTTTATATGAGCAGATATATCTTTCAAACGCAGTCGGTTCCATATATAGAACATTAAATTCCGATAAGTAACGAAGTAGATATGACCAAATCAATATCTGCAAAGGTTTATCATATCCTACAATTTAGGGATACAAATTTTGGTAAGATCAGGACTCTTTAACTTGGGGATTACTCCTAAATTCGACCAAGGCCTATATATATATATTCCTATCTTAGAGAAATCATCCTTGGTCAGCTCTTAATCATCTAAAAGACCAAGAGGAAGCTTACATCAAGAGAAGAGAAGACTAGAAGGAGTTGGACAACCAGTCATGCCTTTCCAATCTTTCAAATTTGTAATCTATTTTCTTTCTTTCTCTAGTATGAACTAATTCTATTTAGTTTGAGATTAATTTCTTTCTTTCTCTAGTATGAACTAATTCTATTTAGTTTGAGATTAACATATGGGTATGAACCTTAGACTTGTTTTATATCTATTTAATTTGGGATGTCTTTTACATTTAATTGAATTTTTTTTTTTTTTTTTTTTGATGACGAGGGTTCCCGGGCTTACACCCGACTAGTCCCCCGGGAGATATGACTGCCTCCCAAACCATACCTCCAGGTAATCAGAACTAGGTTGCCCATGTTCTGGGGAGGGTTTCGGACCTTGGAAACTTTCCAAACATAATAACTTTCTTCTTTCTTCCACCTGCGGGATTCGAACCATGTACCTCTCACTTGAGAGAACCTTCCAAACTTTAATAACTTTCTGCCGCTACCTCTCACTTGAGAGAACTTTCCAAACTTTTAATAACTTTCTGCCGCCTAAACTTTAATAACTTTCTGCCGCCTGCAGGATTCGAACCCTGTACCTCTCACTTGAGAGACAGAGCCCTGGCCAGATGAGCTAGCTCACCTGGTTCATTTAATTGAAATTAGTGCTGATATCTTTGTTTTTATGTGCTTTAATGTATTGTCTGTAGTTCTTGTGGAGGCTTACGTATAGGATTACCTTAATAGTAGTTAGATGGTCACCCGAAAGGGGTGTCTAATTATTTAAACACCATATAAACGTCTAGTGTGCGATAGTGATCCAGAAGGGCTTTCCTAACTAGATAGTCACTAGGGTTTGAGATTAACCACCGATCATTGTGCAGGGTACCCATACCCAAGTCCCCTGGTAATTGTTAGGTCACCACCTAAGTCCACCTGGAAGGAGGTTAGGAGGAATATAGAATCCTGGCTATTGCATATCACACAATTTTCTCTTACATAAATAGGTTATAACACAAGGCTAGTGAGGGTTATCTGCTAGATCTCGAGCTAAACTCTCATACTACTTATTTCTCTTTATTTATTTTCTTGTCTTTATTTTAAACTGTTCGAGTCTAAAAAACCTAACAAGTATTTTAGAGTCTTTTCTTTTCAACGTATTATTTTTTTAACTTCTTTTATTTGTACTTCATATTTGCATAAGTTCTCCTAACTTTCATAGTCTCTGGGGACGAATTCTACTTATCATTAAAACTTGCGTATGATATGTGATACTTGTAGTACGTAACGTGTTTGGTTAGGATGATAGCTCCATCTTTATTTATAATTATTTTATCACACCCTACCAACCACCAATAATACACAAAATTATTATTTTTGTGTTACAGTAATACATAAACCCACATTCATTTTCAAGAAGACATACCATACCACATAATTATAAAACAAGAAATATCAAACACAATAAGATAAAATCATTATATAAATTCCATAAAGTTATCCACAATTAAATGCATGTTATAATGCATAATAAAACAAGAAAATATACGAAAATTCTGAAGTATGTACACAAATATTGAATAAGTTTTAAAACATAAATATGGAAATGATAGGTAGAAAGATTAATATCAATCTATACCCACTTTCCGATTTAAACTCTTCTCTCTTTTTCGGGTTCAGACCCGTTGCTTTGCAAATAGGACATGCACTTTACAACCAACCATGTTTTAACACATTCGGCATGGTATTCATGTCCACACAAGCGACCCCACTTTCTCTACACCGTTGTGTATCTGGAATATTAAAAAATAAATTATTAGAGGGAAAAATGTAACTTTACACAGCAAGATAATAATAGTAGTTCAAGACCATTCAAGAAATAGAAAACAAAATTCTTAACAAATTTTGTAAGTAAAAGTATAGCAGTTTTTCCTGGTCCTTCTTACGATGTCTTCAACACATGAGATAGACCTATGGATTAATACTACTCCAAACAAAACTTTACAAGCGATTTCAAATAATGGCTTGCAATTTACTAAAAATGTCGTGTAAATTACTAAAAATGTCAATCTTATAAATACTATTATTGTAATCCTAAGGAAAGTAAAGGATCTTCACTTCATGCTCAACGTATTAGATTGATCGAAAAGGCTCAAATATTTTTTATGGAAACAAATGAACATGTTTTTGAGTCTAAAGTAGTTGAAGAACATGCTAAATCATTCAGGTAATCATGTTGTCACTTACTATCATATTTCAGAATATGTACTTATAATCCTTCAATAATTATAGGATACAACATAAATTGGAGGTTTCCACAAAGCAAGATATTTTCGTTGATTCAAGTATTAGCGACACCATTCGTACATCTATTCTTATGAAAAACCATCAAGCTACCATGAAAGTTAAAACTAGGCCTAAGGTGTGTAAAGAAACAATTAAACATTAAATCTTCATGTTTACATAAGAATTTAACATTTTCTAAACCTTCATGTTTACACCCTAAAGTTGTAAAGTCTTATACGTTGTTTCTCTCTGTATTTGCCTTTTTAACATAAATATTATAAATTAGATAAATTGAACCATTACTTTCTGCAACATGCGTATTACCCAAATTTGGAAATTTTATGTTGAATGAACCCTCAGAATCGATGTACGTATTTAATTTTTAAAACACCCCTAAACTATCCAAAACTCTACTTTCACACCTACACTTTTTTAACACCAGAAACACCCTAATTATTCCACGTTACAGACAAAGTAATCGGATAAGTGCATACACTATAAATCTTCCAAAACATACCATACATAATACTCTTGATATTTTACAGTATGAGCAAATATCACAACGACTCTCACAAAGACTCCTAGATATGCCTTACTCCTTTAGAATTTGAGCTAAGGGGGGATGGGGGGGGGAGGAGGGGGAGGAGAGGGGGTCCAAGTATAACATGTACATAATCATTATTATACATTTTGGATCGCTCATATATAATTGGTAGTAGTTTGTCTTACCAGACTTTATCATGTAAAATTTGATTCTCCAGTTGAAATATCATGAACAACGATCTTGTCTCTGGTAATAAAGATTGTGTTTTGATTATACTTGACCTACAAAAATATAAGATAAAATATTATTTACATTTTCCCATAATCTTCAACATCCACACATAATTCAATTTATTGCAAATTTTTTAATATTTTTAGCAATCAATTGATATAGATCTATACGTAAGTACATATTACCGAATGATGAACGAGCATACATATTTATCTACCAATTTATTGTATGAAAATGTATGTGCATATGTACATGCAATTACACATATTGAAAACTAAGAAATATAAAATCTATGTATATAACTATTAATTCTACAACCTTGATGCCATTATAGGGTGCTATTTAAAATTCTAAAATATATCGTGACTTAAATAAAAAATCAAACATGAAAAATGAAAATAGATGTAAAAACACAAAATTTATTTTGAATAAATTATTCGTTTCCCAAACAATGTAAATTATTTTATATTAAGATACATACCATCAAGTCTTCAGATCTATTGCCAGAAACCGTGTAGATTTAACATAATAATACAAAGTTTGATGGGAAATGTCGGTAGATCAAAATTTAAGATTACTACACTTCAGGAAGATATTAAATTTAATATGGTGTCAGGAGATATATCATAAAATAATAATATAAAGTTAAATATGTTTATTGAGGCTTATAGGAAAGATTTGTGAATAAAAAATATAATCGAGGATGGCGGTATTGGTGGTGTTGATGGATCTTTGATTAATGTAAATGGGGGATATGGAGGACAAAATCACTGAAATTGGAGAGAATGTTTGATATAAGAATAAAATGATAGGATGATGGAGTATGGAGACAACATATTGTGGATGGGTTTGCAAGATAAAATAGAAATATGAGGCAGCGGCGGGTGTATATTTAGGGTTGATCTTATTTAAGGTTTATTTATACAAGGGTCCATTGATTTAGAGCGAATTGTACTGGAAGTCCTTGTCGTTTAAAAAATTGTAGTCATAGAGTCCATATGCTTAAAATTCTATGAGAAGGTCCATATGGTCAAAATTTATGAGCACCACAGGTCCATTGCACTAACTACTTAGTTTTATTAACAAAATGATACTAAATGACTAACAAATCCTTATAGTTTCATTCATGATTTTTCTTACTTTACTAGATAAATTATTTGTTGTAACTGTATGTGTGAATGATGATAAGACTATTATACCCCTAATTTAACCTCGTTAGTCTTATTTTTTTTGAGGATGACATTGTTTTATCATTTATTATAATTAATAAATTATAAATTAGAATAATCTGTTAACTAATAATATATAAATATGTCCATTCAGTATACAAAAGGTACAAAATTACAAATAAAAGTAAAATACAATCATAATATGTTTTAATTTTAAAATAATTTTTTTTCTTATAGTTTACAAAACAACCATTATATTATAAATAGAGTAAAAACTACGCTAAAACAAAAACAATGCACATAACCTCCTTGAAATCCCTTATAATCTATAACCTTATATATTTGTACTGGATCAATATTAGTAACCCAAAAGGAAACTAAGGTTAATGGATATTGAAGATCCAATAAAATGTTCAATATATCTATATACTTAAATAGATATATTTGATCCTCGATCGATTCTTGCCAACAATCTTTGTTCATAAAAGAAAGTCCATTGTTATGTTATTTTCCCTATGGACATTTGGCTTCAGAGTATAAATTTAGCACAAAGGGCCAAACAAGATGGAGAATTATCGAGAACCCATATACCCTAGTTGTACGGACATTGAAAGGTTATGTATTTTCCATGAGCCACGTTCAAGGTTTAATCGATTGAAAGAATGTCATCTTGGGTTTGAAGAAACATCAATAAAGAGTAGAGCTTATTATGAAGAAAGTGTATTGTCCCATTGGAAATGTGGATTTGGTATCCATATGGAACGATAAGTGGATGATGGGAAGGGAACCAACCTCAACAAACATCACTAATTATCCAACAAGGTCACATGACTTATTAAGTTGAATAGTAGAGATTAGGACAAGAATCAGGTAAGGAATATATGGATCATGTTGGTGGAAATTAGTCCTAGTGAATCAATTCCCATACCAATACTGGCCAAATACCTAGTCTGGCCCCTCAAGAAAAAGGGAAAGTACACTGTCAAATCAGGATATATAAGCCTTAGAATTCGATGTGAACCACCCAATGATTATCCCTCGTAGGAACGAGTACCTCTCTATATGAAGGGTTGTGGAAGACTATAAGATTATTATTTTTGTTGGAAGGCAACAAAAAATGCATTACCAACTCAAGAAAAATGGTATTGTATGAATTGCCCCTCTTCCCGATTCAATATGTAGGATTTGAAAACATCTATAAATGGTGTGCACATGATCTTTCAAATCCATTGGAAACAAGGCTTTTGGTTTTCCCCACCCATATTTGAAAGGGCTCCTTTTGTGGAATGATCAATTTTAACAGTTGGCTTCTATCTCAAACAGTGTTCTAAAAATCGGCCTAGGCGCTAGAAGGTAGCTGAACTTCCAGAAATGGCCCAGGCGGTCCCAGAAGGTCCTAGGCGGGTTTAGGCGGCGCCTAGGCGGTCAGAAGCTAAAAAAATATAAAAAAATCTAATTTTTAATACAAAAAAATTAAAAAAATTATTTTTTAACACAAAAAATTATATAAATTTATTTTAAAAATTATATAAATTTAAAAAAATATTTAAATAAATATCAAAACCGCCTAGCAAGAAAACGCCTAGGCTCCGCCTAGGCGCCCGCCTAGTACCCTGGGTGCTCGAAGGTGGTCGACCGCCCGCCTAGCGCCTAACGCCTTTTAGAACACTAATCTCAAAATACATAGTGAACAATTGCGAGATGAACAAAAAACGAGATCTTACCAAAATCATCCTTTTCGTGCTACGTTATATCGAATGCTAGGAAAAAGTATATGATGTAAAAATACACATATAGTTGCTAGAAAGGTCCTTCTATCTCTCAATTGAATATTATCTGATTTTGTTGATCATGATATGTATGTTAGCCTCACTTTGTATTAATATTTTTATTGATCTTTAAAACAATTATTATCTTTATTGTTATTTTATTTGAGTTGTTCGAGGTATACTTTATCTTTTTAACATAATATTGGTGAGAAGAATGCATTCTTGGAGCTATAAAACTTAAATTATCAAAGATCATACTCAATTTTATAAATCCAATACAAAATAAAAAGAGAATAGACTACTCAAAAGAACAAGTTTAAGTTGTCAATATCAAGACTAAGAGAGATAAAAAACAAACTGAATAAGATCAATCATCAAGGAAGTTTAAGATGACAAGCTTAAAGATATTCAAGATCAAGACACAAGGGAGATTTAGAAACTATATTGAAGATGTTGAAGATTAAGAATCAAGGGAGTTTAAAAAGTTCATGCTTGAGGATGTTTGAAGATAAAAAATAAAGAGAGATAAAAAAAAAAGCTAAAGAGGATCAAGAGTCAAGGGTGTTAGATGAACAAGTTTTAAGATATTGAAGATCAGAACTCGAAGGAGTTAAAAGAGATGAGCTTGAAGAAGGTTGGAGATCAACACTCATGGGAGATCAAGACATGTGCTGAAGATAAAAAAGACTCAAAAGAGTGTATTGAATGTGAAGCTAGAAGACTTACATGGGTGAGGCTTGGTAGAAAATATCAAGAAGTATTAACAAGATTAAGGATGTTAAAGATTAAGACTCGAGGTAGTTCAAAGATCAAGCTTGAAAACCATAGAAATGTGTGCAAATATCGGTATCTAAGAGAGCTTTATAAAATGATCAAACATAAAGAAAGCTCAAAAGGAAATCTGCTTAATTGGTTCCTACGAGAATCAAATTGACCTTTTTATGAGGGTAGGATGTCTACCATCACTAGTTGAAATCAAGATAGTCCTTTCAATGAATTTATAGAACTTTGTCGCATCCTAGAGTCTAATAAAGTACATCAACTCCCTTTAGATCCACTTCCCACAAGTGTACGTGTCATTTGACAAGTAATAAATTTGATAAGTATAAAGAGATTATCGTCTCCACATGGACTATCATTGTAGATAAATGTATTTCGCGAGTATAAAAATGCATAGCCTGTAAAAGGAATGAATGGCAAGAAAGTAAACAAATAATATTTATTGGGGTTTTAATAATTAAAAGATAACGCGATAAATGTAAGTAAGATTATGAACTAAAATGATATACAAATTAAAGCTAATTAAGAGATGGAAGAAATAGATGAAAGAGGTTTGATTATTGTTATTAATCCCCTATGCCGCTAATCTAACGTTCTTATGACTAATGGGGAAATGGTAAATTCTTATTAGCCTGGATTCAAAAGTCTCTCTAACTCCCATCAGGGTAGCAAAGAAATCTATTATACGGACTTATATACCTCTTCTAGATGTAGCCTACAATACTTTAAAATGTATTAGGTTCAAACCCTAGTGACTATCTGGCTACGCAAGACCTCCCAGTTAATTACCGCACACTAGACGTCTATATGCTATATCTAGAATTAAACCCCCCCGTCGAGGTGATATCTTAACTACTTGGGATACCCACTACTTGACCAAAATATGGTTTATGTTATAACAAACATATAGTCATAATGAGGGTTTGCATAAATACCAAATTCAGTTAAACATAAATCCCAAATTGAATAAAACATCAAGTAAGCTAACATGGGTTCTTACATTTTCAAGCCTCATGCAATGAGGGTTTAGTTCATAATGAAATAAACAGAACTAATAGAAACTAAGGATATAGTCATTTTTAAAAGAAAAAATAAATAAAAAGTACACTTTGGAGCAGAATGAAATGATGAATTTGTTGGTGAAAAATCGTTGGATTTTATAGAAACCCCCCTTTTCTTCTCCTATGCCCTTTTACTCTTGCTCCTCTTGAAAAATATTAAAAGTAATGTGTGTTTTTGAATTAGGAGCTTCTAAATGACTTAATTACTAGTTAAAAAATGTTTGGGCCTTCATGGTCACACTTGGTTAAGTTAAACTAGCTCAACCCGTTTTTAGCTAGCGTTAGACTGGTTCGAGTCACGGTGGAAACAAATGACATAAGTTCTTCATCTCAACTCCGAATCAGGTTTCGTCACTTCTCACACGTCATGACTTCCAAGCTATATCTAAATAAAATGGAATTAAGTCCAAATATCTGACCAATTAATCGACTGAAACAATATGACATCAAGATTTATCTGTTATACGGTGTAACTTCCCAAAGTGACTTTAAGCTCCAATTATGTCTTGGCTTGGGTTTTATCTTGACCTTTTGACTTCTTATCTTCATATCAGAATCTTGTATCAACCATGTACTTCAAATATATACGTTTAACACAAATTAATGCATAAAATCTATACATAGCAAAGAGAGAAAAGTACAATATATAAAATACTAGGAAAAACTCCTTCACTTAGTCCCTATAAACATCCTAAAATATGTCCTGTGAATGGATTAAGCCATCACAATAAATAGAGACATCAAGACCCCTAACTCAAAGTTTTGTCGTCCTGACAACACAAAACGAAAAAGAAAGCTCAATGGGGGCCTAAGTCCAATAAATTAAAGAAGAGAGAAAATAGATAAGTAGTAAATGACACTAAAGAAATTATACTAACAAGTCTCATATAGTGATATTTTCAAACTAAATCAAATATATATACTTATCAAACAAACAATCAACACGGTTTAATTCCAAGATTAGATTAGCTTTGCAATGCACAAAGGAAATGTTTTTCTCTTATTCTGCTATGGTGGCTATAGGGTGTTCCTCGATCCTCGCATAGTTTCCAAGGGTTCATCGAACTACTCTCTATTACTTCAAAAGCTCATAAATACCATAGTCAAGATTCATAAGGTATTTAAGGTTGTAATGTTGGCTTAGGGTAGTTATGATCGTATATTTGATAATGTAGAGTGAGCTTTTGCCTGTCTCCTCACTAGCCATCAACAAGTCACCCTAGAGCTTAAGTTACTCTCAAATATGTTCTCACTCAACCCAAATTTTGACGCACTTCTTCACATCCCAAATAACCCAACTAAAACCCTTTATGATCACATATATATATAAATATTTTCTTTTGTAAGTTAGCTATGACTCTCTTTTTTATGTGAGATTTCACGCTACTATGCTTTTTGCATTTTTATTTTCAATATATGTTTTCCTTTTCTTTTCTTTTTATTTTACCCGGAAAAAGGTTACAATAATAATAAGTAATCAAAGGCACAATTGATGTCTCCTCATTTGTGATAATAAAATATACTCATGAGACATCATTTTAGGCTTATTTATTAGTTTATAGGTTGATCTTAGCTTAATTTAGTACACTTTCCTATTTTGGGTCTTGATTTGTAGAATTATTATTTTTAGAGCATATTGGGTTTAATTGTTTATTTAGTGTGAAGCTTTAAAGATAATTATGGAGATTAATTAGAGTCCAAGTCAAAGACTACAACTTATGGAAAGAGATATGCATGGAAATTGGAGATAGAAGGAAATTGAGTTCAAATAGGAAAAGGAAAAGCTGCCTAAAACTGGGATTCTGCAGTACACGTCCAAAGATTGGTGTTTTTACCTAAGAAATATGCCGAATTTGGTAATTTCCTTCTAGAGGGCCTAGATAATTCTGTTGCGATTCTTTTGGTATCTTATGGAGCTCAAACCGACCAATAACGAAGAAGATATGCTCAAAACGGTCCAGCAGTGTTTATCTTTATTTCCTTACGAATTTGAGTTGGATTAGGAGTCCATTACTTTCCTTCTCCTTCAAGAAAACGAATTAGGTCTTCCTATAACCTATAAATACAGCCTCTTAACACTCTAAAATCATCCTTGGCCAGACCCTAAGGCCAAGAGGAAGCTACAACAGAAGAGAAGAAGTCTGGAAGGAGCTGTGCAACAACTATGTCTCCTTCAACCTCTTATTTTGTAATTCTTTCTTCTTCTTTTCTTTGTATGAACTAATTCTCTTAGCTTAGGTTTTACATAATGTATAATCTATGAATTCTAATTCTTCTATCTAAGTTCTTTGGGAATTATATGTTTTAATCTGATATTAGCTACTTACCTTTATATTTGATTATGTGTTTTGATTTAATGATTGTTTTCCTTTCGAATGCATGCGTATAGGATTACCTTAATAGTAGTTAGATGGTCTCCTTGACAGGGTGTTTAACTATTGAACCACCACATAACGTCTAGTGTCGATAGCAGTTCTGACAAAACATACTTCTAACTAGATAGTCATTAAGGTTTGTTTTAACCACCATATCACCAATTGATTGTAGTGTGCTGGATAGGGCCTTAGTGGCGTTTGATAACCCTATTTGAGTCCTCGTCTTGGTTGTGCCGTACCCCCCTTAGTCGCTCTCAAGGTCTAAGGTAGTGGAATCTAGAATCCTGACTAAGTATACCAAGAGCTAATATTCTCCCTTATGAACTAGATTTAATAGATAGAATTAGAAGGATTAGTGCATACTAGTAAAACCTAAGTTATATCGTTCATACTATCTTCTTTTCTTTTCTTTTATTTATTTTCTGTCTTTAGTTTAGTAGTTTAGTTTATTATAATAAAAACCAAATAAATATCTATCTTTCTCTTCTTTATCCTTGCGTATTATTATCTATCTTTAATATCTGCACTTGATAATTTGCATAAGTTCTCTCTAACTTTCGTCAGTCCCTGAGGAACGAATCTTCTTATCATTAAAACTTGCATACGTCCTGTAATACTTGCAGTACAGTGTTAGTTTAGGGTGTGTATTTGCACTTATTTATATCATTAATTTATCACACCTTAGGCCACACCAACAATACATAGCACAAAAAATCCACCCAATGACGTTTCCCATAACTACCTCCCCAAACTCAAGCTCTAAGACTTGTGTCAAAGCATAAAAAGTCCTAAGATCTAAGGGGTATGTCTTGTAATGTGGATAATAAAAGGATTAGAAAGGAAAGAGGGGTCTGAGACTGATAATATAACAACATAAATGATCAGCAAGCTAAAAGGCACAATGGCTAAACAAATAACCGCGTTAATCCTTTTCTATCATATACAGATTGGTTAATTTCTCACCTCTAGCATGTTCATTAAATGGTTTATCATCTAGTTTGGATCTCACTTTTGACACACCACTCATGTATCCCTAAGATCTAACTTACTTCTACTGCATTGCTTAGTAATCTTTTCTTTAATTTCAATGTGTGTTTCATGATTATATTTTAAGCATACAAAATGACAAGTTCTTAAACGTACTATTTACTATCACCGATCTGTTAAAATTATGCTTAATAGCTACATTTACTACCTTCTACATATATTCCATATAATAGAAAAAATAACTAAACAAATAAAATGGGGATGGGGACAACAAATCCCCACCCTCAACTCAAAGGTGATCTGTGACTTCACACTACTCGAAACAGAATCAATAAAGTTACCGGTGGGGCCTAGGATGTGATAAAATAAGATATAAATAAAGTGCAAATAACACCCTAAAGCTACACGGTTCTGCAAGTATTACAGATCGTATGCAAGTTTTAGTTAAATAATTAAGATTCGTTCCGCAGAGACTACGAAGGTTAGTGGAATCTTATGCAAGTATCAAGTGCAAATAAGCAAAGTTAGAGCAACTAAACGCAAATAAAAGTAAAAACAAATGGATTTTTGTGGGATTTTCTAATTAACTAAATTAAACTAAGAATTTAAAGACAGAAAATAAAATATGAAAGAGAAGTAGTATGAGAATATAGCTCGAGTTATTAGCATGTAATCCCCACTAGTTTTGCCGTTCTAAACATGTAAGTGTGAATTATGTAGTATTTCAATAATCGGTTCCAATTCGCTATCGGTAGTTTAAAATAGGATTTACCTGTGTCAATAAGGCTTCCTAAGCAAACTTTTCCTGTAATTGGTAAATAGTCACAAGAACTAAACCATAGTGATTATCTAGTTAGGTTGATTTGTCATATCTAAACCGAATACTAGACGTTATGTGCTAAACATGCAATTAAACACCGTTGTCAATGGTGGCCTAACTACTAGATGGTAATTCTAAATGGCTGCAGTCCACAAGAACACATAATATAAATCCAAACACATAAACATAGAATAAAAACTATAATTCAATTTAAAATATAAAATTCCCAAATTAGATAGATGTCAACCAAAACTAGGGTTCATACTTATATGCTTGGTTCATGCAAGAAAAGAAAGAAATTACAAATTTAAAGGTAGAAGAAGACATTGTGATGAACAGCTCCTTCCAGACTTCTCTCTTGTGTTGTAAGCTTCCTCTTGGTTTAAGGTTTCACCAAGGATGATTTAAGAGTGTTAAGAGGCTGTATTTATAGTGTATAGGTTGACCTAATTCGTTTCTTGGAGGAAAGGCCAAGTAATAGACTCCAAGCCCAACTCAACTTCGTATGGATAATTACTGCTGAACTGTTTTGGGTATATCTTCTTCGTTATTGGTCGGTTTTTGCTCCATAATATACCAAAAGAATCCTCAGAGAATTATCTACGTCCCTATGAAAGGGATTTACCAAAATTGGCTTCCTTGTAGGAGTTATCACCACTTCTTTAGGCGTGTGCTGCAGAATCTCAGATTTATGCAGCTTTTCCTTTTCCATGTTTTTAGCCTTTGTTACCTTTATCTCCAATTTCCATGTAAATCTCTTTCCATATCTTGTAGTCTTTGACTTGGACTCTAATTAATCTCCATAATTATCTTTCAAGCTTCACACTAAATAAACAATTAAACCCAATATGCTCTAAAAATATTATGTTACTAAATCAAGACTCAAAATAGGAAAGTGCATTAAACTAAGCTAAAATCAACCTATAAACTAATAAATAAGCCTAAAATGATGTCTCAAAAGTATATTTTATTATCACAAATGAGGAGACATCAAGACCCCCAACTCAAAGTTGTATCGTCCCGATACAATAAAAGTAACGAACAGAAGGGTAGTCAAATAAACAAGAAGAAGTCGGAGGAGAACAAGAACAGAATATAATGAATGATCCTAGAGCAAAATATCTAAAACGTCTCATGTAGTAATGCTTAAGAAATAATGCACAAATATACTTTATATACATGTAATCAACAATCCATAAACTCAAGTCAAGATTAATTTCGCAACGCCAGAAGGAGAGGATGATAACTTAGTTCAGGTTAATGGCTATAGGTTGTTCATAGGTCCCAATATAGCATCCAATGGTCCACTCACCTATTTACCTAATAGCTCAATTGTTCCTCCATCTAGTAGTTAGAAATCCTAAGGTCTTTGGTTATAACTTGGCTTAAGGACGGGTGTGGTATATTTGGATAATGAAAAGTGAGCGTTTGGCTCTCTCTTCACTAGCCATCAACGAATCGCCCTAGAGCTTGAGTTTTCACTCGAAGATGTTCTCACTCAACCCAATTTATTGATGCTTTTAATGTGCATCCCCAATAAATCCCAATTAAAACCTTTGATGATATCAAATCCACTTTGCCGGTCCGAATATATATTTTCATTCAAATCAAATTTTTCTTTTGTATAGCTATGATTCTCTTTTTGATGTTGAGATATCACGCTAATTTTATATATATATATTCTTTTTATGCCCTTGTTGGCAAAATTAGATCGTAGCTTTTTTTTCATTCACTATTACCCCGTCAAAGGGTTACAGTAATAACAATTTCATCATCAATAAAATCACAAATATAATTCCCAAAACCCAATGTTCCCTAATGATGAAACCCACCACCCCAAACTCAAGCTCTAAAACAACTTGCTTCAGGTTTTGCGATTCGAGTGCGGGTCATATAGATAAGTCCTACAAACTAAGGGTATGGATTATAATGTGGGTTAATAAAAGGCTTTAGAAAGGCTCAGAGGGGCTAAGACGGATAATTAACAATAATCAAATAAAAGGGTGAGAAAGTATAAAAGGCTTCAAGTGTTTTATCATGAAAGAACTGCCTTAATCATATTTCTAACTACCTGATTTCGTTACGTTTTCATTATTAGTTCATAGACAAGTGGGTTTTCAACTAATTTCAAACCTCACGTTCTACACACCAAATAACTATCCCTAAGTTTCAACGTGAATTCTTAGCATTGCTCATTAACTTTCCTATCCTTTATTTCCTGTTTTCATACATGCATCTAAACAATTTTGTTGCATCTTTCAAAAACATACTACTTACTATCATTGACCTAATAAAATCATGCTCAAATAGGTACATTCAAAATATTCTATGCCTTAATTCAACCTAAAATTTTTAAATTTTATGCAAAAACGAAAAGAAGATGAGGACAACGAATCCCCACCCCCAACTCAAAAGTGAGCCGTGTCCCCACGACTCGAAAAAGACTCAGGAATGAAATAAAATTTAAACTTAAAACTAACTAAACTACCTAATGCATACAAGCTATTAAGAAAAATTAGAATGAGTTACCTGGCTGGCCATAGAGATCCATTATATCTTCATCCTCTTCCGAAGCTGAGGGGTCAGTATAACTATCAATATCCCTTTCCAAGGTAAAATCGTCCAACTGTGATTGCATCTGTATGACTTCCGTCCAAAGTTCTCTGTTATCTTCTTGTAATCTTTCGATTTCGTTTTGTAATTTGAGAGCCCAAGGAGGAATATCATGAACAATTTCAGAGGAAGAAGAAGAAGAACCTTAGTCTTGAATTTTTATCTTCTTCAAAGGCCTCCTTGATGGTATGGACATTCTAGCAGTTAACTTCTTTGGTAGTGGTTGTGCTGGTGCCTTTTCTTTTGATTCTTCAGTAGCCTCATCAATGGTGATAGGCTTTTCAATGGTGGCTCCAGGCAATTTCTTATTCTTCCCAAGGATAGAACACTTTCTCTTGTATTCCATATCTTCAGATCTGTTAGTCATGCTTGTTTTACCCACAACTCAAGTTATACCAAGGATGGATTAAAAGTTTAAGGAAATTTGGTTTAGCTTGAGGTTGTTGCTTGGAATTTGTGAAAGAGAAAGGTTTCTTGATGAATCTTGGAAGAAATATTTAAAGCTTGTTGAATTTGATGGTGTTTTAATGGTGTAGTGTGATGAATTTGATGGAAAGATTGTGTTTGTGGAGGATGGAGGAGCTATAGTGAAGATTTAATAATATCTTTATAAGTACATAATATATTAATTTATAATTCATACTTTTAAACGAGCTCACGAGTCGAGCTCGAACAGACTCGTTTATTTATCGAGCTTAAATGGGAGCTTGAGTTTGAGCTTGTTTATATTCGAGCCGATCTCGAACGAGCTTTTCTCCAAGCTCGAGCTGCTCGCGAGTGGCTTGGTTTATTTGTGGAGTTGTTGTGTTAATTGTGAAGGTTTGTACAAGCTTTAAGATGTATATATAGGGTTTGGGTATGAAAAATTTGTATGGGAGAGGCTAGGGTTAATCCTGTTATGGTAAGAAGTTGAATGGGCTTCAAATTCTTCACAAACCGCCTGGCGCGGTACATGGGTGCGGTATATGGGTGCCCCGCGAGGGTACACCGCGCGCTGTAGCTCCAAAAATTTCCGCCTCGGTAATATACCCATGCTAGCACCCCGTGGCACGCGTTTTGGGCATGCGGTATAGGGGTGCGGTGCATGGGTACACCGTGGCTACCCCGTCAAAAAACCCGCGGTACATCACCCCGTGGCACGCGTTTTGGGCGTGCGGTATAGGGGTGCGGTGCACCGCACCTAGCAGCTATCCTTTTTCTCGTCTCGGTAGAAAACCCGTGGTGCTCGACCCGTGGTACGGGTTTTCAGGGCACGGTACATCCCTGCGGTATAGGGGTATACCGCATGGGTAGTCCGCGCCAGCCTTGCGAATTTTTCCAACTTTTTCCTTTTGACCCCAAACTCGTTTCCTGCACAATAGCACACTACCTTTCTCTCCTATTAGCTTGTAAACACACTTAAAAATATACACTAACTTAATATTATACACTACAAAGCAAAAACAACTAATCTAAAAAGCAATTAAAACAAGGGGTGTCTCCCAAGAGCACTTTTGTTTAACGTCTTTGAGTTAGACGTGTACCTCAGGCTAAGCGCATTCAACGAGATGGATTGTCTCCTCTCGCCCAAAGTCCTCACTGTCATGGTATCTCGCTGGCCATTCACCATGAATGTCCGTTGCTCGGTTGGATATTCAATTTCAATCGCTCCATGAGGTGTGACTTTAGTAACAATGTAAGGTCCTCCCCAACGGGATTTAAGCTTTCCTGGGTAGTTCGAAAATCGAGAGTTGTATAATAAAACTTTTTGTCCTCTCTCGAAATGCTTTGGACGGAGCCGTTTATCGTGCCATCGCTTTGTTTTCTCCTTGTAGAGGCGTGAATTTTCTTAGGCAGGATAACGAAACTCCTCCAACTCGTTCAATTGCATCATCCTTTGTTTTCCGCCCAATTCTAGGTCTAGATTCAGAGTTTTAATAGACTAGTAGGCTCGAGCTTCAAGTTCACTCGGTAGATGACACGCTTTGCCGTAGACCATGCGATACGGAGATGCCCCAACTGGTGTTTTAAATGCTGTTCTGTAAGCCCAGAGAGCATCATCTAGTTTTAAAGACCAATCTTTCCTCGATTTATTCACGGTCTTTTCAAGAATATATTTGATTTCCTGGTTGGAAACTTCAGCTTGACCGTTAGTTTGTGGGTGATAACCAGTAGAGGTACGGTGTCTCACTCCAAACTTACGAAGATAATTTCTCAGAGGAGCATTAATAAAGTGGGTACCTTTATCACTGATGAGAACACGTGGCGTACCATGTCTTGAAAAGTTGTTTGTTTTTAAGAACTTAATCACAGTTTGAGCATCGTTCTTTGGTGTTGCCACTGCTTCTACCCACTTTGATACATAGTCTACCGCAAGCAAAATATAAAGATTTCCATGAGAAGTGATGAAAGGTCCCATGAAATCTATTCCCCATACATCAAAGATTTCAACTTCAAGAATATTATTAAGCGGCATCGCGTCTCTTTTTGATATATTGCCAGTGAACTGGCATCTTTGACATGACTGGACAAAATGATGACAATCTTTGTGTATGGTAGGCCAATAGAATCCGGATTGAAGAATTTTAGCTGCGGTTCTATCGCCTTTAAAGTGACCTCCGTAAGGTGAACTATGACAACTTTCAATGATCTTTTCCATTTCACCTTCATGTACACATCTTCTAACCACTTGGTCATTACAAATCTTCCAGAGGTATGGTTCATCCCAATAATATTGTTTGGCCTGGTGAGTTAATATTTGTCTTTGTTGTGGGTGGATATCTTTGGGAAAGACACCACTCACAATGAGGTTGACTATATCTGCATACCATGGCACAAAATCATGTTTAATAGCAAAAAGTTGTTCATCAGGGAATACCTCTTTAACCAACAATGGTTCTTTGTTCGCATCAGATCCTTCGAGCCTTGATAAATGATCAGCAACTTGATTCTCGCATCCTTTTCGGTCTCGAATGTCTATGTCAAATTCTTGAAGTAACAGTACCCATCTAATAAGGCGCGGCTTAGCGTCCTTTTTCTCCATAAGGTATTTGATAGCTGAATGGTCCGTGTATACAACAGTTTTCTTCCCAATCAGATATGAGCGGAATTTGTGAAAAGCATACACCACGGCCAACATCTCTTTCTCCGTCACTGTATAGTTCATCTGGGCAGCGTTGAAAGTCTTACTTGCATAATAAATCGCGTGGAAGATCTTGTCTTTCCTCTGTCCCAACACAACACCCATAGCGTAATCACTAGCATCGCACATAAGTTCAAACGGAGCTTTCCAATCAGGAGGTATAACAATAGGTGTAGAGATCAGTTTCTCCTTAATCGTCAAAAACGCTTGAAGACATTCTTAAGTAAAGTTAAAAGGAGTACCATTTTCAAGTAAAGAACAGAGCGGTTTGGCGATTTTGGAGAAATCTTTAATAAATCTTCGATAAAATCCTGCGTGACCCAAGAAACTTCTCACTCCTTTAAAAAAAACTGGAGGTGGTAATGTTTTGATAACTTCAATTTTAGCACGATCAACCTCCATCCCTGCCTTTGAAACTTTATGTCCCAACACAATTCCCTCTTGAACCATGAAGTGGCATTTTTCCCAATTAAGCACAAGATATTTTTCTCTACATCTCACAAGGAATTTCTCAAGATTATTCAAACAATCATCGAAACTATCTCCAAACACCGAAAAATCATCCATAAAAACCTCCAAATATTTATCAATCATGTCCCAAAAGGAGAAAACAAGAGGCAGGCTCCACAGACTTGTCATACATTGCTGCATAAGGAGAAAACGAATTGCGTCGATCAACTTAGTAATGGGCAGCTCCCTTGTAGCCTTGATTTTCTTGTTGAAAGACTCAGCCGCATTAGATGTCGTCTCTCCGTACCGTTTACCCTTGAAAGGCACATTTGCGAATTTCTCTTTCGGGAGATTATTCATGAAGTTAGCAGCTTTTTGACCACCTGCAGCAAGAAACATCTAAAATAAATTATCAAAAGTTTATGTAGTTGATGCGAAACACATTCTGTCAAGAATATATAGCATCGTCTCCCTCTGCGATTTTGATCTCCTGAATTTTGTCTTGAGATTCTCTTCAAAGGCCGCTGACAATACGCGAGATGGGTTAGCGGAAAAACAGTTTCGAGCGCATTAGCAATTCCTCCATGGCGATTAGATACGAATATCACGTCACATGAAGAGATTAGTGGTGCACGGAAACGAAGGAAATGTGTCCAGTTAACAGTGTCTTCAGACCTAACGAGCGAAAAGGTGACTGGGAACAAACCTGCAAAAAAAAAAAATGTAAAATAGTTTGTATAACATGTGGATATGGTGGTTGATTTGAATTGTATGTTGTTGTGTTAATTTTAGAGGGGTATCATACCTTGAGTGGCATATTTTGCAGTAGCGATGATGAGTTGTCATTTGTACTTGTTTTTAAGGAAGGTTGTGTCTAGAAAAAACAAAGGACGACAGTGATAAAATCCTTCAACACATGCACCAAAAGCGAAGTGGCATCTCGTAAATAAACGGTTAGATGGTTCACATTTGAGCGCAACAACACCTAATGGATCTACCTCAACGAGTTTATCAAAGTAAGCCTGTACCCTGTTGTACGACAGACCATCATCTCCAAAAATATCATCACGCGCCTTATGCACAGAACCGTAAGCAACCTTGTATGAAATATTATATCCATATTTGTATTTAAGGAAGTTTATTACATGACCTGGTTTAGTATCGGGTTTAGACGGCATCATGTTAATGATAATGTCCGTAATTAAATCGCTAGATAACCGATGATTAGTGAATTTTTCATCGGAGGGCCGAAAGTATGGTTTCTATTGAAGGTCCTAATGTAGAATTTTTTATGATCATTTTCTTTTGATGCATATACATACCATTTACAACCTGCAATGTGTATATAAGTCATTACAAATTTGTTGATTGTAGAAAAATTTGGTGTTTGTTACTGGTGGAGTATTTGTGTAAATTTAATGGGTTAAAGGACTAATATGATGGGTTGTGTTATTGAAAATGTATTATTAACAGTGGTGTGTGTGTAATGAATTAAGCAACCTGATAAATTGTCAAAAACAAGTATAACCTAGAGATTTTGATTTGGAGCAATACACGTTTATACGGTTTGGGCGGTTGTGGCTGAAATGGAAAGTGTATCCGATTTCACATGCGTACTTTGGAAGTGCACATCAAAATTCTTTCATTCCATCATGGAAACATTGACCAGGTTCTCTGAGGTCATGTTTCCAAACCTTGATCTTTAGTATCCTAACCTTGTGGTGATAGTTGTTTTCAACAGCTTCATCGTCGTCTTCAATTTCTTCTTCAACGGGTGATTGATGTGGCAGGTGAACAATCTCCATATAACCTGCTGCAGCTTGTGCTTGCTCAACAACTTCGAGGCTATTGTGGACTACTAAAATCTCAAATTCAGCAATGAGACTATGATCTAGCAACCATAAAATCGTCCTGAAGTCTCCTTCCCCGCCAAACTTGCATTTCTGGTGCTCAACAATTGAGTATACTAACTCAAAATCCTTACCAACCAAACTAGGCCATGTTTCTTTCACATAGTTTTTGATAGATTTTTATAAAAATCAAACAATCTGAATAACTTCAAAACCTTCTCCTCGTTGTAACGAAAAACAACGGGTACACTGATGGCATAACTAATGCGGAAACAACAAAAGAGTGTAAGTTATGTGCAAATTTATTCTGTATTGCATTTTATGACAGTACTTATATTATTGTTGAATACACATCATTACATTAATGTTTTGCAATTCCATAAAGATTGAAAATATCTAACGCACTAACTAAACATAAAACACATACTTGGTATATCTTATAAGGCTGCTATACTATAATGATCTTCTAACCTATCGTTAGATTAGTATTTAGCTGTGATTCATATAAAAACGATAAGAAAATGCATCATATATAGAACAAAACTTGATTAATCACGCTGCAATAACAATAAACATCTCATATGATTTGATACATACCTTGCTATCGAATGTGGATGAATATTGAGATGTGAGATGCTAATGCTACAAAATGGTGGTGTGTCTGCTGGAGTGGATTTGTTTAAGCGTGAAACAAAATTACCAGATTAAAGTGCTATGATTAAGGGATTTATTATATATGCTATAAATATGAAACTGGTTACAAAGCGATAATCACTACTTGAAACAGTGTGTTTAGTGACGAAAAGTTACCGGCGACCCGTACTTTGTCGGTAAGGTTTTGAAATTACCGACGACATTTTGTTACGAAATAATCATTGTCGTAAAACAGCGACACGAAAATTCGTCGTTAATTGGGTGTATTTCGTCGGTAATTCTTTTTTTTACCTCCGAAATGTCGTCGCTATATTTGCGACACGGTATGCCGTCGGTATATTGTGTAGGTTACCGACGACATAAGTGTAATTACCGACGAATTACGGATCGTCGGTAATCAAAAAACCTATTTAATGGAGGCAACGGGGTTTTAAACTCACAAAACACCCAAAAACCCCAAAAAATTTCTCCGATTTTCTCCAAAAAACACAACTAAATTTCTTTTTTTATTTCTAATTGATTCTCCACTTCATCTTGCACCATTTTCGGGTTAATAATCAAGGTGGGCACTATCAATATCCAATTTCATCACACAATTTAAGGTAATTGCATGAAAATTCATGTTTTTAATTTTTTTTATTTATTTCTAATTGTGTTTTATTCTTGCTATACGGTTTGATTAGGTGAATTAATACATTTTCAAGGTGGGGCATTATCATCAATCTTCATCTTATCCATCCAATTCAAGGTATTTTCAATAAATTTCATGTTTTTTAACTTTTTTATTTATTTGATTATAATAGTTGATATATCAAATGATTAGGTTCATGAATAACATGATTTTTGGTTGAGTTGTTTATTATCATGTTGTAAATTATGCATGTGTTGTGTTATTTATATTTTGTTTAATTAATTATATGATTTTTTTTATATATTTATTGTGTTTTAATTTTATTCATTCAATGGTTTGTAATATCTATTCATTCAATGGTTTGTAACATTTATTCATTCAACGAGTTTGTAATTTTTATTCATTCATTGGGTTGTAATTTTTATTATGTTATTTATTGTGTTGTAATTTTTATTCAATTTATTAATTGGGTTGTAATAATTATATATTTTATTTTTATATGAATGTAGTCGCATAGTTTAATAAAATTGTTGCTAAGAGATGGCTTCGGGTATGGATAAGAGTTGGATCGATACGATGGATTATTACACGGAAGAATATGTTTTTGGGATTTTCAAGTTTATTGAATTTGCTAAGAAAAGTAAAGGTTATACTGGTTACTTGTCTTGCCCATGTAAGAAGTGTAATAATTACTGTCGATTAAAAACCGAACAGGTTAGGCCCACCTTCTAAAATCCAGGTTTAAGAAAATATATCAGGTTTGGACAAAACACGGTGAGGATGAGATACAAACACATACACCCCATGCAAGTTAAGATCCAATTATAGTAAATAAAAATCAACATGTTTATGACGATGTGAGACAAAGTTACGATGTTGGTGGACATCCGGGAGATACCGAGATGAGAGATGCACATCTTCCAAGTCGAAGCAGTTTCGAAACATTGTTCGAAGAATTGGAGACAGAATTATATCCTGGTTGTACATCGATGAGTTCCTTGAAATTTATTGCCAAGCTTATGCACGTAAAAGTAAAGAACAAATGGACTAATACCTCATTCACCGAGCTATTGGACTTGTTTGGTCGTATTTTGCCCAAACTTCACAATTTGCCCGATTCTTATGAAGCATGCAACAAGAAGTTGAAAAGTTTGGGTATGGGGTATATTACTATCGATTTCTTTTTGAACGATTGTGCCCTTTTTTACAAAGAGAATAAAGACCTCGACAAGTGTCTAGTATGTAGCGAGTCTAGATGGGACCCAAAGAATGGTAACAAAGGACCGCATAAGAAGCTTCGTTACTTTCCGATTGCTCCGAGATTGCAGCGATTATACGCTTCGAAGCACACCGCTGAAGACATGATATGGCACCATACTGGAAAGAGTGCCGATCCAGATGTGTTGCGTCATCCGGTTGATGGTGAAAGTTGGAAGAGATTTGCAGCGCTACATCCTGAGTTTGCTAGCGAACCTCATAATGTATATATGGGTCTCGGTATCGATGGTTTTTGTCCTTTCTCTATGCAGAACAACTCGTACAGCATGTGGCCTGTCATATTGACCGTATATAACTTGCCACCATGGGTATGC
This sequence comes from Nemophila menziesii, assembly GCA_029959085.1. Classification (NCBI taxonomy): domain Eukaryota; kingdom Viridiplantae; phylum Streptophyta; class Magnoliopsida; order Boraginales; family Hydrophyllaceae; genus Nemophila; species Nemophila menziesii. Next base: position 11,514,593 of record JARWIR010000021.1, read on the forward strand.
ATGAAGGAAACCACATTCCAGCTTTGTTTGTTGATTCCTGGACCCCGTTCACCCGGTAAGGACATGGATGTCTTTGATCGACCTGTTATAGATGAGTTGGAGGAGTTGTGGGATAAAGGGATCCTTACGTATGATGCCCACAAGAAGGAAGAGTTTACGATGAAGGTTTGTTTGTTATCGACGACAAATGATTACCCCGCTAGGTCATACACTTCAGGATGGTCGGGTCAAGGTTACTTAGCTTGTCCAAAATGCATGGATTCTACTCCGTCATTGAAGGTGAACAAAGGGGTTGTTTACTTTGACCATAGACGTTGGTTACCTTCCGGACATCGATTTAGAAAAGACAAGGTTTTGTACCGGGCTACCGATCATAGGGGCCCACAGAAGAAATATGGTCCTGCCGATATTCAGACACAATTAGATGGGCTTCCCATTGTGTTTCCCGGTAAACACAAGGATTTTGGGGGAAAGATCGTGAAGCAAACTGTTCCACGACGATTCAATTGGAAGAAAAAAGAGTATTTATTATCGTTTACCTTATTGATCCAAAAACTTGTTGAAACATAAATTAACGTTATGCATTGCGAGAAAAATATGTGTGATGCTCTTCTCGGTACAGTTATAGGTCTTGATGGGAAAGTTAACAAAGATAACTTGAAAGAGAGAATGGATCTTAAGGATATGAACATCAGGAAAAATTTGTGGTTGACATCGAGAGGAGGTAAAGCGATGCTGAACCGAGGAAAGTATACTTTATCAACGGAAATGCAGACAATATTTCTTGACTGGCTGAAGGCACAGAAGTTTCCCGACGGTTTCGCATCTAGTTTGAGAAATAATGTTCAAAGTGATACGTGAAAGATTATCGAAATGAAATCTCACGACTGTCACGTGATGATGCGGTATCTTTTCGTGGCTAGTATCCCAGGGCTTATTGAAGACAAAGCGATTAGTGATGTGATTATTGGGTTAGCTAACGTGTTTAGAGTCGTTTGTAATAAAAATCTCAGCAGGAAAGAGTTAGAATCGGGTAAGCGAAAGTGGTTGAAGTTATGTGTAGACTGGAAAAGATTTTGCCTCCCGCGTTTTTTGATATAATGACCCACTTAGTGATACACTTGTACGATGAAGAATTGCTAGGGGGACCGGTCCAAATGCGGTGGATGTAACCATTTGAAAGGTATTTGAAAAAGTTGAAAGAGTATATTCGATATCCGGCTAGACCAGAGGGTTCAATAGCCGAGGGTTACGTGGCGGAAGAGACGTTGAATTTCATATCAAGGTATCTTAGTGAAGAAAAAACAAAGTTCAACGATCCAGGTAGATACAATGAACCACCGCCAGTGCCAAAAGAGCTATCCGTTTTCAGGTCCCAATGTACTCTAGTTGGCAAGAAAGAATATGGTTCTTTACCACTTAAGGAGAAGGAGCACATCAGTGGGTATATTTCGCATAATTGCAACGAACTCGAAGAATACATGACGTAAGTAACGAATATTTATATTTATAGTTATAGTTATATATTCATATTTATATTTATATTAATATATTTAAATATTTATATTTATAAGCAAATATTTATATTTATATATACACAAATATATTTATAATTATATATTTATATTTATATTTATATATTTATGTTAATTTATTTATACTCACGATTTTAGTGAACACAAATCCACACTCTCGGGAACGAGTAGGGAAATAGATAATATGCATCGTCAAATGTTTAAGCAATGGTTTCTGAAAAAGGTATGTAACTTTAGGCATTGGTTTAAATATTATCTATTTATTTTTAAAGTATTAAGTATTATTGTTGTATAACAGATTCATGGAATGAAATCCCATGGTGATGCATTAGTTACCCCCGAGATGGTGTCCTTGGCAAACATGTCTTTTGGTGCGGTGCATAAATACGATTCATGTGTTGTGAACGGTGTCAAGTGGGTAACAAAGTCTAAAGGAGAAAAAAGAGTGGCACAGGATTACGGAGTTTGTACCATGTACGATGAAAGACCCTATTACGGTGAATTAATGAAAATCTTGGAGGTTATGTACACTGGAGGGTACTCGGTTGTGTTATTTGTTTGTAAGTGGTACAAAATGGCTGATGCGAGGACACAAAATAAGGTAACCTTTATCAACACATCAAACTTTGAGTGGGCCAACGAACCATACATTTTAGCATCGCAGGCCAAGAAAGTGTTTTACATCGACGAGATAAATGCAAAGAAATCAATGAAAGGCTGGAAAGCCGTTTGGGAAATAAACGATCGACACAGATGGAGTCCTGAGTTATGGGGTTCCGAATCACTACCTAGTGGGAATGAGAGCATCAGCATACCTTTGGTTAACACTGGGACGGTTTCTGATTCGGTGAAGTTGGCATCCACCGAGGAGATCGATTGACCCATCTTATTTTCATATTGATTTGGATTTTGATATGGTTATTGATGAAAACGAGGAAATTGATGATGAGACGTGGGAAGAATATGGGGATGAAGAAGAACCTATAGAGGTTGATAGCGATAATGAACCTATAGATATTAGTGTATATGAAACTGATTAGGAGAATTTTTTTTTGTTTATTTGTCTTAAAAAATTTTGTTGGTTTTTCGAGTTGAATTTGAATTTATTTTGATTAACATTTGACTCTAATAGTTGACTAAATACACTAAACACTAACATTTGACTCTAATAGACTAAATACACTAAACACTCAAGTTTGACTCTAATAGTTGACTAAATACACTAAACACTCAAGTTTGACTTAAATAGTTGATTAAATACACTAGATGCTAACATTTGACTCTAATAGTTGACTAAATACACTAAACACTCAAGTTTGACTCTAATAGTTGACTAAATACACTAAACACTCAAGTTTGACTCTAATAGTTGATTAAATACACTAAACATTAACATTTGACTCTAATAGTTGACTAAATACACTAAACACTCAAGTTTGACTCTAATAGTTGACTAAATACACTAAGCACTCAACTTTGACTCTAATAGTTGATTAAATACACTAAACACTAAAATTTGACTCTAATAGTTGACTAAATACACTAAACACTCAAGTTTGACTCTAATAGTTGACTAATACACTAAACACTCAAGTTTGACTCTAATAGTTGATTAAATACCCCACACACTAAAGTTTGACTCTAAATGTTGACTAAATACACTAAACACTAACATTTGACTCTAATAGTTGGCTAAATACACTAAACACTCAAGTTTGACTCTAATAGTTGATTAAATACACTAAACATTAACATTTGACTCTAATAGTTGACTAAATACACTAAACACTCAAGTTTGAACTCTAAATGTTGACTGAATACCCCAAACACTAAAGTTTGACTCTAAATGTTGACTAAATACACTAAACACTCAATTTTGACTCTAAATGTTGACTGAATACCCCAAACACTAAAGTTTGACTGAATATCCCAAACACTCAAGTTTGACTCTAAATGTTGACTAAATACACTAAACACTCAAGTTTGACTCTAAATATTGACTGAATACACCAAACACTCAAGCTTGACTCTAAATGTTGACTGAATACCCCCAAAAACTAAAGTTTGACTCTAACTGTTTGAACTTTGATCGAGGTGTTTATTATAAAATGAAAGTTTGGATTTCGCAGGTTTCTGATGGTGGTGGATACGAAAAAAAGAAAGAAAGAAAGAAAGAAAGAAAGAAAGAAAGAAAGAAAGAAATAATAAGAAAGGAAAAAGAAAGAAAGAAAAAAAGAAAAAAGAAAAATAAGAAGAAAAAAAAGAAAAAAAAAGAAAGAAAAAAAAAAAGAAAAGAATCAAAAAAATCAAAAAATTAGCGACGACATTTAAGCGATTACCGACGACATTCTTCATTTGAATGTCGCCGGTAAAAATTAGCGACGACATTCATACTTTATGTCGTCGGCAGTAATAATAAAAAATTCGATTGGTCAGCTTGGGTGGTCAAGTTTCCTGCTCTCGAAAATTAGCGACGACATTTGGGATTACCGCCAACACGTGTCGTCGGTAAACGACGACACGCAAGGGTCGTGGGTACGGAGCTGGACACGTGTCCTTATTATCGACGAAATTCCACTAATTATCGACGACACGCGTGTCATCGGTAATCAATTTTTCTATAAAGCCTTAAACCGAGCTCACTTCAGCCATAACAAACACTAAATTTCTCAGCAAAAGTCGCCATTTCCTCCCTTACCAAGCATTTCGGAGGCAATCCAGCACCAAATCCAACATCAAGGTAATTGATTTTAATCCAAAAACACCTTCTAATCACTAGTTTTTAATTTTCATTTTTTAATTTCTAATATCTTTTCATTTGTTTTTGTTTTATGATTCCTTCCTCTTGACATGGATTCATGGACAAAATCTACACCATTTCCACGTAACAGGTTCCAATTTTCGGATTCAAATTGCAATTTTTTTAATTTTGGGTTAAAAAATTTCATGAATGTGTACATGTTTATATTAATTTCGAATTTGTTGTATGTTATTCTGGGTTGTTAAGATTTTTATTGTGTTAAAAAACAACATGTAATTCGAATTAGTTTAAAATTATAGCAAATTAGGGGTTTGTTAGGATTTTTGGATATTTAGAGATATATAGGGACCTTTTGTGTAATTTGTAAAATTATGATATTGTAATTTTATTGTTTTTTGAAGATATAGGGACCTATTTGCAATTTACTTAAGATTATTTGGATTTTATGAAATAAATTAGTGGAATTGTTAATAATGTAAAAATTTAAGGACCTATTTGCAATTTAATGAAATATTATGAATATAAATAGTAAAGGACTAAATAGTAAATTTAGAAAATTATAAGGACTAAATAGCAAATTTTAGAAAATTCTATAAAATTATAAGGAAAAGAAAGTTTAGGGACTTAAATGCAAATTTAAAAAATTTAAGGACCTATTTGTAGTTTAATAAAATTTTAAGAATATAAATAGTAAATGACTAAACAGTAAATTTAAAAAATTATAAGGACGAAATAGAAAATTTTAGAAAATTTTTAAAAATTATAAAGAAAAGAAAGTTTAGGGACTTTAATGCAAATTTAAAAAAATTAAGGACCTATTTCCAATTTAATGAAATTTAAAGAAATATAAATAAAGAAATAAGTTTAGAAAATTATAGATAGATTAAAAAAATTAGAATATTAAAATTAATAATACAGATCTTATAGAAATTTTGTCTGTCTTGAAAGTACTTAAAGCTTATTTTCTCAGTGTTGAAGATACTGAAAGCTAACTCCAGAATCTCACGGTACAATTGTACGTGAGAAATCTTTGCAAATATGTGTTGTACATATACATCCCATTTTTGCAGCATGCACTAAAACTAATATATGCTCTTCTAGATGCTTTAATTGCTATTATAATGTCTAACATGAATAACCTCTCGACACACCGGAGTTGGAGAGAACAAACTACCATTAACACGTTCGTTTATATGGACCAAGCCACTTATTCTGCATGAAGCGATATGTTCTCCATGGGGAAATATAGAGGCCTCTACTCTTCAATGATCGTCTAGCTGCGTTGTTCATAACCTTTAATATCTTTTTTAATTCCTCACTTTCTCCAACAAAAATGTTAGGTAATATATGTAAAAGCTTTTCGTAGTTGCTAGTAGGTCTCGCAATCTCAAACTCCGTGGTAAAATTCAGGTCTATAAAGTACCGAGTGGTGAAGGAATTTGGGTGGAGAACATCTATGAATTCATAGTTTCCATTGAGTACATCACCACAACTCTCCCATTTAGTTTTACAAATAGACGCATTGTAGCCTAATTCTCTGAGATAGGCCATCACATTGCGGCGAAGAATTGATTGATTCATATTCGCACTTGAAAACATTTCCACTGCCTTGGAAACATCCGATTGAAGAACATTTTGATATACATCTCCATTTTCTTGTGAAAGAATTTGTTTTAAATATTCAATCCCTTGATCCTCTGATTCATTTATCACAAAACTGGTTTTCCCTTTCGAGTCATTATTTTCAAGGGACTGTAATCGTCTTAGGTCGTCATCTTTCGCAGAAGAATCATATAATAAAATATTAGAAAGGCTGGGTGAAAAAACATCATCATCATCCCCGTTTTCTAGTTGAAACTGATGTTGGCAAAAAATCCGAGCATTTAGTTTATCATTGACTTGTTTTCTTCCGGTGAATCCATACATTATAAGATGAAATTAAGAATTATATTAATTAGATTTAGAATAATGAATATCTGGAGGTTTCCAAAAGGTTTTATATATAATGCCAAACAATTTAACAGAATATATGAAAAAAGAACTGATTACATAATACATAACAGATAATGGATATAACAAATAATGGATATAACCGAAAATGGATGTGTAATATTATAAGATTGTTATCCAAATGTTAACTTTTCAGAATCAAACAGTTAACGAGTGTAGTAACTTTTTTCTAGTCAATGGTACCGTCAAATATTAACTCTCATCTTAGTCAATTGTCAAAATTTGTTAAGACTAGGATTATTGGATTCTGTTAGAACGGAGACAATATATGTTGGAATAAGGGGGTTTTATTTCGTAAGGCCAATCCCTATGGATCTTTATAATATAAGACATTTCCTTTAAGTATTAGTTGTAGTTCAACTAAAAAGGAAAAAAATACTCAAAATAGTTTTTTCTTTTCTTATTAATTACAAAGAAATCCTTCAAAGCAAAAATAAATTCCTAATATATTGTTTGGATTCAAATTATATAAAAAAAAATTATAGAAATATAAAAATATTAAAAGAATAAAAAGAAAAATAATAATTGTGTTAGAATTATAAAAATATTAATAAAGAAGAAAAAAGTAATTGTTTAAGAAACGACTTGTGTGGATTCACATTATAAAAATAAATGAAAAAATTATTTTATATTAAAATTCTTTTATACCCTTTCCATGTTATGTAAAAATGTCATATATTAAAATTATAAGGTTACCGTCGTGACATTTTTAGAAGTAATTATTTCATTTTCTTTGAAATGATTCCAAAATGGGAAAAATTAAATAATTGACATTTTAAGAGAAAAGAAAGAATTGTGCAATTCTCTGAATTATTTTTTAATCGAAAATCGAATTTAAACAAAAGAAAGAAAAATTTATTCTTATCATTTCTTTTAGAAAATTGAATCCAAACAATACATAAAAATTTCTAAACCTAATCTTTTTTCTCTTTATCTTCTCTTTCCTATTCTTTACCCTTTCTTTTCTCTTTGAAAAACAAAACCGCAGCCATCTTTGGTGACAATTTTCTACCATCTGGTCTCACCTTCCCTCCCCACCACTATCATCTTCATCTCCTTCATCGCCATCTTCATCACCTTCCCACCAACAACCCTTCCTACCACCAATCCGGTCCGGCCTTCCCACCAACAAACCGCCTTGCACCATCGCCACCTTCTTTATCACCATCTCCTCAGTCTTTATCACCATCACCACCCTGCTCACGAAACTGACGCCGCTTGGAACCCTACGCTACCATCATCACCACCATCTTTATCACCATCACCACCATCACCATCACAACCCTAACCTCTCCCTTGCTCACCATCTCTTCACCACCATCATCTCCACCACCATCATCTCCACAAACATCATCTCCACCACCATCATCTCCACCATATCTCCCTCTGTCCATTTCTCCACCATTGAAACATCGATCTCACCTTCCATCTCAGATGTACTCACCTTCCCCGCTAATCTACTCCACCATGAACAGAAGCCAATCAAGACTAATCACACCGCGGACGTTCGTGGAACATTCACCACGATTCATATCTACTCCACCACCAAACTACCGCCACCCTTCGTGGCCATTCTCCACCATTCACTTCTCACCTTCGAACCTCCGGCGCGCGTGAATTTAGCGAGTAAGAGAGTTATTTTCTAGTATGTATACACAATCCTAAAAATTAGAACAAGAGAAAAGAAATAGAATGTAATATTCCTGTTCCGTATACACAAACCCAGAAAATTTGAAAAAGTAAAGTTTATAAAACGAAAAGAAAACGTTTTATGGTTTATACACCGTGAATCGTAAGTACCTTAAATTATTGTGTATTAATTTGTATAAACTAGTAAAACAATATTAAAACTAATGCACAAAAAAATAAAAAATTTAAATTAATAAATAACTCTACTTGTCGAGACTCGGATTGGATCCGATGTCTTTAAAGTATTTAGGCCACGTACCAGTGTCTTATGTTTGTTGGCTTCAACCTCTAGGATACAACGACAAAACTATTCAAAAGAAATTGTGACACGAATTCTTAAGAATTTCAACGAAATTAACAAAGTCGTTTCTTTCTATCTCTCTCTTATAATTTTGTAATGCTTAATGCTTTAAAAGCTGAAATGAATAAAATGTTTGAGTTGGCCAACTATTTATAAAAAACCTAAAAGTTGGTTTCGCAAAGAGTTGTGATGTTTCATTTGAAGACACATTATATTAAATATAAGATACGACGTTTACCAAACAAAGACCAAATCTTGGGTTGATCTACATGGTATGAGAATAAGGCCCAAAAACCCATATCTGAATCCTTTATTTAAATTAAGTCACAGAATATAATATACGTATCAATATCTGAATCCTTTATTTAAATTAAGTCACAGAATATTATCGTATTCATGGTCAATACTTGGGTAAAAACCCATTTGACCAATACTTATATGCAACTACATACATGTATATACATACAATATACCTACAAATTAGGCTCTTCGATCATCCCGAGCCCTGTGCGGTCAGTCAGGCCATTGTTGTCCCTGACCGGCACTGATAGTACACATTACTAGAATAATAACAGTCTTAATCTAAGTCAAAGAAATTTTTACTGTCTTGAAGATACTGAAAGATGTTTTCAGTAATCTCACGGTACTCTTGTTCGATGGTGAGAGGTTGCTTGCTAATTTGCGCCTGTTATGTACCTTTACAACGCATATTTGCAGCGTACACTAATTATAACTAAGATATGATCTTCTATATACTTTAATTGCTATTATATGTCTAACATGATTAACCTCTCATATTCACCGCAGTTGAAGATAACAAACTACCATTTCGATGTCCGTTTATATGGACCAAGCCACTTGTTCAGCATGAAGCGATACTTTCTCCATGGTGAAATATAGAGGCCTCTACTATTTAATGATCGTTTAGCTGCAATGTTCATAACTTTTAATATCTCTTTCAATTCCTCACTTTCTCCAACGAAAATGTTAGGTAATATCTGTAAAAGATTTTGGTAGTTGCTAGTTGGTCTCGCGATCTCAAATTCGGTGGTAAAATCCAGGTCAATGAAATAGCGACTGGTGAAGGAATTTGGAAGGAAAACATCTATGAATTCATAGTTTCCATTGAGTACATCACCATAGCTCTCCCATTTAGTTTTACAAATAGCCGCATTGTAACCTAATTCTCTGAGATAGGCCATCACATTGAGGCGGAGAATGGATTGATTCATATTTGCATTTGAAAACATTTCCACGGCCCTGGAAACATCCGCTTCAAGAACATTTTGATATAGATCTCCATTTTCTTGTGAAAGAATTTGTTTTAAATATTCAACCTCTTCCTCTGATTCATTCATTAGAAAACTGGGTTCCACTTTTGAGTCATTATTTTTAAGTGACTTGGATGGTCTTGGGTCATCTTCATTTGCAGAAGAATCATATAATAATATATCAGAAAGGTTGGGTGAGAAAACATCATCATCAGCACCGTTATCAAGTTGAAACTGATGTTGGCAAAAAATCTGAGCCTTTAGTTTATCATTTAGGTGGTGAGTGACTTGTTTTCTTCCCATGAAACCATACATTTTATTGTTTTGATATATAAAATTTAGTTTAGGATTATAAGGTAATAGATATTAATTAGAATAATTAATATTTGGAGGTTTCTAAGGGATTATATATAGTGCCAAGCAATTTAACAGAATATATGAAAAACAAACTGATTACACGTATATACATAACAGAAATGGGATGTGTAATATAAGTTTGTTATCCAAATGTTAACTTTTTGAGTCAAAAAGTTAACGAATGTAGTAACTTTTTCCTAGTCAATCGTTTTGATCAAATGTAGTAACATCTTTTACCTAATTCCTAATAACTATTTCGATTTTGTTAGGAATTAGGACGGACACCAAGCGCCAATAGTTATTACATAGACATCCAATGTGTGGACGATTATGTTTTGGTTCTTGCAATCAATATATTGGAGAGCACAATTAGTTATACCAGATTTTAAAATTAAGGTTAATTAACAATAATATAATTGAATCTAAAATAACATTTTTGAATGGATTGACATATTTAAAGTTGTTGCGATCAATAATAACAGAATCTGCAATCATAAGCAAAAAGTGCAAACATACTTTCAAAGACCATTAAAGAATAATAACATATATTTCACTTAATCTTACAAAATTACATTTCAAAGCAAAATTAATACATTCAAAGAATAATATGAGGTTTAGCTATGTAATAATATAATCAGGTAAATGAGATAGGAGACACGCCCTCTGGCCTTTGCAAATTCTCAATTGCATATTTTGTAATGTCAGTTGGGTTTGCCCAGTTAAAATACGAATCAACTAATTTTGTATCTGTTAAAATTTAATTATTTTCTATCGTCATAGCATTGTTGAACAAGAATACCTCATTGGCCCCTCTGGGTTTCTTTGAAAGTATCGTATAAGATGTATTAGTCAACATAATTGTTATAAACATCTAATGGATTATGTAAGAGAATAAGTAAACATGGAAAATTGTCGTCATGATCGTCTCATAACTACCATCTGAGATAAATAAAGCTAATGTATATCTAAATATTACATGTAAAAGGGAACGAAACCAAGCAGGGAACCATTAAACCTTAAGCCCACATGAATTTTAAGGAATACTCAAGAAATATTATATAAAGCAATTTTGAAACAAATTCATATAATTTTATTTACATTGTCAAGAATATCATAAACAATTTTGAATTTGCCGAAATACTCTTTGGACCATAATATCATTGTCGGTGTAGGTCCCATTCCATAACCTTTGACTCATCCATAATGATCTTCACCCTGAATTCTCTTATGCCTTGAAACTCCAATTCTTATAGATCTTCTCCCTCCTCGCAAGCTTCTTTCCTTTCTTAAAATAAGTATCAGAGTTCGTTCTACTTAAATAAGTAAATAAATAAAGGATTAAAATTTTGTCGTAATATAGAAAAGGACGTCGTTCTCATTGCTTATCGTTCTTTTTCTTTTTAATCTATTTGTATGATTAAATTATATTTTAAAAAAGAGTAACGATATATGTTATCCTTTTTGTATCACTCTTTTATCACCTTATAGGTGTATGCTGACACGACTCAATGATTCTCTATCCTATTTAATCTTTCCTTATCTTCTTTTCTTTAAGGGTGATAAGAGAGTGACATGAAACATGATGGCGCCTATTATTAATCTTAAAAAAATCCGATAAAGAATTTATCAAAATTTTATCATTTTTTACTTAATTACACCACAAGTCCCTAGAATTTTTATTCTTTATCTTATAACACCCATTTCTATTGTCTTTCGTCTTGTATCGTAAAACAAAAGAAACACGTACAAGCGGAACACATAGCTAATTGGCCGTGTTTTCCATATCAACATCTTCTGCAATCTCCAGGAAAACATCACCTAAACCACCACCGTATCCAAGGTCCGTGAATCACAACAAAAACCATACATGAGTATTCCATGGTTGAAGCAACATCTTAGAATTGAGTAAAACAAATTACTGAATTCCGTAATTGAGGCCACTACCTGCATCACCCTATTTCCATACACCACTCAGGAAAAAACAAATTACTTTAGTCAACTCTTGTCTAATTTTTACATGTTCTTTTATATAATTATTTTAACTTATAAATCATCAATAATCATAGCATAAATTACTTGGTTGATTTATAGCTGGTAGTGTATAGTAACTTAGACTAACTTAGCTGATTTAGTTCTTTGTACAATATTGTCCATAAATTAAGTATTTGTGAGTTCATTTAGTTTCTTAATGTTACGTCCGTATTGTAAGTTGATTTGCATTTGTTTTTAATTTGTGCATTTACCCAGTTATATAACTGTTTAGAACTTAAGGCCTCTATATTAAGGTTTTTTTAGTTGTTAAAAAATGAAGTACTTTGTATTAACTCACTTAGACTAATTAAATTAGACTAATTATGCTTTTTTCAATTATTGCAGTACTATTATACAAACTTAAATTGAAATTGATAAAACTTTGATAGCCAAACCAAGACATACGTTTTGAACATCATATTAATGGTGTAGATAATTTTATTGAGTTTGCATTTGAACATGGTAGTTCACGAGATGTAATTCTATTGTGTCCTTGTAAGTATTGTCTCAATGATATTTTGCAATTCCCAAATATAGTAAGAGATCATTTTATGGTTTTGGGTTTTAAATGGGTATATTGAATATAATTTACATGGAGAAAGTGATAGAAGAGGTGCACAAACTCATGTTAACCCAATTGATCAGTCGAACGATAACTCGGATGAGGGACAAGGCCATTTGAATGACTTATTACATGATGTGTTCAAAATTTGTCATAGAGTAGAGATTGGAAAAACTAATGAAGGTGTAAGAGATATTCATATCAATATTAATATTGACGATAATGTCGAAGTTCAACGTCAAAATCTTTCTCATGGTGAACCAAATGCGGATCATTCAAGATACTTAAATTTGTTGAGGAAGGAAATCAAGAACTCGATCAGGGATCTAACTCAACAGTTTTACCATTCACAGTCAAATTGATGAATCTTAAATGCAATAATTAGTGGAGTCATCAGTCGACAAACTCTTGGAATTTTTGAAAGACATTTATTCAGACTCGAGAGCTCCTAAATTTTGTGATAAAGCTTAGAAGATGACTAAATTACTAGGATTAAGTTATGAAAAGATACATGTATGCCCAAATAATTGTATGTTGATTAGAGCTAATAAATCATCTCAAGAATCGTGTAATGTATGTGGAGAATCTCTTTGAAAAAAAAAGAACAAGGGTGATAAAAATAGTAAAATAAAAAAGATTCCAGCAAAATATTTGATGTATATTCCACTAACTAAAAGGCTTTAGAGGTTGTGCATGTCTTTTAAAAAAAATTCCTCAATGAGATAGCACGACGAGGGGCGCACGAAAAACGAACTTCTAAGGCATCTGATGGATTCCCAGACGTGGAAGGATTTCGATAATAAATATCCTAATTTTGCTTTGGATTCTTGGAATAATAGACTTGGAGTAGTGAGTGATGAATTTAATTTCTTTCCTGATTCCAATAATCTATATTGACTTCGTACAATTTACCTTCATGGTTGTGCCTGAAGCAGACGCCATTTATTTTGTCAATGTTCATCCCTAGAAAAGACTCTTCGGGTGATAAAATTTATATTTTTCTTCAACCACTCATTGATGAATTGTTACATTTGTGGGATGGCATAGAAACATATGATGTGACTAGTAATGAAACATTTTTATGCGAGTTGCATTGATATGGACTTTAAATTATTTCCAACATATGAAATTTTTTCAAGTTGGAGCACTAAAGGTACATATGCATGTACATGTTGCGCTGACAAGACATAATCAAATTGGTTAAGCATGGAGGGGAATTTTATTATCTAGGTCACCTTCGTTGGTTAGGTGACTCGAATAAATTTCAAACACAACCACGTTATATTGATGGTGCGGAAGAATGGATTAATGAACCAACTACACTATCTGGGGAAAATGCGCTTAGGCAATTACAGAGGGTCAATTTCATGGATGAGAACATAACTAGCACAAGTAAGCGACCACCTCTAGAAGGATATACCTAGAATCACAAGGATTAAACTGGATGATTTTAATGAGGAATATGAGGATGATGTGGATGCCAATTATTTTGTCTTGTGGAAGAAAAAAGTGGTTTCTTTATGTTGCTTTATTGGGAGTTCACTACCTTGCGTCATAATCTAGAAGTCATGCATACTGAGAAAATATTTGTGATAATGTAATTGGGATGTTTTTAAATATCAAGGGAAAGAGTAAATATAATTCAAAATGTTGCCTTGAGTTGGTCAAAATAGGTGTAAGACGGCATTTCATCCAGTGGAGCAACCTAATGGTAAATTGTTTTTCCCCGGGCATGTTACTCAATGACTAAAATGGATAACTATGTATTTTTAACCATATACGACTGCATGATAACTATAAATCAAATATATCAAGGGGTATTAATCTTAAGTGCTAGGAAGTTATAATCCCTTAAACTCATGATTATTATATCATGATGCAATCGTGATGTCTCCCTATTTGTGATGAATTAATCTAGGTTGGAGACATCATTTTAGGTGTATTTGTAAATTTAATTATATATTTTTATTCATATTTCATATTTTCCTATTTCTTGTCTTGATTTGATGATTTATTATTTTTAGAGCATACTTGGTTTGATTGTTTGTTAATTGTGAAGATTTAAAGATATATGGTAATTAATTAGATGTCAAATAAATTCTAAGAGATAAGGGAAAGAAGATAATGATGGAAATTGGAGATAAAGGAAGTAAAATATAAAATAGGAAAGGAAAAGTTGTCAAGTAAATCTGAATTTCAGCAGCTAAGTCCATTAAATTGATCATAACTCAAAAACAGCTGGGAATTTGGAAGAACATTCTGAAGCAAAAGTGTATATCTTTTTGACGCGGTCTGTTTCGATATAAATATGTGTCAATCGGAGCAATATTGAAGAAGTTACGACCAAAACAAAACAACAGCAGTTTTTCTATTTACCTATATTTTAGGAAACAAATTTGATTTGGAAAAGAGTCCTATTACTTGCCCTCTACTCCAAGATTTTGAGTTAGGGTTAGGAAAATCCTATAAATACACCCTCTATTCAGTAGAAAATTATTCTTGGTCAATTCTTAAGCCAAGAAGAAGCCTACATCAAGAGAGGAGAAGTTTGGAAGGAGTTGAACATCAAATTATACCTTCACAAGCCTTCAATTATGTAATTGTTTTCTTTTCTTTCTCTAGTATGAACTAATTCTATTTTAGCTTGATATTTAGCATATGTGTATTAACCCTAGACTTGTTTTATGTCTGTTTTAATTTGGGATTATAATGTTTAAATGAATTAGTGTTTTATTATATGTTTTATGTGCTTTGATTTATTATCCGTTTTCCTTGTGGAGGCCTACGTATAGGATTACCTTAATAGTAGTTAGATTGTCACCTGGAAGGGGTGTCTAATTATTGAAACACCACATAAACGTCTAGTGTGAGGTAGTGATCCGAAAAGGCTTGCCTAACTAGATAGCCATTATGGTTTGATTTAACCACCAATCATTATTGCAGACCAGTCTCATCTAAGAACCTAGTGGTGTGGGAGCACCTTAGTTAAGTCCCCTGGTAATTGTGAGGTTGCCACCTAAGTCTACCCGGAAGGGGGTTGGAGGAATTTAGAATCCTGGTTATTGCAATTCTACATAATTCTCCCTTACATGATTAGAATAAACAAGACTAGTGGAGATAACTTGCTATATATCGAGCTAAACTCTCATACCATCTGTTTCTCTTATTTACTTTTCTGTCTTTACTTTATTTAGTTAATTTATCCTATCTAAAACCAAACAAAAATTCCTTCAGTCTTTTAATTTCAGCGTATTATTCTCTAGCTTTTTTATTTGCACTTGATATTTGCATAAGTTCTCTCTAACTTTCCTAGTCTCTGAGGAACGAATTCTATTTATCATTAAAACTTGTATACGACCTGTGATCTATGCTGTAGATATCGCCGCCTAGGCGCGCCTAGGCGCCGTCTAGGCGTCAACGCCTTAGTCGCCGTGGAAGAGGCGCCTAGCCCGCCTAGGCACCGATTAATGGTAAAAACTTGCCGCCTAGGCCCTCCACTAAATTTATTTTACTCTCGGAAATTCTTGAATTGATATTATAACTCTAATGTTAGTATTTTTCATATTCCATATAGTGGTGTTAGATGAATTTTATGACTTAAATAGATAAAATTATCATAATTATACACGTGTATTACTAAATATATAAAGTTACATAGCAGGATTCAAAACCGCGTAATCCCGCCTAGGCCCCGCGTAGTCCCTCCTAGGCGCTAGGCCCCAGTCGACCGCCTAGGCCGCGGAACCGAGATCTACAGCATAGCCTGTGATACTTGCAGTGAGTAACGTGCTAGGCTAGGGTGTTTATTTTCATCTATTTTATCTATTATTTTATCACACCTTAGCCGACACCAGATCGTCTATGACCAATCAAGTAACAAAACTCATAATCTAGTTGAGTAGCATTTTCAAGGCGATATGCTCAAAGATAATACATGTTGTAGAGATGGATATCTCGTTCTATATTATTATTATTATTATTATGTCACATGTCAAGATGTTTTCCTCCTTTATTTTTTACTATTATGGTTCATTTGACCATCCATCTTGCAAACAAGGCAAAAGTTGGAGGCCATGTTCAATTTAGGTGGATGTACCCAGTTGAAAAGTATATTTTATTTTACTATATATTCATATATTTTAATACTTTAAAGTATACAAGGTAAAACCCTTGTCTGAAGACACTCAAGAAAAATATTATCTTTTAGACAGGAACCAAACCCAGGTTCCCTAGGTGAAAGTCAATGTTAATGTTAAGGCTTAGGTCAAGGTTTAGATTTAGGTTAAGGTTAAGATTTATGTCAAGGTTAAGGTTAAGGTTAATGTTTGATAAGATATAAGGTTTAAGGTTGAATATTAGCGCGATGAATATTTATTTGGTTGAGGTTAAGGTTAGGATGAAAGTTAAGGTTAAGGTTTAAAGTTCAAGGTTTAAGGTAAATTTTAAGGTTAAATGTTAAACTTAAGGTTACTATTAAGGTTAAGGTTAAGGTTAAGGTTAATCTTAAGTTTAAGGTTAATGTTTAAGATTTAAGGTTTAAGGTTCAAGGTTAAAGTTAAGTTTTAACTTTAAGGTTAAGGTTAAGATTAAGTTAGATAAAGTTAAGATGAAGGTGAAGGTAAAAGTTAAGGTTAAGGTTTAAGGTTTAAGGTTAATGTTAATGTTAAGGTTCAAGATTTAAGTTAAGGTTAAGGTTAAGGTAAATATTAAGGGTTTAATGTGTAAGGTTAAAGTTAAGGCTAAGTTTGAGGTTAAGGTTAAGTTTAAGGGTTAGTTTAAGGTTAACGTTAGGTTAAGTTTAATAGTTAAGGGGTCAAGGGTTATGGTTAAGTCTAAGGTTAAAGTTAAGGTTAATTTAGGGATAAGGTTAAGGTTAAGGTTAAGGCTACGACTAAGGCTACAACTAAGATTCAGGCTAAAACTAGGGATAAGACTATGGTTAAAGTTAAAGTTAAGGTTAAAGTTAAGGTTAAGGTTAAGGTTAAGGTTAAGATTAAGGTTAAGCTTAAGTTTAAGGCTGAGGTTAAGGTTAGGTTAAGGTTAGGTTGAGGTTAATGTTAATATTAAGGTTAATGTTAAAATTTTGGGTTAAAGTTTAGAAGGGTAACGTTAAGGTTAAGGTTAATTTTAAGGTTGAAAAATTTGGGGATTTACTGAAAGGATTGGTTTTTTTTTAAAATTAGGGTATACGGTTGTATTCCCAAATATAATATATACTTTTTAGATAATGTTTGATTAATTTCACATAATATAAAAAAATTATAATAAAAATAAATGGAAAAGTGTGCAATTAGTGTGTGTTGCTCATCTAGTCGTATTTCAATATTGATAGAATTTTTTTTTGTTCAAAGTATATTGATGAAAATTTGATTATTTATTTAAACTGATTGATTATGGAGAGTCATGTACCATTAATATAGTTTATCTTTTTTTTTAATTTTATAATCATGGCCAGGGTTGAATTTATATATAATTAAAAAGTTTCACATGGTTGATAAGATTTTGTATAAAAATGAATGGTTTAAAAAATTTGACCACCGTAGTTATTATTTTATATTTTCATAAATAAAATTGATACTTTTGAATTTATAAATGAGAGATTTACAGGAATTATATATAAGAGAAATATATATATATATATATATATATTTCTCATCCCGATTAAGATTTTGATACCAAATAATGAGATTTATATTTGTTTCCTAGTGGTGGCAGAGGCGACATGGGAACACCTAATTATAAAATACTGGACAAGATTTCATTGGTTCAAGGACACACACACACACACACACACATATATATATATATATATATATATATATATATATATATATATATATATATATATATATATATATATATGTCTTGTCTCGTGTTAAAGAGGTACAATCTTTTGTTGATTGAGTCGTTCTTTGTAACTTATTTAATTATATATGCACCATAAGAATATTGTAATATATTAATCTATGAAAATCGTACACTCTTTTGTAAGTTGTTTAATCGTTACAATATTATAAAGTATCGGCCTATAAAATACATTTCAAGAATTTGCAAAGCTTGGTTGTAGAATAATTACATTCGTGGTGCAAAATCCATGTAAGTATTATCATTTAAGAATACATTAACATGCATATGAATAATTTTTATAATCTAAAAGATACTTTTTTACAAAACGGGTAGAGGAAATAGGCTACGAGATCCGATAAAATAAGATGGCTTTCATAGGTTTGTTTGCTATTGAAAAAAGTTATACAATTTTTGTTTGCAATAGATATAAGTTTCATACAAAAGTAAAAAATTATGGGAAACAATCACAAAATTTTGGGGTTGGCTTGACTTCGACAACACCAAGTGTTATTTCAGTTTGAGATCCAAACCTTATTTAGGAAAAATAGAATATTTTGGGGAACTTATTGATATATTTGAATTAGAATACACTGTATAATTAAAGGTTGTGATTTTTGATGTAATTGGACGGACATGACACATGGTCGAGAAGTGAAGAAAAATGAATGCATGTTTATGTTGGTTAATTTTTCACGGATGTCACATAGACTAATGATCAATTTGTTATGCCATCTCAAGTTTTACAAGTTTTATATGCAAGATCTTTTAAATACAGAATAGAAAGTTGCGATAAAAACTGTTCCTAAAGACTTGTTTGATCTTGGTAAGACATTCTATTGAATATCGAAAACAATAACGCTGATGACTATGTGTCGGCAAGAAGTGTCCCTTACGACCGTCAAGAAATGGCAAAGGGTGATTGATTGTGCCATGATTTGAATGACGATTTGGTTAATGATTCTGTGCACCAAACTTTTTGATAGTCTAAAAATAATTATTACAAATATTTAAGACATGCTTAATTTTTTCTCGTAAGAATTTGTGATGTGTATTTTTGATAGAGAATTCAATAGTAGATTAAGTTTTAAACATGTTTTTTTTTCTCAAATTTTATTTCAGGTACTCAAGTAAAAAATAAGTGTAAATTTGGATGGTACTTTAATTGTTAATTAAATAACACGTTTGTCATGTTTTATTCTTAAATTTATTGAGACTGAAATTATTTCAAATCCTATTTTTTGTAAAAAAGTAATATATTTCTTTTGATTAATTACATACTCTACCTATATTGATATTTGTGATTAATTGCACTAATCTATTAATAAATTTTTGTTATTTGTACTTTGTTTCTTATCGATGCATTGCTATATATTTTTTATTGATTTATCAATATTGTCGATGTATTTAAAGGAGCTCCTATTGAACTATCAATATTAACGACGCTAATCTAGAAACGACTCCTATTAATATTGTCGATTTGATGTTAAAAGTATCCCTTTGCAGTACTAGTATAACTAACGCGAAGGTAGTTGTGTCTCTATTTAGTGTATCAATATGGACGCTCATGTATATTGCGTCATGATAAAGTAAAATAGGGACGGGACGCGTGCAGTAAAAACGTCGTTATAACAGACTAAATGTAGACATTGTACTAATTGTGTCTTTATTAATAAGTATTTATTGACATGTATGTTGTGATAGGATACTTTTGTTTTTCTGTCATTTATAAAGAAATTGTGACACAATCATGACGCGTCGTTAAAACACCGTCACTTTTCTTGTAGTGTGAGGATAGAATTTACAGGTGTGAGTGGCGGAAAATTTTGTCTACAGGTTCAATAGTTAAAAATTTAGTTAATGCATGCTTAGAGTTTGCTCGTTATGGGTAATAGATCAAGTACACATTATTAACATAATAACAGTCTTAATCTAAGTCAAGAAATTTTTGCTGTCTTGAAGATACTGAAAGCTATTTCCAGTAATTTCACTGTACGTACTCTTGTACGTGAAAGTTTGCATTCTAATTCTAATCTGCTCGGCCGTTATGTACATTTACAATGCATATTTGCAGTGTGAACTAAAACTAAGTTATGCTAATCTAGATATGTGTCTAACATGATTAACCTTTCGTACGCACTGCAGTTGGAGAGAACAGCATGCCATTAAAGCCTGTCACGGCAGCATCGAACCCAACAAATTGATACTTCACGGATAAATTATTCTTAAGAAACACCGGAGATGATAAAGAAGCTCTAATAAAATTAGACGTCCGTTTATATGGACCAAGCCACTTGTTTTGCATGAAACGATACTTTCTCCATGGGGAAATATAGAGGCTTCTACTCTTCAATGATCGTTTAGCTGCATTGTTCATAATTTTTAATATCTTTTCTAATTCCTCACCTTCACCAACAAAAATGTTAGGTAATATCTGTAAAAGCTTTTCATAGTTGCTAGTAGGTCTCGCAATTTCAAATTCTGTGGTAAAATCCAGGTCAATGAAGTAACGACTTGTGAAGGAATGTGGGAGGAGAACATCTATGAATTCGTAGTTTCCCTTGAGTACATCACCATAGCTCTCCCATTTAGTTTTACAAATAGCCGCATTGTAGCCTAATTCTCTCAGATAGGCCATTACATTGCGGCGAAGAATTGATTGATTCATATTCGCACTTGAAAACATTTCTACTGCCTTGGAAACATCCGCTTCAAGAACATTCTGATATAGATCTCTATGTTGTTGTGAAATAATTAGTTTTAAATCTTCAACCCCTTCTTCTGATTCATTCATTAAAAAACTGGTTTCCCCTTTCGAGTCATTATTGTCAAGTGACTTGGATGGTCTTGGGTCATCGTCATTTGTAGAAGAATCATATAATAAAATATCAGAAAGGCTGGGTGAAAAAACATCATCATCAGCCTCGTTATCTAGTTGAAACTGATGTTGGCAAAAAATCCTAGCCGTTACTTTATCATCTAGGTGGTGAGTGACTTTCTTTGTTCCCATGAAACCAGACATTGTGCTGTTTTGATATATAAGTTGTAGATTAGGATTATACGGTGTTAATTAGAATTATGAATATTCGGAGGTTTCTAAAGGATTATATATAGGGCCAAGCAATTTAACAGAATATATAAAAAAGAACTGATTTACACATATACATAACAGAAAATGGATGTGTAATATAAGTTTGTTATCCAAATGTTAACTTTTTAGAGTCAAAAAGTTAACGAGTGTAGTAACTTTTTTCTAGTCAATGGTCTAATCAAATATTAACGCTCATCTTAGTCAATAGTCAAAATTTGTTAATACGAGTGTAGGACTATTTCGATTCTGTTAGAGCGGAGACCAAGCGCCAAAAGAGTAATTTAGATATCCAGTGTGTGGATCATTATGTTTTGATTCTTGGAATTGGAATCAGCCACAGTAATCGTTGTTGTGAGAGTTCATAATCTTTTATGCAAGTCTGCGCAGTCATCATTCGTCTTCTAATTCATATGACGAATTTTTAGGCCGTATGTGTTGGAATAATCTGTTTACAATTATCTAGCCAACTAACATCTATAGGTGTTCTGTTTTGATCTTTATCATCCTTGATAATTGAGATTTGGCAAATTTAGAAATTAGAAATATAAATATAAATAAGAGGAAAATACAAATTAAAACTAGTTTTTAGGATCAATTATTCATGAGGTTTTAGAGATTATTGTAGTGCCATAAAGGAGTTAGCCAATTAATCTCTTATTTTTAAAGATCAATAAAATGTTTAATGTTATTACTACCCTTCTAGTGTATATATGACCAAAAAAAAGATTTTTCTCTCTTCTCTATTATAATTATTCTCTCTCCTCCATTACAATTAATCTCTCTCCACCTTTATCATTTTTTCTCTCTCCTCCTTCATTAACAATCAATATTTTCCCCGCTCCGACCACAACCACCGATCACCGCCGGAAAAAGTTCTGAGCGTGAAAAAAAGTTATGAGTGTGACAAAAAGTTTTGAGCCTGGGGTATTGAGCATGAAAAAAGTTACTGAGTATCGGAAAAAGTTCTGAGTGTCAAAAAAAGTTGCTGAATATTCGAAAAAACTTGTTGAGCATTCAAATTTTTTTGTTAAGTAGTTTTACTGGGCATACTCGTTTGCTCAGTAACTTTACTAAACATGCTCATTTGCTCAGTAACTTTACTGAGTATGCTCGTATGCTCAGTAACTTTACTAGGTCTGCGAAAAAAAGTGTTGAATTTCATTGTTTTCAACAATTAAATACTAACTTTTGTAGCCAAAGACGAAAAAATTAACTTTGTTGTACATCAATTAATTTTTAATAAAAATTGGGGACAATCAAATAGCATTAAACTTACTTAGTTGAAAAAGCAAGAAAAAATTAAAATAAGAAAAAATAAGTTGAACACACTGTTCAACAACAAGTTGTTGAGTCAATGTGTACACGTAAAGTAAGCTGAATTTCTAGCAGAAGGTGCAACTTCAAATCCTAAAACTAAATCATGAATCATTAGAACCTTTCACTAATCTATCAAAATCTTATATCAAATCTCTTCCTTTTTATTCAGATCTTTTACGTTCAATTACCATGATATTGCATCAAGATATAACATCGTGTAAAGGCTTTGATTTACTAGATTTAACACTTTAAGATTTGTGCTACACGAGCGGTGCCCGGAGTCTGGATCTATGCGGATCTGTGCTTCTTCTCAAATCTCTTAGATTTCTCGGAGACGATTCCAGAAACGAAGGTCCCCAGTGGCGCGTTTTCTCGGAGATCTCGCAGTGCAGCACCATGTGCTCTTCTACGAAGCTACCACCGTCACGGCAGCAGGCGAATCTTCACCACCACCTCTTGATTCACGAAGGTACGCTGCCGCCAAATCTCCACCACCACCTCGCACCACCACAACCTCGCTACCGGCAGATCTCCTCCACAACCCCGAACGACATCCGAGCTCCATCTCTGATTATTCACCACCAGCCTATGCTGTAGATATCGCCGCCTAGGCGCGCCTAGGCGTCAACTCCCCCTCAGCCGCTTACGCCTAGTAAAAATGCTAGGCGTTTTAGCCTAGCGCCTTAGTCCCCGTGGAAGAGGCGCCTAACCCGCCTAGGCACCGATTAATGGCAAAAAATGGCCGCCTAGTCCCTCTTTTAATTTTTTTTACTCTCAGAAATTCTTGAATTGATATGATAACTCTAATTTTTGTATTTTTGTATTTAATATAGTGGTGTTAGATGAATTTGATGACTTAAATATATAAAATGATTATAATTTATACACATGTATTACTAAATATATAAAACTACATAGCGGGATTCAAAACCGCGTAATCCCGCCTAGGCCCCGCGTAGTCCCTCCTAGGCGCTAGGCCCTAGTCGACCGCCTAGACCGCGAAACCGAGATCTACAGCATAGCCACCAGCAGTCATGGCCATGGCTGCTATTGAATATTAGAAAGCTGAGTAACAAAAAAAAGGAAAAGCTGCGTGGATAGAAGAGCGAGAATAGGGGTTTGACTAATTTTTTTAGGGTTTAGAATAAATGGTAAAAACGTTATTATATGTAAGAAATAAAAAACAAAAAGGGGCAAAAAGGTAATTGGAATTTTTGTCTATAGTGTTAATTTTTTGTTGTGGCCTTTAGTAAGAAGAGTGTATAGACTCAGTCTTGTTGGGTCTCGGGGTGGTGTTTTCAAGACCCCTTGGGTAATAAATCTCTAATTTTTATCAACTTTCTAATTAAAATTAAAATTCTAGTTAGAAAAAAATCTTATTAAAGTTCCAATTCCAATTTTCTGGTTTGAGTTTTTACTTTTTTATCCCCGTTCTTGCTGGGTACGGACCCAAGCCGATTTCTAAGTTTTTTAATTAATTTGTGTATCATTCTTATTTGATTCGCTTATTAATTTTTTGTCAAGTTTTCATAGTTATACGGGCTTGTCGCATGTTAAAGAGGTACAATCTTTTGTTGATTGACTCGTTCTTTGTAACTTATTTAATTATATATGCACCATAAGAATATTGTAATATATTAACCTATGAAAATCGTACACTCTTTTGTAAGTTGTTTAATCGTTACAATATTATAAAGTATCGGCCTATAAAATACATTTCAAGCACTTTACAAAGCTTGGTTGTAGAATAATTACATTCGTGGTGTAAAATCCATGTAAGTAGTATCATTTAAGAATACATTAACATGCATATGAATAATTTTTATAATCTAAAAGATACTTTTTTACAAAACGGGTAGAGGAAATAGGCTACGAGATCCGATAAAATAAGATGGCTTTCATAGGTTTGTTTGCTATTGGAAAAAGTTATACAAGTTTTGTTTGCAATGGATATAAGTTTCATACAAAATTAAAAAATTATGGGAAACAATCACAAAATTTTGGGGTTGGCTTGATTTCGACAATACCAAGTGTTATTTCAATCTGAGATCCAAACCTTATTTAGGAAAAATAGAATATTTTGGGGAACTTATTGATACATTTGAATTAGAATACACTGTATAATTAAAAGTTGTGATAAAATTTGCAACTCAACCCATTATTAGGTTGTACCCACCAGGAACAAAACACACAACATAATCAAAGAATTTTTTTTCTATCACCTATATACACTAACATCAAGGTACCAACAATTTACACACAATATGGTACTGGACCCATTAGCACCAAAACTATCTGGGGCTGGCCCCATCAGATACAAACAACACATTGGGGATGGCTCCATAATGTTCGACACTAAAAAAACTCAAACAAATCTTCTACTTCGACCCACAAACGGTGATGGTAGAGGGGTGACACCAGCGGGCAGAGATGGGGGGTGAGGGGACGGTGATAATGATGAAGGTGAGGGTGAGGATGAAGGTCCGGGTGGTGGTTTGAATGGTCTCGGTGGCAGAGTGTGGAGGGGAAGTTGGTGCTGAAGATGGAGGGAAGTATCAGATCTGAGATGGTGGTGATGGTGGTGATGGTGGGTAGAAGTTATGGTGAAGAAGAGGGAGATCCGGCACATAAGAATGGTGACAGCGGTGGGTCCGTCGCGCTCAAGAACGGTCCTTCACTACCGGTGGGTTTATTGCGCCAGAGACTGGCGCTCGATGGCGGCGGGGGGTCCCTGAGATGAAGCTCAGATCGATAGTTGGTGGTGATGGGTTGTTCTTATGCAAGTAAGGGGAGGTGATGGTGATGAAGTTGGGGGTGATGAAGACGGTGGTGGTGAGGATGATGAAGGTAGGAGTGATGTTGGAGGTGAGTTGTTCGATGGTGGTGGGTGATTAGGTGGTGGTGAGTGGTTTGTTTGGTGTTTTAGATAGAGAGAAAGAAGAGGGAGGGGGCGTGTGAGTGAATGAGGTGGATATTTCATCCGATTGATTAATAGGATTGGCGGGTGGGCTTTTGGGTTTTCAATGTGGGTAAAGGTTTTGGGGGGTAGTTTGGTACATTACCAATTCCAATTGGACTAGTTAGGGGGAAGTTGGATTTGGAATTTGAAATGGAAACTCACCTCCCCTTTGGGCCTTAAAAGATAATTCCCTCTATAAATGAAGGTAGACTTGAATAGTAAAGGGGTTCTGGGGCAATGTTTATGAATTTTTTTTGGTATTAAATAAAAATCACATGAAACAAATGAATTTAATGATTTAATAAAATCATATAAAGATAAAAAAGTTATAGTTGTCTACTGTATACTATTTTTTAATAAAACAGATGTGGTTTAATCAATTAAAGGATAATTTTAACTGTATAAATGAATAATTTTCTATCAACTAATGTTTATTAATAGGTTAAAAATTATAATAGAAGTAAAATATAATTTTAAAGTTAAAATTAAAAATTAAATAAGCTAAATATAAAATAATAAATTAAATTTTAAAAATACTTTAAATAGGCAAAACTATTTAATTTTATTAAGATTCGAGGATGGGCTTGAGCACACCCATTAATAGACTAGATCCGCCTCTGCCAACTGAGATAAGTGGAGTAACTCCCCTTTACACTATGCATAAAAATATTTTAGAAGTACTAAAGGAAATTTAAAATATTTTTGTAAATATGATAAGTGGATGTATTTTAAAACTCCCCCCCCCCCCCCCCCCTTTCTAAAAGTATAAAGCACTTGCAAATTTGTGTTCAAAGATACTTCAAGGTTTGCAAAATGTGTAAGCTAGTATCTTTGATCTTTCTCCCCCTTTCAACAACAAAAAGAATTAAAGAAAATTTTTAGAATAGCGTAATTATAGGGGCAAAAGCATAATTTTCCTAAATTTGAAGGTCTTAGTTGATATTTTTTACAATTTGAGAAACTTAAGTGCCATTTTTCAAATTAGAAATATTTTCGTAAATACGAAATTAGATTCTTTAAAAACTCCCCCTTACACAAAGCATAATACAAGTGCAAATTAGTCTATCAAGGATATAAGGTTCTTTCTCCCCCTTTGTCAACAACAAAAAGAAAATAAGGGACTCAACAAAGGAGTTTAAAATAATAGTTTTAAAAAGTTGAAAGACATAGGTGAGATTTTTCAAAATTGAGGAGCTTAAGTGCTATTTTCAAATATTAAGGATCTAACAAAGATAGATTTCACAAATAGGTGGATTTGAAAAACATTTTCACTAAGGAAAAAGGACTTAAAGGCCAAGAATATAAGTTTAAGGGGCCAAGGTGTAATTTTATAAAATTCTAGGGACTAAATGTATTTTTGCAAAGTCAATGGATTAAAATACAATTTTACAAAGTCAATTTTATAAAAAAAAATGCATAATCTTAATTTTGAAAGATACAACTTATACTAGAAGGTATGCAATTTTAAGAGATATTGAATTTAAAGATCAATTATATAAAGTAAGGATCAAAAAGCAAAGTTTCCCAACTAGAAGGGATCAATATGCAAAGTCACCTATAAAAGACAAGCAATAGCATAACTCACGGGAATAGTAAATGTTAATCCAATAACAAGAAATCACAAGAATAAAGCAACATAATAAAGATAGCATCTAATAAAGATTTAACAAAATACTCAAAAGCTAATAATCATCTAAAAACCGAGTATTAAACAATTACAACTAAAATTTAACCACAAGTACATAAATCAAACAATAACTAAAAGAGTTCAACAAAACACACATAGAAACATAAAGGAATCCTTAAAAAAAAATTAACAACTTCCACCTATTGATTTTCATGAATGCAAGAAACATCACTTCTTAAACACGAAACTTCATCCAAAAGATTCTTTATCTTATTCTCCAATGTTTCAAACGTGCCACGGGTTGCACCGCGGGTTTGATCCAGAAACAAGAAAAAATTGACCGCGGACTACCTCCCTGCACCGCACCATGGTCCGCGCCCCAAAAACGCGTGCCACGGGGTAGGTGCCACGGGTATTTTGACGGAGTTAGCTACAGAAGGCGCGGGGTACCCTCCAGTGTACCGCGCCCTGGTCCGCGAGGAAGAAACACGTGCCACGGGGTCCTACCACGGGTCTCATCCAGTGAGCAAAAATTTTCGAACATCAGATGTCGCGGACTACCCTGCGGTACACCCCATGGTCCGCAGGGGTCGTCCGCAGCGCCGCCAGAGAGAGAGAAACCTACGGGATTGAGTTATAAAGGAGGTATTATAGCTTTTAGTTCCGAATTTTATAAACCTTAACCCTCTTTTTCTTCTCCAAAACTCTCCTAACTCCATTGAAGCTCATCAAAACCTTCACCAATCACCAAAACACTACCCAATCATCAATAAAAACACATCAAACCTTCTCTCCACATCATTACAAGAGAGAATCAAACACCCAATCATCACCAATTCCATTCAAATTGAAGAATCAAAGAGCCAAAATTTCAAAAATTCATCCTACAATTTCTTAAGTCCAAGCCAACCTATTACAAATCCACCTCACCCACATAGATATTCATCATCAATTCATATTTCCTAAGCCAAATCAAGCTTGTTCAACCATTAATTCACCAAGTTTTTGGCAGTTCACAAGTTTAAATTTCAAGGGTTGCTAAAGCTTTGAGTTGGGGGTTAATTGAGGATGACTAATAGAACAACAATTTTAGCTAACAAGAGGGAGGTGAAGAGTAACAAGGGATTGGATTTAAACAAGAAGAAATCAATTGACAAAGGTACTAGTTCTAAATCAACGGGTAAAGAGAAAGTTGAAAAGAGTGGGATACCTTTGTTTGATCGTCATGGTAAAAAGATTTACTCTTATGCAAAGGAGAGAACACAAGCTCAACAAGATCTTATACCTATAGAGAAAGTGGATACTTCAAGAGCTCTGAATATTTCTGCAGAGAAACAATTAAAAGAACTACCTTTTGCTTATGAGAAAGTATTCAAGGAAGAAATTAGAGATGGAGAATATGCGAGATTCTTAGAGCTTGGTGAGAAATTGGGTTGGTCTACGTTCATGGTAAGACGTTCTGAATTATGTCATGAATTAGTTTTGGAGTTTTATTTAGGCCTCTTTAGCCGAGATAGTAATGGTGTTCCGATTAGAGGAAAGCTAGTTCCTTTCACAGTTGAAGAGATTAGGAACCACTTCAAGTTTAAGAAACTGAAAGGTTTTTGCAAATTTGAAGAAGCAGTTGCTAAGCGAAAAATCTTTGATGAGGAATCACTTTTTGAGCATGTATTAGACAAAGAGAAAGTGCAATCACATAAAGGAGAATTGAAGGCACCTTGGCCTTACAAATATCTTCAAGCGGATGCGCGAATTTGGCACAATTTCCTTGTCCCTAATATTTTCAGAAACACACGAACTTTGGATGTGACAATGAAGTACGCTCTACTGTTGGACTGTATTTTGAGAGGAGAAGAAGTTGATGTGGAACAGTTGATCTATGAGGAGGTGATACGATTTTCGGTCTCTCCTAAATCAGTTTATAATGTTAAATTTCCAACTATGATCACGTGTCTTGTGCGAAAAGCGAATGTAGTATTGGGTGAAGAAGAGAAACTCGAATTTAAAATGAATTATATTGATAATGCTTGGATCAAGGAAATTCTTCGAAGAGCGGGTTCTACGCAAGTCTCGAAGGAAGAAAAGGAGGAAACTTGGCAAGAGAAGATGGAGGAGCGTTTAACGAAATTCGAAGCAGCTCAAACTTCCTTAGTCAATGATGTGGCACAAATCAACGCTAATCAAGTGCACATCATGAAACTCCTTGAGCAATTAACGAAAGGTCCAGCAATTCCTACCTTGGATATCAATGATGCGAGGCAATAGCCTCGAGAGTATGTTCTCTTTCTTCCTTACCATTTCTGTAAATATGCTTTTATCTGCTAATTTTAATTTCTGTTTTTCGAGTCTTTTTCGAGTCGTGGGGACACGACTCATTTTTGAGTTGGGGGTGTGGGGATTCGGTGTCTCTCATCTCCATTTTTTCTGTTTTTTGGGTGAAATTAAATTTTTGATGCATGGGAATTAGATGTAGAGTGTGTTTAATATCTTGAAAGCATAAGCTCAGTAGATTGATGATAGTAAGTAATATGTTTATGAGCTATGTATTTGTATGCTTTGAGTATTTGCAGGAAAACACACGTTGATAGTAAAGAAAAGATTAGTGAGCAATGTGATAGAAAGTATGTTCGATCTCAGGGAACCTTGAGAAGTGTGTAGGCCGTGAGATCCAAGCTAGTTGAAAAACCATTTGATGAAAGTGCTAAAGGTAAGAAAGTAACTAAATTACATAGTGTAGAAAGTGATTAAGGCGGTTCTTTCATATTTTGAAGCCCTTAAAGCCTTTTTATACCTTCTCACCTTGTGATTTTGATTTTATATGCTATATCCTTCTCAGCCCCTTCTAGCCTTCCTAAATCCTTTTTTTTGAAACACGTTATAAGCCATATCCTTTAGATTATAGGACTTTTCCATATGACCCGCACTCGAATCGCGATGCATAGACAGTTGTTTTAGAGCTTGAGTTTGGGGTGGTGGGTCCACCATTATGGGAATTGTTATTTTGTTGGGATTTTTGAGCTTATTAATTGTGCTTTATATTGATGATAATTCACAGATTTGTATTGTAACCCTTTGCCGGGGTAATAGTGAATGAAAAAGAAGCTTCGAGCTAATATTGCCAACAAGGGCATTAAAAGAAAAATATATATATGAGAAAATTAGCATGATATCTCAACATTAAAGAGAGTCATAGCTATAAAAGAAATTGATTTGAAAAGAAAAGAAAATATATATATATTCGGACCGGCAAAGTGGATTTTTATGTGAACATCTAAAGCTTTAATTGGGTTATTGGGGATGCTAAATTGTGCATCAAGGAATTCATTGGGTTGAGTGAGAAACGTTTTATGAGAGTAACTCAAGCTCTAGGGCGATTCGTTGATGGCTAGTGAGGAGAGAGCCAAAAGCTCACTCCAAATTATCCAAATATATGATCATACCCGTCCATAAGCCTACATTACAACCTTAAAGACCTTTTGATTCTTTGATATGTAATTGAGAAGTGATTGAGCCATTAGAGATTAGTTGAGTGGATCTTTGAAACTAGTGAAAATCGATGAACAATCTATAGCTCTCTTGGGGAACTGAGTAAAGTCCCAATCCTTCTTATATTGCGAAACTAATCTGATCTTGAATTCAAGCCGTGTTGACTGTGGATATGAGAAGTGTACAGGTATGTAGTTTATGAATATTATTGCATGAAATTTTCTGAGTTATGTGCTTTAGGTTTATTCTATATATTCTGCTATGCTTTTTCCCTTGTGTTGAAAATTTTATAAGTGTGTATTTCTAGACTTCCCTATGTTTTTATCTTTATTGTATCGGGACGATACAACTTTGAGTTGGGGGTCTTGATGTCTCCTCATTTGTGATAGATTTATGTTAAGATGAGACATCATTTTAAGTGATTTAGAAGTCAATAATGTCGATTTTCTTGAGTTTTAGTGCACTTTTCTATTTTGTGTCTTGATTTGTAGAATTATTGTTTTTAGAGCATATTGGGTTTAATTGTTTATTTAGTGTGTAGCTTTAAAGATAATTATGGAGCTTAATTAGAGTCCAAGTCAAAGACAACAACTTATGGAAAGAGATTTGCATGGTAATTAGAGATAACGAAACAAATGCTAAAAAGATGGAAAAGGAAAAGCTGCCTAAATCTGGGATTCTGCATACACGTCCAAAGATAGGCGTTTTTACCTAATAAATAGGCCGAATATGATGATTTCCTTCTAAAGGGTCTAGATAATTCTGTTGCGATTCTTTTGGTATCTTATGGAGCAAAAACCGACCAATAACGAAGAAGATATGCTCAAAACGGTGCAGCAGTGTTTATCTTTATTTCCATACGAATTTGAGTTGGGCTAGAAGTCCATTACCTTAACTCT
This sequence comes from Nemophila menziesii, assembly GCA_029959085.1. Lineage (NCBI taxonomy): Eukaryota > Viridiplantae > Streptophyta > Magnoliopsida > Boraginales > Hydrophyllaceae > Nemophila > Nemophila menziesii. The sequence continues at coordinate 11,546,333 of JARWIR010000021.1, forward strand.
TCCTCAAGAAAACGAATTAGGTCCTCTAAACACCTATAAATACACCCTTATATCACTTGTAAATCATCCTTGCCTCATAGTAATTAGTTCTTAAAGTTTTATTCTTCCAGTTTATTGTAGAGAGCAAGATGATGTCTTTTGTAATTTCTTTTAGTTTGTTTCCATCAGGTATGAACTAAACTTCCCATAGCTTGGGTTTTGCATATGTATAATCTATGAATTCTAATTCTTCTATCTAAGTTTCTTTGGGAATTATATGTTTTAATCTGATATTAGCTACTTACTTTATATTTGTTTATGTGTTTTGATTTATTGTCTTTCCTAGAACTGATCACTTTAGGATTGTTTTAAGAGTAGTTAGATTGTCTCCTTGACAGGGTGTTTAACTATTGAACCACCACATAATGTCTAGTGTCGATAGCAGTTCTGACAAAACATACTTCTAACTAGATAGTCATTAGGGTTTGTTTTAACCACCATATCACCAATTGATTGTAGTGTGCTGGATAGGGCCTTAGTGGCGTTTGATAACCCTATTTGAGTCCTCGTCTTGGTTGTTCCGTAGCCTCCTTAGTCGCTCTCAAGGTCTAAGATTGGGGAATTTAGAATCCTGACTAAGTATACCAAGAGCTAATATTCTCCCTTATGAACTAGATTTATAGATAGAATTAGAAGGATTAGTGCATACTAGCAAAACCTAAGCTATACTTCTCATCTCATATTCTTAATCTTTTATTTTATTGTCTTTATTTTCTTAGTTTTAATTGCTTAATTTCGAAATCTGCTCCCTTTACTTTTCTGTTTTCTAATTATTTACTCTTACTCATAATTTCTATTCACGCGTTTAACACACTTAAGTCCCTGAGAACGAACTCTATTTATCATTAAAACTTGCATACGTCCTGTAATACTTGTAGTACTGTGCCTGTCTAGGGTGAGAGTGCGTAGTTTCTTGGCTTAATTTTATCTTATTTTTATCACACCCTAGGCGACACCATTTACAAACCGGTCTATTGTGGCTTCAAGACGAGATAAGCATGAAGAATCATCATTTTGAGAAGGATTTGGGATAGGCTCAACTTGAATGGGAGATGATGGAATAAAGGGACCCTCGGAACGAGAGGTATCGGAAAGGATACGAGCAATAATATTTTCATCCCTAAGGTTATTAATATGACTTTCTGGAAAATACTCGTTGTTATAAATAACAAATCTCATTTTTCTAACGGCTTTATAATTGATAATCCAATTAGGATTAAAACTTTTAGTTTGAGAAAAATCTAGATTAAGACCAAGATGTTTGAAAACAACGGAGAGGGCTAAAGCGTAAGAAACACTAATGGTGTTGTTACGGGCATGCTTCATCATTTTAAGCATAATAGCCGGAAAATTGATTTGTTCTTTGTGATAAATGCGATAAAGAATGTAGGCTTCGCAAGGAGATATAGTAGCATCGTGTTTTTTTTTGGACGTTGGGGGGGGGTGCCTAAGCACCCAAAATAAACAAACCAATCATCCTATCCCTAACTTACTAAAAGCCGAAGATAAATCGAAAATACTACATGTATTCCGATTAACAAAAGTTGCCGCGTGTCTAGCTTCCTTCGCCAATTTATCCGCATTCCTGTTGAGCTTTCTACTGATGTGTTTGAACGAAATTTGCCCAAGCTCTTCAGCATTGTGGATAATTTTTTGTCGGGTGGGTTGGATATTCCAACGAGCCGCTGACACCTGCTTAATACCTTGAATAATCTCAAGGTTATCTGAGTGGATTGTAATTCTTCCCCCCGGGAAGTAAGCTCCAATCTGTGTTGCTTTAAGAACTGCCTCTGCTTCTCCTTCCAGGGCCGAATTACAATCAATACTTGTACTTTGTTTGATGGGTATACTTTGTTCCTTTTGATAGCCAATAACTGTTATTCCCGTAGGTTCCCATTTGTTTGAAAAAGATGCATCACAAAATAAAGTAATATCCTGCTCCTGTTCTTCATTAGTTGCGTTCCCATTTGGTTCTTCTCTGTTATTTAGTCCTTTATAACCCTCTCTAATCCAGTTAATCCCATGAATTTCTTGCATAAGTTTCTTAGATGCAATATTGATCCCGATTCCGTCAACTGCGGTTCCTTCGTGTATAGCTTTCATCTTTGCCTTCCATATGTTCCACAGGTTTATCATTAAAAAATCCCGTACCACATTCTCGTCCCATCCTCCTTTTGTGTAGGATTTGATAATCTTCAGAAACCAATCTTCAATCTTATCGCCCTGTTTATCCAGTATTTTGATCTGTAGAATGGAACCTGCCCAAATGTCTTTGCACATCGTGCAATAAAGAAGTATGTGTTCAACATCTTCCTTCTCGTGATTGCACCATAAGCAGTTCTTGGCGTCCGCGCAATTTCTATTATATAAATTAACTCTGGTCGGGATTGCATTGTTGATAAGTCGCCACATAAATAATTTAATTTTTTTTTGGAATGTTTGACTTCCATATAGTTTTCCATATTTCCGATTCTTGCATTGCTCTAGTTTCTGTTGTTGTGGCTTTATTGTTGTTTTGCTCCTCTATCATTACTTTGTAACCTGTTTTTGTATCATAATTTTTCCGTCTTTGGAGAAAGGCCAAATAAATTTGTCATATATACCTTGTTCTTTAATTTTTTTTTCTTGATGAGGTGAATAATAGGTATTGGGAACAGGTTATCCAATGTCTCCATATCCCATTCATCTTTATCTTTCTTCATTAGTTCGTTGACCTTCGTAATACCTGATCCTATCGGTTTCTCTAATTCCCATTTCATATCTATCCACCTTTCGTTCCATATATTTGTATCTTTTCCATTCCCTATTACTTTTATGCCATGTTTTTTAATAAAATCTCTTCCTTCAATTAGGCTTGCCCAACTCCACGTCCTACTTTGTTTCAATTTGCACGTTAAGAAATTTGACTTATTGAAATAAATACCTTTGAGTAATTTTGTTGCAAGATTATTTGGATTATGCATTAGTCGCCAAGCTTGAGCCGCAAGAAGAACCGTATTCATTTTTTTGAAGTCTTTACAACCCAATCCTCCAATGAGCTTGCTAACTGTGATCTTTTCCCATGCTACCCAGTGTATTCTATTTCTTTCACCTGAATTCCACCAAAAATTAGAAATGGCTGAAATAAGTTTGTTGCAAAAGGAAATCGGAAAGGAGAAAATTGACCTATAGTAGTTAGGAATAGCCTGTAAGATAGCTTTTATAAGTACTTCTTTCCCTCCTTCTGAGAGAAGCTTTGCCTTCCATCCTTCTGTATTTTTGAAAACTTTTTTTGCTATCCACTCGAGCGATTCCACTTTTGATCTTTTATGACATAGGGGAATCCCTAAGTAATAACCCAAATCCTCTGTCTCTTTGATGTCCATCTTATTGACTATATCGTTTTTGGTATCATCTGGAGTTTCTTTACTAAAAATCATAGCCGATTTGTGAAAGTTTATTCTTTGTCTAGAGATATAACAATAAGTATCTAAGCAATCTTTAAAATTATTAATGTCTGTATTTTCTAGATCAATAAAGAAAAGAGAGTCGTCTGCAAATAAAAGGTGAGATATCGTTGGACAGTTTCTATTTATTTTTATGCCATTAATTAATTTATTATCTATGTAGTGGTCAATTAAACTAATGAGTGACTCAGTCATAATAGAGAAGAGAAAAGGAGAGAGTGGATCACCTTGTCTGATTCCTCTATCTGGTCTAAAGTTTTCAAGTCTCTCTCCATTGATGTTGATGTGGAACGAAGACGAAGTGATACAGTTCTCCATCCATTTTATCCATATATCACTGAAACCCAATCGTTTCAACACTTTTAATAAAAAAGACCATCTAACCTGATCATAAGCCTTTGCCATATCAATTTTTATAGCAGCCATATATTTATCTTTTTTCCTTTTCCTACTCATGAAGAAGGAAATTTCTTGTGCTATAATGATATTGTCCTGTATTGCTCTCCCTTTGATGAAGGCCGATTGTGTGGGAGAAATGATTTGATTCATGATTCCTTTTAACCTATTCGATAGAATTTTCGTAATAATTTTATATATAAAATTAACACATGAAATGGGCCTAAAGTCACCTAGGTCTTCTTGTATTATACCCTTCGGGATAAGTGTTATCAATGTATCATTAATAGTTTCTACCGAATAATTGTTCTCAAAAAAATCCATAATGACCTGTATAACATCTTCCTTAATAATATCCCAGAATTCTTTATAAAATTTCCCATTTAAGCCATCGGGTCCAGGTGCTTTAGATGCTGATAATTCCCTAACCGCTCTTTCGATTTCTTCTACATTAGGTTTTTTAGTTAACTCTTCATTCATGCTATCCGTGACTCGGGGTTTAATGAGATCAATTGCTTTATTGGTGATATCTTCGTCAACTTCACTATCCTTAAAGAGTTTTTTGTAAAATTCTTGGTAACAAGTTTTGATATTATCTGAATCCTCCATCCAAACCCCTTCTTTGTTTTTTATTCTGGTGATTCTATTTAATTTCCTCCTTTTAATAGTTGCTAAATGGAAAAATTTAGTGTTTTTATCTCCATATACAAGCCAATTTTGCCTCGCTCTATCGCTCCAATATTTTTCTTCTTTTTCATATTCTTGTTTAATTTTCTCTTTAATTTCAATTTCTTCTTTAGTGGAGTCTATACCATTATTGGCCCGGTTAAGTTCAATTAGTTTATCTTGTAATTTCCTAATGGTTTTTTCGTGATTTTTAAAGTTTTTATCACTCCAATTTTTAAGCTTCTTTTTTGTGTATTCCCTTTTTTTAAATAGTTGGGGATAGGAATTCTATCGTGTGGAATTTTCCAATTGTCATCTATAACTTTTCTACAATTTTCGTCATCTAGCCATCTAGTCTCAAATTTAAAATGTTTTTTCCCAATTTTCATATCAATATCAAAATGAAGGATTAAGGGAGAGTGATCCGACCCAATTGCCGGAGGTATATGAATTTGAGATCTTGGGTATCTTCCCATCCACTCATAAGTTGCAAGTCCTCGATCTATTCTTGTTTTGACGTTTTTCTCGCCTTCAATCCTGTTTGACCAAGTAAAAAAACACCCATTAGAATCAATTTCCGCTAAAGAATTACTATTCGTAAAGTCTATGAAAGCGTTAATATGGTCCATATTCGCTTGGTTTTTTCTTTGTTTTTCCGTAATATTCAGTATCTCATTAAAACTACCCATAATTGCCCATGGTAACTCAATTTCTTTGCTCCAATCAGTTATTTCTTTCCAAGTATCAAGTCTATGCTTAAAGTCATTAGGGGCATGTATAAAGACTAAATAATACGCAAAAGAAAGTTCATTAATCAAGACAATAACAAAAGAACTACAAGTGGAAATAACTTGCAAACGCACATATGAGTGCCACAAAACCAAGAACCCCCCGGAGTGGAAAGCATTTCCAGAGGGTTCCACAAAAAAGGAGTTTTCGAAACCAAGACGAGCCAAAACATTCTGAGAGTCCACCTCTCTCGTCATAGTTTCAATAAAACCCACCACACCAGGTCTAAATTGAGCCACCATCGAGCTTGCTTTGGATAATGTTAAGGGCGCTCGAAGACCCTGAACATTCCAAAAAAGAGTCGTCACTTTGCTTTCGCGGCTTTTTTGGAGTAGCCGCCTCCATTCTTCTTCTCAAAAACCTCCTCATCTTCCTCCAGAGCATCTTCATATTGGAAATTCATGTCATGATCATCACCCCCTCCTTCATAGTCTTTTTCGAAGTAATTTTCGCTGCTCTCAAAATTTCCTTCTTCCTCTTCTTCTGGCTCAAATTGCGAGTCATATTCCTCATTTAGTTTAGAGGTGTTCTCTATTTCTTTGCCTTTGGTCTTTGATAAGTAAGTACCTTCCTCCCCTTCTTTCTCATTCTCCAGCAAACTGAATTGATTGTTGTTAACAAAATTTTCAATGGGGTCTACTACTCTGAGTTTTTTGAAATTGCCTGCGACTTTAGAACTGATCTCTCCACTTCCAGTCTCAATACGAATTCTTCTGCCATCTCTTCTTCTCTTAACATTCTGCTGGGAGTTAGATGATGTGTCCATGTTTTGGTCAGTTGTGTTGCTGTGACTCGCTACATATTTGCCTTTCATTTTCTTCATTTCCTCTTCGAAAGCTAACAGCGCTGCTCGTATGTCTCCTTCGTTGCCTTCTTCTCCATGTTGTATAAGTCCATGAGTCTTTTTAAAAGCTTCCATCTTAAGTGTTGATTCATGCAATTCATTTCGAATGTCATGCATCTGCTTATTCCAGTTTTCCCAGTCCAGGTTCTCTTTTTCTTTTTCTTCTTCACTCTGAGCTTGATTGTTTGTTTTGCTGGTACCCCCCTTTTTGGTATAGTTGAATTTACTAAGAATATTTTCTTCTTCTTCTTGGGTCTGTATCCCTCTGATATGGCTGTTATTCCTGACACTCGAACCTGCATTTTTAACATAATTTTCACCATATATAAAGTTAGAAAATTCGCCATTAACTTTAATGTGTAATCCGTAAATGGGATTAAAGGGTGGAAATTTCGCCACGTTGTCTATGCTCCAAGACATTTTTATGCGCTCATCAATGTCTTCAGTTTGTTTGATGACCTTAACTGGACATTAACCATATTGGTGACCAATTCTGCCGCATCTGAAGCATAAAAGACCCGTGTTCTCATACTGGAAAAGAACCCAAGCAGCGCCTTCTTCTTGATACAGGTAAGCTCCAGGTGGTAAGGTTTGTTTAGTATTTATCCTCGCTCTGAACCTCAGGACCTTCACATCACAGTTCTGGGTAGTTGGTAGGTCAACAGCTTCGATTCTGATGAAGCAAACTTCGAGTGCTTTGACAGTTTCAATATTATTTTGTTTAAACGCAAGGCCTCTAACCTGAACCCAAATATTTGAATAATCTGTATTGAGATCATTGAAGTCAACCGTTAGTGGCCACATAGTTAAGCTGAGGTGTAGTTTTTGGTAAAGGCCAGGCCTCATTTCCCAGACTCTTTTAAATTCTTTTTCATTGAAAATCTCCAGCTTGAACATGTTATTCTTCACGTCAGTTAGTCTGTAGTGCCCTTGGATTCCCCATCTATCTTCTATGTAATTTCTAAGTTGAACTGCGTAGATAGGCGAGGCTCCAATTGCTTTAATAAGAATAGCCTTCTCCTCCTTCATGCTTTCTAAGAGCCTAGCTTTTGAGCCAATATTGATAACTCCCAGTTTCCGGGCTTTATGATCATTAAGAGGGATAATTGGGAGAGCATGACGTTCTCTAGAAGCCATATTAGTACCTGCAGACACAATAAAACAAAGCACAGAACACGCACCAGCTAACCAGTCACACGAAAAGAGGAAATAAGTGTATGGATGGTAGAAACAGAAAGAGTAATGGGGAAAATAACAAAGAGAAGAGCGATTGAGGCAGTGAGAAGGGTAAGTAGCAAACCAAGAGAAAAAGCTGGTATTATATAGGTCTTGTACCTTGTCTACTTTGTTATCTTTCCTTAAGGTGTTAGTGTAAGAAGCACGAGTAATAAGCCAGTCTTGAGAAGTGGAAGAGATTGACACGCTTCCTTCTTTCTTGTTCTTCCCATCTTGATTATTACCTGCAATAATTATTACTCTTGGAAATCTCAATTTGCTGAGGTCTCGTTTGGTTCCACCTCTTTGACGTCTTGTGCTGATGCCATACCGTTCGTCTCTTCGACTTCTTAACCGGATCCATATTTTTCTCTTAATTAAATCCTGCACGCAAGGGTAATCGAAAGAAAAAGAGAAAGATTTCGGGAAAAGCTTAACCTCGAAACTCGATATGAGATTGTCTGCACCCGTATTAGTCTTGGTAATCTCAAACGGTGGCTCAAGTTCGTGCTTTAGGTCCTCATTATTACCCTTGATTCCTTCAAACCCCCATTTGATTTGTTCCTGCCCAATAGCCATCGTTTGCTTCCGATCCAAAATCCTTTCCCCCAAATCTAATTGATTGAGCCCTAACCCTAGCTCTCTTGGCCCATCAGACGAAGCACCCATTTCAGTCGAAACAAGGTGAAGGCGTGTGGAGTTTGCTTGCACGCGTGAAAGAGACACAGAAAACCCCCGATTAAACGGTGGTAATGGAGATCTCAGAAGTGATTCGATCAGAAATCATAAAGAGATGAGAGAGGGGAGAGAAGTAGCATCGTGTTTATCTTTGCAAAATAGACCATTTAAAACGATTTTATATGCAATTTGAAAATCAGGGAGTAAAATCATAGGATCTCCAATGTTTAGACTCGAGAGTAATTGAGGCGGGATTGATTAAATGGGCTTGCATAAAGGATTCAACACGGGGAATAAGATCATTATCAAGAACACCCCAACCCACATTCCAAAAACTAGCAAAACCTGAATTGTTAAGCTCAAAAAGGGTACTAAGATATGATTCATTGATTTTTAAGATTTTCCCATGAACTTTTGATGAAATAGCATTCAAATCAAAATCATAAACAAGTTTATGGTAGAATTCTTGGCAAAAAGTGGTGGTTATATTTGATTCAATAGATAGGAAAGTAATAAGCCCTTGAAATTCAAGTAGAGTGTAAAAGCTATTACCATTAGGAAAAGCGGAGGATTCAACCTTTCTACCTGGTTTAACTTCGAATGGCTTGGAAGGTTAAGGAGGATTTGATGAACTTGCTGTTTTCTTTCTTTTGTAAGATGAAGAAGCTTCCTTTCTTGGACCCATATCAAGAGAGAGAGAGAGAGAGAGAGAGAGAGAGAGAGAGAGAGAGAGAGAGAGAGAGAGAGAGAGAGAGAGAGAGAGAGAGAGAGAGAGAGAGAGAGAGAGAGAGAGAGAGAGAGAGAGAGAGAGAGAGATGAAGACTGAAGAAGATGAGTTTTGAATGGATTTGGAGATGAAATCTTGAGAGAGAGAAGTAGATGATGCGTTTTTGCAGAGAGAGCCAAGAAGAAAATGATGTTAGGGTTTTGGAATTGAAAGAGATAGGTTTAAAAGCTGGAATAACACGCTTTTCGTCGTTTCCGATTACGCGACCGGTATGCCGCTCGTTTCGCCGATATGCCGGTCAGTAGAAACCCATAAAAAATTATCGCGCCGGCATGCCGCTCCGGCCTCGCAAATTGGAGTAAAAATGGAATTTAAGGATTCTATAAAAACTTCTGAAACCAAATCGAAAGCTCCCCTATAGTTTAAAATGTTTTAAAACTTCCAAAATAACTCTTGTTTTGAAAAAAATGCAATGTAGAAATCTCGAAAACAATGAAAACAGTTAATTGCAAAAAGATCCCTATATTTTCTTAAAAGTACAAAAAGACCCAAAACAAAAACTAAACATTTTCAAGCATGATAAAGGGTAAAGCCTAAAAGATATTAGCACATATAAAAAGAAACACATACACACATAATAAAACATAAATAAAAACGAGATAAAGAAAGAAATCACTGGATTTTCCTTTTACGAGAATTGAGCGTCCTTTTGCATATCATTTCATTTCCTTGACGCTCAACACCTACAATAAATATTTCTAAGGTATCCAAGGTAGAGTGGATCCGAGAACATGGTTAGTATTTTTCACGATCCATGTCAGTTTTTCCCACGGAGTTATTAAAGACCTGTATTCAAGTTGTATGTGGTAATGACACGTAGAAACACGATGACCAGATTTTCCGCAATAAATGCAAGTACTTCTTTTTCGAGTAAAAATATCACGAGAAGGTTTTGAGCATGATTTTTTCTCGTTTTTTTTTGTATAACCAAATTTTCACTCAAAAATAATTTCTCTTTAAAAAGTTTATTTTCATCAAAGGGAGTGAAATTTAAATAGGGATGATTTTTTAATATTTTAAAAACAATAGATCATGCTTCATCCACTTTTTCAAAACTTTCTATATTTTTCTTCATAAGATGTTGATTTTTATTCGAAGAGAAAAAAATTTCAAAACATGGATTTTTATTGTTTCCCAAAATATCATCTAAGGTGAGACAACAATTAAAACAATTCTTTTTTCTCAATTTTAGTCTTTTTCAAAGAAAGGTTATTCAAGTGGATTTGAGAGTCAAGAATATTTAGAAGGGATGAAATATACCTCATATCATCATAATCATATGGAAGTGATAAAGATTTAGGATAGATTACTACCTCATGGTTTGATTTTGGATTATCATGAGCTTCATCATGGATTTTGCTTTCTTCTTCTTTGTCATTTCGACAATCCCATATAGAAACTCCAAAAGATCCCAAATTTCCTTTGCCGAATCACAATCCAATATTTTTGAGAAAATATCTTCGGATATTCCACATACTATAGTGTACATTGGTTTTGCATTTTTAGTGAGCTTAGCTTTATCATCATCAGTGAATTCATCATAATATTTTCCTTCTTGATTCTACTTAAGAACTCCCGCTTCATTTAATTCCTCTTTGTATGGAATGAATGGTCCTTCCATAACTATTCTCCATTGATCGGGATCTTCGGTTTTGATAAATTCCTCCATTTTTGTTCTCCAAGAAAGATAATAAGTGCCTATAAAAAGTGGAGGTCGTGTAGAAGACGACTCTTCCAAAAGATTAAATTCCATGTCGTTTACTCTACTAATGATTAAGCTATTTACGTAGAGTTAGGCTCTGATACCGATTGAAAGTCCTAGAGGGGGGGTGAATAGGATTACTAATAAAATTAATGCCTAATTTAAAAATATTTTGGACAATTATAAGCTTAAAGAATAACTTCTAAGTCAATATATATCAAACACTAAGGGATTATGCAATAGGGTAACTAGGTTTGATATAACAGAAATACGAGCAATCAATAAACGATAAGTAAAGAGATAAGGGATAGAAAGTACACAACGATGTATAGTGGTTCGGTTATCCCTACATCCACTACCTAAGGAAGCCTCCTTAGAATTTCAAGCTTTTCACTAAGCTTTTGTGTCTCTCTTAACCGGGTCGAGAACACAATAACCCTTACAACCACTTCGATACCACGAAGCAAACTCTTGTGCTATCGCAACACAAGGAAGCCGAGTATACTCCCTATACTCACACTCTCTCTTAATCTATCTATTACAAAGACAAGATCTAAGAGGATAAAAACAAGTGTTTGAATGGTTGTTACAACTTTGCTAAGAACTCCTAAAGAGAGGATATAACTCTAAGCTTAATACTTCTCTTGAGTGGATTAGAACTTTGAAGCTTCTTGGATTAAGTCCTTGATAGAGTAGATATAACAAGTTGATTTATCAAGCTTGGATTGATACTTTGATAGTTTGAGACCTCTAATTGATGTATAAGAATGATTAGAATTAGTTTGGTAAGAGGTGATTAATTGCATAGCATACAACTCCATTTTATAAGCAACTTTTCTGACCTGGGGCGATATTCCGGTCATACGGGCGGTATACCGGTCCAGCTTGTCTTCTAGTCAACGGTTAGATTTGAGGTGGCATGTGACCGTTGGGCAACGGCTCTCTGCACCGGTATGCCGGCCGGTTACTAAATAAACCTTGAAAATAATGTTAAATTCATGGAGAAAAGGTATTTAGTTAGGACAGGTATAATGCACTATCTCGGAGATATTTTAAACACGATTTGACAAATATTAAAACAAGATTAAAAGGACGTTAGGCCAACACATGCATATGAATTATTTTTATATATAATCTAAAAGATTCTTTTTTAACAAAACGGGTAGAAGAAATAGACTACGAGAGCGTCTCCTATAAAGTGAGATGGCTTTTGATAGGTTTGTTTACTACTCTAAAAAGTTATAAAGGTTTTGTTTGCAATAGATATAAGTTTCATACAAAAGAAACAAATCATGTGGAACAAACACAAAAGTTTGGGGTTTGCTTAATTTCGCCAACACCAAGTATTGTTTCAATCCGAGATCCAAACCTTATTGAAGAAGAAATAGAATATTTTGTTTTTTACCGACACATTGTTACATACGTTCTTATTGATTTATCAATATTAACGATGTATTTAAAGGAGCGCCTATTGAATTACTATCAATATTAATTTGGAAGCGTGTCCTATTAACATTGTCGATGTGAAGTTAGAATAATCCCCTCTCTGGTATCAGTATAACCAACGCGAAAGTAGTTGTGTCCTTGTTTAGTTTATCAATATCGACTCTCATGTATATTGCGTCGTGATAAAGTAAAATAAGGATGCGTGTAATAAAAGTGTCGTTACATAGTTAACTAAATGTAAATATTGTACTAATTGCGTCTCTATTAATAAGTATAAGTATTTGGTGACAATGTCAAAAATTATGTAGCAATACATATATTTAAGAACACTTTGTTTGTGTTATTTATAACTTTTTAGTAAAACACCATGACTAATTAAATTACCATTTTTTTTTAAGTGTGTGGATGGAACCACATGTGTAAGTGCTGGACAATTTTATCTTCAGGTTCAATAGTTAAAGAGTTAATTAATGCTTAGAGTTTGCTAGAATTTAGGTTAGTCCAGGACAAATTATTAAAACTAATAACACTGTTGTAATCTAAGTCAAGAAATTTTTGCTATCTTGAAGATATTGAAAGCTATTTCCAGAAATCTCACGGTACTCTTGTACGTGAAAGTTTGCATTCTAATCTGCTAGGTTATGTACATTTACAATGCATATTTGCAGTGTACACTAAAACTAAGATATGCTAATCTAGATATGTGTCTAACATGATTAACCTCTGGTACGCACTGCAGTTGGAGAGAACAGCACGCCATTAAAGCCTGTCACGGCAGCATCGAACCCAACAAATTGATACTTCACGGATAAATTATTCTTAAAAAACACCGGAGATGATAAAGAAGCTCTAATAAAATTAGACGTCCGTTTATATGGACCAAGCCACTTGTTTTGCATGAAACGATACTTTCTCCATGGGGAAATATAGAGGCTTCTACTCTTCAATGATCGTTTAGCTGCATTGTTCATAATTTTTAATATCTTTTCTAATTCCTCACATTCACCAACAAAAATGTTAGGTAATATCTGTAAAAGCTTTTCATAGTTGCTTATAGGTCTCGCGATTTCAAATTCCGTGGTAAAATCCAGGTCAATGAAGTAGCGACTTGTGAAGGAATGTGGGAGGAGAACATCTATGAATTCGTAGTTTCCCTTGAGTACATCACCATAGCTCTCCCATTTAGTTTTACAAATAGCCGCATTGTAGCCTAATTCTCTCAGATAGGCCATTACATTGCGGCGAAGAATTGATTGATTCATATTCGCACTTGAAAACATTTCTACTGCCTTGGAAACATCCGCTTCAAGAACATTCTGATATAGATCTCTATGTTGCTGTGAAATAATTAGTTTTAAATCTTCAACCCCTTCTTCTGATTCATTCATTAAAAAACTGGTTTCCCCTTTCGAGTCATTATTGTCAAGTGACTTGGATGGTCTTGGGTCATCGTCATTTGTAGAAGAATCATATAATAAAATATCAGAAAGGCTGGGTGAAAAAACATCATCATCAGCCTCGTTATCTAGTTGAAACTGATGTTGGCAAAAAATCCTAGCCGTTACTTTATCATCTAGGTGGTGAGTGACTTTCTTTGATCCCATGAAACCAGACATTGTGCTGTTTTGATATATAAGTTGTAGATTAGGATTATACTGTGTTAATTAGAATTATGAATATCTGGAGGTTTCTAAAGGATTATATATAGGGCCAAGCAATTTAACAGAACATATGAAAAAAGAACTGATTTACACATACATAACAGAAAATGGATTCGTAATATAAGTTTGTTATCCAAATGTTAACTTTTAAGAGTCAAAAAGTTAACGAGTGTAGTAACTTTTTTCTAGTCAATGGTCTAATCAAATATTAACGCTCATCTTAGTTAATAGTCAAAATTTGTTAATACGAGTGTAGGACTATTTCGATTCTGTTAGAACGGAGACCAAGCGCCAAAAGAGTAATTTAGATATCCAATGTGTGGATGATTATGTTTTGATTCTTGGAATCAGCCACAATAATCGTTGTTGTGAGAGTTCATAATCTTTTATGCAAGTCTGCGGAGTCATCATTCGTCTTCTAATTCATATGACGAATTTTTAGGCAGTATGTGTTGGAATAATCTGTTTACATTTATCTAGCCAATGGTAGAACTATACAGGTAATAAACTTTACTATACAGGTAATAAACTTTGTGACTAATCTTCATCAGATATTTTTCGTTAAAGACTAGTTACATACTAACATCTATAGGTGTTCTGTTTTGATCTTTATCATCCTTGATAATTGAGATTTCCCAATATTAATACGACCAACTGACCGTGGCGAATTTAGAAATTAGAAATATAAATAAGAGGAAAATACAAATTGAGTTTTAATTTTTATCAATTTTCTATTTAAAATTCTAGTTAGAAAAATACTTATTAAAGTTTCAATTCACATTTTTTTGTTTGAGTTTTTACTTTTTTAATCCTGTTCTTGCTAGGTACGGTCTAAGCCGATTTCTAAGTTTTTTAATTAATTTGTGTATCATTCTTATTTGATTCTCTTGTTAATTTTTTCTCAAGTTTTCATATTTATACGACTCTATATGGCACAAAATGGACTTCAACAAAAAACAATTTTGCCCCTTGTGGATGGGTTGTACCCATGCGGGCATGCCCATAAAATTTGCAACTCAACCATTATTGGGTTGTACCCACTAGGAACAAAACACACAACATAATCAAAGAAAACTTTTTCTATCAACTATATACACTAACATCACGGTACCAACAATTTACACACAATATGGGGCTGGACCCATTAGCACCAAAACTATCTGGGACTGGCCCCATCAAATACAAACAACACATTGGGGCTGGCCCCATAATGTTCGACACTAGAAAAAACACAAACGAATCTGCTACTTCGGCCCACGAACGGCGATGGTTGATGGGTGACACCAGCGGGCAGAGATGGGGGGTGAGAGGCGGTGATAATGATGAAGGTGAGGGTGAGGATGAAGGTCTGGGTGGTGGTGCGAATCGTCTCGGCGGCAGAGTATGGAAAGGAGGGTGGTGCTAAAGATGGGGGAAGTATCCGATCTGAGATGGTGGTGATGGTGGGTTGAAGTTATGGTGAAGAAGAGGGAGATCTGGCGCATAAGAATGGTGACCGCGGTGGGTCCGTCGCGCTGAAGAACGGTCCTCACTGGCAGTAGGTTTATTGCGCCAGAGATTGGCGCTCGCTGGCGGCGGTGGGTCCCCGAGATGAAGCTCTGATCGAGGGTTGGTGGTGATGGGTTGTTCTTCTGCAAGTAAGGGGTGGTGATGGTGATGAAGTTGGGGGTGGTGATGGTGATGAAGTTGGGGTGATGAAGACAGTGGTGGTGATGATGATGAAGGTAGAAGTGATGTTGGTGGTGAGTTGTTCGATGGTGGTGGGTGATTCGGTGGTGGTGAGTGGTTTGTTTGGTGTTTTAGATAGAGATAAAGAAGAGGGAGGGGGCATGTGAGAGAATGAGGCGGGTTTTTCATCCGATTGATTAATAGGATTGGCGGGTGGGCTTTTGGGTTTTCAATGTGGGTAAAGGTTTTGGGGGTAGTTTGGTACATTAAAAATTCCAGTTGGAGTAGTTATGGACTAGTTAGGGGGTAGTTGGGTTTGTGATTTGAAATGGAAACCCACCTCCCCTTTGGCCTTAAAAGATAATTCCCTCTATAAATGAAGGTAGACTTGAATAGTAAAGGGGTTTCTGGTGCAATGTTTCTGATTTTTTTTTGGTATTAAATAAAAATCACATGAAACAAATGGATTTAATGATTTAATAAAATCATATAAAGATAAAAAAAAGTTATAGTTGTCTACTGTATACTATTTTTTAATAAAACAAATGTGGTTTAATCAAGGGTGATTAATTCAAAAGGTCCACAGCTAAAATAACTTTCTTCAACAAGTCCAACCCAGTTTAATAATATTTATGGTCCGTAGTACCCCTCATAAGTGATAAACTGAAAGTAATAGCCCATTTTCTATTAAGCATTAATCAAGGGATTTTTATTCTTTTTAAACTATGCATTGCAAAACATAATACAATCAACCATCATTAATGCCTTGCAGTAAAAAACCAGTAAAAATTCTGCAGAATGAAAATGGCGAAACTCAGTAAGCCCAGTTGGCATTAGCATCAAGCCCAGTTGTCATTAGCAGCGAGCCCAGTAAAATAAATACGGCACACGCTAAAATGGAGAAGAAGATGAAGAGTATGACTCCGGCGAGCCAGCCCATGACATCGTTCAAAAGAGACAACCCATTAACCAAGCCCAGTAATTAAATACGGCACACGCTAAAATGGAGAAGAAGATGAAAAGTACGACTCCGGCGAGCCAGCCCATTAACCAAGACCGATAACAACCCATCACTGTCTCGACCTTCTAACCCAATTCAGTGGCCAAAAATCGTTAATTCGAACATGACTCGAACTTTCTCGACGAAGAGACATAGAACTCGGCCTTTTAATTGAATAATTCCAGTGGGTCGATTAAATCTCCTTCTAAATTGATCAAGAAGACTTTGTTCTTGAAAAACAGAGATGTGTTGTCGCCCATTAACGAAAGAATTGGGATAAAATAAGAAATGTTCTTGGAAGACAAAGATTAAATCTCCATCTAGAATTCCCATTGAAGAAGAATTGGATAGATGAATTGATTACGAGTTGTTGCAGTTCCTTTTGCAGGTGAGCGACTTGGTTGGGAAGAGATTTCACCATCTGAATCAGATCATCGCCATCACCATGGTGGGCTCTGGGTTTGGTGGGCTCGTGGGCTCTGGGTTTGGTGGGCTCGTGGGCTCTGGGTTTGGTGGGCTCTGGGTTTGGTGGGCTCGTGGGCTCGTTGATGGCATAGTCAAGGCCGATTGGAGACAATGGAGAATGGTCCACGAGTGGCGGCGATTTCTTGTGCCGGTTGTTAATGGCATAGCCAAGCCTTGTTGCAGACGCTGGAGAATGTTCAGTATGCGGCAGCGGCCTTTTGTGCAGGTGAGCGATTTGGTGAGAATAGGTTCCATTGGAGGGCTTTATGTTTAATGGGCTCAATTGTTGAGAATCGAACGATGAAGAGAAGGTCCACAATGAAGATGGTGGAGATAGCGGCAGTTTGTTGTGCAGGTGAGCGGTTTGGTGAAAAGGGATTTTTTTTTTGTTTAAATGCGATGGTGAAGAGATGAATACAGTAGGGTGAAGAGATTAGTTTGAATAGGTTTAAATGTTTCATTGTTTTGAACGTTTCAAGTTGTATACTTTTTTTAATCTTAATTTTTTTATTATAATTTATAAGGTTATATTAGGTATATCATAAGCCTAAAAAATTATTTTGGACCTTATTCATCCAAACTTTTAACCTGGACTTCTTAAGACACGATTTGTTGGGATTTGGACTTAATTAGCAATTATCTCGTTTAATCAATTAAAGGATAATTTTAATTGTATAAATGAATAATTTTCTATCAACTAATGTTTATTAATAGGTTAAAATTATAATAGAAGTAAAATATAATTTTAAAGTTAAAATTAAAAATTAAATAAACTAAATATAAAATAATAAATTAAATTTAAATATTTTAAATATTTTAAATTGGCAAAACTATTTATTTTTATTAAGATTCGAGGATGGGCTTGAGCACACTCATTAATAGGCTAGATCCGCCTCTGCCAACTGAGATAAGTGGAGTAACTCCCCCTTACATTATGCATAAAAATATTTTAGAAGTACTAAAGGAATTTTAAAAGATTTTTGTAAATATGATAAGTGAATATATTTTAAAAACTCTCCCTCTTTCTAAAAGCATAAAGCACTTGCAAATTTGTGTTCAAAGATACTTTAAGATTTGTAAAATGTGTAAGCTAGTATCTTTGATCTTTCTCCCCCTTTGTCAACAACAAAAAGAATTAAAGAATTTTTTTAGAATAGCGTAATTATAGGGGCAAAAGCGTAATTTTCCTAAATTTGAGGGACTTAGTTGAAATTTTTCAATTTGAGAAACTTAAGTGCCATTTTTCAAATTAGAAATATTTTCGTAAATACGAAATTAGATTCTTTAAAAACTCTTTCTTACACAAAGCATAATACAAGTGCAATTTTGTCTATCAAGGATATAATGTTCTTTCTCCCCCTTTGTCAACAACAAAAAGAAAATAAGGGACTCAACAAAGGAGTTTAAAATAATAATTTTAAAAAGTTGAAAGACCTAGGTGAGATTTTTCAAAATTGAGGAGCTTAAGTGCTATTTTTCAAATATTAAGGATCTAACAAAGATAGATTTCACAAATAGGGGGATTTGAAAAAAAAATCACTAAGGAAAAAGAACTTAAAGGCCAATAATAAAATTTTAAGGGACCAAGGTGCAATTTTATAAAATTCTAGGGACCAAATCTATTTTTTCAAAGTCTAGGGATTAAAATACAATTTTACAAAGTTTTTAAGGACAAAAATGCAATTTTATAAAAAATGCATAATCTTAATTTTGAAAGATACAACTTATACTAGAAAGTATGCAATTTTAAGAGATAATGAATTTAAAGATCAATTATATAAAGTAAGGATCAAAAAGAAAAGTTTCCTAACTAGAAGGGATCAATATGCAAAGTCACCTATAAAAGACAAACGAGATTAGTGACGAGCAATAGCATAACTCACGGGAATAGTAAATGTTAATCCAATAACAAGAAATAGAATCACAAGAATAAAGCAACATAATAAAGATAGCATCTAGTAAAGATTTAACAAAATACTCGAAAGCTAATAATCATCCAAAAACCGAGTTTTAAACAATTACAACTAAAATTTAACCACAAGTACATAAATCAAACAATAACTAAAAGAGTTCAACAAAACACACATAGAAACATAAAGGAATCCTTTCAAAAAAAATTAACAACTTCCACCTATTGATTTTCACGAATGCAAGAAACATCACTTCTTAAACACGAAACTTCATCCAAAAGATTCTCTATATTATTCTCCAATGTTTCAAACTTGCGTTGCACAAAGTTTACAAACCGGTCTATTGTGGCTTCGAGATGAGATAAGAATCATTTTGAGGAGGATTTGGGATAGGCTCAACTTGAATGGGAGATGATGGAATAGGTGGACCATCGGAACGAGAGGTATCGGAAAGGATACGAGCAATAATATTTTCATCCCCAAGGTTATTAATATGACTTTCAGGAAAATACTCGTTGTTATAAATAACAAATTTTATTTTTCTAACGACTTTATAATTGATAATCCAATTAGGATCAAAACTTTTAGTTTGAGAAAAATCTAGATTAAGACCAAGATGTTTGAAAACAACAGAGAGGGCTAAACCGTAAGGAACACTAATGGTGTTGTTACAGGCATGATTCATCATTTTAAGCATAATAGCTGGAAAATTGATTTGTTCTTTGTGATAAATGTGATAAAGAATGTAGGCTTCGTAACGAGATATAGTAGCATCGTGTTTATCTTTTCAAAATAGACCAATAAAACGATTTTATATGCAATTTGAAAATCGGGAGTAAAATCATAGGATCTCCAATGTTTAGACTCGGGAGTAATTGAGGCGGGATTGATTAAATGGGCTTCCATAAAGGATTCAACACGGGGAATAAGATCATTATCAAGAACACCCCAACCCACATTCCAAAAACTAGCAAAATCTGAATTCTTAAGCTAAAAAAGGGTACTAAGATATGATTCATTGATTTTTAAGATTTTCCCATGAACTTTTGATGAAATGGCATTCAAATCACAATCATAAACAAGTTTATGGTAGAATTCTTGGCAAGAAGTGGTGGCTATATTTGATTCAATTGATAGGAAAGTAATAAGCCCTTGAAATTCAAGTAGAGTGTAATAGCTATTACCATTAGGAAAAGCGGAGAATTCAACCTTTCTACCCGGTTTAACTTCGAATGGCTTGGAATGTTGAGGAGGATTTGATAAACTTGGTGTTTTCTTTCTTTTTTAAGATGAAGGAGCTTCCTTTCTTGGACCCATAGCAAGAGAGAGAGATGAAGATTGAAGAAGATGGGTTTTTGAATGGATTTGGAGATGAAATCTTGAGAGAGAGAAGTAGATGATGCGTTTTTGCAGAGAGAACCAATAAGAAAATGAAGTTAGGGTTTTGGAATTGAAAGATCTGGGTTTAAAAGCTGGAATAACACACTTTTCGTCGTTTCCGATTACGCGACCGGTATGCCGCTCGTTTTGCCGGTATGCCGGTCAGTAGAAACCCATAAAAAAATTACCGCGCCGGCATGCCGCTCTACAGCCGGTATGCCGCTCCGGCCTCGCAAATTTGAGTAAAAATAGAATTTAAGGATTCTATAAAAACTTCTGAAACCAAATCGAAAGCTCCCCAATAGTTTAAGAATGTTTTAAAACTTCAAAAATAACTCTTGTTTTGAAAAAATACAATGTAGAAATCTCGAAAACAATGAAGACAATTAATTGCAAAAAGATCCATATATTTTCTAAAAAGTACAAAAAGACCCAAAACAAAAACTAAACATTTTCAAGCATGATAAAGGGTAAAGCCTAAAAGATATTAGCACATATAAAAAGACACATACACACATAATAAAACATAAATAAAAACGAGATAAACAAAGAAATCACCGGATTTTCCTTTTACGAAAATTGAACGTCCTTTTGCATATCATTTCATTTCCTTGACGCTCAACACCTACAATAAATATTTCTAAGGTATCCAAGGTGGAGTGGATCCGAGAACACGAGTAGTACTTTTCACGATCCATGTCGGTTTTTCCCACGGAGGTATTAAAGACCCGTATTCAAGTTGTTTGTGGTAATGACACGTAGAAACACGATGACCGGGTTTTCCGCAATAATTGCAAGTACTTCTTTTTCGAGTAAAAATATCACGAGAAGGTTTTGAGCATGGTATAACCAAATTTTCACTCAAAAATAATTTCTCTTTAAAAAGTTTATTTTCATCAAAGGGAGTGAAATTTAAATAGGGATGATTTTTTAAGAAATTAAAAAAAAATAGAGCATGCTTCATCCACTTTTTCAAAACTTTCTATATTTTTCTTCATAAGATGTTGATTTTTAGTCGAAGAGAAAATATTTTCAAAACACAGATTTTTATTGTTTCCCAAAATATCATCTAAGGTGAGACAAAATTAAAACAATTCTTTTGCTCAATTTTAGCCTTTTCCAAAGAAAAGTTATTCAAGTGGATTTGAGAGTCAAGAATATTTAGATGGGATGAAATATACCTCATATCATCATAATCATATGGAAGTGGTAAAGAGTTAGGATAGATTACTACCTCATGGTTTGATTTTGGATTATCATGAGCTTCATCATGGATTTTGCTTTCTTTTTCTTCGTCATTTTCGACAATCCCATATAGAAACTCCAAACGATCCTAAATTTCCTTTGCCAAATCACAATCCAATATTTTTGAGAAAATCTCTTCGGATATTCCACATACTATAGTGTACACATCGGTTTTGCATTTTGAGTGACTTAGCTTTATCATCATCGGTGAGTTCATCGTAATCTTTTTCTTCTTGATTCAACTTAAGAACGTCCGCTTCATTTAATTCCTCTTTGTATGGAATGAATGGTCCTTCCATAACTATTCTCCATTGATCGAGATCTTCGGCTTTGATAAATTCCTCCATTTTTGTTCTCCAAGCAAGATAATAAGTGCCTACAAAAAGTGGAGGTCGTGTAGAAGACGACTCTTCCAAAAGATTAAATTCCATGTCGTTTACTCTACTAACGATTAAGCTATTTACTTAGAGTTAGGCTCTGATACCAATTGAAAGTCCTAGAGGGGGTGAATAGGATTACTAATAAGATTAATGCTTATTTTAAAAATCTTTTGGACAATTATAAGCTTAATGAATAATTTCTAAGTCAATATATATCAAACACGAAGGGATCATGCAATAGGGTAACTAGGTTTGATATAAATAGAAATACGAGCAATCAATAAACGATAAGTAAAGAGATAAGGGATAGAAAGTACACAACGATGTATAGTGGTTCGGTTATCCCTACATCCACTACCTAAGTAAGCCTCCTTAGGATTTCAAGTTTTTCACTAAGCTCCCATGTCTCTCTTAACCGGGTCGAGAACACAATAACCCTTACAACCACTTCGATACCACGAAGCAAATTCTTGTGCTATCGCAACACAAGGAAACCGAGTATACTCCCTATACTCACACTCTCTCTTAATCTATCGATTACAAAGACAAGATCTAAGAGGATATAAACAAGTGTTTGAATGATTGTTACAACTTTGCTAAGAACTCCTAAAGAGAGGATATAACTCTAAGCTTAATACTACTCTTGAGTGGATTAGAATTTTGAAGCTTCTTGGATTAACTCCTTGATAGAGTAGATATAACAAGTTGATTTATCAAGTTTGGATTGATACTTTGATAGCTTGAGACCTTTAATTGATGTATAAGAATGATTAGAATTGGATTGGTAAGAGGTGATTAATTGCATAACATGACACTCCATTTTATAAGCAACTTTTCTGACCCGGGGCGGTATGTCGGTCATACGGGCGGTATACCGGTCCGTCTTGTCTTCTAGCCAACGATTAGATTTGACGTGGCATGTGACCGTTGGGCAACAGCTCTCTGCACCGGTATGCCGGTCCTGTAGGCGGTATGCCTGCCCGGCTACTAAATAAACCTTGAAAAATAATGTTAAATTCATGGAGAAAAGGTATTTAGTTAAGACAAGTATAATGCACTATTTCGGAGATATTTTAAACACGATTTGACAAATATTAAAACAAGATTAAAAGAACGTTAGGCCAAAACATACATATGGATTATTTTTATAATCTCAAAGATTCTATTTTAACAAAACGGGTAGAAGAAATAGCCTACGAGAGCGTCTCCGATAAAGTAAGATGGCTTTTGATAGGTTTGTTTACTACTGTAATAAGTTATATAGGTTTTGTTTGCAATAGATATAAGTTTCATACAAAAGAAACAAATCATGGGGAACAAACACAAAAGTTTGGGGTTTGCTTAACTTCGACAACACCAAGTGTTGTTTCAATCCGAGATCCAAACCTTATTGAAGAAGAAATAGAATATTTTGTTTCTTACAGACGCATTGTTACATAGGTTCTTATTGCTTTATCAATATTAACGATGTATTTAAAGGAGCGCCTATTGAATCATTATCAATATTACCGACGCTAATTTGGAAGTGTGTTCTATATATTAATATCGTCGATGTGAAGTTAGAATAATCCTCTCTATGGTATCAGTATAACCAACGCGAAGGTAGTTGTGTCCTTATTTAGTTTATCAATATCGACGCTCATGTATATTGTGTTCGTGATAAAGTAAAATAAGGACGCGTGTAATATAAGTGTTGTTACATAGTAAACTAAGTGCCCGTTTGAGATTGTTTTTCAAAATAATCACTTAAAGTGATTTTAGATCCATAACAATATTTTAGACTCTTAAAATCACTTTTAGGAAAAGCACTAGATTAGTGATTATTAAAATAATCACTTAAAGTGATTTTAGATGTCAAAATATTTTTTAATAATTTTTACAAATATTTTAATTTTAATCAAAAAGCACTTTTAGTTCCAAAATAATCAATCCCAAACGGGCTCTAAATGTAAATATTGTACTAATTGCGTCTCTATCAATAAGTACAATGTCAAAAATTATGTAGCAATATATATATTTAAGAACACTTTTGTTTGTGTTATTTATAACTTTTTAGTAAAACACCATGACTAATTAAATTACCATTTCTTTTTAGTGTGTGGATGGAACCAGATGTGTAAGTGCTGGACAATTTTATCTTAGGTTCAATAGTTAAAGAGTTAATTAATGCTTAGAGTTTGCTCGTTATAAGTAATAGATCAAGTACACATTATTAATATAATAACAGTCTTAATCTAAGTCAAGAAATTTTTGCTGTCTTGAAGATACTGAAAGCTTTTCCAGTAATTTCACTGTACGTACTCTTGTACGTGAAAGTTTGCATTCTAATTCTAATCTGCTCCGTTATGTACATTCACAATGCATATTTGCAGTGTGCACTAAAACTAAGATATGCTAATCTAGATATGTGTCTAACATGATTAACCTCTCGTACGCACTGCAGTTGGAGAGAACAGCGTGCCATTAAAGCCTGTCACGGCAGCATCGAACCCAACAAATTGATACTTCACGGATAAATTATTCTTAAAAAACACCGGAGATGATAAAGAAGCTCTAATAAAATTAGACGTCCGTTTATATGGACCAAGCCACTTGTTTTGCATGAAACGATACTTTCTCCATGGGGAAATATAGAGGCTTCTACTCTTCAATGATCGTTTAGCTGCATTGTTCATAATTTTTAATATCTTTTCTAATTCCTCACCTTCACCAACAAAAATGTTAGGTAATATCTGTAAAAGCTTTTCATAGTTGCTAGTAGGTCTCGCGATTTCAAATTCCGTGGTAAAATCCAGGTCAATGAAGTAACGACTTGTGAAGGAATGTGGGAGGAGAACATCTATGAATTCGTAGTTTCCCTTGAGTACATCACCATAGCTCTCCCATTTAGTTTTACAAATAGCCGCATTGTAGCCTAATTCTCTCAGATAAGCCATTACATTGCGGCGAAGAATTGATTGATTCATATTCGCACTTGAAAACATTTCTACTGCCTTGGAAACATCCGCTTCAAGAACATTCTGATATAGATCTCTATGTTGTTGTGAAATAATTAGTTTTAAATCTTCAACCCCTTCTTCTGATTCATTCATTAAAAAACTGGTTTCCCCTTTGGAGTCATTATTGTCAAGTGACTTGGATGGTCTTGGGTCATCGTCATTTGTAGAAGAATCATATAATAAAATATCAGAAAGGCTGGGTGAAAAAACATCATCGTCAGCCTCGTTATCTAGTTGAAACTGATGTTGGCAAAAAATCCTAGCCGTTATTTTATCATCTAGGTGGTGAGTGACTTTCTTTGTTCCCATGAAACCAGACATTTTGCTGTTTTGATATATAAGTTGTAGATTAGGATTATACTGTGTTAATTAGAATTATGAATATCTGAAGGTTTTTAAAGGATTATATATAGGGCCAAGCAATTTAACAGAACATATGAAAAAAGAACTGATTTACACATACATAACAGAAAATGGATTCGTAATATAAGTTTGTTATCCAAATGTGAACTTTTTAGAGTCAAAAAGTTAACGAGTGTAGTAACTTTTTTCTAGTCAATGGTCTAATCAAAATATTAACGCTCATCTTAGTCAATAGTCAAAATTTGTTAATACGAGTCTAGGACTATTTCGATTCTGTTAGAACGGAGACCAAGCGCCAAAAGAGTAATTACATAGATATTCAATGTGTGGATGATTATATATGTTTTGATTCTTGGAATCAGCTACAATAATCGTTGTTATATGAGTTCATAATTTGTATGCAAGTCTGCGCAATCATCATTCGTCTTCTAATTTATATGACGAATTTTTAGGCAGTATGTGTTGGAATTATCTGTTTACAATTATCTAGCCAATGGTCTAGAAGACTAGAACTCTACAGGTATTAAACTTTGTGATCAATCTTCATCAGATATTTTTCGTTAAAGACCAGTAACATACTAACATCTATACGAGTTCTCTTTTGATATTTATCATCCTTGATAACCTAGATTTCCCTATATAATACGACCAACTGAGATAAAATTATAATTTCAAATGTTTTAATAATTTTCATACACGGCTACAGTAATCATCAGTATTCACCAGTGATACTACTTATCGTAGCGGATAATCGTGTTGGCTTACTCCCAACAACATATCGTTGTCCGTATTTTGTCGCCATTAAATCATCGTTAGAGACACTCATCCTAAACAAATTGTGAAAAGGCTCGCTTTTGGACCGTTTATATTGTTGACGATACCTATCGTCACGGATGACAGTATCACGGACAATGATTATCGTACGTCGCAGGAGTATCAGTCATGCGCGATGAAAGTATTCGAGTGTTTTTCTTTAGTGTTATTTTCGTAGGCTGTTAAGTGTAGAGAGTGCTCTTTATATAGGGGAGTGGAAAGGAGGAACCAAGCCTTCAGAAACGTCCTAATTAAAGCCCACGATTTCCTCCCGAAATTGGTTTTAATTGGGTTGACGTTTTTGAGTCTTGTAACCCCCACGTTTTATTTGATTTGATTTCCTGTAACAGCTTAGTTGACCCACGTGTTTGACTTGTCTCTACGTTTAAGTTGAGTAGTCAACCCTCCACACTATAAGAGCTGGTACAAAATCCATTTCATTTTTCATTTTTTGACTCCCCAAACTCCCCACGAACCACGACCCACGCCGTCGCCGGTGCCGGGCCGGGCCGGGTCGGGTGGGTGGGTGGTGGTGGTGCGCGCGTGTGGGTTATCCCATTGCTTTGCTATGTGCATGGTTGTTGGCCATTTGGACATTGTTAAAAAACATCTTTATAAAAGAAGCAAAAATGCTTCTTCTCCCACCGATGTGGGACAACAATAAAAAGTCATTCAAGTTTTTCCAACAATCCCCCACACACTTGAATGTTAACGAAAGGTTTGGAGAGAAGGTTCCAAAAAGAAGAATGGGTGAATTGTACTTAAGTGTCAATATCTTGCGATTTGAATTGACACGTAGTGAAGTGAGGCAACCACCGAATTCCGTTTAAGTGAACTTACTCTTGAACTTTAACGGTTATCGATCGAGACCCTCACAGCACATACTCTACCCGATTCAAGCTTATGGTTCCCTCTAACCTCACCTTTTGGTTCATCAAGTCGTTCTCTAAGGACCACCCTTTAAGGGCTATGAACTTGGTGGATTTATTCATTTGAGAGTGGTGCAAGGACGTCTCCTCAACACTCTATCGTGAATATTTGGGTTTCAAAGTTACCCTTGAATTCATCAAGTCCTTCTCAAAAGAACCACCATAAAGGCTATGAATTCAAATGTGAGTTTCAGCACTCGGTACGCCTTGTTCATCAAGTCCTTCTCAAAAGGACCACCACAAGTGGCTATGAACGAGACGATTTAGGTTTGAGCCTTAGGGATGGGGAAATCACATTGACTCATTAGTCACATGTTCCCACTTAATGGGTTTTAGTCCCATCCCCCTCGACGTCTCCAGGACTAGTCTCCTGGTCAAGCCTTTGGTGAACGGATCAGCTAGATTCTCCTCTGATCGTACAAATTCCAAGGCTATCACACCATTCTTCAGTAATTGTCTTACTGACCCATGTCTGATGCGAATATGTCTCTTCTTCCCATTATAGGCGCTATTATGAGCGACTCCAATGGCTGCTTGTGAATCACAGTGGATACATACAGGTGTGGCACTTCCTTCCCAAAGTGGCACATCCGATAAGAGACTTCTCAACCACTCAGCTTCTTGCCCAGCTAACTCTAGTGCTATGAACTCAGACTCCATGGTGGAGCGTGCTATACAAGTCTGTTTGGAAGACTTCCACGATATAGCACCTCCCCCTAAGGAGAACACATAACCACTGGTGGAGTTTACTTCGTCATTGTCAGAGATCCAGTTTGCATCACAAAAACCCTCAAGGACTGCAGGGAATTTGTTATAGTGTAATCCTAGATCGATGGTACCCCTCAAGTATTTCAATAGACGGCGAAGTGCAACCCAGTGGTCACTACTCGGGTTATGAGTATAGCGACTAAGTCTACTCACGGTATAGGCAATATCGGGTCGAGTATAGTTCATTAAGAACATTACACTTCCTATGATTTTAGCATATTCATTTTGGGATACAGCATCCCCAACATGTTTAGATAAGTTAATGCTAGAATCATAAGGAGTATTTACAGGCGTTACATCAAAGGAATTGAACTTCTTCAGCATCCTTTCTACGTAATGAGACTGATTCAGGGTAATACCATTACTGCTTCTAATGATTTTTACCCCAAGTATCACATCAGCTTCTCCCATGTCTTTCATGTCGAATCTGGAAGACAAGAAACGTTTAGTCTCATTTATAATATGAATAGTAGTACCAAAGATGAGCATGTCATCTACATAAAGGCAGATGATAACACACTCTGAATTTGTTACCTTGGAGTAAACACATGAATCAGAAGTGTTAGCTATAAACCCATATGAGATGAGAGTACTATCTAGTTTTTCATACCATTTTTTCGGTGCCTGTTTCAAACCATACAAGGATTTTTTCAACTTACACACTTTGTCCCCTTGACCAGGGACCACACACCCTTCAGGTTGAGCCATATAGATCTCTTCATCTAGATCTCCGTTCAAGAACGCGGTTTTGACATCCATTTGATGTATTACAAGTTCGTGAATGACGGTTAAAGCAATAAGGGTTCTTATCGTGGCAATTTTGGTCACTGGGGAATAAGTGTCAAAGTAGTCTAGACCTTTCTTTTGGGTGAAGCCCTTAATAACAAGTCTGGCTTTGAATTTTTCTATTGAGCCATCGGGTCTCAATTTTTTCTTAAAAATCTATTTGCTACTAATTGCTTTGCTACCCCTAGGTAAGTCGGTTAATTCCCATGTATGGTTACTTTTGATTGACTCAAGTTCACTGTTAATAGCCTCTTTCCAAAAACTAGCATCTATAGATTTTAAAGCATCATCATAAGTTTTTAGGTCATCCTCCATGAGGAAACAATTGACTACCTGTTCGTCTAATAGATCGATGTGAGAACCTTCTGTTATAAAGGCTGTTATAAAGTCAGGGCCGAAGCTAGACTCGATCCTGCGCCTCTTACTTCTCCTAGGTTCTTCCTCGGGAATACTACTAGGCTCCATGGAAGTGGAGGGGTTAGGAAAAACATCACAAAGAGGTACCACATCATTAGTAGATAAATTATCAACAGGTAAAGAAGTATTAACAGAATTTAAATCTTTCAAAGGAAAAACATGTTCAAAGAATTCAGCGTCTCTAGATTCACAAATAGAGTTATCTTCTAATGACAAGAATCTGTAAGCCGCACTATTCTGAGCGTACCCTATGAAAATTGAGTCAATGGTTTTGGGACCAACGGTGACAGTTTTAAAATCAGGTAGTTTGACTTTGGCAAGGCACCCCCACACTTTTAAAAATTTCAGGTTTGGTGGAAAACCCTTCCACATTTCATACGGGGTCTTTTCTAGGGATTTATGCGGTACCCTATTAAGTACATAACAGGCTGACAAGACAGCTTCCCCCCACATGTTGTTTGGTAAACCTGAACTAATTAACATGGCATTCATAGTCTCTTTAAGGGACCTATTCTTTCTTTCTGCTATGCCGTTTTGTTGGGGTGTATAAGGGGCACTAAGTTCGTGGATAATCCCATTTGTTTCACAAAACTCTTTAAGGGAATTAGAACTATACTCGCCTCCTCTATCGGACCTAAGTCGTTTGATTTTACAATCTAGTTGGTTTTCAACTTCGGCTTTATATTTTAAAAACGCATTTTCCGCCTCATCTTTAGTTTTAAGAAGATACACTTTAGTAAACCTAGAGTAGTCATCTACAAAGGTTATGTAATAAAGTTTTCCACCTCTACTAGCGGAGTTTTTAAAATCAGCTAAGTCCGAATGAACTAATTCAAGTAGTTTAGTTTGTCTCGTGGTAACGGGTTTAAAAGGTTTTTTCGCAAGTTTGGACTCTACACATATTTGACATTTTTCAAAGTCATCCACGTTGTTAACGGGTATTAGTCCAAGATTTTTAAGCCTTTTGATAGACGCAACATTTAAATGGCCTAGTCTACCGTGCCACGTTTGAGCGGACTCAACAATATAAGCGGAATTAGATGCATTCTCATTAAGGGTTACAGTGTTTAAAACAAACAAGCCATTATTAAGGTACCCTTTCCCCACGAATTCGTCATTTTTGGTGATAATGACTTTACCCCCCTCGAAAACAAGTTTGAGACTAACTTTATTAAGGAGAGCCCCGGAAACTAAGTTCCTACGGAGAGAGGGAACGAAGAGAACATCATTTAGTTCAAGAGTCTTACCAGATGTGAGTTTGAGGGGAACTTGACCCTTACCAAGAACAGTAGCGGTGGAAGAGTCACCCAAGTACACACACTCACCATCAGTTGCCTTTTCGAATTTCTTGAACAAGGATTTGTTTGCGCAGAAATGACGAGAAGCTCCAGTGTCAAGGATCCACTCGCTCTTATTTTCTACCAAGTTTACCTCAACCATTACCGCAGCAATGATTTCTTCGGTCTCAGTCAGATTCGCGGCAGCTTTGGGACCCTGGCCAGCTCTCTGGGGACATTCAAAAGCTTTGTGCCCTTCTTTGCCACAACAGTAACAGGCCCCTTTAGTTTTTTGAATCTTACCAGAGATCTTGAATCCTCCACCTTGGTTGTTGGAGTTGCCGCGATTCTTGTTTCCCCCAGACTTAGATTTGTTGGACCCTTGTTGCTTTCCCTTCCCTTTGAACCTGTCTTTGTTACCTTGGCCAGAACCTTCGACTAGATTAGCTTTGGAGGAATGAGAAGGGAAAGAGATTGACTTATCCTTTAATCGATTCGCTTCTTCGACTTGGATGTGACTGATGAGCTCTTGGAGGGTCATTTCTTTCTTTTTGTGCTTGAGGTGGTTGCGGTATTCACTCCAAGATGGGGGAAATTTCTCAAGCAAAATGTTGGCTTGAAGAATTTCACACATCTTCATGCCTTCGGCGATAACCTCCGCGCATAGGTTCTCGTACACGTGAAGTTGTTCAGTCATGGGTTTCTGATCCGTAAGTCTAAAGTTATACCAATTCCCAGTCACGTACTTTTTCTTACCCGAATCATCAGCCCCATATTTCTTCTCGAGAGTTTCCCATATGACCTTTGCCGATTTCTCTTTGGCAATGAGGTCAAAGATGGGATTAGTAACATTGTTCAACATCCAGCCCCGAGCCATGGTGTTAGCTCTTTTGAACCTAGATTCGAGGGCAGCATGCCTAGCTAGCTCTTGTTCAGTATGAGCTCCAATCTCCAAAAGTGGAGGAGCCTCGACTATAGCAAAGTCAAGTTCATACTGTTCAAGGCATATCATTATTTTTTGCGCCCAACGCTTATAGTTAGAACCATTAAGGGGCTCTAACTTGTTCGCGTCGAGAAGTGGCTTAGTGTTCAAAGAGGAACCAACAGCCGAAATAGGAAGAGCCATTTTCTAAAATAACCGGTGGAAAAGAAAATGAATATCTTTTAAATTGTTATATTAATAACCACCAGTTTTACAAGAGAAAAATGGTTTCCGGAAAAACAAAAACAAAAGAAAAGGAAAAAGGTTTTGAAATAGACTAACTATTACAATAAATCGAAATGCGATTACAACAACCGAATAACAATTACACGGAAAAAAACGATTACAAAAATCGAGTTACAATTACACGGAAAATAACAAAGCACTTACACGGAAAAGGAAAAACAAAGCGTCACCGTTGTTAAAAGATATTCCGGCGTGACCGGTATCTCTAACAGAGAATTACAACGGAAAATATAGAGAGGGTGGTGAGGCAGAGTGTTTTTCTTATTTTCGTAGGCTGTTAAGTGTAGAGAGTGCTCTTTATATAGGGGAGTGGAAAGGAGGAACCAAGCCTTCAGAAACGTCCTAATTAAAGCCCACGATTTCCTCCCGAAATTGGTTTTAATTGGGTTGACGTTTTTGAGTCTTGTAACCCCCACGTTTTATTTGATTTGATTTCCTGTAACAGCTTAGTTGACCCACGTGTTTGACTTGACTAAGTAACAGCTGGGATATTCTTTCACCTTAACGTGTGCGAGATTCGTGGAGCTTTGTCTCTACGTTTAAGTTGAGTAGTCAACCCTCCACACTATAAGAGCTGGTACAAAATCCATTTCATTTTTCATTTTTTGACTCCCCACGACCCACGACCCACGACCCACGACGTCGCCGGTGCCGGTGCCGGTGCCGGGCCGGGTGGGTGGGTGGTGGTGGTGGTGCGCGCGTGTGGGTTATCCCATTGCTTTGCTATGTGCATGGTTGTTGGCCATTTGGACATTGTTAAAAAACATCTTTATAAAAGAAGCAAAAATGCTTCTTCTCCCACCGATGTGGGACAACAATAAAAAGTCATTCAAGTTTTTCCAACAAAACATATCATAAGCGATAACATTTGTGGTCGCCAATATATTATTAGCGACTATCAGGTGTCTATATACCCGCAAAGATTAGGTCGTGAGTACCCTTTTTTAAATTTTTTTTATTATTGTTTATATATTAATTTATTTTTACATTTAGGATTAGATTTTTTTTAATATTTATTAAATGACAACAAATCCCGATACACATTAATCTACACAAATAATAATAAAAGATTATCAATAATTACAATTGGTTAAATAATTTCAAAAGTCGAGAAAAATAATTAAAAACATCCAAATAGTTAAAATTAAAAGCCATTAAACATACAATTCGCTAAAAAATTTAATCAACCCTTCGATAAATCTTCATTTTCTTCATCTTTAAGATTTCTTTCGTGACGCCAACTACCTGAAGCACCAGGAGAAGTACTGGAGGATACGGCGGGATTGTAAGTCGATAAATCTTCAACTTTCCTAATCTGATTAACCCATGTTAGGGCTCCACTCAACTAATCAAGGTTGTACGTACGTGGATGGGTTGCAGCTGCGGAGCTCGTGGATATGTTAGCCTCTAGAACGTATGAATGCTGGCCCCTCGAATCAGGTAGTCATTGATGACCTCCATCATCCCGTTCATATCCTACACCAATTGATCAAATAACACAGTAGATCGCGAATGTTTGACCTTCGGAGGGGCTCTACACTAGACGCACAACTCTGCTTCCTTTGACCCATACCTTTGCGTGCCGCGTTGAGTACACCGTCCACCTGATCCTTCTACGTCAAAGCAGGTATAGATGATGACGATTTAGATTGAGTCAGTGTTTCATTGATCCGTTCAAGCACTATGGATCTCAATGTGTTGTGTTACATGAAATAAATACATAACAATTAATAAAATTTCAAATGTGAAATAAATAATTGAAATCTTATTATTATTTAAAAACTTGCATCGGAGATCCGCCCTCCACTCCTTTCTTTCTTTTTCATAGCCGACTCGGTAGAAAAAGTCCGTCGTGGAAGGAAGGGAAACTCCTGCTCTTGTCCCTCAACCGGTCCCTAATAACCATCGAGTTCTTCTCCTCACGCTGTTTCATTAAAGGGTCAAAGTGTTAGCATGATTCAAGAAAAAAATTCACCCTTATATCACCCAGTAGGTGGATGCTTATGTGGCAATGCCAACTCAATTTATTTATTTTTACTTTTTTTTTATTCTTCATGCACCCACACACGCTTTTTATTATTATATTTTCTCTTTCTTTTTAATCTTCTCTTTCTCCATTGTTAATGTATTCAAGTACGACTTTTCATCTTTTTATTATAGAATTCAATACGCTTTTCTTTCACCCATACATCTTTAAAAATTATATATGAAACGCTCTCATAAACTATTTATTTGATTATTCTTCTTATTATTATTTGACATGAATACAATTGGTGAAAAAAATTTAATAGATTTTCAAGCGATGAAAATTGTGTTGGTGATTACTCCACCCAAAACAATGTGTCAGGTATTTATTTGTTCCATTGCATATATATATATATATATATATATATATATATATATATATATATATATATATATATATATATATATATATATATATATATATATATACTAGGTATAAACCCGTGCCTGAAGGTATTTTGAAAAATAATTAATTTACAAAAATAAATTTAACACCAAATAAATAAAATATTTTTTGAGATAAAAACAAACTAAAGAAAAAACTAAATTTTATTATTAATTCTTTTTTGTTAGAATTTTATTATTAAGAATATTGATATAGGAAATCAGGTAATTGTATTAAAAATAAATAAATTATAATAAAATGGCCCACATATAATCTAACGACTGAAAATATAGATGAAAATCAAGACATTTTAGACTGTTGATCTAATTTATACAATTTTGACCATTAATTAAATTAGATCTAAGAAAGAATAAAATTTTGATCCAAAGGCTAAAAAATGTAGAAGAAAATAGGAGACATTTCGGGTCGTTGGCTCTTCTCCAATATTATATATATGTGTGTGTGTGTGTGTGTAATTATTACAAATTTGTGTTTACCTATTAGTGCTTGAATATATAAATTTCAGGATTCAACTAAAATTCAAAAAATTGGTTTTAACGAGAATGAATTTACATCTGCAAAGAAATCAAGTTTACAAAGAGAAGATAAAAACTTAAAATATAAAGAATGATGAAGTTCCAAGAGTAGGTATGTTATGCGAGTCTTACCAGGATGTTTGCGATTTTTATGGCCGTTATGCAAAAAAAAAAATTGGATTTGGAATGTTAAAGAGAAGGTCAAATACAAATGATGAAGGAAAAAAAATCATTCGCTCTCGCATGTTGCAAATCAGGTAAACCTACGCATAGGGCTCAAAATGATTAGAAAAACAACCATCAATTAAGACTGATTGCATGGCTTGGATAAGAGCATTGTGGACGAGCGATGATTCATATACTTTGACAGTTGTTGAACTAGATCATAACCATAAGGTTACTCCATATGAAGCACATATGTATCGAAGTAAATAAAAAATTGATACACCTACTAAAAGGGTTCTGGATTTCAATGTCAGAGTGGGAATTAAGATAAGCAAAACTTATAGCTCTTTTGCTGTCGAAGCTGGGGGTTTTAAAAATGTGTGCTTTTGGGAAAAAGATTGTAGGAATTACATCAGTAAACAAAGGCGGCTGAGACTTGGGGATGGTGATGCTGAGGCCCTACTTAATTATTTTAGAAGAATGCAAAAAAAAAATCTAGATTTTTTTCATGTCATGGAAGTTGATGAAAAAAATAGAATACATAATGTTTTTTGGGCTGATGCAAGGTGTGGAGCAGAATATGAATCGTTAAGTGATATTGTGACATTTGATACAACTTACTTGACGAATAAATATTATATACCATTTGCTCCATTTGTTGGGGTAAATCATCATGGCCAATCAATATTATTAGGTTATGGGTTACTTTAAGATGAAACAACTGATACATATATTTGGCTATTCAATGTTTAGTTAAAATGTATGTCCAGAATTGCTCCAAAAGCTATTATCGCAGATCAATGTCAGGCAATTCAAAATGCAGTTGCACATGTATTTCACAAATCTCATTATCATTTATCTTTATGGCATATAATGGAAAAGATGCCAGAAAAATTAGGAAGATATAAATCATATCAAAAAATAAGGAGTATTTTGCCTTCTATTGTGTAGGACTCTTTAAATATAGATGAATTCTAAAAAAATTGGGAAGATATGATAGCAGAGCATAATTTGGAAGATAGCCAATGGCTTAAAAATTTATATGATGATCGATATCGTTGGGTTCTCGTGTATGTAAAGGATACTTTTTGGGCGGGAGTGTCAGGTAGCCAAAGGAGTGAGAGCATGAATTCGTTGTTTGATGAGTTCATACATAGTAGAACCAGTTTTAAGCAATTTGTAGAGCAATATGATATGGCCATGCTTAAAAAGATAAAAAAAATAAAAGGGATGAAGATTTTCGATATGCAATACAACCATTCCCTGTACTACAAAAATGGGGATAGATAAGCAACTTGGAGTTTATACAAATCTAATATATAAAATATTTCAATAAGAAATTACAAGTCTAATTTTTTGTACAAGCGTTACGTTTGTCGAAATAAATGGATCTATCCAAACATTTCATGTTACAGATAATTCAAAAAGATTTGACGAATATGGTAAAAATAAGGATCGGGTTCTTTATGAAGTCACTCTTAATAGGCATGCTTTTGATGTGAAATGCATTTTTCGATTATTTGAGTTAAAAGAATTTTGTGTAGACATACCTTATTTATATTGATGGATAAGAAAGTGGATTCCATACCAGAAAAAGATATTTTATCACGATGGAGAAAGAATCTAAGAAAACCCCACACTGATATCAAATTATTTTACGATAAATATGAATCCAATGAAGAACTTTTGTGTTATAATAAGTTGTACTCACGCCTGATAAGAATTGCGCGTAGTGGAGCAAAATTTGAAATGCGTTTTAGTAGTGC
The DNA here is from genome assembly GCA_029959085.1 of Nemophila menziesii. NCBI lineage: Eukaryota > Viridiplantae > Streptophyta > Magnoliopsida > Boraginales > Hydrophyllaceae > Nemophila > Nemophila menziesii. The sequence continues at coordinate 11,582,507 of JARWIR010000021.1, forward strand.
AATATCATATTTGGATGAATTTAAAGAAAAACTTCTCTATAATGTTGAAACAAATCAACATGTTTCTGGTGACAAATCTGAACAAGTTGATCAAGACAAGCATCTTCAAACTTCATAATTTGGTTCAAAAATTCAAAATCCTTTGCAAGTGGCAAGAAGAGGTCACGCTCGTTTCAAAATAAAAAGAGTCAACAGTAGAAAAAATTTCTAAAGCTACAAAGAAAAAGGTATGTTCTGATATAATTACGTTCTTATTTATAGTAATACTTTTAATTATCATCTTATATATTTATTATGGTTATGTATTTGATAGGTTTCCCAATGACAACGTGTGCAAAAGAAATCTCAATCTATTATGTCTACTCAAAAGAATCAAAACGTGGGTGAAAATATTTTTTTTTCTTTCTACTTAACTGAAATCGTATTATAACATGCATATGGTTATTATAGGTTGTAGAAATGTTTCAAATACCTTGCATCCTTCTCCCATGACCCTCACTACTGAATATATTTTTCGGACTAATTTTGTTGAAAATTATCAAACTGGTGATCTTAGTTTACAGGTTTAATTATTTTTCTTGCATTATTTTATTTTTGTTTGTGTGTCAAGTAGTGAATTTGATGTTTCATTACATAGTTTTTTGAGAAAATGCCACTTAGGGTCTTGAAGACACCCCCCCTCTTCTAATTAGAGACCTCTTTTACCTTTTCCTCATACTAAAGATCTCGAAAAGAATTTAACACATGAGACCTAAAATCCCATTTACAATTATACCCTCTTTTGTTTTTTATTCCTATTTATACTAATTATTCTCATTTACAATTTCATTCACGTTCTAAACACTCTCTATTTTGTCTCTCTCTTCAAAACCGCAACCACCACCACCATAACACCACCTCCACCACCGAAAATGCTAAAAACCACCAACACAATCATCCATCGGCCTCCATAGCAGATCGGAGCAGCCATGGAGCTTCACATCTGCCTTCGTGACTGCTACTGCAATGTTCCAAATATGCAGATCGAAGGAGATTCAAGCGTTCATTGCTCCATTTTCATGGTTCGTGCAGCGCTGAGTCTTCTCGTGGTGGTACGCGTGAGTATTCAAGCTTCCATTGCTCCGTTTCCATGGTTCGAGTTCACAGCATCTTCACTCTTGTGAAGAAGAAGAAGAAGATGAAGCTGCAGATCGGATTTTGCTGTCTCGCGTTTCTGCGGCGGTCTTGGTGGTGGCGTGAGGTTGTGCTGCTGTCGCGAGGGCGCGAGGTGGTGCTGGTGGCGGGGTGAGGTGGTGCTCGCTGCATTTCTAGTTTCAGCAATTCCGATCGAGCACTTGTGAAGGTGCTGATTCGAAGAAGAAGGAGGATAGACCGTTCGAGAGCTATGGTGTTGCCGGATTTCTATGAAGAAGAAGGTGCTGATTGGTGGCGGTGTTTGTTTCACGCGTGAAGACGAGATGCTTTTTTTTAGATTGACATGGTTGACCAGATCTAGATCTGGTCAAACCAAATAGATTCCCCTTTTTTTTCTGATTGTGTAATAATATAAATGTTTTAATAATACTCACTTGTTTTAATTTAGACTCATTGCTTTTTTTAAATTACTATCTAATTGTTTTAGAATACTCACCAATTTTAAGAGTACTCCGAGATTTTTCTTAGAGTACTCCGAGATTTTCTTAGAGTACTCCAAGATTTTATTAGTGCACACGAAAAAATTTAGAGAGTACTCCGCAAATTTATAGATAACTCAGCAAATATATAGAGTACTCTACGTTTTTCCGATACTCTATGTTTTTTCCGGCGACCGGTGACTGTTGGTCGGAGGTCGGTGGTCGGTGGCCGGTGGTAGGTGGTCGGAGGTTGGAGGTAGGTGGGAAGTGGTAGGTAGTGGAGAGAGAAACAGTGACATCACACTTTTGTTGTCTTTTAGTGTTAGTAAGGGTAGGAAAGACAAATTGTCAAAACTGAGGTCCCTAATAAGAACAAATCTCTAGACTATACTCTATAGAGAAGAAAGATTGTCTTCAAGACCCTTTATATAATTCACCCTAATTATTTTTTATTAAAAGTGTACTATTTGGTGCTCCCTTTTGCAGGTGCAAGATAGTACAAATCAAGTTGAAGATATTGTACGACTTTTCTTTTGACTTGTTATTTTCTATTATTTGCTTGTGATTCTAAGAAAAAGGAGAAATTCGATCAAAAAATTTCAATATTCTTAAAATAAATTTGTTGACAAATTTTATAAGGTTTTGGATTGTTTTGTTGTAGGAAAATATTTTGCAGCAAACATTTTTATAAGGTTGATAAAAATTGTAAGAATATTTGAATTCTTCTGTAGTCAAATTTTTTTTAGGAATATTTGAATTCTTCTGCAGTAGATTTTTTTTAAGAATATTTGAATTCTTCTGCAGTAGACGGTTGACAAAATTTATAAGGCTTTTTGGATTTTATTTTGGATCTATGATTATAATTGTAGTAGACAAATAAGATATCATTTGTCGTTGTTGGAAAATTAGTAAAATTGAGATAGATAGTTGGCCCAGTGGTTAGGCTACTCCGCAGAGACCAAGAGGTCCTGGGATCGAATCTCATAGGAGTCGAAATGACTCCGAACCCAAAGTGGCTCTCTCATGTACTAAAAAAAAAATAGTAAAATTGATCACGTGGTCATCACTGTTTGCAATGGGGCAATTAGGATTTAAGGCCTACACAACTTGGAATTAATAAAATAAGGCCTACCCACTAACTAAGCCCAACTACTCATTAGACCTTAACTAAACAAGAGCAAAAAGACCAAAAACCCACCCCCTGACAAAAGTCCCATATAGGGTTTGGATCAACCCAAACCTCATTCTCTCTGTGACCTCAACATACGCCGCCCCCTCCATCTTCCTTCACCCCACCCCGTCCCCTCCATCTTCCTTCACCCCACCCCACCCCACCCCATGGCCTTCCACCCGCGTTCACTCCACCCCACCCTATCTTCTTCACCCCACCATCATCAAAACCCGATGCGCCGCTGTACCCCATCACCATCATCAAAACTGACGTCCCACTGTTGCACTGCTGCCGCGCAAGACAACCACCTCCATGGATCTTGAAAGTCCTAGAGGGGGGGTGAATAGGATTACTAAGAAGATTAATGCCTAATTTAAAAATCTTTTGGATAAATATAAGTTTATGAAAGAATCTTCTAAGACAACTAATATATCAAACACTTATGGGATCATGCATAGGATAAGCTAAAGGTTCGAAATATAAGTTTAACATTAAAAACGAGTTTCTATTTTCTTACTACTCTAGATGACAAAAGGTTGATTAACTAGATAAACATTATTACGATATTTATACTAGCAAGTAATCAAACATATAAAGTGCGGAAAGTAAATAGAGTAGGGATAGAAAGATACACGAGATTTATAGTGGTTCGGTTTCCCTACATCCACTACCTAAGGAAGCCTCCTTAGGATTTCAAGCTTTTCACTAAGCTTCCGTGTCTCCCTTAACCGGGTCGAGAACACAATAACCCTTACAACCTCTTCGATAACACGAAGGACAAACACTTGTGCTATCGCAACACAAGGACACCAAGTATACTCCCGATACTCTAACACTTGTGTTATCTCAACACAAGGATACCAAGTATACTCCCTATACTTGAATTCTCTCTTAATCTATCTATTACAAGACCTAGACTTAAGAGGATAGATACAAAGTGTTTAAAAGGGGTGCAAACAACTTTGCTAGATAATCTCCTAAAGAGTAGATATGACTATAAGCATGTAAACTCCTCTTGAGTAGATAATAACTTTGAAGCTTATTTGATTAAGCTCTTGAACAAGCTTGGATGATTTACTTTGATAGCTTGTGACCTCTAACTTTGTAGGAGAAAGATATGTATGATAGTTGAAGTGTTAGAGGTAAGTTTCTCCTTCAAAGAGCTCATATTTATAGCACAAGAAAGTCCCCAATGGATATAGAGTTGATGGAGAACTTGTTCAAAACCGGGTTCCCGGTTTCCCAAATGCGGGTACCCGGTTTTCAATTGTAACGGCTATAAAACGGCTATATTAAGTTGATGTTGACTTGAGCTTCACCAAACCGGGTTCCCGGTTTTCCCAAATGCGGGTACCCGGTTTCTACTGACTTGGAGATTATGATTTTTTGATTCGTTGCTCGGATGGAAAAGTTTTCTTCACGAGAGTTGTTGTAAACATCATTTTAAGAAACTTTGTTGTTGATCATGAAAGCTAATTCCAAATATACACATAAGATAAGGTTAAAAGAATTAGTATGAAAATTAGCTACTAAGGATATGAAAATAAGGCTATGATCAAAATGATGTTAATTGTGCTTTTTGATGAATTTGAGTGCAAGATAATAAAGTGAGATTAGCACACTAAGCAATAGAGGATTTGTCACATTAAAACACTTAAACGATGGGGGCAATAAGCCAACAATCTCCCCCTTTTTGATGATGACAAATCATTCACTAAAGCATATCTAAAACACATTTGGAGTCTAACTCCCCCTCACAAAAAGCATTAAGTCAAAGTGTATTTTTATGAAAAAGACATGCATTTGTGAGTTTTGTAAAGTGCAAGTTTTAAACGTTTTAGTGCACATATTTCTCCCCCTTTGTCTTCATCAAAAAGACGAAATAAATGTATAATTCATAACTAAGGAAGAAGAGCTAAAACTCAAGTGAATAGATTTTAAAACAATGATACTAAGAGGTGCAAGAGTTTAATTATTTAAAAACAATTTTTAGAAGGAGATGCACAAAGATAGACATGATTAAGGCAAGAGCTAAGGATAGAGAATTTAACCAACTCCTTGATTGAAAGATATTCATTTCATATGCTTTCTAATGACACAAACGATTAGTGCAAGGTGTGAGATAAAAGATTAGCCAAGGCATTAGAGTTTTTAACAAACACTCCCCCTTACACAAAGCATAGAGTTTGTTTCAATTTGTAAAAATTTTGATCAACAAGATTTACCCTACTAAGAATATTTGAATCAATTTTAAGAAATCATGGGGTAAATTGTCATTTTTGAAATGCAAAGGGGTCAAGATGTATTTTCCAAAAGTTTAGGGACTAAACGTAATTTTGAAAAAACTTCAAGGGACCTAAATGCAATTTTCAACCATTTGGAGAATTAAGACAAAATGAACAAACTATAGGGACCTAAATGCAATATAGGATAAGATCAAGGATAAGAGAGCAAAAGTACCTATATTATCAAGGAAAATGTTAGTAAAATCAAAGCATAAACTTGAAACAACTAAACATTAAAATTCCAAAATAGAATTATAGCATACTAAAACACATATCCAAATTTAAACACCATAGCAAACTAGATTAAATATCCAAATCAAACCAAGTTAAACATAAAGCATCCTAAACCATTTTCCAAATAAAACATGTAGCAATAATATCCTAGATGTCCAAAACACGGACCCATAAACAATTAAAGCATAAACATCACAAACTTAGTCCAAAAACACAAAGAACACATAAAAGCCAAGTAAAATGAAGATAAAACTAAAACACCCAAACACGAACAATTTAGCGATTTTCACGAGGAGAGCGGCTCCTTGACCTTCTTCCATTTCCAACATCATCACGAAGACATGAAACTTCATTTTTCAACCCCTCAATACGATTATTCATATTTTCAAACCATCCTTTAATTTCCGCAAAACCCTCTTTAATAACATTCAACAAAGTAGATTCAACCTTATCAAGATCATCTTTAGTAACAACATTTGAGGAAGAACCAATGGAAGATTTTGACCGGGAAGTGGTATAAGACGGAGGAGGATTAATGGGCATAACTTCACGGGAAGGAATGTTTAGAGACTCAATAGTGGGACCCGAGGAAGTGATATTTTGACCAACATTTTTCAAGATAGTTTTTCGAAGATTTTCGGGAAGATGATCAAAAACATGCTTATCAATGTATTCACCATTGTAAACGAAGATTTTCATAGTTTTCAAAAAAGGAATATCAAACCTCCAAATTGGTTCAAAATCACGAGGGTCATGAGAGGGAGATATTTTCTTAACATTGATTAAGAGATAACTAAGAGCAATACCATAAGGAAGAGTAGAATTCGAATGAGCACGATAATCCAAGTTACGAATGAAAATTTTGCAAAAATTGATAGGCCTTTTTGAATAAAGATGAAATAGAAGGATTGCTTCATAAGGAGCAATTGTACCATCTTTCCTATCTTTTCCCAAAAGACAAAACATGATAATTTTGTGAGCCAAACGAATATCCGGAGTAAATAAACTCGATAGCCAAGGTTGAGTATGGGTTTGAAACATTTTTGATGACATAAAAGCCTCAACCTCGTTTTTCAAAGGAATATCAATCAATTCTTTGCTTCTATTCCAACCCGAAACAATGAAATTCTCATAACCACTATTTTGAAGTTTAAAAGCTTTTTCAATGGTTTTTGGAGTAATGGAAAGATTTTTGTTAGAAACCATTGATTTTAAAGTGCAAGTATCACAATCTAGTGGATGGATATTTTTGAAAAAATCATTAACAAGGGATTCATAAGACTTATTTTCTAGAGATAGGAAAAAATCTAATCCTTGGAATTGAAATAAATGGAAAAGATTAGAATTTGAGCCATTTACCAAAGATATGGAAGCACTTAGTGAAGAGGATGAAATTGATCTTCCCCAAAGGATCTTGGTGTTCTTCCTCACCATTCTTTTTGAAGGTTCTTCTTCAAGCTCAAGAAAATCTTCTTCATCTTCAAAGATTGGGTCCATTTCAATATCTTCATCTTCTTCATCAATTATTCTCTTGTTTTTGGAAGCCCTTGATGCTCTAGAAGGTTTGGATGATGAAGCCATGGAGGAGTTAAGGTTTGAAAGAGGGATTTCCGTTTTTGAGAGAGAAGGAAAGGAAGAAACGGTTTGAGAAATGAAAGAAAAAGAAAGAGACCAAGGGTTTTGATTAAAACGGGTTGTACACAGATTAGGAACCGGGTTCCCGCATTCATCAAAACCGGGTACCCGGTTTCCTTCTGTGGGGCTCGGTTTTGAAGGGTATAAATGAAATAAATCAATTTTGCAATTTTACCCGAAACCCCTTCGAAAGCTCCCCAATAGTTTAGACATGTTTTAAAACTCCCAAAAAAATTTTTGTTATGAAAAATTATGAAAAGGAATTCACGAACAAAGAGAAAACAGTTGATTGCACAAAGACCCCTATATTTTCTAAAAAGTACAAAAAGACCCAATGTAAAAACTAAGCAATTTTAAGCACGAAAAAGGCAAGACAAGCAAGATATTAGCACATAGAGGATAAAACACATAAACACATAGTAAAACACAATCTAAAAAAGGAAAGAAGGAAGGAATTCACCGGATTTTTCTTTTACGAGATTTGAACGTCCTTTTGCATATAATTCTATTTTCTTGACGCTCAACACCTTTAATGAATATTACTATGGTAACCGAGGTGGAATGGATCCGGGAATATGATTAGTACTTTTCACGATCCATGTTGGTTTTTCATTTTGAGCGAGTTTAGCCTTTTCCTCATTGGTGAGTTCATCATAATCTATTTCTTCTTGATTTGACTTAAGAACTCCCGCTTCATTTAACTCCTCTTTATATGGAATGAATGGACCTTCCATAACGATTCTCCATTGGTCGGGATTTTCGGCTTTGATAAATTCCTCCATTTTTGTTCTCCAAGCAAAATAGTAAGTTCCTACAAAAAATGGAGGTCGAGTAGAAAACGACTTTTCCAAAAGATTAGATTCTATATCGTTTACTCTACTAACGATTAAGCTATTCACGTAGAGTTAGGCTCTGATACCAATTGAAAGTCCTAGAGGGGGGGTGAATAGGATTACTAAGAAGATTAATGCCTAATTTAAAAATCTTTTGGATAAATATAAGTTTATGAAAGAAACTTCTAAGACAACTAATATATCAAACACTTATGGGATCATGCATAGGATAAGCTAAAGGTTCGAAATATAAGTTTAACATTAAAAACGAGTTTCTATTTTCTTACTACTCTAGATGACAAAAGGTTGATTAACTAGATAAACATTATTACGATATTTATACTAGCAAGTAATCAAACATATAAAGTGCGGAAAGTAAATAGAGTAGGGATAGAAAGATACACGAGATTTATAGTGGTTCGGTTTCCCTACATCCACTACCTAAGGAAGCCTCCTTAGGATTTCAAGCTTTTCACTAAGCTTCCGTGTCTCCCTTAACCGGGTCGAGAACACAATAACCCTTACAACCTCTTCGATAACACGAAGGACAAACACTTGTGCTATCGCAACACAAGGACACCAAGTATACTCCCGATACTCTAACACTTGTGTTATCTCAACACAAGGATACCAAGTATACTCCCTATACTTGAATTCTCTCTTAATCTATCTATTACAAGACCTAGACTTAAGAGGATAGATACAAAGTGTTTAAAAGGGGTGCAAACAACTTTGCTAGATAATCTCCTAAAGAGTAGATATGACTATAAGCATGTAAACTCCTCTTGAGTAGATAATAACTTTGAAGCTTATTTGATTAAGCTCTTGAACAAGCTTGGATGATTTACTTTGATAGCTTGTGACCTCTAACTTTGTAGGAGAAAGATATGTATGATAGTTGAAGTGTTAGAGGTAAGTTTCTCCTTCAAAGAGCTCATATTTATAGCACAAGAAAGTCCCCAATGGATATAGAGTTGATGGAGAACTTGTTCAAAACCGGGTTCCCGGTTTCCCAAATGCGGGTACCCGGTTTTCAATTGTAACGGCTATAAAACGGCTATATTAAGTTGATGTTGACTTGAGCTTCACCAAACCGGGTTCCCGGTTTTCCCAAATGCGGGTACCCGGTTTCTACTGACTTGGAGATTATGATTTTTTGATTCGTTGCTCGGATGGAAAAGTTTTCTTCACGAGAGTTGTTGTAAACATCATTTTAAGAAACTTTGTTGTTGATCATGAAAGCTAATTCCAAATATACACATAAGATAAGGTTAAAAGAATTAGTATGAAAATTAGCTACTAAGGATATGAAAATAAGGCTATGATCAAAATGATGTTAATTGTGCTTTTTGATGAATTTGAGTGCAAGATAATAAAGTGAGATTAGCACACTAAGCAATAGAGGATTTGTCACATTAAAACACTTAAACGATGGGGGCAATAAGCCAACAGATCTGGCCTTCCACCTTCGCTGTCGCAGCAGATCTGGAGAAGAAGAAGAAGAAGACCGGAGCTTTTCACCTTCCACCTCGAACGAAGCAGAACCACCACCACCAGATCTCGCTGCAGCAGAGCAGAGCTTCATCACCTCCGTTCAGATCTGCCACCACGAAGCCCAGTTTCTCGCCGCCATCGAAGCTCCGCCCCACCACCATCACGAAGCCCAGTTTCACGCCATCGAAGCTCCGCCACACACCACCACCGCTGTGACGCTGAGGTACATAACCACCGCCGCTTGATCTCCTCTGCTGCTCACAACCGCCTTCACACCAAGAAACCAGCAGCACAGCACCATCTCCACCTCCACCTCCCTGCTGCGCACAAGAAAGACGTCGGAAAACAGCGAAACCAGCATCACAGATCTAATCTTCTCCTTCTCTCCCACCATCTGCAACCTCCCACCACCCAGATCTCACCGCCATCTCCATCTCTCCCCTAACACCAGCGCCTCCTCGTGGTCAGATCTACCCCGCCATGCCTTCAGATCTCGGGTTTTGTTTAATTAACTTAGTCCACGTCGAGCATGGTACAGCCCCGTATGGTTCAGCCCAAGTATGGTTCAGTCCCTTTGGGCCGTGGTCTAGCCCCTTTGGGCCATGGGTCCAACCTGGTAAAAATAGCCCCTTTAGGTCAGGACCTATTTCTGCAAAAAAATAGCCCCGGGTCCAGCCCCTTGGGTCTGTGTTTTGTTCCTATGCGTTTGTAAATGTGGTATGTTACAAAAACCCTAGGGGCTGGACCCTAGGGTACAATTAAATGTTTCTGAATAATGTATTTCCCGGGAATTTGATATGGACAAAATTGGACTATCTTACACTTTGACATGGACTCTGGTGTATAATGGACTCTGGTACAGCCCTTAGTAAATTTGGACTTAATAAAAAAACATTCATTCAACTTTAAAAAACGAAAACCCAAAAAAAGGTCTGTACCTAATGGTACAGACCCATTCGCTAAATGTATCAGAATAGAAAAATTAGAAAACGAATTTAGAAAAAAAAAGGGGAAAGGGTAAAGTTGGAAAAAATCCAACCAGAAATTGAAAATAGGCCTTAGTTAGAAGTATTTTCTAACTGGGCCTTAAAAAATAAGTTGGAAGGCATTTAGGCCTCAATTTGTGGATTCCTCTAGTGCAATTGATTATATGTACAAAATGCTTCTAATAATTACAGTGATATGAATATTCCAATAATAAATGAAGATATAAATATTACACCAGATGATCATATATATACCATAATTTAATAATTAATTTCTTTAGTTATGTAAAAAAAAAGAGTTATTAGTTTATAAAGATCAAATACTTAAAACCTAACTTTAATACGTCCTGTTTTTTTTACCTCCTTAAAAGGTCCAAAATATTTTTCTTATTTCAATATTATCCTTTATTTTTTATTAATTAATTCTTTTATAAACATATGATATAAAAAGTAAGAAATCAATAATTAATTAGAATAATACAAAATTAAAAAAAATATATATTCAGAAAAAAAAAAGTCAACATTAACAAAGAAAAAAAAAACCAGTTGGGATTAGCTCACTGGCCAGAGTCTTGGTCTGCCAATCTAGTGGTGCAGGTTCGAACCGAGTCAATGACTCTGAGCCCAAAATGGCTCTCCTATGTAACAAAAAAAATAAAGAAAAAAAAACATAAAACGTATATAAAGATAAAACCTAAAATTACATCCAAATTCATTCATTAGAAGAAAAAAACATAGAAAAAGGTCTAGTGGCGGTTTTCTTTGTGCAGGAGATTGGCTTGGTAGCAGTAGAGCGGCTTGGTATTTGGAAAAAAAGAAACGACTTGGTAGGAAGGTGAGTGTGAAGTGATTTCTTTTTGTTTATTGTTTTAATTTTTCTTTGTCCCAATTATTGTTCCAATCCGAATATAAAGAGATGGGTTTTAGGTTTTATCATGTTTCATTGTTTTTCATTTCGAACATAAAAAACATGTTTCAATATCTTTCAACGTTTACTTTTTTTTTTTCTTATTTTTCATGTGAAACATTTAAGTTTTAATTTTTATGTCTTAATTATTTTTTACTGATTACTTTTTTTCCTAAATAAAATGAGTGTAAAAGAGTTGCGTTTTAATTTTTATGGTTTATTATTTTTCAACATTTTCTTATATTTTTATGTTTTATTGAAACATTTGAATGTTTTTCACAATACAATACTAGGTATAGCTCGTGCCTTAAGGCACTTCAAAACATAAAAACTGAGACTAATTAAGGTTAACGTTAAGGTTAGGTTTAAGGTTAAGTTTAAGGTTAAGGTTAAGGTTAAGGTTAAGGTCAAGGTTAAGGTTAAGATTAAAGTTAAGGTTAAGGTTAAGTTTAATGTTAGGTTAAGGTTAAGGATAAGGTTAAGGATATGGTTAAGGTTAATAGTTAAGGAGTTGAGGTTAAGTTAAGGGGTAAGGTTAGAATTAAGGTCAATGTTAATGTTAAGGTTAAATTTAAGGTAAAGGTTATTTTAATTTTAAGGTTAAGGATAAGGTTAATGTTAGGTTAAGGTTAAGGTTAAGGTTATGTGTGTGTGTGTGTGTGTGTTTTTATTTTATATTAATTAATTATGAGAAGAATATGGAAATGGAAATTATGAGAAGAATAATGGGTTTTTAAGTATTAAGTTTAAGGTTTAAGGTTTAAGGTTCATGGTTCAAGTTAAGATTAATTTTATAATTAAGGTTAAAGTTAAGTTTTAACTTTAAGGTTAAGATATAGGTTAAAAAAGTAAAGATGAAGGTGAAGGTGAAAGTTAAATTTAAGGTTTAAGGTTTAAGGTTAAGGTTTGAGGTTCAAGGTTTAAGGTTAAGGTTAATTTTAAGGTAAATTTTTAAGCTTTAAGTTCAAAGTTAAGGTTGAGGTTAAGGTAAATATGAAAAATTAGGTTTATGGTTTAAAGTTTAAGGTTTAGGTTTAAGGTGTAATATCTAAGGTTATGGTTAAGTTTAAGGTTAAAGTTGAGGTTAATATTATTGTTAAGGTTAAGGGTAAGGGTGAGGGTAAGGGTGAGGATAAGGTTAACGTTAACAATAAGGTTAAGTTTAAGTTTATGTTTATGTTTAAGTGTAAGTTGAAGTTTATGTTTAAGTTTAAGTTTAAGTTTAAGTTTAAGTTTAAATTTAAGTTTAAGTTTAAGTTTAAGGTTAAGGTTAAGGTTACTGTTAGATTAGGGTTAAGGATATGGTTAAAATGTTTAGTTAAAAACTTGAGGTTGAGGTTAAGGTTAAGGGGTTAAGGGGTTAAGGGGTTAAGGGTTAAGTTTAAGGTTAATGTTAAGTTTTTGGTTATGGTTAAGGCTAAGGCTAAGACTAAGGCTATGACTAAGGCTAGGGATAATTTTAATGCTAAGGCTAAGGCTAAGTATAAGGCTAAGGCTAAGGCTAAGGCTAAGTATAAGGCTAAGGCTACAGCTAAAACCAAGGCTAAGGCTAAGGCTAAGACTAAGGCCAAGGGTAAGACCAAGGCTAAGGCTAAGACTAAGACTAAGGCTAACGCTAAGGCTAACGCTAGGTCGAGGGCTAGGGCAAGGGATAGGGTTAAGGAGAAGGTTAAGGTCAAGTTTAAGGTTAATGTTAAGGTTAAATTTAATTTAGAGGTTGATGTTAAGTTTAATTCAAGGTTGAGGTTGAGGTTGAGTTTGAGGTTAAGGTTAAAGTTAAGGTTAAATTTAAGTTAGAGGTTGATGTTACGTTTCATTCAAAGGTTTGGGTTGAGGTTGAGGTTGACTTTGAGGTTAAGGTTAAAGTTAAGGTTTAGGTTACGGTTAAGAATTTAGGTTAAGGTTAGAGGTTTGCGGTCAGCGTGGATCAAATACGGAACTTTTAGATGTCTAATGGAGTGGGATAAGGGACAATTAAGTTTTTATTAGAAAAAAATTAATGCAATTAATGTGAAGAAATTAATTAAGGGACCAAACACGATCATGCTCGTCTTTTTTTAAAGGGTCCAATCCGTTTAAAAAAGTACTTTATTATATAGATATAGAGATATAATGAATAATGAATGTTAATGGTCAATTATCAGATTATTTTAATTATTATTTATTCTTTAAGTGTTTATCAATTTAAAATTTTTATATGATAGACATATATCTCTCTGGGTGATTTCCTTATAGAGTCCACAAGTAATCAGTGATTGCCCATCAGGTCCAGCCCACCGCAAATGAAAGACTTGCCCCTAGTTACCCATTAATTGGAGATTTGTTACCAAACTAAAACACTAAAATCATGCAATCAGTTAAAAATTAAAACAAACAAAAATCGCTAAAATCATGCAATCAATCAAATCAATAACCCAGAAAAATTACAATCAGTAACTAATAAAATTCAAATGCAGCAACAGATGAAAAACTTGAAACTTTTGTTCAAATGGACGATGGTGGGTTGTCCACTAAACTCGATGGGTAATGCTTTGTAATATCGATGGTGTGAATGTTGAAGTCGTTGGGTTAGCAAAAACTGGTGCAGACTATGAAGGTGGGAATGAAGATGATGGGTAATGCTTTGTAATATCGATGGTGTGAATGTTGAGTTCGGTGGGTTAGCCTTTAGTGCTGTCGTCTATTGGTAGTGGGTTATGTGTATGATATTGATGGGTTGCATTTTAAAACTAATGGGTTACGGTGGGTCGGATGTCAGGCGCTGATGGTCGGAATTTGGATCAAAAGGGGCGGCGTGAATGGAGTTTGGTGGTGGTCGGTGTTGAAGGAAGAACGATGGTGCAGGGGTCGGCTTCGATGGAGGAGAACGGGAGGTTGGGTGCTGCTTGTTGTTGTCGCTGTGTATCTTCTCGGCGGTGGCTGATGTTGGAGTTTGGATCAAGAGGGGCGGCGTGAATGGAGTTTGGTGGTGGTCGGCGTGAATGGAGTTTGGTGGTGGTCTAATGATGGTCGGGTTTGTGTATGAGAATAGATTTGTTAAATCATTAATTGAGTTTACCGTAATAAAAAACAATATTTAAGGGATTTAAATCAATTAGCTAATAATATGGAGATGGTTACATGCGAGAATCAAGGGAATATTAGATATGATCTGATCATGATCAGGGCATCGATGGTATAGAAAAATATCATCTGGACCTGGATGGGTAAAAATGATGTGTTGGACCATCCAAGTCACTTCTCTCTCTCAAGATTTCCATCTCCAAATCCATTCAAAACTCATCTTCTTCAGTCTTCATCTCTCTCTCTCTCTCTCTCTCTCTCTCTCTCTCTCTCTCTCTCTCTCTCTCTCTCTCTCTCTCTCTCTCTCTCCCTCCCTCTCCCTCTCCTCTCTCCCTCTCCCTCTCCCTCTCCCTCTCCCTCCCTCCCTCCCTCCCTCCCTCCCTCCCTCCCTCCCTCCCTCTCTCTCTCTCTCTCTCTCTCTCTCTCTCTTCTCTCTCTCTCTCTCTCTCTCTCTCTCTCTCTCTCTCTCCCTCTCTCTCTCCCTCTCTCTCTCCCTCCCTCCCTCCCTCCCTCCCTCCCTCCCTCTCTCCCTCTCTCTCTCTCTCTCTCTCTCTCTCTCTCTCTCTCTCTCTCTCCCTCCCTCCCTCTCTCGCTTCCCCTCTCTCTCTCCCTCTCCCTCTCCCTCTCTCCCCTCTCCCTCTCTCTCTCTCCCCTCTCCCTCTCTCTCTCTCTCCCTCTCCCTCTCTCTCTCTCTCTCTCTCTCTCTCTCTCTCTCTCTCTCTCTCTCTCCCTCCCTCCCTCCCTCCCTCCCCCCCCTCTCTCTCTCTCTCTCTCTCTCTCTATCTCTCTCCCCTCTCTCTCTCCCCCTCTCTCTCCCCCTCCCCCCCCTCTCTCTCTCTCTAAAGCTGCTTCTATTAATTCAAAACTTCTCTCATGTTGATTATATTGGTCCAACAGGAATTTGCGAGAAATCCAAACCTCTTCTTTAATTTTAAAGTATCACGTTTTATTCTAGGGAACTTTGTAATATTACCAATAGAGAGTTACGAACAAAATTTACAGAGCATACTGTATAAACTAATTTTTTTCAGGCCCTTCTATTATGGTCTGATTTTTATGAGAAATCTCATTGCTCATACAATCTTAATTGACATGATTATTCTTAAATCTAGTTTGTTTCTTTCTTGTAATAGAATTTTATGGTTAAAGAAATAGGAGTTTGTTTCTTTAAGCACCACTAAACTTAAACTAATTAGGCAGATTAAAAATACATAGTAAAAATCAAATTACCTTTTATCTGAATTGAAAAAAACCCAATTGTAGAGAACCTTGCGTATCGGAATGTTGGACCAGCAAGCCGGACGAGAACTTACAAGTGATGGACAGAAAACTATCACGTATTATAAAAAGACAGAATGAGATAGCAGAAAATGATGTTGAATCACCAACCTTCAGAATGGGCTGATCAGCCTTCTTCGAAATTAGCCTAAAAGTCTGTTGAATCGCCTGCCTTCTTCGGAATGGGCTCGCAGAATGGGCTCGCCGACCTTCTTCGGAGTGGGCTCGTCGGCCTTCTTCATGTGTTAGTCGGCCCTCTTCGAGGTTGATAAGCGTCGTGCTTAATCAATTGATGGGAAAAAGTCTGACCACCTGGTGAAGACGAGGAAGGATTTTTCTTTGGATAAACAATAAATTAGAGAAAGAAAAGAGAAATAATGTGGTGCACGAAAGTTGACTCGGAAACCCATGATATAAAAAAAACGTAGAAAATATAGTGGATAAAGAAACAGAAAACAGTAAAAATAGATAAATTGAGTTGGCATTACCACATAAACATCCACGTAAGAAGTGATATATGGATGAACCTTTCAAGAATGATATATAGCATTACTCTTACTCTTTACAAAATTGTTGACAAACAGAAAGAATAGCACGACTCTAACAGACTAATATATCAAAGGAAAGTTGATTGAATTTCGGACATTTGAAAAAACAAATATATACTGTATTATTAAGGAAGTTTTAAAAAAAACTAGGAGTAATATATAAAAGAGAAACATGTAATGTTTTTGTCTCTTTTTTCTTTTTAATTAATGCATAAGAAAGTATCATATAATTCAACATCCTTTTGCATTAAACTTCTGAATGATAGTTTCGACCATATAATAGTTGCTTCAAGGGAGTTTTTCCTTTCTTGACTCTACTGTTTTCGAAGCATACTGCACATATTAAGCCGAATAAGAAGTTTAATTAGAGAAGGACCTTTCGAAAATCTCATGATTTTGTGCTTTTGGGACAAAACTCAGCACCAAATGTTGATGATGACAATGTAGTGAAGATATAGGTAGTTAATTTCATTATATCCTTATATTATGAAAAAATTGCTTTATAGGTTCCTATATTAATCTAATTGAAATATATAAGTCCCTTATATAATGACATATTTCCTTGTGATTTGAAGTAAGAGTTATAAGAGACTTTAAATCAACATCCATACAAGAAGTAAAGAGTTTTTAACATTTAACAAATCCAGACTAACTAGATATCAAACAAATCAAAGAGTTTATAGGATAAACATAAATGTGAATAAAATCAATCAAACTTTGACTCGGCAAAATGTCACAGTACGATGATTGAATGCACTTGTAGTATTAGCCTGGAAAATTTTCTGATTCTCGCCATTTTTGTTCGTCGCAGAGAAGGTAATAAGATATACACCACCCGTACCACCAAGAAAAAAATTGCAACTCACAATATCTTTCACTTTGTAATCCACATCACCCTAACATACAATATTATAAATTGATGATCAATCGAGTAATAAAATAGATGATAATATTAAAATCTTACATTGCTATTATCATTATTATAATGCTGAATGGCAAGATCAGCGAGAGATTCAACTACTTCTTTATCTTTATCTCTAGTTTTGAAATCAAAAGGTCGAACGAAGCAACTAGGGCAATTAGGCGTATAATCTTCTAGATCAATATCAAAATTCTAAAACAAAACCAGTAAAATTTAAATTAATTAATTAATATTCAAAATTGAAAATAAAGAAAAAAAGATTTACCTCACTGTCCATGAGTTTCCATATATATCTGTTCCATTTATCTTCGTCAACGACATAATTTTTTTTCTGTTCCGGTGTTAAATTGTTAGGCATACGAGATAAACGACGAGCTTCCTTATACTTCTTCTCTTCCTCCGGTCCTCCTGAAAATATAATCACATCCATCTTTCTGCCTTTGCTTTACGAATTTATTTAACGAATTGTTCCTTTCCCACACATTTGCTTTATATTTATAGCTAGAGTTACGGTAGGTATGGAAGCGTCAGGAAGAAGCCTTTGTTAATGGGCTGACCCGTAATATCAATAGTGCGTTTAAAGGTTCTTATATTATAAAAAAAATTCACTATTGGTCTCTATAATAGGGGTAATAGGGGTGTACAGGTCGGGTAACTAACCCATTGATTCTTAGTACAGAACCAACCCATTTTTGACCAAAAACAAATCTACTATTTTAAAAATGTTATGGGTTGTTTTCCTCGAGTTCTAAAGGATGATTTCGGATTTGATTTTTTCTAGTTTGGTTTGGTTTCAAGGTCACTAAACTATTTTTATAAATGATCATTCAATTAAAATTTAAGTACACTACATATAGGATAAAATTTAATAAGTTAAATTACAATTTAAACACTTTTAAAATCAAATTACTAGTACATGAAATGAAATGATTTACAATCTTAAATTACAAGTTAAGCTTTCCAAAATCAAATTGAAACTACAGGTTAAATATTTTCAAAACCAAACTACATGTTAAACATTTATAAAACCAAATTACAACAAAACCTTACTTGTTTACATTTTCAACAGTTTAAAAATACAGACATTTAACTCTTTTACTTCAATACCTGTTTACTCCTTCGTTCTTTCCTTTCCATGTTTGATAAAAGATATACAAAAAGAGTTCTCTTTTGTTTAGTAACAACTAATAAATGGCAGAAGTCAATAATATCATAGCCTTATATTGTTTAACACTTTAAATTATAGAGAACTTTTTATGTGTAGACTTATGTAGTATAATAAACTATCATCATTGGTTATATGTTAGTGCCTCAGTAATATAATCATCACTGACACTTTACCTAACACGGGATAAGGGACATACTTCAGTTTTAAAAACAACCTACAAATTTTAAAACCAAATGCATAAACAAAGGATGCCATCTCAAATGATTTAAACTTCCTCAGCTGAATTATACAATAAAAATATGCACCTGTATAAATTACGAAAACTCTAAATACATCATAGGAAGTCCATGAGTTGCAAACTTTATTCAATAAGCATAAGAAATCTGAAATGCAAGTCATTTAATTATACAAACTGAATTATAACTTACATAAGGTTATTGGCTAAATGATTGAATCTTTAAGAGTAGACGGGGGAGTCTCACTCACACATAATTCACCAAAGCCATAATAACCTACATAAGATAGTAAAACAAACTTCAAGTTAGATAGTATTATAAACTCGCAATTTGTAATGTAAAATCAGAAAAATGCAAAAACAAAAAAAAAAGTTACCCAATTCAGCTTCCAAGTCTTCCACAAGTTGTTTTGATGTACTTAGATCAATTGGAAGAGAAGATATGAACCAATTTTGAGTACATCTTAAAGCTTTAACAGATTTGGGAGCCAAAGAGCTTCCAAACTGATCAAGCACTCTCCCACCAGTTCTAAAGGTTGATTAAGATGTCACAGTTAATCTGGAACAACCAAAACATGTTTGGCTGGTTGGCAGAGGATTTTAAACCTCATAGAGTTAACTTTCCACCAATTAAATATGTCAAAACTAGAGGTCATCTTCTATATATCTTCTTTTAAATATCTTTCTAGTTCTAAGCCTTTAGAAGGATGTTTATCAGCCATAAAAGACTGAAATCCACCACTAAAAACACATGAAGAATCAATTAAGCTTGAAGAAGAGATTTCCACTTCACCACTAGATAAACTAGTAGGAGCAACAACTTTTTTATAAGTTTTGAAAATTCTTATAAAAACATCTTTAACCTTAGAGAAAAAATGATCAGATTCAGTTGGAGTATACATAAAACTAAAATAACATTGAAGATATTACAATTTCTTCTTTGGAACTATTGAAACTGTCATATATAGTATAATGTTGATGCTATTAACTCCCTAATAATTTGTAAACATTTTTTTCATCTCACCAGCCATTGTACTTAGAACTAGATTCTCACTATCACATAATTCAACTATTTCCCCCAAATTCTGACTATCTCATCAAAGAAGAGATTTGTTGTGACAGATAAACTACCACTAAACTTCTTAGTGGAGTTGTAAAACAACCTCAAAAACTCAACAAAACACCTCACATTTTGCCAATCAAAAATGTTTGGAGGACTTCTTGAGGCCTTTCTAAAATTAGAAGTATATGAAGTATCATCTAGTTTCACTCTAGCAAACACAATTTTAGACTTCTCTATACATTCAAGCATCTTGTATGTAGAATTCCATCTAGTTGCAACATCAAGGCACAAGTTTAATTTGCATTCAACACCACACAAAGCCACAAAACTCTTAAAAGGACCTAAATCTAGAAGGAGGGGATCTCACATATTTCACAACCTCTCTTATATTCTTGATACAAGATTATAACGCAGCCATACCATCTTTCACTATGAGGTTTAAAATGTGAGCTTAACTCTTTACATGAAGAAATTCATGGTTCCACGGATTTTGTGGCTTTTCACCTACAACTTTAACCAAATACTTCACAGTAACAGTGTTAGAAGAAACATTATCAACTATCAAATAAGATTATGAGTTTATATCTATAATAATGGATTCAACTTTTCTACCTATTGTTTCACCCTTATGATCCTCAACGTTACAAAACTTTATGATTCTTTTATTTAGTTTCCACTCAAAATCATCATAATGAGTAGTCAAACACATGTATTTAAATTCGGATTAGAGGTCCAAGTATCTGTGGTCATACTAATTGGAAGATTATTCAATTCAGATTTCAGCTTAAGCTTTTATTCTTCATAAATAAACATATACTTTCTCATTATAGTCATTCTATATGGTATAGTTTTAAATTTGGGTTGCATTGTATTATCCATTTTTTTATAAAACCAATGCCTTCAACAAACCTAAAAATTAATTCATCTATAATAACTATTTAAGCTAGGTCCTTAGTACGACCTTCAATAGAAAACACATAAGTACCAACTACATTCTTTTCCTCATCTGTTTTTTAAAATTTAAAAGAGTCTGGCCAACATCTAATGGAGGATAAAAGGAATACTTAGGGCATCTTCTTAATTTGATATGATTATTCATATTAGCTGTACCATGTTTCCTAGAATTAGCAGCATAAGAATGTTCACAATATTTGCACATTTATCTTATACTAGCATCATCATAAGTTACCATATCAAAGTTTTTCCAACAATCAGAGGTTACTTTATTTTTCCTTTTTAGGTACAGGGGGTTTCGTATTAGAAGGTCTAGTGTTAAGTGGATAAGAAGAGTTACCTACAGGTGCTTGATAAACACTTGGAGTAGGATGTAATGTAAGATCAATGATGGATTCAGATTCATCATCCATTATCACTAATCTGCAATCAAAACACAAACAATTAAACTAATGTTAGTAAATAAGAATCATTATACACATTTAATCAACAAAATACAATTCAAAAATTAACTAATCTAATACCTATTGTATTTCGAAAATCAATTAACCTGTTACTAAGCTAACACAGTCTATTCAAAACCTTTAATCTTTTTCAGAAAAATCAATTTTATTTCGAAGAAATTAAACAAATATAAAAAACTCTAAAACTATATTAGATCTTCAAATACAATACAAAAGAAATTAAAATAAACAAGATTAAAGACGAGATTTAAAGGAATCTAACCTGAAAAGGGTTTGTGAAGAACACAAACCATAACCTCGGCCTTTTATGCCCTTTCAGATAATCAAATATAGTATTAACCATGGATTAATCACTTAACAACGGTAAGCTCGAAAACCGGCGGTGAGCATCATGAGAGAAGTAACTTGAATTAAATGCGGACCTCAAAGGTAGTTGAAAACCCTTCAGATAATTATTGTGGAGTACAAAAGGAGCCATAGAGGAGACGGTGAAAGATGGGTGAAGGTATGGGCTATAGAGAGTAAAGAAGAGACAAGAGATAAAGGCTAGGGCTTTTAGCTTTTATCTTGTAAGAGACGAGAGAGAATGCTAAGCGTACAAGAGAAGAACAAAATGAGCTGGGATTTCTTTATCCCACCGTTTTAAATCTAAGGTTATAAAAATATAGAATAAGGCTAATGTTGCGGATAAGGTTGACTACTCGCGGATTTTGGCTTGAGTAAATCCAAGGCCCGTTCCCAAACCTTAAAAAGATTGGGCCCAATAGGAACCATGGATCAAGTGGGTTAAAATGGGTTGTTTTTTTTTAGCGGTTTTACGGTTTGCTTGTGCAACCCTACTCTGTAGTATGTACAAATTGCATTATAGTGTCTAGATTATGTAAAAAATCCATCTATTTGTTTATTAGTTGTTACATGTTCTTACCGGTTCCAACACTGGACCGGACCGTCGATCCTATAACTGGTTTGCATCGGCCAGTCATTGTTCATTAGGTGACTGATATGGATTGTTAAGCTACAAACGGTTTGGTTTTTATAATAGAAACACCACTATGTACCGGACCAATATAACCTCACATTAAGACAAGACCATTACATAAGACTGCAACCCATATTTGTCTTATAAATTGGGCCATATCGTTTAAAGAGTCCATTGAGCTCAAATTATTATTAGCCCAATTAAAAATGAAAACCATATTATAAATTATTAGCCCAATTAGAAATAAAAACCATATCATATATTCTTTATCATTAATTAATACCCAATGACTCTCCATGTTCCTCTACATCTTGTCGAAAAGTTGACCCCTTCATTAGACAACATCAATTATTCAAACTTCCTCTTACTGGTGTTTATGTAATCTTGTGATGGATTTCTTATTCTTGGGACATATTTTTTGGGTGGTTATTTATGTGATCTTCTAATGGTATTTTTTGATGGATTTCTTATTCTTCTGATGTATTTCTTCTTCAAGGTAATATTCTCATGCTTTAGTTACTCGTATGGTCTTAGTAATTCTATTTCTTCTTATGATGTATATTTTCCTTGTATATGGGGCGGAAGCCACACTTATTGTCGAAATCAAATGCTTCTAGCAATTTTTTGTGGGTTTATATTATCTTCTGAGATGGATGTTTCTAATATAATGCATGTTAAATTAATTATGTCTTGATACTTTTATTGTTGTTGCATGTATAGAAATTGGTTGATCGGATATACGGGAAGTCGGTTGCATCTATATATGGTTTGATTCAAACTTGTTTGAGTTGGAAAGCGTTGCTCAGGTTTTGAAAATGATTCTTTTATATTCGTGTGGGTAATTAGAGGATTCTTTCATTGTTTCATATTAATTCTTTCAAGAAAATGAAGCTTAGTCCTTACACCATTATGTACTGAACCTATAGAACCTCACCATTAAGATCATTAACATATGACTGCGGCCCATATTAGTCTTATTAACTGGGTTGAATGAATTAAAGTGTCTATTATGCCCATATTATTATTATAAGACCAATTAGAAATGAAACCTTATCATAAATTACTAGCCCAATTAGAAAAGAAAACCATATCATATATTCTTTATAATTAACGCTCTCCTAAACGACTCTCCATTCTCCTCTCTATCTTATCGAAACCCTAACCCCTTCATTAGACAACGACAACTATTCAATCTCCCTCTTACTAGTGTTAATGTAATTTTGTGATGATATTCTTATTCTTGTGATAGATTTCTTCGGTGGTTATCCTTTTGATGGATTCATTAATCTTTTGATAGTATTTTTGTGATGAGTTTCTTATTCTTCTGATTGATTTCTTC
Source organism: Nemophila menziesii (assembly GCA_029959085.1). Taxonomy (NCBI): domain Eukaryota; kingdom Viridiplantae; phylum Streptophyta; class Magnoliopsida; order Boraginales; family Hydrophyllaceae; genus Nemophila; species Nemophila menziesii. The sequence goes on from JARWIR010000021.1 coordinate 11,605,678, forward strand.
TTTAGGGTAATATATTCTCATGTTTTAGTAACTCATATGGGCTTGGTATTGCTTTTTCTCGCTCAATACTCATTCAAAACATCAAGTACTTCACTCACTTGGGAAAGAAAAAGGATAGATGACTGAAAATCCGGCTTGAAATCACAATTCTAGTAAGAGTAGGAGTTCCCATCCATCATCTCCGTCGAGGCCTCGTTTTACCTGCCAATTACGATTGATTCTCCAGATTGATTGCTCCATTAGATTCAACAACTAAGGACGAGATTACCATCGTATCGGCTTTGATGTCCCGAATGTTCTATTTAATAAGGCCGCCTTCATCCGGGCTCTTCACCGTAGAACTTTTACCCATTCAACTGGAGCACAACTATACTTTCATCACTTTCACCAGTACTAGAGTCATAGGGGCCCTTTTTTTTCTCTTAGTCATTAAGCTAATAGAAGAGAGCAGCTTATGTCGGACATATAGAACACCAACACATAGAAAAAGGGCTAAAGAAACCAGTCCATGGCTTGACATCGGTAGAATGCTACCTCCAATTCCCCGTATGTTCGATAGAGCCAAAGATTCCCCCACCCTTTAAAGATTTACCTTCCCCTGCTATCCTCAATACTTGAGATGAACGAATTCCATACGCTCGATCAAAGAATTTTATTTCTTTTGTTGGTGTTTAAATTTAATGAATGCGAACCTAACTTACTAGATCTCGGAATAGCTACCTCATTCATTCTTACCTGTCTTATCTTCAGAATTAAGATGATAACCTTTTTCTTTCTATTGCTTTGTTCCTGTCCCACTTTCACAAACTTTGACTCTGTCTCAACTCTAAAGAGCCTCTCTTCGACTCTGTCTCATCTCTATCGGTCGAGCATCTTCAAACCTTTCATCCGAAGGGAAGGCAAGGCAGCGAGTGAAGGTAGAGGAAGAGAAAAAAAAGATACTAAGTGATGAAAAGCAAGGAGTTTGTCGCGCGATATACCACCTTGATGGGCTGTGGTGGTGAAAAAGGTCTGATAAATAAAAAGTAAATAATAATAATAATAATAATAATAAAGGTACATACCCAATACTACCACGAGAAACTCATTGCAAATGCGCATAACTCAGAGATTTAGTCTATTAGCTTGAGTCGTGTTTAGAGTATAAGTATAGAAGAGATTAATTGCTTAAACCAAAAAGACGATAAAAATAAATAATTATTTGGTTTTCAAATAAGAAATTAAAGACAATACCTAAACTAATGTAAATAAATAAACTAAGATAATGGGTATGAGAAATATAGCATACGTCTACTAGTATGCACCTATCTACCTAAATCACTATTTTAATTATAAAGGCGAATTGAGCATATATAAGTAGCCGAGATTCTAAAATTGTTCTAACTCCCGCCTGGGTAGCTTAGTAGGCAACCTTAACACTACCAAGGGACTTAGTAAGGGGACTTTGCGCAGAGATCGGTGATGAAATAAAAATCCTATTGACTATCTAGTTAGGTGATGTCTCCCTTTTTGTTCTAACTATATGCCCTTAGGAGACATCATTTTAGGTAGAAATTGGACTTATTAGATAGACTTTTGTGCTTATTTCATCATATTACACTTTCTCCCCTTGGAATTAGACTATTTGCATTTTTAGAGCTTTTATGCGTTAATTTGGTGGTTTTTAGTAAAAAAACTTTAGGTACATGGATGCTGTGGACAACCAAGATAAGGAGGAGAAGTGCGAATTAAAGTCTTAGATCGAGCGGAGGAGTCAAAGGCAAGAAAAGAATTCCCAAAGAGTTGACTAAAAGAGATAAAAATCTGGAAGGCTGTTACTAATTGCTGATTTCGAAAAAAAATTTAAAAAAAATTCAAAAAATAAAATCTGAATTTTAAAAAAAAAAAAAAAAAAAAAAAAAATAAAAAACAATAAAAAAATAAAAAAATCACATAAGGGTAACATTGGAAGGTAAATATGACAATGTGTTCAATTAAAAATTAAGTTGAAAATTTATGAGTAAGTAGGAAGTAATTTCCTTCTTTCTTTTTTTAGGAATGAAAAGTGAAGAAGTGTAATTAATTGGGAATTATCTCTATTTTATATTGAAAATTTAAATATGACATGTATTGTGGAATTTTTTTTTTAAAGAGTCAATTATTATGGAACAGAGAAAGTATAAAAGAGAAAGTATTTATAAATGTAATTAAGTGAATATGTTAAGTTTTCTACTTTCATGCTAGATGTAAGATGGTCTTTACGAATTTTATATGGGCCTTCTAAGGATAGGGTAGCGCTTGTAAACCAGTTGTGTCTACTAATGTGCGTAATATGATTTTTTTTAAAAGGGTTGTAACTTATCTTGGAATAGACGTAAAAAGATGTGACTAGATCAAAAAAAGAAAATCTAAGATAGATTTATCTATATTTTGATTGGATTTTTAAATTTCTTAATTTCTGGTCAACTTTTTCTCTGTCATTGGATTTGATCATTCAATTCTTATTCTTTTAAATTTTAAAGATCTTCACAAGAAACAAAAGTATTTTATTTCTATAAAAATTGGCTAGTGGACTCGCTTGTATGACTATCATTATCAAACGTCAAACATTGGCCGGGGTTTTTCTAGTATTATAGGAAGAGGTGTGGTCAGATTCACTTACACTATGGGCCCAAAAAAGAATGCTAATAATACGACTCATATCAATAACATTATGGAAATTCTCAGTTTACTCTGATGATACCTTAAATAATTTTTTCTTATTCCAAAAAAATCAATGAGTTCTATCTCAAGGAATGGACCTATTGGGATCAGAGAGCAAGAAATAATGGTTAATGCTAGGTTACCACAATTCAATTTTTTTCAAGCGGTAACCAAAGCAAGATGAATCCCAAAGCTAATAATCAAAGATTGTTAAGATAATCCCAAACCTATCCGAAAAGATATCGTGGATCATTTTTCCAATATCTTTAAGATAATAGGAGGATCAGGACTTTCTCTATGTCTTAAATTATGTACACTTTAGGGTCAATAATGAGATGAACATCGATATCCTGAAACCTGTCACAATGGATGAAGTTGAAAAACAGATTAGAAAATAAATCCTGATATAGCCCGAGGTCTAAATGGTTTTGCAGGATTTTTTTCCGAAAAGAATGGGAAATGATAAATTTGATGGTCTTAAGGTCGTTCCTGCCATAAATTTCCCGACTACTACTTTGATCCAAAAGTATATACACTAGAATGTAGATCAGTTGAGACATATTAGCTGTGTTAGTTTTATCTATAAGATCATAGTAGTGATTCTTTCATCTAGACTAAAACCTTTAATAAATCATTGCGAACATGAAGCTCAATCTACGTTCATCCTAGGATGTCCTATCCACGAAAAACCCTTCTAGCACATGAGGTTGTTCATCATCTAAGGGATAAAAGAACCTCTAGCCCGTAGTATGCGACTATCAAAGCGAACGTCTCTAAAGACTATGAAAGCCTGAAATAGGATTTCCTCGAAGCCTTGATTTATAAACTAGTAATACATAATAAATAAGTAATATGGATCATTAATTATGCACGAAGTGTCTCTTGTGAAATGTTGATTAATGGAGTGGTTTGTCCCATTAACTAACTAGGTGTCTTTGCCAAGGCGGTCCATTATCCTATATCTCTTCATCATTGTAACACATGCTCCGTCCTCTATTATATAAGAGAAGGAAAAGAGTGGACTACTTAAATGTTCCAGGTTTCCAGGAGTGGTCTAGTAATAACTAAAATAATTACCCGATGTTCAAGAACAATCTCCATCAATATGGAATGGCATCGGGTCAAGTTATCAACTAAAATAAGAGTGGTGTCTTATTTAGTAAAAACACACTTGCTTATGTTAGAACCATACTTTCTAATGCATTATATATGTGTAAATTGGTCTATCTAGGTAAGTACTTATGTCTCCTCTACGATTAGGGAAGATCTAAGGTTAAAGCCCAAGCCCTAGACTGACTAATTGAAAAGGTGAGGAAAAGAATGATGACTTGGCATAATTCCTTTCCTAACAAAAGCGGAAAAGAAGTCTTATTAAAAAAATGTCATTAATCCAAGTCCAAATAGCCTCGTAACGTTTTTTTAATCCCGATACAAATTATATATCATCTTGCTTCCTTTGTAGATAACTTCTATTGGGATAATAAAGATAAAGCAAAATTTCACTTGACTTCTTGGGATGTTCTTTCCAAGCTCAAAGAGGGTGGAGGTATAGGTCTTAAAGACTTTAACATTATGAATATCTCTTTCCTTGCCGCCAATGCGTGTTATATATTTCATCGTTGAGACTCCGTTCTCTTCCGAGCTCTTAAAGGTAAGTAAATTCCTTACTCTAACTTCCTAGAAGCTGGTATTGGGACTAATGCTTCTTGGGTAATTAATGTAAATAAGTACACATGGAATATGGATCTTATTCATGAGATCATAACATCCACTCATGCAAATGATACAACCCTTATCTGTATACCTCTTAGGGGAGGAATTAATAATCCTCACTAGACCTTTTCCCTTTCTGGTCAAATAACGGTTAAAAACCGGGTACAAAATTCTTAAAAATGAAAAAGAAAATATAAGTCAAATCAAGAAAGGATGAGATCACTCTAATTTATTACTTAATAATCTATAAAATTTATTTGGGAGCTTAGGTTAACCTAAAGGTTAGAAAATTTCTTTGGAAAGCATCGAACAATGCTTTAGCTACTAAAAGAATAGGGTGAGGAGACCTATCGCAACCATTTCTACCTGCAAGATGTGTATTGAATAAGATGAGTAGGAGAAACACTTACTTTTTCATTACAACCACGCAAGAGCTTCCACGACTGGCTAGTCTACTCAATCATCTTACACGCAATGTAACCACCTCTAGTTTCGATAAATGGGTTTCACGAATCTTTGATTATGCAAAGGAATTTAATGGAACTAAGATAGGCCTTAAGACCATTTTCTTGTGGTGTTCTTAGTTTGGCATATTTGGATTTCTTCTAGAAACAATGTTATTTTTAGAAACACCAATCCCAATCCTTTTCGCTTCGGTTAATAAAGAATTCTGGTCCTATGACAAATATGTTAAGACATTTGCCACTCTTTCCGAGTACAGGCATAATAATTACTTTAACATTAATTTTGATAACCCTTATAGTGAGTATTCGAGGGAGTATACTGTATACCATACATGAACCAACTACTAGGGCCATCGGTTATATTATTATGAAGGGAAGGATGTACCGCTTTTTAGGTCTTTCTCATAGTGTTCCTAGTTTTCAGATTACTACTAGAAGTAACTCTAGAGGCTTGTTGGTAATTTTTTGTTGACTGCTTACTATAGTAATATTAATTTGGACAATATTTATGCGCATGGTATGTGTGTAAAATGAGGCATGCTACCTTATATTACTCCCCCTTTTTGTTAAAAAATGTGATATTGGGCCTACAAGTTCGTCTATACTTGGTAGTAATTAATGTTAAAAATATTGTTAGGGGAGTGATGCGGAGGCGGGTTGTATTGTTAAAATGTTGGTTGTCTCATGATCGATGATAAAGTTTGTAGGTATAGTGTGTGATCCCTGGTGAAAGCGGAGGACTTAAGTGTCGTTTTTGCATGTAATAAGGCATAACTTTATCCTAAAGGGACCATTCTGTGGAGTATGATTGTAGTAGTGTTATACAGGTCGTGAAGGACCAGAGTTTTAAAGGCGACAAAAAAAGTTCTAATAGTTTTTTTTTTTTTTTTTTTTTTTTTTTTTTTGGACGGTTAGTTCTAATAGTTTAGTTGACATAAACTATTATAAAAATATGTGTAATACTATTATATCTAGAAAAAAAAACCAGACACCTGATTAGGTGGCAAACCAAAATGTATGCAATTTATTGTTCAGTTAATGGGTGACTTATCTCCTTTCTAATTAGCTAAACTCTTATCTCACGACATCAATCCTATAGGGAATGAAACAACATTGTATTTTTCTTTGCACGTTTTGGATTTAATGTTATGATTATTTGATTATAAATTTTTTATTTTTGAATCAAGAAACCTATATTATCTGATTGCGTGTTAGCTAAGCCATTTCATTTGAAAAAAATCCATTTTATTTAGAGTAAAGTCTCATTTTACACTATTATCTTATACTAGTTTCCTCAATTTTGACCACATCTTTCATTGTTATCTAATTTAGACAATATCTTTTATTTTTCACCAATTTAGCCACAAATATTTTATTTTCCCCAATTTTTATCCTTTTATGGTGGATCAAAAGTTAATGACACATGTCTTTTAGTGCCCGTTTGGAGTGCTTTTTTGGAGAAGCACTTAAAAGTGTTTTTAGCATTTTAAGAGTTTTTTTGATTTTGAAAAGCACTTTTTTGAGAAGCACCAAATAGGTGCTTCTTAAAAAAAGCACTTAAAATAATTTTAGATTTCAAAATTATTTTTAATAATTTTTTAAAATTTTGATTTTTATTCTAAAAGCGCTTTTTAACTCTAAAATAAGCACTTTCAAACGGGCCCTTAATATCTTTCCAATTTAGTGCTTGTTCTCTCTTTCTATCTATAAAAGGGTAAACATTTAAAAAATTAAATATTTTTGACCAAAATTGGGGAAAATGAAAAATGTAACCTAAATTGGGTAAAATGAAATATGTAGCCAAAATTAAAAAAAACTAGAGTAGTGTGGAATGTAACTTTACTCTTTTATTTATCAATATGTCTATCAAATTATATATTTTTTATTTTACTTTGTATCATTTTATATTATATCCATTTGGGTGGATAGATAATTCTCTGACGAGTTTCGAAAACCCGTTCTCAAGATCCAAACATATTATCCCCTTTATAGTTTTTCTTAGAGGTAGGGCTGCAAACGAACCGAACCGAGCCGAACTTTAGCTTTCTTGAGTTTGTTTGCTAATATTTTAGTGAGCTTGAGCTTGGTTTGAGCTTGAAACGAAACGAGCCGAACCAAGCTTTAGCATTCTTGAGCTTGGTTTGTTAACTAACGAGCCGAACTCAACCAAGCCCTTAGCGAACTCAAACTCGAGCCCTTGGTGAGAGTATCGGTTCATTTGTAGCCCTAGATACCAGTAGTATATTTATTAGATATAAAAAATTACTTAATAGATATAAAATATTTTAGTTAGGATTAATTACATAATACAAAAGTTTAGACTTTTTGTATGTATACATATATACTTTTTAATTGAATATATCTATCAAGCCTATTAACGAGCTCTTAAAGAACCCTTACCAAACTGTTCACGAGCTTAACGAATCGAGCTTATATATGTTTGAGTTTGTCTCGTTTAGTAAACGAGCCTGAATTTAAAGCTTGAGCTTGGCTTGTTTAACTAACGAGCCGAACTCAAACAAACCCTTAACGAACTCAAACTCGAGCCTTGGTGAGAGTATCGGTTCATTTGCAGCCCTACTTAGAGGTAAAAAAAATTAAAATAAAAAACATAAACTATATTCCCCATATATATATAACCCCACAAACCCTAAATTCATACACGAATCATACCCAGTTTCTGAAAATCTTCACAATTTCTCCCCCATTCAGGGGGGTCGGAGCTAGGGTACACGGAGCTCGACTTCCTGGTGGTGCAGAGTTTTGACGAGCAGCAATGCACAGAGCTTCGCCAATGGTGGTGTTGGAGCAAAATTATGTCCCTGAAAGAAAGTTCATGTGATGGCGGAGCAGATTTGCGAACAAAAACATAGGTGGTGCAGTGGAGACAGGTTGTGGATCAGACCGACGAGCAAAAATGAAGGTGACACGAGGCTTCATGAGCTATTAATGGCGAATTTGAATATGAGATTTGGGACAAAGATAACGTCATGCTTACGTCATTGTATTCCTTATCCGAATTTCATCAGGTTTAATGTTCGGTTATTTTTAAATTAGGTTTAATGTTGGGCTATTTTTTTAGTCACGTTAAGTATATTAGGTTCCAACTTCAGTTTTATCCCAAAGTAAATTAATTGTGTATCTTAAATTTAAAAATTACGTTTGTGTAATTATTTACTTTAAATTTGTGTTTAATTTTTTTTAATTTTGTTAAGTTTCGAATAAAAAGGATTCTCAATATAAAAATGCATTAGTTCAATTGGGCAAGGACCTTTAGTGTAAGATTTTATAACCTTCAAGAACCAATCTTCAATCTCATCGTCCTGATAAATCTGTGGAACATATGGAAGGCAAAGATGAAAGCAACACATGAAGGAACCGCAATGGATGGAACGGGGATCAACATTGCTTCTAAGAAACTTATGCAAGAAATTCACGGGATCGATTGGGTTAGGCAGGGTTACAAGGGACTAAATTATAGAGAAGAACCAAACGGGAACACATTGAGCGAAGAACAGGAACAAGATATTACTTTATCCTGCGATGCATCTTTCTCAAACAAATGGGAACCAACGGGGATAGCAGTTATTGGCTATCAAAAGGAACAAAGCATGCCCATCAAACATAGTACAAGTATTGATTGCAATTCGGCCCTGGAAGGAGAAGCAAAGGCAGTTCTTAAAGCGATACAGATCGGAGCTTACTTCCCGGGGAAAAGAATTACAATCCAATCTGATAACCTTGAGATTATTCAAGGTATAAAGCAGGTGTCAGCGGCTCGTTGGAATATCCAACCCATCCTACAAAAAATTATCCAAAAGGCTGAAGAGCTTGGGCAAATTTCTTTCAAACACATCAATAGGAAGCTCAACAGGAATGCGGATAAGTTGGCGAAGGAAGCTAGACATGCAGCAACTTTTGTTAATCGGAATACGTGTAGTATTTTCGATTTATCTTCGGCATTTAGTAAGTTAGGGATAGGATAATTTGGTTTTTTTTTCGGGTGCTTTTGCACCCTTTCAACGTCCAAAAAAAAAAAAAAAAAAAAAATTGGGCAAGGACCTTGTTTCTTCTTTTGAGAGGTACAAGGTTCTAGTATCTACCTAAAGATGGGTAGCCTAGTTCTGACTTACCTGAGGAGGCATGCATATTCCATGTGAGAATAGTCAAGGTATGCGCAAGCTAGTTCGGACACCCACATAACCAAAAAAAAATGTTTATATTTTTTTAGTGTACTAAAATATTTTTTTGAGTCGTTTAGAGACTTTTTGAGCCAATTCAGTGACTTGCTAAGCCAAAATAGAGACTTACCGAACCGACTTAGAGACTATCGATCTGACTTAGAGACTTAGCGAGTCGTCTCAGGAACTTTCTGCGCCAACTCACAGAATTTCTAAGCATACTTAGAGACTTACTCAAGCCAACTTAAAGATTTTCTAAGCCCACTCAAAGACTTTCTCAAGCCGATTCAAAGACTTGCGTGCTACTTGTTTTTTGTCTTATGTGGTTTTCTTTTATTTGAGTGTATTTTAGTGTTTGGAGACTATAAATTTGTTTGTGTCCACTAAAAAGCAGGTTTTTCACTTCCTTTCTTATTTGTATTAAAATTGGTGCTCAAGACCTGTTAAGTCGAAAACCCTTTATTTTAACAACCAACTTCAAACTCAATCAAAAATTTATCAATTAACAAATCAAACTCAACTTATTCGTGAACTGTTTATTTATGTTTATGAATGATAAATTATTTTTATTTATTGAGTATATATTCTTAATAAAGTATTGAACATTAATTAACATATTCTTTATTTTTAAAACTTATTTGTCTTCATTAATATTTTACTTAATCATTTATACTATATACTTAATCCGCGCTAACTTCTTTGAAAGTTTTATTTGACCATTGAAAAAAACCCAAGGGGTCTTGAAAATACCTTTTATATCTTTTTCAATCTCACTTACCTTTTCTTCTTACTAAATAACTCATATAAAATTTTACGCTATAATCCAAATTCCAATTATATTTTTTCTTTTTTTTGTTTTTTTCCTATATATATACTAATTCTCTTATCTTTTAAAACCTAAAAACCTTATACTCTCTCCTCTCCTTCAATTTCCTGTCAACCCATTTCCTCTTTCTTCTCACTCACCTAACTTTCCTCTCTCTTCTGTTCCACTTCCAGATCTCGAACATCACCACTATAGCTGATGAAATGAAGCTCGGTACTCTCTCTTCCATTACATGAAATAAAGTTTGACTCCGACATCTCATAAGCTCTCCTTCGTAGTCCATGGCAATGGAGATCCCGACGTGACCACCACGAAGAAGCATTGGAGTTCGCCGCCGCCGTGAGCCATCTCGAGGACGCCTTCTTGTCCGAGCTCGCCTATAGACAAAGCCAAGCCGCTCTCCTTCTAAATACGAAGCCAAGCCGTTCTCCTCCTAAAGACGAAGCCAAGCCTCTCTCCAATCTATCTCCTTCTTGTTCGAGCTCTCCTACACAAGAAAATGCTATATGCCGCCATTTTTGCAGAGTAAGTTGGTTCGAGATCTGAGCCTAAGAAGAGGCGGTGTTCTTGTGTGATTCAGAGGAGTTCAAGATGTCAAAGCCGTTGGAAGCTTCGCCTGAGAAATCTGTTGGTGGCGGCAGTAAATTGGTTCTCCTGTAAGATTTGTTGGTGGCGGTTTACTGGTACAACTCCTTAGAGATATATTGGTGGCGGCGGTTTACTAGTTTATTTGTGAACAGGGCTCCATTCAAGCCGGAGTGGCGGCGGTTTACTGGTTCAGAGTGGCGGTGTTTCCTGGTTTACTGCTCTTCAATTGGCGGCAGTTAGTTGAGTTCCGATCTATCTCACCGACGAAGAACATTGATGCACGTGAGGAGCTATTGTATAGTTTTTTTGGTTCGTAAGATCTGGTCAAACCATGTAGGTATAACATGTAATTAGTTAGTTTTTTTTCTTTTTTTTGTTGTAATTAGTTTGAAATTGTAATAAAATATGGTGTTAAGGTTATTACTCTATATTTTAACACTACTCATTAATTTTATCGAATACTCAATGTTTTTTATAGAGTACTCAATGTTTTTATGGAGTACTCATCAAATGTTACGATACTCTATATTTTTATAATACACATTGTTTTAATTTTGATACTCTATTTTTTTCTAACACTCTTTATTATTTTCCGATACTCTGTATTTTTTCGATACTCTATATTTTCTGATCGGTGGTCGGTGGGTGGTCTGGAGGTCAGCGGGGGTTGTCGAAGGTCGGTGGGTGGTGGCCGGAGATGAACAGTGCCAACACTCAATAATTTCTTTTTTGTCTTTTAGTGTTTTTGTATTATATAAGTGTATTTTAGTATTTAGTCATCCTTGAGGTCCCTTTAAAGAAATAAGATTCCCACTAGTTTCTATAGGACGAAAATCTAGTCCCTAAAATCCTATATGTCAATTACCCTTCGAGAAAATAAACAAGTTTGTGATTAAATTTTAAGCTAAAAAAACATATAAAATTATCTAGACTCATTGGATTTATTACCAATACTAGTAACTTATTTACTATATACCTCGTAATTAGTCAATAATTTTTTCAGTGACCAGACCTGAATGAGCCACAAAGATGGCCAAAATGGATCCCAAAACTGTCTTGATAGTCGAACACTTAGGATGAGGAAACATCCAAGTGGTTGGCTCATATTTAAATTTGAAAACGATGAAGATCAAATGTTCATATATTCAAAAGTCTCGTACTATCACCCTGGAAGACCACTTCTCTTAACCAAAATCTCAGATTACTTTGACTTTGGGAACTACAAAATTGCTAAATTTCCTACGTAGATCGTTACTCGAAATGTGCCGGAACAAGTTAGAAAGAAAGAGAGCATTGCAAAAATAGTTTTAAGAGTGGGTAGATCTCTATATACAGATCGTATAACTGTGGTCAACAAAGACATAAGTTTTTCCCAAATACTAGTAGAACTAGGGGTGAGCACGGGTCGGGTTTACCCGGGTTGGGGTCTAGGGTAAGGGTAGGGTAATATTGGAAAGTGGTAAATGTTGGAGGGTAAACCCGTGTTAATGGTAAAATAAAAATTACCACGGGTTAAGACGAGTTAACTAACGGGTTACCCGGGTTTTACCCTTGGTAAAATTCATAATTTAATCACAATAAAAAACATAAAACCAAATAAAGTTTAAATGCTACTATTCAATTAAAAGAATTTTTGTTCTTCAAAATAAAGTACATATTAGGTAAAATTCAAAGAAGAGACGAGGATAAGATTTCGGTGAACGAAGTAGCCAAATGTGTCAAATGGCCAGGTCTTGACCATATACACACATATATATATATATATATTAAATGAACAGTATACGGGTTGGACGGGTCCAACCCGTGTGGTAATGTATAGAAGGTAAACCCGTGGTAAAAAAATTAACATGCCCAAAATTGAAAGGTAAGGTATGTTATAAAATGGGCTAGGGTAATTTTTACCCTGTTTTAGGTCGGTTTTTATTACCCTAACGGGTCGGTTTACCATTTACCACTATTCTGCTCAACCCTAAGTAGAACCATTCTGGAGCCTTAAAAGGGTTTCACCAGCTTGCCATTGAAAATTGAGTACGAGAAACTATCCATATGTTATGTCAATGTAAGACTGTTTGAATTCTGAAGGGAATTTTTTAGACTACAAAATGGGAATATAATAAAGGAATGTGTAATTGTTTTGGTTATAGAAGAAAGAAAGGCATGGAGGGTCACACGAGCCACCAAACTAGAAAAGTGGAGTTGTAAATAAAGAAAATTAAGGCTCAGTTACATCCATTGTTGTGGTGCAGGATTAGGAAACTGCTAATGTAACAATAGTTAAGAAGTTGCGTAATTCACAAAAGTGAACAAACATAGGATGTAGGATATATGACGGAAGTCCTGACCAAATTCGAGTATAATGGGCAAAAGATTCACTCTCAAAGAGATGAAAAATATCAACGGAAAACGTGATTTAATTGCAGTTTTGGAGTAATAGACCAGATGCCATATAGAGACTTGAAACAGCTGAATGGGAGTTGAAATAAAGAGACCTGGAAAGGAGGCTGAGCAGATAAACTTAGTATATGGGAAGGAAAATGGTGTTAAACAAACTATATTCAAACATAACCCCACCGACAAGGAAAGTGTTAGCCTAAATGATATATTTTAATTGATGATCGGTGACAAAATAATTCATCTTGAACATTCATGATCTTATGATAAAGAAGATATTGGTAGTATTATTTGCAGGTTCAAGGAAGCATTAAGATTATGAAAAATTAGTAGATTATAGAATAAATGAGAGCCAGAGGGATAAAGATGAGCGTAGAAGATGATGAGTGCTAGGGGTGAGTATGGTTTGGGTTGTCTCGGTTTGAGGCAAAACTGGAACCAAAGCGGGTAGTTGTTTTTTTATATTTCAGAAACCAAACCAGACAATTCATTGTCATTTTGGGAACTTGGTATTCTGTTTGCTAACTCATGTTTCAGTTTACTCTTATTTCCCAAAAGTATTATACTTGGTTAAAATGCTTCGCTACATATATTTGTTCCATTGACTTGGAGATACCGTATACAAAGATATGAATGATGTAGTCATATTTCACAGCATAAAAATTTAATACAATTGTCTATACTTTAACATAAAAAGTTAGTATTAATGATAAAACATCATAAAAAGTTAACTTTACCTAGAATCGCTGTCTAGTAGAAATAAGAATTGCTAATAGCGTCATTGGAGGCCTCTGTCATCACAACTCTCATACCCAAGGTCACCGATAATGGCACAAATATATTTAGATTAAAATGAACGTGATGTGAAAAATATTTCATATATTGTCTTTATTCTAACTCCTTTGAGCCATATGTAGGTTCAATTATAACAAAGAACACAACAAGAATCAAATCAATTTGGGTTATGGAAAGCATCAAGGACAAAGAAGTTCTTTCATGTATTTAAATTATCTTATTTCATACCTTGAAACATGTATTAGAATTCCAAATTATTTTCTAGAGGTTAGAATTATACCTTAGAGGGGTGTTGGTTGATTAAGGTCTCTGAATAACTTGTTCTTCAGTGAGAATTTTATATCTGGTCTTAGTATTATAATTTCCATCATGAGATAACAGGCAAATCCACGTGTCTAAATTATCTGTACACATGATTTGAAACCTTGTTATACTAGAAATGATAGGCTTAGGAAAAATATTTTCAAGTAATTCAAGATTCCAGCTTAAATGGTCTTCATTAAGGAGTTGATTTACATACTCAACTTCACAGCTACTAGGCTTATCTATTTCTCAATTAGTATTGATCCATTTAGCTTTCCAGATTTTAATATTTTTCCCATTACCAACTTGATATACCCATATTTCTTAATAAGATCCCTACCTTCTATAATACTAGCCCAACTCCAAGTCCTACTTTGTCGTACTTTAACATCTAAGAAATGACTATTATGAAAGTAGACACTTTTAAGAAGTTTGGCTGCAAGGGAGGATGGGTTGTTCAAAATTCTCCATGCTTGTGCTGCCAGTAATGAAGTATTCATTCTCTTAAAGTCTTTGAAACCAAGTCTTCCTACCAGTTTCCCTATTGCCAGCTTCTCCCAAGCCATCCAATGGATCCTATTTTTTCTCCAGAATTCCACCAAAAAATTAGATATAGCTGAGATTAGTTTGTTACAAAATGTTATACGATAAGAGAAAGTGGACATCGTATAATTAGGTATAGCTTGAACAATAACTTTTATAAGAACCTCCTTACCACCTTCTGATAACAACTTAGCTTTTCATCCAACTATTTTCTTAAATAGTTTCTTCGCTATCCATTCCAAGGACTCCATTTTAGATCTTTTATGACAAAGTGGATTTCCTTAGTAGTTTTCTAAATCTTTTGTTTCTGTAATATTAATTTCTCTTGTAACATAGTCTCTTTTATCTTGAAACGTCTCTTTACTAAATATAATTGCTGATTTCTTAAACCTGTATTGGTGTTAATTTTTTTGTATTCTTTCAATGTTTAGATTTAATTTGGAAAGATACCGTGGAAATGCAGTTTTTAACCCACAATATCCATTTATCACAAAACCCTAATTTTTTTAATACCAAAAGCAAAGTCTCCTATCTTGCCTGATCATATGCTTTTTCTATATCAATTTTTATAACTGTCATATATTTTTTGTTTTTTCTTTTCCTACTCATAAAAAATAGATTTTGCGAGCAATCATACTATTATCTTGGATAACTCTACCTTTAATAAAAGAGGATTGAGTTGGTGACACTATCACATTCATAAAGACCTGTCTCAGTTAGATAATATCTTTGCTATAATTTTATAACCAAAATTGACGCATAATATGGATCGGTAATCACCAAATTTTTTCTGAACATCCCTTTTAGGAATAAGAGTGATAAGTGTGTCGTTAAATTTTTCAAAGGTAATTTTATTGAGAAAAAATTATTAATCATAATAAACACATCTTCTTTAATGATATCCTAAAATTCCTTATAAAACTTACCATTACGATCGTGCTGATGCTTTTGATGGGGTTAACTCTTTGACCACTCGGAGGAATTGTTAGGATATCATTCATTTTTCGTGTTATTTTTGGTTTAATGTATTGGGATGCTACTTACATTTGCATCTTGTCTGCAATCTGTCCACTAAAAAGATTTTTATAAAAAGATTGGAAACAATCTTTTATATCAACCATATCTTTTTTCTGTTCTCCTAATTCATTTTTAATTCTTGCTACACGATTTAGACTTCTCCTTTGGATAGCTGATATTTGAAAAAATTCAGATTTTTTTTTCTCCATAAGCAAGAAATTTGCCTTGATCTGTTATTCTAATATTTCTTTTCACATTTAAACTCAAATTTTATTTGGGTCTTAATATCTTTCTTCACCTAAATTAATTCTAGATTTAGTGTAGAATTGTTGATCTTAGTACTTGAAATAATTTTATTTGTGTTTCATGGTTCTTAAAAAAGAATTTACTCCACTTTTTCAAGTGATCTATATTGTTATTTCTTTTGTGAATGTAATTTAGTATTGGGAAATTAATTTTAGGTTGTTCCAAACATTTTCGACTGTAGACCTGCATTCACTGTTATGTAACCAAAATAATTCAAACTTAAAAAGTTTAGAATAATGCTCCATATTAGTTATAATCTAATGTCTTATTTATTATAATGGAGATCCTAAAAAATCGTAGAAAGCTAAGCTAATAAATCATCGAACAAATCAGGACTATAGACTACTTTAAGTGTCTTCCAACTCGTCCTGTCTCGTGTAAATAAACTCCAATGCTATCCAGAGGATAAAAAAAATACGACAACTCATTAACTTGAGAAGCACATGTTTTTTTTTTTTTGTTACAGAGGAGATCCATTAGAGGATCATGTGATAAAACTAAGATAAAAACACGACTAGTCTAGAACATCGAGAAGTAAACCCGGACTATGTATCATCGGTGGTGACTTCCACCCCATTCTATCTCGCGAAAGGATGCTCCAAACCCCCTTAGGCGGCCTGCTGTGACGACAAAAGTTCTCCTCTTGTGACGCTCCAAGCTTAGCTAGCCAATCCGCGCAATGGTTACTTTCTCTAAAAATTCCCCGAATACTATAGTCCTTATTCGAGCATAGGACCTGACGAATCTTCTGAATCCAAATCGATGCCGGACTTCGACCATGGTCCCCATTTCTAATGATATTTAATGCTTCCCACGAGTCTGTTTCTGCCACTACTTCTGTCAAACCCAATTCTACTGCCATACATATCCCTTGACTAATTGCTACAATCTCAATTAAAGTAACCATTTCATGATTAAACCTCAATGAAACCCACACACCCAATTACCCTCTTTGTCCCGAATTAACCCTCCTCCACCTCCGCTCTTTCTCCATTCATTCACACTTCCGTCTGTATTAAGTTTAAAACCGCGGCTCGGTTTTGTCCATCCTACAAAGTGCAAACGTTGAGTACCTGTAGGTATTTTTCCCGGCCGAATTCCCCAAACTCTTGCAAAATTATTCGCGATATATTTAGCCTTTCTGATCAATGCTTTGGTATTAGAAAAAACCCCACCATTAAACACGATGCCATTCCGTTCCTTCCAAATTAGATCTATTAATGTCCCAAAGAATGTGCTCCATAAAACAACGCAATAGTGCTTCTTGCTTGACAGATTCTTGCTCCACCATTTAATTAAAAGTTCTGGGCTTGAAGCGTTAGAAATTCCATTTGTCCTGACTTCCGGCTGAGTCTCAGCGCGCTGGGGAGTCTGCCTCCATTCCCGACCCGCGATTCTGAACCTAGCTGCGTTCTGAGCCTCCTGGTGCGTCTCCAATCTTGTCCCTTTACTCGCTCCGTCCTCGTGCTGCTGATGTGCTCCTGAACCTGTCGAAACAACATAAGACTGAGCAAAGTCAGTAGCTGTTACCTGTTCGCCAAGGTCCAGTCCACCCGCCTCCAAGAAGTTCGAACTTCTATTAATTGCAACTGAGGTCCCTGTATCAATATATCCATCAGTAGCCCACTTTTCCATCTCCGCATCAGGTCCAACACTACCCTGAAGAACCTCCAGCCTAATAAGCTTCCAGATATCCTTAGTACTTTCACACTCCATGAATAAGTGTCCAGCACTTTCCTCCGTAGACCCGCAACACGGGCACAACCCCGAGTCAATAACACCTCGTTTCCTCAGATTCCCACAAGTAGCTAATCTCATTCATATCAGGTAGTCGTTGATGACCTCCATCATCCCATTCATATCCTACACCAATTGATCGAATAACACAACCAGTCGCGAATGTTTGACCTTCAGAGGGGCTCTAACACTAGACGCACAACTCTGCGTCCTTTGACCCATACCTTTGTGTGCCGCGTTGAGTACACCATCCACCTGATCCTTCTACGTCAAAGCAGGTATAGATGATGATGATCTAGATTGAGTCTGTGTTTTATTGACCCGTTCAAGCACTATGGATCTCAATGTCTCGTGTTACATGAAATAAATACATATCAATTAACAAAATTTCAAATGTGAAATAAATAATTGAAATCTTATTATTATTTAAAAACTTACATCGAATCTTTCGTATTGATCCGTCCTCCACTCATTTCTTCCTTTTTATAGCGACTCGGTAGAATAAGCCCGTCATTGAAGGAAGGGGAAACTCCTGCTCTTGTCCCTCAACCGGTCCCTAATAACCATCGAGTTCTTCTCCTCACTCTGTTTCATGGGTCAAAGTGTTAGCATGATTCAAGAAAAAATTTCACCCATATATCACCTCTTAGGTGGATGCTTATTTGGCAATGCCAACTCAATTTATTTATTTTTACTTTTTTCTGTTTTTTTATTCTTAATGCATGCACGCTTTTTTTTTATTATTATTATTATATTTTCTCTTTCTTCTTAATCTTCTAGTTCTCCATTGTTAATTTATCGAAGTACGACTCTTCATCTTTTTATCATAGATTTTTATAAACTTTTCTTTCACCCAGGCAGCTTTAAAAATATATACATATATAAATATATATATATACATATATAAATATATATATATACATATATATATATATATATATATATATATATATATATATATATATATATATATATATATATATATATATATATATATGAAACGCTCTCATAAACTATTTATTTGATTATTCTTCTTCTTATAATTTGACATGAATACAATTGGTGAAATAAATTTAATAGATTTTCAATCGATGGAAATTGTGTTGGTGAATACTCCAACCAAACCAATGTGAAATGTGGTAGGTATTTATTTATTCCATTGCATATATATGTTTAATTATTACAAATTTGTGTTTACCTAATAGTGCTTAAATATATAAATTTCAGGATTCAACTAAAATTCAAAAAAATGGTTTTAACGAGAATAAATTTACATCTGCAAAGAAATCAAGTTTACAAAGCGAAGATAAAAACTTAAATATAAAGAATGATAAAGCTCCAAGAGTAGGTATGTTATGCGAGTCTTACCAGGATGTTTGCAATTTGTATGGCCGTTATGCAAAAAAATTGGATTTGAAATGTTAAAGAGAAGGTCAAATACAAATGATGAAGGAAAAAAATCATTCGCTCTCGCATGTTGCAAATTAGGTAAACCTACACATAGAGCTCAAAATGATTAGAAAAAATAACCATAAATTAAGACTGGTTGTATGGCTAGGATAAGAGCATTGTTGACGAGCGATGATTTATATACATGACGGTTGTTGAATTAGAGCATTACCAGGTTACTCCATCTGAAGCACATATGTATCGAAGTAAAAAAAAAATTGATACACCTACTAAAAGGGTTATGGATTTGAATGATAGAGTGAGAATTAAGATAAGCAAAACTTATAGCTCTTTTGCTGTCGAAGTAGGGGGTTTTGAAAATGTGTATTTTGGGGAAAAAGATTGTAGGAATTAAATCAGTAAACAAAGGCGGTTGAGACTTGGGGATGGTAATGCTAAGGCCCTACTTTATTATTTTAGAAGAATGCAAAAAACAATCTAGATTTTTTCATGTCATGGAAGTTGATGAAAAAATAGAATACAGATTGTTTTTTGGGTTGATGTAAGGTGTGGAGCAAAATATGAATCGTTCAGTGATGTTGTGATATTTGATACAACTTACTTGTCGAATAAATATGATATGTCATTTGCTCCATATGTTGGGGTAAATCATCATGGACAATCAATATTATTAGGTTGTGGGTTACTTTCAGATGAAACAACTGATACATATATTTGGCTATTCAAATTTTAGTTGAAATGTATGTCCAGAATTGCTCCAAAAAGCTATTAATACATATCAATGTCAGGCAATCCAAAATGCAGTTGCACATGTATATCACAAATCTCATTATCGTTATCTTTATGGCATATAATGGAAAAGATGCCAGAAAAATTAGGAAGATATAAATCATATCAAAAAATAAGGTGTATTTTGCCTTCTATTGTGTATGACTCTTTTAAAATAGATGAATTCAAAAAAATTTGAAAAGATATGATAGTAGAGCATGATTTGGAGGATAACCAATGGCTTAAAAATTTATATGATGATCGATATCGTTGGGTTCCCGTGTGTGTAAAGGATACTTTTTGCGTGGGAATGTCAAGTAGCCAAAGGAGTGAGAGCATAAATTTGTTCTTTGATGAGTATATACATAGTAGAACCAGTCTTAAGCAATTTGTAGAGCAATATGATATGGACATGGTTAAAAAGATAACAAATGAAAGGGAAGAAGATTTTCGATCATGCAATATAACCATTACTCGTATTACAAAAATGGGGATAGAGAAGCAACTTGGAGTTTATACAAATCGAATATTTAAAACATTTCAAGAAGAAATTACAAGTCTAATTTTTTGTTCAAGCGTTACATTTGTCGAAATGAATGGATCAATCCAAACATTTCATGTTACAGATAATTCAAAAAGATTTGACGAATGTGGTAAAAATGAGGATCAGGTTCTTTATGAAGTCACTCTTGATAGACATGCTTTTGATCTGAAATGCATTTGTCGATTATTTGAGTTTAAAGGAATTTTGTGTACACGTACCTTATTTGTATTGATGGATTAGAAAGTGGATTCAATACCAGAAAAATATATTTTATCACGATGGAGAAAGGATCTAAAAAGGCCCCACATTGATATCAAATTATTTTACGATAAATATGAATCCAATGAAGAAATTATGCGTTAATAATAACTTGTACTCAAGCCTGATAAGAATTGCACGTATTGAAGCAAAATCTGAAATGCATCTTAATAGTGCAATATCATATTTGAATGAATTTGAAGAAAAACTTCTCAATAATGTTGAAACAAATCAACATGTTTCACGTGACAAATCTGAACAAGTTAGATCAAGCCAAGCATCTTAAACTTCATACTTTGGTTCAAAAATTCAAAGGCTTTTGCAAGTGGTAAGAAAAGGACACCCTTGTTTCAAAAAAAGAGTCAACAATAGAAAAAAAAATCTAAAGCTACAAAGAAAAAGGTATGTTATGATACAATTACGTTTTTATTTATAGTAATCCTTTTGATTATCATCATTATATATTTATTGTGGTTGTGTATTTGATAGGTTTCCCAACGACAACGTATGCAAAAGAAATCTCAACCTGTTATGTTTGATCGAAAGAATCAAAACGTGGGTGAAAATATTTTTTTTCTTTTTACTTAATTGATATCGTATTATAACAAATATATGGTTATTATAGGTTGTAAAGTGTTTCAAATGCGCTGCATCCTCCTCCCATGACCTTCATTACTAAAAATATTTTTCGGACTTTTGTTAAAAATTATCAAGCTGATGATCTTAGTTTACAGGTTTACTTATTTTTCTTGCATTATTTCATTTTTGTTTGTATATCAAGTAGTGAATTTGATGTTTCACTACATAATTATTTTAATAAAAGTGTACTATTTGGTGTTCCCTTTTTGAAGGTGCAAGATAATACAAATCAAGTTGAAGATACTATACGACTTTTCTTTTGACTTGTTATTTTCTATTATTTGAATGTGATTCTGAGGAAAAAGGAGAAATTCGATCGAAAAATTTCAATATTTTTAAAAAAAATTTGGTTGACAAATTTTATAAGGTTTTGGATTGTTTTTTCTTGTATGAAATTTTTTGCAGTAGAAAATTTTATATGGTTGATAAATTTTGTATGAATATTTGAATTCTTCTGCATTAGATTTGTTTTTTTTTTTTTAAATATTCGAATTCTTCTGCATTAGAATTTTTTAAAGAATATTTGAATATAATTCTTTTGCCGGTAGTAGACGGTTGACAAAATTTATTAGGGCTGAGCAGAAAAAAACCCAAACCGAAATTTGGGCCGAAAACAACATAAACCGACCCATTAAATTGGGTAAAATTACCCAGCCCATAATACCTTTTAAATTACCCTTCTTATTATCGGGCCCAATAATATTACCAATGGTTTACCATAGGCTTTGGTTTGGGTAATTCTAAACCGAAACCGACCGACACTTTAAAATAAAATAAAATATTGTAATATCCAAAAGACAAATGCCTTCTCCGGATATTCCAATGCCATTATCTTTTCTCTCCCTATCGTATCCTATGGGCTATGGCCGATCTATGTTCTGGCTTTCGGCTATAAATCTAACCCAAAGAGTAATCAGTCAATCCTTTTCCTGGTTTCTTTGATAAAGTTTATCATTCTTTTTGATGGTTTGGTCCTTAACCGTGGTAAAGTATTAATCTTGTTCAGGTTTGGTAGATAGTTCCGATGCCAAACATTAAATACATGTACCAATCTATGTTCAAAAACGTCAAATTTTTACTGTATTCTACCTTTTCTGATGAAAACCTAACTGAATTTGTTTGTTGTTTGTCTGAGGGCGGTGCTATAAATTGGGAATCTTACGAGATGAGGATATCCATCCTTTTTATTAAGGTATTCCTCTACCTTTGTTCTTCTCTATTTTATTTTACTTTAATTTTTTCAGTATTTGATTGAATCTGGTTATGGTTTTATTTTTTATTTTGCAGATTCAATTATCACTATTTACTGTTTGGTAAGTTTTTCTAAGATTATCGGTATTAAATCATTAAATTAGTGTTGTATTTTAATTATCTTTTGATAATCAGTGTTCTTTTCTGAACTCATAATTTTTTTATTATTAATATTCTGAATTTTAGAACGCATAAATAAATTAGTAACTTAACTTTGTCAAAAAAATGTATATATGTTTTATTCTTACGGTAAGAGTTTTAAATTTTGTCTGTATTCATTGATTAATTAATAAAATAAATTCTTTAGTTTTCTATAAGTGAAGGAAATTAATTTAAGGACCAAACATGCTGCATATGTATTTGGCTGCTTTTTGACAAACTTTAGTGTATTTGGTTTATGAATAACAGTAAACGAATTTAAGAGTAGTTGTTTTATCAATGTAGTAAACGAATTTTGTAAAAAGAAAAACCAGGCTTGCTAAATGTTTTGGCGATTAATAAATTTAAGAATGATTAAACAAAATACTAGGTATAAATAAATTTAAAGATAATTAACTGGAATACTTGGTATAAAGAAATTTCTTGATGAACCTAAATTATATTTTTGATTCACTAACTCTTGTTATTTCTAATAGTGATTTACGACATGAATATCAATAAGCTCGACTCAAACTGATTGATGAATGGTAATCGAAAGGACTAAGAAATCCCGGTAAGGAATTTGAAAATATATTTGTGTGGTATAACAGGGTTTTTGGTAGCCTATTAGTAGTTGTCGCCTGGTTCGAAACACATATACTATTCAAATGTTTTTTCCAGGAGTCTCCTTTTGTAATTTAAACCCCTCCTGAGGCCAATGATGTTTAACCTGAGGCCTATGATGATATAAATAAGAAGTAAAACTTCTTGGGGATTTCATTTAAGTCCCTTAAACTTTTCAAATAAGAACTTTGCAACTCAGTCCCTACCTTAAACTTTTCGAATCAGAATTTTGCAACTCAGTTCGTGCCTTAAACTTTTTAAATCAGAACTTTGCAACTCAGTCCCTGCCTAAAACTTTTCATATCAGACTTTGCAACTCAGTCCCTGCCTTGAACTTTTCAACTCAATCCATGCCTTACACTTTTCAAATCAGACTTTGAAACTCAGTCCCTGCCTTAAACTTTTCAAATGAGAACTTTGCAACTTAGTCCCTGTAACAGTAAAAAAATTGGGACTATGATGAATTTGAGTATTCTGAGTCCTAAACCTTTTTAAATACCTTCTAACTTATGTATTTAACATATTTTGTTTGCTAATGGGAACATATAGGGTTGAACAGGTCAAGAAGCATCCGAAACGACTATCAAGTCCCCGATCAACCTAGGCTTTTGAAGTTCAAGCTACGTTAAAGTTATGTGATGTATTAAGATGGTATTTTGGATTGTAACTTATTTTGAACTATTTGATTCACTGTTTCTTGGTTTGTAATGTTGAAATTGTAACTTTTATCTTTTTCAAAATTTTGTCATTTTTTTTACCTTATTATGTGTTAAGAAAAATTTGACTAATATTGACTAACGAGGGTAAACCGAAGGTAACCGAAGGTAACCCGAATTAAACCGAGGGTAATGTTTTTTTTACCTTACCCTTGGGTTACCCAAGAGTTTTCTTTAACCGAAATATATTACCTTCGGTTTACCCTAACCTCAAAACCGGGTAAAACCGACCCATGCTCTCCCCTAAAATTTATAAGGCTTTTTGGATTTATTTTGGATCTATAATTATAGTTGTAGTAGACAAATAAGATATCTAGAAAAAAAAAAAAAAAGACAAATAAGATATCATTTATCACTGTTGGCAAAGTAGTAAAATTGACCACGTGATCATCCGTGTTTGAAAAGTAGTGCAATTGTATATGTACAAAATGCTTCTAATAGTTACACTGATATGAATAATTCAATAATAATTGAAGATATAAATTTTATACCAGATAATCATATATATACCATATTTCAATAATTAATTTATTTTGTTATGTAAAAAAAAGAGAGTTATTAATCTATAAAGAGCACATACTCAAAACCCAACTCTTTTAATTTTTTTTTACCTCCTTAAAAGATCCGAAATATTTTACTTATTCCAATTTTATTCTTTATATTTGATCAATCAATTCTTTTATAAATATATGATATAAAAGGTAAAAAATCAATAATTAATTAGAATAATACCAAATTAAAAACATATATAGATTCAAAAAAAATAAAAAATAAAAGTCAATGTTAACAAAGAGAAAAACATAAACTTATACAAAGATAAAACCTAAAATTAGGTTCAAATTCATTCATTAGAAAAAAAACATAAAAGAAAAGGTCTAGTGGTGGTTTTCTTTGTGCAGGAGAGCGGCTTGGCTGGGTAGCGATAGAGCAGCTTGGTATTTGGAAAAATGGAAAGGACTTGGTAGGAAGGTGAGTGTGAAGTGATTTCTTTTTGTTTATTGTTTCAATTTTTTTTGTCCCAAAAATTGTTTCAATCTGAGTGTGAAGAGATGGGTTTTAGGTTTTATCATGTTTCATTGTTTTTCATTTTTGAACATAAAAAAAATATTTCAATATCTTTCAACGTTTAGTTTTTCTTTTCTTATCTTTCATGTGAAACATTTAAGTTTTAATTTTAATGTTTAATTATTTTTTACTAATTATTCTTTTTTTTCCAAATAAAATAAGTGTAAAAAGGTTGAGTTTTAATTTTTATGTTTTATTGGTTTTCAACATTTTCTTATATTTTTATGTTTTTTTGAAACTTTTCAAGTTTTCGATTATATTTCTTTTTACTGTGGATCCGCTGTTTATAACTATCACTTTATTGTATTTTTATTGTCATCCAACTATTTTGTATTATTACCTCATTGTTTTTGTATTGTAAACCCACTACTTTGGAATTGTCAATCTACTGTTTTTGTACTGTCAACCTACATTTTTATGGTGTAAACCCACTGTTTTTTCACTGTTAACCCACTGTTTTTGTAGTATTTTTTTTTTACTGTCAACCCACTATATTTTATTCATACTTTTAGCATGTAATTTCTAGTTGATTTATTTTTATTTTATACATATGCAGGTTTGGCGATTCAATTCAAGAAAGTGATTTTATTTTATGTTATGAATAAGAAATATTACATATTTAATTAGTTTAGAATAGAGAATATCTTAATTATAGAAATGTATCGGTTTAGAATTTTGTAATATGATAATGTATTAATTATATAGTTTTTTAGTTATGGAAAGTAAATATTTTCTTATTCAAATGATTTGTTTGAAAAAGGTATTGTGGACATTTGTTTAAATTAGACTTATTTGGCCAGAATTGATGGGTCATGAACTTCATAGGTTAATCATCCAAACAGAAATCATAGAAATGAAAATATGAATATTGAACTGATTTTGATCTTAATACTGCTCTTTTAACTATATATTATAGTGCTAGTTTGTGGTTGAGTTTTTTGTCTTTGACTAACAATCTAAATTCGGAGAATGATTTCATTCTTGCTGTTAAGATCAATGAACTCAAAGCACATAACCTTTTCAGAATTCAAGTTCCGAAATGATCTGCGATCTTTTACTATGTTAAACCTTCGACAATAAGCTGAACTTTTATGAGATGCAAATATTGCTACAGTATTGGAGATATACATTATAATAGAATGGTAAAGGAGGATAACACTTTTAGCAATAATATAAATAAATATACAATGGATAAGGAGAATGATATTTTTATTAACAATAATATTCACGATACAACAAGCGAACTACATTTTTATTCAAAATACAATATATATTATGATGCGTTCTTGTTGTTTTTCAGGTATTCGGTTGTCCTACATGTTGAGTTTGATATGCTAAATTTATTAATCTCATTCGTCAATCCAAAATTGGTGAGCATAATTGATCCAAAATCCATAGATATAGCTTAGAAAATATCTGCAAAATTGAAATAGAAAAGAAATATAAAAATAGACTCAAGCACAATCTACTGATTTACTCATATGGAGTACTTGTTAAGGCTTCAGCCAAGGAGGAGATTCATCAAGTTGCTTCTTTAGCCTGTTTTTCAACTTAATCTTTGTCTTTTTTCTATTAAGATTTTCTCGGAAACTGCTTCTATTAATTCAAAACTTTTCTAATGTTGATTATATTGGTCCAACAGAAAGTTGAGAGGACTCTAAACCTCTTCTTTAAAGCACCACGATTCATTCTAGGGAACTTTGTAATGTTACCTATAGAGAGTTTATTAAGATAAGTTAAGAACAAAAGTTACAAAGCATACTGTATAAACTAATTTCCTCAGGCCCTCCGATTAGGGTTTGATTTTTATGACAAATCCCATTGCTCATACAATCGTTTGACATGATTATTCTTCATTCTAGTTTGTTTCTTTCTTGTAATAGAATTTCACGGTTAAAAAAATAGGAGTTTGTTTCTTTAAGCGCCACTAAACTCAAACTAATTAGACAATTTAAAAATACATAGGAAAAATCAAATTACTTTTTATCCAAATTGAAAAAAATCCAATTAAAAAGAACCTTGCCCATCGGATTGTTGGACCAGCAAGTCGGACGAGAACTTATGAGTGTTGGACAGAAAGCTATCAAGTATTACAAAGAGTAAGAATGAGATAGCGAAAAAGAATGTTGCATCGCCGACCTTCAGAATGGGCTCATCGGCCTTCTTCGGAATTAGCCTAAAAATCTGTTGAATCGCCTGCCTTCTTTGGAATGGGCTCGTCGGCCTTCTTCGGAATGGGCTCGCTTGCCTTCTTCATGCGTTAACCGGCCCTCTTCGAGGTTGATAAGCATTCGTGCTTAATCAATTAATGGGAAAAAGACTGACCATCTGGTGAAGAAGAGGAAGGATTTTTCTTTGGATAAACAACAAATTAGAGAAAAAAAAGAAAAATAATGTGGTGCGTGAAAGTTGGTCCGGACACGTATGATATAAAAAAAAACATAAAAAATATAATGGATAAAAAAACAGAAAAAAAGTAAACATAAATAAATTGAGTTGGCATTACTACATAAGCATTTAACTAAGAGGTGATATATGGATAAAGCTTTTAGAGATGATATATAGCATTACTCTTTACAAAATTGTTGACAAACAGAAAGAATAACAAGACACTTATACATCAAAGGAAAGTTTTGATTGAATTTCAGACATTTGAAAAAACAAATATATACTGTATTATTAACACACCTTAAGAATTGAGGAAGTTTTATAAAAAGCTAGGAGTAATATATAAAAGAAAAAAACATGTAATGTTTTTGTCTCTTTTTTCTTTTTGATTAATGCATGAGAAAATATCATATAATTCAACATATAGTTTCGACCATATAATGCATGTTTCGACCCCATATAATAGTTGCTTCAAGGGAGTTTTTCGTTTCTTGACTCTACTGTTTTCAAAGCATACTACACATATTAAGCCGCATAAGAAGTTTAATTAGAGAAGGACCTTTCGAAAATCTCACGATTTTGTGCTTTTAGGACAAAACTCAGCACCAAATGTTGATGATGACAATGTAGTGAAGATATAGGTAGTTAATTTCATTATATATCCTTATATTATGAAAAATTGGTTTATAGGTTCCTATATTAATCTAATTGCAATATATAAGTCCCTTATATAATGACATATTGAAGTAAAAGTTATAAGAGACTTTAAATCAACATCCATACAAGAAGTAAAGAGTTTTTTACATTTAACAAATCCAGACTAACTAGATATCAAACAAATAAAAGAGTTTATAGAATAAACATAAATGTGAATAAAATCAATCAAACTTTGACTCGGCAAAATGTCACAGTACGATGATTGAATGCACTTGTAGTATTAGCCTGGAAAATTTTCTCATTCTCGCCATTTTTGTTCGTCGCAGAGAAGGTAATAAGATATACACCACCCGTACCACCAAGAAAAAAATTGCAACTCACAATATCTTTCACTTTGTAATCCACATCACCCTAACATACAATATTATAAATTGATGATCAATCGAGTAATAAAATAGATGATAATATTAAAATCTTACATTGCTATTATCATTATTATAATGCTGAATGGCAAGATCAGCGAGAGATTCAACTACTTCTTTATCTTTATCTCTAGTTTTGAAATCAAAAGGTCGAACGAAGCAACTAGGGCAATTAGGCGTATAATCTTCTAGATCAATATCAAAATTCTAAAAGTAAAATTTAAATTAATTAATTAATATTCAAAATTGAAAATAAAGAAAAAAAGATTTACCTCACTGTCCATGAGTTTCCATATATATCTGTTCCATTTATCTTCGTCAACGACATAATTTTTTTTCTGTTCTGGTGTTAAATTGTTAGGCATACGAGATAAACGACGAGCTTCCTTATACTTCTTCTCTTCCTCCGGTCCTCCTTTAAATATAATCACATCCATCTTTCTGCCTTTGCTTTACGAATTTATTTCCTCTCCCACACATTTGCTTTATATTTATAGCTAGAGTTACGGTCTATCTTATGGAAGCGTCAGGAAGAAGCCTTTGTTAATGGGCCGACCCGTAATTTTTTTTCTTTTTGTTTACATAAGAGAGTTAGACGGGTGTCATTTATATAGTTCGAAAGATAACCAACCCATTAACCCCTAGGACAGAACCAACCCATTTTTGGCCAAAAACCAATCTACTATTTTAAAAATGTCATGGGTTGTTTCCTCGAGTTCTAAAGGATAATTTTGGGTTCGGTTTTTTCTGGTTTGAGTCTGGTTTGGTTTTGTTTCAGGTTTATTCAAGTATTTTCATAAATGCCCTTCAATTAAAATTTAAGTAGAGATAGATAGTTGGCCTAGTGGTTAGGCTACTCCGCAGAGACCAAGAGGTCCTGGGATCGAATCTCATTGGAGTCGAAATGACTCCGAGCCCAAAGTGGCTCTCTCATGTACTCAAAAAAAAAAATTTAAGTACATTACATATAGGATAAAATTTAACAAGTTAAAATACAAAGTAAACTTTATATTACAATTAAAACACTTTCAAATCCAAAAATTACAAGTACATAAAATGAATCAACATGAGATCGATAGTTGGTCTAATGGTTAGGTTACCTAGGTCCTGAGATCGAATCTCATTGGAGTCATTTACTTTGAGTCCAAAGTGGCTCTCTCATGTATTCAAAAAAAAAATGAATCAACACCTTGAACACTTCCAAAACCGAATTACTAATACATGAAATGAAATAATTCACAACCTTGAATTACAAGTTAAACATTTCCAAAATGAAACTGAAACTACAAGTTAAACATTTTCATAACCAAACTAAAAGCTAAACATTTCTAAAATCAAACTGCAACTAAACCTTGCTTGTTTACATTTTCAACAGTTTAAAAAACAAACATTTAACTCATTTACTTCAATACTTGTTTGCTCCTTAGTCCTTTCCTTTCATGTTTGATAAAAGCTATATAGAAAGAGTTCTCTTTTTTTAGTAACAACTAATAAATTGCAGAAGTCAATAATATTATAGCCTCAAATCGTTAAACACTTGAAATTATAGAGAACTTTTTTTGTGTAGACTTATGCAGTATAATAAACTGTCATCATTGGTTATGTATTAGTGTCTCATATTAGTAATATAATCATCACTATCATTTTACCAGTAGGAACAAGGGACAAGGGACATGGTTCAGTTTTTAAAACAACCTACAAATTTTAAATACCAAATGCATAAACAAAGGATGCCATCTCAAATTATTTGAACTTCCTCAGCTGAATTGTACAGTAAAAATATGCACCTGTATAAATTACAAAAACTCTAAATGCATCATAGAAAATCCATAAGTTGCAAAATTTATTAAATAAGCATAGGAAAACTGAAATGCAAGTCATTTAATTAAATAAACTAAATTATAACTTATATAAGGTTATTGGCTAAATGCTTCTGTTAGAGTAGACCGAGGAGTCTCACTCACACATAATTGACTCAAGCCATAATAACCTACATAAGATAGTAAAATAAACTTCAAGTTAGATTGTATTGTAAACTCTCACTTTGTAATGAAAAATAAAAAAAGTGCTAAAAATACCCAATTTCAGCTTGCAAGTCTTCCACAAATTATTTTGATGTACTTAGATCATTTGGAAGAGAATATTTGAACCAATTTTGAGTACGCATTAAAGTTTTAATAGTTTTGGGAGTCAAAGAGCTTCTAAACGATCAAGCACTCTCTCACTAGTTTAAAGGTTGATTAAGATGTCACAGTAGAAACTGGAACAATCAAAACATATTTGGCTAGTTGGGACAGGATTTTAAACCTCATACAGTCAACTTTTCACCAATTCAAAATGTCAAAACTAGAAGCCATCTCCTCTATATCTTCTTCTAAATATCTTTCTAGTTCTAAACCTTTAGAAGGATGTTTATCAACCGTAAAAGACTGAAATCTACCACCAATAACACATGAAGAATCAACTAAGCTTAAAGAAGAGTTTCTCACTTCACCACTAGATGAACTAGTAGGAGAAACAACTTTTTCATAAGCTTTGAACATTATTATTATTAAAGCATCTTTAACCTTAGAGAGCAAATTATTAGATTCAGTTGGAGGATACATAAAATTGAAAAAACATTGAAGATATTGCAATTTCTTCTTTGGATACATATAGTATAATTTTGATGTTATTAACTCCCCAATAATTTGTAAACTTTTTTTTCATCTTACCAGCCATTGTACTTAGAATTGGATTCTCACTATCACACAATTCGACTATTTTTCCCAAATCCTGACTATCTCATCAAAGAAGAGATTTGTTGTGACAAATAAAGTACCACTAAACTTCTTAGTGGAGTTGTAAAACAACCTCAGAAACTCAATAAAACACCTCGCATTTTGCCAATCAACACTATTTGGAGGACTTCTTGAGGCCTTTCTATAATAAGAAGTATAGGAAGTATCATCTAGTTTCATTCTAGCAAACACAATTTCAAGCTTCTCTACACATTCAAGCATCTTGTATGTAGAATTCTATCTAATTGCAACATCAAGGCACAAGTTTGATTTACATTCAACACCACACAAAGCCACAAAACTCTTAAAGGATCTAAATCTGGAAGGGGGGATCTCACATATTTCACAACCTCTCTTATATTCTTGATACAAGATTATAACTCAGCCATACCATCTTTGACAATGAGGTTTAAAATGTGCATAACACCTTACATGAAGAAATTCATGGTTCAACGTAGTTTATGGCTTTTCACCTGCAACTTTAACCAAATACTTCACAGTAACAGTGTTAAAAGAAGCATGATCAACTGTCAAAATAAGATTATGAGTTTATATTCCACTCCATAAGAATGGCCTAAACTTTTCTACCTATTGTTTCACCCTTATGATCCTCAACTTTACAAATTTTTTTATTCAGTTTCCACTCAAAATCAACATAATGAGTAGTCAAACAAATGTAATTCAAATTCTGATTAAAAGTCCAAGTATATGTGGTCATACTAATTTAAAGATTATTCAATTCAAATTTCAACTTAAGCTTTTCTTCTTCATAAATAAACATACACTTTTGCATTATAGTCATTCTAGATGGTATAGTTTTAAATTTCAGTTGCGTTGTATTACCCATTTTTTAATAAAACCAATGCCTTCAACAAACCTAAAAAATAATTCATCTATAATAACCATTTCAGCCAGGGCCTTAGTATAAGCTTCAATAGAAAACACATAAGTACCAACTACATTCTTTCCCTAATCTATTTTTTAAAATTTAAAAGAGTTTGGTCATCATCTAATGGAGGATAAAAGGGATACTTAGGGCGTCTTCTTAAATTGATATGATTATTCATATTAGTTGTACCATGTATCCTATAATTAGAAACATAAGAATGTTCATAATATTTCCACTTTAATCTTATACTACCATCAACATAAGTTACAATGTCAAAGTTTTTCCAACAATTAGAGGTTTCTTTTTTTCTTTCTTAGGTACATGGGGTTTCGTATTAGAAGGTCGAGTGTTAAGTGGATAAGAAGAGTTACCTACAAGTGCTTGATAAACACTTGGAGTAGGATGTAATGTAAAATCAATGATGGATTCAGATTCATCATCCATTATCACTAATCTGTAATCAAAACAATTAAACTAACATTAATGAATAAGAATCATTATACACATTTAATCAACAAAATACAATTAAAAAATTAACTAATCTAATACCTATTGTATTTCAAAAATCAATCAACTTATTACTAAGCTAACACAATCTATTCAAAATCTTTAATCTTTCAAACTTTCAGAAAAATCAATTTTATTTCGAAAAAATGAAACAAATATAAAAAACCTTAGAATTACATTAGATCTTCAAATACAATACAAAAGAAATCAATATAAACAAGATTAAAAACAAGATTTAAATAAATCTAACCTGAAAGGGGTTTGTGAAGAACACAGACTCTAACCTCGGCCTTTTATACCCTTTTAGATAATCACAAATAGTATTAATCACGGATTAATCACTTAACCACGGTAAGCTTGTAACCGGCGATAAGAATCATGAGAGAAGTAACTCAAATTAAATGCGGACCTCAAAGGTAGTTGAAAACCCTTCAGATAATTAATACGGAGTACAAAAGAAGCCGTAGAGGAAACGGTGAAAAATGGGTGAAGGGACGGGCAACAGAGTAAAGAAGAGGGAAGAGATAAAGGCTAGGGTTTTAGCCTTTATCGTGTAAGAGAAGAGAGAGAAAGATAAGCGTACAAGAGAAGAACAAAATGAGGTGGTATTTCTTTATGAGAAAATTACCCAAAAGGTCTTGAACAGACCCCCTTAAGACCAAACAAGACCGGGTGAATTCTATCTTCTTACTAAAAGCCACAACCAAAAATTAACACTATAGGAAAAAATTCCAATTACCTTTTTGCCCCTTTTTGTTTTTTATTTCTTATATATATTAACCTTTATACAATTAATTCTAAACCCTAAAAAAACCAGTCAAGTCGCTATCTCTTTCTCTCTCTTCTCTCCCCGTAGCTTTTCTTTTCAGTTTTCTAATAGCATACAACTAGTGAGATCAACCTTAGTGATATATGTAATATATGTATAAACAGAAGAGGCGAGTTGTCACAATGGAAAATCAACTAGGAACTATAGGTTAGTTTTTACCTTTTGTCATATTGGTAATTTGCTCAAAGTAACTTAAACTAAGAGCTAGTTATAAATTCGAGAGCTTAATTCTTTACATTTAACAAATCCAGACTAACTAGATATCAAACAAATCAAAGAGTTTATAGAATAAACATAAATGTGAATAAAATCAATCAAACTTTGACTCGGCAAAATGTCACAGTACGACAATTGAATGCACTTGTAGTATTAGCCTGGAAAATTTTCTCATTCTCGCCATTTTTGTTCGTCGCAGAGAAGGTAATAAGATATACACCACCCGTACCACCAAGAAAAAAATTGCAACTCACAATATCTTTCACTTTGTAATCCACATCACCCTAACATACAAT
Source organism: Nemophila menziesii (assembly GCA_029959085.1). Classification (NCBI taxonomy): domain Eukaryota; kingdom Viridiplantae; phylum Streptophyta; class Magnoliopsida; order Boraginales; family Hydrophyllaceae; genus Nemophila; species Nemophila menziesii. Next base: position 11,639,621 of record JARWIR010000021.1, read on the forward strand.
ATTATAAATTGATGATCAATCGAGTAATAAAATAGATGATAATATTAAAATCTTACATTGCTATTATCATTATTATAATGCTGAATGGCAAGATCAGCGAGAGATTCAACTTCTTCTTTATCTTTATCTCTAGTTTTGAAATCAAAAGGTCGAACGAAGCAACTAGGGCAATTAGGCGTATAATCTTCTAGATCAATATCAAAATTCTAAAACAAAACCAGTAAAATTTAAATTAATTAATTAATATTCAAAATTGAAAATAAAGAAAAAAAGATTTACCTCACTGTCCATGAGTTTCCATATATATCTGTTCCATTTATCTTCGTCAACGACATAATTTTTTTTCTGTTCCGGTGTTAAATTGTTAGGCATACGAGATAAACGACGAGCTTCCTTAAACTTCTTCTCTTCCTCCGGTCCTCCGTTAAATATAATCACATCCATCTTTCTGCCTTTGCTTTACGAATTTAGTTAACGAATTGTTCCTTTCCCACACATTTGCTTTATATTTATAGCTAGAGTTACGGTAGGTATGGAAGCGTCAGGAAGAAGCCTTTGTTAATGGGCTGACCCGTAATTTTCTTTTTCTTTTTCTTTTTGTTTACATTTACATGAGAGAGTTTAGACCAGAACCAACCCATTTTTGACCAAAAACCAATCTACTATTTTAAAAATGTTATGGGTTGTTTTCCTCGAGTTCTAAAGGATAATTTCGGGTTCGGTTTTTTCTAGTTCGGTTTCGTTTGGTTTCGAGGTCACTAAAATAATTTCATAAATGATCATTCAATTAAGATTTAGGTCCTGTTTGGTTCGTGAAAATAATAGGTGTTTTCTCGTGAAAATAATAGGTGTTTTCTGTTTTCATTTTCTATATTTTTGAAAACACTAATAAAAACGTGTTTGGCTACAAAAAATGAAAACAGTTTTCTGGAAAATTTAATGAAAACAGTGCTATATTGGAGAACGTGAAATCGACGTTTTCCATATTTTCTGAAAATTTTGAAAAGAAAACGAAAATCATTTTCTGAAAATATATTCTGAAAACAAAAACAGAAAATGTTTTCACAAACCAAACAGGGCCTTAAGTACACTACTTTTTTTTTTCAGAAAGAAAAGTGATCATTATGAGCGTTTATACATTGATTTCAAGAAAACATAAAAATCATTTAAGGAACCATTCTTCCATTTCGACGTATCAATGTTCCGTCTTGCGCTTTTCGCTGCGAGATCTGTAACGTTATTAAACTTCCTATTAACGAAGCTGATCTTCCAATTAGGAAACTTCGTTAACCAGCTCTTCATTTCGGCAATGAAAGGTGAAACTTGCCATCGAAGACCTGCTTTACTTGAAAGACCTTGAATTAGTTCAAGGTTGTCGGAGTAAAATGAAACACTCCGTAAATTACAGCTAGCGGCCCTTCTCATAGCAAGAAGGACTGCCCAACATTCTCCTTCTATAGAACTTCTAATAATAGCTCTTGATTCAGTCCTATGGGCCACTTTACCTTCTTTATCAATAGCAATTGCCACCATTCCAACAAGTTCGTATTCTTTTTTGAAGGAGGCATCGCTCATAAAGATGTATTCCGCATCATCTGATAGGATAGGGTTATTTTCGATCAAATCTTCCTCGTTATTATTAGCTCTTTTTTCGCTGATTCCTCTAGTGTTCTTCTTAATAACATCTCTATCCTTAAACATCTCATCCATTGTTGATTGAATTTTAAACAGGATATCTTTGACTACCCATGGTGATTTTTCATGAAATCCTTTCATCTTCGCCTTCCATATATTCCAGAGAGTTAGTAGTAGATAAGTTGTGACCTCTTTTTGTTCCCAACTATTTTTTATATATTTTTTCCGTGTCTCAATTAACCAATCTCCCAATTCATACTTCTTCTCTTTATCAATAAGCAGTTGTAGTCTTGATTTAGCCCAAATTTCCATGCTTAGTGGATATTTAATAAGGAGGTGTTCTATATCTTCTTTACCCAGATCGCACCATTCGCACGTATCATCTTTGATACACTTCCTTATTTTAAGATTCCTTTTAGTGGGTATGGCTCCATTGCATATTTTCCAGCCGAAGGCCCTGATCTTTTTCATAACATTTGATTTCCAAATGATTTCCCAAAGGTCAGTATTTTCATGTTTACCTTGAGATGACGATTGACCTTCATTGTGAATTTCCAAGTCGACCATTCTGTGATATCCTGATTTCGTACTGTAGTTACCGTCCTTTGAGAATGGCCATATCATCTTATCATCTTCTTTGCTAATTAAACATGGTATCTTGCAAATATCACTTACTATATTCGGTGGAAATAATTGTCTAAGCAGATCCATATTCCAGTACATCATATCCTCGTTCAAAAGTTGTGCTACATATTCCACTTTGCATCCGGCCGGTCTCTCTAGAGTTATCCTATTATTGATCTATTTATGATCCCATATGTTGATACTCAAGCCATTTCCAATCCTCCAAATTGAGTGTTGTTTGATGAATTGAATACCTTTATATATACTAGCCCAGCTCCATGATCTCTTATTAGGTAATTTTGCGTTATAGAAACTATCAAACGGAGAGTATATACCTTTAAGAACTTTAGCTACTAAAGAGTTAGGATTGTCCATTATTCTCCAAGCTTGTTTGGCTAAAAGTGCTAGATTCATCTTCTGGAGATCTCTAAAGCCAATTCCTCCAATCTTTTTAGCTCTCGCAATCCTTTTCCACTTTACCCAGTGTATTCTCTTCTTATTGCTTGCATCCCACCAAAAGTTTGCTATAATTCCCGATAACTTTTTACACAATGATTTGGGGAATTCAAATATGGACATCGCATAGTTTGGTATTGCTTGCAGCACAGCTTTGATAATAACTTCCTTCCCTCCATCCGACAAAAGATTGGCAAGATAATTAGAAGATTTGCTTAATAGCTTATCTTTAATGTAATTCAAATTTTCCGACTTTGCCCTTTTAAGAGAGAACGGTATTCCCAAATACTTTCCAAATGAAGATGTTCTTGTAACATTTAGCTTTCTTGCTACCTCTTCACATGTGCTTTTAGGTGTTCCTCTGCTGAATAGAATTGATGATTTTTGAAAATTTATCCTTTGACCCGAAGCTTGACAGAAATGATTTATAGTATCTTTAAAGGTTTCGATCTCCTTATTATCAATATTAACGAAGAAAAGAGCGTCATCAGCGAATAGCAAATGCGTAAGACTTGGACAATTCCTAGCGATTTTAATACCTTTTATGTACCCTTTCCGACATTGATAATTAATAAGTCCAATAAGGCTTTCAGTGAGGATCGAAAAGAGGAGAGGAGATAACGGATCGCCTTGCCTAATTCCTCTGGTCGGTGAAAATTTCTTAAGCCTTTGACCATTAACTTTAACTTGTAGCGACACCGACGATATGCAGTTATAAATCCAATCTGTCCATTTGTCACAAAAACCTATAGCTTTCAATGTTTGAATCAAAAAATCCCAATTAACTTGATCGTATGCTTTTGCCATATCGATTTTGACTGCCGCAACATGCTTATTTGATTTTCTTTTATTCTTAAGATAAAAAGCAACTTCCTGGGCAATTAAGATGTTATCTTGTATACTCCTTCCCTTTATAAACGCTGACTGAGTAGGCGATATTATGTTATCCATAAGTGGTTGTAATCGATTGGCTAAAATCTTAGATATAATTTTATAGATGAAGTTAAGACACGCTATGGGTCTATAGTCCGCCACTGATTCTTGGGATTCTCCTTTAGGGATGAGCGTAATAAGTGTATCATTTAAGCCTCTCAGAGATGTGTTATTTTCAAAAAAAATCCTGACTATTGTGAATATATCATCTTTGAGAGTCTCCCAATTTTCTTGATAGAAATTACCTGGTAATCTGTCCGGTCCTGGAGCTTTTGATCCTGACATATCAAATACAGCTTTTTTAACTTATTCAATGTCCGGTATGATAATCAAGTCCTCATTCATCTTCCCTGATATTTTGTTAGGAATGTGCTCTGAAATATCTTCTCCTTGTCTCGTATTTTTATTTGTAAATAAATCTATGTAATATTCGCGGATTATGTTCTTAATTTCGTCTTCATTATCCGTCCATACTCCCTCCTTGTTTTTGATTACTTTGATTTTATTGATTTTTCTTCTAGAAATAGTTTTCGCATGGAAGTATTTAGTGTTCTTTTCTCCTTTCTTTATCCATTGATCCCTAGCTCGATCCGCCCAAAATAGCTCTTCTTGCTTCCAAGCTTCTTCTAGTTTCTGGTATATTTCTTTCTCTTTTCTCCAGTTTGAATCTGTTCTTACTTCATCTTGAATTATAGCTAGTTCTTTTTGGCATTTCTCTATAAGTTTCCGGTTATTGCAAAACATTTTCTTACTACATCCCGTAAGCGCTAGACACAAGGCATCTCTTTTTATACAAAAATATTTAATTGATAGAATATTACCTTGTTTGTTCCACGTTTTGCTTATAAATTCTCTGCAATTTTCGTTTTCTAACCATCTTGTCTCGAACATAAAATATTTTTCAAATTTTGCTTTTACCTCATCCAATGATAGTATTAACGGAGAGTGATCGGATCCAATGGCCGGAGGCACTCGAATTGTAGCATTAGGGAATTTTTCACACCAAGATAAAGATGCAAGGCCTCTATCTAAACTTTCCTTAACATTCTCATCACCCTTACGTCTATTCGTCCAAGTATAGTAACATCCTTTATTCGGTAGATCTAATAACTCATTTTGATTAATGAAATTGTTAAATTTAATGATTCTGTCAAAATTAGCTGCTCTTTTACCTATCTTTTCCGATGTTCGAGATATATCGTTAAAGTCCTCAATGAAAAGAGTTGGTACCTTTATATTTGAATACCATTTCGAAAGAGATTCCCATAACTTATTTCTTTCATTCTCACATGTAGGAGCATACACACACACCAAGTACCAAATATCTTTATTAGATTCCGTAATTTCAACCATTACAAAAGATGAAGTAGAGTTTATAACTCTTAGGTTCACGGAGTCTTTCCACAACAATAGAATCCCCCCAGACATATAAGATCTTCCCCTGGGTTCGACTATGTGTGAATGATCAAAAGATTTCAAATGATTACAATAAGCAAACTTACTAGACTTTAACTTAGCCTCTAACAAACAAGCAACTGAGATATGAAATTTCGAAATAAGGGACTTGAACATACTCTTTGTCGAGGGTGCCCTCGCTCCTCGACAATTCCAAACAAGGCAATTATCCATCAAACTCGGCCCTCTTAAGGGACAGGCCGTCATCCACATAAGCAAATAAAGGCCCACTTTCCATCACGGGTACTACTTGTGTACTCGTGGCCTTGTCAGTAGAAGATTCATCACTAGAAACATCATCAAGATGACCTTGACAGTCATCTCCTTTGCAAAAGACGAGCTCACCATTAGCTCGAATAGTCTCATCATATAGGTCTTCTTCTTTCTCTTGATTGTAGAAAAATTGATCTCGCACTTCAAAGAAACTCGAATATAATTCATCCACAAACATCTGCATATCACTAATTCTTTTTTCCATCAAGTTAAAATCATTCACACTAAGTTTCTGCATCTTCTTCTTTGGTTCTTGTTGAGTAGGTGCAGGTGCATTATTTCTCTTAAGGTCCATAGGCCAAGTAAATTTCTCCCTTGGACTGAATACGCGCATCCTTGGTTTGGTGGGCCAATTAATCTCCTCTTCATTTTCACTTCTAGGAAAGTTACTGAAATGAACTGATTGCGAGTTTGGTGTATCCATCTGAGGTTCATAAGAGTATTCTTTCTCATCTTCATTAACCATAATTTCTTTGCCCTTAGGATCATTGTGAAATATCTCAGGTGTGTTATTGATATTTATACGCTCCTGAGTTAGATTGTTCATTTGAATTTGATTGAGATCTTGGAAACCACCCTGTTCTACCTGATTAACACTTAAAGCAGCAGTATTGCTCAATAGGTTCAAAGCAGAAACATTACCATCATCATTATAGTTCGTGTCTTGAGTGAATCTTCTATATAAACCGTCAATGTCGAATTCACGAGCGTTAAGAACTTCCTTTATAGCTTGATTCGATACAATGATGCTCATTCCCACATCTCCCAATTCTTCTCTAAATATTTTAAAAATTGCTGGGTATTTCTTCAAGCATTTCTGTATTTTCACGTTTCCTCTTCTGTGATTCAGACTCGCTTTTTTTGTCTTCCTTGTTATTTTCTTTGTTACGTATCTGTGTTGGAATGGAAATAGACCCAAACTGAATGTTAGAGGTGAGTGCGTTATTACCAGCATTGTTACTTCCTTCATCATCTTCTTCGTCAGCATCATGCCTTCTGAAGGGAAAGAATCTGATGATTTCATCAAAATTACCCCAGTTATCTCTCTTTCTTAAAACATGAAACACCACATCTTCATTTCGAATGACCATCTCCTTGCTCCAGTTTACATATCTTGCATCATCATTCCAGCGAGGACGTACCATAGCAGTGTAACATGACAGCTTGTTATGCCCTAATCTCCCGCAATTAAAACAAAATAAACCTAAGCTTTCGTACGTAAAACCAACCCACGCAAGTCCATCAAGTTGATCGATAAAAACCCCTGTCTTGATAGGCTCTTGCGTGTCGAAATTGACCCTGAACCTAATGAATGGAAGGGCATCTCTATCAGACACTGGATAGTCAATTTCACAGACTTCTCCGATGTAGCTTCCAAAAGCTTCAATGGCGTTGATGTTGTTTTGTATACCAGCAAGGCCATATATTCTGACCCATACAGATGAAGTGTTGAGACAACTTCATTCCATTTCTCATTTCTTTCGCATTGGTAAATAAGTACATGCATTCCACTAACAAGTCCAGGCCTGTTGAAAAAGAGCCTATTAGCCTCTTCTTCTTTGTCGAGAGTAAGCTTGAATATGTTTGGTTGGATTTCCTCAAATATGATTCTTCCCCTAACACCCCATGTTTCGAGCACAACTTTGCGAAATGTAGTGAAAGTAATGATTCTATCTGATATGATTTTGGCAAAGAAATTGAATTCTGATAGGTTTGGTTTAATTGATGTCGTTTTTGTGGAAAGGGTTAGTGATTCGAGCTTGAGAATATCACCATTTCGGGTTCGAGCAAGTGGTAAAAAGTGGTTTGATTTTGAGGCTGAGAGTTGCATGATGTTTTTGATATGAAGGATCGCTTTGATAACGTTTTTGGAGTGAACAGGATATCTGCAGTCTTGCTTATATAGGGTATGTTGAACAAATCTTGGGTTATCTGCAGAAAGAACTAAAATCTTTTCAACTTCAGATACTCTGTGCATGGTTGACAAGTGTAATAGGCGTGACTGATAGATGAAAGATACTTTGCTAGCTTCCAAGCGTTTATATGATAAAAAATTATAAAACCCAGCGTGCACGGAAGAAAACCCCCACAGGGAAGGAAGCTCGATTTTCCAAGTAATAAGAAAACCCTTATAGAATCTTTTGCTAAAGTTAACTTTCTGCAGAAGGAGGCTTACCCAATAGAATTTTGAGTATCTGCATGGCGTGATCTTACCAAATCGAAGCGCCGTATAATTTCTCTTATCAAGACAAATCGTGCTACTAAACTTAAGCGTGTAGATAACCTTGTTTAGATATATAATATAAAAAATACAACTCACCAATTCAGCTTCAGATACAATCACACTTCTGCTATATATTATAAGAAAATCCATTATATAACTTGGATAGACAGAAGTATACACATCAGATTGATGTTTTGATTTCAAACTTTCGAGTTCAGATTTTAATTTGTAGTAATATGTAGTCCTTTGATAAATGTTATGGCTCATATATAGAATATTCATTACCTTAGAAATCCGATTCACCATTAAACAGCAGACACCAGATTTGGATAGCTTTATGAATTTAACGCCCTTAGTAATAAATGCATTGCAGTATAAGATTATAACATATTCATTGAAGTAGATATCTTCCAATAAAACCCATTGCATGTGGTAATTGAGGTAGAATTTAATAGTAATCTGCAGGTTATAATTCTTATATAATGTCATACTGCAGTAAATATCCACAGGCCATTGATGCATGTCATTAAAAGTATCAAATAATTGTAATAACAGTTCATAACTGCTGCTGATTGTAGCAATTATATTCGGATAAGTATAATGATCCATCTCTTCAAATCTTAGGATCAAATCATCAAGATAGATAATCTCTTGATATACAAGATAAATAATATATATAATAATCCAAAAAATAGAGAGCTGGTGATTGATAAGGTTGCAGTAATAGATATTGGAGGACTTTATATATTCATAATCCTTATCTTTAAATGCAATGATATATAACATCATTATGGCCTAATTTCCTAATTTCCTTTCCTTTTTCTTTTCAACAGCTTAATTGGTGTTTTATTCCCTTATTTTAAGTACACTACATATAGGCTAAATTTAACAAGTTAAATTACAAAGTAAACTTTATATTACAATTTAAACACTTTCAAATCCAAAAATTACAAGTACATAAAATGAATCAACATGAGATCGATAGTTGGCCTAATGGTTAGGTTTACCTGCAGAGAGTCAAAGACTAAGAGGTCCTGAGATCGAATCTCATTGGAGTCATTTACTTCGAGTCCAAAGTGGCTCTCTCATGTATTCAAAAAAAAAAAGAATCAACACCTTGAACACTTCCAAAACCGAATTACTAATACATGAAATGAAATAATTCACAACCTTGAATTACAAGTTAAACATTTCCAAAATGAAACTGAGACTACAAGTTAAACATTTTCATAACCAAACTAAAAGCTAAACATTTCTAAAACCAAACTGCAACTAAACCTTGCTTGTTTACATTTTCAACAGTTTAAAAAACAAACATTTAACTCATTTACTTCAATACTTGTTTGCTCCTTAGTCCTTTCCTTTCATGTTTGATAAAAGCTATATAGAAAGAGTTCTCTTTTTTAGTAACAACTAATAAATTGCAGAAGTCAATAATATTATAGCCTCAAATCGTTAAACACTTGAAATTATAGAGAACTTTTTTTGTGTAGACTTATGCAGTATAATAAACTGTCATCATTGGTTATGTATTAATGCCTCATATTAGTAATATAATCATCACTATCATTTTACCAGTAGGAACAAGGGACAAGGGACATGGTTCTGTTTTTAAAACAACCTACAAATTTTAAATACCAAATGCATAAACAAAGGATGCCATCTCAAATTATTTGAACTTCCTCAGCTGAATTGTACAATAAAAATATGCACCTGTATAAATTACAAAAACTCTAAATGCATCATAGAAAATCCATAAGTTGCAAAATTTATTAAATAAGCATAGGAAAACTGAAATGCAAGTCATTTAATTAAATAAACTAAATTATAACTTATATAAGGTTATTGGCTAAATGCTTGAATCTGTTAGAGTAGACCGAGGAGTCTCACTCACACATAATTGACTCAAGCCATAATAACCTACATAAGATAGTAAAACAAACTTCAAGTTAGATTGTATTGTAAACTCTCACTTTGTAATGAAAAATAAAAAGAAGTGCTAAAAATACCCAATTTCAGCTTGCAAGTCTTCCACAAATTATTTTGATGTACTTAGATCATTTGGAAGAGAATATTTGAACCAATTTTGAGTACGCATTAAAGTTTTAATAGTTTTGGGAGTCAAAGAGCTTCTAAACGATCAAGCACTCTCTCACTAGTTTAAAGGTTGATTAAGATGTCACAGTAGAAACTGGAACAATCAAAACATATTTGGCCAGTTGGGACAGGATTTTAAACCTCATACAATCAACTTTTCACCAATTCAAAATGTCAAAACTAGAAGCCATCTCCTCTATATCTTCTTCTAAATATCTTTCTAGTTCTAAACTTTAAGTGTCTTCCAACTCGTCCTGTCTCGTGTAAATAAACTCCAATGCTATCCAGAGGATAAAAAAAATACGACAACTCATTAACTTGAGAAGCACATGTTTTTTTTTTGTTACAGAGGAGATCCATTAGAGGATCATGTGATAAAACTAAGATAAAAACACGACTAGTCTAGAACATCGAGAAGTAAACCCAGACTATGTATCATCGGTGGTGACTTCCACCCCATTCTATCTCGCGAAAGGATGCTCCAAACCCCCTTAGGCGGCCTGCTGTGACGACAAAAGTTCTCCTCTTGTGACGCTCCAAGCTTAGCTAGCCAATCCGCGCAATGGTTACTTTCTCTAAAAATTCCCCGAATACTATAGTCCTTATTCGAGCATAGGACCTGACGAATCTTCTGAATCCAAATCGATGCCGGACTTCGACCATGGTCCCCATTTCTAATGATA